>CP141141.1:27478218-28728218 GCA_035235625.1 Saururus chinensis
AGAGCGAGGTAGGGAGAGAAAGTGGGGGGGGGGATAGAGACGGAGCACTCTCTCACTCACTTTCCTCTCACTCTCTCTCTCTCTCCCTCTCTCCCTCTCTCTCTCTCTCCCTCCCTCTCTCTATCCATTTCCCTCTCTCTCTTTCTCTCTCCCCCTCTCTCTTTGTCTCCCTCTCTCTCTCTTGCATGTGCAAGAGGGAGCTCTCGCTCTCTTTCACTTCCCCCCCTCTCTCTTTCTCTGCTCTCACTTTCTCACTCTCTCTCTCTCCGTCTCTCTTGCCCGCGCTGAGAGAGCTCTCTCTCACTTCCCCCCTCTCTCTCCCTCTCTCTCTCTCTCTTGTGCGCACAAGAGAGAGCGTGCGCGCAAGAGAGAGCGAGGTAGGGAGAGAAAGTAGGGGGGATAGAGACGGAGCACTCTCTCACTCGCTTTCCTCTCACTCATTCTCTCTCTCCCTCCCTCTCTCTATCCCTTCCCCTCTCTCTTCCTCACTCCCCCCTCTCTTTCCTTCTGCCTGTCTCTCTCTTGCATGCGATAGTGGGAGTTCCCTCCCTCTCTCTCTCTCTCGCTCTCTATCCCTTCCCCTCTCTCTTTCCCACTCACCGTCTCTCTCCCTCTCCCTCTCCCTCCCCTCTCTCTTGCATGCCCAAGAGGGTGCTCTCACTCTCTCTCTCACTTCCCCCCCTCTCTTTCTTTGCTCTCACTCTCTCTCCCAGCCCTCTCTCTCTCTCTCTCTCTCTCCCTTTCTCCCTCTCCCTCTCTCTCTTGCATGCGCTAGAGAGAGCTCTCTCTCTCTCACTTCCCCCTTTCTCTCCCTCGCTCTCTCTCTCTTGCGCGCACAAGAGAGAGCGAGGTAGGGAGAGAAAGTGGAGGGGATAGAGATGGGGCACACTCTCACTCACTTTCCTCTCACTCACTCTCTCTCTCCCTCTCCCCCTCTCTCTCTCCCTCGCTCTCTCTATCCCTTCCCCTCTCTCTTTCTCACTCCCCCCTTTCTCTCCCTCTCCCAGTCTCTCTCTTGCATACGCTAGAGGGAGTTCTCTCTCTCTCTCTCACTTCCCCCCCTCTCGCTCTCCACTCTCACTTTCTCTCTCTCTCTCTCCCTCTCTCTCTCATGCACGTGCTAGAGAGAGCTCTCTCTCTCACTTCCCCCCTCTCTCTCCCTCGCTCTCTCTCTCTTGCGCGCACAAGAGAGAGCGTGATTGGAAGAGAAAGTGGGGGGGATAGAGACGGAGCACTCACTCACTTTCCTCTCATTCTCCCTCTCCCTCTCCCTCTCTCTCCCTCCCTCTCTCTATCCCTTCCCCTCTCTCTTTCTCACTCCCGCCTCTCTCTCCCTCTCCCTCTCTCTCTTGCATGTGCTAGAGGGAGCTCTCTCTCTCTCACTTCGCCCCCCTATCTCTTTCTCTGCTCTCACTTTCTCTCTCTGTCTCTCTGCTTTCTCTCTCTCTCTCTCTCTCTCTCTCTCTCTCCCTCTCTCTCTCTTACGCGTACAAGAGAGAGCTTGCGCGCAAGAGAGCGAGGTAGGGAGAGAAAGTGGGGGGGGGGGGATAGGGACGGGGCACTCTCTCACTCACTTTCCTCTCTCTCTCTCTCTCTCTCTCCCCCTCTCTCTTTCTCACTCCCCCTCTCTCTCCCGCTCCCTCTCTTTCTCTTGTATGCGCAAGAGGGAGCTCTCTCTCTGTCTGCTCTCTCTCTCTCTCTCTCTCTTTATCTCTCGCTCTCCCTCTCTCTCTTGCACGCGCTAGAGAGAGCTCTCTCCCTCACTTCCCCCCTCTCTCCCCCTCGCTCTCTCTCTTGTGCGCACAAGAGAGAGCGAGGTAGGGAGAGAAAGGGGGGGGCGGGGGATAGAGACGGAGCACTCTCTCACTCACTTTCCTCTCACTCTCTCTCCCCCTCTCCCTCCCTCTCTCTATCCCTTCCCCTCTCTCTTTCTCACTCTCCGTGTCCCTCCCTCTCTTGCATGCGCAAGAGGGAGCTCTCTCTCTCACTTCCCCCCCTCTCACTTTCTCTCTCTTTGTCCGCTCTCACTTTCTCTCTCTCTGTCCGCTCTCTCTCTCTTTCTCCCTCTCGCTCTCTCTCTTGCATGCTCTAGATAGAGCTCTATCTCTCTCACTTCCCCCCTCTCTCCCTCGCTCTCTCTCTCTTGCGTGGACAAGAGAGAGGGTGTGCGCAAGAGAGAGCGAGGTAGGGAGAAAAAGTGGGGGGGATAGAGACGGAGCACTCTCTCACTCAATTTCCTCTCACTCTCTCTCTCCCTCTCCCTCTCTCTCTCTCTCTCTCTCTCTCTCTCCCTCCCTCTCTCTATCCCTTCCCCTCTCTCTTTCTCACTCTCCCTCTCCCTCTCTCTTGCATGCGCAAGAGGGAGCTCTCTCTCTCTCTCTCTCTCTCTCTCTCTCTCTCTCTCTCTCTCACTTCCCCCCCTCTCACTTTCTCCGCTCTCACTTTCTCTCTCTCTCTCTTTCTCTCTCTCCCTCTCGCTCTCTCTCTTGCACGCTCTAGATAGAGCTCTGTCTCTCTCACTTCCCCCCTCTCTCCCTCACTCTCTCTCTCTTGCGCGCACAAGAGAGAGGGTGCGCACAAGAGAGAGCGAGGTAGGGAGAGAAAGTGGGGGGGATAGAGACGGAGCACTCTCTCACTCACTTTCCTCTCACTCTCTCTCTCCCTCTGTCTCTCTCTCTCTCACTTCCCCCTCTCTCTCTTTCTCCGCTCTCACTTTCTCTCTCACACTCTCTCTCTCCCCCCCTCTCCCTCTCTCTCTCTCTTGCATGTGCAAGTGGGAGCTCTCTCTCTCTCTCTCTCTCCCTCCCTCTCTCTCTTGCATGTGCAAGAGGGAGCTCTCTCTCTCTCTATCTCTCTCTCTCACTTCCCCCCCTCTCTCTTTCTCCGCTCTCACTTTCTCTCTCTCTCTGGCTGCTCTCTCTCTCTCTTTCTCCCTCTCCCTCTCCCTCTCTCTCACTCTCTCTCTCTCTCTCACTCTCACTCTCACTCACTCACTCACTCACTCTCTCTCTCTCTCTTGCACGCGATAGAGAGAGCTCTCTCTCTCTCACTTCCCCCCTCTCTCCCTTTCTCCCTCCCTTGATCTCTCTCTCTTGTGTGCACAAGAGAGAGAGGTAGGGAGAGAGTGGTGGGGATAGAGACTGAACACTCTCTCACTCAGTTTCCTCTCTCTCTCCCTCTCCCTCTCCCTCTCTCTCTCTCTATCCCTTTCCATCTCTCTTTCTCACTCCCCCTCTCTCTCTGTCTCCCTCTCTCTCTTGCATGTGCAAGAGGGAGCTCTCGCTCTCTCTCACTTCCCCCCTCTCTCTCCGCTCTCACTTTCTCTCTCTCTCTCTCTCTCTCTCTCTCTCTCTCTCTCTCTCTCCCTCTCTCTTGCACGTGCTAGAGGGAGTTCTCTCTCTATCTCTCTCTCACCTTCCCCCTCTCTCTCCCTCCGCCCGGTCTCTCTCTCTTGCGCGCACAAGAGTGAGTGTGCGCGCAAGAGAGAGAGGTAGGGAGAGAAAGAGGGGGGGATAGAGACGGAGCTCTCTCTCTCTCTCCGTATCTATCTCACTTCCCCCCTCTCTCTCCCTTTATCTCTCCCTCCCTCTCTCTCTCTTGCGCGCACAAGAGTGAGTGTGCGCGCAAGAGAGAGAGAGGTAGGGAGAGAAAGAGGGGGGGATAGAGACGGAGCTCTCT
This sequence comes from Saururus chinensis, assembly GCA_035235625.1. NCBI lineage: Eukaryota > Viridiplantae > Streptophyta > Magnoliopsida > Piperales > Saururaceae > Saururus > Saururus chinensis. The sequence goes on from CP141141.1 coordinate 27,481,897, forward strand.
CTCTCTCTCTCTTGCACGCGCAAGAGAGCGTGCGAGCAAGAGAGAGCGAGCTAGGGAGAGAAAGAGGGGGGGAAGAGACGAAACACTCTCTCTCACTTTCCTCTCTCCCCCTCTCTCCTTCTCTCCGCTCTCTCACTCTCTCTCTCTCCGCTCTCTCTCCCTCATTCTCTCTGTCCCTCTCCCTCCCTCCCTCACTCACTCACTCTCTATCTCTCTTTCGCTCTCTCCCTACCTTTCTTTCTCTCTATCTATCTCTCCCTTCCTCTCCCTCTCTCCCACATCTCTCTCTCCCTCTCCCTGTCTCTCTCTTGCACGCGCTAGAGAGAGCTCCCTCCCCTCTCTCTTTCTCACTTCCTCCCCATCTCTCTCTCTCTCACTTCCCCCCTCTCTCTCCCTTTCTCATTCCCTCCGTCGCTCTAACTCCCCCCTCTCTCCCGCCCCGCTTACTCTCTGTCTCTCTCTCTTGCGCGCACAAGAGAGAGCATGCATACAAGAGAGAGCGAGGTGGGGAGAGAAAGAGGGGGGATAGATAAGGAGCGCTCTCTCTCTCTCTCTCCCCATTCCCTCTCCCCCTCTCTCTCTATGCCTTCCCCTCTCTCTTTCTCACTCCCCCCTCTCTCTCCCTCTCCCTTTCTCTCTCTCTCTCTTGCATGCGCTAGAGAGCACTCTCTCACTTCCCCCACTCTCTCTTTCTCTGCTCTCTCCCTCTCCCTCTCCCTCTCCCTTTCTCTCCCTCGCATGCGCTAGAGAGAGCTCTCTCTCTCTCTCTCACTTCCACCCCCTCTCTCCCCCCTCTCTCTGTCTCTCTCTCTTGCACGCACAAGAGACAACGTTCGTGCAAGAGAGACCGAGGTAGGGGGGATAGAGACGGAGCGCTCTCTCTCTTGCATGAACTAGAGAGAGCTCTCTCTCTCTCTCTCACTTCCCCCCTCTCTCTCTTTCTCCTCTCTCTCTCTCTCCGCTCTCTCTCTCTTTCTCTCTCTCTCTCTCTCTCTTTCTTTCCGCTTGTTGTTACGTCCAAACCAAGACTATGAATTAGTCTAGTTTAGATTTCTTTTTTACTTGTCAACTATAGTAAACAAGGTCGATCCACAGGGAAAGCCTTGTGTAGCAAAGAAAACTATTACGAAGAGAACATAAAAGAGAAGGAAGTTGAAATAGAGAATAAGAGACAATCAAAGAGAAAGTGCTAAGGCATCGGAAATCCACTTGTAATAAATCTCTAATGTATATTTGATTCAAATGATAACTCAATTAAGATCAAATAAAAATTCGTCTTAATCGAAAAATTTATCTTTTAAAGAACTTTGAAATAGAACAATAGTAATTGATTGTTTACTACGTGAAAGTATTAAGTGTATAATCACAGGGAATTATAAGCATTCAGCGTGCCTTTCGTCAACGCTAAATCAAATAATTATATAGATTATAAACTCCTTAAATATGAAAAATCAATTTAAAACTATAAAGAACTTACTTGAATCAAAGCATCCATTAAACATCAAGTACAAGCTTCATTTTTAGCCTTAGCTTGAGAGTTTTAGAAAGGCATTACAATAAAACTAAAAACAAAATTACAAAATGAGAGAAGAGAATAGGAGAAGAGAGCTCCAAAGAGGAGAGGATCCCCTTTCTATCATGTCCACCCCTCTATTTATAGGAGTAGAAGGGGTTGCTTCAAAGAGGAAAATGAAATCATATCTCTAGATTACATCCTGATTGATTGTCTGATTGGACCTATAAATCTTCAGAATTTGAAATTTCTTCCTGAAATAGCACTTGTAGCCACGGAAGTCTTCTTTCCATTTCCACCAGAATCATATCAATCCGATTTCTACATAAAAAGATATGATCGAAATACTAAGGCTGTGTCAATCTGTCTAAATCAGTTTCTTTCATCATTTAGTTCTATTCATACAATTCTCAAATCAAACGGGTCCACAAGGTTGTGTTCGACCATTCCATGCATGTTTAGACCATTAGGAGCCCATTCTTGTCTTTTAAATAGCTTTGGGTAGTTGGGCTTAACTTCCTTTTCCAGTTGTATCTTGTTGAGGCCTGTTTAGACATGTAAAGTCAATTAAGGTCTAACTAACGTATTTAAAATACAAAAAGCCCAAATTAGCAATGAATTAACACAAAATAGGATTACAATATGAAATTTGAAAACATTTTATTGAACATTATTTCAGTGCATCACCGCTCGCTCTCTCTATCTCTTGCATGCGCTAGAGAGAGCTCTCTCTCTCTCACTTCCCCCCCTCTCTCTTTCTCCGCTCTCTCTTTCTTTCTCTCTCTCTCTCTCTCTCCGCTCTCCCTTTTTCTCTCTCGGCTCTCTTTTTCTCTCTCTCTCACCGCCCCCTCTCTCTCTATCTCTGCTCTCTGTTTCCCTCTCTCTCCGCTCTCTTTCTCTCTCTCTCTCACTCCGGCACTCTCTCTCCCTCTCTCTGAGCACAAGAGAGAGCGTGCATGCAAAGGAGAGAGAGAGTGAGTGAGAGAGAGGGGATAGAGAGTGTAAAAATAAATATGTACTTATTTATTTATGAAGTTCTTTGTAAATTATTAGTATGTATCTTTTATGCCGACATATTTTTGTGTGTTTATTGATATTCTTATATACAAATTCATATATTTGTATAGATATGTGTCACCAATTTAATAATTTATCTCTCTCTCTCTCTCTCTCTCTCCCTCACTCTCTCTCTCTCTCTCTCTCTCTCTCTCTCTCCCTCTCCCTCCCTCCCTCACTCACTCTCTATCTCTCTTTCGCTCTCTCCCTACCTCTCTTTCTCTCTATCTATCTCTCCCTCCCTCCCACATCTCTCTCCCTCTCCCTATCTCTCTCTTGCACGCGCTAGAGAGAGCTCCCTCCCCTCTCTCATTCTCACTTCCTCCCCATCTCTCTCTCTCACTTCCCCCCTCTCTCTCCCATTCTCATTCCCTCAGTCGCTCTAACTCCCCCCCCTCTCTCTCGCCCCACTCACTCTCTGTCTCTCTCTCTTGCGCGTACAAGAGAGAGCAAGGTGGGGAGAGAAAGAGGGGGGGATAGATACAGAGCGCACTCTCTCTCCCTATTCCCTCTCCCCCCCTCTCTCCCTCCCTCTCTCTATGCCTTCCCCTCTCTCTTTCTCACTCCCCCCTCTCTCTCCCTCTCCCTTTCTCTCTCTCTCTCTTGCATGTGCTAGAGAGCTCTCTCTCACTTCCCCCACTCTCTCTCTTTCTCTACTCTCTGCTCTCTCTCTCTCCCTTTCTCTCTCTTGCATGCGCTAGAGAGCTCTCTCTCTCTCACTTCCACCCCCTCTCTCTCCCCCCTCCCTCTGTCTCTGTCTCTTGCACGCACAAGAGACAGCGTGCATGCAAGAGAGACTGAGGTAGGGGGGATAGAGACGAAGCGCTCTCTCTCTCTCACTTCCCCCCTCTCTCTCTTTCTCCGCTCTCTCTCTCTCCGCTCTCTTTCTCTCTCTCTCTCTCCGCTCTCTCTATCTCTTGCATGTGCTAGAGAGAGCTCTCTCTCTCACTTCCCCCCCTCTCTTTCTCCGCTCTCTCTTTCTTCGCCTCTCTCTCTCTCTCTCTCTCCGCTCTCTTTTTCTCTCTCTCTCTCACCGCCCCTCTCTCTCTATCTCTGCTCTCTCTTTCCCTCTCTCTGCTCTCTTTCTCTCTCTCTCTCTCTCTTACGAGCACAAGAGAGAGCGTACACGCAAAGGAGAGAGAGAGTGAGAGAGAGTGTAAAAATAAATATGTACTTATTTATTTATGAAATTCTTTGTAAATTATTAGTATGTATCTTTTATGCCGACATATTTTTGTGTGTTTATCGATATTCTTATATACAAATTCATATATTTGTATTGATATGTGTCACCAATTTAATAATTTATCTCTCTCTCTCTCTCTTTACCTCTCCCTCTCTCTCTCCCTCTCCCTCTAGCTCTCTTGCACGCGCTAAGAGCTCTATCTCTCTCACTTCCCTCTCTCTCTCTCTATTGCATGCGCTAGAGAGCTCTCTCACACTTCCCCCACTCTCTTTCTATTTCTCTGCTCTCTCCACTCTCTCTTTCTCTCTCTCTCTGCTCTCTCTCTCTCTCTCCCTCTCTCTCCCCCTCTCTCTCTTTCTCCGCTCTCTCATTCTCTCTCTCTCCGCTTTCTCTTTCTCTCTCTCTCCCGCTCTCTTTCTCCCTCTCTCTCTTATGCGCACAAGAGAGAGCATGCACGCAAAGGAGAGAGTGTGTAAAAATAAATATGTACTTATTTATTTATTTATTTATGAAATTCTTTGTAAATTATTAGTATGTATCTTTTATGCCTACATATTTTTGTGTGTTTATCGATATTCTTATATACACATTTATATATTTGTATAGATATGTGTCACCAATTTAATTATTTATCTCTCTCTCTCTCTTGCGCGCACAAGGGAGATCGTGCACGCAAGAGAGAGAGGTAGGGAGAGAAAGAGGGGGGATAGAGACGGAGCATTCTCTGCCTCTCTCTCTCTCTCCCTCCCTCCCTCACTCACTCACTCACGCTCTCTCTCTCTCCCTCTCCCTCTCTGTCTTGCACGCGCTAGAGAGAGCTCTCTCTCTCTCTCACTTCCCCCCTCCCTCCTCTCTCTCTGTCTCTCTCTCTTGTGCGCACAAGAGAGAGCGTGCATGCAAGAGAGAGCGACGTATGGAGAGAAAGAGGGGGGATAGAGATTGAGCGTGCTCTCTCTCTCTTAGAAAGAGGGGGGATAGAGATTGAGCATTCTCTCTCACTTCCCCCTCTCTCTCTTTCTCCGCTCGCTCTCTCTCTCTCTCCTGCTCTTTCTCTCCCTCTCTCTCTTATGCGCACAAGAGAGAGCATGCAAACAAAGGAGAGAGAGTGAAAGAGAGAGAGGGGTATAGAGATAGTGGGGGATAGAGAGAGTGTGTAAAAATAAATATGTACTTATTTATTTATGAAATTTACTTTGTAAATTATTAGTATGTACCTTTTATGCCTACATTTTTTTAGTGTTTATTGATATTTGTATATACACATTCATATATTTGTATAGATATGTCTCACCAATTTAATTATTTAACTCGCTCTCTCTTTCCCTTTCCCTTTCCCTTTCCTCTCTCTCTCTCTCTCTCTCTCTCTCTCTCTCTCTCTCTCTCTCTCTCTCCCCCTCCCTCCCACCATCTATCTCTATTTCGCTCTCTCTCCCCCTCTCTTTCTTTCTATTTATTTCTCCCTCCCTCGCTCCCACTATCTCTCTCTCTCTCTCTCTCCCTCCCTCTCTCTATCCCTTCCCCTCTCTTTCTCACTCCCCCCTCTCTCCCTCTCCTTCTCCCTCTCTCTCTCTCTTGCATGCGCTAGAGAGCTCTCTCTCACTTCCCCCACTCTCTCTCTTTCTCTGCTCTCTCTCTCTGCTCTCTCTCTCTCTCTGCTCTCTCTTTCTCTCTCTGCTCTCTCTTTCTCTTTCTCTCTCTCCGCTCTCTCTCTCTCTCTCTCTCTCTCTCCCTCTCCCTCTCCCTCTCTCTTGCGCTCACAAGACACAACTTGCGCGCAAGAGAGAGCAAGATAGGGAGAGAGAGACAGGGGGGATAGAGAGAGAGATCGCTCTCTCTCCCCCCTCTCCTTCCATCCCAATCTTCCTCTCCCCCCTCTCTCTCTTTCTTTCTCTCTCTCTCTTGCGCACACAAGAGAGAGCGAGATAGGGAGAGAGAGAGGGGGGATCGAGAGAGATCACTCTCTCTCTCCCTCTCCCTCTCCCATTCCCTCTCTCCTTCACTCCCAATCTTCCTCTTCCTCTCTCTCCCTCCCTCTCTCTCTCTCTCTCTCCCTCTCCTTATCTCTTTTTCTCTCTCTACCTCTCTCTCCCCCTATTCCTCTCCCTCTCCCTCTTTCTCTTTCTCTATCTATCTCTCCCTCTCCCTCTCCCTCTCCCTCTCCCTCTCCCTGTCCCCCCCCCTCTCTCTCCCTCTCTCTCTCTCTCTTGCGCTCACAAGAGAGAGCGTGTGCGCATGAGAGAGCGAGCTAGGGAGAGAGAGGGGGGATAGAGACATAGCACGCTCTCTCTCTCTCCCCCTCTCCTTCTCCTTGTCCCCCCCCACTCTCTCTTTCTATTCCTCTTTCTCTCTCTATCTCTCCCTCTCTCCCTCTCTCACTCTCTCTCTTGCGCTCACAAGAGAGAGCGTGCGCGCAAGAGAGAGCGCTCTCTCTCTCCCTCTCCCTCTCTCCTTCCATCCCAATTTCCTCTTCCTCTCTCTCCCTCCCCCCCTTCTCTCTCTCTCTCTCTCTCTCTCTCCCTCCCCCCTTCTCTCTCTCTCTCCCTCTCTCTCTCTCTCTTGCACTCACAAGAGAGAGCGTGCGCGCAAGAGATAGCGAGATAGGGAGAGAGAGGGGGGTAGAGAGAGCGATCTCTCTCCCTCTCCCTCTCTCCTTCCATCCCAATCTTCCTCTTCCTCTCTCTCCCTCCCTCTCTCTCCCTCTCCCTCTCTCTCCCTCTCTCACTCTCACACACACTCTCTCTCTCTTGTGCTCACAAAAGATAGCGTGCGCGCAAGAGAGAGCGAGATAGGGTGAGAGAGAGTGGGGGATAGAGAGAGAGCTTTCTCCCTCTCTCCTTCCATCCCAATTTTCCTCTCCCTCTCCTTCTCCCTCTCCCTCTCTCACCCTCCCTCTCTCTCTCACAAGAGAGAGCTTGTGTGCAAGAGAGAGAGAGAGAGAGAGAGAGAGCGCTCTCTCTCTTACTTTCCTCTCTTTCTCTCTCTCTCCCCCCCTCTATCCCTCTTCCTCTCTCTTTTTGGACCTGAAGGGGTGGCTCCTTGAAGGAGGGAATTACCCCGAACGCCGCTACTTCTGGAACTATAGGGGAGTAAGCATTTCTTATCTTGTAATTTATTATATTATTATATGAATGCATATGCTACTTAATATATGTGCTATGCTATGATGCAATGTGTTTTGATATGCTTTGATCTAATATGATCTGATAAGCTCTGAATTGCTTTGTTTAGACATGATATGTTTTGATATGATGTGATCTAAAATGGTCAAATGAAATCTGATATGATCTGATGGGATTTGATGTGATCCAATCTGCTCTATTGTGTTTTGCTCTGCTCTGTGATAGAGTGAGATGTGTGAATCTGCTGATTTGTTATCTTTTGTTTGACTCCAATTATTTCTGTCTGACTCCAATTAAATATTTAGATATATGTATTTTGGGGTATATGATTTTGTACTACCTGATGTATGTAATAGCCATTAGGCAGAACTATGTTTGAATCCGATTGTATTAGAGTAACATCATAGATGTTATCCAATATGTATGTAGGCAACCAACGATAAGGCAACATTGACCTAATCCAAATTAGTTATAAAATTAGGTTTGTTTTAGCCTACGTGCAACGGAGTGCTAAAGCTCCATAGTGCATAGAATAATGTTACGACTCTCGCACATAGAGTCCGCCGCTCCTGGTTTGGTTTAATTTTTAACCCGGAGTATCGGGGTGTTACAATGGTAGCAACACCCATTTTGGCTAGGGGTGTACAACAAGGGAACCATGGAAATAATTCTGCTGCATCTTATCATCGATACTAATTTGACCCCCACATAGATGATGAATATGTTCCATAATATGACTCAAACCTTCTTAAGTGTAATGCCCTAGGTCCACAGGCACCTGAAATTTGAGGGAAAACCTAACCCACGGTTCCAAATTACTAAAATAATGTTCTTCTTGTCGATCAACTGGATCCTCATCCGTGTGCAAGAGCTGTAACGAATCTCGGGCACCCATTAACATGCCAAGTATCGTCGAGCTTTAGATTATTCAGGATTGAGCTTGAAACTTCAATTTTGAGCTCAAATCGAGTTTGAGTCGAGTTGAACTGCTCTACCTTATGATCATTGATTAATTTTGTAATTGGTGACCTAAAGCTTTTATGAGAAAAATCACTAATAAGAACATGGTCAGAGAGCGGTCCAATGTGTTAGGATTAGAAAACCAAATAACTAGTCTTAGTTTATTTTAATTTTCTAATTTAGACTATTAATACAAGATGGAGGGACTAAAGTTTTATAAAAAAATGGTTCTAGATCTCGTGAGACAATATATATTTCATCTAACAAAAAGCTTCATGTAGTTGTACATGAAAAAAGTGAAAATGGTATATTTTATGGAAGGAGTTAAAACTTGGTAGACATGGAATCTATATTTAATGTGTAATATATGCATGTATATACTTAAAAAAATAATAGACATAATGTGAGTTTAAGCTTTTATTGAGTTTCGAGCCAAGCCTAGCTGATTACATGTATATTTGAGCTTGGCTTGACCAGCTTCGAGTTCAAGTTCGAACGCGACTCGAGCCAAGTCAAATGCCAGATGAGTTGAGCTTTCAACCCTACCTTAACACCCCTAGATATAAAGTAGACGAAAAAAATCTTTGACACGCTGCAATGAACACACAAATTGGAGTTTAGATAAAGAAGTTCTAATCATCCAAAGTTGGACCTAGGGTATTATTGACAATTGATATGTTGATGGTTGTGTCATTGAAACTCATTATTATTGTTGGTTGTCGACATATCAGCCAGGCTACCGATGCTCAGGGAAGTTACATTAGACAACCTTAAAAACTACCCAGTTTTATGGTTATCTACTATAATTTGGTTCTTTCTCCCTTATAAATACCTTTTGAGGCCCCTTATACTCCTATTTCTTTAAAAAAAATTAAAATCAAGAGAATAAATATCGATGGAACTCTAAATTAAGAAGAATCAATGGAGAGAACAAATTTTGTAGGGAATACTAACAACATACATGATAAAGGATTTTCATCATATGAAAAATGTCAGATTGCTAACCTTGAACCCTATATGATCTTTAAACATAAAAAATGCATGATCTTAGGGATTATGTGCTATTCAAATCATTATGAATTCATGGTTCTATGTTGGATTGCTAGTTTTGAACAAAATATTATGCTTTGCAGAATGGATATGAAGTATGTCTCAAATAATGAGTTGTTTCAGTGATTAAATAATGATTTTGAAAAGAAAATTATAAATGGGTGGTGTTATAATCATGATTATAGATTATTGATGGTAAACATGATTTATATGGTTATATAAGTAGGAATTGTAGTTAATATGGAAGCTTTTATGGATATATATGTTGTGGTTAAATATTTTTACAATGGGGAAAGAATTGAGCACCAAAATGGGAACATTCTTTCTTTTGCTTTGACCACAGGCGTGTCCATTAACATGTCGATAAGGGCATCAATGGCTAGAGGCTGATGAGCAATATCGACATTAACAAGTAGGGGCATGTCAGTGTTAAACTTGACATCGGCGTTGAGATCGATGTGTCCATGATTATGTTAAAAAAATCAAACTTTTCTTAGTCTACTCATTGTCGGTAGGGGATTGACATGTCAATGATGGTATCAATGGCAATCAATGCCCATTCTGATTCATCAATGGGTTTACCAATGGTACATCGGTTCATGATTTTCAAGTGAATTTTTTACCAATATTTTTATTACTTATGAGGTTTATATTAGTATAATTTACTTGCATATTGAATGTAGATAAATAATAAAATACATGATGGAAATATGTATATGATTGAGGGGGTAAGTAATCACTATTTTTCAGCCCTTTAGAGAGTAAAAGATTGTAAGTTATTATATATGGCACTTAAGGATAGAAGGGCCTAGTGTCGGGCTGGACTGCACAAGAGGGTCCATGTAGTCACATAGAGGAAGATCATGGTAGCAAAGATTACCATGACTTATGGCTCCCCTTAGCATGAGAGTTTTTGTTTGTAGATTATCTCCTTGTGGCTGGGGAGATGGTTCAAATGGGTCATAACATTAAAAGATGCATGACTCTAGCATAGCATGACAAAAGGAGGTCACAATAATGATAGAATACTAAGAATCTCAACCACTTTAGTCCATACACCCTTGTAAACCTAAGCTTCATAGCATGGATGAGCAAGTGATAGTCTTCGGCAAGAGTTTGAAGAAGTGGTGTGCATTTCAATGAGTCATGGATCCTTGATGTTGCCACAAACTTAGTAAACCCTTTTTATTTTCTGTTTATGGATTGATTATAGAATGTGTTTTTGAAATGTCTATATATTTGTTTTAATATTGTGGCTTTTGTTGAGTCATCTCACTAGGTATACTCATATACTTAGCATCCGTATGATATAGGTACCTTGCAGGATTAAAGTTCATTGAAAAAACTGGTTGTGTGGCAAAGACAATGTTGGTAGGTGTCACGGGTGTGAAGTTGATCCAAACGTTCGCACACGTGATGGCCTGGCTGTGCTGTGCAACCAACAACCTATCCACCCTCTTTCACCCAAGTTTATGCAAATCCAAACAAAGCACAACGTAGGGGAAAATAAGGAAAAAGGAGGACCACCTCAAAACCTTTAATTCAGCATGCAGTTTACACTAACAAGGCCCCTACCTTGCTCCCAAGCCCAACACCGTCTCAGCTATCTTGCAAACCAGTCTGCTCCTTGCAAAAAATTGCTTCAAGCCTCGCTGAATTGCTGAGTATGGTCCGCCCTTTGGTTGAGTGCACTCCCAGCAGCTCCTCCAAGTCGCTAACGAAGTGTTTGCTGCCCAACAGCCCTCCAGAACTGTGGCCAAAGCTCCCAATCTGACCCTTGCAGATTTATGAGTTTTGAATGCTTGAATAACCTTTCCTCAAACTAGCCATGATGCCCCCTTTATATAGAGGATTGGTCGGGAAGCCTAGTACAACTAGGACTCACCCAACCTTAGTTACAAATTTGGAATCCCAATCCCTGCCCCATTAGAAATAGGAAACCAGCCTACATACATGCTTAAAACAATACCAAAAGAATCTTAACCCAAATAGAACTATAGCTCAGCCCTCCTTCAAGTGTCCCACCTCTCCTAGCGCTCCTCGGACTCCTACTCCAGCTAGAAGTCCTTTGCTCGCATGCCATCTTGTCTCAACAAAGTCTTAGTTGCGTCATCTTCTTGCATGGAGTCCTTGTCCCTCTAGGATTTGGTGGTCTTGAGCACAACTCCTTGTCCAGGCTTCCTACTTGCATTAGGCCTCTAAGGCGACTCCTAGTCATGCTAGGAAACATGGGAACGAATTAGCAACTACCACTAGCGTCTCTCCTACTCCAAGTAGGAGTTGTCTATGAGAGTCCTGACCTTCCTAGGAACCGGCCTTGGTGATGGCGCCCAGCCCGCCATCAAATCCTACTCCGAGTAGGACTTAGATATAAGTCCAACGCCCAACACCATCGTTTCTCAGTTTATGATGTGGTTTGACCTTGATTAGTATTGTACTATAATTTAATAATCGTATGTTCGAGAAATGACTTTCTCATAGCCCGAAAGAAAATATTTTCACTGTTTTAATCACGGAAATGAATTTCAAAAATCTTAGTGTCACATCGAGAGCCAAAGTGTTACAACAATAGAAGGCTTAAAGGAGCTGGAGAATGTACAAAGCAGAAGAGGGTCGGGAAGAAGAAAAGCAATCGCTGCCTAGTCTCGATCAAATAGGGATAGAAGAAGAGGGAGAGAATTGAAACGGGAAAAGGAAGGGGAAGGGGCTGACATGACCAATTGTCCATTTTGGGACCCAAGGTAGATTGAAAGGGCATTTTGTTCATTATTTGAAAATGTTCACACGTGTGAGCCTTGCCCGACCATAAAGGAACCAAGTGTTGGCTTTCTAAATTTGTTGGGGGCTCCCATGCTCATTATGATTAAGTTTCTTCTCTCTCATCTCATTGCAAACTTCTCTTTTTGTGGAAATATTATCATAAGGAAGTGCAAGCCATATGATCAAGATTTGACAATGCGTATCAATGGAGAGGGTAGGCGGGTGATCAAATGAGTCAGCCCCGGGGTAATGTGCATCATATGAGCCCAAGCTCATATTAATGGGTCTTTTTTAAAAAAACACATTTAAATCCAGCCAAACACATTTGGGTTTATTTAAAAAATAAATCAAATTCCAATGTATGAGCGTACATAAGAAAATATGAAAATTTTCCTATATATTCCAAAAAATCACATATTGAATTTATTATTAATGGCATATGCGTGCAAATTACATCTTCAGCTACATTCTACCAAATTTATGTTCAATGATGCATGTTACAATGAAATACACTTTTTTTGTTCAAATACTCTTCTTTTCTTTCCTCCAAGATCGTATAATTATACATGTTGCCTCTCTTAATGTGGCATGGTGATTAAATTAGTCTTCGTCCCTTGTTTATAAATAATCATACCACCCAAAATATCTTTTCTACACCAATTAACCAAACCAACTCAGACAGTCTCCCTTGAGTGTTTACTTTCTACCCAGTAATCAATTACTAATTTTTGGTGTGTAATCTTATAACTTAAAAGAATAAACAGTTTCAACTTGACTTCTCGTTTACAAATATATGTCGTGCTTCTACAAACTTATTTATAAATTTATACGGCTTGATATCCAAGCCAAATATCATGTTTGTAACTCATATCCTAGCTAAAAATTTAATGATAAGGCGGGTTTACAAATATATGATGCTCAAACGGAACCTTCTTTGAATAATATTAAGACCCTTTTAATAGTTGAGCAGTAACACTAAAAGAGAAGTATTTTCTATGCTCTCTACATACAGTGAATCTAGTGTAAAAAACATATAGGAGCCAACTATCCAAAAAATTAATTGTGCACATGCTAATACATATTAGCGCTAAGGCAAATAATGCTAATATACTATGTCATTTACTTCAAATATCAACAGATTTCATTTATTTTTTACGCTAAATCGGTGTCAATAGGGAGCATAGAATATGTTCCCTATAGAAGGTTCATTAGTACACAAGGTTCTGTTAAAAAAAAACCCAATTGGATAGTGCCAAAATTTATCTTTTTACAAAAGTGTGGAAAAGAGTGCCTTGTCCTTAAAAGTCAGATCCAATACACCGGAAACAGTATCTCAGCTACAAACAAATAAGCCTAAGTGAAAGATTGATCGGCGAGTTAATTTTGGCTTATCATGTACGTCCGGCTGCCCATGTTACTCAAAAAGGCAAATAAGTTTAAATCACTTGCCTGCTTATTTTATTAACATGCATGATCGAATTAAAATTCTATGGCTCGCCATGTGTAAACTTATGTTAGTGTATATAAATGCACTCATATTAAAGGGTTGTTTAGGTGTTGAATTTTTAAAAATAAACTTTAAAATTTTTCAATAATTTACCACCAAATCAGAATTATATTTGGTAATAGAAATTTTTAGAATAAATTCAAATGTCAAGTCAAAATAATTTTTAAAACTTTAAACTAATATAATTCTCTCTCCCGAACTTAGATATACATATTCTTTATACTATTATATTCCTAAATTCAATTCTTATTAAACAAGATCTCACAAAGATATATAATTTTGAACTTTTAAAGTGAGCCTTATCTATGCTTCTCGATGCTTAAATTAATAGGAGAAGTAACTGCTAAAAAATAATAAAATCTATAATTCTAAGTAATTGTTAAAAAATAATAAAATCTATAATTATGAAACAGGGCTGGGAGCATGAATCGACGGAATTACCTCATGAGGTAATTTAGTGATTCTAGCCGATACAGACTTAAAATGGCTTAGAATAAAAAAATTTATCGACTTTATGCACCCAAACATGATTTTGATAATTCGGACTAGAATTGAGAAAATTTTCCCACCTTCTACACTCAAACATGAGTCTAATAATCCAAAATTAAGACAAATCGATGAAATATTATCGAAATTTCACAGTTAAACAGTCCCTAACCTTTTTTCCAAATTATAACTTTATTTAAAAACACCAAAATAGGAGCATGTACACAACAAATGAGCGTCAACAGGGCCATGCGCTAGGGAAAAGTGGAAATATGCACACAACCAAAATAAGGGTCCACACTCCAAGCTGACCACTGACTAGATCACACCTGGGTCACATGACATAGAATTGTAAGCGGGTCACCGACCTGAAGGTCTTACTTGCTAAGTTTCGATTTAGTCAATCAGCTTTGGTCCCACTATCACATCTCCTTCCGATGAAAATCAAAATTTTTGCACCACATGGACCGGGTATAATCCTAAATACCACTTTCCTTTTTGTTTATATTTGTTATTTCTTTAATTTGTACTCTCTTTATTTTAAATTAATAGCTCTATTTGGTAAAAAAGTTTGTTCTATATTAATTGCTTTATTTTGTTAAATTTAAGTAATTAGACACTTAAAAAAGTATTATAAGTTTATTTTTTCTTCTCTTATATGTAAATTTTACCGTTTAATAAAAATTATTATTTTTTTAAATATAACTATTAATATATAACGGAAGAAGTATATTATATGTGATTAGGATAAGGATTTAGAATTGAAGGCAATTATGTCTTAGGTCTTCAGCTCTCGACTAATTAAACCATAGAGGAGCCTCCATACCACAAACGTTGTTGATCAAGAAGGAACTAGTTTTAACGAACAATTTAATTTATCCAACAAATTCATAAAAAGTTACTATAATCCTAGTTACCTTTCACTAAGTTAGTTTACATGCCTTTTTTTAGTGTGCTAAATTTACAATAAATCCAAAACCTGTGGCTTACCATCACTGGGGCCATGCACTGGGCCCTCACTAACATGTGGGCCCCGCCAATCTATCCCCTGACCCGGGACTTTGATCTCTCATGGTCAAATCTTTGCTACTCAGGCAGATCCCAGTCAAACCGGTCCAGGCACGCGATTCGGTCAGCTCTCATGGAGGGCACATCTGTAACTTCATCCAAAAGTCCATCCAATCGCATCGTGGAGAACAACGTCACCATCCATTCACTGACGATCTCTCTGACCAACTTGAGAACGGGAAACGCCATGCCAACAGACCTCGTGGGCAGTTCATGCAAAGGCTTAGGAAAGTGGAGCCCGTATGATTGAAAAGTGGAAGTTTCTCGGTACCAAATATCAAAGATAATGATATTCCTATAATAAAAATATTTACAAAAATTTACACAAAAGTTTTCTTTGTACTTTATAAGTGAGCTCTACACAAAGTTCATATGGACTCACTTATGTAGATCAATCAAAATTTATATATGAATTTTTAATGTTTAGTTTTGATGTAAAAATAGTATTTTTGATTGTGTTAAAAAATATAAATTTCATAAATAAGCAATTGTAAAAAACCATATGCTTTCATTTGGTAGGTAATTTTGACGCTCTTACAAAAAAAATTGCATCTTTTTTAGTCATAAAAGTAGTTTATTTATCTTTTATGATTCTTTCATATTTGAGGCTAAAAGCGGGTGGGGTTGGAATAGTGCTAGGCCATATCCTTATCTCATGCATGCTTTCAAAAGTTTGGTCTAAGCCTGACCATAAGTAGTCTTGGCCAAGCCGCAAACTTTATATTACACTCCCTCCGTCCTATACTAATAGGTCCATTTCTAAATTTTATTATTTTTATTAAGATGATAATCACACCTCTTTTCCACTTCTAACAATAGTAAAATTCTTCTCTACCTCATAGTGGAAGACCACACAAGCCGACACTCTGGGCAGCCACCTATCCACGCATTGTGATTTGGCATCTCTCCCCATCTCTGAACACCTCTAGATAGACACCCTGCATCCTTAATTGTTTTTTTGTTAGTCGTCCTACATCCTTGTTAAATTTAAGCAAACAAGGGTAAAGACTCTCTTTATTATGTGGTCGCAACAGATTCAGCTTAGTGATGTCACTGGGTCGGGTTCGGGTCGGGTTTTGGTAAACCCGACTCCGATACTATTTAAAAAACTAAAACCCGAATCCTATACCAAACCCAACTCTTAATGCTAAAATCAAAACCTAAACCCGACCCGACCCGAATAATTTACCCTTGACCCGACCTGACCCAAATCTGAAAAAAAACCTTTGCAAAGAACCCTAAAAACCTCCGGCGTCGAAGGCACAACTGAACAATCAGAAACCAAAATACCCATCACTCACAGTCTCACACCGAACCAACTTGGCTCTTTTGGACTCCATATAAAAAAAAATTAACGCCCAGACACTACCTCGCCGGAGCAAGCGAAAACGGCCAGACAAAAAAAATGTCCAGACATGACCTCGCTAGAGCAGGTGGAAATGGCTAGATAAAAAAAACCGCCCCTTTCAATCCCAAGCCCACCATCGGACCATGACCTATAACCCGCCTCGCGGCCTCGCTGGAGCAGCCAGAGACGATCAAACAAAAAAGAAAGCCCCAAACACGACCTTGCCGGAGTAGCTAGAAACAACTAGACAAAAAAAAACCCAGGAACAACCTCGCCAGAGCAGGCGAAAATGGGCAG
The DNA here is from genome assembly GCA_035235625.1 of Saururus chinensis. Classification (NCBI taxonomy): domain Eukaryota; kingdom Viridiplantae; phylum Streptophyta; class Magnoliopsida; order Piperales; family Saururaceae; genus Saururus; species Saururus chinensis. The sequence continues at coordinate 27,498,247 of CP141141.1, forward strand.
ACAAAAAAAAAACCAGAGAAAAAGAAACCCCAGAGAAGTCAGGCGCAGCAGTGAAAGACAGATCCAAAAACAAATCCAAACACGACTGAGTAGAAGAAGATGAGGAGAAGGGCGAGAACGAGCTGATCATACCTCTGACGTCAGATCGCGGAAGAGGGAGGAGGATTGAAGCGGATTCAGTGCGGGAAAACTTCCTTCCGCCGTCGGCAAAGTCTGCCATGAGCCGGCGATCGCAGCCAGGCACCGGTGAGATGGAGAGGAGGGGTCCCCTATGAGATCGCCTCTTAGCTCTTGCTTGACAGGAGTCTGGAATCAACGACGATAACCCATGGCCAGTGGAGGCGGACTGGCAGAGCGATGGAGAAATTGAAACTGTGACAAAGATTAGGGTATGGAATATGGATCGAGATAGATGATTTAGGTATATATCGGGTCGGGTCGGGTTGGGTCAGGGAAAACCCGAACTTGACCCGACCCGAATAATTTAGGTTAAGGTTTAAACCCAAATCCGACCCATTTTACCATTTATTTTCTTTCTTTTTACTATAAATTTTAAGGCCCGTTCCTAAGATTGGGCAAAAAATCTTTGATCGTAACCCGCATATTTAAGAGAAGGGTGGAATCAGGTCAGCGGGCAGGCCCTTAAAATTTTCATCTCGCATTACCTTCAAAAGGGGTGATCCATCACACTAAAAAAAAAGATAAGATTTTGATTGGCCTAGATGTTCCATTAATTCAAAACTAAACCAGGAGATTTGTTAGAAAGTAGGTATATGGGTTAATCACATTTGGGTATTAAGAGCCTAAACCCACTTTCGAATGAACGAGAATCACATATGTGAATTGGTTGAAGGTTATGAATAGTCCCACATAGCCTAAAAAATAGTGATAGTGTTGGTAAATAACGTACAAGTTTGGCCTTTTAAGTCTAACCCTTATGCCACCCTACTTTTGTGATGGAGATACATGTTGGACCTATGTACCTAGGTGGGCTAACCCACACGTGCTTTGTCGCCACTGTCCTACTTGCTCAGTTCAGTTCGCACACACGGCAAGCCGGGTGTTTTCAACATGATCTCTTATAAAATACTTAAAAAATTAATTTTCTAGATCATCTTTCACTAGATTTTATTATTATCATTTGTAAGAGCAATTTCATAATACTAGTTCATTATATACATTGGGTGAAAGTACTTCTACAATATGTAGTAGATCGTCTTATCTTGAGAGATATACGTCTAAATAATTCCTAAATACTAATAAGAAGTGCCAATTTTATCTTAAAAATAAAGCGTATACACTTGATACAAATTTTATGTAAGTTTTTTTTATTGTAATAATTAATAAGGTACAAAAATTAATAAGATTTTCTTCAACGAACTTGTTAGATGTTTTTTTTAAAGCAAATTGATATTGAGAAACTATCTCGAGTAAAAGCTATTTGTGGGGCCCATAAGATGGGACAAATTTCATACTACACAAGCATGATAAGACGTTGTCTGTTGTTACTTACGATAGCCTTACCGGAACCTACGATAACATGTCTATTGTTACTTGAAACACATTAAATACGAGGGAACTAGACCGTGAGAATTTGCCCACACTTTCAGTCTTTACTAAAGTGGGATGGACAAAGGCAAATAGCCCATGTCTCAAAATCTACTTATTTCTAAGATAAATTTTGGGTATTCTCGTAGTTTTTGTTTGGGTTTTACTCCTAGTAAATAGGGGTGTAAATGGACGGACGTGGATGCAGATAAGGCATGTCTGTAATCGTTTATTTTTATGCTGATTATGTGCTTGTTCGTCCGTATTTATCCATGATGGACATGGACAAAAATAGACAAACACGGACAAAATGAAGGTAAAAGTTTAACATATACTACTTTCATCTCAAATTAAGAGTGATTAATAAAAAAATTAATTAAAAATAAGTTATAATAATAGTAAAATAGTCTAATCTAAAAAATAAATAAATAATAATATTATAAAAGACATGTGAGAGTATAACATGTATTTTTTATAATCTTTTTATAAAGATTAATTATGTGACATAAGTTAGTAATTTAGTATAAAATAAAAATAAAAATAATAAAATATATAATTGGCAAACACTGACGACTGTGAACATGGCCAACCCTTACCCATGTCCGTTCGTTTAGGAGTGGATAAAAAATAATATTATCCATTTTAGTGCGGACGGACACCGGACAAACACACGCCATTTACACCCCTACTTATAAATCCCCTATTTGGATGAGAATGTAAAAGGGTTATAAGAAGTCTTGATGGCTAAAAATTAAGCCCATTTAAGTTAATATAATATTTTATATAGCGATGTGATTTAAAATTATTTAATTTTTTTTTTAAAAACAAAGTGGTGCCTAAATGTACAAGGGTGCCACTCTTTATATATATGATAAAACTCGACCTTAATGAGTTGGGTTTGAGTTTTTAAATTTAAATTAAATAACTATTCAAGTCAGGTTTGGGTTTCAGGTTATCCAACCTGACCAGACCCAATTAAAGTTATGATTTTTTTTAATATTGTGATAAATCTCAACCATAATAAGTCAGATTTGAGTTTTTAAATTCAACTCAATTAACTATTTTAATTTAATTCAAGTTTGGCAAAACCCAACCCACATCTTTACAAAAAGATTTGCTTGGGTTTTTAAGTCCTAGATGAGAATATTCTCCAACTAAGGCAACATATATTATGTATATGGTCATTTGGGAATTTTGGATACATTTTTTTTATTATTCCTTTCATATTTTAGCTATTATTTTTTTGTATTTTGGCTATTTTCTCATGTTTTCAAACCATAGCATGAAAATAAGGCACCACCTTACTCTCGAACGTGGACAACCACGTCAGCCTCTCAAGCTGACATGGCATGCGGCCACAGTCCAAGTTTGAACCGGCCCTGGTCCAATCATAATCTGTATCCCTGCCCATTGACCGCGCTGTCCCTTTATATATATCATCCGCTCTTCTGCCTCATTTATATCAATCATATATCGTCTGTCTGAGTCGCCGACTCTCTTTTGTTGTCATTTGCAATAAGCAAGATCCTCTTCCCTCTCTCTCTCTCTCTCTCCCAGTTCCAGAGTTCCAGTTGGGTCATCTCTTCCCTCTCGTCCATGTCCGGCTCCTTCCATGGATGATGACAAGCCGTCCCCGCGAAGAGAGCTCCAGGGGCCGAGGCCCGCCCCGCTCAAGGTCCGAAAGGACTCCTACAAGATCCGTAAGCCGCCCCCCGGACCCTCCCAGCCGACTCAGCAGCAGCCTCAGCCGCCCCGCCAGCCCGTCATCATCTACACCGTCTCCCCCAAGGTGATCCACGCCAGCGCCAGCGACTTCATGACCCTCGTCCAGCGTCTCACCGGCCCCTCCCCCTCCTCGTCGCCCTCCTCCTTGATGCCCCCTCCGCCTCCCGAAGGCCAGATCTCCCCGGCGGCCCGGATGGCCGCCCTTGAGAGGGCCCAGGCAGCCGGCGGAGACGCCGACAAGGCCGTGGTGGTGGGAGGGCAGGATGTAGATATCATGGACCACATGGACCTCCCCGCCTTCGACCGCGGCGGGGCCTTCCCGGGAATCCTCTCGCCGATGCCGTCGTCGCTGCCCTTGATATCGCCGAGCTTCTTCTCGCCGGCCGCCGACCCGAATACTCTAAGTTTCCTGCATGATTTGAGCCCAATCTTCCATGGCAACAGGAACTACATAGAGAGCACCTTCTTGTCCAGTCCCAGCGCCTTCATCTCCACCCCCAACTCCTCCCCCAGTTCTTCTTTTGACCTCTTCAACCACTTCCAAGACTTGTAGCGGCCATGGCCGGCTGAGCTCAAGATCAGCAAGATGAAACAGGTTAGGTAGCACCAGTTCATCCATTCATTTTTTTTTTTGCCTTTGGCTTTTTTTTCTGTTTGTTTGTCCGAGACAGATTCACATTGAAGACAGAGGCGAAATTTTGATGTAGAAAAAAAAAAGGGTTAATTAATGAAGGGGAGGTTTACATGGTGAGACACACAAATGGTTAAAAGAAAATATCTTATCTTCTTGACCTCTTTTCCAAGTGGGGGTGGGCATTTGGTAGGCAGCTTTAAATGGGCTTTTACTGCTGGGCCATGAAGATGGTGACCTGGCCCATGTGTGAAATCGTTGACATGACCCTTGGAATGGGTCCCACATATTTCTTTATCCTTTGTTTATTTTTTTCGTTTTGCCTTACTTTGACTTGTAATTGTAGAGGGCACCTTGTTTCTATTAAATATCAATCTAATTCAATTTGTTTTTTTAATGTATCTCGTCCGAAATTTATAACTATAAAAATAATAATTTTTATTCAAATTGTAAAATATAAGTTTATAATATTGTTGTAAGTAGAATATTTTTTTTACCAAATTAAACTATTAGTGTGGGACGGAAAAAATATTATTTAAAAGTAAAAAAATATTCTACAACGTCAAATTTCAAACGTGTTAAGCACCATTTTGGGTTCAGAAAATTAAACGTACTAAACTCAACTGTATTTACCTCATGAAAGAACATCATCAACCTTGACAATTGACACCAATAAAAAAAAGTCAACGGATTCTAAGGAGAGAAGTGAGAAGGAAAACGATGACGTCATGATGAGGTTGGGATAATGTCACATACCTAGCTTTATACCGATTTGGAAGCCGAAGAGACCAAGTGCACTCATACGAAAACAAATTCTTTGGGAAGTTGTATTCAATTTGATTTAAAATAAACATTAGAGTACTAATTTGTTGTTAAATGAATGATCAACAAAAAAAGGTTTGATTGTTCTAACTTAATATTTTTTCTTAATATTAATGAATATAAAGAAACAACGGAGTGTTGGTGGGATAATAATATAATATAGACTGGGTCTCTAGGAGCAGTGGCCAACAATAATTGGTGGGATACGTTGCTCTAAAATGCGAAATTTAATCCACTTATGAAGCTTTACCGGTGAATAAATCAATGGCGCAAACTAGTGCAGAAGCATTTTTTATGTTTTTTTTACTGATATTGTGCATATCATCGTAAAGAGCAAATGGCAGCCGATTTGTTGATATTTAAAATTGACGATATATATGAGCATATGTTACTATCATTCGTCCTAATACTAATGTTTACTTAATTAATTGGGTTTTTCGACGTTAATTACAATTTTTTTTGTTACTAAAATTTATATTTAGATAAAAATAGCCCTAGCCACCCTTCTTCTCATCTTACATTCATATTCCGCGCATCCTTATTTTCATCTCTATTCACCTCACCTCCTCATCATTGCCCTCCGGATAATTTTTGCACTTCAGTTTTTATTACTAGCCGCCTCCACTTTCTAATCCCATCGCCCCACCTCTTCTCATCTTTGTCCAAATCACCCCGCTTATGCCTCGCTCCCCCACTCTTCTCTCCCTCTCCGTTCACCTCACCTTGCGCCGCCGGTCACCGCCCCTTCTCCCTCTCACCACTCTCACCTAGTCCCTATCGCCACTAGAAATGGTTGTGCCTCTTCCCCTCAAATGCTGCAGTTTAGCGACCGAGTCAGAAGCCCATACCGAAATCAACATTAAGATTCAAAGCCAGAAACTCCAGCTCTATCTTGGATCACTCCGCCAGCTCCGTCCACCTCTCCCTGGAGAGCTATAAAGATGTCCGACTCTAGCACTTTCAGTAGGCTTCGCTGCAATAACTATGTGGAGAAAGAAGATAATAAATATTTACTCACTTTGTTATATACAAATAAAGTAATTTACTCATTTTGTATATATACAAGGAGAGTAAATATTTACTGTCTTTGTTAGTGGTGGAGGCCGGAGGAGCCGTGGTGGTCGTCGAGGATGTAGGAGAGGAAGAAGTCGAAGCGGTAGTGAAGGTATTTAATCTTTCTGGCGATGCCTTGGAGGTCGAGCCAGTTGAGGGCCAAGATGAAGTTGCCCACATTGAAGACGCCCAAGACCATCACATCCACCACCATCTCCTTGAACTTGTCTGCCTCCTTCCCTAATTTTTCTTCGAATACCTTCCTCCCAGCATTACCCTGCTGAGGGTGTTGATGGTGCAAATATTGAGTAGATTACCAAGGTTGATAGTTTGACTAGTGGTGGTACAACGGGAGAGGGATGGACGAAGGTGGTGACCTTGTCTTCCTAGATGTTGTGGAAGTCATTGAGGGCCTTGGTGGAGGGGAGGGGCGAAGCCAAGGTAGGGGAGGTTGGGTTATTGGTAATCGAAGAAATAATTCTTGAAGGTAAAGAAAAAGTAATTGAGGATGGCGAGGCAGTGGGAGAGAGGAGGAGATCTATAAAAAAAAAAAAAGGAGGAAAAGATCTTAAAGAAGGTTGAAGGAAAAAGAAAGGATCTGAAATTAAAAAGAAAAAAAAAAGGATAAATTTGTAAAAAAATAATTATGTGACTTTTAATAACAGCATACGGCAGGCGGCAGCTAATTATTTAAATAGATGACAAAGTCAGATAAAATCTTTACGAGCAGCTAGACGACAGTTTCTTCTAATTATTTAGATAGATGACTCCTTTGCTAGGCTAATGTCCCACTAGTGCACGGCCAAACACAGAAACGTGATTTTTCATGGGCCATTATGACTGGTGTATACATTGTTAATCACCTATGATCAATGGCGGGTGAAACTTCACTAGCAGATTACGTCTCTTAGAAGGTGCGGCGATGACGTTATTAGGATTATCTAGCATTCCCCTTGCAAAAAATGATAATAATGACTAAACCATGAGTGACAACACGGGCCCACCAAAATGGGTGTATAACAAGTAAGTGCTTGAAAGTAAATACTTGTTAAACGTTTCATTTGAAATGTCCCTCAATATAAGAAAAATGGTGAAGCAATGTTCATGTCGATTATCCAAAAGAGTTGGGATAAGGTTGTGACGATAATGAGACACGCCCCAAGATCGTCAGGGGTTGAAATTTTGGGTGATTCCCACCCCTTTTTCTTTTCCTGTTTCAGCAATTGTGATATTTTTTATTTATATTACGTATTTTCTCTATCCCATATTAGTAGCTAATTTAGTTTTTTAAAATAAATTAATTTTAGTTTATTTTTTAAAATTAAACAAAGCTATTAATATGAGGTGGAGGGAGTATTCTATTTATAAAAGGGTAAATTTTTTTGAAAGGTGAGGAGTACCTTAGGCCTCAAAAAGATCAAACTTTAATTTATTTATATTAACTTAAACTCTCATACTCCTACTCTATAATTTCTACGTCTTAAATTAATAGCCTATTTAGAAAAATTTCATTTTGTTTAATATGAGTGATTGGATACTTAAAAGAGAGTATTGTAAGCTTATTTTCCCTTCTCTTAGATGCAAGTTTCACTATTAAATAAAAATTATTATTTTTTTAAATGTAGGTATTAATATAAGACAAAAAAGTACTATAGTAAGAAATATATTAAAACAATTCTACTTGTAGGAGGAAATGAGAAATATGACGCTTAATATGGGACAAAGAGTACCATAATTGAAAATGTACATATTTGTGAATATTGAAAAGGTCAGTATTTTTCCACAAAAATAAGTGGTAGGAAAATATTAATATACTATGAACATGACACCAAGTTTCCTCAGTCTAATGTCTGTTCCACAGACAAAAATTGCTCTATTGGTCTCAAATCCTACTGGTTTAGGTAGGCTGCCTATGTTAAACCATTGTTATGTATTAGGCTGTAGTCCATAGGCTCATAACTGGGATGCAAACCACAAGGTACCTAATTAAGTTTTGATGAATATTCACTTTCACATTAATCCTTTCATATCATAGTAAGCTCAATCTCATATTTGCAGTCAATTCAAGCACCAAAAAGAAAGTAAAAAAAAAGAAAGAAAAAGAATTAGTGGTTATCTGATCCCTCTCTCTCTTGGCTGTCTTTTACAAATATATTTTATGATAAAAGTTTTGCAAACATATTAGATCACAACTTCCTCAAAAAGAAACACTTGATTCTTTACAATTTACTTATTTAGGTTTGTCATCCCATGAACTCCTTACCTGTTAATTTAATAATTACTGGGGACCCAGATCATGGCCCCAAGATTTATAGCATTTTATTCTCACTGTAAAAAGTCAGTAGGATTAGCTAGGATTATTGACAATTATTGCCAAGACTTACAATGGAACTGTGCAATAATATAACTAACAAATATGTTATGTTGAAAGGTAGCTGGTGCGAATTGTATTAACTTAATAAGAAATGAACTGGGATTGGACGAAGTGGGTGCCTTGTCCAAGTCTCTGCTTGTGCTTAAAATTAGTATTTCCTGATAGTTGCGTGCAAGTTGGGAAGCAGAAGGAAACCTTTAAAGTAGCACACTTCGGTTGTTAAGTCAAGCTCAAGCTCAATATTTGTACAAAAACAAAAGGCCCAAGCTCACACTTTTCTACCTTGTCTTTATTGCATTGCTATCTTTAACATTTCAAAAAGTTCAGCTGCATTGTCATTCGGAAAAGCCAAAAGCCAAAAGCCAAAGATGTATACAAAACTTGATCATTGATCAGACGGCCCCAAGCTCACAATTTGTATTTCTACTTGGTTCCACCTCTGTGATTAGGTATATTTTCTCACTTGATATGATATGCCATTTTAATAGTCCACAATGCAAAACCAAAATGAATTAGGTGTATGTTGTAGACTATTAAAGTAGGACGGCGTGAGTATAATGGAAATGCTTGGTTTTCAAGGAGGCTCGCTGAAACTCTCCGCAATGAATGAATAAGGCCCCGCCCATTGACACTGGGCTTGCAAATGTGTCCCTTCATTCATGGCACATATGTAACTATAATTATTTGAGTTCTTTTCATATTGCATGGACGAGTAATAAAAAAATTCTATATTTTCTGGATTTTAAACACAAATACCATATAACCTGCTTATGGATGAAATTGCCCTTATATTTTAAATAAACCCATTACCCTACATGTTATAATAAATGAACACTGAAACAGTGCTACGTAGGGCTGAAAATCGGGTCGGGTTGGCCTTGACTCATACTAAAATCGGGTCGGGTCATGACCCGAACCTATTTTTAAATAGGGTAAAAAATTCAAACTCTAACTCTACTTGAGTCGGCTTGGGTATGCGGACAACCCTACTTTTTTTCCTCAATTTTTTTTGTTAGACTCATATTTTATACCTTCTTTTTGCAAAAGTCAAAGACAAAAGAAATTTAAATATATTATAATATTAATTTGTAATGTTTGGTTCTTTGGCTGATTTGTGGCTGACATATTTTTGTAGTAGTCATCAACGAAGACCTTAAAGGTGTAGTGTTGTCTTTCTTCCATTTTAAGAGAAAGATAACAAAATACGCCTTTAACATTTGTTTACTCAAGATCAGCCCACTTGGCTTTCGATAACTCACATACAAATGCAAAATAGATTAAACACCATTTCCTTGATGTCAAGATAGGATCATGTTATTCAGCATGTCTTAATTCTAAAATTTTTGTAACTACTTCTCTATGGCAACTCCTAGCCCTACCCTCCTCAGCAGCCAGGGACACTTGTTTATAATTTTCCTCGTCCAAAAACTTTCCATCATCGAACTTTGTCATCTAACTCTCTGGTTCCATGTTCCTAACCTACTCCCTATTATAACTGTCAGGCCTTTCACACAGAGCTGCCTAGTGTGTGATGTGTCCTACCGAAGGAAAGAGGATGGGTAATGAATACAACAAAAAATGATATATTTTCATTCCAATCACCACACCCAAAGAATAATAGAAAATGAATTAAACTTTATAGAAATTAACCACACCTTGAAGATACCATCCTCTTTTGTCCCAAAATGGATACCTACCACAAAGCAAAATATATGTGATCACACATATACTCCAAACATCTTATTCATGCCCAAATTTGTGTTTAAGCACCTCTCGTTCAACATCATATGCACTAAACAAACACTATAATAATAGTATAATTAATTCCAATAGACTAACACCATAATAATCTCACAAAAGTTACTAATTGAGTATCAAATAAAATAAAATCTAAGAGTAATAGGGCTTGTAGTCAGGTAAAAATCAGGTTGGCCAGGTTGTGCGGATTGGGTTCAACCCGACCCTAAATCCAAAACGGGTCAAGAGCTTAAACCCGCACCGTGACCCTACCTATAGTCGGGTTGGGTACAAGGTTATGTAGGCCGGGTTTGGGTCGAATAAATGGGTCGGGTTGGATTTTCCCAACCCTAGTGTTGCGCCATTCCGGTGTGCTGGGATTCATCAGCAGCCAACAAAAGTCATTGGCGGTGACTCCTCGGCGAGATTCGTTGTTCATTAAAAAATAGTTTTTTGACACCCCAAAAGTTGTTTGAGGGCTCCAAAGGTTGCATTTCGCGGATTCAACCACCCTTTTACGCCCATTATGGATAGGATCGGTATTTGCATACATTACAATGGAGAGGTAGGCAATGACGGCGTATATAAAGGTGAAAATGCACAGTTGATGAACATTGATCCGTTCGTGAGTGATAAGTATGAAATATATATCTAATTTATATGTCTTTTTACCTTATTTGCTAGTATAGATTATGTTAATTAAGAGTTAGTTATGGTTTATTTATATTAAGATAAATATTAATATTTTAGTTTAATTATTAATTAATTTGAGAGTTATTAGTAGTTTAAGCATGTATTTGAATCAAGTTTGGATTTTAATTATATTCTACATGTCTAAAATGCAAAGTTTTTTATGTTTTGTAGGTAAGGTGCACTTATCGAGGCCCTTGGACAATTGTTGGAATAATTCAAAACACTCTTGACATGCCTTAAAAATATTTGGACAACTTTTCAGAGTGAGAATAAGTTGAAAACTAATATGGACATGAAATAAAGAGTTTAATGAACATAGTAGAAAACTAGACAAGAATATGGACTGCCCAGTGAACAGACTTAGCTTCCTAAATAGAAACTGGACATGAAACTGAATAGAACTATCCAGATTGCAGAAACAATATAGTCATTCGAACGGGCATGCAGGGCGATCGAACGGGATAATGCGTTGTTTCCTATTTTGAGCTAATTTTGAGTCCTTTTCTTATTAGACTTTCTCCTATGATTCTTATGCCTATATAAAGACATATTTGGCTCGAAATTGAAGGATTCTAGTAGATTTTGTGAAGAGAAAAAGGAGAAAAAGATAAAAGATCATTTGAAGTTTTCAATGGAGATTAAAGAACTTTATTCTACCATGAAAGGCTAGATTTTTCTTTTACTTAGGAGTTGATGAAACTATAGATAAGTTTTAGTTTCTTTTTTTCTTTATAAATTTAGATCTCAGTTGTGAATAATGACAATTGTATGATAATAATTTTCTTTTTAATGGAAGAGTTTTTCATGTTTATTCAAATCTATTGTGATTTATTGTCTTGTAGATGATAGATTGATATGGTTTTGATGTTTACATCAATTCTAATTTTTGTGATTTAGATGAGATGGTCATGCAATAGTTTTAATGTTCAGATAATTAATGAATTAGATGAGTTATACTAAGATTAGACGAGTCATGCATATAGTTTAGTTTAGTGTAGATGATTTGTGCTATTGTTGAAGATAGTTCATGCTATGGATTTAATTAATGATTCTTTCTGAAGTAATTCTAGCTTGTAGCTGAGAATACTTGTTCATCATATTCACACTAGATTTAGATTAAAGGTTAAGAAATTGTTATGGTTCTATAGTGGATTCGATTTCCTAAGTAATATTCATCATATTGATCTCTTCCTTTTAAATTAATTGATTACTTTCTTTGCTTAATTAAAGTTTAAGTTGTTTTAGTTTTTAATCAACAAATTCCTCACTTAGATTTAGTAATAATTCATCCATCCCTGAGGTTCGATAACCCTTGAATACTTATCCTAGTACAATTACCTTGTACACTTGCAAAGGGTTTAATTATAAATGATCAGTGAGGTTCAGGGAGCTACTGGTTGAAGTGAAAGCACGATTTTCTGTCAATGGTATTGTCACTTTGAAATATTTAATTCTATATTCCCAATCATTCATGATATATGAATTCTAAGGTGATGAGGACCTGCAATCAGTGTTCTCCATTCGTAGGAAGACAAATAAGGAGTGTTATCATTGTATGCTAAGATGAAAGAGCCCGACAACGGTGACAAATCACCATCCGTAGAAAGGAACCAATCAGTCAATAGAGCTAAATCATCGGTCGTAATGGCTCAGCCCAACTCTAATGTTGGATTTTAGACTGGAGTCAATAAAACACAATTCACTTTTGAAACTATTAGGTAACAATGAATTTTTAGATTACATGAGATTGTACTTTATCGTATACTTGAGAACACAATATCGGACATTTCGTGTTACGCTCAAAGCATATCGTGTGAAGCAAAAACACAATTTATTATCTATCGCATAAGTAATGATATGACATACACATGCGATATACCAATAATAAGTTTCAGCATAGATGCAATAACACGACATGTATACATATCGTGTTATTGATAACATAATATAAATTGTAACCATGTAACTAAATACACGATGTTGAATTATATCACATTTTTATTAACACGTTATTATACAACACAAATTGGGAGAATTGGGAAACTTGCCCTTAACAAATCCATGTCATTCTTCTTTCACCAATCCAATGACTACAAAACTTGGGATAAAAGTCAATCGGAATGGATTAGAAGAAATGTCACCGACAATGGGTGCGATAAGGACTTCATTTGATAACTAGGAACCTCCATACAACCCTTGTAATTATGCTAGTTTAGATCATGGACAGACAATGATCTAAACCTGTTGGAACCGAATATTGGTGAAGGCCAGCTAATGACTGGCAGTTGTAAGCAAAGGATTACTAGAAGCTCCTCGAATTGGGCGCACATTTTCTAAGCCTTTTGAATTTCAAGAAGGTCTTGATCGACTTAGCAATAAAGCTGAATTTCACTTACCGTGTTGTGGATGAAAACAGGAATACATACGCTGCAAAGTGCTCTAATCATTCTTATAACTGGTACATAAGGTCTTCAAATATAGGAGAGCAGGTGACTGTCATGCGGTTAGTGCCAAACCATTCATGTGGAACCCAAAGGAAGTCAACTGATTATCCCCTAGCATTGCACCTTTGGATTGTGAGAAAATGTTATGGGTTGTTTAAAAACTCAGTAGACATTACATCTAAGAACATAGCAAATTATATTTCGAAGCACTGGGGCATAACTACGAACTACAAGAAATGCTGGCGCACAGGTAATATAAACTTAGGAGACTCCTTGAAGCATGTATTCTGTAACACGATATTTAAGTATATCGTGTTATAGGCACATGATAAGAATACATTTGCATTTCACTATCACATGACTCATGTACATATCATGTTAACATGAACACGATGAGTAATCAGTTTTGGTTTACGATCTCATGACTACAAACATTGTCGTGTGATCAGGAACACATTGCATGCAGTATAACCTTTATTAAATTATTTTTGGTCGTGTAGGTAAAGCACTGACTGATTTAATAGATGGGGGCTCGGACGAATCCTATCGAATACTTCCTGCTTATGGAATTCAAATATAATATATAAATCTAGGAAGTGTAGTTGTTCCAGTAAGATCATGTGATATTCTCGGACCTATAAAGGGGTACAATTTCAAAAGTGTATTTTGGATGTTTGGTCCTATGGCCAGAGCTTTTTGAACAACATTGAGGTCATTGCTAACGGTAGATGCAACTTTCTTGAAGGGAAAGTATCCTGGACATCTATTGATAGTGATTGCACTGGACGAGAACAATAATATGTTGTGCATTGCATTTGCAGTGGTTGAGAACGAGTATGAGAAAACATGGTGTTGGTTTCTTAAGTTGCTTAGAAATCATCTATTTTCTGATCCTCCATCCGAGTTGGATACAATTGTTTCTGATAGAATGAAAGGCTTGGAAAATGCTGTTAAACAATTTTTTCCATCTACACACCACGAATATTGCATCCGTCACATGGCAACAAATATGCTGGATATATTCAAGGACAATTACCTAAAGAACTAGCTCCATGTTGCAGCCGAAATTTTCAGATAGAACGTGTATGAAGAAACAATGAACAATATTAAAGAACATAATCCCAAAGCATATGCTTGGCTAAATAAGATAGGTTCAGAGCATTGGGCCAATGTCGCATTTCCATGAAAAAGATATGGAACCCTCAACTCAAACATGTCTAAAAGTGCCAATGCAATGTTCAAAAAGCCAAATCGATGCCTATAACTCGGTTAATTGAGCATACAAGGTAGTGCATGACCGCATTATTTGATATACGTTAGAGAGACGGCCAAAAAATGACAAAATATTTAACCTCATTTGCCCGCAAACACATTAAAAACAAGCGAGAAGAAGTAATGAATGTGCATGTATTGCCTGTGTCAATGTATGAATTCTAGGTTAACTCGCTATACACTAGGTACATTACATTTATATGTTGTTGTCCATATCATGTGTACATTTATATGTTAATCGTCCATATTGTGTAAGTGTGTCTGTTTACTTATATGATAGTATGTTAGCCTTACGGGTCGTATAACCGATGACACGACCTATCCATTTATCGTGTATGTGTGGCAATTTTACTTACACAATGGTATGGTTAGCCTTACTGGTTGTGTAACTGATGACACGACATTGTCCATTTATCGTGATCTCATTCACACAATATGTACTGAACATGATGTTGTGAATCTCGTTGAACATAGTTGCACATGTGGAAAGTTTTAGCATCTGGGACCTTGTAAAAATGCAATTGCAGCAATTGATCACAAACACTTCTATGTGTCTGACTATTGCAAAAAATGGTACTCTACTGAAACATATAGATTGATCTATAAGAGCCAGTACACCCAACAAAAGATAGGCACCAGTGGGCACCGACTCGAGTTCTACCTACATTCAGCCGACCTATCCCACAAAAGTAGTGGGGGCATCCACGAAAAAATCAGATAGAGTCACAACCAAAGGTCAAAACCCCACGAAAATGTGGAGCATGCTGGCAGTTGGGTCACAACCGCAAACGATGTATTAGCGCAAAAGGGGAACATCCCAATGTGGCAGATGTTCCAACTACAAGCCGAAGGAGGGCAAATAAACGAGTAGGAAAGTGACGTAAGAGGAGCATCGATCAGGGTTACCTTTTCCACCCCTTTTCTTTAAATGATGGATGGAACACGATGTCATGAATAATTTGTATATGCATCGTGTCATCGACAACACGCACTAGTTAATCAACGTGTTGTCGAGAACACAATATTTTGATGTTTCTTGTATACAATGTACATTGTATATATATCGTGTAGTCGGTAACACGTCCAAAGGTTTTATGTGTTACCAATTACATGATAAGAACCGACTATAATGAATATTATATTGTTGCTAGATGTGTCACCAATTACACGATATTGGTCATGTCATGTGTATGTAAACACGACAATTGCTTGAATTTAACCGCCTAATTCCGAATGGTCACTCTCATTTACGGCATCAACATTTCCCGAAGAGTCAATACAATTTCCAACGAATCAATTAAATTTGAATCACCAATTTGCGAGGAGTCATCTCTAATTTCCAATGTTTCAAATTTGGGCCAAAGAAGACAAAACCCGGACTGACACGATATATATATATATATATATATATATATATATATATATATATATGGAAAGCATTCCATAACCCGGACCTACACAACATATGGAAAAATTTTCATAACCCGGACTTACACGATATATGGAAACTCAGACCTACCGGCCGAACCTTCTGGTTCGGTCTGCCAAGCCCGACAATTCGTATCCATTGCAAAATGGCTATATATAATGGTGACCGCTGAAATTCTTAAGCATAGATACTTGGCCTAAAATGATAGAAGGCATCACCATGGACGTGGGTTTACCGAATTCGAGAGGTGTACAACGGTAAGTCCACGTACATGGGGTTGCCTTCTATCAATTACAACTTTCGGGAGTCTGCAGGGAGAATGATCACCCATCGATCTTTGGCGCCAAGACGGAGCCTTTGGGACATTTCTATAGCACCTGATGGTGATTCGTCACCCTTCATACGTGATCCTCACCAACTTCTGAAGGGGGTCGATTCACTATCAGACGTTATTTCAATGTCGCGAATGTTCCGTCGCATTTTAACTGATCGGTCCTCACCAACCTCTAAGTGGTCTTCATATTGTTATTTTATTTGTATTTTTTCAAGTTATGTAAAGATTAGTATTTTGGATGTAATGGATTCATGTTATGTAAAGAAAAATATTAATAACAATTATATCTTTTTATCCCATACAAAGTTGTCTTTGAGTATTTTTTTTCTTTACAAAATCATCCTTATTGCGTTATGGTTGACACGATAGACAGAACATCATGTATTCAATAACATGCTCATCACAATCAAATGATACGACAAAGAAGTAGGGTGTCCATTCGGATACACAACTGACATGCAAATCATGTTCTTACTAACATGATGATTATTTATTTATTTTTAGCATTTTGTGGCACCAATGACAAGATATACTAGATGTCGTCTGTATGATTACACGACCTAGGTGACTATTGTGATATCGATAACCCAATAGTATGAATTTTTGCTTGATATCACATTTTCTGGGACACGATAGTGGTATATATCATCTGATTGAATACACGATAGCATCAACGGGCGTCTGTTTACTTATTTGTCTCCAAGTACTACGCGGTGATGGTAAGCTTACTAACACGATATCAATATTGGTCATATGTTCAGACACACGACTGAACGCATCTTCGTGTATGTACTAACACGATTACACGATGTAGTTCATTTCCAGTGGAGAATTACACAATATAGAATTGAAAAAAAAATAGTTGTCAATTAATAAACTGTGTATTGTCAGTAACAATTTTGAGTGTTTACAATTTGGGTATAATATGTTATTACACGATAAGAACCGACTTTAATGAATATTATATTTTTGCTAGACGTGTCACCTATTACACGATATTGGTCATGTTGTGTGATTGTAAACATGACAATCGTTTGAATTTAACCACCCAATTCTGAAGATCACTCCAATTTATGACGTCAACATTTCCTGAAGAGTCAATACAATTTCTGGCATATCAATCATAAATCTAAATCACCAATTTTCGAGGTCCAATTTCCCATGCTGCCTGAACCTTCTACTTCAGGCCGCCAAGACTGTAGGTTCGAAGCCCTAAGAACCTTCTTTTTCCTGGCTCGCTATATATGACAATTCGGAGCCTTTGCTAGTCAGGGTTTAAAGTTCGATAGTTAGCCTTGAGATTCAAGTAGCTTAAGCATGGCTACTTGGCCTGAAATGAGAGAAGGCAGCCCATGGAGGTGGACTTACCGAATTCGCGAGGCGGACAATGGTAAGTCCATGTCCATGGGGATGTCTTCTCCCATTTCAGGCCAAGTAGCTTTGCTTAATCTGAGTGCTTGTGATGGTGGTGGAGACTGAGGAGTATGCAGGGAGAATGCTCACCCACTGATCTTCGGCGCTGTGATGGGGCCTTCGGGACATTGCTATAGCGCCGGATGGTGATTCGTCCCTCTTTAGACGGGGTCCTCCCAGCCTTTGAAGTGGTCTTCAGATCGTTATTTTGTTTGTATTTTTTTAACTTATGTAAAGATTAGTATTTTGGATGTAATGGAGTAATGTTATGTAAAGAAAAATATTAATAACAGTTATATCTTTTTTCCCATACAAAGTTGTCTTCCCATACAAAGTAATGGAGTAATGTTATGTAGGTCGTCCATTTGGATACACGACTAACGTGCCAACTGTATTCTTACTGACACGATGATTATTTCATTATTTTTAGCAGTTTGTGTCACCAATGACATGATATACTAGATGTCGTCTGAATGATAACAAGACCTAGATGACTATCGTGATATCAATAACACAATAGTATGAATTTTTGTTTGTTATCACATTTATTGGGACACGACAGTGGCACATATCATCTGATCAAATACACGACAACATCAATGGGCGTTTGTTTACTTATTTGTCTCCAAGTACTAACACAACAATCATATGCGTACTAACATGACATCAATTTTGGTCGTACGTTTGGACACACGACTGAACGCATCTTCGTGTAGTTCATTTCTAGTGGAGAATTACAAAATATGGAATAAAAAAAACAGTTGTCAATTAATAAATTGTGTATTGTCAGTAACAATTTTGAGTGTTTACAATTTGTGTATAATACATGTAAAAAATGTAAAATGTATATTGCCTAATTACAATTCATCTAACACCGGATCAAATTCCTGGTCGATTCGGCCTCGAAGAATTGCACACATATATGAGGCCTGATCAATTTTGTTATCTCTGTTTGTGTAAAATCAGGCTGAAGGACGCCTCCTGCCAGCTTCGCTACGTAGTACATGAGGAACACATCACGATCTTCATTTGTTTCTTGATATGGGCATTTGTTGATCTTAGTCATTGGCCACTTTGTTCACCCTTTATGCGAAGGACTTTCTCCATTTCCTGTGCAACACGTTTCCTTATGTTGTCCACCTTTGCAAAGTGGTGGCCATGGTCACCCTTTAGTGGGTTATATCACCTAAACTTCTTCTCTTTGCAGCGGACAATAAGCAAAAGAAAGTGGCCCATGATGTAGATTGGAATGAAACCGCTCTCTGAGTTAACATTCAGCTCCCTCAACAATATGCCAACGACTTTTCCCTACCTCTCCTCAATGCTATGCGTCCCAACGTTAAAATAGTGTTGAATGACGAACTTGCCGAAAAAATAGTTGGGGTAAGCGAATGGATTTCTCAAATTGCGTTCCTCCAGTAGTTGGCAGAAGACGTCTATTACCTACAATTAACAACAGACTAATCATGTTAGTCATAACATGATGATCAACAAGTCGTATCATTTATGATACGATAAGTGACTATATTGTGTAACCGACAACACGATAGAAGTTCACTTTAGTCTTTTCAGATATCGTGTGATTAATAATATGCATTTTCATAAAACGTTTGATCAATAAAATGATAGTACCTCATTCATTATGCACTCCTGCTTTAATAGAGAGATGTACTCAGTGTAGAGAAGCGCCGCCATGGGCCACTACTTGTATGGGTGCACGAGAAAATCCATGATGGTCTCCTAATCTTCAGCCTGCTGAATCTCCATGTGGAACACCAACTTCATGTAAAGATAGTCATGTTGTACCATAGCCACCTCCTCCTTATTCTTCTACTGCCCAGTGTGCTCTTCTACGTCTATCACTTTGCAGACACTCTCTAGTAGTTCCTAATCTACTGGAGGTGTATCCGATACAGTGGCAGTACTAGAGGCAGCATTTGAGCCCACCGCTTCCGGGTGGGAGACTTTGGATGTGCTGGAGGGATAATGTATGGGCTAGGGACAAATGCCAGAGGAACTTCATCACATGGCTTTGCCTTCCGTTCTACACTTTCTGTGCATCCCAACTTGGCTATCTTCTCTTCCATGTAGTTGTTGAAAGTCTTTGGCGGTTCTTGGCGGAGGGGTTGATGCACGAGGGGGTTCATATGATCACTTTGTCTCCGATTCCGGTGAGGGTTGCATATGTTCTATAAGGCTTGTTGTCATCTTGAGATCATTTTTAATCCGCTGGAGTGCAATTTGAATGCTGTCAGTGCTCCATCTCCGCTCCCCATACATAACAACCTTCTCCAAAACAACGTCACAAATCTCGATCATGACATCTATTGACATGACAAAGGATTCAATGACGTCTGACTGCGGTGGGCATGGAAGGGTTTCATTGTCCTATGAATCGTTGTCTGCGTGCCCGCCTTCTTCTCCTTCGGGGTCGCCCTTTGGCCATCGGTCAAGTGGGCCTCTTTAGAAATTGGAGTGATTCGGAGATTAACTTGGGAATCTGGCTTCAGATGCATGAACACCTCCTCATACTACTTCCTCATCCGGTGATGAGCAAGCAGCTTCTTCCTCGCCTTTTCATTGGCCAGGTCAAGTTTTACGGCCTTCTCCTTGTTGCTTAACAATTGGGTAAACCCGGGCCACAACTTGCACCTCGGGCTACATGGAGGACCACTAGGAGCCCATATAGAGGTATGCTAAAAAAACCATACCTTGTGGACAAGACAAAACAAACTGGCGAGTAGTGTACGAATGACAAGTATGTCGTGTTATGGATAACATTCTTTACTGCTTCATCATGTTATTGATTACATGATAGTTCATTATCGTGGATGCAATATACACGATATGATACTCAGTCGTCTTACCGATCACACGATAATTATATTTGTGTGTTATACATTGTATTTTTGTACACACAATATACATGATATCGTGTGAGAGAAACGACGATATACATGAGTGTGGAGAAGTGATTGTGTCATTAGTACTACGCTAATTGAATGCATCGTGTTATTGATAATATGAGATTTACATGGAGCACAAATGAAGCCCCAACAAGAATTCGGCAGTGGTGAAGTGCTCATCCTGTCGGCTTATGATGTTTCGGTGGGTTGATGATATGCCTCGGATCAACATATCATGAACGACACCAGCCCAATTGTACCTCCACAACTGACAGGTCATCTATTAAATCACACAAAGCTAGTGATACAGATTTGTTGCTCTGTGTGAATAACACTAGGACCCCCATGTGCACGATAGCCAACTGTGCTAAGTCCTTGTCTGACAAGGATTCTTCTTCAGCCGCTTCCTTGTGAAGAACTTCTTGAAGAATTGCCCCTTGCCTTGGGCAGCCTTCCCCTCACCACTTTCCAATTTACACGAGGTCCCTTTTCCACTCAAGCCCGTGATCATTGCTACTTCATCCACCGTAAGGGGTAATATTTTGCCCCTAATGTCGAACACCTCCTGTGAGTCATCCCAGTACTCACCAATTAGAATGTCTAGGAGAGGCCTAGAGATAATGATTGGCTCACAATCATATACTGGGTAGAACCTAGTCTCCACCAATATTGCATTGCATCCTGGTCGTGAATTAACAATGTCATACCCGGTCTCCTCCTGTAGATTCTCTTCTTCTTCTATTCTGATGCCTTCACTGATTCCGCCATTTGTTGTCTTACTCTAGCTTTATGTTTGCAAAATTGGATATATATATATATATATATACAATGGGTCATGACCATAATCAATAGTCGTGTTGATCACATTATGTAACTAACTTGCTTATATACACTAAATTGATATATCATGTTATCAGATACACGATATGAGGAACTCTCAGACACGATAGCACAACACTTGAATATCGTGCGTCGCTTGTCATGTTAGTAATGACACAAATATAGATTAGTGTATTATCAAATGCACGATAGCATAACACTTGAATATCGATTAGCGTCTTATCAAACCCACGATATATGACTTATCGTATACATGAAAACACGATAAGCTACTGCTAATACCTACTTCATATGTTCTAAAATATGAAATACCTGCATACGAATACACAGTGTATATATTGAGAAAGGCCTTACCACGAAATTGATCAAAGACGAATTAACCCCTCGATTGGCCGGTGATTTTTTCCAAAGTTCACTCCTTTACCAGGATTGCGTTAGACAGAACCTCGCTTTATGGCTGAAACTTGCTTTGGGGCGAAAATTTTCAAAAACACCTTTCAAAAGCAAGATGAAACGGAACTAACGCCAAAGTTTTTTTGAAATCTCCTTCTGGAAATAAGAAAACCCTAATCTTTGAAAAACAGACTGGAATTTTTTGCAATCACTAATCGAATGGGTTGGAAAACCTCCACTCATGTTGCGTGAACACTTCTCACTGCTCCGAATGCCAAAATCGATGGTGAGATGGGTTAGGAATTGGAACGAAGGCTTCTCACGAAGGAATCGCAGGTCTATGAAGTCGTTTGCCTGTGAATGTGACTTCATGAGGGTTTAACACGATATAAAACCCTAAACCTTGCCCAGGGGTATTTCTGTCCAAATATATGAGGTTGTCGTGTAAGTACGGGTTTGATGACATTTTTTTGTCAAAATCAAGGAATATAGAATTTTGTATTCTTAGGCCATGCAATATGGAAAAAACTCTAATTATTTATATTACTCCCCTTATCGCATATTTATAGTCCAATTTGGAAAGTGATACTCCTTCTGCCCTACAATAATAGCTCCATTTAATTTTTCAGAATTTAAAAAATCAAATGGAGACTATTAATATAAGACAAATAAAGTAATTTTATTCCATCCACTAATTACTAGAAGGATAACATGCTTTATCAAGAAAAAGAAAATGCGAAGGATAACATGAAATTGGACTACTAATATGTGACAAAAAAAGTAGACCATTTTACGGAGGGACTGTAAATTTGTAGCATATGGGAACATGTATTTGGTTGTCTCGAAGATGTGATTTACTCTTAAGCACAGATTCGTGAGGGGTGTTTTCACTTCAAAAATCGTGTTCACAGCGAGCCCGTCCAAGGTCCATAAGGGGGGGGGGGGGGGGGGGGGAATGATGAACTCAATTCACACAACCATGAGGGGTGAATTCAATTCAGTGAATTGAATTCAAAAGTTATAATCCATGTTCCTACCCATTTTTAACTAGTCACAGTAAACCAGTGAATTCAATTCTCACTTAAAGCACTGAGAAACACTTTCATGAATTCTCACTAGACTCACTAAACCACGAGTCCTTGTGTCCCACTGAAATCTATCTCATCTACATGCTCTCCAAGGGAGGAGGCTCATTTTAGCTTTCACAAGAACACAAGGGCGTACAACATGTTGGCTCCTTTCTAAATGGATCTTTGGGATCTACTTTGCAACTAATATTCCCTCCCCTTATATCAATAGTTCTATTTGGAAAAATAGTAATTTTTAAAATAACTAGCAATTAATAAAATAAAATAAAAACTTTTGAGAGGTTTTTTAAGTACCCAACCACTTAAGTTGAGCCCAATGGAGTTATTAAAATAGGGTTTTTTTTAATGGGGGAACTCACAACTAATAAAATAGAAAATAGCTTTTAGGAGGTTTTTTAAGTACCATGCCACTTAAATTGAGCCAATTGGGGGCGAGAGGGAGTATTAAATAAGCATTCAATGCCAAAGATTTAAGCAAAACACAAAAATGCAAATTTACTGGGCCAAGCGGATTTGCACAATAAAAACAAGAAACTTTAGCCATAAAAAGTTTTTGCTATTATTTTGGCAATTATGTTGTCCAAGGTTATCTACCACCAATAATACCAAACAAACCATAGTTGGCTTACCAGGTAACCAACTCAGACCGTTCGATTAAGTGTTACACAAACTCTTGTTCTAGAAAATAAAGGTTAAATTCCCACAAAAGTTTTTAACATTTGCATAAACAAAACTAATTACAATCAATCATAATTAAGTAATGCTTTTTCTCAACAATTTAGGGTCAACAACAGAACTAACTATAACAATTGCAAATTGAATGAAATTCTTATGCATACAACCTGGTCAATAATGTTATCAAGTGGCTTAAAGATAAGTTCTATAGAACTCTAATTAAGCTTACAATACTTATAGAGTAGAATGTTGGGCACAAAAAAAAGTCATATAGATAAAAATGAAGGTGTTAAGGTAAATGTGTAAAATAATGAAAAAAAATGAAATTAGAAATGAGTATGTACATAAGAATTTAGGGGTAATACTTTTAGGGAAGAAGCTCAAAGAGTATATGTTGCATTAGTATGGACATGTATAAAGAAGACCAATAAATACACCAATAAGAAGGTTAGAAGAATTTTATGTAAATAATGTCAAAAGATAGAGATGAAGGCTTAAAAAAATTTGGATAGAATTAATAAAGAAAAATATGACTCTACTATCTCTTACAAAAGAATTGACACAAAATAAATTAAAATAGAGGCGTTTGTTAGGAAAATGCGCTACTTAATTATGATTATGACTTGTGCATGCGAAACTAAAAGAAAGAGGTTTGCCTTGATCTATAAAAAATAAGACCCACCACAAAGAAAGTAATCAAACTCATACAAGAGCTCGCTGGAATACAAATGACTCCATGCCACTATACCTTTTAAAACTAGAATATGGAGAAATTTATGCCTTTTCTTCTTTTTACAATGTCATCTCTGATGTGCATGTAATATGTAATACAAGGCATGCAGTCTCAACCATATAAAGAAACAGAGAACAGGTAAAATTTCATTTTCCAGAAAATTAGCTGAGCCTTGCTTTACCTCAGAATATACTGAGGAATAAATAGTTCCTCTAAAATGATCATCATTTTTCTGGTTCAATTTCCACCAACTTGTAAGTAATTTGACTACTTACACAAGTAAAAGCACTGTTACCATTTTCCTTTCATTCTGATGGAATAAGTCCCTGCTCTACCGCAAACCTAAAAATTCTTAAGATCTGTAATTACAAAATTCATTTACATTCCCCGACCTTTTCCAAAGATTTGCAACCAAAGTTCAAGAACAGTATAGAGTGATTGATGCTTCTGTGGTTCCCTCTTAGTAGTCCAAAACCAAAATTTCTGCATATTACAAAATCTTACAAAAATATGTAAGATAAATAATTGAACCTAATCATGTTCTCGCAGTTGAATTCCAGGTTCCACCAATCAAGGTACCTACTGGTTCACCAAGAATAGCTTTTGAGATGTTACCTGGTTTTGTCAAATTGAACACCACAACTGCAGGAAAAGAAAAAACCTCAAGTAAATGGGAAGGGGCCAACTGATGCAAGAAGGATAAAAAAAGGAGCCAAAACAATTGACAATTGCTTTAGAATAAGCTCTATCAAATGAGTGACAACTGACAAGATAACAATCTACATTCCTATATATTTTTTAAAGTTTATTGTCGCTCATGTTTCTCAGATGGCATCAATTTCTTAGAAACTTCAATCACCAAAAAAATCCTTAGGGTAATCCTCTTTTCATTTCAGACAGCTTTCTGCATATCTGTTAACCACTCTTGGTGAATTAACAAGATAAACCTTTTTGTAAACTTTTAATTGGCTACATGTTCTTTTCGTTGCTCATCTCTTACATATCTTCAATTTCATGACTAAATTGAAATGTAAAACAATTTTAAAATCCCATTTTAGTTCTACTTTTCTGTTTGCCAATATTACCATAGAGATGCTGTCTCAATCCAAATTTGAAGAGGACGTTTAGTCTGCAGAGAAACTTAATTACCAGAGGAATTTGAAGTCTTGATATCCACCATAAAGCTTGAGCTTCTAAAAACTACTGATATTGTTATTTGTCATGAATGACTTCCCACAAGATTCTATTTTAGGGGAGGAAGGGTGATATATATACACAGTCCCATCATTATAATTGAATTAGAGTGAAGTATTTAATAGAATAAGAGAGATATAAAGCTAAGGCGATTTCTGAATGCCTTTATGTTTCAATTCTTAAAATTATGAAAAAATAGAAAAGACATGAGTTCTTTGCTAAAATAGATGCAATGAGATTTATTAGTCTCACAATAAATAAAAAATAAATTATAAAGGAAGTTCTCCTACCAGGTATGTTATTTTCTTGACATAAAGTTATAGCGGTCATGTCCATCACTGAAAGATCTTTTGAAGTCACCTCTTGGTAGCTAACTGCATCAAGAAGACACGCATTTGGGTTCTGTCTTGGATCATCATCATAAACTCCATCTACATTCGTAGCCTTAAGCACAACTTCTGCATTAACTGAATCATCAACAAAGAACATTCATGTCAAATACAGCGCACAATTGTTCAAGAAGTATTAGATACTTGATGAACTTAAAAGAATTTTCTGTAGACAAGCATATACAAAAAAGACTCATTTTGACACCGGTTTTTATAGCAGGAATAAGGTTCCATTTGATTCACCTGGCTCCTGAGCTGAAAAAGCCCCCAAATAATCTGAGCGTGTCAGGCATAATTTCCTGCCTGACATGCTCAGACGTCTTGTATGCTACATGGTCTCACGCGGTGAGGTGCATCAGAACATATCAAATGCCTTTACTCAATTTTGATAAATGGCTTTTGAAGCGGTTTTTCTGGAATCAGATTTGATTCCGCCAATCAAACGGATCCTAAGTATACTTCCCATATAAAGTACGAACAGTAGATGCATAAAACCCATTATTTGGGGATTTCTTCTATTAAATAAAGGATAGCACAGTCACTTACTTTCTGCACAGCGAAGTGCAGCAGCGGTGTCTGTTGTAAAGAAGGGATTGCCAGTTCCAGCAGCAAAGATCACAACCCTTCCCTTCTCCAAATGGCGAATAGCTCTTCTTCTGATGTAAGGCTCTGCAACTTCAGACATGCGAAATGCAGTCTGGACACGGGTAGGAATGCCAATACTTTCCATTGTTGCTTGTAGAAATATTGCATTCATGACAGTTGCCAGCATTCTATAGATTATACAAGTAGATCTCAGACATATGAGTCCAGAAACATAAAAATAAACATAATCTGTAATTCATATTACATATCAAGAAATTTTCATGCAAGCACATATATTTACAAAAAAAACAGTTTTGTTTTATATTTATAAAATTTCTTGCGCAGGTTATGCCTTTAAATCCTTAAATATATGAAGAGTAATTTGGCTACCCAATGTGATCAGCAGATGAACGATCAAGACCACTGCAACCTGCCCAAGAGGATCCGCGGAAGATGTTACCCCCACCAACTACTATAGCAACCTGGGAGAGGTTTAGCAGTTAGTCAACCATAGTTCAGGTGACAAAATAGATTAACTTGACAGAAATGATGTTTGCACGTCTTAGGCATAAGTATAAGCAAAAAAGAAAAAAATATGTCTTAGATAGAAGGGAAAAAACACCTCTATACCCAGTCGAGTTACAGAAGCAACTTCTCTAGCTATGGACATCGTAATCTGCAACATACAACAAGTTTTGAAGTAAAAAAACGCAATACAAATGCCTGCTAATGACCATTATTTAATCCAAAATTAGCTTATGGTAAGGATACAATATTTAGAAATATACACCAAGAGAATCTAGAAAAGACACTTGAAAGAACTTTTATTTTGAGCCACAAAGGACATGTGCAAGTTGTTTTCACACATTTGGATCAATGTTTTTCGCCTGATCTCCTGCCAGTGCTTCTCCACTCACTTTCAGTAACACCCTACGCCATTTGTATGATGCCTTTAGAATAGAAGGGTCATCAGTCGGGAAAGAAAAAGGCAGTGTGTTTGATGTTTGAAATCTGTCCATAACCAAGAAAGAAAAAGGCATCAAAGCTATGAAATTTAGAGTGCACGAATTAACTGCCAAAACTAAAATGCCACGTTCAATGTTGGGACACACGAGACAATCTTTTGCGAATGAATGGATTTTGAAGTAAATGAAATTGCTTCTATGACCACATAGAAGCCGCAGTACGATAATCAGAGATGGGTGCAAAAAGAAATGTTGAAAGCAAACAGACTAATGACTTAAACCCGAAATACACGGATATGAAATTCAGCTGTAACAGTCAGTACATAGGAATGCGATTCGTTATTTGCTTCCCCACCCCCCAAATAAAAAAAACTCAAAATGCTACAACAAACAGATGAACTCATTTAACTAAGCAAAAGACTTCATGTTTCCGAACTTAACAACAAGAGCTTTGTGGTTCTCCAACATAAAATCCAAAACTTTTCAATAAAAGAATACAACTTATCGCCAGCCACGTATATAAATTACAAAACCAGAGATGCTTATACAAGTTTACCACATTCTGGGTCTTTACCCTTAAAACCCATCACAACCCAGACGCCAAAAACAATTTCCCCATTCAATTTAATCTTTTTTGAACACTAACAGAAACACAACGCAGGAATAAACAACATGAGCAAACAACAGGAAAATAAAAGAAGAAAAATTTACGCAAGAAGAGAAGAGAACCTGAGATGGGTTGGGTCACGGAAGGGCCCCACTTCGGAAGAGCAGCAGACGACCATGCGACCAGGCGTGTTTCTAGCTCTAGACAACAGAATTCCAGAAGTAGGCAAAGAAGAAGAAGAAGAAGGGGAACGAAGTTGGGGGCAAATGAGAGGTAAGGGGAGAGAACCTGCGCAGATAGCCATTGGACACCCAGAATCTGAATTCGGACACTAGTGTCGTATCAATTATAAGAGCCTTTTACGCAACGGTTCTTTTTCCCTCTCCCTCTCCCTCTCCCTGCTCACTCTCTCTTCTTCATTATGTTCCGAATTGTGACTCGTGAAGGGTTTAAGGGATTGAGAGAAGAAATCACTATATTTTGGCGGTGAAAGGCCCGTGTATGTTCAATTAATTATCACGGATATGACATCCGGCAGATATTTATGTGCGCGAGAGCCACAGACTAGAGAATTGTGTAGCTCACAAAGCTTCTTAAGGTCAGATTCTTATATAGTTGGATATAATATATTTTTGAGTTTATGGTCATATTCTACAATGCGCGTGATTTCGATTGCGTGCTTACGGTAGTAGCGAAACAGGAAACCCATTGCCCTCCTACACCGGGTGATCATATTTTATTGGCTAAGATGCACCTGAGTACTTTTTAATTATTCCAACACTATTGATATTATATGCTTTTTAATTATTTTAATATTATTAAGGGGCTATTTGTGTGTAGAATTTCTTTAAGATTCTGTTCATTTTACCTCAATTTCTGCTCAAATTATTATAATTATGTTTATGTGTAGAAAATTCTGCTTCGAAGTTGATTCCAAGCCATTTCGAGTTAGAATCGGTCAGAATTATTAAATCTCCTCATGAAGTGATTCCGTCGATTCTGACTCCCAACTCTCATTTCAAAAATTATAGATTCTGTAATTTTTTAACGGTTACCTCTTATATCGATTTGAGCTAAGGCTCCAAGTGGGCTGGGCATTGGCGGGCCAAGGGTAGGACCGAGCTCGGCCCTAAACAAAAATGTCAAAGAAAATGGCCTGGCCCTAATGTCCTTATTAAAAAGCTGGCCCTGCTCGGCCCGATATTTGACTCGGGCCAGACCACGTGCTTTTTATATAATAATATTTATTTTTCATTAAAAAAACTTCCTACCGACTAATAGGTATATTACCTAATTGTAATTGACAGATGAAGTGAAAACATCAAAAGTTGAAAAAAATTAGATAAAACCCATAGTTTGATTTTATTTTATGAATAAAAACAATCTCACAATTCCCTCCATATACACTCCTTAAGCGATGGAAAATCAAGGGGCGTTATAACAAAGTTAGAAAGGGGTTTTAAGTTAACAACCATCATGGCATGCATGCAACTGTGCATGCATCATTGTAATCTTTTAATGCCTCTTTTGCTATCACAAGCTTCAAAGCTATCTTGCCCTTTGGCAATTTCTCATCCTTTCTTAACCAAGCAACTGGATCTTAATCAGTCCCTATAATATTTAACACCCCTGACACCCACCCGAGTCGATCCTGGTCCAAAGGACGGTCAAAGCACATGGGGGTGATAAGGCATTAAAATTGCAGAAGACTTGACCCCTCTAATGGGTAGCGCACACACACGGAGTAGCGCACCGCTTTAACTTTGTGCAAGAGAAATAAGTAAGAGTAAATATGGCATTAATTCTAAAACAGTCCTCAAGTCTCAACCCACAAACATAGAATCACTAAGCCGTTCAACATGGCTAATGTCATAACATCTGAAAATAAGTTTAAGCCACAATGGCTAATAGAGTACGAGACAAAGTCATCTAAACATGAAGTTCTAATAAAATAGTAGAAATAATTAGAAAAGATCGTAAGATCTCTAGGCTCCCACGCCTATACCCGATCATCATCCATATGCACCTCATACAAAGGGACCTGATTGTCTGCATGTCGCACCATGCAGCCCCAAAATAGAAAACACAGAAAAAGTGGAGTGAGCATAAAACTCAGTAAGGTTTTAAATGCTGAAACGGTAAATTAGAAAGCAACCACGACATTCAACATAGTTTATCACATCAATATATCATATAATATCTTATTTCTAATTACTTTCCATTATCTTAACTATACTTACTTATGAATAACTATCCTGCATAAAAGTATCTCCACGCACTATTTGTAGCACGATTAATTACATCATAACATAAACACTCATTCTGCATGAAGAATGTCTCTAGCACACCATACATATTCATGCATATCCATCCTCCTTCATATCCATTCATTCTGCATGACAAGTGTCTCACACACACTATACATATCCATGCATATTTATAAACAACTATCCTACATGAAAAGTGTCTCACATATACACTAGCATATCATGCATATCCAAAACCATTCAACCTACATGAGGAGTGTCTCTAATGCACAATCATATCATGCATATCTATAAATATTCAACTTGCATGTAAGTGTCTCAAACACACTATCATAACATGCATATCCATAAACATTCGACCTCCATGAGGAGTGTCTCTAACACACAATCATATCATGTATATCCATAAACATTCAACCTGCATGAGGAGTGTCTCTAACACACAATCATATCATGCATATCCTTAAACATTCAACTTGCATGAGGAGTGTCTCTAACACACAATTATATCATGCATATCGATAAAAATATCAACATTGCTTAATCGGCCAAAGCTTAAGCAGTCCCTGGTCACTTCAGACAATCCCCGATTAGAAAATCTCAAGGAATTATGCAGTTTGGGTAAGTTCCATAATGGGGAATATTACCCCCTCGTAAGCTGGTGCACTCGGCTACACTAACCTAGATTTTCAGGGTCTAGATGGTCTCAATAGTTTTGATCTCCTTATAGCATTGTCACTCTTCTCAACCCGGGGAGGAAAACCCGTCCTCGAGGGACGTAAAACCAAATTGATAAGCCTTCGATCGATTAACCCAGCAAGCAATATCACACAATTGCATCCAATCGATCAACCATGGCTAATCTCGATAAAGTTTCATTCGTAAATCTATCTCATGATGCATGCAACATGGTACATACATGAGCAATGATGACATGAATTCTAATTCATGAAACGTGCTTCCCATATACATGCACCATTTCTAATCATATGTATTAAACAATTACCATAAATACCCCCACATGTATGTGTACATAGTAGTAGCATTCAATCCTAAGCATAGGAATAAACATTATGATCAACCTATTAACATACTACACACATGCTATCATAATTTAAACATGATCCTTCTTATTGAAATCATGGGTGAAAACCAACAAAAAACATAATTGGAATCAAGTGCAATCTCATGCTAGACTTAAATAAGCATATTCATCACTACACTTAAATCTAGACATGACCCCATCAATCACCCATAATTTAATCATAATATGTGAAGGTATACAATCCATTATCATGTTGTAAACTTGCTGGAATCATACTTAAAATATGAAGAATTACTAAACATGGATTATAGATAAGAAATCATAACATACTTAACCGAATAACATGTAATTCACATAATACTTAAACATTCATCATAGCTTCCAACATCAAATTCATGCCCTTCCAATAGCTCTTCATAGCATAAATTACTCATCATAAACATAGAAAATAGTACTTAAGAGGAAAAAATACGAAAATGAGCAAAATAACAAAAATAGCCAATTTGTTGTGTTGGCATTCGAACGCCTTGCAAGGTTGTTCGAACGCCCTGTAGGGTTGTTCGAACGCCTTGCAGGGTTGTTCGAACGTCTGATTCTAGATAAGAAATCATAACATGCTTAACCGAATAACATGTAATTCACATAATACTTAAACATTCATTATAACTTTCAACATCAAATTCATGCCCTTCCAGTAGCTATTCATAGCATAAATTACTCATCAAAAACATAGGAAATAGTACTTAAGAGAAAAAACACGAAAATGAGCAAAATAACAAAAATAGCCAATTTGTTGTGTTGGCATTCGAATGCCTTGCAAGGCTGTTCGAACGCCTTGTCGGCTGTTTGAATGCCCTGTAGGGCTGTTTGAACGCCTTGCAGGGTTGTTCGAACATCTGGGTGTTCGATCGGCTTGCATGGCTATTCGATCGCCAGAACATAAGTTCTGGTTCGTCTTCTTCCTTTCGAACCCAAAACCAAAAATGCACATATACATCTTATACCTTCAAATCTCACTCCCAAACATCATAATAATGAAATCCAAGCTTAAGAAACAGTAAATCTAGCCATTTATAACTAAAAATACCAAGAAATCATAAGAAAGATTGAGTTTTTCTAAATCCACCATTAAAACTCAACTCTATGCAAACCCACATAAAACTCCACCATACTTCAAATATGAAAACACATACCTATTTAGGACAAAATCCCTTACCTTTAGTGTCTTTCTTGACTTGAAATTGATGCTCTAACTCCGTCAAAATCCTACCCACAATAGGGTTTTGTCAATACTTGCATAAATCTGCTTAAAAATGCCTAAATCACTTAAAAACTTGTAGATTTAAGATTTATTGAGTTCAAAAACGAAATTCCTTCCATAGAGGTTTGAAATAGAAGTCAAAATAAAAAGTTTTAAGGGTAAAAATCAAGATTAATCCTTGGTAAAAGAAGAGATTTAGAAAGTTTAGGAGAAACCTTAGGTAATTAATAGAAAATCAAGCTAATCTTTACCTTAATCACCTTTCCTTCTTTGGAAATAGGAATTAGGGCCTCCTAATCTCCAGATTCCAGCCCTTCCCAAATGGGAATGAGGTTGTACATTTCTATTTATAGTAGGTATTGAGGTAGACCTAATAAGAATATGGGGTACAAATAGAATTTAACACTAAAAATGGGAAAATTGTTCATTTTAAGCACAAAATGAAGTGAAAAAAATTTGAAACCCTTAATTACTGTCATAGGATATTTTTTAGGGTCTTGTGGGACATACCATCCCAATTTACGAACGTGGGGCCCACGGAAGTTCCCGCCCCCTAAATTTTTGGAAAAATAGTCAAAAATTCCAAAAATTTTAGAAAAAATTGAATTGACTTATCTTAACATAAAAAACATCAAAGTGAAGAAAATTTGATTAAACCCATTGTTAAACACCTTAAATTAAAAAATAAGTCAAAATCGACCAAATTTAACACTAAACCACATAATAACAAATGAATAAACTAAAGAAATTGGTTTAGGATTTAGGGATCTAATACCTGATCGATCCTGGGGTCACCTACATATTCAAAAGGAAAGATAACCATTAATCCTGGTAGTATGAAGATACCACGAGAAGAGCAAATATTGACCTCTTTCTTTAACTAGCTATGACCAATATAAGAATTGAGATGAACTACCTTTGATAATGGTATCCAACAAACCAGTGCAAAAAATATCAATCATGATCTCTTGAACTTCCTTGATGCTACAACCTCCTAGAAGCGCAGGAAGCTGTATTATTCAACATGATGGATACCACTCACTAGTCACCATCATATGAATGTTGAATAGTACAGCTTCCACTCGAAATGACACAATCTATGTGACATTAAAATTTGTAGTAGTTGTTCTAAACCTGAGACACACACAAGCACATTCATAAGCATGTACAACAACAAGATAATAGAACATGAAGAAAAATCAATTCAACAAACTGAATCTAGATTCTATATAGATGTTGAAGGTTGTACTTAGTACAAGGTTTAGGGTTTAGGGTGCAATCTACAACAAATACTAAAAGCAAATACTAAGCTATCTAATGAAGCAATTGTAGTAGCCAAAACTGCTAGAATGTCATGAGTCATTGCTGCCAAGATTGGGTACTTGACTGAGTTAGCCTTCTACCAACAAAGGATGTCCAAGTCAGCATACATATTTTTTAAGTTTGCTTCAAAGTACAACTCCAACTCAGATTTTCCAATGTCATTGTCTTCAACATATCCTTGTGCTTCCACCCATTGTTTAGTTTCTTCTTCCTCATTCGAAGGATTTAATGTCTCACTAGAAAGTGTAACCACATTCGAAACCAGCTTGTTCTTGTATTGATCAAATAACAATTGCATCACAGCCAAACTCCTTTTAAAATGTAGATCCCCCAACTCTTTCCCATGTAGTTGGGTCAAATAAAACTTCAATAACTTCCTCTTATATCTAGGATCCAAAATCAAAGCAATGTCATATGTGGCAGGTACATCACCCCAATATTCGTTATACTTACCTAACATTTTGTTCGACATTGATCTAAGAAAGTACTCTGTAGAACTTGTACCTCGAAGTAGTAACTTTCTTATTGTTGATATTTCATTGAGAAACAAATGAACTGCAGGATAACCAACTCCACAAAACAAATTTGTTGCATCATATAACTGCTTAAAAAACTTACACACATTAGTAGCATTTTCCCATTTATCATAACTTGGATCTTCTTCCTCTAGTCTTCTAAAAACATCATGATACGACAACACAAAATTTATCATTAGATAAGTAGAATTCCATTGAGTGCTAACATCTAAAATCAAACCCTTCTCCATAGTAATTCCCAACTCAGCTACTAACTCAGTAAACTTTTGGTGACGGGAAGGCGAAGTTTTCACATATTTCAAAGACTCACGAACATGATGAATTATATCTAAAACATCTGTTAGTCCAACCTACATAATAAGGTTTAGCACATGGGAAGCACAACGTACATGGACAAGGGCAACTTCCAACAGAAGAGAGCCCTTTTAAGCAAGGTCCCTTACATGATTTCTTTGAGCAACATCATTACTTGATGCATTATCTAAAGTAATGTTACATACTTTGCTATCAATTTTCCACTTCACTAAAGTGGCTTTGATAGCATTATATATTGCCAATCCAGTATAAGGTGAAGGAAGCCAAGAAAAACAAATAATATTTTTTAAATTCCAATCAGAATCAATATAATGTGCAATCACACAAATATATCCAAAATTTTGATTTGAAGTCCATAAATAAGAAGTAATACTAACCCTCGAGAAGATTTTGAAAAACATCCATCAATGCAGCCTTCTCTTTTGTGTAAAGCTTTTGGCAATCATTCCTAATTGTAGTCCTTGAAACTATTTTAAAAAGAGGTTGCAAAGTGTTTGTAAAATTTATAAAATCATCGTGACTAACAATATTAAATGGGTACTCATGCACTATTATTGTTCTTACAAGAGCTTCACTACTACGATGTTGATCAAATTTAAAAGCAGATATATTACCAAAAGTAGTACTTAAGAGTGGTTATCTAGGATATCTATTTGGTGCCATCTTACAAGAACCATTATTAATGTGTCTTGCTAGATGAGTTGTACCATCTTTAATTGCATATTGCCGCTTCTTGTACTCCATTTTCATCAAGAACTTTCTCGAAATGCAACCACACTTGTGACAGACCTCGAACCCTTTTTTTCCTACCATGGCTAATGCTTGCTCCTGAATATAGAATAGGATGGGGAAGGGACATGTAGAGCTAAGGGGAACAGTAGGTGTAAGGGTGGGAATGAAAGAACTGGCTGGTGTCGAAGAATTGGTTGGGATGGAAGGGCTGACTAGGGTAGAACTAATAGGTGTGGAAGAACTAGTTGGTGTGAAAGAACTAATCATCTCTATTAGCAGATACAAACAAATTAATTAATAGCACTTACAAGATAAGAACAAATTAATCATAACAAAGACTATAAATTAATTAACCACTCATAGACAAGAACATATTAAAGAACAAAATTGAGAAAATGACAAATTAAATAACAAAAGAGAGAGTCAGACATCCGGATATGACATCCGGCAGATATTTATGTGAGTGAGAGCCCTAGACTAGAGAATTGTGTAGCTCACAAAGCTTCTTAAGGTCAGATTCTTATATAGTTAGATATAATATTTTTTGAGTTTATGGTCATATTCTACAATGCATGTGATTTCGATTGCGTAGTTACGATAGTAGCGAAACAGCAAACCCATTGCCCTCCTACACCGGGTGATCATATTTTATAAATTCTAAGCCATTTTGAGCCGAAATCGGCTGGAATTGCCGAATCTTCTCATGAGGTGAAAAATACAGATTTCGTTACTTTTCAACGGTTATCTCTCATATTGATTTGAGCTAGGGCTGCAAGCAGACCAAACATTGATGGACCAGGGGTAGACCCGAGCTTGGACCTAAACAAAAATGTCAAAGAAAA
Source organism: Saururus chinensis (assembly GCA_035235625.1). Lineage (NCBI taxonomy): Eukaryota > Viridiplantae > Streptophyta > Magnoliopsida > Piperales > Saururaceae > Saururus > Saururus chinensis. Next base: position 27,534,418 of record CP141141.1, read on the forward strand.
GAGCATGACCTGGCCCTAACGTCCCTATTAAAAAGCCAGCCCGCCCCAATATTTGGGCTCGGGTCAGGCTACGGGTTTTTTACATAATAATATTTATTTATTTTTTCATTAAAAAAACTTCTTTCACTGCATTTACTATTAACCAATAGGTATATTACCTAATTGTAATTGACAGATGAAGTGAAAACAACAAAAGCTGAAAAAAATCAGATAAAACCCTCAGTTTAATTTTATTTCATGAACAAAAACAACCTCACAATTCCCTCCATATACAATCCTTAAGCGATGGAAAATCAAGGGGCGTTAGAACAAAGTTACAAAGGGGTTCTAAGTTAACAATCATCATGGCACACATGCGTTCATAGCAACTCTCCATACGTCACTGTAATCTTTTAATGTCTCTTTTGCTATCACAAGCTCCAAGGCTATCTCGCCCTTTGGCAATTTCTCATCCTTTCTTAATGAAGCAGCTAAATCTAAATCAATCCATATGATATTTACCAGATCGATCTTGGGGTCATGTACATATTCCTAGGGTCACCTACATATTCAAAAGGAAAGATAGCCATTAATCCTAGTAGTTTGAAGATACCACGAGAGAGCAAATATTGGCCTCTTTCTTTAACTAGTTATGGCCAATATAAGAATTGAGATGGTAGTACCTTTGATAATGGTATCCAACAAAGCAGTGCAAACATATCAACCATGGTATCTTGAACTTTCTTGATGCTACAACCTCCTAGAAGCACATGAAGCTGTACTATTCAACATTCTTATGATGGTGATTGGTATCCATCATACGAATGTTAAATAGTACAGCCTCCACTAGAAATAACACAATGTAATATTGTAACTATGTGGCATTATAATTTGAGGTAGTTGCTCTAAACCTGAGACATACACAAGCACATTTATAAGCATGTACAACAACAAGATAAAAGAATAGGAAGAAAAATCAATTCAACAAACAAAATCTAGATTCTATATAGATGTTGAAGGTTGTACTTTGTACAAGGTTTAGGGTTAATGGTACAATCTACAATAAATACTAAAAGCAAATACTAAGCTATCTAATGATAGCTATGCTAAGGATTGTTCAAACTTTATGTTTTCCCTCCTCCTTTCTCATCCGGGCTTGGGATTGAGAACTGTGGAGTTAAAAACTTTTTTTAAGTATATATAAACAAAAAGAAAAGAATAAGTAAACATATCTGATAGGCTAATACCTCAGTTAGGGACTTCAATTGTCTCATTAATGTTGTTGAGCTCATCATCCATATTACAAAAGGACCCAACCACCTTCTTACCACGCAACCAATCATGTGTACAAATCAACCATTAAACTGTCTCAAGTAGAAGAGAACTCCTATATTGAGATAAAACTCGTCTACTAATACTAAAGGTTGACTCTAAAGCAATTGTAGTAACCAGAACTGCTAGAATGTCCTGAGCCATTGTTGCCAAGATTGGGTACTTGGTTGAGTTAGCCTTCCACCAACAAAGGATGTCCAAGTCAACATCCCTATTTTCTAAGTTCACTTCAAAGTACAACTCCAACTCACATTTTCCAATGTCATGGTCTTCAACACATCCTTGTGTTGTTTAATTTCATCTTCCTCATTCAAAGGATTTAATGTCTCACTAGAAAGTGTAACCACATCCGAAACCAGCTTGTTCTTGTATTGATCAAATAACAATTGCATCACAACCAAACTCCTTTCAAAACATAGATCCCCCAACTCTTTCCCATGTAGTTGGGTCAAATAAAACTTCAATAACTTCCTCTTATATCTAGGATCCAAAATCAAAGCAATGTCATACGTGACAGGTACATCACCCCAATATTCATCATACTTACGTAACATTTTGTTTGACGTTGATCTAAGAAAGTACTCTATAGAACTTGCACCTCGAAGTAGTAGCTTTCTTATTGTTGATATTTCTTTGAGAAACAAATGAACTGCAGGATAACCAACTCCACAAAACAAATTTGTTGCATCATAGAACCGCTTCAAAAACTTAAACACATTGGTAGCATTTTCCCATTCATCATCAGAAGGCCTATGCTTATAACTTGGATCTTCTTCCTCTAATCTTTTAAAAACATCACGATACTGCAACACAAAATCTATCATTAAATAAGTAGAGTTCCATCGATTGCTAACATCTAAAATCAAACCCTTCTCCAGAGTAATTCCCAACTCAGCCACTAACTCAGTAAACTTTTGGTGACGAGAAGGCGAAGCTTTCACATATTTTACAGACTCATGAACATGATGAATTATATCTACAATATCTTTTAGTCCAACCTGCACAATAAGGTTTAGTACATGGGCAGCACAATGTATATGGACAAGGGCACCTTCCAACAGAAGAGACCCATTTTCAGCAAGGTCCCTTGCAAGATTTCTTTGAGCAACATCATTACTTGATTCATTATCTAAAGTAATGCTACATACTTTGCTATCAATTTTCCACTTCACTCTTTGATAACATTATATATTGCCAATCCAGTATCAGGTGATGGAAGCCGAGAAAAACTAATAATATTTTTTTTAAATACCAATAAGAATCAATATAATGTGCAATCACACAAATATATCCAAATTTTTTTTATTTGAAGTCCATAAATAAGAAGTAATACTAACCCTAGAGAGAAAATTTTGAAAAACATCCATCAATGTAGCCTTCTCTTTTGTGTAAAGGTTTTGGCAATAATTTCTAATTGTAGTCCTTGAAACCATTTTAAAAAGAGGTTGCAAAGTGTTTTTAAAATTAATAAAATCATAATGACTAACAATATTAAATGGGTACTCATGCACTATTATTCTCTTTCAAGAGCTTCCCTACTACACTGCTGATCAAATTTAAAAGCAGATATATTGCCAAAAGTAGTACTTTAGAGTGGTTGTCTAGGATCTCTATTTGGTGCCATCTTACAAGAACCATTATTAATGTGTCTTTTGAAATAAACCTACGCTTACAATAATTGCATATTGCTCTTGAATTTAGAATAGGATGGGGACTTGTAGAGCTAAGGGGAACAACAAGTGTAAGGGTGGGACTGGAAGAACTGGCGGGTGTGGAAGAATTGGTTGGGATGGAAGAACTGGCTAGGGTGGAAGAACTAATTGGTGTAGAAGAACTAGTTGGTGTGGAAGAGCTAATCATCTCTATTAGTAGATACAAAAAAATTAAATAATAGCACTTACAAGACAAGAACAAATTAATTAGAACAAAGACTATAAATTAATTAACCACTCACAAACAAGAACAAATTAAAGAACAAAATTGGAAAAAATGACAATTTAAATAATAAAACAGAGAGTCAGACAAGTCAAAATTATATAATAGGGATAAAAATAAAACAAATTAGATTATAGAATAAAGACAAGTAAATATTAAATAACAGAGACAATAATAGGGTTGTAAATTGAAGAAGAGACATATAAAAATTAAACAACAGAGACGGGAACATAATAGAAACAAATACAACACATACCAATACAAATTAAAGAACAAAATCGAGACAATGACAAATTAAATAATAGAGCAGAGCGTCAGATAAGTTGAAATTACATATAGACAAATACAAATTAGATTATATAATAAAGACAAGTAAAAATTAATCGAATCAACCAAATGAAGAACAAAAATGAGTAAAGACAAATGAGATTATAGAATAAAGACAAGTAAAAATTAACCAGATCAACCAAATGAAGAACAAAAACAAGTAATGATCAACAAAGTGAAGACAAAAAAAAAAGATTATACAACAGATAAACCAAATGAAAAACAAAAGAAGTGAAAAAAAACTTGTTTTTGTGGTCAAGAATTGAGATCTTTGAAGTCCACCGGCAAGAGGCGAGAAGGACGGCGAGAGGGCCGATGACCACTTGGGAACTTGAGAGGCAAGAGGGCCGGCAAGACGCGAGAGGGCTGGTGTTACTGGAGATGTGAGAGGGCCGGTGTTACTGGAGAGGCGAGAGGGTCGGTGTTATTGGAGAGGTGAGAGTGCCGGTGTTACTAGAGAGGTGAGAGGGCTGGCTAGCAAAGACAAGAGAGGGCGATATGGAGCCTAGAGGGCGAACTGGAGAGTGGAGGACTGAATCAGTGAAGCGGCGAGATCTGGAGTTAGGGTTAAAGAGGAGAAGACTGAAGAGGTGTGAGAGGGCTGGTGAGAGGCGAGAGTGTAAGATCCCTGATCGTGAACTGGTTTGAATTCATTTTGTTTAATTGCTTTTGTTTGGTTTAATATTAATTCTGATCGGTTCGGGACGATTTTCAAATTTTGAGTATTTTCTAAAGGTTTTAATCAAAACAAACATCACATTTATGAGTTTTAAGTGATTTTGGGTCAAATCTGAATTTTGAGGATTTTTTCAATTTTTCCAAAATTTCACTAATTTTCTGAAAATTAAGGTTTGGCGGGACCCCTTGTGGGCCTCATCGACGAAATTAAGGTTTTTTGACCAAAATGCCCCAGACTTCAATGGAAGATACTATAAAAATTTTCAGAAATTTTCTAGACCTAATTTTTGGTTAAATTGCTAAATTTCCTAATTTTAGTTAAAAACTATATTTCTACCCCACATTTCAATTAGGTATAGCCCAACCCCCTCCTTTAAAAGGAAAGGGATGTGCCATTTCCCAATTGGGAATAGGCTTAACCAGGAGATTAGGAGCCTAATCCCCAATTAGTCCCGAAAAGGAAACGATTAGAGGTGAGTTTAGCTTAATCTTGTCTTAATCTCTAGGTTTTTCTTAAACTTCTTAATCTTGACTTCCCCCATTGTTTCAATCCATTTTGAAAGCATAAAACCACTGTTTTGCCTCTATTTTATAAGCCCTAATATTCAAAATCTCATTTTTAGGCTTCTAAAACTTTAGATCTAAGATTTACTTTTGATTTTCAAAGCTAAATCGAGATTAGTTGTGTGTTAACTGAAATCATGTTTTTGGAAGGTGTTGGAGGAGATTGAAGGTTCATTCTGACCCAAATCAACAAGGAAAGGTAATGGGTTCTTCAATCTCAGCTTTGAGTGATAAAAATCTCATTTTTCATGATTTTATTTGAAGGGATTTTTGCTTGGTTTGACATCTAATGGTAGGATTAATAAATGTTAATCTTTTGTTCTAATTTCTTAGGGTTTTATCTTAGAATTGTTTAAATTAGTGTTCTAGAAGGTTTGATGGGATTTTGAAAGTGTTTGAAACCATGGATGAATTTTTGAAGGTGTTTTCATGGAGTCTCGGTTTGATTTTCGAAATGGGGAAGAAGGCTCAAACCTGCTTTGTTGGCGATCGAACGGCCAACCATGACGATCGATCGGCTACACTACATTTTGGGCAATTTTCAGGCCAGCCGATCGAACGGCCTTGTAGGCCGATTGATCGACTACACAACAATTTTGCTATATTTGAAATTTATGCTCATTTCAACGTTTTACTAAATTTAATGATTATAATAGTTATGGGAGGTGTGTTATGTTGAAATTAGGCTACTGGAGGTGTGGAATTGACGATTTAGGTTTATGGATTATGTTTAAGTGCTATCATGTGGTATTATATTATATGTTAATAATTATGCATGTTGATATTGAAGTACCTTGAACCTTTGAATGTTAGAATTTTTGTGATTATAGTATGTTTCCATCAGGTATATTATATGGAAAATGGAAGGATATGTTCTCTTATAATGAGGATGGTTTATGGGTAATTGATGTGATCATGTTGTGGCTTAATGTGTAGAAAAATCTGTTTGTGGGAGTGAGCGTTTGATTTCACATGGATAGATTTAAGTTTTATGGTAGATTTTTCTTTGATTTCAGTTGGGAATCATTGTTTTCAATGTGTTTAAGCATGCATATATTGTCTTATGAGTTTATGTCAAGCATTGGTCATATGCTTAGAATATGCATGAACACACATGTATGGGGAATCTACTATGAAATTGTAATTAGTTATAATGTGACTATGATGCATGAAGGGACTGATGGGAGCATGTTCTATGTGTTGGAACCCACGTAGACTTTTGCTCACGGATGTATCATGATATCATGCATCATGTATTAGACTTCATTAATGAGATTTTATTGTTGTTTAACTGGAATTGATCAATTGTATGCAATGATTGAGATTGCATGCCGGATTAATTAGTCAGTGAATTAATCGAAACTTGGTTGGTCCGAAAGGACATGTTTTCAATTTAAGTTCCCGTGTGGAACATGTATACTCCCCGGGTTGAGTCAAGTCAAATTGAGTTATATGAGGACAAGTTGTATACTTGTCTTGCGGTTGAGATTTATTGAGATAGTCACATCTGGGCACTGAGCACCCAGAGTGGTATGCCTTCATGCACCAGCTACCACGTGTTCTAGGTTCCCTATGTGGGAATTTGGACTCTCCCCCATGCAGAGATGTCCTTGGTGAACACCTTGCTCTAGGTTCCCAATGTGGGAATTTGGACGTTCTTGACTAGAATCATCTTTGGCGAGCAAACATGCTCTAGGTTCCCTTTGGGAATTTGGACTTCCCGCATGGATTGTCCTTGGCGAGTAGAGGGGCTGACTACCTCTACATCTTAGTTTTCTTATAGAATTTAGACTATGTCCAGAGCGGACAATGCCCTAGGTTTCCAGTTAGGAAATCGAACTATGTTCAGCCTTTGTGGCAATGATTGTGTTCACTCCTTGATGTAGGCATTCACCATTTGTTGATAATGCATGTGTGATCGAGACACTATTATGCAGATTTATGTGATTTGAATGCATGATCAGAAAGTGTGTGGTTGAGACACTATTATGCAAGTTTATGTGATATGAATGCATGATTAGAAAGTGTGTGATTGAGACACTATTATGCAGGTTTATGTGATATGAATGCATGATTAGAAAGTGTGTGATTGAGACATTATTATGCAGGTGTATGTGATATGAATGCATGATCTAAATTGTGTGATTGAGACACGATTATGCGGGTTTATAGGATATGGTTATATAATCAGAAAGTATATTAGAAATACTTCTCAGGTGGTTTATGCATGCTATTATGCTTGATTTGAGTAGATGTGAACTATTATTACCTATGTAGGATGCATGTTAGGTTATAACTTGAATATTTATGACTTGACTTGATAGGTATGTCTTATGTATGCTAGCTCTTATGCTTATAGAGGTTTTAGCTAGGAAATGATCAGAAAGTGGTATAGCATGTTAATTTTGGATTTGAATTGCTACATTGCCATGCCGTCGTGTTTTTTTATTATTATAGTTGTATTCAAACTATTATTAAGTTTTTATACTCACCCCACTTTCCTTGTTTTGTTTTGGGGCTGCATGGCGTGACATGCAGTTGGACAGGATCCTCTATATGAGGAAGGGTCGGGGAGAGCTTGGGATTAGATGTGGGGGCCTCTAGACTTTGTGTGTTTTTCTGAATATTTGGTTATGATGTTAGAACACCTTGTGGAGTGTTTCTTGTTTCAGACTTGTGTTATATTATGTCTTTAGATTTGTTTGAGACCTTGTTTTGAGCTAAGTGTGTTGGCTCTGGATTATTAGTATGTAGGTTTAAGATTTGTGGTTTAATTTAGAGTTAAAGTGTAAGGACTCTCATTTCTAAACCGGTTTTTGTTTATTTTTAATTATCGGTTATTGTGTGGTTAACATATTTTCTGATTTATTCGGTGGTTTAAAAAATAAATGATGATTGTTATGGTTTTAATCAAAACTAACTTTACAATTATTGGTTTTAAGTGATTTTGAGTCAAATCTGAATTTTTGGGATTTTTCTGAATTTTCACTAATTTTCCGAAAATTAGGGTTTGGCGGGACCCCCTGTGGGCCACACCGTTGAATTTTGGGTTTTTGGACCAAGTTGACCCAGACATCAACACAAGCATTTACCAAAAATTTTCATAATTTTCCTAGGTTTAATTAGTGCTCAAATAGCTAAATTACCAATTTTTAGCCTATTTTTCTATTCATACCCCACAATTTACCCATATACACCCCAAACCCTACTATAAATAGAATGACCTGAGCCATTTCCATTTTGGGAATAGGCTGGGAAAGGGATGTTAGGCCTAATTCCCCAATTAGGCCCGGATTAGAAGGAGTTTAAGGTAAGTCTCTTGTAATCAAGCCTTAAAACCTAGATTTTCTCTTAATCCTTTCTAGATCTATCATTTCCCCTTTGTTTTGATTTGTTTTTAACATCAAAACTGCTGATTTGCATCTTTACTTCAAACCCTAGATCTAAAAATCTGATTTTTATGTTCAACAAGCCCTAGATCTAAGTTTTTCATTAGGGTTTTCTATGTTAAATCGGTTTTAATGGAGTTTAATTTAAACTCTATGTCTTTGTAAGGCTTTCAAGAAGGGTGACCATCAAATCTAAGCCTAATCAAGGGATAAGGTAATGGACTTTTGAAATTTCAGTCTTTCTATGGTAAAACTCTTGATGTTGTGGTTTATTTTAAATGGATTTACTTGATTTAGTGCTTTAATGATATAATTAGTAAATGATAATCTTTAATCCCGATTTCATAGGGTTTTATCTTGTTATGATGTAGATTAGCTTTCTGAAAGTTATGGTGGAATTTTAATGGCATTTAGGTTGTTAGATGGAGATTTTAAGTTTCATCAATGGTGTCTCGGTTTGAAAATTTGAAATGGAGAAGAAGGTTGATTCTGCCTTATTGGCGTTCGAACAGCAACATTGTTAGTTTGACAGATTTCCCGTTTAGCCGATCGAACAGCCCTACTGGGCATTTGAACGGCTACACAGCAGATTTTGAAATATTTGCATGATGTTTATTTCGGTAATTCTACTTTGATATATCATTTTCATGTGTATGTGGAGTGTTTTGAGCTATAGTATGCTACTAGAAGGGTATACCATTGAGGTTATGAAGTTGTGGTATATATTTAGTGTTATGTAGAATGGCTTGTGGTTGGATATATGATGTTGGAATTGCCATCTTGAAGCTATGAATGGTTGATCCTCTATAGTTATGTATATTTTTAGTAGAGCTACAACATACTAACGGACTGATATGTAATGTTAGGATGTGGTTAATTGATGTGTGAATGTTATGGCTCAAGGATGAAGTGAATGATCTTATATGTGTTTAGCTTGTGGTTAAGCTTTGATTTGAGTTATGATTTTAATGATTCTTCTCCTATGATTTCCGCTAGAATTCATGAATAGATGTTAATACACATGTGTAGTGTCATGGTGAGTGAATTACAAGCATGTTGATATGCATTGAGGGAAATGCTTCTACTATGTACACACACACACACAAGTGGGGTTTAATGATGATAATGAGCATTGATATCATGATTATGAATGATGCATGAGGGGCTGATGAGAGCACTTATCATGAATTAGGATTCATGTATGCCTTGCCCACGTATGTACCATGTTGCATGCACCGTGAAAATGGATTTCCAATTGTGGCTTTATCGAGATTAATCGAATTTGATCGATTGGATGTAATGTGGTGAAATGGCATGCATGATTAATTGGTTGTGGCTTAAGCGAAACTTGATTGGTCTGAAAGGATACGTTTTGATTTGAGTTCCTTCGTGGAACATGTGCACTCCCCGGGTTGAGTCTAGTTAAGTGAAATTATATGGGGACGAGTTGTGTATTTGTCTTGTAATTTGAGATTATTATTGTCTTATGGACCCTGAGAATCTAGTATGGTATGCTCTGTGCACTAGCTACCATGTGTTCGAGGGTTTCCTATGTGGGAACTCGGGCTTTTCCCCATCGCAGGAGATGTCCCAAAATGAACACCCCTTCTCTAGGTTCTCTTCGTGAGAATATGACATCCTTGGTCAGGATCGTCTGGGGCGAGCAGCCTTTAGGGATTGACAACCCCGAACCTCTTAAATTCTTGTGTAGAATTTGGACCATGACACGCCCTCGTGGCCTTGTCTGTGTTCCCATCTTCGTGACACTAATTGTGATTACTCCTTGATGGAGGCATTCTTGATATGATGTTGATGCATGACTTGATATGTATGTTGGAGATATATCTCATGCAGGTTGATATAATGCGATGCATGACTTGATATGTATGTTGGCGATACATCTCATGCAGGTTGATATGATGTGATGCATGATTTGATATATATGTTAGAGATACATCTCATGCAGGTTGATATGTTGTGATGCATGATCTGAAATGTATGTTAGAGATACATCTTATGCAGGTTGATATGATGTGAATGACACCATGTGAATTATACACAATGATGCATGTTTATGTGATGTGAATGGCACTATGTGAATTATACACTATGATGTAGGTTTAGGTGATGTATATATGTGATCAGAAAATGATTCATCTTGTCAATCTTTGATCTGAATGAGTATATTGCTATGCTGTCGTGTTTCCGATGATGATAGTTATATTAAAAACCATTGCTGAGTTTATTAAACTCACCCCTCTTTCTTGTGTTTTGCTTTGGGGCTGCTGGGCGTGACACACAGATGGACAGGATCTCCTCTTTGAGGAAAGGTCGGCGACGACTTGGGAGTGATCGTGGAGTCCTCTTATGTGACTTATTTTCCTGGTTTATGCTTTATGATTAGAACCTTTGTGTATGGTTCTCATTTTGAATTATGCTACATTATACATTGTGTTGCTTAAGACCTATTTTGGAGCCTAGAGTGGGCTATGGTTTAACTAAGCATGTGGGTTTGAGACTGTTGTTTATCTTAGAGTTAAAGTAACTCTTCCTTTTCTACTATTTACTCTTGCTCAAAGTGGTGTGCATACTCCTATTTTTGATAGATCGCCCGTGATTAGGGTTAAAGTCTTCCGCTAAACCGTATCTCAATTCTCCTTGTCGCCCCCGTGCGCTTGACCGGCCCCTGTACCGGGTTCGGCTTGGGTCGGGCAGTGCCGGGGCATGACATAAAGTAACTCTTTTGTTCTACTTATTTCCTTTTGCTCAAAGTAGTGCGTAACTCCGTTAATTAGACTTCCCGTAAGTGGGGCATAAGTCTTCCGCTAGTTCTTTAATTGTTTCTAAATACCGTCGCCCCCGTGTGCTGGACCGGCCCTTCGACTGGGTTTAGCTCAGGTCGGGTAGTGTCGGGGCGTGACAGAGAGGGCTGGCGAGCAAAGACAGGAGATGGCGATTTGGAGCCTGGAGGGCGAACTAGAGAGTGGAGGACTGAAGCAGTGAGATTTGGAGTTAGGGTTAAAGAGGAGAAGACTGAAGAGAGGCAAGAGGGCAGGCAAGAGGCGAGAGAGCCGGTGAGCAAAGACAGGAGAGGGCGATCTGGAGCCTGGAGGGCGAACTGGAGAGTGGAGAGTGGAGGACTAAAGCAGTGAAGTGACGAGATCTGGTGTTAGGGTTAAAGAGGAGAAGATTGAAGAGAGGCGAGAGGACCGGAGAGAGGGTCGGCGAGCAAAGACAAGAGATGTCGATCTCGAGCTTGGAGGGCGAACTGGAGCCTGGAGAGTGAAGGACTGGAGCAGTGAAGCGGTGAGATATGGAGTTAGGGTTAAAGAGGAGAAGATTGAAGAGAGGCGAGAGGGCTGGCAAGCAAAGACAGGAGAGGGCGATCTGGAGCCTGGAGGGCAAATTGGAGACTGGAGAGTGGAGGACTGAAGTAGTGAAGCGGCGAGATTTGGAGTTAGGGTTAAAGAGGAGAAGACTGAAGAGTGTCGAGGTGAAGCGATGAACTGCTGGATTTAGGGAACGTAGATGGGCTTGGGCTTAGGTAATATTAATGGGCTTTATTTTTGCGAGTCGGGCCATGCTTTTCTCCTTTTTTGGCCCAGGCCCGAGCCCGACCTTAAATTTTCCGGGATTTCAAATTTGAGGCCTGGCCTAACCCGTTTCAAATATTTTTCGGCCCAAGCCCGAATATTTACTGGTCGGGCCAAGCCGGGCTAATGGTCCGGCCCTTAATATTTGCAGCTCTAATTTGACCTCGAGAAGCATATAGGTGAGGCCCACTTTAAAAGTTTAAAATTACCTACCCTTATAGGATCTTATTTGATAGAGCTCGAATTTATGAGCGTAATAGTACCAAAAACATGCATATCTGAGTTCGAAAGAGAGTTATATTAGTTTAAAGTTTTAAAATTGAGTTTAATGTGACATCTGAATTTATTCAAAACAATTTCATTACTAACCTTAATTCACATTCGATAGTGAATTTTTGAAATTAATTTAAAAAAATTTCTACTTTCGTTTCTAAAAAATTCAACACCCAAATAACGCTTAATATTCATAGAAGTAGTATGTGTTAAGCACATGGAGAAGTGCATGTGCTAAAGGCATCCTATCCGCGAGAGGCAGATTTGAGGGAAAAAATTTAGTTCACCTCCCTCGTGAACTGCTGGGTAGGCAAAATACATAATCCTATGTTAATACAAGCACATGCAGTGTATGCGCTAGCAGACTTGCAATTGACACATGCATGCGAGTGCACCGCTCAAAATTGTGCCGCTCATAATTGTATAAATCAAATTCTATTTGACGGGCATAATTTTTATAAGGAAAAAGTTTATATGAGCTTGGGCTCATATATGCCTACGTGAGCCCAGGCTCTATGGGCCGTCGGATTTACATCCGGTGGCCCATAATACTCATGGGCATTTAAACCCATAGAGCCCGGGCTCACATAGGCGTATATGGGCGTATATGAGCCCGGGCTTATATAAACGAGACTCTTTTTATAATTATGGATATTTAAAATTTTTGTCTAAGATATATGTGTGATTATAAGGCACTTCATGGCCAAGCTTAGTACTAAAATAAGTATAATATCCATTTGGAGAGAATTTTCATTAATATATCAAAGACAACCAATTAAAATTTGTTTTTTATTTGATACAGTAGACACTATAAAAATGAGTTCTACTGCAAACCAACATTCAATAAAATCACACAATTTATTAGCAACTATACTGAATATTATTAACAAGTTGAATAACATATAACAAGTACAAAATTTTGAACATAATAATTGTGAAATTGGACAGTAAGTTCACATGCAATGACATGTACAATATGAACAAAGTATAACAACGACAACAAATAAAATTTAACCAATCGACAAACAATTAATAACATATAAGCTTGTTGCATAACTAGTTCGATTTTTTTTTACCACATTCAACTTGACAAATATACCAACAAACAATTTTTTTTTTTTTTACAAAATAACTGCAGACCTGGGTGGTTGTGGGATTACTGGAGTATGCCATAGTTGTGCAGCCATGCAGGGTTGTAGAAGGCTCGGGAGACAAGGGTAAGTGGGTATGGAATGGTGTTACTTGCGACGTATGTGTTAATCGCTGCTATTGAGTACCTCCATGAGCTAAGGCAGGCAAGATCTCCACGACTTCCTCCGCTTTTGCATATTAGGTGAGAGGGAGGCAACATATCTAGCCTTAAGGGGTAGAGTATGGAGGCCAAGACGAAAACGACGGAGGATGGAGGGATAGACAGAGGGTGGCAACAATTAGGGCTAGGGAAAAGGTGGAGAGATGTGGAGATAGCCTGCTTGCACGACTTCCTCGGCTTTTGCATATTAGGTGAGAGGGAAGCAACATATCTAGCCTTAAGGGGTAGAGTATGGAGGCCAAGACGAAAACGACGGAGGATGGAGGGATAGACAGAGGGTGGCAGCAATTAGGGCTAGGGAAAAGGTGGAGAGATGTGGAGATAGCCTGCTTGTCGATTAGGGTTTGGGAAGGGGTGGAGAGGGCATGGTTTGTCCATAATTAGGAAAGATGAAAATCTTCCAACCATCCCAATTGTTCAATCTTTGTGTGCATCCTTTGATAGGCATTTTATATGGTACTTTGTATCCACAAGAGAGAAAAAAACCCTCAAGGTATAGGGTTTGGCAATATTTTGATTCTAAGTATAGGGTATTCCTACTATGTCAACGTTGATACAACCAAAAAGTCAAAAATAAAAATATATTATATGACTATAAAGCCCCTTTTATATGAGCCCGTTTATTGCATTGTTAGATTTTGATCCAACAACACAATACAAAACTCTAGGGGCAGATTGGTTTTCATCCCCTGCCCCGTTGAATCTAGATAGGACAACTCATGATATCATGGTTCACACTTGTGTACGTGAACTTGGCACAGACAAACTTTTTCCAATCCTATTTGGTTTTTAAAATTGAACAAATATTAATTCATTTTTAAAAATAAAATAAGACACTTATTTTGGGACAAAAGAAATATTAAATTTCATGAGGCATATGTAATTATTTTATTTTGGAAAAATATGTAGCTTGAAATTTACTAACTAATGAATATAAATGAAATTGTAATAGTTAAACAGACTCACATTTTAATAATATGATTAAAAAAAATAGAATACAAGGCACGACTTTTCTTTTCTGAATTTTTTTTATCACTTCCCTCAATTCAGCCCTCCCTGAACCCTTCTCCCGTCCACAACCGCCCCTTGCTCTGCCCTCAGCCCCCCTCCACAGCCGCCCCCACCTCCCAGCCTTCATCCCCGGCAAGGCGAACCTGGGCATTTCCTGCCTTGCCTAGGTTTATAGCGTCAATGCTCTCTCTCTAGAAATATGCTTTAGTGACGTAATGTTTATACGTCAAGGACCTACTTCAACATCCACACAAATTGCCTATCTCCTTGATGCATCCTAGCTTCTTCCCTTTCATCTAATTCTCCCTCCCTCTACTTTCCCTGCGTTATTAAGATTGTGAACCTGCTGGCTTACACCAATTACATGCTCTAAATCAATTTAAAAGGTACTTGTGCATTAATTTGACATCCATACAAAATAATGAACAAAAATAAAGCTCAGCTCAACTCCTAACACAACTTGATTCATGTTGGTCTAAAAGGGAACTTCAGCCAATTCTTACTTAGCTAAAACTCAACTTGGCTCCTCCTGTTACCAACCCTCTTGAGAGCTACCATGAACTCAATAAAAATACCTGTTAAATGAAAGTTCATACAATAAATCACATCCAGCATATAACTATGTTTATCACATACTCCGCTTATTGGCACCTAAGCCTGACTTCTGGCGTACAAAAAATCAGTAATGAGACCAAAGGAAGAGCAATAAATTCTGCACTCGCTACAATTCTTGACACAAACCTTGATTGCACTTCATAAGGCAATTTTAAGCCTTTTGTAATGAGCATTACCACAATATGAATCCAAATTTCCACGTAGAAAAGGCTCATAGCTCACATTTTAACCTACAATCTCTGCCAATATTATCAACTTTCCGCCATTAAAATCCATGTGTTGCCACTTCTCCGAACTCCAGTTGTTGCAATGAACTGATAATTACCGTGGTTATAAAATCTTCTAAATTTTAGAAAACAATCTTCTCAGGTGTCCAACCATATGATAGGAACCTCTGAATGAAGGTCAAGAGGGCTCAAATGCAGATGAAGAAAGCATCACCTTCAAGCAGTGATACAAGTTCTTCCATCTTTTTGAGCTAGCACTCAGTGACTGCATCAAGTTCAATACTCTTCTTCCTATTCAGATGCTGCTGCAACAATGTGAGCCTTGCAGTCTCAAAGGCAAAGTACCCCAACGCAGCAAAGCAAGCACTATGGATCACTCTGGGTCCCATTCCCCTTGTCAGCCCCACCCAACCCTCTTCCTTCAGTATCTGGGCCACTGTCGCCGACACCCCGGTGATCTTGTCCCTCGCATCCCCCTGCAGCTGGGTCATCAGCCTCGTCTTCACCACATCCAGCGGGGTCGTCAGCGACGCCGATATTGCCCCCGCGAGGGCTCCACAGAAAACACTCTCAATTGGGTCCAAATGGAGCTTCTCTGTTCGACTCATCACTGCAGATTTCAAGTACTCGAAGGAAGAGTAGCTCAGAACTCCAGCGGGTAAATTCCTCAGTAAGGTGGCGGAGTACCCGGCGTAGAGACCCAGAACACCATCTGTCTGGAGAATATTCACAAGCACCTGCCAGGATCGCCCCGACACTGCGCCCGCCTGCATCCGCTGAGTAATCAGCTCCTTGGGCACCATGATTGCCGAGGACACAACGTTGCCCATCGCCCCAGCGGTGGGCGGGATCAACAGCGGCGGGAAATTCGGCAACCGGGACAGAATGGACTTACCAAATTCGCAGGTTCCAAAGTAGACGGCCGAGGAGGCGGTGGAGCCGACGATGACTGCGGAGACGCCACTGTAAAACCCGAGAATTCCCCGGTTCTGGAAGGTCTTGGCGATAGCGTCGAAAGTGCTGGAGTAAATCTCAGAGGCCCCTTTTGTCTGGAGCTTGGTCTTGATAGTGTCAAGAGGGTGCAGGCAGAAGTAAGTGAAGGCCCCGGCGATGCCCCCGGCCATGGCCCCAATGAGGGATTTCTCCAGAACAGAGAGATTCTTCATCAAAGTCTGGACCTTTGGGCTGCCTTTGGAGGTGGGTCGGATCCAGTTTGCCGAATTGGGTGGTGAAATTTGAGATTTTTGAGAGGAATCGAATTGGGTTTGGCTGGAAACAGAAGTGGTACAGAAACTGAGGATATGGGCCTTCTGCTCCTTCTCCCTCTTCCTGTTGGGGGCTTTCAGCCCTTTCTGCAAATTGGGTATGTGGTTTGTGGAATGCTTTCTGGATTGGGTGGGGAAATGGGCAGTGAGATTCGAGAAAAGGGTATTGAAATCTGATATGTTTTGTGGGAATTGAACGATGGAGGGTTTGGCTGAGAGGGGGAGAGTTGCAGGGCTTGGGGACTCCATTGAAGAACCAGGAGACCCGACACTAGAACCAGACGGGGGTGTATAGAGTTAAGAGTAGTTGGTGGAGAGAATTGCAATTTATCTCAGAAATGTAAATGCGGGAATTGTATTTCCAGGCTGCGGATGGAAAAATGCCATCCCCACTTCATGTCATTTCTTTTATCATGGAAACAATTAAATTATAAAAGAAATAAATAAACTTTTGAGAAAATGATTTAAATAATAATTACTAAACTAACACACTTTGAAAAATATTTTTCAAAGTGGTGTTAATTTTTGCCGCGTAAATGTCAGCCAAGTGTTGGCACTTGCGTAATTTTTTTTTAAAATTTTAATTAAAAATCAAATTTAAGTTGATTTCGTCGTTCCAATCAACAAAACTCTTAATTTTGTCCTTTGGAAGAACGAAATCAATATAAGGTGATTTTGTCCTTCCAAAGGACGAAATCTCTATAAGTCGTTTCTTTAACTGTGGGTGACTTTAGGTTTATGGTTTATAGTTTTACAACGAAGTGAAGAAGATGGTTGTTGACTTCAACTCCGACAGGCAGGCGGTGTTGAGGTCGATGGCACAGTCGGTGGTGGTGCAGTTGCTGCGGAACCACCAACATGGGCAAGTTGTAGCCGGCGAGAGTGAACTCTGCTAGCGTGGTAGGCAGGGACGCGCCACTGCCCAAGCACTCCATGGCGCCGGAGCCACAGTCCGCGGTGGCGCAGGAGAATTTGTTCGTGGAGGGGTCCATGGTGCAAAGCATCCAGCCCCAAAACTGGCCCGACCAGTTGCTTGGCACCGAGAGCTACCGCAACTTGCCCTTCTGGAGGGAGAAGCCGGTTGTCTCGATCGGCACCATGAGTGGTAGAGGAGCCCCCCTCATCCTACATGAGCCAGTGAGAAGGACCTATTTCCACCACCCTGAGCAGGTACTTCTCACAGAACCTCAACTGTCACGCCCCGGCACTGCCTAACCCGAGCCGAACCCGGTCCAAGGGCCGGTCAAGCGCACAGGGCGACAAGGGAAATTGAGATACGGTTTAACGGAAGACTTAACCCTACTTACGGGCGATCTAACAAAATTACAGAGTAAGCACAATACTTTAAGCAAGAGTAAATAAGTAGAAAAGAAAGAGAGTTACATTAACTCAAGATAATAAAAGTCTTAAACCCACATGCTTAGTTAAACCATAGCCTACTCTAGGCTCCAAAATAGCTCTTAAACAACACAACTATATAAAGTAGCATAAATCAAAATAAGAACCATACACAAAGGTTCTAAACATAAAGCATAAACCAAGGAAAATAAGTTACATAAGAGGACTCTACGATCACTCCCAAGTCGTCTTCGATCTTTCCTCAAGAGGAGATCCTGTCCATCTGCATGTCGCACCACGCAGCCCCAAAGCAAAACACAATAAAGAAGGGTGAGTTTAAATAAACTCAGCAATAGTTTTCTAACATACTATCATCATCGAAAACATGACGGCATAACAACATGACCAATCAAAGTAAAGATTGACAAGATGTATCATCTTCTGATCACACATACACATCACTTAAACCTGTATCATAGTGTATAATCCACATAGTGTCATTCACATTATATCAACCTGCATGAGATGTATCTCTAACCTGCTTAACCAGTCATGCATCACATCATATTAACCTGCATATAGTGTCTCAATCACACTTTCTGATCATGCATTCATAATACATAAACCTGCATATAATGTCTCAATCACACTTTTTGATCATGCATTCATAACACATAAACTTGCATATAGTATCTCAATCACACTTTCTGATCATGTATTCATAACATATAAACCTGCATATAACGTCTCAATCACACTTTCTGATCATGCATAATATATCTCATCCATTCTTGCATGACAAATGTGTCAAATTTCATGTTACACAAACATGCATAGCATACATCATATACTTGCATCAACATAAATCAAGAATGCCTCCATCAAGGAGTAATCACAAATAGTGTCACGAAGATGGGAACATAGACGAGGCCACGAAGGCGTGTCATGGTCCAAATTCTACACAAGAATTTAAGAAGTTCGGGGTTGTCAATCCCTAAAGGCTACTCGCCCCAGACGATCCTGGCCAAGGATGTCACATTCTCACGAAGAGAACCTAGAGTAGGGGTGTTCATTTTGGGACATCTCCTGCGATGGGGAAGAGCCCGAGTTTCCACACAGGAAACCCTAAAACACATGGTAGCCGGTGCACAGAGCATACTATACTAGATTCTCAGTGTCCAGAAGACAATAATAATCTCAAATCGCAAGACAAGTACACAACTTGTCCCCATATAATTTCCATTTAACTAGACTCAACCTGGGGAGTGCACATGTTCCACGAAGGAACTCAAATCAAAATGTGTCTTTTCGGACTAATCAAGTTTCGATTAAGCCACGACCGATCAATCCGGCACGTAATTTCACCACATTGCATCCAATCAGTCGAACTCGATTAATCTCGATAAAGCATCAATTGAAATCCATTTTCATGATGCATGCAACATGGTACATATATGGGCAAGGCATACATGAATCCTAATTCATGCTAAGTGCTCTCATTAGCCCCCCATGCATCATTCATAGTCATAATATCCATCCTCATCATCATTATTAAATCCCACATGTATGTGTGTGTACATAGTAGAAGCATTTCCCTCCATGTACATCAACATGCTTGTAATTCACTAACCATCACTCTACACATGTGTATTAACATCTAATCATGAAATTCCAGCGGAAATCATAGGTGAAGAATCGTTAAAATCATAACTCAAATCAAAGCTTAACCACAAGCTAAACATATATAAAATCATTCACTTCATCCTTGAGCCATGACATCCACTAACATTCACACATAAATTAACTACATTCTAACATGACATATCAGCCATGAGTATGTTGTAGCTCAACTGAAAATATACTTAACCATGAAGGATCAACCATTCATAACTTCAAGATGGTAATTCCAACATCATATAACCAACCTCAAGCCATTCCACATTACACTAAATATATATCACCACTTCATAACCTCAATGGTATACCATTCCAGTAGCATACTACAACTCAAAACACTCCACATTCACATGAAAATGGTATATCAAAGTAGAATTACCGAAATAAACATTATGCAAATATTACAAAAATCTGATGTGTAGCTGTTCGAACGCCCAGTAGGACAGTTCGATCAGCTAAACATGAAATCTGTCAAACTGACAGTGTTGCCGTTCAAACGCCTAGGAGGGCCGTTCGAACGCTAACAAGGCAGATCGACCTTCTTCTCCATTTCAAACTTTCAAACCGAAACTCCATTGATAAAACTTAAAATCACCATCTAACAACCTAAATGCCAATAAAATCTCACCATAACTTCCAGAAAGATAATCCACATCATAACAAAATAAAACCCTATGAAATCGGGATTAAAGATTACAATTTACTAATCATGCCATTAAAGCACAAAATCATGTAAATCCACTCAAAATAAATCACAAAATCAAGAGCTTTACTATAGGAAAACTGAAATTTCGAAAGTCCATTACCTTCTCCCTTGATTAGGCTTGTATTTGATGGTCACCCTTCTTGAAAACCTTGCAAATAGATAGAGTTTAAATTAAACTCCATTAAAACTGATTTAACATAGAAAACCCTAATAAAAAACTTAGATCTAGGGCTTGTTGAATATAAAAATTGGATTTTTAGATCTAGGGTTTGAAGTAGAGATGCAAATCAGTAGTTTTGATGTTTAAAAACAAATCAAAATAAAGGAGAAATGGTAGATCTAGAAAGGATTAAGAGGAAATCTAGGGTTTAAGGCTTAATTAGAAGAGACTTACTTTAAACACCTTCTAATCCGGGCCTAATTGGGGAATTAGGCCTAACCTCCCTTTCCCAGCCTATTCCTAAAATTGAAATGACTCAGGTCATTTTATTTATAGTAGGGTGTGGGGTGTGTGTAGGTAAATTGTGGGGTATGAATAGAAAAATAGGCTAAAAATGGGTAATTTAGCTATTTGAGTACTGATTAAACCTAGAAAAATTATGAAAATTTTTGGTAAAGGCTTATGTTGATGTCTGGGTTAATTTGTCCAAAAACCCAAATTTCGATGGTGGGGCCCACAGGGGGTCCCGCCAAACCCTAATTTTCAGAAAATTAGTGAAAAATTAGAATAATCCCAAAAATACAGATTTGACTCAAAATCACACTTAAAACCAATAATTGCAAAGTTTATTTTGATTAAAACTAAGAGAAACACCATTTATTTATGAAACCACCGAATTAATAAGGAAATGAGTTAACCACGCAATAACCGACGATTAAAAAGAAAAGAAAACTGGTTAGAAATGAGAGTCCTTACATCAACTCCAGCAGCTCCCCGTTGCTTCCAATGGAGAGGACCCTCCTAGTGGTCTTCCTTGCCGAGCTTGTCCCCAGCGAGTTCACGTCCAGGTTATGCTGCTCTGCACTCTGCACGTGGTTAGTGACCGGATTGCGAGGAACTGGAGATCGGAGGTGTAAGCAGCCATGGCGATAGCTTGTGGGTTAGGTAGTTGGTAAACTCCGGCTTCCCTTTCATCACCTCGCATAAGACAGCTGAGAGGACCTTGGCGACCACGGCAAGGAGGTTGGCATCGAAGAGGTTGACCACGGCCGCCGATGGTCCACAACGAGCCTTGACTGTCCCAGCTAGCGATGACCACCTCCTCCTCCTCACCCCCCGTCATCAGCAAGTCGTTGTCAAAAGTCAGCTCCAAGGTGTCCCGTGAAAGATCTAGCTCAGCTTCCATAACCTATGAGGTTGAGGTCCAGGCCCTTACCCCTCCCTCAGCATCGTCAGTGTCTTCAACCTTCACTGTTCCTCCATCGTTATCGAAAAAGCACTTCATATTTCTCTTCATGGGCAGACCCAACCCCTCCATGTAGAAGGCCGACTCTTTGTAGAGGTCGTGACCAAGGAGGCTCTCCACATCGGCCGCGAAGTCGGCTAGTTCGGCGTCAGCTGGACCTCTTCCACACATCCCCCCGGCCCTCTTCCAAGCACCCACCCAGGAGGAGTCCTTCTCCGGCAGGTTCTTCTTCACCATCACCTCCCCGCTTCAGCTACACCCCCATTCTCATAGGCTCTTGGCGTGAGACCCCGCCCCTCTACTTCTCCCACTGCAACCCACTCGTCAGTGTCTTCGGGGGTGATGGTGTTGGGTTCAAGCTCATAGTGGTGGGCGGGGTCTAGTTCATCGGGGGCCTGGTCAACATTGAGGACCGGCTCGCGGTGGAGATCTATGATCTAGCATCGGACTTTTGGGAGCTCACGCCGCTGCTTCTTGCTGACTTCCGCTAGGGGAACTCCTCCTAGTGGATTTCCTCCGCCCTCTTCCGGGACAAGTTTTTCGTCTTCGGCATCTTCTCGGGCATTGTCTCAGCCTTCAACCTGGGGGGCCATGAATGGAGCCGGGTCCTCATCCTCCAACCACCTGAAGTTCTCTTCTCCTTCCTTCTCCCCTGACAGGCTCACCTCGGGCTGGCCGGCCTCTGCAACGCCCCCCACGGGCCCACTTTCAACCTCTGGAAGGTCGACAACCGGACCATGGAGTTCAGCCAGATCACTACATGCCCTAGGAGCTGTTCCACTGCCTCTTCGAAGGCGACGAGGATGAAAAGTTCGCCAGCCTCAAGTGTGTAGTGCTGGGTGACCTGGTCTACGTCTTCAACTAGGCGCCCCACTGGACATACCCAGCCTGTGTCAACGAGATTGGGCTGGACGGGCAATGCTGGGCAAAAGATACTGGGGTTGCCTCACCCAGTGAACCGGTTTCACAAAGTGGTCAGCTTTTGCTCCATGATGCCTCTTGACTCTGTCCTTCCCAACGTGGAAGGCAACATGTTCATCTGATGGGTTTCTTCTTCATCTTCCGGCCGCTCTCCGCTGTCAACTCGTCCAGGTCGACCACCTTGTAGGTCCAGCTAACAACCTCATCTCCACTGTTAGCTGCTGGAGCCTCCAGCTTCCTTGCCTTCTCCCCCAACATGCCGGCAAGAGTGTGCTGCTTCATGCATACGTCTTATCCCGCAGAACACCACTCCATGCATGTCTTTTTAAAAAAAAAAATTCATGTGATTTTGTCCTTTAGACTTAATTTTTTTTACTACGATTTCGTCATTGAGAAGGACAAAATCAACTTAAACTTGATTTCGTCCTTCTAAACCCTAAACCCTAAATCATATAATTTTTTTTAAAAAAAGCTACACAGGCGCCAGCGCTTGGCTAGTGCCTATGTGGCAAAAACCAACACAACTTTGGGAAATATTTCCCAAAGTGGGTTGGTTCGGTAAATATATTTTTTAAAATTCTTATTTAAATAATTTTTCCTAAAAATTTTCTTTCCTAACAGCTTGTGATTTTGGAAACTTTGGTTATTTTATATGGTATTAAAGTTCCAGGTTAGAGGAAGTCCCCAGTTGGATACATTGATACCCTAATTATATTTTTCATCCCCTCCTAATAGCTCCATATATTAGGAAATTTAATTATCTTACAGGAATAGTGCAATGGTGGAAGTGTTCATGGTAATGAACGACTTGCCATTATGTCAAACCCTACCAAAAAAAAAAACTCAGTCGGATGTGCTTCCACTTCATGAGGGCTGCTGATCTTGAGGATTGATGGTGCATACATTAACACTAGTAGTGCTAACTTGCACGAATATGAATGTCATCAATCTGAAATAAGGTAAGAGTAAATCCCACTTGGCATTCGGTGAATACTGAATAATTACTCACTCTAGAGTTTGTTGCAGTTTAAAATGGTTTAAGCGCTAAGAATGTTGATTCTCGAAGAGATATGATTCTTTACATTACAAGAATTGATCACTAAGAGGGGGTTAGTCAATCAAGATTCTAAAATACTAGATTTGGAATATGAGATTTTAGAATATAATCCAAATTCTTGGATTTGAAGTGCCAAATTTCAAAATATTTGGATGCCCAAATCTTGTATTGCTATATTCCTCGGATTTGAGCTACCGGATGTCAAACTAATGAACTCCTAAAAAAAATTATCTATAATTTTCAAATGTGACTAATCCATAATTTACTAGAGTAGTGACTTCAAACATGTTATTAACACATCAAATAAAAATACTTATATTATAAAATTAAGTTTTAATACTAGGAGAATTATGAGAATTTCTATTCTCACACCCTGTTTTCACACTTGACTTCAGCGGAAGACAGACCGTGCGAGAAACAAATTTAACCTTTGCAAATTACTCGCAGAGTGAATTGCATCGCTATCATAAAGAAGTATTGCTACAGAATTGCCTTTCTGAGGCTTCCATATATCTTACTCATTAATAAGCTTGTACAGTGTCTGTCATTGCAAAGGCAATTCACTGCTCATTATGATCAACATACTAGCTGCTTGCTCTGTTTACAGAAATGGAACCATCTTTTAACATAGGCTGGATTTTTACCCTTACATATTCTCTGTGCAGTTCTTATCTGCTGGTCGATGCCATTCATCCAAATGTCATTGATAGTGAGGAGCAGTTTTCCTTTTAATCACTGCCCCACTTATAAGCTTGTAAGCAAGGAAACATAAGGTATTTTTTTATCTCTTTTCTTCCTTACTTATACTCTTTAAATTTTAATTTAATGAATAACATAATCAGGCAATGCCAAGCACAAAGGCATTTTCCCTCACTATCTGATGGGCAGCCCAAAGTTTTGGTAGCACCTGATCTCCCCAACCCACCCCCCCGTGACAATCACTAGACCCCAAGCTGGTGCATATAATACAGGATTTTGGTAACTGTCATCTGCATCCATTGCAAAATTTCCTGTGAGTTTCTCCTCTGGCCATGTTGCTGACTGTTTCAATCGTTTCTCAAGGAACCCGGTACTGGGAGGTACACTGCTTAAGCCCTCTGGCAATTGCATGTGTGACTGATCTGAGCTTGAGTCTTCCATGCCTAACCAAGGTACAGCAACTGACACTCCTTTGGACAAGAAATGCTCGCAAGAACTGATACATTTTGCTTGCTTTTTTGATGGCAGGATATTCATGGGATCATAGTTCCAGAAGCAAACTTGGGAATCATCATCAACAGAGACAATGTGGCTGCTACTGGAAATGAAAGAAGCAGACTTTTGGCTTCCTGAGGTGTGACTGCCCCTGTATGTACAGATGGTTTCTAGTCCATCAAGAATTCGAACTCTTGAATCAGATGAGGTGATCATAACCCTTTGTGGATCCTCCAAGGAGAACTGGAAAAATAGGAATTATGAGTCAGCTGCTCCTGAAATGTTAGAATAGTAATAATATCTGCATAGCAAATAATGAATGTTTGTGACAGAATTTATATGCATTACCTGGAAACCAGTAATTCTTTGTGATCTAGAATTCCTTTTTCGTCTAAATCTTAATCGTGCATCTGGTTCCAAATTATTTCCTGTACCATAGCAACTCTTCATCAGTCATCTGCAACACATCTTATATTGGCACATCTTGTGATCTGCATTGTATCACAGGAATTATTACATATGTTGTTAGCTAAGAATAGGTACCTGATGCACTGTAAAAGTGACAATTTCCTTCCATGGAGCCAACAATAATGCCCTAGAAAAGGAGGTGAAACTATCATCATTGTGAACATAAGCGCATAGGGAAGAAAGGGGAAATGTTTTGCATACAAGAATTGGTGCTGGAGACGAAAAGTTTTGGAGCATTTACCTGTCCATCTGGCCGATAACATACTGCAGTGACTATATCTGAAACATTGGCCCAATCAACAACTTTATTCTCCGAAACTCCCCAAATTCGTACTTTCCCATCTATGGAACCACTTAGAAAGTATCTCTCATCCGCAGGGTTAAATTGAATGCATGTCACTGTTTCCAGTACAAGAAAGGGATAAAACTTGAGTACTATAGCTAAGAAGAGTGAGAGCTATCATCTTAACAGTAAAATTTCATCTTTCATATTTGTTAACCTATCAATATAAATATAATCTAGGTGCAGTATATTGATGGATTAACTAAAAAGATTCGAGTAACTTCATCCTTACCATAGTTGCTGTGATAGAAGACCTGAAGACATTTATCAGAACTCACTTGCCACAAACGAACTGTTTTATCCTCAGATGATGATAGCAAACACTGAAATCAGCAATCAAATAGCTTTACTGATAAGTAATAAATTTCAATACAACTGACAATATCAACATAAATTAGGAGTAATATACTAAAAGAGGAGCTTCCCACTAACATTAAACAATAAAAGGACACACATAAATTACTAAAATATAAGAAGCAACAAGCAATTATATTTGAAATCTAGCATAGAAGGGTGACTCACATTATTCTTGGACCAAGACAGGTCAAGGATGCATGCAGCATGCCCATGAAATTCTTGAACTGGTATCTCCTTTATTCCAAATATCTTTTTTGGATTTACCAAAGAGCCAACCTTGGATGTTTTTTTCCTCAATTTGATACTATCGTTAGTAACATCTTTTTGAAGTTCACACCAGATTTTTGAAGGACCAGACCTGCAAGAAGAATCAGCTTCAATAACTTCCCATATGCGAATCACTCCATCTTCACTACCACTAGCTAAGTAGTTGCCGTCTGGGCTGAAATTCATAGCTCTAATGGGGCTTTTATGAGCTTGAATCCTTTGCAGCATATGAAGTCCAGTGAGCTCTTTATACATTTTATTGCTGCTATTCGTGTTTATTTTTTGTGGCTTAAATACCTGCGGATTAGGAACTGTAGTGGTACATTTCCTTGCATCACTTCCAAACTTAATAGTCTTAAACTTCTTCAACAAACTCCTCCATTTCTTTCCTTTTGTAACTTTATCGGGTGCGTTGCCATTTCCAGGGATGCTCAAGTGCATTTCAGCATTAGGAAAACAGTAATGTAATGGATGAGAACTCAAAAATCTGTCATTGGTAGTGATACTATTTGTCAAAATAGTATCCAAAATTTCATCTGTATCACTAGTCGAACAAGCTGAAGTGGTGTCACTGGTTGTAGACATCCTTTCCAGCCCCAAAACTGAACTGTTGCAAGGAGCAACTTGCTCAGTTTCTCCAGAACAACACAACTTTGATAATCCAAGATCGTTGAAACCCATTTCACTTAAAAATCTGTGCCGACGTTCATTAACACTTTGCAATTCATTATTCCATCGATCATATTCAGTGTCATGAAATTTCATTTCTTCAGTTGTGTTCATGTATTCTAAGGACGAGGAAGGACTCATGGGAGCTTGAATAAAATCCAAGGAATCAAAAAAATAGTCCTCTTCCTCCTGAATATAATTCCACATATTTTACTGAATGGAGACTAAAATGCTTCAGTGCCTGAGAATCCTGCCAGCTCATAAAATAGGCCTAATTGAATGCCAAAAAAACAAACATGCCTAATTTAGTTTCAGTACAGAGGAAGGGTAAAATTACATTCAAGAACAGCAACTGTGAATATATCAACTTTTTATTTTTTGAATAACAATATATCAACTTTCAACCAGCCTAATTAAGTTGGCAAACAAATTATATTAGTACTACTAAGAGGCCTTAAAAAATTATGTCCACCTCCGTTAAAAATGAAATGAAGTAGTGTATTCTGCAAATGTGTTTTACTGGGGAAATCAGAAGAAAACATGTAACATGGTAGCCGCTTCCTGTATTAGTTTATATGTTATTGCTGGATGTTCTGCCTAAACAATATGATAATTACGAAAGAAATAAACTGTACCTAAGTAATTATGAGGGTAAGAAACAACAGGATAACTGCCTGTTAAGAAGGAAAGGATGATGAAAAGCTAATTGTAGATTATTATGACGAATCTGGTTCCTCCATAAGCTTTGAGCAGCAAACAAAACTTTTCAAAATGTCATTCATCTAGATTGAGTAGCATTAATGAGGATACGAGAGGAAAGAAACACTTCATCCATTTATACACTGGAGCAATCTATCTGCAAATGATAAAGAGCGTCATGAGTGTGTCAACTCACCTCAAGGAAGATCCGTACATCTGGAATACCCTGCAAATTCCAAGCCTCCAGGTAACTGGGAGAGAGAGAGAGCGGGAGAAGAGACTTAAACAGAACGCTAGTAGCAAGTGGTACCTAGTAAATTATATATAGATGAAGAAACTTCAGCTCCTTATCTGCTCCATTGGCATTTGCAGCAGCATATCTCCCACTAATCTGCTCGCATTGAAGGCAAAAAGGTGGTCATAGCGTATTTAATTCCAATCAATGACCAACAACACCCCCATCATACCTTATTCTATTGCCATGTTGCACTTTTCATGTCTTACAATCTGGGTCTTGCAGAGCTTTTTCCTTCAAGATACTGAAAACCCACCCACGTGCATTCTGTTCTTTTCTTGTTTGCCTTTGACTTGATGTGGGCAGTCCCCAACCATCCACTTCCATCACTGCTTATCTCATCTTTTGAGTAAATTTGGGCAGATAACCAGGAAAGCCCCATTTGATATAAGCTCACTTGCTCTGAAAGCCAGACTGTTTTGCTTAGGTGTTGAATTACTACTACTTGCAAGGGTTGGTGGAGGGATTGTCTATATCCTTTGCTTACTTCTTAATTAGGTAGTTAGTATTTGATTGGAGGGTGCTTATCTGATTTGCATGTGGTTAATCATCATTCCCTAGATATTATGAGTTTTTTGAAGAGATAATCTATGTTTTTAGGCTGTTCTTTTGCATGACTGTCTTCGTAGTGCTTCTGATTGCTAGGACCCATCTTTAGACTGGACACAATCCTAGCCAATACGACCTGCTTCAAATGGAAATTTAATGATCTCCACAGAGAGTCTTGTGCCATATAAAAGATGAAGTAAATTTCTTTTGGGGGCAATCCATCACATGGGTCTGCAAAAAGATATTATGTACTGTCTAATACAGTTAAAATTGACTTGCAAGTGGGCCTTAAAAGTTTTTGCAGTTGCTTCACCTCCAAGTGATGATAAGCGTGGTCAGGCTTATGCCACTTGAGTCATCCTTTTGTCTAGCTCCAGAAAGCCTCAAGCTCAAGCTCATCCCTATCTTAGCTTCATGGAAGTGGAATAAGGTTCATATTTGCAACAAAACTTCTTTTTTAAGACGTTCTTGACTTATGCGTTCTATGTAATGGATATGCAAACAAC
Organism: Saururus chinensis; assembly: GCA_035235625.1. Classification (NCBI taxonomy): domain Eukaryota; kingdom Viridiplantae; phylum Streptophyta; class Magnoliopsida; order Piperales; family Saururaceae; genus Saururus; species Saururus chinensis. The sequence continues at coordinate 27,563,370 of CP141141.1, forward strand.
TAAGAAATTTATATACCCACATAAAAAGAAATAAATATTATCTAAACTATTAGGAAAAAACTGGTATGAGTTTGAGTTCACTTAGAGTTAGCCCGGGCATTGAAAGTTGTCAGATTGAGAGCATTAATAGAGGAAGCGAGTAGGTGATTCAAACCAGCTATCCCCGAATATCATCCACTGTCGACTCAAAATCCAGTGGCCTACAATACCAAGCTTATGCTGAGGCGCATTAACCCGGCTCATATTAATAGGACTTATACTATAGGACTTCCAACTTCCAAGAAGCTGAAAGCCTAAAAGTCCAACTTCATTTGAAGTCCAGATAAAGAAAGAGCGTTCATTTGGAGCTCTTGCATGTTACTGTCTTCAATTGTCACTGGAATGGCTAAGGATCTCGACTCTGATTCATATGAGCTCATAATCGTTGTCCATTTCGGATACAGATCAACTTGATTAGTTCTTAATTCCATGCTTGTGAGCAACATGGCGAATTTTAATTACAACCAGATTTTTTGTTAATTTTCTATCAAAATCTAGCAATAAAAAAAGAACAAACTTATATGTAATGTGTTCACTTCAGAGTGGCCATAGGTAGGGCCCGGTAGTCATAATAATTAAGGGACAACTGGACTAGCTTGGCTGTCGAATTTTGGCCCAAAAAGAAAGGTTTTGGATTACAGGCAAGAACACTATTCCAACCGTATCAGACTCCCACTCACCCCAGAATATAGAAAATTCTAATGATTTTTTACACTAGTCAACCCTTGATAATAGCTCAGTAATTAGTTGATTGATTACTGACAATTAGACATCAGTTAAGTTTTTAATAGAAAACGACAATTGTCCAACAAAACCATCCATTCCCATATTGACTTGGAAGGTTTTCAAGAAGGAAAATGATATTTCTATTAATTTTTTTATTTCAAAACCCTATTTTAGCTTTTGATTGAACTAAAAAAGTAGATTCCCTTTTTTAATGTGAGACGTACCTTTTTCTACCTTATCAAATGTTAAAGTAGGATTTAAGTATTAAGCAAATAGAATAGGAATCAACTTTTTTTTTTTGAGAAATATGGGCCCATTTGGATTCCCCCATCTGCCTATGCTCAATGAGCCCGCTCGACACATAATTAAATAACCGAATGAAGAATGAATGAAGGAAGGAACCTCATTATTGGGAGTTAGTTCACAAACGAAAATTTCCTTTCTCTTAATCAGGTTGAGGATGATAATAGTATATGTATACTGTTAGCCCTTTAACTTGACGGATGTGGAAAGGGGGCGGCTACCCCATACTTGGCAGTAGACAACCAAGTTTTGCTAAGCGAAGGATAGCCTAGGCAGCCCCTTAGGCACGGACGGATGCTAGGACACCATCCTTGACAAATGGGACGTTGTCTGAAGTTTAGACCTCGTTGCGCAACATCAACAAGCGTTTGGCCCTTTTCAACCAACGAGTGTCCTTGCTTGAAGTCGCACCACACCTTGACGAGTCTCAGGAAGATGGCAGCATGGTTGAAGGGGCAGGCCGTCTCACCACACTAGCGGCAGAGGTGGTTGCAACGATGGACTATCTCAAGCAGCGTGTGCAAGAGGTAGAGGAGGCAACAGTAGTAAAGGTTAGCGAATTGGGGGATGATGTGTTGTTGTTGAAATGGGCAGTCCTCAACACTCCATCATGAGATAGGGGTGAGTCCTCATCTCAGCAAGTTGTGAAGAAGACAAAGGTCCATGAACCGAAGGCATATGCTGGGACGCGAGGCTCCAAGGAGATAGGGAACTTCCTTTGGGATATGGAAAGCTACTTCACGCTGGTCCATACTCAAAGGGAGGAGAAGGTTACTGTGGCAGCAATGTACCTTGAAGGGGATGCAAAGCTATGGTGGCAAACGTGGTTGCAAGATGATGCAGCTGCAGGTCGGCCAAAGATAGGGACGTGGGATACGTTCAAGAGGGAGTTGTAGGCGCAGTTCCTTCCCAAAAACGTGTCCTGGATAGCTTGAAAGGCGTTGAGGAACCTCAGGCATACGGGGGTAGTCTGGGACTACGTTAAGGAGTTCCAATTACTGATCTTGGGCGTGACGAACATGACCGAAGATGATAAATTGTTCTACTTCATGGGGGGCTTGCAAACTTGGGCTCAGAACAAGCTGAGACGGAGGGAAGTGGAGGACCTTCCCACAGCGATTGCAGCGGCTGATAGCTTGGTAGATTTCAAGCAAACTCTCACTGATCCAGCGAAGAAGAACGGGGAAGCGAAGTCATCCAACAAGGAGGGCAGCAGAGGTGGCAACGGTGGCAAAGCAAAGGGCAGCGAGCAGTCTGGCCGGTCTAACAGGGGTGGTGGTTGTTTCATATGCGATGGGCCGCACCGTGCCAAGGAATGTCCAAAACAGGAAAGGCTGAATGCCCTTGTCGCTAAAGAGGAGAAGGATGAATCTGAGCATGAGGAGGCAGCCTGGATGAGTCCCTTACAGCGAATGAGATGTGTTCGGTTGATGGAGTCCCCGGTTGAGGGGGTAGCTTCGGGTCTTTGAGGATTCAAAGGAAGGAGGGGAGCGGACTCCCCAAGCCTTTGCTGATCGATGCAGCTAAGGGGCGGACTGATGCAGAGGTTTGTAGGACGATGGGCAGCGGGTGTTGCTCAAACCTGGCCGAATGATGACTTAGGCTGGGCGGAACTTGACTTGGCCGTGGTGTGATGGGAAGTGTTGGCCACTTGCTGGCAGGTTTAGCGAGGCAGATGGCTTCATAGCTTCAATCAGTGCACCTGGGAAGTTGGGGCTTCAACGAGGGTGTCGAAGAATCAAGTGTGGGAGGCCTGTTAGCCCCTTAACTTGACGGATGCAGAAAGGGGGCGGCTACCCCCATACTTGGCAGCAGACAACCAAGTTTTATTAGGCGACAGGCAGCCTATACAGCCACTTGGGCACAGACAAATGTTGGGACAGCGCGGGAGGTGTTCTGGACGAGCTACTCGCCTTGCGGAGCAAGCTGGGTAGGAGTCCTTGCACGGGCGGGACTCTAGCAGTGAAGTTGGGCGCTGCTTGGACTTAGGGGAGGACTCCTAAGGCGGATGGGATTCACCTATGCTGGTTCGCTGCACTCCTAGTTTGAGTAGGAGTCCGAGTAGTAGGTTCCTAGGACGAACAAGACTCACACAGGCAGGCTGGTCATACTCCTAGGGTGGATGGGAGTTGGAGTGGCTAGTTTCCTCGGATGGGTTGACTCTTGGAGGCAGCATGGCGATGGACTTTCCAGTGGAGGATGAACTCTTATAGGTTTCCTAATCTATGCTAGGGGCGGATTGGCTATGGGCTGAGAGTTGGACAGGGTGTGGACTCTTGTATTGGGTGGGTTTTGTACTCCTAGTAGCACTAGGATGACCAGCTTTAGGCCGAGTCTTTATAAAGGGATGAGCAGGGCGGCCATGGCTGATGGGGAATCTGATTTTCTTCCTACACAACGAACTAGGGAGCTAAGAGGAAAGCTCTCAGCCTGGTGGATCAGCCCTTGCCCTCTCCCTACTTTGTATTTCAGCAGACATAACTATAGCTTGGGCGGAGACCCTTGCACCAGGTCAGACTGTGTTACTGTTTTGCTTGTGTTTTCCCTTGCGCATATAAGTGGGAAGGGAAGAGAGTGGCTACTGGTTGCGCGGCGCAGCCAGGCCATCACGAGTGTGGACGCTAGGCAAAGCTTCGCTCCCGTGGCATATACCTTCATGGCCTTTGGCATTAAGAGATACACAAACGTACTTTATAAGGGTCTTGGGGTAGGAGTTCAAAACATGATAGTGAAATACTCCAAATAGACGTCTTCTTTTGTAGTCAAAGAATAAACTTTTGGGGAAACCAAATTAAAGATTGATGACTTGTAGTTACAAGAAAAATGACATCTTTGGTTAAGGGAAATGGAAAACTCAAAAGAGGTGGGAGGAGAAAATGGTGTAGGTTTAGTCAAATAGAAGAGGTGGAAGGAGGATGCGAGCGGGAGGAAAGATATTTAGATAGGCCTACATGCAATGAGCCCCCTATTGCAAGTGGGCGCATGGCATTGAAAATCAAGTGCAATCGGTTACCTCAAAAGGCTGGTCGGCTACAACCACCCACCTGCAACAAGGGGGCTTGTTTTAGGCTCATTGAAGGTGGGCACATTTAAAAATCTTCCCTCTTGGAGACATTAAGATTGTGCTGGACGAATGTGTTGGGTGATGGAGTTGTGCACAAAATCTTGCTCACATAATGGAGATTGTGAATGACCATGATGATGTCAATAAGCAAGTATTTGTGCAGGACCCTGATGATGAAGATCTATGAGTGAACCTTGATAGTGTGGGGTGGGAGGTGATCATGTCTTGCTTGGAATTTTTGCATATATTTTTTTGAATTCATTAGAGTAAAAAAATGTGAATAAATATTTTTATGTTTTAAATACAAAACAAAGCATCTATTATGCCAATACCTAGGTTGTGACCATTGTTTTTTACACATACGAATAACAAAATAGGTACATAATTTACATAGTTAATACTATTAGAAAAAGCTGAACCCAAACAATGGCACCGCATGTGCCTACAATACTACACAATAATAGGAAGTCTTTACCATGTTATTGTCATTCTCAAACAAGTCTCCCATTGTTATTAAACACATGGTCTTTATGACAAGGTTTATTGGTTATACCCACACTCACTTGAATTACACTCTTAACTTCTTCTCACATAATTTGTGGCTCAAGATTCACACCATTGTTTCTTTATGTTTTAAGCTAATTTGTATATATTTCAAATTCCTTTAGATACTCTCAATTTCAGTATCCACACATATATTCCCACCATCGATTACTCCACCCTTCAAAACATGCCGCAATACTAAACTCCGCCCTTGGATTTATTTCCAGTCCCATTAGACTAGTTGGACCACCCTTCACGTCATCAATAAAGGACCCTACCGTGTTGCTCATGCACAATAGTAGTGGATGTTCCATACTTCAAGAGGTCCTTAAACACCACAAAACATCAACGCACAATGACCCTTTAAAGGTCGACAACCCTTGGCCAAAGGCTATTGTGACAACGAGAGACTAACATATTTTTTGAATATTAACAACAATTTATAAAGTGAAATTTAACTATAGACATGGTGTTAACGTGTTGAATTCATGTTAATCTATCAACATGCTCTTCGACGTATTGACAACATGAAAACTAGTTAATTTGGAAAAAGTGCAACTAAAATTTTTAGTGTGAAATTCAGTCAGCGACCACTTCCTAGTTGCTGCCACATCACCAATATAAAAAAAAACTCTCTAAAAAACCCTAGGTTAGGATTCCAGAACCTTGTTTTTTCATTTGGAAATTGTTTTAAGAGGGTCGTGAGAGTTGGGTAGGAAGAAGTAACTGATGGGAGAGGAGGAGAATAACAAACATCATGGCTTACTATTTGTAACTTGGTATTGATATCTATCAATGATTATTAAGTCTGGGAACAAATTTAAGTTCAAAAATTTTATATTAATGTATAATTTTCTTCTATGGAGGACATGGGTAGAACAAAGTGTGTAAATTTTCTTGTTGGATGTTCATGGTAAAAAAAAGGTTTTTGGGAAGTCCAAAAATTTGTCTTGAAGGCTTTAGAGGACTTGGAGGCCGGGGGGTGGAGGCTATGCATTTTGATATGCAAAGTATGATCGAGAATAAGGTATTTTGAAAGGTTGACACAACCCTGATATGGTCGGAGTGGTGTTGATAGTTATACTAGAAGTAGATGTTGGTGGACCAATTTGTTAATACATATTTGGTCATGTGTAGTGTATTGACGTATTTCAATGATCAAAACAATGTCAAATTGATGTGTAATTTGAATCATAGGATAGCTTGGTTGATATTGAAGCTCGCATGGTAAAGATGAAGTAAATCAAAAGACTCAAGAGGTGTTTTGATAGGTGAACACACACACACACACACACACACACACACACACACACACACACACACACACACACACACACACACACACACACACACACACACACACACACACACACACACACACACACATCACACACACTTGATATTTATGGGAAACTTTATTTTATGGTGTGAGAGAGTGTTGGACACAATTGAACAAAAATAATGTTTTTGTTCATAAGCAATCGATCACTATTTAATGCCCAATTGATGGGCCTTGAATGTTTTCACAAGGCAGTCCAGAACATTGGACGATTGAACTCCAAGTGGCGAGATCGATAGACATCTGGTATGATTCCTTAACAATGATCGATCAATCCTTTGATTGCATGTCTGAGTTTAGGGAATGATTGATCGCCCTATGGAATGATAGATCAATCAGATGCATATTTTCCTAAAGTAAGTTATTCCGAGTGGAATTAGATTCTTATTCAAGGTCTAACACCCAAACCGACATTGTGGTCTATATAAAGGGTATTTTGGACGTAGGAAAAGAAGAGGGAAGTCATTGTTAAGGTAGAAGGAGATTGGCGAGTCTACTTTATTAAGCTTTGCGTGATTAGAGCTTCCATTATCTATATTCTATAAAGTGGTATATTACTTAGCCAAAGCGATCCTACAATTATTCATATTCATGAATAGTTGGTGAGAGTTTTTATTCACATACACACTTCACACAAGGAAGTTGAAGGTTCACACTTGAAGGACAAAGTCGTAAAGATAGAGCATTGAGATTGGAACCTTAGTTCATCCTCATTGTATTATTATAAAAAAGATTGAGGATACTTCAAGCTGTAGGAGTTATGTGAAGATCAAGATCTTTTGATGATGAAGCCAATCAAGGACTTTGATTGAAAGTTTCCCTGATGCAAAGAAGGTTGTGTTAGTGAAGAAGAAGATGAATATCAAGCTCGAAGATAAAAAACACCAAGAAGAATTTTGGTAGCCAACAATCATCTAGAGAAGGATTTCTAGTTTGGGTAGAGGTTAATAGTCTTGAATCTTATGAGTTTTACATCTTTACAGTGCATAGTTTGATCAGTCGGGGGACATGCTATGTAATTTTTCCTAGCTTAGGTTTCCACGTTAAAAATCCTCATGTGATTTTTGTGTGTTTTATTTCAAATTGATTTTATTGTTTATATTCCTATGCAAACGAGGCAACATCTTGTAGCTCATTGCCTAGTGAGTTATTTGAACTAGAGACACTAAAGTGACCCTCAACAAAGTGAAGGGTCTTAAACTGTCAATTGGTAGCTGAGCATTTTTTATTGATATCATGTTTGTTTGACTTGATACTTGTGTTTCCTCTATCCTAAAAGTGATACCTCCTTTGATTGGTTGTGTTTGTTAGAGATTTCCTTGAAATCCTCTCAAAATTTGCTCTTGATTGGTTTGCGCTTGACTGCTCTATTATGCCTATTATCTACTTTAGTAATTTAGATGAACTTACTTTTAATGAGGTTACTTTTCATGCTAGTGTATAGATGAATGATTTTGATATTGATAAACCCAATGGATCAAATAATGTTGAATTTGATCATGAATTATCTAATGAAGAAGATTCCCTTAATGAACATTAATAATTCTTGATGAAATTCATTAAATAGGGAAAAAAGATTAAGAAACTTGAGAAAATTGTCAAATCTAATGAGAAGACAATTGCCTCATTTTCTAAATGTAATTTACAATTATTTGAAGAGAAATAAATATTAGAAAAAAAGGTTCAAAAATTGAAGATGAACTTGAGAAGGTAAGATCAATGACTAAATCTCTAGAACACAAACTTAGGTCATCTAATGGGAGGTTTGAAGGATTCAAATATGATAAAATTATTTTTTTAGAAATAATAAAATTCTCAGAGAATGAAGTACACGATAAAATAAAGACAAAAAAGACTTGCCTTCTAAGAATTAAAAATCTAGGCAATGACCAAAAGGCTTCACAAGAAAAATTGAAGACTTTATCCTTAGGTTGATAAAAATTGAATAACATGTTGTACATGAAACAAGGAAATAGTTATAAAAGAGAATTAGGATCTAATGACACAAATTCTTCAAAGTCTAAAGGTGTCACTAAATTTGTAATGACCAATGAACACATGCACACTAGGAAAGATGATCACATGTCAAAACCAAAAGAACTTCTTAGGAGTCATAGTCCAAAGTCTAATAAAAAGAAGAGTGCTCATGAAATGGAAAAATTGAAACACTCCCTAATTAGACAAATTAAAGCTATGAAGTACAACTTAAAATATCTTAGTAAATATGTCCTAAATAAATCTAACAGTATGGAAAATTGAATGTATTCTAACTTGAATAAATTGTCTAAGACTAGGAAAGAGAAATCACCAATTAAGTCACCTAGGCCCTTCATGAATCCTCAAATCAATGGACAAAAAATTAAGACAATATGGGTCAATAAGCACATCACACATACTTACACACCTAAGAAGGCTCTACAAGTCAATGAGAAAAAAATCAAGATAGTTTGGATGAAAAAGGAAGACTTAGAGACCATTAGGATACAAGTTAGAAAAAGGATCATTCACCATCCTTGAAACCTTTAAATTACTTGAAAATTTTATTTTTAAACAACTCAAAGATTGTCTTTTTTTTAATATAAAGAGATTTTCAAAATTGTCCTTGATTTAATTCTTTCAATTATTTGGGACAAAACTTCAAGATTTTTTATTCATTTTTGTTTTTGATTGATGTTTTTCATAGTCAAATAAAAAAATAGAAAAACACAAAAAATGGTCTCCTTTATGCAGTTTGAAGAAGATGCACTAGTTTTTGGTTTATTTTTGTGTTGATGTTCAGCTCAATCTCCATAATACTTGAGAATTCATAATTGAGGCTGATAAATACCATGATGAGTGGTCTTGTTATTTAAATAGGAGAAGAATGCACCAAGGTGAGTGAAGATTATGTAAATTTTCTTCATTTGATGTTATAAGTCTCTATTGTATTAAAACATTTAATATATCATGTTATAAGTCTATATTGTTATAAGTCAATTTCAAAAGAAGAATTTGAATGCAAAATTTAAGAAACTTGAAGACTGAAGAATTTAGAGTTTAGTATGGATGAGGAAATTTGAATTAGAAAAACTTGCTAAAACTCTACTACGAAATTGATCTATTTTGTTTTTTTTACTTTTTCAAGAACAGTGAAGATTTGTTTTGCAAGAATGAAAAAGAAAAGAAGAAGAAAAATTATCCTTGTAAAGATGATGAAAAAAAGACTACTACTTAGGATGTACTACGCTAATGTGAAATCATCCATCCACTTAACATCCAAAAGAAAATTTTGCACAATAGAAAAGAAATAAAAGGATAAATTAGAGAAGATTTGGAAAAATCTAAGCCCTAGACAAAAGATTTAATAATAAAAAAGGTAAGAGCATAAAAATGATGAATAAAATTTTTATTTACATAATTGTTATTATGCTTGTATGTAATGAAGTTTAGCAACTGAGTTGAAAAAGAGAACCTTATCTATGCTAGAGTTTAGATAACTTTGTCTCATTTTGATTAGGTTGTTTATAAGAATTTTGATTTTGAAAGAGATGAGAATCAATTGATGCAATTGACAAATTAGCTTAAAATATCAATATGAAGTGGATAAACTTAAAATTCACAAACCAAGGAGCTGACTAATCAAAGTACAGGAGCAAATGACATAAATCATTGCTTTTATAGTGCTTAAGTTATGATATTAACAAGTATAAATCTATGAGGTCAACATATGTTTTGATTTGATGATTTATCAAATTGTTGATTTTTACACAAGTCTATGTTGATTTCATTTAGATTTGTTTTGATAGTTTGACCTAGATCTACATTATTACGTGGTTTCATGATTTTCTAATGGTTAGATTTCAGTGTTTATAGAATTTAAAGTTGAGTTTTAAAAACTAAAAATTGATTAACCAAAAGGAACTTTGATGGGAAGAGTTTTTCATGTTCCTTGCTTACCATGAGCCTAGAGTAAGGAATGCTAAGATTGACGATGCACAACTAGAGCATGTTAATGTTAATGACGCTAACGTGCACTAGCATCTGCACTGTCCATCTCATGGGTGAGCGGCCCTCTGATGTTCCTTATGCTAGGCTCACTGTGACTAGGGAACATTAAAAACTTTTTCATTTAGATGAGTGATGTACATTTTAACTGATGTTGAGTATGTTAGTTCAAAACTTGATTTTAAAAACATTTTAAAAATTGAAACAAGTCTAAGATTGTTGCTAACTAATGACACTTTGGTAAATCACATTCTTAAGGGTAGTAAATTTGTTAGCAAATTGTAGGATGTTTTTAGATAGTTATATTTATCTCTAGTTTGCTTATTAATCTTAGAATGTCTTGAATGACATTTGCATAAGATAACATTATTATTGTAGTTGATGTTTCACTTGATATTTTTGATGAGATTATAGATTTCAGTTGGAAGTATGAATGCTACATGTTGATTCTGATATATCTTAAAATTGATGATTTTGATTAGAAATAGATATGTTGTTTATATTTTTTGTATAAAAGTCATACTAATATGATTCTTCTAAATTAAAAATTTTGATGTGGTTAATTAAAATTGTGTTTTCTCAACATATTCTTATTTCTCACCTTCATCTATTTATGACAAAAGGGGGGAACATGTGAAAAATGTTGGATAAGTGTGGGCAAAACTCAATGGGAAGTTGAATGTCATACATTACAAGTGCTTGAACATTTAAATTATATATTTACTTGTTTCTTGGAATATTATTATGCAAGTATGTTCTTGTTTGTGATGTGCAAGTATGTTCTTGTTTGTGATGTGCAAGTTGAAGACCACGTAACATTTAGATATGGGTGTCATAGATTAAGGGGGAAAGTCATTATCAAATTTGAACAATTGTTAGAGTTTGAATTTTTCACTAAGAGTGGTAATATTCTTTTTTAGATTGATAGTTGTAGTGTTTTGTTATAAAATAGCTAAAGGGGGAGCTTGTTAGTACATATTTGGTCATATGTAGTGTATTAGCTTATTTTGATAAGAAAAATAATACTAAATTTAGCAAGGCTATGTCTATGGCTGTAAAAAAAATTATTAAATATGTAAGTGGCTCTACAAGATGTGGCTTGTGGTATCCTTTTGACACTACTTCTAAATTAATACGGTACTTCGTTGCAGATTGGGCAGGCAATGTAGATCTTGCCTAAGGCCTCTCTATCCCTCAAGATGTAATATGACTCCCAAAGACTCTAAAATGTTTGATAGTGAGTCTATTTTATCTCCACAACTCATAAAGAGTGGATTGTGACTAGTCTCAAATAAACTCAATTTAGGGTGTATATAGTAGTTTTCACATCTTCTTCCCAAAAGTGTTTGACTAACTTTTTTCTCATTAATCTTCACTCTAGTCATTTCGTGGATAGTCTTATTCTTCCTCTCAACTACTCTATTCTACTAAGGGGGTTCTGGAGCAAAGAACTCAAGGTGAATACCGAATTTCTCACAAAATTCTTTAAACCTAAAGTGTGAGCATTCACCTCCTTTGTTACTTCTAATGGTCTTGATTTTCAATACACATAGGTTTTGGATAGTCAGGGTATTGATTTTAAATGGTTCAAAAGCATTTGACTTCTCTATAAGAAAATCGAATCATATAAAACTTGATAGGTCATCCACCATCACCAAGATGAACTTTTTCCAACCTAAGAGAGTTGTTTGCATAGGTCACATGAGGTCCATGTGTATTAGCTCTTCATTTATAACATGTTTCAACTTCTTATGATTTGAATTATTTACCCTTTTGACAAGAACCACATGTAACGCCCCGGAATTTCAATGTTTGGAAATTTGAACGTTTGGGCCCATTAACGAGTTTTAAAGCCCAATAACATTTTTTTCTTAAAATTGGACCATTTTGAGTTTTAATTGTTTGGAAGAGCTTTAAGATATTTAATAGGGTTCAGAGAGACGAACGTATCGGGCCGAAGAACATGTCAAATGGACACTGGGGTAGTAGGTTATGGCCTTGAGAAGAGTGTCATAGGTGGGACCCACTTTAAATTAACAAGAAATATACCCTTATGTGGTCTTGTTTTAAAGGGTTCATCGATACGAGTCCAACGGTACAAAAAATGCATGATTCTGAGTTCGGGGTAAAGAATTACGCCCGTTTAAAGATTTGATTTTTGTTTTATATTTAAAACGAAAAATTTTAATATATATATTGTGCCATCACTACTCACGCTATGTGCATCAGCAACGCTGACGCGTTGCGGCAGGCCTACACCAACAGCAAGCCATGGTCACCTAAGCAATGACGCATGACGGCTTTTTAGGCCGTCATATGCATGGCCTAAAAAGGGATGAGGGGGAGAGAGGTTCATTTCACACAATTTTCTCTCGTCTTCTCTACCCGCTGTCAAAATCTGTCTCCCGTTTCGAAGCCATTTCTCATCTGATTTTTCCGTTCAAAAACCGTTCCTAGATAATTCGAGGGCGCTCTACGTCGTAGAGGGGTCTATTTTTTAAGTTAGCTATTCTAAAGAGGAAAAATGACCCAAGGTAAGGGAGGCTCCATCCATCACTTTCGGGTCAGGAAGAAGAATTTGTTTTAGCGCAAGGGGAGACTCCATTCACTGCTTTTGAGATGAAAGGAGGAATCGTCCTTATGCATGGGGAGACTCTGTCCACCACTCCTAAGCCCACGAACGAGACAAGGCTCCGACCGCCGGCGGTTACTCCGGTCAATTTTAAGAGTGAAGGGTAGGTGGTTTTAAGCTCTAATTCCGTGCTATGACTAGGCATTCTATTTCGTAATTTATTCGTCTCTCAAATAAATAATATTTCAAAAAAGGATGATATTTATTAGGTGTCGGACGAATGCTAAGATAATAGTGTATCCTACACCTCTAAGATAGATTTTACCATGATACGAACTTTAAGATATTATTATTATTTGAAATACATTTATGAATGATTTGACCATATTTGAAGGGTAGTTATTTGGTATAAAGCCCCAAAACTACGATTAGTTTTAAAGGGTAGCTATTTGGTATAAAGCCCAAAAGTTATCGGAGTTATGACTCTTTGGTACCGCCTATTATGGCATATGGAGCGTCCATGAAGTTGGATATCGTGGGAAGATCCTCTTCATTTTGATCCCATTGCCCCACGAGCACGGGTGTATGTTGCTCCAGTATCTGTGACATTCTGTGAATGATTTATCCGATTTTGAATTATTTATTGGATTCTGTGATCTGATTCTGAATTATTTATTAGATTCTGCTTACAAATGATTTATCCGAGTTTACTAGATTATGTGAAGAAATATTTTATTTGACTTTTCGTATAAGAAGTGCTCTGGATTTGGTTTAGTCGATAATATTATTTTGAGTTGACTTTTGAATATAAATTATTATTAGAATATTTTATGCATCTTTGTTTACGCTTCATGTTTTAGCATGCTAATAGAATTTAACTCTATCTACTGAGGATAATTATACTCACCCACCCCTAGACACTATAGGTCTGCACGAAGAAGATGATGTAAATGAAGATTGTCTATAGAACTTCGAAAGATCTACGTTTTTTATTTACTTTACCACGTTATTTTGTTATGTATCGATTTTGGATGTGCACTACTTTGATTTTGTTAAGGCATAATAAGCCTTGATTTGTAAAGTTTTTGTAATTACCTAAATTAATGAATAGTTACTTTTCTGTGCACAGTTCCGCTTTTAATTATGAATTGGCAGCACTTCGACATTTAAAATAATTTAAAAAGTTGGGGCGCTACACCACATACAAGGTTTTCAAGATTGGGGCACTCTAATAATTCTATTCTTTATTAACTTAGTCAAATCTATGAAATTAACATGTCCTAATCCTTGATGTCATAAATATATATTATCAAGCAACGACAAGTTAGCAAAATATATATGATCAAGAAGATAACAATTATCATGAGCTCTAATCCTTTAACACAAGTCATTCAAGATATATCAATGATAAAGAATGTTTTCTTTGTGAATTTAACCACAAACCCAAAATCACAAATCTGACTAATGCTCAATAAATTAACATTCAAAACACTCACATATAGAGCATTGTCAAAGTCAGACAATCTAGAGTCTCTTAGTATGTCAATCCCACCAATTTTTATTGTACTCCCGTCTCCAAATATGACTCTCCCATCATGTTATTATATCAAGTGTGTGAACCTAGACTAGTAATTAGTCATATTTTTTGAACAACTACTATCTAGGTATCACATATTAAGTGTTGATTTTTTATGACTGTGTGCACAACATTGCATTTTAGGTTCTCTTTTTTAACCCAAATTGTTTAGTTTTCACAAAATTTTGAAGAACACTTGAGTTTTTGACATGATCATCTTTTATAAGTGCTTTTGCTCTCAACCTTTGTTCCTTCATTTGATGAGCATAATATATGAGGATTTCTTAGTGAATTTTGTATGTGAGACCTACATTCAATTATTTGAACCTTTCCATTAAGTTCCTACTCATCAATGTGATTTATCTTAACAAGTAAAATTGAATTTTATCTCAAACAATTGGTGTCTTCTTTAATAATTTGTTTTTGCTAGGTTCAACTTTGGCCACTAGTTCCTTCTTAGGCAATTGAGTTCTAACCAAACATTTAAATTTGAGGAACTAGCATCATTCTCATTTAATTTATTAGCTTTAACAAACTTAGTGCACCTTAGGGAATTAGATTTCTTATTTTAAACATATCCTAGCCCACTCTTGTCATTCCCAAATTGTCAAAAAAAAAGAAAATTATCTAATTTTTCATTACCTTTAATAAACTCTTTCAATTTTCCTTTTGAAACCTTTAATTCTTTTTCTACTTTTTCAATTTTCAAGAGTAATTCATGGTTCTTATCATCACACATAGATTATCATCTAAAAGTTTAGAATTCTCATGTTCCATACATAAAACTTTGATATAAGCATTTCAATTCATCAAAAACATGATTATTCCCTAGCCACAACAAAATTTAATGCAAATAGAGACAAACTAAGCATGTTTTTGAATTCCATGACAACAAAATCCAAATATAATGACACAAAAATAATTTATCCTCAGATACCACTTGTTTGTTTGTATGGCAAAGCATGGTAAAAAAAATTGAGAAGGACAAATTGCTTCTAACACATATTTAAGCAAAAAGATATATCATCCCTTTAAACAAAAATAAAAATTTGGTGTGCATATGTGTGTTATAATTAAAATAGGCAAAGCAATCACCATGCAAACACATAAGAATTATTTTTGTGGAACCCTTTGAGGGAAAAACCATGGGACACTTTATCTATATTAACTATGCACTATAAACTAGATATTACAGGGTTACAAGTTTACAAAAACAAAAGACTCATCAATTTCTTCAATCAGTTAGCTCTTCACACCACTCTAAAGTATAAATCAACAACTCCTTAATTGTTTGCCGACATCAGCTTGATCTTCATGCCTCATTGTGCTTCTAATAGGTCCAGATCTTCATATCTACTCCCTTTATTATGAATCTCCTTTTACTTGATCTTCATGTCTAATAAGGAAGTTTAGCTCAACTAGGTATCTAAATCAAACCGGAATGGTCTAATTTAAGAAATTGTGGGTTGATCTTTCTTAGTTCTCGTGACCTTGCACGTTTCTTATTTTTTTCAACTATTTGCTTTGTCCAGTGACAAGGGGATGGTAGCTTTCACACTAACACATGACAACTTATATAGGAAGTCCTCTCCATCATCTTTGTGAGAACTATTTTGAAAATGTTTACATAAGATATTGAAAAAGAAACATAAATATATCAAATCTCATTTAGTTTGCAAAGGAATCCAAACCGCCAAAATACCTTATACCACCATATATTATCATAGTCTAGAAGTAAGTCAATATTATTATACATTTAACTAGATAGAAGGTTTTGAATTCTAAAAGTGAATACCAAATCAATAAATCAACAATGCATAAAGTACTTGGGGTGGTAGCGGTCCGTGCTGGCACTAGCCTGCTCAAAGCCCGGCACACGAGCTGACCTTCCCTTGCTTAGTTGCATCATGTGCTTGGCCATAGTGGGTGCACAACCTCTGCCTAGCCGCGCGATCTTCGCTTGGTCGTGAAGCATCTACATGGTAGTGCTGCCTCCGCTTAGATGCTTGGCTGTTGCCACGAGTATGCCTTGCACCAGTTGGGCCATGGCGAGCTCTCCACCCAACAGGCCTAAGGGTTAATGCACAACCTGAGGGTACTAGGCCTAAAGCTAGGCCTAGCACAGCTAGGTCCATGGCGTGTCTACCCACTCTAGTGGTCAAATGGGTCGGCCTGACCAATTTACACCCTTAAAAGTATTAACATGAATCTCAAGGCTTTACTCAAACGGTTTACAATTAATCCTCTTGACTTGAGATACTCAGCACTATGCATATCATGTGTGACCCACTATGTGCAAAAACTTTACTAGTCAATCGTGTTATTCATGATATTCATGCTATGTACTTGAAAACACAAAGACTAAATCAATGGGAAAAAAACTAAAAATCTAAAAACATCAAACAAACAATTTTTTTTTGTCCCAAGAATATTTGCAACAAAAAACAAGGGATAAGGTTTTTCTTTTGGAAATACTCTTGACAAGAAATTGCAATGACTTTCTTTATGTTAATGAACCTGTTGAAATCCAAAGGTTTTATGAAAAGATCAGCTAATTGAAACTTTGTTGAGATATGTTCTAGGTTAACAATTTTATCCTCTACCAAATCTCGAATAAAATGATGTCTAATATCTATGTGCTTTTTTTTACAAGATTTTGTAAAATTTTAATAGAAATTAGATTATCACAATACAAAGTCATGGTTCCCTGTTAAATTTCATTATCTGTGAGCATCCACTCCATCCACATTAATTGAGTACAACCACTTCCAGCAACAATATATTCGGCTTCAGCAATTGATAATGACATATAATTTTGTTTTTGACTATGCAAAGACACAAGACAATTTCCTATGTAAAAACATCTTCTTGATGTACTTTTCCTATCATCTACATTGTCTGCCCAATCTACATCTAAGTACTCTACTAATTCATAAGTAGTGTCAAAAGGATACCACAAGCCATATCTAGTAGAGCCACTTACATACTTAATAATTCATCTTGAAGCCATCTTTTTTAGTGATTTTTTGCTATTTTTTTATCATTTTTGACAAGAAAATGTGATGCTTTGGCATATTTGTTGTCATGTATTTGACCCCGGTATTCATACCCGTAGAGTCGGGTGTGGGGCTTAGAAGTGGTTGTTGGGCCTCAACATGTGATAGTGATTTCCGGTGCGAAAAAGGAAGAATAGAAAAGAGAAGAGAAGAGATAATAGAAAAAAGGAAAAAAATAGGATCGGGCTCGGTTAGGCCTATTCCAAATGCTTTCGGAATGCCCTAGTACCTCTTCTCTCTCGCTATGTCTTCAGTTGAGGCGACACCGGCAATGGCCAGTGGGCTCACCCGGCCAGCCTAGGGCTAGCGACTGCAGGGCCATCACCCTAGCCAGGCCCCGACCAGCTTCACCCCTGGTTAGCCCTCTCCTCCCCTCTCTCTATGTTTTCGATTTAGCACCACTATCGTTGGTTGGCAAGGGCCGGTCGGCCTCCCACAGCTCCACCCTAGACTAGTGACAGCGATGAGTCACCCCACCTGGCCCAACTCTACCTACTACGGTCTCCCCTAGCTCTTTTCAGCTCTGCCCCTCTATTATTCTGCCAGGACCATCCCCCTCTGGTTAGGCTTCCACCACCGCCAGTGGGTGGATGTGGCCGGCCGGACTCAGTGCGGCACCAGTGGTGGGCCATTTTGCCTGGCCCGGTTCCTCCTCCACCGCCGCCCTCTCATTTGCTAAGATCTAGCCCTCTGTGTTTTTGCCCGTCCCTTTTTTCTTGTTCTCCGTCTTCCTTTCTCTGGTTTGGGCTGTCAAAGGATGGTCATCATCGGAAGATGTCGTCCTCCATCGGCTTTGGCTCCGCCTAGCTCCTACAATAGTTGTAGTGCCGGCTAGGGCCACCGGAGTGCCGTTTTGCTATGGTTGTGAGCTTATTTTGGTCGATCGGCCTTGGCACGGCCAGGATCAGCCTGCCAACTCTTGGCCAGCCTTTGCTCTACCCCTCTGCCCGTTGTGTGGTTAACCATGCTATATAGAATGCCGCCATCCTACCACCACCAAATGCCAATTGGCCTTTAGTCGGCCTACCTCGACACAACTATGGCAAAGGCCATCTTCGTCATCCACCACCATTGCCCATGGCCCTACCACCCCTTCTAGCCCCTAACAACCTTTGTCCAGCCCTCTCCCCTCCCCTTTAACTGTGTGTGCAAGTGGTCGTGCGTGCAGTTTAGGGTTTAGGATTTAGTCATCGATATTGCACCCTGTGACTATTGGTTAGTTCCGCCACGGACTTAATTTGACCACTAGAACCTCCTCCACCTCTCCTCCGTCATCGAGCATCGCCCCCATGCCCTTTGCCCCTTATGAGGTCCATAGTTGACATGAAATTGCCGCCATTGGGTGCTATCCATGGCCGATTTCAGCGTCTTATAGCCGGCCTAGTACTACTCAGCCGCTGGCTGACCTTTAGTTTGTCACCCTCGACTTTCAGTCACACTTGCCAATTCTTTGGCATGACCCTTCTCCCAGCTGCCCCTAGTGCACCATTGTAGATCGTAAATTTTGACACACAGACTTTGGTCAGCCTCATCTTGCTGTGAATATTTTTGGCGCTTCCTAAATCCTCGGGATAGCAACTCTCTCAAGCAGGCGTTGCTTTTGGCCACCAACTCCGTCGCCGCCGCCCCCATCGTGTGCTCATCAACGAATGTCATGGACTACGAGGTAGGGATCTTTGAACTCATAATTTCTTAATAGTATGATTTGAGTGTGTAGCGGCATGCTAGGACTGTATGATTTAATGTTTTGGGTATTATGTGATTATCCAATTGCATGATTTAAGATTGAAAGACGATAAATTAGGGTATGTTTGAAATGCATATGGCATGCATGCGAGCTAAAATTATGTTTGATGTGTCTAGACCATGTGTATGCTAGTGATGACTAGCATGTATGTTGGTAAGCTATGTATGGAATTATGTGTATGTTACACATATGTGTGATGGACATACGTATGTATGATGGCTAGATGCCCGTGTGATATATATGTGTATGTGAGTGGGCAGATGTATGGACCATGGACAATAAGAGGTGACAAAGGGTTTGGTACGGATTTGTAACTGTATGATGGAAGACGGAGGATGTAAGTTTCATAGGCAAGGATTGGGTAGATGAGTTTGGTTTGGATTGGAGTGTACTTTGGGGGTTTAGTAAGTAAGAGGGCTTAGGTTTGGATCCTTATGAGGGATTGTCAGACAGTAAGAGTGCTGCACAATTGTACAAGCATAACGTACATATTATGAAATGGAAAGTAAGTATAATAACTGAGGTACAAGTAAGAGGGTGATAACTTGGGTTTGCTCTGAAGAGCTTAGTTTGATGACTTCAAGTAAGATGATTTGGTCATAAGGTAGATGATGAAGAATGTATGAATATGTAAGGATTTGTTGTACGATGAGTTATGGTTATGAGTTTGATGGGTTAAGTGAAGTCTGATGCCCTGGAGAATTAGGGTTTCAGAACGGGCTCAGATTCGGATTGGTCAATGGAAGACTATAAGCCTGAAGATTTTATGGCATAATTGTGCCCACATAAATTACTTGATTCAAACTTGAATTATAAGCAAATCTAGGCACATGTAAGTATAGATAGTCATACCCTAATGAGTCCTATTATGAATGAGACATGGTTTATATGTGACAAATGGGGTGATGTAAGCATAAATAAACATAATCATATGCGGTCATGTTCATAACTAAGCTAAAACATGTGGAACATGGTTCATACATAATTAATGTAGCATGTGCAAGCTTTCATACATCATCATGGTTATAACCTACTATAGTATAAACATAAAGAAACGATCAAAATCCCGCTTAAAGGCAAGTATGGCATCATACTAATTATAAACATATAAGGTCATGTTCATACATAATTAATGGAGTATGTGTAAGCATTCATACTTCATCATGGCTATAATCTATTGGAAATATGAAATAGACATGAAGAATCATCAAATTTCCACTTAAAAATAAGCATATACTCATTTATCCCCATACTAGCATAAGTAGATGTTATAACATAATCTCAACATATAACTTGTATATTTTATGAAAAATAGCAAATAAACTACAATCAATGTGAAAATTTACAGAAACCTACATCATAGTGTTAATTATAATACAAATAAATATTATATAAAAATAAGTGCAAAAATTACTTTTTGTAATTTAGTTAATGAGGCTATGCAATTTTTCTAGAACCTTTAAATTTATGATTATTCCATTAGCTTACCATGCTCCAAATGACTTTTTTTTACAGCGTGCTCATAACATGTATATCAATCCATCATTATAAGAAGTAACCAAAAATCTTACATTTTCATCTCTAAACATGCTTCTAGACACAGAAATAGAAAATACATTACTGTAAAGCATGTATCCCAAAAAATATAATAAATATATATATTATTATAAAAAATTGAAAAATTAGGAATACGATCTAGACATGATAATCTACTCCTAGAAAACATTTGAGAGCAAACCTCAAAGCAAAAGTATTTGAAACGTAGTCGTGAATCCAAAACAGAGATAAAATCGATTTAAGTCATATTCATTCTTCACTAACATGATTTCACCCACAAATATAGTGTTAATGTACGTAAAACCTCATTAAACAAAAACCTCATATCTGAAACAAGATTGTAGACCCTTGATTCTCCTCCAAAGCTCAAAGAATCCTTACCCAACAAATTAGGGTTCTATTTTCCCCGAAACAAAATTCCAACTTTTCCACCAAAAATAGACTCAAAACTACTAATAGATGGTTGATCTAAGACCTTCATGTGTCAAAAACAAAAACTACAAGAGTGAGAACAATAAATACGAACCTAGGGTTTCTAATAATGTGTTAAAGAATGAACTTGATGAGAAAGAAACCTAGAATCCCATTGTGACAAGAAGAATATATGATATTAAGGTAAAAATCAAAACAACCATGGTAGAGATTAAAGGGTTTTAACTTAGATTGGATTTTCGTTCTTGAAAATGGGAGTAGAGCTCTCCAAGCTTCCCAATCTCAGCCCTCCCCAAATGGGAAAAGTGGCTAAGGTTTTTATTTTAGGGTAAGTTATTGGGCTAGAAATGAACCCAATAAGGAAATGCACACATATGTATGGAATTGACCCAAAAATTCATTTTACCTAGCCCAAGCCCATTAAACAAGTCAATTGAGGGTCTACGGCCTAAGAAGTTGTCATGTCGCCCGAGATGAACATAGGTCCTAAGGTGGGGCTCACTTCCTTAATTAAGGAACTAAATAATAATTTGACACAATTAGTGTGACACTTGGTGGATTAAGCTATGCACTAATATTTCCCCACTAAAAATCAAAATAAACCAAAAAATATTCTTACTTAAACCAACCCATCACACAAAGAAAATCAAAAGAAACCGAAAATAATCAACTTTACACTAATTAAAAAATATGACCATCAAAGTCAATGCCTTCTACCAGTGTGTAGCCTTGATCAATCAATCTTGCTTTATTTGTTAGCACATTACCTTGTTCATATGTCTTGTTCTTGTAAATATACTTTGTGCCTATCACATTGCATTATTTAGGTCTAGGAATATAAAACCAAACATCATTCCTTGTGAGTTGACCAAATTCAACCTACATTGCATTAATCCAATTTTTATCCTGAAGAGCTTCATCAATTTTCTTTGGTCATATAAAAGATTACAAAGAAATTTTTATTTGTTCTTCTAGTTGATGTCTTATTTTTTTCTCCTTCATTAATGTCACCAATCACATTGTTTTTAGGATGGTCATTTTTAACCCAATTAGGTACTTGACCATATTAAACTTGTGGTACTTGCTCCTCTTCATGAGCTTCAGACTTTTGTATATAATCATCATCATGAACATCCACCTCTACCTATTCTATGTGATCCGCATCACGAAAAACATTAGGTGAATCATCATAAATATAACAATCATTAACTTTTTGTTTTCCTTTCTCATTTTGACACTTTTGATCTTCAAAGATTTGAGTATCATTTACAACCACATTTGAAGACTCCATGATAGTTTGCATTCTTTTGTTAAAAATCCTATGTCTTACTTGTCAAAGAATATCCAAGTAAAATCTCATCATCACTCTTGTTATCAAATTTCCCTAAGGCTTCTCTATCTTTCAAGATGTGATAAGGACTTCCAAAGATTCTAAACTAGCTAAACTAATCTTGATCAACTTTCACCAAGATGTATTTTTACCACCTAAACTAGTTGTTTGCATTGTCCCGTCAAATCCATGTGTATCAACTCCAATGGTCTCTTATTTCTCACATGTTTAAGCTTTTTATGATGAGATTTTGACTATTTACCGTTTTGACAAGCACCACATACAAAGTTTTCAGGAGTTTTCAAAATATGTGCACCTCTAATGATCATATTCTTTATTATTTTTGTCAAATCTTTGAAATCAACATGCCCTAATCTTTGATGCCACAAATAAGTATTGTTAAGTAAGGACAAGTTTGCAAAATAAACATGATCAAACAAATAACAATTATCAAGAGCTCTTAAACCTTTAACACAAGTCATTCCATAGTTATCAATGATATAGCATGCCTTCTTTGTAAACTTCAGTATAAATATTAAAAGTACAAATTTGACTAATGCTTAAAAGATTAGTTTTTAAACCACTCACATATAAAGCATTATCAAAATCAAATAATCTAGAAACTTTTAATGTACCTATCCCATCTATTTTTATGGCACTTTCATCTCCAAAAGTAACTCTGTCATCCTACTTATCTAATAAATTTGTAAACCTAGATTTGTCGTTAGTCATATGTTTAGAACATCTATTATCTAGGTACCACATGTTAGAATGTTGAGTTTTTATTGTGGTGTGCACTATATTGCATTTCACATCCTCTTTTTCACCCAAATTGTCTTTGTTTTCACAAACTCTTGAAGATCATTCAATTTCTTATCATGTTGTTTCCCCAAGTGTTTTAGCATTCAACCATTATTCTTTATTGTGATAAACATTATGAGTAGACTTACGAGAGTTTCTTAGTGTTTCATGTGTGTGAGCCCTATATCCAAGATTTTGAACTTTTGCACTAAGTTCCTTAAGTTTCTCCCCATATATGTGATTGGTCTAAACAAGTCAAATTTAACATCATCTCTCACAAATTGTGGTTTCTTCACTAATTTGTTTTTTATATGCTCAAATTTAGTCACTAGTTCCTTCTTAGGCAATTGTTTTCTAGCTAGAAGTTTTGAATTTGAGGTACTAGCATCATTATCATTCAATTCTCTAGTGTTAATAAACTTAGTTTTCTTAGGGAATTTGTATCCTTGTGTCTCACATACCCTAAACCATTTTATTACCAAAAAAGAGAAATTTATCTAGTTTTTCCTAGCCTTTAACAAACTCTTTCTATTTTGAATTATAAGTTTTCAATTATTCTTCTAATTTCTCAATTTTTTCAAGCAATTCAATATTTTTGGTATCACATAAGGATTTATCATGCACAAGCTGATAATTTTCATGTTCCAATTCACAAATATTTGCTCAAAGAATCTTCAATTTATAAAAAACATGATTATTCTTAGCCACAACAAAATTTGAAACAAATAGAGAAAAGCTAGACCTATTTTTGAATTCCATGACAACCAAAAGCACAATCAAAGTTCACAAATATCAAAATAATCTCATAAATATATAAATACCCCTCAGCTACCACTTGTTTGTTTATGATCTATGTGTAGCATAGGCAAGCCAAGAAAAATAAAGTGTCTCTAACTCGAAATTAAGTTACAAGATTTATCTTCCCCTTTCAAAAAAAATAAACACAAATTTTGTTCAATTAAACGTACCTAATTCCAATGTGTTCTAATGAAAATTTTCAATCAAATCACTAAGAAACAAAAAAGAATTTTTACTTGGAAGCCCAACTAGGAAAAAACCACGGGACATGCTGTCTAGATCAACTATGCTCTATGTAAACTTGGGATTATAGAATTAATATTTAAAAAGAATAAATATTAATTTTTCTTCAAACAGCTGGCACTACAACAAAATGTAGCATTAGCAATGCTTAGCTAAGCGTCGCAAAAAAAAAAACTATTAGCAACACTTAGCTTAAAGCATTGCTAATACTAATCATATTAGCGATGCTTTATTATAAGCATCGCTACTAGTGCCCCTATTTGCGACGCTTTATACAATCGTCGCTAAAAAGTATATATTTTAAATAAAAAATAGAAAAAAATTATGACTATTGGCGACGCTTTCTTAAGCGTCGCTAATAGCTTTCGCAATAGCGACACTTATACAAAAGCGTCGCTAATAATGCTGCTATTAGCGACGCTTAGAAAAGTGTCACTAATAGTTATGAATTAAAAATATAAAAAATAAAAAAATTTAAACTATTAGCGCCGCTTTTACATAAGCGTCGCAAATACCGTTTCTAATAGCGATGTTTGTTAACAAGCGTCGATAATAGCTTTATTAATTAATTTTATTTAATAAATAAATATTAAAAAATCATAATAAACTTCCTAAATATAATATAGTTTATTCAATATTTATTATTTGTATATACAATAAATAAATATTAAATTTTTAATAAAAAATAGTGTTAATAATAGATTAAACTTTTACTATATATATAATATTTTATTTATTAAATTTTATTATTAATTTTAAAATATAATTTATAATAAAAGAGAGAGTGAAGAGAGTGCATGGAGAGAGAGAGTGAGGAGATTGAGATGGTGACGAGAGAGAGGCATCGAAGAGAGAGAGAGAGGAATAAGACGAAGAGAGGAAGAGGAGAGAGATAGATAGAGGAGAGGGAGACAGAGAGGAGAGGGAAGAGAGAGAGGAGACAGAAGAGAGAGGAGAGGGGAGGGAAGAGAGAGAGAGGAATAAGACGAAGAGAGGAAAAGGAGAGAGATAGAGAGAGGAGAGGGAAGAGAGAGAGGAGACAGAAGAGAGAGAGGAATTTTATTTTGATTTTTAAAAAGAAAAAAAATTTTAAATAAAAAAATTTAATTAAATTAAAATACTAATATCGATTAGTTTCTGTATTAGCGATGTATAAAACTATATGTCACTAATATGTGTACTAATAGCGACATCTATAACTATATGTCACTATTAGTATTTTTATTTAATTCTTTTTTTTATTTTTTAAAATTAATTTTAAAGAATAAAAAATCTTAAAAATTAGAAATTAGAGGAGAGAGAGAAGGGAGGGGAGAGAGAGAGAGGATAGGGAAGAGAGAGAGGGGATAGGGGAGGGGAGGGAAGAGAGAGAGAGGAGAGAAATAGAGGGAGAGGAGAGGGAAGAGAGAGAGAGGAGACAGGAGGAAAGAGAGAGAGGAGAGGGGAGGGAAGAGAGAGGAATTTTATTTTGATTTTTTTAAAAAAATTATTATTTTTTTATTTTTAAAATAAATAAATTAAATTAAAATAAAATACTAATAGTGACGTATAACTTTATACGTCTCTATTAGTATTTTTATTTAATCCTTTTTTATTTTTTAAAATTAATTTTAAAGAATAAAAAATTTTAAAATTTTGAAATTAGTGGAGAGAGAGGGGAGGGAAGAGAGAGAGAGAGAGGAATTTTATTTTATTTTTTATTTTTTATTTTTAAAATAAAATATTAATCACAACGTATAGCTTTATACATCGCTATTAGTACATGTATTAGCGACGTATAAAGCTATATATCGCTAATACGTGTACTAATAGCGATGTCTATAACGATACGTTGCTATTAGTATTTTTATTTAATTTTTTTTATTTTTTAAAATTAATTTTAAAGAATAAAAAATCTTAAAAATTTGAAATTAGAGGAGAGAGAGGGGAGTGAAGAGAGAGATAGGATAGGGAAGAGAGAGAGAGGAGAGGGAAGAGAGAGAGAGGATAGGGGAGGGAAGAGAGAGAGACAGAATAAGACGGAGAGAGGAAGAGGAGAGAGATAGAGAGAAGAGAGGGAGAGGGAAGAGAGAGGGAGAGGAGAGGGGAGGAAAGAGGGAGAGAGAGGGGCGAGGGGAGGGAAGAGAGAGGAATGTTATTTTGATTTTTTTAAAAAAATTTATTCTTTATTTTTTTATTTTTAAAATAAAAAAAATTAAATTAAAATAAAATCTTAATAGCGACATATAACTTTATACGTCGCTATTAGTACCTATATTAGTGACGTATAAAACTATGCGTCACTAATACGTGTACTAATAGCCACGTCTATAACTATACGTCGCTATTAGTATTTTTAATTAATTAATTTTCTATTTTTTAAAAATAATTTTAAAGAATAAAAAATCTTAAAAAATTGAAATTAGAGGAGAGAGAGGGGAGGAAAGAGAGAGAGGGGGGAAGAGAGAGACGAGAGGGAAGAGAGAGAGAGAGAGGAGGGAAGAGAGAGAGGAGAGGAAAGAGAGAGAGAGGAGAGGGAAGACAGAGAGAGGAGAGGGAAGGGAAGACAGAGAGAGAGAGAGGAATTTTATTTTATTTTATTTATTTTATATATTTTTATTTAAAAATTAATTAAAAAATTAGAAATTAAAAATGTATTAGCGACGTATACGAATATGTCGCTAGTACCTTTGAGTATTAGCGACGTATATTCATATACGTTGTTAATATATTTTTATTTATTTATTTTTAAATAAAAATATAAAATAGAGAGAGGGAGGAGAGAGGGAGGTTAGAGGGAGAGAGGAGAGAGAGAGGAGAGAGAAGGAGAGGAGAGAGAGGAAGGTAGAGAAAGTAAGTATTTGCGACTCTTGTGTATAAGAGTCACAAATGATACAATGTTAGCGGTGTTTATTCATAATTGATGTAAATAAATATTATTTGCGACGTTTAACGTCGCTAAGATATAATATTTGTGACGGTTCAGTTATTAGTTGACAAAATATTAATGTTTGCGACGATTAGGGAAAGTGTCGCAAATATGTTTACTTGCGATGCTTTTGAAGCGTCGTAAACAAAAATCGCTCATTCGAAAAATGCCTGCGTGGAGCTAAATGTTCGCCCGGCGTGGGCAAAATTTCAATCGCACGGGCGAAATTGCCCGCATAGTTATTTTTCGCCTGCACAGGATTTTCTGTAATGTCCCTGATTTTTCTACGATTTTCTTTGATTTTCCTGCTATTTTTCTGGTCATTTTTGGCAGGAAAATGTGACGCTTCAGCGTATTCATATTTATGTATTTCCCCCTATATTTATACCCGTAGAGTCGGGTGTGGGGCTTAGTCGCAGGCCGCAGGCCTCGCTGCGCACTTACGGCACAAATTTTGGAGGTACGATGCGTAACCGGGAGGTTAACGCGTGTTGGGGACATGGATGGAAAAATTAAAAAGTATAAGTATATGAAATCCATCGGACTCCAGAAAGAATTTTGACGTCCAAAAGTTTTCATTCCAGACGTCCAGTAAGATGAGAAAACCCAACTCAGATTTCGGTCGCTCCATTCTCCCTCCTCCATCGTCGGATTTCATCGATTTTTGTTAGGATCCTCCTTGCCTCACTGCCACGAGTCCATAAGTACTGGCTATGACTGCCGCCGTGGCCTCTTCGCTCCTCCACGAGGTACTGAACTTTTTTTGGGTTTTTTTCTCCTTCAAATCCCCTTTTTGAGCTGTGGGGGTGCGATTTTGATGTCGTTTGTGGCCGCCCTCAACTAGACTTATGTTTGTTTGGCCGCTAGGAACCCATAGGTGCTGGCTAGAGCCGCCGTCGTGCTTTCTTTGCTCTGCTGTGAGCTACCGGCACTTTGGTCGGGTTTTGTTTACATTTTCCATCTCATTGTCCGTGGGATTTTTTTGAGATGCCAGTGTTTCCGGTTGTTGTCTGGCCACCGGATGGACTCTGGTCGGACCCGTCCAGCCTACCTCAACCCAGTGTAGGTAGGGGTTTGCTGTTTCCGACCCCACCTCGCCCCTATGGTTTTGCTCCGCCCGATTAGACGCCTTAGGTGCGTCTTGGGTCGTTAGCATCGATGAGCCATGGGGCATTTGGCCATCGTGGGCTTTGCCCCAGCTCGGTGATAGTGAGGGCCAGGTCCGCTTGGCCCAATTTTACACTCCGCTCGGAATGGGCCGCTTGCTGTTGCCCTATACTGTGCGAGATGCACAGTCGCCCACACCATGGTGTTGGTTGTGGGTGGCGATCGGCGATGTCGTTGTTTCGATCGGCCACCACTTCCTGGCCCTAGCTCCGTTGCCCCTTTGTGGGCCTTGGGCCGCCACTGTCCGACCCATCTCCCCCTAGAGTTGCACTTTTTGGCCGCATGTGCATGTGGCCACACGTGCGTTTCTAGGTTTAGGCTCCATATTTGTGCCGCCTAATTGGCGGATGGCTCCATCACCATTTGAGTTGACCACTAGAGCCTCCTCGACCTCTCCTCTGTCCTTGAGCATCGCCCCATGCCCTCCGCCCTTATGTGGGCCTTTGTTGGCACGAAATCACCGCCATTGGGTGCTGTCCACGGCCGAATTTGATGTCATCGGCCGACCTTCAGTGAGTACACCCTCGACTTCTGGTCGCACCGCCACTTATGTTGGCACAACATTTCTCCCGGCCGCCCCTAGTGTGCTTCCGTGGATCGCAGATTTTACCGCATTGACTTCTAACACCCTATTTGGCCGTGAGTAGTTCCGGCGCTTCCTAAATCCACGGGATGACAACTCTCTCAGCTAGGCAATGCCTTTGGCCGCTAACTCCTCCGCCGACACCCACCACCGTCATGGGCTCGCCATCAAATGTCATGATTATGAGGTAGGGGAGCTTTAAACTCGTAATTTCATGATATCATGCTTTGAATGAATAGCAGCATGCTAGGACTATATGATTGAATGCTATGGATGTTAAATCAAATCCGTTTGCATGATGTAAAAGGATAAATTATGCCATGCTGAAATGCTATGACGTGCATATGGGCCGTAAGCATATTTGAAGTATGTATGGAATGTGTGTATGTGCTAGTGATGGCTAGCGTGTATGTTAAACATATGTGTATGTATGTGCTAGTGATGGCTAGTGTGCATGTTTGAAGTATGTATGTATGTGCTAGTGATGGCTAGCGTGTATGTTTGAAGTATGTATGAATGTGTATATATGTGCGCTAGTGATGGCTAGCGAGTATGATGGTAAGCTATGTGTTGTTATACGTATGTGTGATAGACATACATATGTATGATGGCTAATGGCCTATGCTATGGATCTGTGTAAGTGTATGTGGGCAGAAGTGTGGGCGATGGACAGTAAGAGGTGACAAAGCTTTCATCTGGATTTGGATATGGATGTGGATGTGTAAGCGTATGACGGATGACAAAGGATATGAGTATGACAGGCGAGGTTTGGAGTGAATCGGTTTGGATCAGAGCATATGTTTGGGGGGACTGTCAGACAATAAGAGTGTGCATAATTGTACAAGCATAACGTACAAATTATGAAGTGAAAAGTAAGCTCAATAAGTGAGGTATAAGTAAGAAGGTGATAACTGGGGTTGGCTCTGAGGAGCTTCATTTGATGTTGTTAGAGTAAGATGATTTGGCCATAAGGGGATGGCGGAGTATGTAAGACTATAAGATTTTGGTGTACGGTGAGTTTTGTTGTGATATGGACGGGTTGAGCAAAGTCTGCTGCCCTGACGAACTAGGGTTTCAGATCGGGCTCAGCTTCGGTTTGATCAGTGGAGCACGGTACGTTTGAGTGCTTGTGTGGCATAATTGTACCGCATAATTTACTTAATTCAACTTGAATTATAAGCAAGCTAATGATAGCGTTGTGAGTTTGAGACCTAAGGGTTTGACGGATTAAGTTCCGTGTTTGAGCTAACTGATAATGAGTCGGATGAGCATTTCTCATGTCTTGCCATGATATTTATCTTGCGGGATGTTGTCTATGTGCTGTATGGAGCACTTAGACGTCTGATGCTCTGTTGAGAGCGATGTATGTTTTCGATGTTGTCTATGTGCTGTATTGAGCACTTAGACGTCTGATGCTCTGTTGAGAGCTATGTATGCTTTCGATTTGGTCTGTGTGTTGTATTAAGCCCAGACGTTTGATGCTCTATTGAGAGCGTTGTATGATTTCTGCCCAATGTGGCACTGTATGATTCTTCCCAATAGTGACACTGTACGATTTCTGCCCAAGAGTGGCATTGGCACTATAAGACCCATTATGGTGAGCAATTGTATAACCCCTTATGTGTGGGTGTTTATGTTTGCGCGCTTAGGTAAGTAGTATCATGGATCTACTCTTACCTATTTGATCATGTGCCCCATGAGCACTGGTGTGCCTTACCTTCGAAAAAGTCCATGGCGTCTAGTCACTCCCCGGAGGTTAAGGTGATGCCCCAGTGGCATTCTTTTCCTTTTCAACGCTGGAGCTTATTAGTTGTAATGAGCTTCAGTGGTCAATAGTATGAGCACGACTGTAAGAGTATGAGTATGTGTACGACTGTAAGGGTATGAGTATGAGAATGAGCACGACTTTAAGAGTATGAGTATGAGTACGATTGTAAGAGTAAGACTATGAGCACGACTGTAAGATTATGATTATGAGCAAGACTGTAAGCGTAAGTTTCTGAGTAAGATGGTAAGTGTAAGGTTGTACGAGTAAGGTCGTACGAGTAAGGTCATACGAGTAAGTGTAAGATGTACGAGTAAGGTCATACGAGTAAGTATAAGATTGTACGAGTAAGGTCGTACACGTATGTGTAAGTTGTATGAGTATGTGTACGATGGTACGAGTAAGCTTGTAAGACCCTTGATAAGGGTGTTTGTGTAAGTTTAATTTGATGGTGCATTTGGTATGATTTTGGCACGATGGTGCATTTGGTATGTTTTTGGCACGATGGTGCATTTGGCATTGACTGTATGCGTATGAGCATGATATTTATATGCTTGAGTGCTTCATGTTTGAGTTTTATGAAAGTGTCTATGTATGGATTTACTGAGTTCACTGTTTAGAACTCCCCTATTGGGTATTTTCCTACTGAGTATGGAAATACTCATTACCCTATTTTTTAGCCTCGTTGTTCGGGAGGCATTTGCAGGTTTGTGATTGAGAGCTCTTGGAGATGGATACTCATTTCAGCGGTGGATTGATTCCCGTTGACTCAGGAATATGCTTGACTTACTACGAGTTTATTTGTGCCACGATCTAATGTATTGGGTGAGATGAGAATTAAGTTGTTATGTATTCTGGACTTTAGTTTGGATTAGACTGTGGACTGTTATGGGACTTGCACTCAGGGATGCCTGGGAGGGATTTGTATTTAAAGTCTATGATCATAGCAATTTATTCGTATGTTTGTTTTCGAGTAACGCCTGAGGATATTTTCTTTGGCCGTACGATGGCTAATCGAATGAGTAAAACTTTGGATGAGAAAAATTGATGGGTTATGTTTTAAATTATAAAACTGTTTTATTAGGTTTCGTGTTCATCATTTTCTCCGATTTATAGCAGTTATATTGCCAAAATTTTCCTTAAATTTTGAGGAAAATGTATGAAAAACCCCGGGCATTACATTTTCGTTCTCGCCTCCACTGGCCACTGTGTGTCGACCACCGCCGTGTGCCTACCGCTACCGTCGTCGTCCGCCCCAATGCACCCCAACCGCCATCTTTGCCAGCATCCCAGCCACCCGGCTGCATCCCAGACTCTCGTCCGCCGTCTTCCGCTGCCTATCCGTCCCCGCTGCACCCCAGCTTCCCGTCCGCCCTCTCCTACTGCACATCCGCCCTTTGTTGTCACCCATTTGCCCTCTGCCCCACTGTCCCAATGGCTCGTCCACCTAGCTGCACCCCAGCCGTGTGTCTGCCCTCACCTCCCACTCGTTTGTCCGCCCTCTATTGCCGCTTGTCCACCCTCTGCCGCCGCCCATTCACCCTCTAATGCTACCCGTCCACCCCGCTGCACCCTAGCCCACCTCGCCCCCCCCCCCGCCCCCGTTGTACCCCAGCCACGTGTCCGCCCTTGCCTCCCGGTCGCCTTTACGCTCAGCTGCACCACAACCGCCCTCCCACGTCCCCTCCGCCTCGCTCTGCTCCACCCCCTTCCCCTCCCTGGTTCCCCCCCTTCCTTCCCCTCTAATTTTTGGTGGAGGGGGTGGAGCCGGGGAGAGAGGGGAGTGGGGGCCGGATTCCGGCGACCCGCCATCCTTCGGTCCCCCTCCTCCCTCTCACTCCCCCTCTCTCCCCCTCCTTGTTCCCCTCCCCCTCCTCCGGTTGACAAACCGGAGGAAGCGGCTCTGGGGCCGGAATCCGGCTCCCCTACCAGATTCTAGCTCCTCCCTCAAACCCCCCTACACCCGGTTCCACCCCTCCCTCCTCCGGTCGACAGACCGGAGGAAGGGTCTCCACTAGATTCCAATCCCCATTGGAGGCCTTATGCTGCCGACGAGTTTTTTTTATTAATTTTTTAAGTCATTAGCGACGCTTTTTCATTTTTTATATTTTTTATTTCATATTAGCTACGCTTATCAAAGCGTCGCTAATGACTATTTTTTATTTATTTTATTTTTATTTCATATTAGCGGCGCTCTGAAAAGTGTCACTAATAGAAAAATAAATTTTTTATTCCATTTTTTGGTAAATTATTTTATTTTTTAATTTTTTTTGTTATTAGTGACGCATATATAAGTGTCGCTAATAAGTAACTATTAGCGACGTGTAGTGCTAAGCGTTGCTAATAGTAACGTATTAGCGAAGCATAAATATATGACACTAATAGTAACATATTTAGTGACGTTTATTTATACGTCGTTAATGTTATACTATTAGCGACGCTTATTGTAAGCGTCATTAATAAGCAGTAGCGACTGTAGTTATATCGACGCTTTTTATGCGTTGCTAATACGCATTAGGGACGCTTATGGTACTATTAGCGATGCTTATATGCGTCACTAATACTGTAATTTATTGTAGTGTGGTTCTTCACACCACTCTTGATTCTGAATCAACTACTACTCCTTAGTTTCTTACCGGTTATAGCTTGATCTTCTCCTTTTTGTGTTCTTTGATTAACATAGATATTTCATCTCCTCCTTTGGAATGAATCTTATTTCTCCTTGATCTTCTCAGCAATATTCTTCATCGAACACTATGCCTCATATGCGTTTGTGTGCACTAATCTCACCTCTAATCACTCTTTTGATTAAGGTTGATAATTTCTCACTCTTTTGATTAAGGTTGATAATCACTCTAATTTTTCTAAGCCTTCTCCCTTCTTTCTTCACATTCCTAGCCCTTTTTATACACTACCCACATCTCAAACAGTATATGACTCTAACTCAAGCCGGAAAAGTCTAAATTAGGCAACTTTGCTCTCCATCGATTGATCTTTCCACTAGGAAATCAATCAATCCCTATTCCTATTACATTACAACTCCTCCATCGATCCATATATCGATGAAGATATCGATCGATAAACTCTTGGCTTCATTTAACAAAGAGTGTTTTTGGGTGCTGATCAATCGCTTGCTTAAGCGATCGATAGATCAATAATGTTCCAGAGAGTTTGCTACAATTTAGAACCAATCGATCATTCCAGGATGGCAATCAATCACTTTGAGAAGATTTTTTATTTTTCATACGAAAAACCTCCAATTCTCACAATTGTTTCAACTAAGATCTCTTTTACCCTAAAGTGTGTGAATGTGATGTGTATGCATGTTTTTACCTGTTGAAACATGGATTTAAGTCTTCCTTGCGCTCAAAATTACACATTTATGACATTGTTTAAATCACATAGATAAATCAATACATGACATAAAGACACTTATGTTCTTTCACTTATCATCACACAAATATTTATCATTTAAAAGTTTAGAATTCTCATGTTCCATGTCACAAAACTTGATCTAAGTATTTTACTTAATAAAAAGATATGATTATTCCTAGCCACAACAAAATTTAATACAAACAAAGATAAACTAAGCATGTTTTTGAATTCCATGGTAACAAAATCAAAATCAAACCACACAAAAATAATTTACCCTCAGATACCACTTGTTGGTTTGTATGGGAAAGCATGGCAAAACAAACCGAGAAGGACAAATTGCTTCTAACTTGTATTTAAGCTACAAGAGATATACTCCCCTTGAAACAAAAATCAAAATTCAATTTTGTTTAAGCTAGTGCACCAAATTCCTATATTCTAATGAAAATATGCAAAACAATCACCAAACAAACACACAATAATTTTTTTATGTGGAAACCCTTTGAGGTCAATTTTGTTTAAGCTCGTGCACCGAATTCCTATATTCTAATGAAAATATACAAAACAATCACCAAACAAACACAGAATAATTTTTTATGTGGAAACCCTTTGAGGAAAAACTATGGGACACTTTGTCCAAATCAACTATGCACTATGTAAACTAGAGATTATAAAGTTACCGATTTACAAAGACAAAAAACTCATCTTTTCCTTCAATCAGTTGGTTCGTCACACCACTCTAAACTTTATATCAAGTATTTCTTTGTTATTTACCGGCATTAGCTTGATCTTCACACCTCGTTGTGCTTCTGATAGATCCAGATCCTAATGTCTACTCCCTTTAGCATCAAGCTCTTTTCACTTGATCTTTTCAACAATAATCTTCCTCAAATAACTTGCCACCACAAGTATTTTTGTGCTCTAATTTAACCACTAATCACTCTTTTGGTAATGGTAGACAAAACTCATGAGCAAGGAGACTTAATCTCCCTAAGAGGTGATCGATCATTTCCCTGTTTTGTCCAACCTAGACACTCCAACCGATCAATCATTCTACCTCTTGATTGAAAATTTTGAGCAAACATTCATTGACAGATCGATCAATCCAATAGGTGATCATTCAGTTATGATATTAGAGAAGCTTGTACACTGCACTCAAGGTTGATCGATCCTTCGACATGACAATCAATCGCATTGAACAAAAATATGTATTTTGATTCAAAAAGTCTCCACCATGCAACTACACTACCCAATAGGGTTCTTTTCACCCCAAAGTGTGTGACTGTGATGTGTGTGAGTATTTTTACCTATTGAAACATGGATTCGAGTCTTCTTCTAGTTTCATTTTAGAAATTTGATCTTGAAACATAATTTGACTCAAAATTACGAACATGTGATTGTTTTTATCACAAAAATATGCAAATACTTAACGTATGACAAACATGTTGTTACACCGCACATGAAATACATGAGGTTTTGAGAATCATGGCATTCATGATCTTGTCACTTGGGTCCATGAGCCCTTACTTCATGGCGTGGATGGGGTAGTGTAGGCTTCAAGCAAATACTGAGGCCTAATTCTCGATAGCCCAATATCTAGTTGAGTGGGAATTCCTACATGAGGCTATTGTGTCCAGTGAACCCTGTAACGCCCGAGATTTTTTATCACATTTTCTTAAATTTCACGGAAAATTTTTGTAACCTAACGGTTGTAAGTCGAAAAAAATGACGAAATACAAAACCTGTGGAAGCAGTATATAATTTGAAACATAACACATCAATTTTTCCCATACAAATTTTTCCTCATTCGATCAAACATCATACGGCCAAACCATACATCCTCAGGTGCTACTCGAAAATAACGTACAAAATAAATTAATATGATCATAGACTTTAAATACAAATCTCTCCCAGGCATCCCTGAGTGCAAGTCCCATAACAGTTCACAGTCTAATCCAAATTACAAGTCCAGAAAACATAAACACCTTAATTCTTATCTCACCCAATTCATCATATCGTAGCACAAAATAATACTCATAGTGAGTCAAAGATATACATGAGTCAAAGGGAATCAATCCACCATGAAAACGTGCATCCATCTCCAGGAGCTCTCAGTCACACATGTACAAATGCTTCCCGACCATCGGGGCTAAAAATAGGGTAAGTGAGTATTTTCATACTCAATAGGAAAATTGTAACGACCCGTTTTTCGGTTACGCTTAACTCGGGTGGGTTAAGGGTAATTCGATAATTTCTGATTAAGTATCGGGGGTTTCAAGGGATGAAACCCCTGTAGATGGGTAGAGCTTGGAGTAACGAGCGTAATGATTTAGAGAACACACAAAATGGAGGTCAGGAGCGAAAGCTACGGCTTCGAGAAGCATGCTATAAATGGGTGGGACCCACATGAAAGAGTGGGATAACCTAACCATGTGTGGTCTTTTTCCAAAGGGCTCGTTGATATGAGTCCATCGGTACGTAGAACGTACGATTTCGACTTCGGGGTAAGAAGATATCGTGTGTTGAAGTTTAGATATTTTTGGATTAAAATAATATGGAAAAATATTATTTTAATAAGAAAAGGACAAATTAGCTGGCGTCATCCATGCCGCCCGACGCGTTGCACGCCGTGCAGGCATGTGATGCGTGGCACGCGCGGCTCTGGGGGCGTTTCGTACGCCCTCGGCTTCTCCCCTATAAATACTGATTATGTTTCATTTTTCTGGAGGAGTTTTTCAACTCGTTCGGAGTCCGTTTTCTTCCGTTCTTGAGGTGTTCCTAGCTAATTCGAGGGTGATCTACGCAATGGCATGGTCCATTCCTTGAATTGGCGCTCCTAGAAGGGAGGAACGACCCGGGGCAAGAGGAGGCTCTGTTTGTTACCCTCCTGCCCCGAGAGAGAGAGAGAGAGAGAGAGAGAGAGAGAGGGGGGGGGGCTCCGTCCTCCGTTACCGGGTCGGATCAAGAGAGGTGGCCCGATGTAGGGGAGACTCCATTCTCCATCGAAGGGCCACGATGTGTGAGGAACACCCTGAGTAGGGGAGGTTCTATCTGCCGCCACGGGCACAGAAAACGAGAAGTCTCCGGGAAAGGGGAGAGTCGATTGTTCGGTCGTCTTTCGGTGCAAGGCGATGAACGTACGGAGGCTAAAGGAGGCTCTGTCTGTTATCTCCAGATCTGACGGGGAGGACGCCCAGAAACGAGCAACCCCGAATGCTACCTCGTGAGACATCAGGGGCATAAGCATTTCCTAACCTCTTATTTTATCTATAGATTTATATGTGCTAGTGATGATGTGTGCTATGCTATGATCTATATGCTTGTTGTGCTTATATGCCATGATGTGTGTTGTCTCGTTCTACAGTAGAGCGAGACGTGTGGTGTGTGTTCGGTCTCAGCTCAGTGATGGAACGAGACGTGTGAATGTGATGTATCGGCTCTGGAATAGAGCGAGGCATGTTGTGGTGGTCGTGTGGTGGTCGTCTCTATGATAGAGCGAGATATGTGTTGCTGGTGTTTTATTGGGTTTTCGTATACCTCCGATTAAATATTCGGAGATACATATTTTATACGTATGTATTTTTGGTGTGCCTGATGTATGTAGTAGCCAATAGGTAGAACTACGTCCGGATCCGATCATATTGGAGTAACATCGTGGATGTTATCCGATATGTACGTAAGCAACCAACGACAATGCAACGTTGGCCCGGTCCGAAGTAGTTATATAATTAGGCCAGTTTTTGCCTATGCGCAATGGAGCGCTAAAGTTCCGTAGCGCGTAGAGGAATGAGAAGACTCTCGCACTCAGAGACGGACGCTCTCAGGTTCTGGGTTTGGTTTTCGTTGTTTTTGAACACCCGGCCCGGGTCGGTTCGTGGGCCGGGGCGTGACAAAAATACCCAGTAGGGGAGTTCTAAATAGTGAACTCTATAAGTCCATGCATAGATGCATTCATGCAACTCAAACACAAATTGGTGTTGTAAGATCTCTTAATTTCTTTTCTTTAATTATGTGAATTGTGTAAATTTGTTTGTTTGCTGGTTTGATTTAATTTTTGGGGCTATGGATTAATTAATTATCAATTTCTTGTGGTTTGATTTTATTTTTAAGAGTTTTAGTGTCAAGCTTGATTTACCAAATTTTTACCGATTCAATGACATTTTATCCTAATTTTCCCCTTAACCAAGGAGCAGGCCCCACTATGGGACCCATGTCCGTGTGGGTGAATGTGCGACCTATTTGACCCTCTAATCTTCTAGTACTTTGTTTAAGTAGGTTCGTGTGTGATTAAATTTATTTTTAAGTAAAAATACCCTTAATTAGCCACTTAGAGTGTTTTTGCCTATTTTTCAGCCCAATAGTTCATATTTTTAGCCTAAAACCCTTACTATATAAGGGAAAACCTTAGCCATTTGCCAAATAAGGAAGGGATGTATTATAGAGGGAAGAATTGTTCTACCCACATTTCCCAAAGGAGAAACCTTGATTAAGGTGAATTTTCTTCCCTTAATTACCCTTAATCTTTAGATTTTGGTCTTAATTACCTCTATCTTCATTTCTTCTACCCTAATTCTTGATTTCTTCCATCAAATCTTGTTTTTAATTTTGATTTAGAACCCTAATTAGGTGATTATCATTTTTAACCTAAGGATGGCCTAGATCTATCTCCTTTCAAGTTGATTTGAATCTATTAGTTAATTTTAATTAGGTTTTACTAAAAGCCCTAATTTTTGGGTAGGATTTCTTGAGGTTGAGAATCATTCAAGGATTCAAAGTCTTGTTAGAGGTAAGGGATTTTTATCTTGAGTGGTTTTTCTTCATTTGAATGCCTGATTATAGGTTTATTTGAGTTCTTGTTTCATTTTGATGTTTAATGGTGATTTATTAAAAGCATGAGATTCATGGTTATTTTGGTATGATTAAGCATGGAAATGATTAGATCCATCAAGTTCTAGGCTGACATTTTGATTATATAATGTTCTATGATAATTTTTGAATCTATATGAAATTTTGAAATGTTTTCCGTTTGAATTTTCAGAGGTTGAAGACGAACCAAAAAAGTGAATTATTACGTGCGTTCGAACGGGCTAACATGCATTCAAACGGCCAGCGTTCGAATGGCCTATCAAGTCGATCAAACGACCAGACGTTCAAATGGCGTGTCATGCCGATCAAATGGCCACATGGCAGTTTGGTGAATTTGGTTATTTTGTGGATTTTTGGCCATTTCTTGTTCTTTTCTCATAATTTTAATTCTCTATGACTATGATGAGTTATGATTACTTGTAAATATCAATTGCATGAAAATTTTCTTTTGATTGTGATTTAGCTTCAGCATGATGACTATTTTCACACCCCGGCACATGCCACCCCTGAGCTGAACCCAGTCCAAGAAGGAAGTGGCACGTAGTGCAACGAAGTATAGTTGGATTGCAGAAGACTTAACCCATCCTTGGGTAGAACATTATGGAGTTGCACACGTATACTTGTACAAAAGAAAAATGAGCAATAAAATGACTACTAATTAAAATATTAGTTCACTCATACCCACATACTTAGTCATAAACAAGCCCATACATGGCTAAAATAAGTATAGGCTAACAATGGCTAATAAGAGTCTAAGCCAACAATGCCTATATAGAAGTGTGAAATATAGTCAAGTGTATATATATCTTAACATAACATAAACAAGTTATCATAAACCCCAATGTCTCCATGCATCCCCTCTCAATGATCAACGCCATCCACATGCTCAACATAGAGCCCATATGAACAACTTGCATGGCACGACATGCAGCCCTAAAATAAAACACAAAACAAAGAGGGGTGAGCAAAGCTCAGCAAGGGTTTTAATATGGAAAGTAAATTCATAATGATAACACAGGCATACCCAACATAACATCCATCACATAATCAAACACTATGCCCATTCATCATGGAATAATCACAAAAATTTGTGCCACATGTGCATCATGTCATAATTTACATTCCATAAGCATCTACTCATGCCACATGCATATCATGCTATGTATAACATATCTCATCAACACATACTCATACCTCCTGCATATCATGTTATATATAACATATCTCATCATCACATACTCATGTCACTTGCATATCTTGCTATGTATAACATATTTCATCATCACATAGTTATGCCACTTGTATATCTTGCTATAACCAACAATCTAGAAGCACATACCATGCCACCTGTTCATTATGGGTTCAAATATAGCTCATAACACATATACACCTCATGTGTAAACATGTGAAACTTATTATCATAATCACATCCTACATGAAATATTTCTCAACATAAACATATCATGCATATCCATTTCTCAATAAAAATATTCACCCTACAACATCAAGTGCATCAACCGCACACACCATCCTCCATATCCATGTAATTCATACCATAATCACATGTGTAGCATAAACTTCATTGTTCCTACACCACATATGTTAATGAGCATTATATCTATACACATGCATAAATCAACCGGTGAATGTCTCACAATTGAGAAAACAATCATGCTTAATCGACCGAAGCATAAGTAGACTTGCTCACCCAGGACAATCCCTAATAGGAGGGTCCAAAGTCCTAAAAAGAAATGAGCAATTTGGGTAAGTTCCTAATGGGGAAATTACCACCTGGTAAGCCGGTGCACATGGACAAACCAGTCTGGATTCTCATGGTCCAAATAAACTGAGCCATTTAACTTATTATAGCATTTTTCTCTTCTCACCTGGGGAGGAACCCGTCCTCAAAAGATTGTAAAACCTCATCCAATGGA
Organism: Saururus chinensis; assembly: GCA_035235625.1. NCBI lineage: Eukaryota > Viridiplantae > Streptophyta > Magnoliopsida > Piperales > Saururaceae > Saururus > Saururus chinensis. Next base: position 27,604,075 of record CP141141.1, read on the forward strand.
CATAAAACCCCATCCTTTTGGACGTAAAACCGATTCAATAAACCTCTGATGTGGCTAATATAAAAACTATGATATCTAATCGATTAATCAGTGCTAAACACAAATAATCTTCACTTATAAGTCATTTTAATGATGCATCTGTCATGATACATACATGAGCAATGTTTAATGAATGCAAGCATAGGTAAACATAATCTAATCAGATGCATGAAACATGGTTCATTTGTGACAAATAAAATCATATAAGCATGAGTAAAAATATACATACATGGTCGTGTTCATATTTGAGCTAAAACGTGTGGAACATGGTTAATATATATAATTAATGTAACAAGTGCAAGTATTCATAATTCATATTGGTCATAATCTACTGGAACCATGGAGTAAATATGAATAAATGATCAAAATCTCACTTAAAATTACGCATATATTCATTTATCCCATACTAGCTTAAGTAGATGTTTTAGCATAATCACAACATGTAACCTGTATACTTTAGGAAAAATAGCAAATAAACTACAATCAATGTGAAAATTTAGAGAGACCTACATTGTATACTTAATTAGCATATAAATAAATACCATATAAAAATAAGTACAAAAAATATTTTTTATGATTTAATTAATGAGACTACGCAATTCTGCCAGAATCATCGACCTTCAAATTTATGACTAAGCCATTGACTTATTGTGCTCTAAACAATTTGCAATTGTTATAGCATACTCATAACACATGTATCAATCCATCAGAAAAAGAAGGAACCAAAAATCATATGTTTTAAATCCGTAAACATGCTTCTAAACACGAAAATAGAGAGTTGTTTTACTGTACAACACATATTCTAAAAAATATAATAAATACATATTATTGTGAAAAACATGAATAATTAGGAATATAATCTAGACATGTTAATATATTCCCATAAAAAATTTAAGAGAAAAAATCAAAGTAAAAGTATCTGAAATATAGTCGTGAATCCAAAATAGAGAGCTATTTGGGTTGTTTGAACTGCCTGGTGGCCCATTTGAAAGGCTAGCCATTCGAACAACCTGTCACCCCATTCAAAAAACTTGTCATTAGATCGGCCCACTGGCAATCTAACGGTTAGGACATAACTGTCAAAATAGTCGTCTTCTACCTCATGAAACCAAACCAAAATTCTTCTAAAATCAATAAAAATTCCTAAAACTTTATATAATCATTACTCAAGCCTAAAATATGATAGATCTAACATTTTTTATGCTTAAATATACAAAAACAACCATAAATCACATGTTTTTTAATAAATCACCATTATACATCAAGATGAATTAAAAGCTCAAAGAAACCCACAATAATGACATTTCAAGGAAGATAACCTCTTAGAAAGAAAACCCCTTACCTCTATGAAGCCTTTCGATCTACGAAAAAGCTTCAATTGTCAAGAAATCCTACCCAAAAGTTAGGGTTTTGTTAAAACTTAATTAAAAAATACTAATAAGCTCAAATCAACTTGAAAATAGGTAGATATGATTTTCTTTGGTTAAAAACGAAAATCACCCATTTAGGGTTTAAAATCGAAATAAAAAGTAAGATTTTTAATGGAAGAAAAAAAGAATCAAATTGGGGAACATGAAGATAAGAAGGATTAAGAGCAAAATCGAAAGATTAGGGGTGAGTAGGGCTAGAAAACACATCTTAATCCATTTTTCCTCTTTGGGAAATAGGGGTAGAGCACACCCTTCTCCCTTGCATAGCCCTTCAACAAATGGTCAAGTGGCTAGGGTTTTTCCTTAAATAGTAAGGTTTTGGGCTATGTTTACAAATTGTTGAGTTGTAAAATATGGTAAAAACGTCTTAAGTGGCTAATTAGGATTATTTTGGGGCTAAAAATGAGTTTAATCATTCTAAAACTCACTGAAACAAATTAATAAAGGTTTTGAGGGTTAAGTGGGTCACACACCATCCAATGTGTACGTGGGGCCCACAACGGGGTCCACACCCTTAATTAAGGAAAATTACAATAAAATTCATACAAATTAGATAAATCAAGTTTGATATTAAAACTTATAAAAGTAAAATTAAACCTTGTTAAAAAAATAATTACTAACCCTTAACCTCAAAATCGAGTCAAACTAGTAATTTAAGCAAAACCACACAATATTACATAATTGAAAGGAAATTAATTATGGGGCTGTATGTTGTGCCATGCAGGTGCTCAGGATGGTCTCTATGTGGATTATGAGGATGGATACACACTAGGAGAGGGGCTAGAGTTACTTGAGTTATGCTAGATTTGTCTTATGACATGTTGAACTTATACTTGACTTTACTTCACACTATGGATAGCCTGTGTTGGCTTTAGACTTGTGTAGCCCTTGAGGCTTGCTATTATGTTCTTACCTAGATGATGTGGGTATGTGTGGACTAAGATTGTTAATTAGTCTCCTTTATATTCCTCTATTTGCTTTTGCACAAAGGGCGTGCACTCATTTCGATATGTGTTTCACCCAAGGATATGTTAAGTCTTCTGCATTTTCACTTCACTTTGTTGCATCACATACTGCCTCCTCTTTGGACCGGGTTCGGGTTAGGGGTAGCGTGTGCCGGGGCGTGATAGGTGTACTACAGAACTTTCAAATTCTAACTAATTGGCCCATTTTTTGTACCATTAATCTCTATTTTACCCTTATTTGACTCATCCTAATCCAAAAAAAAAACAAAGATATTAGAATCATAATCTATATGTTAAAGGCTATGTTAATTTTAACTTTATAATATTATATCTTACACTCCCGAACTCGAATTTGTGCATTCTTAGTATTATTAGAAAGCTCTCGATGATCTCTATCAAAGGAGATCCCTCATGACGATGTTTTCTCAAACTTTTTTAGGCCCCACACATTCAACACATTTCTCAATGATAATTTTTTATATATTATACATATTTGGATTTGCGTATTTTAAACACCCTTGAAAAACCCCGAAGAGCTCTATCAAATGAGACCCGTCACCAAATTGGTCCTTAATATGATTATCATGCTGCACAACACAAAGTCCTTTGACATCATTGCCTTCGTTGGCCTATGACCTAGGAATAATATTTAGTCTATGAGATTTGGCTTCACATAAACAATCATAGTAGGCAACTGTGAATGCTTCTTTGACAAACAATTGTCTCTAGAATGCAACCAACCATAAGAGCTTTTGGGATTGTGAGTCATTTTATATGGCGAGGGGGGTAATTTTTTTTGTTGGTTCTAGACCTCTTGCAGAAGCTCCATAGACTCCAGTGAGCAAAAGAAGAATCAAAATTGGAAATATTTACCAGCAGGAGTGTTTGCTAGCCTTGACTTTATTCTACTCTTGGTGTTGGTGATGGTAATGTTGCTATGCAGTCATGGAAAGGCAAACTTCCACCTACATACAAAATTATCCCCATATTACCCTATGCATATAACAAAGCAACTCTTATCTTCTCCGTTTTACCTCCCCTTCAAAGTCCAAATCTGATGGTTGACCTACAATATATACTAAGATCTTTATCCATCATCCTACACCCATTTTTTTTTTCCTTTGATTCCAACAACATGGTTGGTTGTTGAAGAGGCTGACGTTGGGAGCCTTCTTGAAGAGCTTGTTCATCTACACTTTCAGCCCCTAGTGGATAAGCATTCAATCCGATATGAACGGAGCAAATATGAAGAAAACATTGGGACTTAGCAGAGGTACTACTTGCATTGCTTCACTTACTCTTACACTACTTCCCTTGTAGCAAGTTTTCTTCTCTCATGTAAAAAATTTCTACAGTTTCTCTTGTCGTATCTACCATAAGGATAACCATGCTTAATTTTTTTTAAAAATATATCTGATCTATCCTTTTTTGCCCCATAACAAAATGAAGTTGTGATTGTTGAAACAGTGGACACCATCCTCAAAGTTAAGTCTCCAACAAAGCTAGCTGAAATTCAACTAGAGGATTCGAAAGAAGAAGTGGAGCATCATAATTCCGAAGATAGTATTTATTTTTCTTCTTTTTGTAAGGTTTTAAAACGAGTAATCATCTATTTGTTATTTTTTACAATCATTGTCTTTGTTATATTGAAGCACTATCTTATTGCTGATTTCTAATTATATGAATTTTATTTTCACAAATGAGAATCAAAAATGAAAAATCCATGACAAGAAGTAGAGAAGAGAGAATAGGTTTTATTTTTTTCTTTTCGGTAAAGCTTTAGAAAAATAATATAGAGGCAATTTTTTCTACTTATGATCCCTGTTTGCCACATATTTGTTACGTTTCTTGTGTTTTGAACCTTTGAGTAGACATAATACATAGCTTGTGAATTATAATTTAATTTACCAAATTTAATCCATCAGGTTTTCCTCAATTATATCAAAATCTATGGTCAATGTGATGCTTATGTGCTTCAACCTTACCTTCTCAAGATGGTAATTGCTCCAAGCCGCCATCATCTTAAACTATGTTTTGTGGTCGCTAAGCTTTTGCAAATAGTGCATGCAAAACTTCATTTAATTGTCCACAGAAAAATCACATGAGCTTTCATAATCATTCATGAAATATCTTACCCTTTTGGAGTCACTATTAGAATGTTATAGAAAATCAAAATTCTCAATGTTGATATTATTAGAAAATATGCTAGCCTAAATTCATATTGCAGACAAATTGTAGTTGTATCTTATTTTGAACCACATTGTAACAGTGCACTAAAAGCATTCATGCTTTGTAGTTGTAAAGATATCACATCGGGCCTTAGTCTATTATCCAGATTAAGAGAATTGAAATAACAAAAGGGTTCCAATCATACATGTTTAAGCAGTTAGCTGTCTATCCTCTCGTAATTATTGATGACATATGGAGGAATTTTTTAGTTTGCAAAATGAATTGTCCATGATATGGCCACACCAATCAATATCTAGCACATGGACTCAGGATTCCAATACTTTCAATGGAGCTTTAGCAAAGCCTTTTAAGTAAAGGAAAATTTGATGGACAATCATCAATCGGGGATCAATCAACTTGAGACTCAGTTTGGTTTGGAGTTTTCTCTCTTCTTCTAGGACGCCCTCAGGGTATTTTGATGGACATAGTTAAAGGAAGATTAAGGTTGAGGAGTAAAGATGATCTTTTGTAGCATTAATAGCTAACAATTAAACCATTTTAGTTATTTATCTTGTTTTAGAAATCATTTTTCCAATTGATAAGCCTTCATTATTTTTAGTTTGTGGAAGTCTATGAATATATTGTTCCATCTTTTTATGTACCAAGTAATAAAAAAAATTTATGTAGGAAAAATTTGTATGAGCATGAGCTCACACACGTCTATGTGAGCCGGGGCATCATGGGATGAGCCTGAGTTCATATAAACAAGACTCTTTTATGTACCTATTTATAAATGAGTTGTGTTTTTAGCCTTAAAGCAAGGCATTTTAGAAGAGATTGGGGAATTTGTAACAAGGGCATAATTTATTCATATCAAATACATATTTACTAATATTATGTTGAAGCTTGGTGGCAAAGCAGGCTGCAAGTCAAAAAATTTGTATAAAAGATGGTCTATGTAAACATAGATTTCTTGAACTTTTACACTTTTTGAATTTGACAATATTGTTCTTAAGCAAATAGTATACATTACTCTTAAACCAAAGAAAAATTTACATTATCCCATAAAGTATATATCTCTACCAAATGTTCAGTGTCAACACGTGCAAATGCACGTGCACTTTTACTATTTCGTTTTATATTAAAAAGAACCAAGGGTGTACTATAGGACTTTCTATTTTAGACTATTTTACCCATACTTTTGTACTAAATAAAAGTAAATTGCCCTTAGATAATTCTAATTATTCATAGATTATCCCCAAATTCTCTCTTAGACATAGTAACGATACAATACAATCTTATCAACATAGTTTTCTGAGTTTTATCACAATTGTCTCTCATTATCATGACTGGTTGTAAATATATAAAAATTCACATGTGGTTGACCTCGACAACTTCATATGTTATAGAACAAAAAAAAACTTCATAGACTCAAAATGGGACCCACAAGAATCCTATTTTTATCTGATTGTGAACTTCTAGCTATTACATATAATGGATTAATATGAAGGCTTTGGGGCATGCAGATGATAACAAATAGCATGAGGTCCTCCTCCTATAGACCAATCAAGGGCCCAAGATGGATTAATGAAGTAGGGATTTTTGTAGGACTCTAAGCCTTTAACAAACATAGTTCTTCATTAGTAGGACTCAAAAAACATCTAATAATGGTTGGTTAGTGTATGCAATCCATTGTGATGATCCATTAACTTGTCTTAATGCCAAGCTTATCTACATTAGAATATGTATTTATCCCATCTATTGGCCAAGCTGTGTTGTCACCATACTTTCTCGATCACGTTATCAATCATGTCTGTGAGTTTCTTAGTATGTTTAATTACTTTTTTTAACTCAGTCTATTACTCATTCTTGCAATTCATGTAAGTTTAATTATTATGTTTTCCATGCTTTTAGTTAGATTCATGCTGACATTGAAACCCAAAATATATTGAAAGGGTTCAATTGACAAAAGTTAAAACATGTTATTTCATGCATGCATGATTGCAATGATTATGGGCTCAACTGTTAAATGGTTAGATGACTATGTCATTATACTTGTTAATCGCATGAAAAGACAATCTTTCTGGTGTTTGGGGTTAATAGTAAGTACTCCATGAGTTGTACTTAATCAATAATCTAATTAAGTTGTTACCTATAAACCATTAATCCTCTTATATTTTCAACCATCCAAGGTCAAGTACTTGTAAATATTTGCCTCATGGGGAGGTTTAGACAGCAGTGGTTATGACAAGCTTGTTCGGAATCACACTCTCCTTCCATAAAAACCAAGAGCACTGGAGCTTCAAGCTTCATATGCTTCATAAGTATTGTCCAAGCTCTCTAGGTGACTAACAAGATGTTGGAACCACAACATGTGCATCCTATTTTCTTTAGGCTTTGGCCCAAGCTATATATATTCAGCCAACTTAGACTTAGCTATTACCATCCACCCTCTTCTCACTTCCTTTGACGTTAAACCTTGGGATCCTTCTCATGAGGTGAACAAGAGCGGATTGCCTGGAGGGACAAGTCTATATTTGATTTTTATTGTTGGGCATATAAAGCTTTGATTTCACATTTCACGAGATGGCTGGTGTGTATAATACTATATAGGATATGGATTTTTGCCCATGGCAATTGATACTAGGAAGACTTTGAGGTCATGAATGCCTCGAGCTTCACCAGAAGAAAACATCTAATGAGCCCCAAGATACTACATTTGAACTAGTTAAGGGAAGTGAAGCAACAAATAGGTTACACATTGTTTAAATGTTTTCAAAGATTGGAAATTCTAGAGATTGAAAAATAATTGTGCAACTTCAGTAGAATCAATTGCCATGGGCGAAAACATATATATGACAGTTTCAATCCGAAGTACAAGAGATATTTCATTTATTTTTGGAGTTGATTCATCGAGTAGTTGATGCAAGGGTATTTACAATATTAGAGAACAATTAAAATAATATAATCATGGCTTTGTGTGGGTCGCACATGCATCTTGCATGTGCATACTTACTAGTAGTGTTAAAAAAATTTGATAAAAGTGTCAAAATATTTTAATATAATATTAAATCATTCTAACAATAGGGTTAAAACGATATGACAATTAGCACTATTGTCAAATTGTTTAAACACAATTATTTTAATAAAGTTATAAGATTTTTACCTACTAACTAAAATGTTTTAACAATAGTATTAAAATATTTTGACAAACAGGGTTGTTTCTTGGGTCAATAAGGAAGAAGCATTAAAATCAAAATATTTTATCTAAATATTTTAGAAGAATAAAATCAAACTCAACTTTTTTAAAAATAAATCTTTTAGAAAAATAATTAAAACATTTTAACCTTATTGTTCAAATATTTTGATAATAATATCAAAATCAAAACAATTCTAAAATTTTAAATACATTTGTCAAATTTTTTTAACCCTAAGGTTCAAACAATTTGAAAAAAGGTTTAAAACTTTTTAACCCATTTGTGTAAAAATTTATACATTGAAATCATAATATAACGTTTTCCCAAAACCTACCAACCCAAATGATGGTCATTTCCTCAACGCATCTGTTGGTTCTTCTACCATTTCTTTTGATTCAAAAGAGGTGATAAAATAGATGAAGAATGCTGCCGATGGTGAGGTGATGAAGCCAGAGGACATGTGGGCAATGACTTGAGGACATGACGAGTCAACAATGATGACCAGATGACAGGAAGGGCCAATGGGCTATAATGTTGATGGGCAAGGGGCAATGAGCTATAATGCCAATGAGAAAGAATCTTGTGGGGGAGTATTGTCATGTTGAATTTGCACTATTAGTCTGCCTAGTGAAGCATACTCATCTATTTTTTCTAGTCACAACTTTGTTATTTTTAAATAACACATTAAATGGATTGAAATATGAGGTGGTGAGGGAAAAAATATCATAATAAAGCGTAAAGTTGAGAAATGATAATTTTGGCCAAAAATAATAAAAAATTAAAATTTGTAGCACAATAATACTCCCTCCATCCTATATTAATAGCTACATTAAAAAATAATAATTTTTATTAAATAGTAAAATTATATTTAAGAGAATAAAAAATAAACTTGTAATACTCTTTTTTAAGTCCTTAATAACTTAAATTTGATAAAATAGAGCTTACTAAATAAATTATTAATTGGGAAAATTATATAAATAATAATTAAAAAAATAATTACCACTTTGGACCACTTTGGGAAATATTTCCCAAAGTGGTGTTCCTTTTTGCCACATAGATGCCGGCGTGACTTTTTTTTTTAATTTTTTAGCTGATTTCGTCATTTAGGTGTAAGTTGATTTTGTCCTTCTAAACGACGAAACTGGTTTACCGTTAAACGGACTTGACCTGATTTCGTCTTTTAGAAGGACAAAATAAAGGACGAAATCAACTTAACGCAATTTCGTCCTTCTAAAGGACAAAATTACCACACTTGTACATTTTCAGTCGTTCGCTTCAGAACCAAAGCCGATTTCATCCTTTTAAAGGACAAAATCATCTTCTTTTAACAGCGACTTCGCCTCCCGTCATTTTCTGCGCTTTCTCCTTCCAATCGTCCGCCCCGCTGCGATTTCGTCGTCAGGTTGTTCCTTCTCCTTCCAGTGGTCCGCCCCGCCATGTATTCATCCTCCCCACAGCGATTTCATCCGCCCGAGCTCTGACTTGAGTGCTGCCCAGCCGCTGAGTCCCCCAAGCCAGTCCTCCACCCTAGGTTTCTCCGTCGTGTCCGCTCATTTGAGTATTTCTCTTTGCCCTAATTTTAATTTAGGGAATTGATACATTTAGATTGGTTAAAAGGTGTATTTTGTTTCATTTTATTTTATATTGTAAGTCTTTAAAAATGGTTTTGTGTACTTGGAGATTCAATTGTTAGTGGATTTTATATTGTGAAGTAATTTTAAATTTTCTAAATTAAATAGTTTTAAAAATGAGACCAACCCCTAGATTTAATTTTAGGATCTAGAATTCCTAAAACTAATGTGAGTTATATTTTGATGAAATCGGATTATCCTAGGTAACTTTTAAAAAAATAAGAGATTAAAACAATGGCTAATTAGGGTTTGGTGACATATAAGGCTAAGAAAGGTAAATTGCCCACACTATGAACCTGATTCAATCGAACTATGTATTCCTACATTACAAAGTTTTCGAAATTTATTTTCACAAATTGGGGCTATGTAAAGCTCTTTTAGAAGGGAACTTGCATGCAAAGGTTAGTTCATTGATATGAGATATCATATGGCTAAGTGGGTTTCCAATGGTATAAAAGGTAGGTTTTGTATGATGCATCAAGTTATTGTGCTAAGGGGGCAGTGGAATGATGTGTGTCAATGCATGTTGATATAGTTATTATATGATGATTGTGTCATAAGCATGTTGGGTATATTATACATTAATAATGTTATGGATTATGTTATGTTATAGCAAATGTGATGAAGACACAATGTGGGCAGTAGTTACCTTTGTGCATTGTTAGAACATATGTCGTATGAAATAATTATAAAGTGATCACAGTAAATTAGTAATTGATATGGATTTATATAATATGATATGATATGAAATTGGGACGGATTCATATAATCTAATATTATTTTAATTTATTGTTTATGAATTAAGTGAATAGAGATGACATAAGAAATAGTTAGTTTTTTACTTAACTATGACAGACACATAAAAAGATTATTAATTAAGAAACCGTCTACATATGATGAATTTGAGATGCACGTAGTAAGCAAGGTTGGGTGGGATCGAAGAAGATAAAAAATTACTATAAAATATAATATTCTGTCATATAGATTGAGAATGACACTAATATGCATAAATGATGATGCATAAATGAGTTTTATGTTTCACCACTTACGTCACATAATTTCTTTCGAGTTATTTCTTGAAAAAGAGGCCCGAGGCTTCATTTTCGTTTTACCACGCAAACGTCGGCTACTTGGCTAGTATACCTGCGTGGGAAAAAGAAACACCGCTTTAAAAAATATTTTCCAAAGTAGTCTAAAGTGGTAATTTTTTTTAATTATTATTTAAATAATTTTTTCTTATTAATTTAAGACAAAAAAAAAATATAATTTTATAAATCACTCGTCCTCCCTTAAAAAGGTCTGAGCCCAAAAAGATTCGACCTTATCCATAACGAGCCACGGCCCATCTGGATTCCCGTCAGTGGCCAACCAGCAGTGGTCCAGGCCCAGCCATGGGGCCTTAATACCTTCCAGCCCACGACCGAACTACGCAAGTCACGCAACTGAGAGAAAGGTATTTAAGCGGAAAATATCTCCTTTCCGCAGTCACCGCTCTTCCTCACCGTTTCCTGCTCGTCGCCTAGGGTTTCTCTTCGCAGATCTGCAAGGTACGCTCGCCGCCCTCCCCTTTCTTCGGATTTTCTTCTTCTTATGTGACCAGATCACGGATGCGATTGATCTTTCCTTCTGGATAATTATCTTTCCGTCTCTCGTGGTTGTGGGTTTCATAAATCAAGGCTTTTCTTGATCCATTTATGCCGTTCTGTTTTTGTTGCTAGTTTAGTGGAGTTGATGAATTGTTGTTGGGTTGGGAGGAATTGAGGGATTTAGCGGCTCTGGACAAGAGATTCGAACTAATTTGAGGAAGAAGTCGGGGTTTGTTATGATTTAGCTCTTGTTTTTGTTGTGGAATGAGTTGTTAGTTGATGCTTTTGTTGGATAAATGATATTTGGCATGTGGGTTTTGTTTATATGCGTAGTATTCTTGGATAACTGCTTATTTCAAGACATTGTTTGTAATATTTTGCTCTCTTTGCAATTTTTCTGTTGATTTTACTCGAAATTGTACCATAGATGTTAAATATGTTTGGTAATTCTTATTCTTTTGAAAGTGTTATGTTTGTGCGCTTCCTCTGCTTGTCGAACCCTTGCACAATCAACACATGTAGGACCTGGACACGGCGGCGATTGACTTCAGTTTCAAATATTGATGTGCTTTGTTGATAAGTTTTTCTAATATTTTTTGGGCGTGTGTGTGCGCTTGGACTACTATATTTTAATGACGTCATTTTAGTTCTTCACATCTTATGTTATGTCTTTTTCTTTCCATTTGTTGTTTGTCTTTGCTATCTCCTGTGTGATTTTGGAAGTTATCTCTCACATACTTAATGAGTTGCGCCTTTAAATGCATGTTTTTAACAATTGTTAGTGTTGTGGCTGTGTTGACCTGTTTTTAGTTTGATCAAGGCTTGTTCTTTATAGGTATGTTTCTACTGGTGTGCTTATTTTCAAATTTTAGTGCTGATTTGTTTGAAATATAATCTGATTTTCTAAATTTTCTCATCGGCATGATTTGAGTGACAGGCCTTTCTTCAATTATATTAAGACTTGTGAGCCCATTTTTTGATTTAGGGCACATGCAATACAAATTATTTATTAATCATTAGATGTAATTGTTGATCAATTACATCTAATGATTGTTATTTGATTCTTGCTTCTAGTTAATCTTTTTAAATTCCATTTTGCTCAGTATCATGTTGGAAGATACTTGTAGCTTACTTACATGTTTGTTGGCCTTTGAAGTGTGGTAAAATTTGTGACCTTACTGAAAAATTGCATGCTGCAATCACCTCTCTTTAGATTTTTATTGCTTAGCTTGTGCTGTCTAATTATGGTTGAGGAAAGTTGTAAAATTTTCTGGTGTCAACCTTGTGATTTTGGAAGTGCTAATATGTGGTTATATCTATTCTGTAATCCATAGATGTCAGACACATCAGAGTATCGTTGTTTCATTGGGGGGCTATCATGGACAACTACTGACAAAGGTCTCAAAGGAGCCTTTGAGAAGTTTGGTCACCTTGTTGAGGCTAAGGTATTTTTTCAAATCGGTTATTTTGTTTGTCTGCATCTTTTTCCAAGAAGAATTCTTATTCAAATAGAGAAATGTGTTGGTGTGCGGAGTGACAACCATACATTGTCAGGCACACCGATATTGCGAATTAGTTAGATCATTTTAGTTATTATAATATTTGATTGATCAATTTGGGAGTGATATTTTTTGAATATTTTGGGGTGTGCATTTCTTTGACATTGCATTGTCTCTGTGACAGGTAGTTGTTGACAGGTTTTCAGGTAGATCACGGGGATTTGGATTTGTTACTTTTGATGAGGAACAAGCAATGGAAGAAGCTATTGAAGCAATGAATGGTATGGATCTTGATGGACGGAATATTACTGTAGATAAAGCTCAACCATCTTCTGGTAGGGACCGTGATGGCGACCGTGATTATGACCGTCGTGATCGTGGCCGTGATCGTGGTGGCTATGGTGGTGGTGGCGGCGGGGGGCGAGGTTCATCTAATAGTGGAGACTGCTTTAAGTGTGGTAAGCCTGGGCATTTTGCCAGAGAGTGTCCATCTGGTGATGGGGCTAGAGGAGGAGGGGATAGGTACAGTGGGAGCAGGGGCAGTGGTGGCCGCTATGGACCTGATCGGAATGGGGATCGTTATGGAGGCCGAAACAGGGATGGAGGCAGTCATGGTGGATCTGGTGGTGATCGCTATAGCCGTGATCGTTCTGGTCCTTATGAGCGCCCTGGTGGAGGAGGAGGTTATCGATCTTGAAAAAGTTAAGCTTCAAGGTATATCTTCTTATTTGACAATGATTAGGTGAATGAAGCTTGTTTCCTTTTTTGAGCTCTTAGAAATATGAAAGTTTTTCTTCAGCTTCATGAAGCTTTCACTAAATTTTGAAATATTTTCTGGAATTTTAGAAGCATTTTATCCTCGTTATTTTCTTTTAAATTGCAACTTTCATTCTTGATATCTTGGCATTCAGATGTACACGTATTAAGCTAAAAGAGTACATCTATGTTTTGTCACAGATGCTACTTTGAAGACATGATAGGAGACCACGGTGCTGGAAATGCTGACATGCACCTGTTCTTGGGATATGGCAGAAGATTCCTGTGGTTCAATTATGTACTTTTGTGTGAGATGCTCATAGATGTTATTGCTGGAAATGCCCTCTTGTGCTTGCTTGACATGAATCTGGGCTTTTGGTTCTTTTGACTCTTTGAATGCTCTATAGCTGCTGGAATTCTGGGTGATAATTTGGTTGCATAGCTAGTATGAGATCTTAAATACTTGGTATGGTTTTAAGTTTGATCTCTTAAAATAGGTGCTGTATGGTTCTTTTTTTCCCTTTACTTCTCACTAAAAGTTTTAATTGTGTAACCTTTTGGCAGGCTTCAAAATTGGTCTTAATGATCTTTTTGGATGCATGCTTGGGTTTCTTACTGCTAATTCGTCCTCCATACCAAGACAGTTTTCACATTGAATTTATGTAAAACAATTGGGCAGCATTTGCAGATGAATCTGCCATTTAAAATGGGAAGTGTCATACTCTTGAGAAGCAAGCTGCAGAGTTTCCCTTTTTCCTTTTCACAGGGTCGTCGGGTTAATGATAATTAGGGTCCTTTGCAGAGGTTCACTTGCTAATTTCAGCACTGGTGCGAGTTTCAACTGCTTCAACTTATTTATTTGCAGTTACTTGAGAGGCCGTGTCATCCTTGTATGTACTCCTATAAAAAGCACGGATCCCATTCTATAACTTTAATAGTTGGTGGAGATCAGTTCCATTTTGGTTCGTCAATACCCTCAAATCCTAGAATATGTATTGGGTGTCAGTTCTCTCACTTGAAGCAAAATATGTTACGATGCTCCTGATGATGTCTTCCTCAGAAAATTGATCCTTTACCCTGGCTTCTGGCTTCTGGATTCATTATTTTGTGGATGGTCTTTCTTGTTGTTGGGTGTCAGTTATCTCACTTGAAGCAAAACATGTTAGACGATGCTCCTGGTGAAGTCTTCCTCAAGATTAATTTGAATTCCCTCCCAGCCTCCGGATTGATATTTTGTTGAAAGGTCATGCTTGATGATGGTTCAATTTGTTTCCTGCTGATTGTGTGCTGATTAATCTCAATATATGCAGTTGTTTATCTGATTTGTAGTGGTTTACAACCAATTATTATTTTGATTATTTTATCCGTTGTCTAGCTATAGGTTTACATTTCCTATACTTAATTTGTGTACCACTGCATGCTGTGCTATCGAATGCTGGAATGGAATTGGGATTCAAATTTATTTTAGCAATGGGTGGCATAGTCCCCGTTTCATGTAGTTTTTATTTGGGAGAAAAGAATTAGGCAGTTTGAAGTTACATAGGTTTTGTTTAATTGCAGGGACTAAAGAGGGAGGAGAGTATGGTTTTAGTCTATTATAGTCTATTTTAGTCTTCATCCGCAAAACTGTTGCATGATGAAATGAATTTATTAATATAAAATCTATTTTTCTTATCAAATTCATTTCATATATAGTTTATCCACTAGTTAATGTCAATATGTTATGTCTCAACCTATTAAGGGTATCATTTGCCTATGGTCCTATTATGGACCTCGCTCAGTACGACTTATTGTTAGGGTTAGGGGGTATTTTAGTTATTATTAATGATTAACCATAGGCGCATTGTTAGAAGGCCCTTTATCCTATTTAAGTGCAAGGGTGTTATGCCTTAATGAGGTAATGAAATGAGTTGCTTTACTTTTAGCCTACTTTTTATCCCCTTCCCCCCGTTCTTGTCTGTCATGCCATTGTAGTCACTGGACTACGACATTGGTATCAAAGAGAGGCGACTCGGGGGTTGT
Source organism: Saururus chinensis (assembly GCA_035235625.1). Classification (NCBI taxonomy): domain Eukaryota; kingdom Viridiplantae; phylum Streptophyta; class Magnoliopsida; order Piperales; family Saururaceae; genus Saururus; species Saururus chinensis. Next base: position 27,619,369 of record CP141141.1, read on the forward strand.
GCCATGGACTCTGCATTCGTGAGTGAACTCCCTGTGGGGGCCACTTGCACGACAGGCACCTCCATAGCCCCACTTGCACGACAGGCACCTCCATAGGATCTGCTGCGCTGTTGCCTGATCTGGCCAATGCTTATGCATCTAATGTGCCCACCTTGGCTGAAGTTTAGCTGTTGAAATTGCTGGGTTTGCCATAGAACCCTAAACCTGAACTGCTAAACAATTCAGCATCATAACATGAAGGTGTGGGTGGTCAAGATATCCCGCAACGATTCTTGCATGTTTGTCGTTGCCACCAAAACAATAAAGTTGTCCACCACCATTGATTGATGTCTTGCTGCCAAAATCCTTATTTTGTGTGGGATTTTTCCAATCTTCAAAGTTGAAACTCAAATGGGTGGCTGAATGGAGGAGCAAATTTTTTTTTGTGAAATGATGGCTTCAAAGGTGTGAATTTGTTGTAGGAAATGCACTACAACATGCTTTGCTTCAAGGCGTCAATCACTCTTCTAAAAGCAATATTTGCTCCCACTAAGTCCTTTATTTTGGTAAGTAATAATTGGGAACTCCATAAATCTTTTCTCAAGATACAACTAAGCTTTCTTCTTTATTTGCAACTTAACACTTTTGAAGAAGGGCCTTGGGTTTGTCTTCTATTTTGCCCATAAGTTTCCAAGCCTTATTACCCATTATGGACTCCATCTCTTCATTTATACCTTTTTTAAAAATCTTACATCTTGATATTTCATAACTTCTTCAAATATGAGAGGATTTGAGTCAATTGATAAAACAAAATTTGTTTATTGAGAAGTATCTTATTTTGTTCCTTCAACCAAGTAGATCACAAAATCTAGATGAAAAGTCTTTTATATCCTTATTCTTCTATGATCTACTTTATCATTTGTCTACTCTAATTCTCTAGTATTTATAGGTACATCATTTATTGAGATTGCCTTTGATGATTCACCTTCAACACTTGAGTCCACAATTCTTTGAATTTTGGTGAATCTATTTTTATAAAATATAGAATCCATTGATTTAAGAATAATGTTTATTTCAATAAACTGATTTGGTTCAATTACCAAAAATCTACATGCTTTGCTATATTGTGACATCCCAAGAAAATGAATTCAATGCCTTCATTACCTAATTTTTTTCCTTAGGTTCGTCCATGTTAACAATAGCTCTACACCCCCAAATCTTAAGTAATTATCTTAAGTAATTAAAATTATACTTTCTTTTCTTCCAGATTTTTTAAGGAGTGACCTTCAAGTTCTTGAGTGAAATTCTATTTAATATGTGACAAGTCGTCAACAATACTTCTCCCCAAAATTTTTTGCTCAAACTTGAATATGATAACATGGAATTTATCATTTTAGTCAATTTCTTATTCTTTCTTTTGGCCACTCCATGTTGTTGTGGAGTGTTAGGAGCTATGGTCTCACATATTATCCCAACATATTCACAATAATATGGGAAGCGCTATTCACCTCCTTTATCCAACTAGAGATACCTAACCTTTGAAGTACACAAATTTTCTACTTCAGCTTTGTATGATTTGAATTTATTTAAAACATCATCTTTACTATTTAATAAATAAACATAACAATATCTAAAGCAATCATCAATGAATGTGATAAAGTATCTCTTTCCACTTCTAATAGGATTAACATGCATCTCACACACATCACTATGTATTAAATCAAGTAAAGAAGATGTCATTTAAACAATTAAAAATGGTTTATTAGTGATCTTTGATTGCGTGCAAATTTTACATTTATCATGCATCATGCTCATACTTAGGAATTAAATTCAACTTGACCATATTATTCATTTTTCTAATATTTACATGTCCTAAACTATCATGCTACAAAGAAAGAGAGTCAAATATATAAGCACAAACATCATTCTTATTAATATTAAGCTTAAACATTCTTTCATATGAGTAGCCTTTTCCAACAAAAACTCCACCCTTGGACAATACAAACTTATTAGGCTCAAATACAAGTTTAAAACCAAACTTATTTAAAACACCCCCAATACAAGATATTTCCTAATCTTAGGCACATGATACACATTGGTAAGATTCAATCTCTTTCTAGAAGTGAATTCAAACTCCACATTCAATTTGCCTTTCACCGGAGCTGGAGAAGAATTTTCCATGTAGAAAATGGTGTCATCTTCAACATTTTCATGTGAAATATATTCTTGTCTTTGCAAGCATGGCGAGTCGTACTTGTGAGTCCATTCACCAAGAAATGCCATCTTTGAGGTAATTAACCTCATATATCACAACCAGGAAATGTCATATTCGTGGTAATTAAACTCAGATATCACAACCACATGTTTCTCCTTAGTCTTGTGCTGATTTCTTCTTTAAAAAGAAGTGACGTTCAACTTAAAGTGGTATGGATTCTTGCAATAGAAGCACACACCTTTCTTTTTGTTTTGAACGACATTGTTGGGGTTCTTCCTCTTTTGAGATACTTGTCCAAACTTGTTGAAGTGCTTGGAACTTTGTCCTTTCTCCATAACATGCACCTTGGAGTCATTATGCTCTTCCTTGTCCTCACGGACCCTTGTGCCTTCTTATGCTTAAGACTTTTTTTTAAAGTCTTTCTATGAAGGAGGAAACTTTTCTATAATAGTTGAAACCACAATAGACTCATCCATTTCCACTTTTGTAAGCTTAAATTGATTAAGAATATGCTGAAGTTCATGAAATTGATCCATCACAGATTTATTGTCTACCATTATAAAATTCAGGAATTAACCGACAAAAAACTTCTTACTTGTAGATCTTTAGCAAGATAGTTTCAAGTTGATCCCATAATTCTTTGGCTGATTCCTCTCCTTGGTAGAGATGGAACAAAGCATCCAACATGACATTTAAGATTTAGCCATTGCACAAGTAATAGTCTTTTTACCACTATGTGCGATTGTGTGCTTGAACGACTGTCTCATTTTTATCTTTAGTGGGTTTTGGAGTGGTGAGAACATACACAATCTTCAAAGTGTTGAGGAGAAATGGAAGCTTCGTTTGCCAACGCAAAAAATTTCCTCCAAAGTGATCAAGTCTGATGAAGCTTTCAGTCATGTGACACAGGGATTTGGTTGAGGTGTTGTCCTCCATTTCTTCAAATAAAATACTATTTTTAAATTGTTGGTTAAAATTCTTCAATCTTCAAAGTTGAATCTCAAAGAACAATTTCTTTTTGGTGAATGATAGCTTCAAGGCTGTGAATTTGTTGTAGGAAATGCATTACAACATGCTTTACTTCAAGGTGTGAATCACTCTCCTAAAAATATTATTTGCCCCTACCAAGTCCTTGATTTTGGTGTGTAATTGGGAACTCCGCAAATCTGTTCTAAAGATACAATGAAACTTTCTTCCTTGCCTACAAATTATACTTTTGAAGACAAGTCTTAGATCGCCTTTTTGGAACTTGTGGCCAAACATTGTCTTCTATTGTAGGGTAGAAAGAACAAGGATTTTGATAATACAAGATTTTTTATCAAGAGAGATGTGCAAAGACTATTAATCTAAGTGAAAAGTAGACCATTTTTATAAGACTGGGACGAAATCCCCTTTCAAAGGTTGCAACCCTCCAAGAAAAATGAAAAATAACCATAAAAAATTAGTTATAGAATACTAATGATCGATCAGATCTAGTGTCGATCGATCTCACAATGATAAAATGATTTGGTAAGTCATACTACAAACAATTGTTCCCTTAGACTGATCGTTAGCAAATTCTACTAGAATTGACATATCAAGTCTTTTAAAAAATTGATCGATCACTCCTTCAAGCCATCGTTCGCAATATTCACTGTAGGGGAAAATTTGAAGAACCTGAACAATCGCATAATGAAGAGACTGTTCAGTAGCTAAAAATTTCTAACACTTACTACCACAACCACGACCCTGGGATTTGCCAAGGAGGAGATTGGTCATCTTCCGACTGATTGCCTTCCCTCCAAGTCGTGACATTGTGTCGTCAACTAACCTGTTGGGGATGCCAGATAGCCTCCAAAATGCAAATGCTAGGGCTCAGTTTGGATTGAAAGGATTATATCAAATACCCCCCCCCCCCCCCCCCCCAATTTCCTTCATTTGGTAAAACGTTGAAAGGGGAAAGGGCATGGAAAAGGAGGCCCAAAATTTTCCACCCCTAAACCCGTGGATTTTGGGAGAAAATCCACGGGTTGAGTGATAGAGCTTATCTCCACGCAAAGCAGTTCTCTTGCCGTCCTCATCTCCTTCCTTTCTGATTCTGATCCTAGGTGGAGTAATTTCAACGGGTAGGCCCATCTTCTTCCCCTGCTCCAAGAAGCTGTGCGAAAGAGGTCACCTCCCCATCTCTCTCTCCTCCCGCCTCGCCACCGCCGGTCGGAATGTCGGCTTTACAGCGAGTCCTTGCTTTTTTTTTCTTCTCTTTTTTTGTTTATCCCGTTGATGTTGTATTTGTTCGCAAAGATTTGTGCTTTATGATATATGTGTGTGCCGCGGGTTGCTTTGGATGTTTTGCTTTTTTGGTTATGTGTTTGAAGATCTAGCTGTTCATTATTTGCTTCCTTCTCTCTGATTAGTTTGGATATTTTCCCATTCTTTTATCAGTTTGGTTCTAATCATCTTCTTCCATTCATTATTTGCTTCCTTCTCTCTAATCAAGTATTGGGAAATTGTTTACTGATGATTTTCATCAGACCTTCATTTTTTATGGCGGATCTTACTGGAGAGGCAATGCTCTGTGCTTTATGATTATTTGCTGCAACTTCTATTCTTTATGATTAATCCACTTTTCTTTTACAACCAATTCCAAACTCATGGTTCTTGTTTATTTCATCCTATATCATATTGACTGTAAAACTGTAATCAAAATTGTCACTCACTTGGCCCCCTCTTTGCAGAGAATTATGCATATTAGGATAAGATTAATACAAATCTGAACAGTTGGCTGGTGAGGTAGATATGAAGATGTGCAACAATATTTGAAACTGAGATTGATTTTGATTATTTAATGTGGAAGATAGAAAATTTGAAAGCGTCTGATTTCTGGGTTTTTGTTGTGTGCTAAAACTGAAATTTGCAGTTTAAGATGAGATTGATACAAATGTAAACAGTTAGGTTGAGCATGTACTTTCTCATTCTCTTTCTTTGTGCAACCAAACACTGAAAAGTTATTAGGAATCCCTTCTTTTCCCTTTCTCTTGGATTCTCTTTCTCTTTTTCTTTCCCTTTCTCCCACTTTCCCCCGATCCAAATGGAGCCTAGATGATCATATTATAGTCCTTCCCTCCTGACCTTCCACCAAATTGCACAATAGATTCAACACTTTCCTTAAGAGTCCTCCAAAGGCCCAATCTTCCTAGTTTTCCATTGGCATTCAACCGATCCTCATTCTGATTGCCACTTACATTGGGGTCTCCTTCTTGTCACCAGCTAGAATCGTCAGTGCTGTTCAATCTTCCTCACCGGCCATGGTTTTGTGCCAACGGACCTCCTATTGTTGTCACACACACATCACTGCCTCTCTCTGTGTTGTTGTTGCTCATATCCCTAGATGTTTTTAAAAATTACAACATAAGAATTTTCTTCCATTAATAGATGGATACAAAAATTTTGATTTTTGGGAAACTGTGATGGTGAGTTTGAGGCATATGATCACTGTATATCAAAGAACCATTTGCATTTATCTTCTATTGTCCTTGCCAAAACCTGTATGTACAAAATATGCCCGGTGAAGACCCACCTATGAGCCAAAGCTCAATAGACTTGCCTACCCTATACTAGAACATAATAAAGATGCAACTATATGCAACCTAAACATGCTCATGCATTTACATGAGAATATCACTTGAATGCAGTTCATTCCAAACTGAGTATACCATATGCCATGAAATGAAATTTTGTGAACTACCTACACATCATGCATTTCAACCAAAGGAACCATATGTACAACACATCAAGCGTAACTAGTTCAAAAATATCTCTTTATCCAATTGATTCTTACTGTACCAAGAATATGTAACCATTAGGTCATTGCCCTAAAGTCTAACTTGTCTACCTCTATGTCATGGTTAGAGCATTTACGAAACAAGCTGGAGGCATTCGGCCTAAAACGTATTTAAGTAAAGTACATTCCATGATTTAGAAAAATATAAGCAATCATTTCCACTTAACCTAGCATCATTGGCCAAAGGGCCAGTAATGGATCGCCTGTCTGCAATAGGCACTGGTCCTGATGGCATTTCCTTATGCCACCAAAAAGTCCTCGAGAGCCCACTTGGACTATTTTGGTAATTTTTTAGGTATGCACTTGGCAAAAAAATTAATTGTTCATGAGATGTCATCGCATCCCTTTTAAACCATCATCTTGTCTACAACCCAATTTATCCTCACCTGTTATCTTCCTTACACATTAGGATGTTCTCATTCCCAATACATATGCCATATAACAAGCTAAATAACGAAATTACAAGTATCAGAACAATAGAGCCACCATCATGACTTGACTGACCTAGCTAATCCGACGTGTAGGAAAAACATTAGCTTTGCGGTCCCCACTGGTACCTATGTCCCACACATAGGCCCTAATGGTTATTCAGAAAAGCATTTCCATGTACATGTTTCCATGTACATAGATAAAGACCACCTACATTTTAGCGGCCCACATTTGACGTCTTCATCACATACTTCAACATAAAACATGGTCCGCACTACATACCAATACATTAAATTTTATCATGTATATAACACAAGCATAATATGAACATATGTCATCACTATCATACTTCAACATGCACCAATATCTACCTCATTTCTCACATGTTTGAGTCTCACATGAGATATTATTTTAATTATGTAACATGTAATTTACCATTTTACCACTACCCCGCATGCTTCACATATGTAACATTCTCGATTTTTCTGTAATTTTCTACTATTTTCTATTCGTAATTTCAAAGAAAAATTTGATGCTTTGGCGTATTTATTTTCGTAATTGACCTCGATATTCATAATCGTAGAGTCGGGAGGGGTGCTTAGTCGTAGGTGATGGGCCTCGACGTGCCACAAAAACTTTCGACGCAAAAACGGGAGAGAAAGGACAGACACGAAGGAGAAAAGACAAAAAAACCGTTGAGAAAAAAATTGGACCAGGGTGAGCCCAACCCGCGGGGGAAAAATGGCAGGGGACCGCGCCCTTCCTTCTGTGAAGACGAAGGCGGCACCACCGCCAGTTGCTGGCTTTCGCTCGACTGGCCTCAGCCTGGCGCCGCCGCCACCTCGGCATGGCCACTGGTCATCCGCCCCTCCTCCCCCTTTGTTTCCGTTTCAATCCAGTGACCTCTCTTCCGGTTTTCACCCTGATCCGCAGTCGTCAGCTGCATGCCCTCCAACCCACCGTCACGGCTTCGCCCCAGCCTAGACAACCTCCAGTCACCACCGTCCTGGCCACCCCGCCCCTCCTTCGTTGGCGTGAGGTAAAAACTTTGTCTGCCCTATTTTTGTTTCTTTTTGTCTCTGTGAGTTGTGGCCACTAGTAGAGCCGCAGGTGGCCAGCCACTGTCGGCTGGTCTTTGGCCCTCCCTTGACCCGGTGACGGCAAGGCCATTGCCCCAACCTGAACCATCGCCTTTCTTCCAGCCCCTTCTCTGCCCTATTCAGATCCGGACAAATTTTTCCCCTTCCGTTGATTTTTTTTATCAATTGTTTTCACTATCGGCCACCACCCACTGACAGGCCTCCAGATTGCCACCTTGAGATGACGATGGCAAGGTGTCGAGGTCTGGGCTCCCTAGCCTTGATCGGTACCAATATGCTTGATCGGCTAACCCGTGTCAGAGTAAAGTTTACCCTTTTTTTCTTTTTCTTTCTCTGGCGGCGTCCATTTTTTGTCGCCAAACATCGAACAACATCAGTCTGACGCCAATTCGGCTCGCCACGATCTGGTGACTGCTGAATCGCTGATGCTTCCAAAGTCTGGCCCCTTGCTCCATCTAGCCATTCGTGGCCCGGCAAGAGTGTGTTTGCAGCTCTAGCTCTGCACGCTATCACCTTTGTCTAATCGAGTCCCTTCGTTTCTTTTGACCGGCGGTTCTGCTGCCACCGACGTTAGCCAGTGGATAGTCGTGATGCCGGCTTGACCCAACAATGACAAGAGGCCACCGTTCCCAGCATTTGTCCTGCACATCTTTTGCCCAAACAAGACGCCCCCAAGCTTCGGGGTACGTCTTTGACCATTGTCGAACACCCCGCCCTAGCCCAGGGGTAATCTATACAGCCTGACATTGCGCGAACTTGGGCCATATGTCCGACTGGTGAGGGCTATGACCAGGCCTATTGGTGGCAAGGGCTAGCACTTCTGGCCTGATTCTATCTTTGCATCCCCACTTTCTTACACATGACCCAGAACCTTCGGGAAAGAGTTCCCGGTTCCCTGTCCTTCCTAGGGGAAGAGCATTGTCGGCCACTGGCCTAGGGCCAATGAAGGCTTGACCGCTACCATGCCCATATCCTCCACCATAAGTCGTGCTTGATGCACAAGCACCCATACAATCTTTTGGTTGTGGGTAGTGATTGGAAATGTTGTCACCTTTGTCGGCCTCCTACTCTGGGCCTTAGTGCCTTGAATTTTGTTTGGGGGACCGCCACTGGCGAATCCCACCTCTTTCGTGTTTGACTACCCCAAACCCCTAAAGACCACCCTTTTCAGGGTTTGGCCGCAACAACACGTACATTAGTTGTTCGATAGCTGATCCTGCCCGTGAGTAGTCGGATCCTGCTCCTATTGGCTTGAGTCGTATGGGGACGGACTGACAACCTGCCCCTTTGGCTACCCTTTTTCATGCGTGCTTGTGGTCATGCATGTAGTCTATGTTAAATGCACCGCCCTCAAGGCATTTGATGTTGATCGACACCACCACTAGTCAATATGACCGCTAAAGCCCTTCTTCGTCTCTCCTATGTCCGTAAGTACGCAACCAAGCCCTCCGCCCTTTGGTGAGGCTTCTACAATGCAAAATCGCTGTCGCTGGGAGTGGTCCATGACCGATTTTAGCATCTTGTGGCTAATAAAGTATTTTTAGCCATTGGCTGACCTCCAATTAGTGACACCCCATTATGTGATCGCTTTTGCCATTTTTTAGTGGCACGACCTTGTGCCCAGCCGTCCTAGTGTGCCCAATCATTTGCTTCAAGTGAAATCAGCACCTGCCTAGCCGAGATTAATTCTGGTGTCTCTAAAATCCTTGGGATAACAACTCTCTCAGTGTGATGCTTTTGGCAACCTATTCTGCCTCGATGTCGCCACCGTCAAGTGCTCGCCATCAAACTCGAGTGGATTGCGAGGTAGGGGACCTTGAACTCGTAATTTTATGAGAGCATGCTTTGATTGTGTAGTAGCATGTTAGGAGTTTGTAACTTAATACTTTTCATGATAAATGATGATTAAATGAGCATGTTTTATACATGTGAACTATGCATATGCTAGCGAAGACTAAGGGTATGATAGTAGGTGGTTGATGATTTATTTGTATGTGATTTGAACATGTGATAAATTTGTGTGGTTGATGGGCACGAGCATGTGCATTTAATTGTAAGTTTGTCGAATGGATGTTTCATGGACTATGATGGGGAGATGTTTAAAGATTGAAGATGTAAGATTGATGGGTGAAGGTTAGACTTGATGAGATTGGAGGATCGGTTTGGATTGAGTTGGGGGGGACATTGGAGCAATGAGTAGAAGACCTAGGGGAGGCAGGGATTTGAAAGATTCAAGGTTCATAACATCTTTGGGGGATTGTGAGTTAGTGAGAGTGGATAGAATAATTATACATGCATAATGTATGTAATGTGAATTGTAACAAAAGAACAATGAGTAAAAAATTAGTTAGGGTTTGATAAATGAATTTAGGTATGAAGGGTTTCCTTGAGGAGTTCGAGTAAGACAAATTTGGTTCTAAGGCGAGTGGTGTGGGATGTAAGGTTGTAAGTGGATGATGGTAAGAGTATGCTGGTATGGGGTTCGAGTTTGACAAGTAAGGCTATGTAGATATCCTTAAGACCGTAAGGGTAAGGATGGGTTGTAAGCTAAGTGAAGTATGTACCTTAGTGGATTAGAGCTTCAGAATGGACACAGTTCTAGCTTTGTTGGCTGAAGAATATAAGACGAAAGTAGTTCCGATCATAATTGTACTCGCATAAGTTACATAATATGAACTTGAATTGTAAGTAACCATAATTCGATAACGTTGCGAGTTTGAGACAAAGGGTTTCAACAAATTAAGTTCTGTGTTTGAGCCAGTCGATAAGTAATCGGCTCAGCATCCTTCCTAGTCTAGCCATGGTGTTATCCTAAGGGATTTAGTTTTGGTGCTATATTTCGGCCCAAACGTTTGATGTTCTATTGAGAGCGATGTAAGTTTCCACCCTTTGTGGGCATTGTATGTCTTTCATCCTATATATGACATTGTATTTTCTGCCCAAGAGTGGCATTGTAAGATTCCTGCCCAAGAGTGGCACCATATGATTTCCACCCTTAGTTGGCACTGTATGGTCCCAGAGAGTGGGCATTTGTGTGCTCAGGTAAGTAATATCATGGATCTGCTCTTACTTGTCTGATCTGGTACCCCATGAGCATAGGTGTGCCTTGCCTTCGGAAAAGTCCATGACATTTAGTTGCTCCCCAGAGGTTAAGATGATGCCCCAGTGACATTCCCTTCCTTTTTGACACTGGAGTTTATTAATTGTAAAGAGCTTCAGTTGTCGATAGTATGTGTATGACAGTAAGAGTAAGTTATATGTATCAGATTTTGAGTAAGCGGTATGTGTAAGATTTGGAGTAAGTGTAAGTGGGAGCTTCTAAGGAAGACAGTAAGAGTAAGCTTATGAGTAAGAGTAAGATTGTACAAGTAAGGTCGTACAAGTAAGTTCATACGAATAAGGTTATATGAGTATGTGTATGTTGTATGTGTAAGCGTATGATTGCACGAGTAAGTTGGTAAGACTCCGATTCAGAGTGTAAGTGTAAGAGTAAGTCATTAGAGTAAGTATAAGTTTAGCTAGTGTGATGATTTGTGTATGAGACCTTATTTATGTTTCATATCTTTCTTGCTTCATATGTGGTTGCATGAATGCATCTATGTATGAACTTATGAAGTTCATTAATTTGTTTCCCCTACTGGGTATTTTCCTACTGAGTATGAAAATACTCATTTACCCTATTTTTTTAGCCCCTTGGTCTAGAGGCTTTTGCAGGTTGATCTATAGCTTTATTCCCTGTGGTGGACCGTTCTTCCTCGACTTTGAGTACAACGGAATCGTAGTGAAGATATGTGGATTTTGGTGCCAAGATCTCATGTATTGATTAAGGTGAGAGTTAAATGTGTTATTTTTCTAGACTTGTTTATATATGTATGATTTAGAACTCAGACTCTTGAAGAACTTGTACCAAGAGAGGCCTAGGATGTATTTGTTTTTAAAGACCATGGCCATGACATGTTTCATTTTTATGTTTTTGTTTTAGGTCACGCTTGAGAATCCCAGTCTGGTTGTACGATAGATTAATTTATATAAAAAAATCATTTTCACATGTTTTGAATTCCATGGTTTCCTTTGATTTATATCCATATTTGAAATAAAATTTTAGAAAATTTTAAAGTAAATGTGTGGAAAAACCAAATGTAACATCCTCAATGTTTATGTGTTTTTTTGTAAATTCTTTGCTATTTTCTACTTGTATTTTCAATGGGGAATTTAACACTTTGGCGTATTTATTTTATTTTATTCTCTATGGTTTCTTTAGTTATTTCTAATTCATGTATGTCTTTTCTCTCCCGTTTTCACGCCCAAAGTTTCTGTGGCATGCCGAGGCCCATCTGACCTGCGACTAAGCACCACTACCGACTCTACGCTTACGAATATCGAGGTCGATTATAAAAATAAATATGCCAAAGCGTCAAATTTCCCCATCGAAAATATGAGCAGAAAATAGCAAAACAATTATAGGAAATTGCAAAACAAATCGAGGATGTTACAACATAAATCAACAAAAATAGAATTCTACTCATAAGTTCTCAGCTTACTATGAAGTATTCTCATGCTATAAAAACTACATTCAAATGAATGAAAATAGAGTATTTAAAACCTTAGTCAAATCGGGCATTCGACGTAACAATTGACTAGCTTAAGTCCCTTTAGGGTAAAACCCAAATTCCCATACTTTTCCAAATTTAGATACTTGGTAAAAATAATTAAAGAAATACAATTAGTATGAAATTTGGATCACTGCGAGTAATGTGGGTCTAGGGTACAAAATTAAATTGAGGGTTTGGTCTGGTTAATTAAACTATTTTTCTTGGATTTGTTTTCTTCTAAATTTCTACATAGTGCAAAAATTCCTAATCAGTTCAGTTTCCTAATGCCATATCAAGGTCAATTCGAGTCCAAATTGACTCAATATTATTGCACCAACACTACAATTCCAAGGGCTTTGTCTAGAAAAAATTTGAGGACAATTTGACACCATTTGATCCTCGGGAATCATGAAGAACTATGTGACTTAGAATCTAGAATTTTGGATGTTTTCCATTTTTTTAAATTTAATAAATTGATAAGTCATGATAAAAGAACCAAAAATTCAATGTCGAAAAATACTCTTTCAGGAGTCTGGTAATTTTCCCAAGGCTGTTCTATTGGGTTTTGGTCTTGAAACTTAAGTCGAAACTCAGACTATTGAAATTTGTCAGAAAGCTTACTTTAGGAATAGATCGATGACTCATTAATAAAAAACTTCACAATTCAACTTAATGTTTTTACCAGGGAGAATTATTGATGTCCTAAAACTCTCACAAAAATTCTGGATTGATTTGAGCATCAGAAGGTCCCAAAACAAATTGGTTGTTCTGGGTGCATAGTTAAATTTGAGGTTCAAAATTAGAAACATACTAAAACCCCATGTATCACATCATACTAGTCTTATATCACATGCTGAATAGCTTAAACATACATTAAAGCATCAAAATCTCATAGCATAGTCATGGGAGTATTCAATACATTGTATGATTCACACAAACAACAAAATCACAACCTACTTCATCATGATCTAATCATGGAGGAGGTAGTTCCTACCTCTTAGATGATGAAACTCCTCCAACCAAGCCTTTGATCCTTGATCAAAATCCTAAATCAAACAAAAACCCTAAGGCACATACTAAAAATAACACACAACTATCAAGGGTAAGGGAAATTTGATTCCACCTACCATGATTTGATAAAACACACACACTAGAAAATCCTCAATTGGCATATCAAGTTGATGCAAATTTCCCCCAAATCAATGCTTTAATGATTCAACTCCAAGACTCGTGAAAGTTCTTCAATGGTGGTTTAATGGTGGAGAGATGATTAAGCAAATAAGAAGGAAGAGGAAGGAGTAGAGAGAGAAGGGGGAACAAGTAGAGACAGGGAGGAGGAGAGGGCTAGTCTAGCCCCACAAAGAGAGAGGGGTCACAAAATACACTAAAGAGAGGGAGCGGGTGGACCAAAGGGAGAGAGTGGGAGAAGAGGGGGCAAATTAGCCTTTTTTAAGGGGGTCTTTTCTTGGACTCTAATTGGATGCACATTTTGGCCCCTAAAACATTCAAATCTTGAGATAGTCATTAAATAATACTTTTCCTTATGAATTAGCTTTTCGAATCATCAAAGATTGCATCAATCGAAATTTTTTAGAGGGAGATATGGCCATTTTACTGAGACCCTATCAAGCATATTCTAATTGACCTGATCCTAATTCTGAGTGATTTGGGTGGCTTGGCACCTAAGTCACTGGGTGGACTGCCTGGTGGGCTATATTGATCAACTCCTTGGCCCATCTAAGCCCAATAGCCCACTTACCTTCTCAACCCCTTATTCCTTTACTTCAATCGATCACTCCAAAGTGTCCCGGGTGAATCTCGTCCATCCACAGTTACTCTCGTGCACTCGGATCAAGTCACATAGTCCACTAACTTACCATATATAAACCCTTAGGTCAAAATGGTACGTTTCTCCCTTCCTAGACATTTGGTTAGGGTTTTAGGATTGTTGAGTGGCCGAGTTGACTAGGTTGACCGACAACACACACGATCTAAATTAAGAAAATTCCTACCTCTTGCCTCTAAATTGTTAAGGGGTCAAATCTAGGTTTTTATCGAGGTCCAGTTTAACTTCAAGGGGTTAATTTCTCTCTTGAAATTACTTAATCAAGGAAAATTCTTCCAATTTTTTGGGTTTTACACCACTACTACTGTCTAGTGACGTCCTGCCATAACGGCCCTTCTAGCCCTATCTTGCCTCTTCTGTTCGGTCCCTTCTGCAACTACCGCTGGCTGATTTGCCCATGCCAACAATACAACCGTTTGATCTGGTATGCGTTCCATGGAGGACTACTACACGGGGGCCTCCAAAACCCCCCACGTTTGCCTTCTCTAGCAGCTTCTCCGACACCGCTGCCTTAGTTCCTTGTCTCATCAATTGGTACCTAAGGCCATAGATTTCTGCCCTGCAATGTGTTTCGGCTTACCATGTTCTTCTAATCTCCGGCATCACATGGCCCCAAAGCAAAACCCCCCAACCGGCGACAATTCATTTACCCGACGAACTGGTAGAGGAGGAAAGTGAGATTACTTCTCGTGTGGATAACTTTGAGTCACGTATAACCCGTCTTACTAAACACCTTAATGCATTGAGTATGAAGGTTGACGCCACAAATTCAAGCACTGCACAACAATCTATGGAGATTGAAGCTATGTTTGCCCAAATCATGCAAATTCAAGCATCTCCCTATCTTGTCCATGTGCCCACCTCTTATCATGAGGTCAATCAGCCTCATCAGCTGGTGCATGTTCAATTTCAGTGCCTCTATTATGGTGTCCAACTAGACTATCATGAGGATCCCCGTTTTCAGCCACGTGCCGCTAACAAGTGGGAGTCCTACTTCAAGTTAGAAGTTTTAGAATTCTTTGAGGGAACAAACACTGATGACTTCCTTGATTAGCTCACTACCACTGAAGAGGCATTTGATTTGCCGATGTTCCAACAGATAAGCGGGTCATCTTGGTCTCTACCAAAATTTGAGGCCATGTCGTAGCATGGTGGAGGTCCTTAAAATACGGTGTGTGCAACTTGGAGATCCACCAATTACCACATGGGAGGAATTATGGAGGGTTATGAGTGTTGAATTCTTGCGTTTCCATTATGATCAGGTACTCTTTTAGCGCCTTCAAAACCCTTGTTAAGGGTAAACCACTGTTAGTCAATATGCATAGGATTTATAAACTCTCCTTGCACATAATGATTTGCATGAGACTTTGAGGTAGTTAGTTGCACAATACATTAATGGCCTTCATTTACCCATTCAGGATGAGTTGTGTGTGATATCTTTTATATACAGGGAGAGATAGTGCCAAAAGCCAAAGCAGCCGAAGCGAAGATTAATCGACTTTATAAGAGGAATGGCACACAACCTGCCAACCAACCTCCTCTTTTGCTTACACCCACCACCTCGTCACCCATGGCGCCAACCCGCACCCCATTCTCCAGAGTTCCCGCAACACCCGATGTTGCACCCAAATCGTGTAAGAACTATAAAATGTTACTGTTTACTGTTTGCTTCGATTTTTGTGTGACTATTTGGTTTAATTATGAATTTTCTTAGTTTTATTTTAATTTTTGGTTAAAAAACATTAGTGCCTAGATTAATCCACCAAGTTCCACAGTAGTTGCTATCATTTTCCATGTAATTCCTTTTATCAAGGAATTGGGCCCCACCCTAGGATGACCCACGACCATCTCAGGCAACATGCTAACTTCTTGGGTCATCAACTCTCACTTGACATCTTAAATGAGCTTGGACCTTGTCAAATTTATTTTTGGGTCCATTGCATTAAGTGGGCCCATTTAATTCCTTTGTTGGGCCCATTTAAAGCTCGCTTACTTGCCTTAGCTATAAATAGAAACATTGATCATTTCCCTATTTGGGGTGGTCTGAGATTTTGAAGGCTTTAGAAGAGCTCTATCCTCTCTCAAGAATGGAAAGCTTAATCCAAGACAAAATCGCTCAAATGTCTCCATGTTTTCTTTGATTTAACCTTCAATCTCATGTTCTTCTCATCTTTAATAGGATTTTAGGCTTTCTTTTGATTCATTCATTTTGGTCATAAGAGGGTGTTAGATCTATCAACTATTAGTGATTTTGAGTGTCTATTTGGTAGAAAGGTGGAATTTTTACTTAGGGGTAATGTGACAATTTGTTAGGTAGGGATTCATTGAGTTTGGGAGGAGATTGAAGGGCCTATAATCTGAATTGAGGTAAAGGGTTTTTTGTTTGATGAGGTTTTACTTGCATTAACACCATGTTTGTGGGCGAATTCATGTTCTTGAAGTTTATGAATGTGTGAACTTGAACATTCTTGAATGAATGATTTAATTGTGTTTTTACATGAATTTGCATGAGTTATGTTAGATCTATCATGTTTAAGGCTTAGATAATGATTACTTGAAGTTTCATGAATTTTTAGAAATTTTAATGGAATTTTGGAATGAATTCAAATTGGTTTCGTGTTTACGAAAATGACTATTTCGTGTTTTTGGGCATGACCGATCAATTGCCCTCTTGGGCCAATTGATTAAAAACACAAGATTTCGAAAAACAAATTAACCGATAGATTGCCCCTTGTGGGCGAACGATCGGCCATGAACAAAATGACTCCATGCTTATTTTAAGCAGGATTTTGATCATTTCTTCATATATTTCACATGACACTAGTAAAGTAAGACCGTGCTAATGTTAGTCGTGTGTTCCGAAAACAATAAATGATTGGTCGCTAGTAATTTTAGTTGACCTAAAATTTTTCCGAATTAGATTTCTTTCCTTGTTGAAGTCAAAGTGTCAAATCATTTTGGAGACCCATACAAAAGATAAGAAGAGACGAAATTGAAGAGAGGAAAACCTAGAAAAAATTAGAGACGGGAGAGACCTTTGCTTATTGTTTTCCTTGAGTATTCACAAAGAGCTTGAAGAGAAGATTAATGTTGAATTCATGAAGCCGATCCACAACTAAAAGAAGAGATTTCACACAAAAGTTTCAAAGAGGAGTACCATAAATTTTTTATGAGATTGAAAAATCCAAAGACAAAAGTTAATAAAACAAGAGGAGCTTGTTGAAGGCTAAAAGAAGACAAAGACAAAACAATGAGAGATAAAAGTTTCAAGTACTTGAGGGAGAAGACTTGATGGC
Organism: Saururus chinensis; assembly: GCA_035235625.1. Classification (NCBI taxonomy): domain Eukaryota; kingdom Viridiplantae; phylum Streptophyta; class Magnoliopsida; order Piperales; family Saururaceae; genus Saururus; species Saururus chinensis. Next base: position 27,636,646 of record CP141141.1, read on the forward strand.
CAGAAACTGCAAAAATTTGTCTAAAAAAAGAGAGTTTGTGTTAGACTCAAAATAAAGGATGGTAATCCACAACTAAAAAAAACGAGTTTGTGTAAAGAGAACATATCTTGTAGTCTTCATCTTTGATAGATAATAAGACTAGGTGAGTGCGTTTAGAAGTTAGGTGATATGCTAGGTGGATTAGACGAATATTAAACTCACAGCTGAAGTAGCAATGCTTGCACACATGCTACATTAATTATGTATGAACCATGTTTTATTTGTTTTAGCTTATTTATTAACATGATCATTAGTGTTTATGCATATTTAGGCTTACATGATCTCATTAGCCATGTATGGATCATGTCTCATGCATGATAGGGTTGTTCATTAGTATGACTACTTGTGCTTGCATGTACTTAGCATTGTTCACGCATAAATCATGACGCATACATCATGAAAATGAGTTTCTAAGTCATGTTTAATCGTGTTTAACCATGATTAGCTGTAGTTTTCTAGATTAGCAGTATCGGGGATTTGAATGAATTGGTTTTCCATCCATTAGGTAGGATTTTTGTCCAAATGGGCAAGGTTTTAAGCTCCAAAAGGGTGAGTTCCTTCCTGGGTGAGAAGAGCGGAATGCTATAATGAGAAAACTATTGAGATTTCTGGAGGGAGCTTTAGGTTGGTTTGTCCTTGTGGACTAGCTAACAAGGGGCACTTCCAGATTATAGGATTTGCCAAACTGCCTTAGGTATTTCCTTCTTAGGAATTCTATGTGAGCAGAGAGCTTGTGTTAGAGTCTACACAAGGTTGGTGGTTAACTTGTGTCCATGTAAAGTCTGAGTTTTAGTGCATTGATTTGGTTCCTTTGAAACTGTCGTAGTTCTATTACCCTAGTTGGGGTATTCCACATAAGTTGTTGTGTCTATGTGTGGATTGATTGATGGTTGATTGATAATTCGGGACTGAGATTGAATGAATAATTAGGTTTTAATCATTTCCTAGAATTTGAGGTACACCGTCGTTGAACCACTTGCTCAAGGTGAGGAGCCAACCAAGAAGGTGGTTGCTTAGGGCACGAAGAAGACGAAGCTTTTCAGTAGCTACATGGAGGAGAAGCTAGCCAAGTTTGGACCCACAGAAAGTGTGGAACAAAAGACAAAGGCAAGTGATGAAGTTCATCTGGCATCTGTCCCTGGCCCATACATTATCCCTCAAGCACATTCAAAGTCTCCCACATCTGAAGCGGTGGGCTCAAATGTTGCCACCAATAGTAGCACTGCATCGGGTACACCTCCAATTGATGAGGAAGTACTACAGAGTATCAACAAGGTGATTAACATGGAAGAGCACGCTATGCAGCAGACGAAAAAGGAGGAGGTCTGTATGGTGCCACACAACTATCTTGACACGGAGTTGGTGTTCCACATTGAGATTGAGAAGACTGAAGATAAGGACACCATCATGGATTTTTTGGCGCACCCATACAAGTAGTGGCCCGTGGCGACTCTCCTCTACACCGACTACCTATCTCTGTCAAAGTAGGAGTGAATAACGAATGAGGTACTATCATTTTATTGATGATACATTTTAAGAAATCGCTTGTTATTAATCGCATGATAACGGAAAATATGAAAGTAAACATTTATATATCGCTTTATCAGTAACACAACATTTGCTCATATCGTTGTTTGCATAATACGCTAATTTTTGTCTCAATTGTTGATGTATGCATAGTGTGTTGGTTAATACGCGACTTGTAAATTTGTCGTGTTATCGGTCTCATGATATAGCCACTTATCGTATGATGAATGTCATGACCTATCGATCATCGTGTCATGACTGACACAATTGGTTTGTTGTAGGTGATAGACGTTTTCTTACAACTACTTGAGGAACACAATTTGAGACATCTACGCACCTACCCCAACTATTTTTTCAGAAAGTTCGCCATTTAGCACTATTTTAACGTTGGGACGATCGACGGTTTCGACAGAGAAGGAGGGAAAACTAGTCGGCATATTGTTGAGAAGGCTGAATGTTAACACGGAGAGCAGTTTCATTCTGATCTACATCACGGGCCACTTTCTCTTGCTTATTGTCTGATGCAGGGAGAAGAGGTTTAGGTGGTACAACCCACTAAAGGGTGAACACAACCAACACTTAGCAGAGGTGAACAAGATAAGGAAACCTGTTGCATAGGGAATGGAGAAGGCCCTTCGCATAAAGGGTGCAACAAAGTGACCAATGACTAAGATCAACATATGCCAGTATCAAGAAACAAATGAAGATTGTGGTGTCTTCCTCATGTACCATGTAGTGAAGATGGTAGTGGGTGTCCTTCAGCCTAATTTTACACAAATGGAGATAACATGCTTGATGAGGCCTCATATCTATGCCGCTATTCTTCGGGCCTGAATTGGCATGAAATTTATCCGGATCGAGATGAATTGTAATTAGACAATTGACATTTTACATTATTTATTGATGAAACATAATTAATTGACAACTTTGTTTTTTATGCCATATCGTGTAATTCTCCACTCGAACTGAATTACATCTTGTTATCGTGTTTGATTTTAAATTAAGCCGCATTCAATTTGAGATCTTGTTAGTAAGCATACGATCGTCACATTAATACTTAGAGACAGCCATCTGTGGATGATGTCGTGTATTCGATCAAATGATATGTACCACTATCGTGTCCCAGAAAATGCGATAAGGAATGAAACTTCAACTCAGCGTATTATTGATCTCACAATTGACACTTAGGTCATGTTATTGTTCAAACGACATTTAGTATATCATATCATTGCTATGTCGCCATCATAGGCTCTTGCCCAGCCTAGGTTCCACCCTCACCTCGAGCTCGAGCACCTCCTGTTGTCCCTCCCACATGCCAAGGCTTGGGCATTGGCCGCTGGTACTCCACCATCCTGCATCAATTCCAATTGGTGCAAAACCAAAGAACAAAACCTTGGCGGCGATGAACTCTTTGTTGTTGTTAGGATTCTTTGAAAGAGCCCATTTATACATCAGGTCCAGCATGCATATGTAAGGGACCCGACTATACTCCACCATCCGTTGCTCTCGTGTTACAATTAGTACTTCGGATGCCACTCTAGTCCAAAGTCAAACCAAACCTAGCTCCTTTTTTTTTTATTGAGCTTGAGAACTATTCTACTGCTTACCTGCCACCTGACCTTGCTCGTAGGTTATACTTTCCTGGATCGACACAATATGCAGTTGGAGGCCCTAGTAGGCTACTTGTTCCATTATTTAAATCAGGCTTCGTGTTTCTCATCAGATGGGCTTGCTTAGGTAATTATAGGCCCTCATCACTCACATATTCCTTGTCTGGGCTTTTGGCTATTGTACCTAATGGGCCACCCGCTCCACCAATACATGGCCTTCTGTGGGCCCTAACATTTGGGTGCTTCAGTCCCTGGCCACCTCTGCACTGCTACTGCCTGTGTCAATTGCTGACCTTGGCACTTATTTGACTTATTTGACCTTGTCGTTGATGTTGTCTGATGCAATTTGTGGGCTATCACAGGCCACCTTGTTGTTCCATTAGTGACTCGTTGCTTGTTATGGATCTTTGTGGATAGTCCACAGTTGTTTGTGACCGACAAGACGTGCCTCTTCTCATGATCTTCCACCACTGCTATCTATTGTCATCCTGACAGATAACAGAGATGCCCTACTCTCGGATTCTATGTCCACTCTATTCTCCATCTCTCACGGCTTCATATCTTCTGAACCACCTTTGCCACTGAAACTCCTAGATATTTATGATGGCCTCTTCTCGGTTATTTGAGCCCTGGACACACTACCTTTACATCCTCTTGATTGTCTCATCTACAGTTCTGATCTGACTGTTCACAACATAGCTATGGTGGGCCCAATGCTAGGAGTTTTTGGACCACCTCGAGGACGAGGTGATGCGCAAGTGAAGCGTGGTAGAGTGTTGTGTTCTGAAATAAGGGTGCAATGCCCCACCTATGTGCTTCAATAGGGGATTAGTATTAGGCCCAATTGTTCTTGCTTATTAGATTTATTGGCTACAATTGTTTATTAATAGCGGGTTTTAGGTTACTTGTTAGGAGTCTCGTTAAGATTTTTTATTTAAGTGCAAGGGCTATGCCCTAATATGGATTAATGAAGAATTAATCCTTGTCTTATTCTTCTATATTTTCCCCTCTTCTCCCTTCTTTCCAACAACCATGTCGCCCTCTCCTCCCTTTCTGGCCGCCACACCATTTTATTCTCTACAGGAATACAACAAAAAACTTGTCAAATACAATGATGGAACTGAAGCTTTGAAGGTGTCTAGGTTACAAATGCTCACACTAGAGTTCGAGAACATGATAACGAGGGAAGAGACAATTTCTAAATATTATGCTAATATTGTAACGATCCGACCCCAGTCGGGCCCACAAAATCACTAATAGAAAAATTTTCTTTTTCCTTAAGCCAGGAATCATCGTCTATGTGTGAGAGGTACAACATTTGTCTACGCACTATGGAGCTTCAAGGCTTCCCCGTACGTAGACTTAGGTTGTAACAAGCACATACACACAATGAAGCTTCATAGTTCGTCGTGTGTAAAAAAACATAAAATATATTATTATAATTAATTTGGATTGGGCCAACGTTGCCTTGCCGTTGGTTACCTACGTACGTATTGGATATTATTCCAATACGATCAGATCCGAATGTAGTTCTGCCTAATGGCTACTACATACATCAGACATGACAAAATCATATATGTTAAAATACATATATACTAAAATTGAATCGAAATCATACTGAAACTCGTAATCTATCGGAGTAAAGCAAAAGTTAATAAATCAACGAAATCGTACATCTCCTTCTACCATTGAGCGGGATCATAACCACATACACACATCTCACTCTATCACTGAGCCGAGACCGAATACACACATTACACATCTTGCTCTATCCTAGAGCGAGACAGAACATAGCAAGTCACATCAAAGCATAGCAAATCAATACACAAAAGATCATAGCATAGAACACATCATAACTAGCACATGCCGTTCTAACTTAAACGGGAGGTTAGAAGTGCTTACTCCCCTCATGTCTCATAAGGTAGCGGTATTCGGAGTTGCTCGTTCCTTCTGGGCGTCCTCCCCTTCAGATCCGAAGATAGTAGATGGAGCTTCCTCTAGCCTCCATACGTTCCTTGTCTTGCATTGAAAGACTACGTACAAACGTTCTCCTTGCCGGAGACTTCTCATTTTATGCACCCGTGGTGGCGGACAGAACCTTCCCTAGTCGGGGATGTTCCTCACACATCATGGCTCTTTAGTGGAAGATAGACCCTCCTCCACTCTGGATTACTTCTCTTGTTGTGGTCCGGCAACTTCGGACAAAATCCCGTCTTGCTCCTAACCCCTTTTTCTTGCTCCGGTGCTCGAGGATGACGGGTAGGGTCTCTCCTTGTCTCGGGGTATTTCCAAATTATATGGTCACCAACTCGGAAAATGGAGACCTCCTTCACGTAGAATACACTCGATTTATTCAAGAACACCTCTTGAATAAACTAAATCGGAGTTAGGATGGTCAGAAACAAAGAAAATGAAGTTGGTCGGTGCTCGAGGACAACGGGCAGAACCTCTCATTGTCTTGGGGCGTTTCCTCCTTATACGGACTCCAACTCAAAGAAAGGACCCCTCCATCATGTAGAGAACACTCGATTTAGTAGGAAACGGATCTTGAACGGCCTTAATCGGCCTCAGAACGCTCAGAAACGGGGAAGAAGAAGGTCTGGGTGAAAAATAAAGCAGAATTGGGTATTTATAACCCCCCGAGCCGCCAATTTGAAACCGTGGGACCGCAGGTTTCAGGTGGTGGCACTGGCCGTAACACGTGGGTCACACCCAAGCACGGAATTGCGGTGCCTGTGGTTCCATGGGCGCGCCTTGCGGCGCATGTCGGCTTATTTATTTTTCTTCTGTTTTTTTTCTTTCTACATATATATTTCAAACGCGCGTATCTTCCTACCACGGAATAGGATTCGGTGTTCTTGGTACCGTTGGACTCATATCGAAGAGACCTTTGATACAAACCTACTTAAAGTAATATATGGCACTCTTTCTAAGTGGGTCCTGCCTATATTACACGCTTGTCGAGGTCATAAATTTCGCTCCCGATCTCCGTTTTATGCATTTTTTGAATTGTTACGCTCGTTTCTTCGAGCTCTACTCATATACGGAGGTTTCAACCATTGAAACCCTCTAAAATTCATCGAAAGGTTATCTAACTACCTCTAACCCTGTAAGTTAAACATAATTAGAAAAGCGGGGTGTTACATTCTTCCCCCCTTAAATGAATTGCATCCTCACAATTCGCCAAAACATACTATTCGAAACACATATAATACAAAATAAATATCTAGCAAAATCCGATAATTAATCGGGTAAGTAATCGTAAGCAGAACCTCTCCTTGTCTTTGGGTGTTTCCTCCTTATACTATTTTGAAATAAAATATTTGTAAGATTTTAAATTAAATGTGTCGAAAAACCTCGGACGTGACAGTTGGTATCGGAGCCTAGGCAATCTAACTGCAAGTTCATAACAGTCGCAAGTCCAGAGTCATGGCATGTAAGAATAAGTCAGAGTTTGGTTTGGAGGGAATCTAAGTGGAGATTTTTCTCCTTAATTTTGTTTCTTTCTGCGTATAAGCAGAGTCAAGTTAGAGTTTAGTAATCGTTGAGAGCGATGAATGGTAAACTCTCACTTTCGATGCTTGTGAGAGAACTGAAGGCGGTTACAGAACAATTAGAGATTATGAAGCGGTGGTTGAATTTTTGCATAATCTGGGTGATCAGAATGTGGTTAAGGCCACCTATGCTCTGACAGATAACAGAAGTGAATAGTAAAATCTGTCAAACGTGCCTGTTTTGGAATTGGTTTATAAAGGCTCTTTGGGGAATATTTTCTGAGACCTTCATTTTCGAAAGGTTGAAGTTCCTTTTGTTGTTTGCAAGGGACAAGGTAAGGAATAGAGTTAAAATCCGCTTAATTCTTAATCGGTGATTTGTGAATATGAGGGAATTTTTGGAAGAGTTTCCAAGCCTCTTTGATGGTAAATGGTTTGGAGTTAATTATCTTGACACTGGCTGGTGTTGTGGCTACTATCGTAAGTGTTCTGAGAAGAGAGTGCTGACTTGTTTTGGATCTATGTTTGGCTTGTCGAGCAATAAGCGGTTGAAGGCCTCCATAAGAAACAACATATGCTTAAGTGCCCTAATGTTCAGGGTGATTGTATCCAGGATATTCAAGAACGATCAGTCGTCAAGGCGAAGCAATGCATCGCTGAAGGTCCTAGAACCTTTTGGTAAGTTTGTTTGATAAACCATTCATAGATGGAGTCTAGAGCAGCTAAGTTTTGACAAGGATTTCCTGATTTGTTTCTTTAATGACTTATCGAGTTTCTGTCTGAGATAAGAGGTGGAGTTCGTTGGGAGTTAGTGCCTAGTGCACTCCCTATCTCTAGGTCACCATAGTGGATGACTCGTTAGAATAAGTTGCATAAAGAGGAGAGTTAGTTGAACTTGCGGTGAAGTTTCCTTGTGGAGTTTGTTGGTTTTGCCTATGAAGGAAGTCCTTGCGGTTATGCATCGACTACCAAATGTTAAATTGGGTGACTTTCAATCATAAGTCTCTTGCTTAGGTGTGATGGCCTTTATCATAAGTGACGGTCAACAAAGGGTTTTTGAGACTGACTTGAGCGCAAATTAGGATTGGCCTAAGGTTTCGAGGGTTGTAAGTGGTCATTGTGGATTAGTTGATGAAGTTTGTTGTTGTCTGTCCTACCCTTTGGTCAATGGTTGTTTAGAAATGAGGAATCTAAAAGTAGAAAACTTGACGTGTGGTGGCACCTCCGATTGGAAAGGTTCTTTAGAACAACACTTGCCATTTAGTGAGTTTGCTTATGGTAACAACTCATTTCGGGAGTGGATTGTGAATTGAGGTTTGCTTATTTTGCATTTTATGCATCTTCCCGATGGATGGAGTTGTTTTGTTTTAAGTGAGAGGGAAGTGAAAATCTCGAGGAGTGTCTCTTTTTAAGATCCTCGAGTGGATTGGACAAGTAACCATAAAGTTACCTTACAACCTCAACTCACCGAAGTAAGCAATGAACTCTTGTTTTAGGGAACACTCGGATAAAGCTTTATTTTGGCATTACTGTTGAGGAGCGCTTGCATTAGACCTGGGTAGTCGAAAAGAGGGTTTGAAGACTACGATTACTCCTATGGTGGAGAGCTTGTGGCGATGCAATTTCTTTCGTATGACAATGTGGCATGTTCTTGCGGATTGGAGAGAGTTATATCCCGAGGTGTTTCTTGTTTCAGTATATGTTGTAAGTTGATTATGAAATTTTCAGGACGAAATTTTTCTAAGGGGGAAAGATTGTAACATCCCTAATTTTTTTGTAATTTTTCTTAAATTTTCTGTAATTTTTTGCAATTCTTGCAATGTTCTGCAGTTTACTGCTCGTATTTCAGATGAAGAAATTTGACGATTCGGCGTATCCGTATTCGTAATATTCGTGACCGTAAGAGTCAGGAGTAATGCTTAGTCGTAGGTCATCAGCCTCGACGTATCCCAAAATGTTTTCGGTGCGAAAAATGGACGGGACATGGGAGAACAGAAGCAGAAAGAAAGAAAGGGAATGAAAAAAAAAAGAAGGTATAAATCGGATCGGGCGCGCCTCAGCACGCCCGACCCGCATTTGGAACAGTGAACCCCCCTTCACTATGTGAGACCGGAGGCAGCGCTGCCGGTGGCTGCCGGCTTCTGCCCGGCCGGCCACGGCCTGGCGACGCCGCCACCGCCTCCCTGGTCTAGCCACCGCCCTCTTTTTCCCATTTTCGGCCCGATGGAGATTTTTGAGAGAATTCTGCCCAATCTGCCATCATCCCCGCCTGCATGGCCGCCAGCTTGCCGCCATAGCTCCGCCCCGGCGAGGATGACCTCCGGCCACTATCGTCCCGGCCTCCCCGCCCCCAGTTCGCCACCGTGAGGTAAAAATAGTTTCGCCTCTTTTTTTTCAATTTTCTGTTCTGGGCGACCTGCGACTATGCCGCTGGTTGCCGGCCGCCGCCGCCGGGCCTTTGGCTATCTCCCGGCCCGGCAATAATAAGGCTACCACCCTTGGCCCGAACCGCTGCTTCCCCGGCCATGACCCTTCCACCATTTTCCGATCTAGACGGGCAGTGCTTTCTTTTTGTAATGTTCTGTCATTGTGTGTTGCGACAACCGACTGTGTTGCCAGTGGCTGGCCCCGGCGACCGGCCTTTGGCCCTCCCCCTAGCTCGGCAACGGAAAGCCGCCACACTAGCCGCTGCCTTGGCTGCCGCCTCCCTCAACCCCCTCTGTCTTATTCCGGGATAAAAATCTTTTTTTTTCTTTTTCCCATTCTCGTGTGTTGCGATCCATGGTCATGCAGCTAGTCTCCGGCTGTTGGCGTTCTCCCGAATCGGCGACGGCAAGGCCGCTGCCTTGGACTGAACTGCTGCCTTCTCCAGCCCATCACCTCTCCTGTCGTTTTTCAATTTTGGACATATCTTTGCTCTGGTTTTATTTTTCTTCTTCACCGGTAGTGTCCGTTCTCCATTGACTGGTGTTGCATGATGCTGGGTCAATGCCTATTTGAATCGCTGTGGTCCAGCGATTGTTGAATTGCCACCATCTTCCAAGTTTGTCCCTCGGCACCGTTTGACCATTTGTGGCTGATGGTAGCGTGTTCACCACCCTGACCCGGTACTCCGTGGGCTCAACTAAATTGGGTCTCTTCAATTTTCTGATCGGTTGTTTTACTATCGACAGCTGCAAGTGTTGGCTTGACTCAATAACGGAAAGGGGTTGCTGCTTCTAACCTCCTCTGCACGTCTTCTACACACACTAGATGTCCCTAAACTTTGGGGTACACCTCTGACCGGTGTCAAGTGACCACCCCAGCCTAAGGCCAACCTTGTGTCCGGCCTAACGTTGCGTGGACTTGGGCCGTATGTTCGATCGACGTGGGGTTTGCCCTGGCCCAGTGACATCAAGGGCGGATAAGTTCGACCTGATTCTAGCTCTGCACCCACTTTTGTTACGCATGACCCAAAAACCTACGGGAAAAGTTCCCGAATTCCAATTCTCCTAAGGGGAAGTATTATTGTAAGCCATTAGACTCAGCCCATTGAAGGCTCGACTGATGTCGTGGCCATACCCTCCACTGTATGCTATGCTTCATGCACGATAGTCTGTACAATGAATTGGTTGTGGGTAGCATTTATAAATGACGCCACCCTTATCGGCCACCTATGCTAGGCCTTCGTGCCTCAACGTATGTTTAGGGAATGTCTCCACCACTAGGCAATATAGCCGTTAAAGCCCTCTGCCATCTTGTGAGGCTTCGACAATGCGAAATTGTCGCCGCTAGATGTAGTATGCGGCCTATTTTAATGTTTTGTGGCCGACGAAGTATTTTATACCGTTGGCCGACCTCCAATCAGTTACTCCTCATTCTGTGGTCGCTTTTGCCATTTCTAGTGGCACGACCTTGTGTTCAGCTGCCTTAGTGCGTCCAAACCTTTGGCTTCGAGTGAAATTAATCTAACTCTATTGAGATTAATTCTAGCATCTTTGAAAATCCTTGGGACAAAACAACAACTCTCAGTGCGATGTTTTTGGCCGTATATTCCGCTATCGACGCTGCCACCGTCGTTTGCTCGCCATCAAACTCTTATGGATTACGAGGTAGGGGACCTTGAACTTGTAATTTCATTATAGCATGCTTTGATTGTGTAGTAGCATGCTAAGAGTTTATAATTTAATGTTTGCATGATTATGTTGCTTATAAAAGCATGTTGTATGTATATGATTTGTGTGTGTATGTTAGTGAAGACTAAGGGCACATAGTAAGTTGCTATGAATCGTGTGTATGTGACCAGAGCATGTGATCTTTGTTGGGGGTTGGTAGTATGTGATCGATGGACCCAAGTGGGAGTGTTTGATTGTAAGTTTGGTAAGGGATACATCATAGTCTATGATGTGGAAACAGTGACAGTGTGTCGAGCGAGGAAAGACGAAAAATAGACGGGCGAAGGTTGGGTTTGATGAGATTGGGGGATTGGTTTGGATTGAGCTGATGAGATATTAGAGCAACGAGCTGAAGGCTTCGGAGATGTAAGGATTTAGAAGATTTAAGGTTCAGAGCATCTTGGGGGTTGTGAGATAGTGAGCGATAATAGCATAATTGTACACGCATAATTACGTAATATGAATTGTAACGGAAGAATAATAAGTAAAGAATAAGTAAGGGTTTGATGACTTGATTTGGGTTTAAAGAGTTTGATTTGAGGAGTTTGAGTAAGATGATTCTATTTTATGGCGTATGGTGTATGTTGTAAGACCGTAAGTGTATGATGGTAAGATCATCAGTATGGAATTCGAGTTTAAGTAAGGCTATGCAGAGATTGGTAAAGTTGTAAGTGTAAGAGTGGGGGATGAGTTAAGTAAAGAAATTCTACCTTTGTGGATTGGAATTTTGGGACGGGCGTATTTCTAGCCTAGTTGGTTGAAGAATGTAAGATAGTAGTCATTTCGAGCATAATTGTATATGCATAAGTTATCTAATATGAACTTGAATGGTAAGTAACCTTAATTTGATAATGTTGTAAGTTTGAGACTGAGGGTTCGACGGATTAAGTTCCGTTTTGAGCTAGTCGATAAGTAATCGACTGAGTGTCCTTCCTGGTCTAGCCATAGTGTTATCTTGCGGGATGTTGTTTGTGTGCTATATAGAGCACCAGACGTCTGATGCTCTATTGAGAGCAACCATATGTATGTTTTTTATTTAGTCTTGGTGCTGTATTTCAGCCCAGACATTTGATGCTCTGTTGAGAGCGCTGTAAGTTTCCGCCTTTCGTGGGCTATGTATGTTTTCTGCCTACAGATGACATTGTATGTTCTGCCCAAGAGTGGCACTGTAAGATTCCTGCCCAAGAGTGGCACTATTGTTTTCCGCCCTTAGTTAGCACCGTATGGCCCTTGTTGGCAATGTATGGCCCCAAAGAGTAGGCATTTGCGCACTCAGGTAAGCAGTATCATGGACCTGCTCTTACCTGTTTGATCCTGTGCCCCATGAGCATAGGTGTGCCTTGCCTTCGGAAAAGTCCATGGCGTCTAGTTGCTCCCCGAAGGTTAAGGTGACGCCCTAGTAGCATTCATCTCCTTTCCGACACTGGAGCTTATTAATTGTACTGAGCTTCAGTTGTCGGTAGTATGTGTTCGATAGTAAGAGTTAGTATGTTTCAGATTTTGAGTATGTTGTATGAGTAAGTTTGTGAGACTTTGATTTAGACAGTAAGCGTAAGTGTAAGTGTAAGTATAAGCTTCTATGGGAGATGTAAGAGTACATTTATGTGTAAGAGTAAGATTGTACGAGTAAGGTCGTACAAGTGAGTTCGTACGAATAAGGTCGTATGAGTATGTGTATGTTGTAAGTGTAAGCGTACATTTGTATGAGTAAGCTGATAAGACTAATTCAGAGTGTAAGTGTAAGAGCATGATATATGAGTAAGTGTAAGTTCAATTTGTACAATGATTTGTATGCGTGACCATATTTATACTTCTTATTCTTTTTGCTTCATGTGTGATTGCATGGAAGCATTTGTATATGAACTTATGGAGTTCATTGATTTATATTTTTCCCTTACTGGGTATTTTCCTACTGAGTATAAAAATACTCACCCCATTTTTTTTAGCCCCTTCGACCGGAGGCTTTTGCAGGTCGATCGTCAGCTGTTGAGACTAAATTTTTCCCCGTGGTGGACAATTCTTCCTCGACTTGGAGTGCCGCAAGATTGCAGTGAGGCTGTGGATTATAATGCCACGATTTCATGTATTAATTAAGGTGGGAGAAATTTATTATGTACTGGACTTGTGTATGTACCTATGAATGATTTTAAGACTGTGAAAGAACTTGTACTCAGAGATGCCTGGGAGGTTTTTGCTTTCGAAACCCATGGCCATGGTAGATTTTATTCGTATGCTTTTGTATTAGGTCACGCCTGAGAATGTTATTTTTGTCGTATGTTTACGAAAACCGTTTCACACATTTTGAATTTTGTTGGTTAATTTGATTTATGTCCATATTTCGAAATAAAATATTTGTAAGATTTTAAATTAAATGTGTCGAAAAACCTTGGACATGACAGCGCCAACTTATTCTTTTTTTCTTTCTACATATATACTTCAAACACGTGTATCTTCCTACCCCGGAATCGGATTCTCGCGTTCTTGGTACCGTTGGACTCGTATCGATGAGCCCTTCAATAAAAACCTACTTAAAGTAATATATGGTGCTCTTTCTAAGTGGGTCCCGCCTATAGTACATGCTTGTTGAGGTCGTAAATTCTGGTCTCGATCTCTGTTTTACGCCTTCTTCGAATCGTTACGCTCGTTTCTTCGAGCTCTACTCATATACAGAGGTTTCAACCGTTGAAACCCTCTAAAATTCATTGAAAGGTTATCTAACTACCTCTTACACTGTAGGTTAAATGTAATTAGAAAATCGGGGTGTTACAAATATATTGGGCATTGTTAACACGTGTGATCAACTAGGAGAGCATATACTAGATTATCTTATGGTTAGAAAGATTTTAAGGCCCTTGTCCTCTAAATCAAAATTAAGGTGGTTGCAATTAATGAATCTAAAAAAATTGACACCTTAGACATAGAGGAACTCATAGAGAACTTAAGAACCTTTGAGATACAAGAGGAGTCTTATGGGAATAAAAATAAATTATTTGAGAAATCTTGAGGAAAACAAATTGCCTAAAGAACAACTAAGAAGTCTTCCAAGAAGTCTAAAGCTTTGAATACCTTAGAAGAATATAAAGAAAGTGAGAGTGAAGATGAACAAATGCTCTTGTTGACTAAAAATTTTAAGAAAATTTTTAAAATTTAAAATTTAAGGTTTGGAAACAAGGGTCAAAATTTAGGGAAGAGGCAAGGGAAAAGAAGATATGAGAGACAAAACAAACAAGATAGGAAAAACATGAAGTGCTTTGAATGTGGTAAGTTAGGTCATTTCGTTGCTGATTGTCCTAATAATAATTCTAATAGTTCTTCTCATGAAAAGGCCAAGAATATCAAGGGGTTTGATAAAAAGAAAAGGGGGAAAGTGTTTTAAGCGACTTACTTTGATGAGAGCTCTTCTAAAGTAGAAGAATTTGAAAGAACTATGTGTCATATGTAATGTTATTGGCTAATTTTGTTGATCAAAACTATGTTGAAACTTCAAGTATGTAATTAGTCTTAGGAATTTGACTAGATGTAGTTGTCGTCGATTCAGGTTCGGAATTGATGGACTTGAAAAATAGGAACAAACGTGTTCTTATGGATCAAGGCTGAAGTCTAAAGAGTGTTGAAGGTAAATGAGATTTATTCAACATACACTCTCATATAAAAATTACTTGGAAAAGTTTCAGAAGTGATTTTGGAAGTTTCAGACCGATTTAGGGTAAAATTGTAAATGAACAGTGTCATCAATCGATCGCTGAAACATACACCGTCCTTATTGATCTATTGGTTATGAACCGTAGCATGGAAGAGTTGAATCGATCGATCACTTCAGCAAATAATTGATCAGCACTTAAAATAACCCTTTGTAAAATGAAGCCAAGAGTTTATCGATCGATCGATCAGTATATCAATAGATCGATTGCTCAAAGTATCATACCCTAAGTAAATAGTGAACGATCGATTGTTAGTAGTTTTGATACCTAATTCAATCCTTTCTGGAAGAGATTTTATTCCTAGTTGGACTCAAAGTCTCAAACCAACTTAAAGACCTATATAAAGGCTAATGTATGACAAATTTGAAGAGAAAAAAACCTAGAAAATATTAGAGAAGAAAAGAGATGTCCTTCATCATTGTTTTCCTATAGAGTCCATAAAAAGCTTTAAGAACATATTAATGGCGGATTCATGAAGACACACAACTGAAAGAGAAGATTCTCATACAACAAATAAAAGAGGAGACATTAAATTCTTCAAGGGATTTGAAGAATCTCAAAGGTAGATTAACAATCAAAGAATGAGTCTTTGATTGAGTTGCTAAAAGAAGAAGAAGAACAGAACATGAAGAGAGAAAAGTTCAAGTATTCTACAGAGGAAGAATCGAAGGCCAACAATGAAGAAGATTGAATAAAGAAAAAATTGTTCTTGTTTGTGTCAAGTCTAGAGGTTGGTTGGTTATTCTTGTATCTTATAAGTTCTATCTTACTAGAGCATTGATTTGAGCTTGTTGAGGTTGTCATAGTTTTTCACCCAAGTTGAGTTTTTCACATTAAATCTTTGTGTGTTATTGTGTGGTTTGCATGCTTAGACTAATTGATAGCATGGTAGATTGATAGGTAATGCATAGATACTTCATTTCCATTGTTAATTAGAAATTTCTATGCCTAGAGAGTACCATTCTTGATTCTTACTTCTATGAAGTACAAGTTTAAAGGTCAATCTAGTGATCAACTATAGCCGTCTAGTTGGATATTAAACTCTCAGAATTGTACAACTATATTGCCCTTCATTCAAGTGTGCATGAAGATGGTTCTAGTGAAGAGTCTCATAGGTCCACTTCTCTTGAAGAGAACTCAGATTCTAACTTAGATTCAAATGAGTACAAGAGGTTCCTCTAACAACTTCTAGTTCACTAGAGTACTTATATCATCTAAAGAGAAATTAGATGAGTTCAAGGGTGAGAAAAAGACATTTGAGACCTTGTTGAGCATAGGTCAAACCAATAAGATGTGATTAGGTTTTAGGAATATCTTGTCTACTCCCTTAGTAAAACCTACTATCTTTTTGAAGGCTAAATAGAGTAACTAACAACCAAATATAGTGCCCAACCCACCTAGGTTAAAAAAAAGAGCTAAAATTAAATTCTAAGATTGTGGGAATTTGTGACATGTGTCATATATACTCATACTAGAAAGGAGTATACAAATAACCATCCTTTCAAACTTAGCTCAAGGAAGAAGGAGAAGAAGCCCCCTATCCATGTGACTCCTAGACTACCCCACCAAGTGTATGAGAAGAAGATTAAAAGAGTGTGGGTGAGTAAGATTGATCTTAAGGGATTGAAGGATCAACTAGGAAGCGCAAGCAAGAACATTTTACATTGCCTTAGGATAGGTTGGTTAGGCAAGGCTAAGGAACTAGTCACTAAGTAAAAAGAGTTTTTGTCCATGATTAAATGCTTTCTATCTTTTAAGACACACATGTTTTTAGTTTTACTTAAATTTGTTTTGTTTTCATTTTGATGTTATTCGTAGGTTTTGAATGAAAGAAGAAAATAAATGGAATATGATTAAAAAATTACAAAAAAGTGTAGTTTTTGCTTGATTTGCAATTTGCTTTATTTTGTTTTTGATTTTTTCATCTTTTAGGACAAAAATGAATTAATTTTCTTTTAAACTAAAAAGCAGCATGATTTGTGGTCAATATACCTTAACAAAGAGATTGATACACCAAGGAGAGTGAACATCAATTTGATTTTCTTTTGTTTAATGTTTAACTCTAATTTTAAAAATTTGCACACATCATATTTAGACTCGGGTCAATTTTATGAAAGGTCAAGAGAGATATCTTATACATGAGTTGACTTATGCATTTGGTTCTAGTCGAGTCTTGGTAATCAAACTAGAGGAACTAAAGTTAGACTTCTATTTATTATTCAAAGAAATAAAATTCCTTATAATTTGCTTCAATAGTTGTAAGTTTTATTTACTTCAAAATCTTATTTAAAAGAATTATCTGCATAAAGATGATTGGGTAGGGCTAACTACTTAGGTCGGCCTAGGCTAGTGTGAAGCTCCCATCTCCTTGACATCAAGAAAAATAAAAAAAATAAAAAATCAATGATGCAAGTAGAGAGGATTCAGAAAATGTCTTTTCTTGAAAAATAAAGTTAGGAAAAATATCATAACTCAGAAAAAAGGCATTGGCATATTCATAATAGAGCTTTTAAATTTTTTTATATCTTTTTATAAGAAAATATACAAAGATTCTAGCTAAAGTGAATAAAAAAATGAGAACTATTTCTTTATTAGGGTCTTAACTAATTTGTCTCAATTGAATAAGAGTAATCTTGTGAGATTCATGATTAAAAAAGACACGAGTTAAAACATTGGTGATTTTTCTAAAATAAATAAAATAGAGTTAAATTGTCAAAATAAAGAAATAAAAATTTGCGATCACAAACCAATGGAGATTACTAAACTAAGGTAAGTTATAAATGAACATAATGTAGATGCACTTATATTAAAAGAGAATTAATAAAAAGTAATGCAAAAGAGCTCAACATTGCTTGCTTGGACGTTTTTTATTTTTATTTTGAGTTTTGGAGTTCAGAACAATCTTATTTCATCTAAAAAGGTCTTGATTTGTTTTTGGAATTTTTTGAAAATAAAAAATAAAAAATTCAAGATCAATTTGATCCAATCGATTAATCGTTGATTTCCATTTTCATGCCCGATCGCATTTTTTTTTAAATAGCTAAAGCCCATAAAGCCTCATTTCCACCCAAAATTTCCAAGAGGAGTGTGCAAAGGCTTCTAAAGGTGTTTAGGCCTGTTTTGAGTGAAGACCAACCTATTCGTCATTTTAACGATTTCACCGCGGCTAAGGTACGTCCTTTATCTAAAACATTTTTAGGGTTTTTAAGCTGATTTCAATGATTTTCAACATTTGGAACTTATTAGAATAGCTAGATCTATATTTGTCTACATTTTCACGTGATTTGAACGGTTAAACATAGATATTTCATGAGTTTTTCAATTCAGATTCAAGTTCTCATGACAATTTGGGAATTTTTGAAAATCACACCTTTTTTTTTTATATCAAACTTAGACATTGCTTTAGTTATGAACCTTGCTCTAGGCTTTAAGATAAATCCTATATTAAAATTTGGAGTTAATTGGACAACAAATTTTGTTAGGGTATTCATTTAATTTTAAAATTTTGCGCTTTAGTTTTTATTTCATTTTTTTTGAAATTCTAGGATTAATTTATTGACTAGTTATGTTTAGCACTAACATTTATTTTCTTTGCCAAATTTAGATGGAGAGAGAGAAAAGAAATTAAATATTATGAGTGGTTATGTAAGATCTCTAAACTTGAACCGGTTTATTTTATTCTATTTAATTGTCATTGTGTGGTTTAGTGCTAATTGTGATTGGTTTTGACTATTTTCAAAATTGAAGTGGTTAAAAAAGGTTTTAGCCAAAAGTTTCTTCACAAATATACCTTTTAAGTTAATTCAAGTCATTTGGAATTTTTTGAGAATTTTTGAAATTTTTACTATTTTTCCCGAAAAGTTAGGGTGCGGGACCCACCGTTGGCCCCACGTGCGAAATTTGGGTTATTAGTCCTAAATGACCCTAACATCAACCTAAGACACAAAATAATTATTTTAAAAATTTTAGTCTTCAATTTGGGTTTAAATAAGCAAGATTTGCCATTTTTAGTGTAAAACCCTATTTGTACCCCACTAATTAATTAGGTTTACCCCACCCTTTACTATAAAAGGAAAAGCCCATTAACTTTCCCAATGGGGAAAGGGCTGAGATTAGGAGCTTAGGAGCCTAATCCCCATTTTCCTTGAAGAGAAAGAAGATTAAGGTATGGATTTGTTTAATGTTTCATTAATCCATTAAGGTTTTTCTTAAAATTTTCAAATCTCTTCCTTTGCTTTGGATCAATCTTGATTTTTACTCAAAAATTACTGATTTGGGTGTCTATTTCAAAACCTAATGATGGGAATTTCGTTTTTTAACTTCTTGAACCCTAGATCTGCTAGTTTTTGAAGGCTTTAGATGTTTCAAATCGAATTTATAAAGATATTAATAAAAAGCCCTTTGTTGGGTAGGTTTTGAAGGTGTTTGAGGAGTTATTTTGAGTCAATAAGTTGCTTGAAGGTAAGTGTTTTGATCCTAAACATTTTTGTGATTTCATATTCGAGTTTTGATAGAGTTTGAAGTGGGTTCCATGGTTATGAGCTTTAATAGTGATTTGATAAAGGTTTAATCTTTGATGAAATTTATTAGGGTTTTTGTTTAGTAATGGCTAGATTTGATGTTTATTAAGTATGAATTTGATTATGGTGATGTTTGGGAATAGGGTTTGGGAGTTTAAGTGGTTCATGAGAAGTTTCGGTTTTGATTTTGAAGTGGGGAAGACGAACTAGAGCCACTGTGTTGGCGTTTGAACGACCATGTAGGTTGATCAAACAGCAGTATTGCAGTTTTGACCATTTTGTTTCTTTTGCTTATTTTTATGCTTTTACTCTTAAATATCATTTCGGTTTTGATTTTGAAGTGGGGAAGACGAACCAGAGCCACTGTGTTGGCGTTTGAACGACCATGTAGGTTGATCAAACAAGCGGTATTGCAGTTTTGACCATTTTGTTTCTTTTGCTTATTTTTATGCTTTTACTCTTAAATATCATTTCGGTTTTGATTTTGAAGTGGGGAAGACGAACCAGAGCCACTGTGTTGGCGTTCGAACGACCATGCAGGCTGATCGAACAACAATATTACAGTTTTGACCATTTTGTTTCTTTTGCTTATTTTTATGCTTTTACTCTTAAATATCATTTCTTAGTTCATGCTGAGTAATTTATGTTAGAATGAGCTGCTGGAATGACATGATATTGATGTTGGAAATTATGAAGAATATTTAGACATTATGTGAAATTACATGTTATTGGCTAAACATGTTAGGATTGCTTATCTTGAATCTATGATTGAATGATTACTTATGTTTTAAGCATGATTCCAGCAAGATTATAGTATGAGAATGGAGTTATATGCCTTTACATATCATGATTAAGTTATGGGTGAATGATGATGACATATCTAGCTTCAAGTGTGGGATGCATATGCTTATAGAAGTTTAGCATGAGGTTGCACATTAGATGTTAATGTGCATGTGTGTGGTATGATGATGAGTTAATTATAAGGCATGTTTATATGCTTAGAATTAAATTTTTTGCCATGTACACACACATGTGGGGGATGATTATGATGATGCTTGGTATTATGGTTATAAATGATACATGAGGGGCTAATGAGAGCATGTATCATGAGTTTGGATTCATGTATGCCTTGCCCACGTATGTACCATGTTGCATGAAACAAATTTCCAAATGAGACTTTATCGAGATTAGTCGTGATTGATCAATTAGATGCAATGATGTGAGGTTGCGTGTCAGATTAATCGATTATTGGCTTATCGGAATTTGGTTAGTCCGAAAGGACATGCTTTTGATTTGAGTTCTTGTGTAGAACATGGATACTCCCTGGGTTGAGTCGATCTGAGTTGATGTTGAGTTGAGTTGAATGGTGAGGAGTTGTGTACTTGTCATGTGGTTAAGATTTCTTGAGATAGCCATCTGGACCCTGAGAATCCAAAGTGGCACGCCTTCGTGCACCGGCTACCACATGTTATAGGTTCCTTGTGTGGGAATTTGGACTCTTCCCACCGCAGGAGATGTCTAGGGTGAACACACATGCTCTAGGTTCTCTGTGTGAGATTCGAACATCCTAGGTCAGGATTGTCCTGGGCGAGCAGACTTAGGGGGCTGACTACCCTGAACACCTTAGGTTTCCTTCGTGGAAATTGGACTACATCCAACCTATGTGGCATGATTGTATTTCTCTCCATGATGGAGACATTCACCGTTTGTTGATGATGTATATGCATGAGATAATATTATGCCTAGGTTACACAGGTTGTGTAGGGATAATTGAGATTATGTTACACAAGTTGTGTATTTCGAGTTTTTCACCATATTTTATTCATGAGTTTAGTAAAGAGAAACTAAGATAAAAATCATGAATGCATGTGTATGGTATGAATGATGGTTTGTTCATGTTGCACACGTCTTTACTTAGACTTGAACACTACTATTATATACACAAGTGTAAAAGTATTTGTGGTGATTATTTGACACAAATGGACTAGGAATGATGCACATATGGACTGATTTGAGCATATCCCTTGTATTAGGACTCATGTAGTGTTGCTCATATATGTGTCATCTTGCATACATCATGAAAATAGTTTATGAATGAGATTAATCGTGATTAGCTGTATTTGATTGATTGAATGAAATTAGATGACATTAGATGTCAGATTAAATTGTTCGAAGGTTTATTGAAATCGGTTTTGGGTCCGAAAGGACATAATTTTGTTTTGAGTTCATTTGAGAACATGGTACCTCCCCGGGAGATGAGTTAATTGTGGTTTGAGTTTATTTATTTAGTTACCTGGACCCTGAAAATCCAGAATAGTATGTCTGAGTGCATCGGCTTATCATGTGCTCTAGGTTTCTTTTGCGGGAATCAGACTCTCCCCAGCAAGAGATTGTCCTTGGCGAGCACAGTGCTCTAGTTTTCCCTTGTGGAATTTGGACTATCCCTACAAGTGATTGTCCTTGGCGGGCACACAACCCTAGTTTTCCTTTATAGGGATTTGGACATTCCCTAGCGGGCAAACTGCCCTAGTTTTCTTTTATAGGAATTCGGACCTTCCTTTTTAGGATAGTCCTTAGCGGGCAAACTGATCTCATTTCCTTTATGGGATTCAAACCTTCCTTTTTAGGATTGTCTTTGCTGAGCATAGGGGTAATATCTCATGTGTTGCAACTATAATTTATTTTATCTCAGGTGTTGCAACTATTACTTTAAGTACTTACCTTTTTTTACAAAGTATCATAAACATTGCCTAGAGAAGGGGCTCACTAATGCTAGAGAGAAACATTAGGGATGGGGAGACTCCCGGAGTCTCCACGAGTTTTAAAAATCTTACTAAGCATTTTATCACCTTTAAATTTTTTTAAAAACTAATATAATAATTTTAAATAAACAAATAAAATTTCACTTTTTTATTAGAAAAATAATTTCAAATATTTTTTGTGTGTCATGGCATGTATTAACTTTTTTCTTATTAAATTCCTAATGCATGCGCATTTACGTGCATCAAACACTTTCGGCACATGTGATTATAATTATGTGGCCACATGAAAGAGGGGACTAATGATAATCACATAGCGTACATAACCTAAGGATTCGGCCAATAGAGATGGACATAGGGTATATTTAAGGATGAAAAATCTCTCACCCCTTCTTTGAGCTACCTTACCTCCTTACTACTTCCCATAGATATATGGGAAAAGTTAATATGAGCCCGGGCTCACGCGCGCCAACGTACGCCAGAGCTCTATAGGCCATCAAATTTACATCCGGCCGCCCATAATACTCATGGGTTTAAATGCCCCGTGAGTATTATGGGCCACCGGATATAAATATGGTGGCCATAGAGCCCGGGCGCACGTGGGCAGGCATGAGCCCAGGCTCATATAAACGGAACTCTAGATATATATCGTCTGTGTATATATTGGGCAAGGTGAACTAAAATAAGGGGTTAGAGACTCCTCTCTTTTTAAACCCGTGAGTATTATGGGCCGCCGAATGTAAATCTGGCGGCCATAGAGCCCAGGCGCGCGTGGGCAGGCATGAGCCCGGGCTCATATAAACGGAACTCTAGATATATATCATCTGTGTATATATTGGGCAAGGTGAACTAAAATAAGGGGTTAGAGACTCCTCTCTTTTTAAACCCGTGAGTATTATGGGCCGCCGAATGTAAATCTGGCGGCCATAGAGCCCAGGCGCGCGTGGGCAGGCATGAGCCCGGGCTCATATAAATGGAACTCTAGATATATATCGTCTGTGTATATATTGGGCAAGGTGAACTATAATAAGGGGTTAGAGACTCCTCTCTTTTTAAACCCGTGAGTATTATGGGCCGCCGGATGTAAAGCTGGCGGCCATAGAGCCCAGGCGCACGTGGGCAGGCATGAGTCCGGGCTCATATAAACGAAACTCTAGATATATATATAGTTAGTGTATATATTGGGCAAGGTGAACTAAAATAAGGGGTTAGAGACTCCTCTCTTTTTACTTTTATTTTATTTTCTTGTTAGCATTTTGTCTCCTACAACTTACCAAAATTTAACCCGCTTGATCCAACCAGAAGGTCTTTGTAAACATCACCCAAACGATAAAGCGTATTTTATTGGGAACAACTCCATTGGGGTTGTCACCTGCTTCTCTCACTTGAGGCCGCTCTTTCGCTTGTGTCAGGTACACTTCCCCTTTCTATTTCTTCTTCTCTCTCTGAACAAGATTCGTTTGTTTGCTTCCTCTCCGGGGGAACCGGCTGAATGGAATAGGCTCGGGCTTGTTCCGGCGGATTGCGGATGAAATCGCTTGTCCTCGTCGATCCGAAGGCTGGCGGAGATTGCCCTGGTCTAGCCGAGGGAGGCCGAGATCGCCGTCACCTGGCGCTCAAGGAGAAGGATGGCTGATATTGCCAATTCTTGGCCTGATTCGGGCGAGGGCTGATTCCTCCCAATAACATTTTTTTGTTGTTAGTGAATGACGGCTTGCATCTGCCAAAAAAAACAAGAGAATGATGGTTTAATTTTATTTGGAAGAGGGAACAAACCAAGATTTATTTCTTCCTTTTTGATTAATTAAAGTTTGTTTGTGTGAGAAAAGCTAAATGTCGAAAAACTAAGACTTTATGTCTAATTGTTCCTGAAAGGAAAAAAAAAAAGTGCCTGTGAGGGCATTGTTTATGCGTTCAACTCGGTTTTGGTTTTTCATCTGAATCGGGGTAAGTTGAGTTTAGACTAGAAATTGATACCTCTGCATAAATTGGGAGGCAAAAATGAGGTCTCTCTTCGTGATATTTGTCTTCTGTGCACATGTTGTTGCTAATTCCTCATAAGTCTACATGGCTGAATATGAATATGATTAACCGAAAGGATCACTAGTAAAAAGGTTTCTTGTAGCAATGATAACGTGCTACAGTACATATTGGAGATGGGATAAGATGGGAAAATGTTCTTATTGGAATATTAGGAGTGAGACATAAATTGTTACTATTGACCATTTTAATACAGTTATGGATGTCAATTAACCTTATGTAAAATTTAAATTTTCAGAATTTATTAATATTTTTGGATTTGAAAATTATGGGACATTCAATCTAGAAGTGATTTTGTAAATGAAATAACGGATTTGTACTTTTTACATGTGTTTCCTCTCCTTAATAGCGATAGGCACGACACCAGCTTTGATTCTCCAGTATTAGGCACAATATCTAGATATTTTCTTCGGGTCATTGGCCAATTTTTCCTAGGGAGATTTTTTTTCTGAGTGGTGGTGTTGTGGTGTGTGTAAAATTTTCCAGGAATTTTTTTCTTGCACTGCTGAATTAGTGTTTCCTGTAAAATCAAGGAAATCCTTACTGTATTAATGAAAGTTTTTCTTTTTTTGATACGTGTGATGAAATGTTTCAAAGATGATTATCTTATCATGTAAGACATCACTGTCATAGTTTGCTGTTTTGTTTGTGTATCTAATCCTAATTTTTGCTTTATTTATTGTCAATTGATGTATTTGAGCTGTGGCTTCGAGATTGAAAAATGACTGCTAGCACTATAATAGTAAGTTAATGCATAACAATATTCAGTTACACTAGTGGTTATGTAAGGACTTTAGTCATCTTTCTCTGCTGTCATGTATACTCGCGGGAAAAGAGATGTAGAAAATTGGGATTGAACTAAACAACTACAGTGGAGAGGTAGCTGTACAAGGGTGGACTGTGTATTCAACTTTCAAGTCTCAATAATACTATGTAGTTGTGGCATAGAGGTGGCTTATGTGTTAAGTCAGGTAAATGACAGCTAAGTTGAATGAGTCAGACTGATAACGGTGCGGAGAAAACAGTGAGCTGCATATTAAGCCGTGAAACTGATGTTTTAAATGCAGGATGAGACTGACAATATTTCAGAGCAAAGAGGAAAAGAATTGATGATAGTTCAAATAAGACAGTTAAAAATACAGTGATAGTTTAAAGGAATAGTACAAGTAGTTAATGAAAGTTCAGATAAAACAGTGAAATAGACTCTTGAAAGTTCACATAAAACAGTAAAATTATAGAAAGCTTGTTAATTTTATGATTTCAACGAGGAATGGTGAGATCTGGCTAAAAAGTGATAGTGAGAAATTGGCAAAATTTTTCCATTCTGTACCAATCTTTTGAATTTTCGTCTTGTCAGGCATTTTTATCTCGAGACCTTGGTGATATCAAGACCTCCACGAGGTCTTGCAGAGATGAAATCATGAAATTCCTTGGAGGTGTATTTTTTTGTCTTTGCTTGTGTTTAGTAAAGTGAATTTCCATGTCACTCTTGAATTGATCAATAAAGTTCCAACACTTTTTTATTCTTGTCCAATTTATTGTTGTCTTTTGATGTTGTTGACACTGAGGTTGACGCCCACTGAACCATTATGAGTATTGAATTCACCATATGAATTGGCTGTAGATTTGAAATTATACGAACAATTATGTTTATGGCATGCCATTTAGTTGCGAGCCTGATTAAATTTTTCATGGGTCATGCTACTTATATTCATTCGGTTATTCTTTTTCTTTAATTCATTTATTGATTGATTCTTCTTCTTCTTAATGAAATGCTAAAGGGTTGTTTCCTTCTGATATTTTAAGGATGTCAACCTTAATGTAGTACTTGACTCTCATTGCAGTAATTATTGACTCTCCTATTTTAAATATTTTGTGATTTTAGTTAAAATGATTTGTATGTTTCTTTGTGGTACGCAACTCTCATTACAGTAATTATTGATTTTCCTATTCAATTGTTTTAATTGTAATGTAATTTTAGTTAAGATGATTTTTTTTATCTTGTCAAATTATATATAATTTAGCCGTGTGCCCGGCTTTCACTTTTGTGAGTATATGGCAGGAGTGCATGACTAAAAAGTATTGTGCCACATTTTTAAAAAAAAATTGGTGCATTAATCTTTCCTCGATAAAGATTTTTGCATGTGATAGTTTGATTTCTGTTTTATGACAGGTGACATATAGGGCATAAGTATTATTAACTTTTAGAATGATATCAATCTTGTTGAAGTGCTCTGTTTAATTTTTTTAGAAGATGGTTGGTAGCGGATCACCTCCTGACTCCCAGGAGCAAAATCAAAACCCTGATTCTAATGTGGATGCAAATGCACTATCTGAGACTGAAGTCACCCTTGAAACCCTAGCTCAGAAAGTTCAGGAATCACTTTCATTGGGCAAGAAGCATAAGTTTTGGGAAACACAGCCTGTTGGACAGTTCAAAGATATTGGAGATAGCAGCTTGTCTGAAGGCCCAATTGAGCCCCCAACTCCTCTTTCAGCAGTTAAGCAGGAGCCCTACAGTCTTCCTAGCCAATATGAGTGGACCACTTGTGATATGGATTCTGAAGAAATTTGTACCGAGGTCTACAATCTTCTCAGAAACAACTATGTTGAAGACGATGAGAACATGTTTAGGTTTAACTACTCCAAGGAGTTCCTGCGATGGGCTCTCCGCCCTCCTGGCTATTACAAGAGTTGGCACATTGGTGTTCGTGTCAAAGGCTCAACGAAGCTGGTGGCATTCATTACAGGGATTCCGGCTAGGATAAGGGTTCGCGATGTGGTTGTGAAAATGGCTGAAATAAATTTCTTGTGTGTTCATAAAAAACTGAGGTCGAAAAGGCTTGCTCCTGTTATGATTAAAGAGGTAACCCGGCGGGTGCACCTAGAGGATATGTGGCAAGCAGCTTATACTGCTGGGGTGGTTCTTCCTACACCAATCACAACTTGCCAATATTGGCACAGGTCATTGAACCCAAAGAAACTAATTGATGTTGGATTCTCAAGGCTGGGCCCAAGGATGACTATGAGCAGAACTATAAAGCTGTATAAGTTACCTGAAACTACGACGACTCCTGGTTTCCGCAAAATGGAGCTTCGAGATGTGCCTGCTGTAACTCGAATTCTTAGGAATTACTTGAGTCAATTTGTTATAGCACCTGACTTTGATGAAGATGATGTGGAACACTGGCTTCTTCCAACAGAAAATGTTGTTGACAGCTACTTAGTCGAAAGCCCAGTGACTCATGAAATCACTGATTTCTGCAGCTTCTATACTCTCCCTTCTTCTATCCTTAATAACCAGAACTACTCAGTTTTGAAGGCAGCTTATTCCTACTATAATGTTTCTACTCGTACCCCTTTGTTGCAGTTGATGAATGATGCACTAATTGTGGCCAAACAGAGAGAATATGATGTCTTCAATGCCCTGGATGTTATGGAGAATGAGTCTTTTCTGAAGGAACTGAAATTTGGTCCCGGCGATGGACAACTTCACTATTATCTCTATAACTATCGAATTAGAGAAGTCCTGAAAGCATCAGCACTCGGGCTGGTGCTTCTGTAGCATTAACTTAGGGTGTGTGACCCAAAAGAAGTGAACCTGTTTATTTCTACATCAGTGTGGTGTCATCAGAGATTGTTTCAAACAATTATTGTATCGTAAAGCCAATTTTTGTAAATGGCTTGGGGGGGTGTACTTGCATTTTGTCTGGTTATACCAGGGAAGTAATTTATTACCTGCATTCATCTTCTGCGCCTTGTCCATTTTGTGTTAGATTTTAGTATACCCGGGCTCTCAAGGTACTGGCTTTACTCCGTTATTTTCTGATTAGGAATTCGAGTTTTGCGCTGGGATTCATTTACCTTGACCTCATGTTTTTACCCTTTTTGGTTACGCAAAACACTCTTTCCTTGTATGAAGGTTACAATTCGATGGGGTGGAATTATTTGGTAAGGTTTTAGGTTTCTAGTAGTGGACAAAATGTAATTTCGTGGGCTGTTTTTATACCTGGGTGAGGCTCTTGCTGATAATGTTAGTAGTACCTACCTTGACAAATAATAACGAGGGTATGTTTGGATTGTAGAAATCAGAAAAAAGAGAAAGTGAATCATGATGAAAGAGAATTACAAGAATTACATTGTATTATATTCTTTTAAGAGGCCAGTTTACATGAACCCAGCCTTGCACATGATTGTGTGAACTAAAGCATCTTTCGTCGTCGGATTTTGATTCAACGACGTGTGTTACTTAAAGGGATAGGTAAGCCTTGCGTAATGTGTTTTGTCAGGTTTATATCTAACAACTCACATTGCCTTAGCTCACGCAGTTGTGGGCAAGCCCATACTCTTGTAAACTCTTTCTTGTTTTTTATTACAAAATGAAGCCTCTTTTGTTGTTGTCACTACAACCATCTCCATACAACTTTCAATGGTGATAGAGGCAATGACGTGGTAGTGGTGGTGACAACGTAAAGTGAACAATGACAATGGTTATAGTGGAGGTGATTGTAGCTTAAGTGGTGGCGGTGATGACAATGGTGGTGGCGGTGGTGGTAGAGATGATAAGTTTTGTAATAGTAGCGATAGTGGTAGAGATGATAAGTTTTGAGATAGTGTTGGTCACCAAGGTTGATTTTAACAAGGTTGAAAGTACGTGTCCTCAGCATATTTTCTCCCAAATTTTATTGGGATGAGGGGCAAGAAATTTTAGAGGCATATTATCACCCTTTTTCTCCTAGTTGCTACTCTATTTTCTCTTTCTTTGTTGCACCAAAGAGTGGAAACTAGAGAACTTTTAAAAGATTTATTTCCTTTTCTATACTTTCTACTAATCTAAACAAACCCGAATGTTAATAACCCCATAAATTCTGCATTAAATTAGGGGTGGAAATTCGGTACTATGGACGAGGGAGGAGGCATATCTGAGTCTTATTGAATTCATCTTGATTTTTTTCTCTTTTATAAACATGATTTGTTTGGTTACTAATTTCTAAAATTATGCAATGGATGTAAATTATATATTAATTAATATGTACTAAATAAATACTAATTCTAAGGATATTGAGATGAAATCAATCATATTAATGACCAATGAGTTAATGTTGTTTACCAATAATAATAAAACGTCAAATGGAAAAAATCAATGAACACAATAAGCTCAATGTATAGGTCTTATAAAATTATTTACAGCGGATTGCATAATTTATATATTTTGTTTGCAGACAAGTGGACGCGCTCAAGATCTTGTCTTCAGTTTATGTTTGTGATAAACATTGGATATGGACTTTTTCTTTTCTTTTCTTTTCCTTTTATAGAGAATATTGACTTGTTAGACAAACTGTCACCATATTTTTATAAAGAATATTGACTTGTTAGACTAACTGTCACAATAATATGGACCTGACTTGTTCTGCACATATGTACAAATATATTTATTGACTTATAGTATTGTGTAGATTAATAGCGGCATTGCATAGAATTTTTATACTCCTTCCCATATTACTTGTTTATATATAAAATAATATGATATTTAAAAAGTTTATTAATTAACCTTTTTACTCCATCCATTTAACTTTTTTTATTCTATCCACTAATTACTATGAGCAAGATAAAATGAAATAAGATAATTAATATGATACAAGTTTCTTTTTTCAAATTCAGAGACATAGGGAATATTTAAAAAGATGTTTATGTATTGATTAAAAGTATTTTAAAAAATATGCAGTATCAAGGTGATATATAGATTTACAAAAAGGAAAATGCTATGTAGCTCCATTGATTCACGCCTAACTCTCTGCACAATGAAGGCATTGGTCCTACACACGAGCCCCTCAATCATTGTCATAGTAACAAAGTTCTCGAACTTCATCAAAATCCTATGAAAAATATTGAAATGGACATTGAGTAAATGCTTTACCAAACTTTTTAGCCCCAAATTTATAGTCATTTCAGGTAGGTCCTACACTTTTCTTTTTATTTTTAAAGCCTGTTCAGGCATATTTTTAGGATAAGAGTTTCAATAATAAGTTAATTATTGGGCCCCACAGTACCAAAGATCTTCGCAAGTTTTCCCCAACCCCCTTGAAGACGGAAGCGTTTTTTATGTTCCGCTTTGACAGCAAACTGAGCGTAAGGAATGCAGATAAACGTTTTATATGTGTTCCTTGTGCTCAACTCACATTGAACATGGAGCATAAAAAATACTCCCCTTCAAGACATAGGCTCTTTTATGGCCCTCGGCCCCTTCCTACAGCCATTTTAGCCCAATTTTCCTCAATTTTTTCTCCAAATTTTTTTGGAACCAACCCTTTGCTGAATTAAAGCCAAATCCTGAACTTACACACTTGATAATCGTGGAAAGTGTGTGTTAGTCATCTATGTAGCATTACTTTACACACATGGTAAAGGAAGTGTTTTTTTATGCTCTGCGATTATTGTGAGCCGAGTGTAAGGAACGCCTATGAGGCATTCATTTTCAAGATCGACGGGGCACATGTTAGCGTATATTAGTATATATAATACACACACTAACGTACGCCATCAATTTTGGAAATGAACGCCTCACATGCGTTTTTTAAGCTTGGCTCACTGTCAGCCCAAAGCAAAAAAAACTGTTCCTATGGTAGAAACTATTTTAAATAAGCTACATCATGAAGCTATTTAAAAAGGCTATGAAATTTCAAAAATAAAATTTATTATTTAATTTAATCCATGCCTAGAGGGGTGGCGGTGAATAAATATGGGATGTAATACAAGTGGCGAGGCACATGGACTGTGCCCCCTTTGTTTCCGCCGGCCCTCTCATCCCGTAAGAGGTGCAGATCTTGCGTGTTGATCAACCTGGGTATGTGCCATCCCCATGCCTGAACCATTTATCATGACCAGGACCATTGGACATGCGGAGGAGCAGCTTTCCATTGTTAATCACCGACAAATCTAGTCACAATAGACGGGTTACTTAAAAAATAAGAAGCAAAAAGGCCAACAATGTTCATGGCTGAAAGTCAGAGTAGGGTTGAAAATGAAGCGACGATGAAGCTAATTTCTCTAGAAATGGATGCAGCTTAGCTTTAAATTTCGCTATCTTAGTGACCTTTAACTAATTTTTTCTCGTCCGTTAGTCAATCTTATTCTAACTACTGCTGATGTCAATGGTGCATAAATCACACTTTAAACAGTATCCAAGGATCTTGTAAAGACCTTGCCTAAGCTGCAGCATTGACTCAGGTTTTCCCAAGATAATAAACTGCAAAGTTTTAGCATGTCTTGATTAGAAAGAAAAAAACAATAGAAGAAGAAGAAGAATGAGAAGTCATCTCTCTCTCTCTACTGCAAGACAAACTTCATGAAAATCCGCCTCAAGACTCTTGAAAGATGGACCTGCTATGACAGCTAACTCAGCTCCACGATGCATTAAACACGGCCAATCATTCATGTAGCACAACAATACAAGAACCAAAGGATTCAGAGACTTTTCACAGCTCGAAGAATATTGTTTTGCGTTCAGTTAGCTGCGTCTTGGCTGGCCGCACACGGCCTTCTCGTCCTTTTACACCATACAGCCTCCCCTCTGCCTGTCCCTCCTCCGGTCCTTTTTTATTATGCACGTACCATAATAGATTTAGTACATGGGAGCAGGTGCCAGCCACTGTTATACCGTCATTATAATGGAAGGGAGAAATTCTTTTGTGTTTTAATGAAAGAGGAAGACCCACTCCTCCATTAAAGCTGAAAAGAATGAATGTTTCTCAATTAAAGACCATGAATATTTATTGCACGCTCATCATCATCTTTTGCCTAATTATGTTAGAGCTTGTAGGCCATAGCAATGCAGCAATTCAGCAAAACAATATGAAGAGAAGATAACATGCGATAATGAGTAGTAATAAGCTCTAGCTAGCTGGACAAGTTGAGCCCAAACACAAGCAACCATGTTCCTCTCACTTTCTCTATTTTCTATCATTTCCATTTACAAAAATATCTATCGTCTTCTTGCTTGCCTCTTCTTTTCTCTGTCACTTCTTGATACAATAAGACATAAAAGGAAGAAATGAAAAATAGAAAAGAAAAAACAGAAAGAATGGTTTATTGGACTAGACACTCAGTCAAGGTCACAAACCAAAATCATCTGTACCATAATAAGTAGAAACTAGAGTCTTCCAATGGCAGCTTTGGCTTCATGGAACCCCCCTGTTCTGTGGGCCGATAGAGTTGTGTTGCCTAGATGGACCTGAAGGTGGTATCGGCATGCCTCGAGGCAAGAATCCCATGAAGTTGAAACTCTGGCTCTGGGACGACTTTGGTCTGGCATCAAAGAGCTGGCTCTTCCTGGTGCAGTGGCAATGACCCACAGAAAGCAGCAATATCAACAGCCAACTCACAAGCCTTTGACGAAATCCCATATCACCTTATTTCACAGCAGTAAATGAGAGTAGAAGAAGAAACAAAGGACCCTGAAAATATTCAAGTGTATCTGCTGGGACGATGGCTTGTATTAATGGAATGAGAAGCTGAAAGAGAAATAGCAACAGGGTTACGTTGTTTGAGAGAGAGAGAGATAGATGAGAAGGGAAATAAGGGAGGTGGGATCAGTTTTCATAAGATGGTAGACAACAGAAAGAGAAGTCACTGGGGAGGGAGAGGAAAAATAGGAGGAAGAGGAAGGGAGGTGAGGTTGTGGGTGGTTAGGTGAGACCAAAGAGGGGCCACAGCAGTAAATGGCCGACTAAGGGAAGGGCAAGTGTTGTCACAGCTCAAAACAAGACTTCCTGTCTCGGGGGTCTTGGTTGGATTTGATGTTTTCTCCGTTTCCATTTGAAAGCTGTTGATTGGAGCAGGAAAACCATAATTGCAAGGTATGGAAGTTGAGTGGCAGATAGTTCCTGTGCCTGCTGAGCTTCTTGACTTTTTTGTTTTTTTGGTGGTAATAAGAGCCCCTTAAAGGGACGAGGGTTAGTTTACTAATAAGAAACAAAGAAAATAGTGATGGACATGTCGGATTCTAATTTGACAATTTACATCTGGTGAAGGAGGCGGGTAGATGATTCAAATCTAAGGTGTCTTTGAGTAATATAAGGTTATATAGGTTATACGATCAAGCATATATAAATGGGACTTGAATACAAAACACTTAATTATCATTTGTATGAGCTCATGTGCTATTATATCTCGATTCAATAATTTATATAATTAATTGAGTCCCGTTTATATGAGCTCAGACTCATATATGTCTATATAAGCCCGGGCTTATAAAACCTATGAGTATTATGGACCATCGGATGTAAATTTAACTACCCATAAAGCCCGGGCTCATGTAAACGTATATGAGACCGGGCTCATGTAAACTTTTCCCTAACTAAATGGATAGATTTATTTCTACCCTTTTACACTATCGAATTTTGATATAACAACCTATAATGCCTGAACTGTCGAGGCTTATATTAACTTTTTTCTTACAATGAATACATAAAATTATTATACCATATAAAATATTAAAAAATATGAACATTACATAATTATATTATATAGATATAAATACAACTAAAAGCAAAAAGATGAATAATTTGCCACTTTAACCAACCCACCCCCGCTGTCTACTAACGGTGGATATCAATTATCTGAATTTACAAGGAGGATAAATTAGATATCTATTATCTAAATTTATTATACAGTAAATAAGGTATATATTACCACCCTGTATAAAAGAGTGGGCTGGCTAAAATAAGGAGTGGTGAACTACTTATCCAAACAAAAAATGAACTTCTTGACTTCGAGGAGCATAGTATATCATATGCATTTTTATTTGTATTATATTGAGGAAGCTTTGGCCCACTAAGGTTTTGAGTTTCTTAAGAGTGGGCCCACTAGGGTTTTGGTTTTGGAGTGTGCTGTTGGGCAAGTGCCGGACAAAAGGCCATCCCATTTCCGAAATCTGCGGTCTAGTCAGGTAATCCAGCCATGGCCCACCATTGTCCTCAATAAATTCAGTTGGATGAGCCGGTGCTGGTTGGAAACTTTAGGGTTCCATGTCCATAGGGGATCAGGCATTGACTACATGAACTTAGATTATGTCTAGTTAAAATATAAAAAAGTATTAATTTAAAATGAATGTGTACGATGACACTGTTGCAACAACTGGTTGGTCCTGCTAATTACGATTGTGAAGCTTAAAAATCGCAATGAATTGGGCGATTTCATTTGACCCACCAGGAATTTCAATGCTGTCGATGTTCATTTAAGGGTGATGCACACATGCTTTACATAGATGAAAATTAAAAGTTTAAAAGTAGTTCATTTGTGCCTGTGAACTTAGGCACAAGTCATCGAATCAAGATATGATGGTGCATATTAAAAAAAGGGGGTGGGCGGGATTTGGATCTAACAGCTTAATATATCTAAGCTAATGTTGATATATGTGAACATCGGCTCATACTAATAAGACTCTTTCAAAAAATATTTAGTGCTATAAATTTGGGCAGTATGTTTCTTCTTCTAGCCATGTGATCAAAGAATGAATCTACATTCATTAGGATCTCCTGGATGTCAAATAAAAAAAAAGTCATGGCAAAACAAGGGACTTCAAATGGCCCATCTTTTATCTCATCAAAATATTCGTAGGCAGGAGACAAGGGGGAAATGCAGTTTTTTTAAGAACAGTAGTGGGGCAGCATATCAAATGCAGGTCAGAGATCTCTTGGACCTGTACCCTTGATAATGTGGGCACATCTAGTTTTCCCTTTTTGAACAATTTGAAGTTTATCAAGATGTCAACATCCCCGAAGACCTTAAAAAATGATAAAACTACATGTAGCAGGATACCTTGTGGTCTAAGTAGTTAACTTGTCCTGAATTCCCATAACCTTCGTGAATTCCTCAACTATTACAGTCATTAACCAGTCACTTTTGTGCCATATTATTGATACAACTAAGAAGTGACCACCAGGAGCTAATCATTGACCGAATAACTAAAATATAACATCCAATTATCAAAGTTTACATTGGTTTAATTGTTGCAGCTTTGTTGTATGGGAATAAGGTAAACTGACTTCTTTTTGTAATAGAGTAAGGTAACTTAATTCCAACTATTCTGAGATGTCTTTTATGAACAAATATGCCCTTTATCTAGCAGGCTAGATCAACATTTTGATCAGCAGCTAGGATTTTTTGGGTCTTTAGAGCGGAAAGGTTTTTTATGCTCCGTGTTCACCGTAAGTCAAGCGTAAGGAATGCATGGGGAACATCTATTTTCAAGATCGATAACAAACACATTAGCGTAAGTATCATAGGGAGAATCCATTTTCAAGATCACTTACGATACATTAGTATATGCGCTATCGATCTTTAAAATAGACATTCCCTATGTATTCCTTACGCTCGGCTTATTGCCAGAGTGGAGCATGAAAAACGCTTCCCTCTAGAGTAGCCAAACTCAAAGACCAGCTGGAAGTAACATGACTATATCACACAGTTCAGTCACATAGAAGGTATCTAAATTCCAATAAAGTAATTATATAGATCTGGTGAACTTAGAAGAAGCTATATCCAATTACTCCGGCAGCCGAATTTGGTCCTTATGTAAAGCAAATATAAACACATTTCAGTCACATATATAGTATTTAAATTAACACTTGTGCAACTTGTCAATGGGTTATAATAAAACTGTAATTTCTTAGTCTTTCTGGAGTCCTATATAAAAATGTCTTAAGCCCAGACACATTTTAAAGGCATAAGCTATTCTTTTCAGTCATAAGAGGTAATATTGCTCATTAAATTTAGGATCCTAAAGGGGTAGGGCGAAGACGATTTGAAAAGAATTAGCTAAGAGGGGGGCAACCAAATTTGGACCCATTTTAATACATGTGCCCTTCCTAAACTTTTGAAATCCCGCCTCATTAACAATCAGCATTAATTGACTTTCAAGTTAATTTTGAAAAAGATTGTGTCCTACTATCTAATTATTAGCCCTTTAGTCAAGTGAAATTCAAGGTGTCATGGTGGATGGTTTGAGTTTTACTTTTTACTGTTGTTCTTGTTCCAACTCCTAATTCCTAATTGTTATTGATGTAGAAAACAAATAGTAATAGAAATTAATAAATGTTTGGTACAGTTATAGATTTTATGAATAATATGTAAATAAATATCATTTTCTATGTTTTAATTGGTTGCATTCTTCTTCACTTATATTCTCAACATAAAGCCCTCTAGATCTAGATTTCCCATATTGTCATATGGATGATGAGATTAAATTTCTTGTCGTCTTTGTTTAGTCAGCCAATATATATGATGTATAAGGCATGTGTAATTAATATTATCATATTGTCTATTTTAATATTTTGATAATATTAATTTTCTTCATATTAGTGATATTATCAGTAATTGCTATTTAATGTTGTTAATGATATCAATTGATTAAAATGACATATGATTTGTCTTCATGCATCTATTAGTTCTAATAATGAAAATAACTATAGATAGATGATACATGAGATACTAATGATGGATATTTTTGCAATTCCATAATTAATGATGATGGTTAAAAAAATTCTCATTTTGCCACTATCGGTACTTCAAAATGAATCTTAAACCCCCCAGGTGTGACAAAAAACTTGTTAAAAGTTTAAATTTTGACGATTTCTGGAATAAACATCATTATAATTATGTGTTTAACTATGTTCTTTGAAAAATGTCATGCAAGTTTAATTTTAGTGACATGTCAAGTAAAAACCTCATTAAAAGTTTAAATTTTATTGGCAAACACTTATGGAATAAACATCATTGTAGTTATATGTTTGACTATGTTTCTCAGAAAATGTTGTGAAAATTTTAGTTTTGCTAATTTTTTTTTGCAAAAGTGTTATTTAAAACATCATTTGTAGGTTAGTATATCTCTAGGTTCATGTGAGGAATTAATCTCGGGGTTTAATGAAGCCTTATTGAAAACTAACTTTACAATGACTCTTTAGGGTTTCTTAAAAGTAATACATATCCAAAGCATTGTGATAACCCTGATGCGTTGAGCCAGGCCAAGCACGCCACATCTTAAGATTTTTTTAATTCATTTTTTAAAATACAACAACATAAATATTTTTTTTATCAAAACATTCTTCAAGATATCTCGGTGTACGAGCCACTCATTTTTCAAATATACGAATATATAATCTGAGTACATAAATATTCATTAACATCATATCATATATCAAAGAGGCTCCAACCTGAGTAAATGTTTGAATATCCCGATACATAAAAATGTAAATAAATTGACACTCACGAGCCTACAATTGTCCACTCTTAAGTAAAATAACATTTAAATATAATAAACATGCTAAATAACCTAGCAATGTTGTCCTTGCAATGCATACAAATTTCAAAAAGAATTTTAATCTTCCAATGTACCTACATCACAAAGATACTAAGTATACTAGTATACCCAGTGGGATGGCTAAACAAGAAACTACAAACAAAATTATTATAGATTTAATCCTACTAGTAATAATAGTCCAAAACTCCACCCTTATCTCAAAGAAAAAGTTTACTAATGTTGTGGTAACATTGAGGTCCCTCTGACTCCTTGAATTGTATAACATGACTCAACGAAATAGTTTGACTTTTGCTAAAGACTATTGCCCGCTCCATCTATGTCATGACGCTAAGGTCCACAAGGGTTCATTGACCCAAGTTGTCAAGATTCTTAGTCATCTATGATTGTCGAGATCTCCTTTGTTGCACTGTGATAGAGTCATGCTTCTTCTAAAGTTATAACTCATTCGAACAAACTTCCTGGCGAGTGAGAGAGGCTCTACAAGCAAAACTCTCAAGCCTGGGAGAGCTAGAAACTCATGGTATTTTTTATACTATGACCCTCCTCTACATGGCTAATAGACCCACTCTTGGAGCCCACCATGACACTTTGTACTCATGTCCCTCAACGTTATTCATCAACATGTTGAGGTCACTACCCTCTTGGTATGCCCAAACATAGTATTTTCATTCCAAACCAACTCCCAAGCCCGGGGAAGAATGTTACCCCTTGAGATTTTCAAACTCATTTTTGCATAAATCACACAACACAAACCAAATTTTCAAATTTTTTTCTCAAATTTTCAACACCACAAGTCATGGTGCAACTCACTTATTTTTTGAACATATATTCAAATCAGAGTACCATAATATTCAAGGTCAAATCACATCACAAACCAAATAGGTTCTCGCCCGAGTACATATCTAGATCACATAATATACAAAAGTAAATAAATTAGAACTCATGTGCCTATTGTGTCGCACCCCCAATTTCACATAACCATTTATAAATTAATTTTCCTCCAAATAGAAAATCATATCATACCACCCTTCATAATATGCAGCAAATAAAACTATTTCACGAGTTTATAAAATATTGAAAAGATAAATTAAGGACATGAAAGTCATATCTTTCACAAACCCTAGTAGTAATAATATCATAATTATATATCAAAATATTTATGTCCATTAAAATAGTCAAGGGACCCATAGTGGGGCACTAGTATGTAACATATGTACAAGCTAATAAAAATGACCAATGATAGCCTCTCGTGCCTAAAAACAAACCTATAAGAAGGTGATAAATCAACGAACTGAGAAGGTAGGCTCCGCTCTATAGCTACGACCTTCCTGATAACTCTAAATAATCTTAAACATGGAGAAACTTGCACTACAAACAATGTTGAGTATGCGGGTCTACTCCATGGTATTGAAACTAATTGAAAACAAGTGATTTGACAAATAAAATAAGAAAGATTTTGCTGCCAACATTCATATAAACCACAAAAACCAAATTTATACATACCTTTCATAGTCAAACTATCATGCCTTGAGATTTTTAAACTCATTTTTTTGAATAAAACAATAGAAACAATTTTTGTAAAACTTTTTGTCAAATATTTGACAAGTTATCTCGAGGCATGGGCTAATTATTTTTTGAGCATACAAATACTAAAACAGATTACAATAGTAATCCAAGTCAAATCTCATCTTAAATTGAATAGGGTCTTACTTGAATACATATCTAAATATCTTGATATGCACATTGACACGCCCTGCCACACCCCCTTGACCCGAACCCAATCCAAAGAGATGCGACAAGGAGCGACGAAGTAGAAGAAGATCGAAGTACACACACTACCTTTGTGCAAAAGCAATTAAGGAAGATAAATAAATTAATTTCAGTCTCTTAGTTCAACACATTACCCACATAATCTCGTAAACATATAAGTCACAAGCCTAAAAAGGCAACAACATGTCTAAGTCATCAAAAGGCTATCCATAAAACATGTAAAGTAACGAAGTTATAACATATGTCAATCTCATCACAAAATAGCTAGCCCACACTCCATGTGAATCTACTCTCATATGTGCTCATAAAATAAATCATCCTGAGCACCTACATGGCACAAGCATATAGCCCCAAAATAAAAGCAATACAACAAGGGTGAGCTTAGCTCAATAAAGGTTTTGAATAAAATATAAAGCTCATATTAACACTACAACATAATTCTAAAAAATCATGGCATAAACCTCATGCATATCGGTGTTAATAACATAAGAGCACATCAACCCCAAACACATTCAACTTGTAGGAATTATCTCATTCATGCATCACACATCCTTAAACAACACATGTGCATTATGGTCTTAATTATATTTCATAATAACATACGCACAACCTATGCATTCATTCAAATCTCATTATCCATTCACATCCTGCATAAACAAGTATTATCATTCTATTTACATCCTGCATGATCAAGTATAACAATCCACATTCATCATGTGCATTCAAGTATCATCATTTCATACACAACATGTATAAAGATAAGTATTATTGATCCTACATAGCCCGTGTTAATGAGCATAATAATCCATTCACAATATGTGTAAATACTACAATGAATGTCTTACAATAAAGAAAATTACCTACTCACTATGGCTAAAGCCTAAGCAAATTGTTCAACCTAGAAATACTTAAAAATGAAGTCTTAATCCCTAAAAAGAAAAGTTTGGGCAAATCCTGACTGGAAATTACCCTCTAGTAAGCCGATGCATGCAGACAAACGAGTCTGGATTCTCAAGTACAAAAAGTCACAATAGTTTAAGTCATTATAGTTTGTCGCTCTTCTCACCCGAGGAGAAAACATGCCCTCAAGGAAACCCAAAACCCTAACCATAGGATAGAAAGCACCCATTGGACTGAAAACTTGTGATTAACCTTTGATACAACTAATATGAAAAACTATGACATCTAATCGGCTAATTACATTTAAATACAATTAATCATAGCTTAACAAGTCAATTCTCATGATGTATGCAACATGATACATACGTGAGCAAAGCTAAGTGTATGCAAGTATAAGTAATTATACTCTAATCAGTCATATTATGCATGAGACATAGTCCATATGTGGCAAATAAGGCTAGGAAAGCATAAGTAAACATAAACATACATGGTCATATTCATAATTAAGTTAAAACATGTAGACCATTGTTTATATGTAATTAATGTGGCATGTGCAAGCATTGATACTTCCTTATGGTCATAATCTACTTGAGTCATGAATTAAGCATAAAGAAATGATCAAAGTCTAACTCAAAAACAAGCATGACATCATATTAAGCTTAATCATACATAGTCATGTTTATAACTAAGCTAAAATAAGTAGAACATGGTTCATAACCAATTAATGTAGCATGTGTAGCATTCATAGTTCATCATAGTCATAATCTATTGGAAACATGAATTAGTCATGAAGAATCATCAAATTCCAGCTTAAGAATCATCACATGCCTATTCACTATGTAATCGAATGATCAATTTCAAAGGCTTTCAAAATTCTAGTTTGGCCTATCAATTAGCCTAGCAGGCCGATCAATCAGCTGGTCTCAATCTGCCCAACAGGGCAATTGAACGGTCAGCCCATAAAATAGAAAACAATCACCTTCTTCCTCTCGAAACCGAATCAAAATCATTCTAAAAGACATAATAATTCATAAACTTTATATAATCATTATCTAAGCCTAAAATATGATAGATTTCACAAGGTTAAACATATATAAACAACATCAAACCATCCATTTTAGAAGAATCATAATCATTCATCTATAAGCTTCAAGAACATGAATCTACTCACATTCATGGGGCTAAATGCAAGAAAACCTCTTTAAGTGAAAACCCCTTACCTCTAATCGGACTGCATACCCCATGAAATATCTCTAAGCTCAAGAATCCCTGCCCACAAATTAGTGTTTCTTTATCCCTAAGCAAAATTCAACCTTTTCCACCAAAAATAGACTCATAACAACTAATTGATGGTAGATCTAAGACCCTCTTGTATCAAAAACAAAAATCACAAGATTTAGGGTTTAAAATCAAGATAAATGAATGAGCTTGATAGGAAAGAAACCTATAATCCCAATAGAAGAGGAGAAGCATGGGATTTTTAGGGAAAAATTGAAATAATTATTGAGGGATTAAGGAGATTTATGTTAAGATTAGGATTTCCTCTTTGAGAATGGGGGTAGAGCTCTACAAACTTCCCAATCTCAGCCCTTTCCTAAATGGGAAAGGGGCTTAGGTTACTATTTATAGTAGGTTAATGTAGTGCTCCTTAAGGGCCCAATTTAGAAACATGTGAACCTATAGGTATGGTATAAGCCCAAAAATGAATTTAGCTAAACCCAAGCCCCAATAAAAGTCAAGAGAGAGTCAGCGGCCTAAGAAGTTGGCATGCCGCCTGAGATGGACGTGGGCCCTAAGGTGGGGCTCACTTCCTTAATTAAGAAATTAAATGGAAAAAATGACACCGATTAATATGGCTCTTGGTGGATTAAGTTAGACACTAATATTTTCTCACTAAAATTAAAAAAAAACCCAAGACAATCATGTTTAAACCAACCCATCACACCAACAAAATCAAATCAAATCAAAAAATCAAAAATTGACAATTGACAATAATCAGAAAATCATAAAAACTTACAAATCCTACACATATATACAAATAGTTTGGCACTCACATGCCTAGTTATCTACCTTAAAGGAAAAAGTATTAAACATGTCAAGTGGCCTAGCAACATCATCCTTGCCGCACATTCAAAGTCCTAAACTAACTTCAACTCTGCAAGGAACATACATCACACATATGGAGTATACAAATATACCTTGTGGGATGGCTAAACAAAAACTATCTAATGACAAACATTCATAAATCAAGACTATCATAAATAAATAAATAAACATGATCAACATTTCACAAACACTTCTCCAAATTCATGATAATAAGGTAACTAATATTACCAATATAACATATATCCAACATCAAGCCAACCATTCAGTTACCAAAGCCACACTTATGAGGCATGTCCGCACTAAGTGTAAGCCAAAAAGGGTCTTTATGATATTGTAGTCACATCTAAGAGTTCAACTATGTCGCACT
Source organism: Saururus chinensis (assembly GCA_035235625.1). NCBI lineage: Eukaryota > Viridiplantae > Streptophyta > Magnoliopsida > Piperales > Saururaceae > Saururus > Saururus chinensis. The sequence goes on from CP141141.1 coordinate 27,678,951, forward strand.
AAACCATGAACTACTCACAAACTCGACCTCAGTCTTTGCCTAAAGCCTATCCCATAACCATAGCATGAAGTAAGGGCTCATGGACCCTAGTGTCGAGATCCCAACTCCCTTGAATGTCGAAACTTCTTGCATTGCACTACACTGGACTAGTCATCTTTTAATGCTATAATTCATTCGAACCTGACTCTCAGGCCGGGGGAGTGACTCTACATAATTCTCATCCTTAAGAGCGGGAAGACTATGATCCTTTTTCATACCATACCCTTCAGTCGACGTGGAAAAATGACTCACTTGAGGAGCCAACCATGCACTAAGATCCTCTGTCCTTATGTTTCCTAAAACATCAGTCTGAGGGTGCAATCCATTATAGGGATTTTCACAAAAAAAGGGTACATATACTCATACAAAAACAATCATATCATCACATACATATGCACTCTTATGCATATAATTCCATGCTATTCTATTACTTAATAATAGCTTGTATCATCCCATATGTCCAGAATCATATCATCTCATATGCATGTGCTCATGTATAGAATTTTATGTTATTATATTAATTAATAATAGCTTATATCATGTAGCAACTCATGCTAAAACAATACCCATTATCAGCTTACTATCGGTAGACATAATGACATGTCAAAGAGGTTACCGATGACCATCACATACATCAACAATCATATCATCATATACACATGCACTCTTATGCATAGAATTTAATTTTATTATATTACTTAATAATAACTTATATCATATAGAAACTCATAGTAAAAAATACGCAATACTGACTTACCGTTGATAGACTCATCGATGTATCAGCAAGGTTACCGATGCCCATTGGCGACCGATCGACGTGTCAATCCCTCACTGATAGAAATGCAATTTTTTTTCCACACACACCCTTCCCACAATAACTAATGATGATTAATCTATCTCATGATCAGTAAAAAGTGGGATAAACATGATCTCATGCTTATTTATGACAAAGTTCTCAAAAATCATACTCTGACAGTAATGCAATTCTTTCCACACACACCCTTCGCACAATAACTAATGGTGATTATTCTATCTCATGATCCGTAAAAAGTAGGATAAACATGATCTCATGCATATTCATGACAAAGTTCTTAGAAATCATACTCTACATGCTTAAATACCAAGAAATAATTCATGAATCATTACACACATTCACTTCAAAACTAAATCAATGGTAACAAAGTTAAGGCTACGATTCATAGGTAAGTTCCCTTACCTCTTATTTATGGATTCGACGCGACTTCCGTGAACTCAGTTCCTACAAATCGATTAATATTTGAATCACTAATAGATTAACTATGATATAGTTTAATCAATCTAAAGTAGATGAATAAAAAAGAAAGATGGAATTAATGTGAGCTTCATTAGAGAGAGAAAAGATAGAGAAAGTTGTAGAGAGACAGATGTGAAGAGAGAGAAACAGAGGGGAAAGGGAAGGGATGAACTAGCCAAGAGGGGAGAGGTGCGGATGAGGGCGAGATGGGGTTTTCTTGACCCTTTTATAAATTTATTAAGAAAATCTACCCTTATCCAATTTTTTTGTATTTTCTCAGTCTCTCAAAAGAAATTAAAAAATAGTTAAGGGATAAAATCCATGAAATTTCCAAGTAATTAAAATAAATAGGATCAGCAAACTTCTAAATGGTTAGTTTGGAAAGTGGTGATGAGTCAGAATATTGTTGGTTAGGAGGTTAAGGGAGGATAACTCTAGAATAACTGAAAGTCAAATAGAATTTTAAGAAAAATAACCAACTTGCAATAAGAAATTTGCACCAATAGAGAGGGAAATTGGTGCATCAATGTGATTGATCGGGTGGGGGGGTCCACAAGAACTTTTCCCAATTTGACGATAAGTCTCGTTCCAAATCTTTTTGACCAATCGGTCCTACTAACTAAAATTAATTCCCAATAAGGACAAGGCACCAAAATAAGAAAATGGTCACCTAATTTGACTTAAAAGGATTAAGACAAATCCTCTAATTTAAAAATCAAACTAATCTAACCAAAGAAATACTATTTACAAGGTACTAGGGTTAGAAACCCTAAAGTTGACGGGTTAGGTTTACTAGTATTTAAAGGTTCAAGTAAATCTCTAGTTCAACAAATAAGATCTAAATACTCAAAAATCAATTAAACTTGAAAACACACCATTTTTTTACTAAGTTTATGTGATGACCTGACTTTTTAACTGAAATTAAAAGTTGGAATCACATCAATTTTAAGCCAAAAAAAGAGGGTCCAGATCTACTGTGTACAAATGATTTGCTTTTTCATTAATTTTCATAATTACAAAATTTGAGAATGGGGCTTAACAAACCTCAACAAAAGTCAACATAATATACATAATTTAGACATGAAAGAAACTTGACAAGAACACATCCAAAAGCATAAGCCTTTGAAGTTCTATAGGCTATCTTTGTTAAAATCAATTCATACATCCAAACCTATAACATCTGCGATGGGTGAGTATATTTATACTCAGTAGGTAGAATTTATTTTTATTGACATGTTATAACATATAATAAAAATGCAAAAAACATTATTCCAATAGTTCATATAGATAAGATTTGAAAGAAGACTTTAAATAAATTGAAATATCACTATTGACTCAGACAAAATTTGCACATATTTCCTTGACGAAAAATCAGATAGATCAATGGTTCACAAAATCCGATAAATCGGATAAATCGCTCATTCATATAATTAGATAAATTAATGGCTTAGGATGTTTCTCTCTAGAAAGGTTATCTCTCAAAACTGACCCTCTCACAGTGTAGAGCACCCTCGATTTGGCTCACTTTTTAAATGGGCTAAAAGATGTTATAAATGACTATGAAATGGAGCACATAAGATTTGGAGACTAGGAAAGTCCGGAGAAAAAAAGCAAAGGTGTGTAATGAAGTGGAAACCCTGCCCCCTATTTATAGGGGGGCAGGTCTGCTGGATGTACACCACATGGTGGTCATCCTACGAGCATGACATGACATGGCAAGCCATGTCATTCCATGCATAGTTGACGCATGTGGTTCACGTCAACACCTAACACACATGGAGTGTGCCAGTGATGACATAATGTTAACGTAATACTTATTTTTCTTTTTAAAATGCAACTAATTTTAAAAAATCACCCATGTCGTTTCACGCATAGTTGACGCATGTGGTTCATGTCAACACCTAATACACATGGCACGTGCCAGCGATGACACAATGTTAATGTAATAATTATTTTTCTTTTTAAAATGAAACTTATTTTAAAAATTCAAAAGTCATAACTCCTTGCCCTAAACTTGGATTCGCATGTTCTTGGTACCTTTGAGTTTGTATGAACGAGCCCTACAAAACAAGAACCACAAAGGTATGTTATCTCATAATTTTAAAGTGGAGCCCACCTATGACAAGCTTATTGAGGCCTTAGCCTAAAATCCCAATGTTTGATTTACCCATTTTCGGGTTCGATACATTCGTCTCTCAAAGCCCTACCAAAAATGGTGTGCTCCTTCGAACGAAGCAAGTTCAAAACATTTCAAATTCAAACAAAATGGTTATTGGGCCCTAAAACTCGACATGGACCCTGAAGTTATGCTTTTCAAAATGTAAGAAAATTGTGGTTGTTACCGTTTAGATAAGGGACAAAATTTGATTATTTGACCCCTTTAGAAGAAGTATGGGCCTAAAATGTGGCAAAAACGTTTCTCGACTAATTTTTCAAAGTAAAAATTATTTTTAAAACCACCATGGAAGCATGTTTTTGTGTTGTCTTTGTTGTTACGTCTGAAATAAGACTATGAAGAAGTAAAATTCTGATTTGTTTTACTTGCTACTTGTAGTAGACAAGGTCGATCCACAGGGAAAGCCTTGTGCAACAAAGAAAATGGTTACAAAAAAATAGAGGAAAGAAAATTTAAAAAAGAAAGAGTAGAAGAATATTGAGGAAATAAAGAGTTAAGAAATCAAGATGAGAAAACACTAAGACATTAAAGATCATTATAACATCTAATGATGTTCTTCATGTATCATGTTATCTCTGTTAGAATCGAATGAAGATTCTATCTAACCAGAAGATATGAACATTAAAATTGAAATTAAAGATAAAAAATACTTTGGATAGATGAAGGATAAAAATAATTGTCTCTTAAAGATTTCTATGTATCCAAATCACAAAAGATAGAAAAGGAAAGCCTTCAAGCATCTTATGTATCCAAATCACAAAGAAAGAAGAACAACAACAATATTAAATAAACATCACTTCCATTGATGAAACATGAACTGAACTCCATTAGATTGTTACAAATAACCTCTAGCCTTAGCTTGAGAGCTTAGAAAGTCATTACAATAAAACTAAAAACAAAAATACAAAATGAGAGAAGAAAATAGGGGAAGAGAGCTCAAAAGAGGAGGGGATTATCCATCTATCATGTCCACCCCTCTATTTATAAGAATAGAAGGGGTTGCTTTAAAGAGGAAAGTCAAATCACATCTCTAGATTGCATCCTGTTGAAGCCTGTTTAGACATGTAAGCTCAATTAAGGTCCAACTAACCTATTCAAAACATATATAGCCTAAATAAGTAATGTTTTAACACAAAATAGGATTGTAATTTGAAATGTGAAAACATTTAATATTGAACATTATTTCAGTGCATCAGTCTTACGGCTAGTTTTCCTCGCTGGAGATCATATCTTGACACCACCACCCTTGTCCCCCTCTTCGTCACCTCCCTACCCTTACCCATGCCCGCTTGCCCCTTTTTCATGGGTGTCATCCTCTGGAACCGCCATTATCAACCTCCATGTGGGAGAGTCCCAGCTTCTGACTATCTGCTACAACCCCCCACAGTCGGCTAATGAGCCTAGACATCAGCATGACATTTGGGCCCCCCAGCAGCCCTTTAGGGTGTGTTTCAACTTTTGGCCACCCTTGTGCACATCATGGGAGGCTTTGGGATTGACATATGTATCGTTAGGACCAAACTGCACTCCACCTAAACCCCCAAAAAGGCCTTTGATGTCTTTACACCCTAGGACATCCCCATATTATCAAAGGTGATGCCTTCGTTGGCCACATTTGTTGCCGACTCTGCCACTGTTGTGCATCACGCCATCAAACTCACTCAGATGATGAGGTAGGGGATGTTGAACTCGTAGTTTCATAATAGCATGCCTTGCATGTTATATGCATGTTAGGGTCAATGTAATTATATGCTTAAATGATGTATAATGTTAATGATGTTGCGTGCATTATTATGGTTCTAGAGGATCCTCATTTTGGTCGACCAGCTCTCGAAGCCTTCACTTGTGAAAATCACTCGTGGTAAAGACAAGATAGATTCTGACCAGAAAAATTCGCACTCAATTTATATGAATGCTAATTGAATTATTTGTCTCAATATTTGATGATTGATGGATTATGTATATATTCTTAGGGATAATTAATTGTATGCTAGTTAGATGATTGTCTATATATTTATGTGATAAATTATGAGGATGTTATATGTATGTTTGATGGACTATAAGTCATCTTGAATATGTAATGCATGGATTTTGGTGTAGAATCGTGGGTGTTTGCATGGATAATATCAATGTGTGTGTGTGTGTTTGATTGGCTAGGGGGTTGGTTTGGAATAGATCGAATGTTGGAGCAAAGAGCAAATGACTTTAAGGTTCAGTGAATAGGCAAACTTAGGATTAGTTTGGACATGATCGAACATTGGAGCACTGAGCAGAAGACTTCAAGGTTTAGTGAGCAAGTACACTTAGGGCTTGGAGTTTAACTGGAGGGTTGTAAGAGAGTAAGATTTCATAGCATAATTGTACTAGCATAATGTACGTATTATAAACTTGAACATAATGGAAACAAATAAGTTAATAGTATGAGTTTGAGACTTTACTCAGTTCCGACATATTGAGTTTTGTGTCTTGTTGCTAGCTGATGAATGACTGTTGTGCAGTTGTGGGGAGCATTTTTAATTCACCCTACAAATGATTAGCCAAGCACAAGCTACAAATGGGATCCCATCATCCATGAGATCGATGGCCTACACTCTAGTGTTTGCATTGTTGATCTTAAACATTTAGGGTTCCATTGTGTGGTTTACACACAACTCATTGTTAGTGGGAAGCATTAAAAATGCTTCAACAATTGTGAGATCATTGTGGTGCTTACCCTTATGGGCATTATCTTAGTACTATATTTAAGCCTAGAAATTTATCAATTTTGTGAGAGCATTGTAAGATTTCAGCCCAAATATGGTACTATATAATTTTCACCCTTAGTACCCATTGTTGAACTTAGAGAATGAGTATTTGTGCTCTCAGGTAAGTAATATCATGGTTTTGCTCTTACTTTTATGATCATGTGTCCTAGGAGCACACTTGTGTCTTACCTTTGAAAAAATCTATGGCATATAGATTCCTCCCTGAAGGTTAAGGTGACGTCCTAGTGGCATTTTTTCCTTTTGGCATTAGAGCCAATTAGTATTTTAATTAGTTATAGTTGTCATCTTTAAGTGAAAGATTGTTAGTGTAAGATTTTAAGCGTAAGACTGCAAGCATAAGATTGTAAAGTGTACTGTGAGTGCGAGACCTTAAAGGTTAGACAGATTAAGTTATGTGTTTGAGTTAGTCGATGATTAGTCAACTACGCATTTCTCTTTAGTCATGTCACGTCCCGAGATTTTATAAAACATATAAAGAGTTAAAAAAAAATCAGAGCTTGCTCAGGTCGCAACCTGGAAACACATAATCGTAACATAACATGATATACTTTATTTCCCAGGAAATATGTTGTCTGTGTACGAACACATAAGTAAAGATATAAACAAGTCTTCTCAAGCCAAAAATATGAAAATATACTTAGAAAACTACTGGTGTAATCATAGAATCTATGGTCATCACTTGAAGCTCCCAAAAGTATATTTATTGCTTTCTTCTACGCCCGTCTATTCCACACCAGGCCCTGCAAGGTCTGGGGGGTGGTGAGTATTTTAAAATACTCAGTAGGAGTACTTATCCTATCAGACATAAATATAACATCTGGCAGTTTATAAATTACATAATCAAGTAAATAGATAATATTTTTCGAAGAAGCAGTAAGGGTGTGCCTCTCACCCGAAAACTTCCCCAGGGCTTCTTCCTACGTATCAAAGATGCTTCTAGGGTATGTAAGCTCTCACGGCTTACTAATGTCCCATACACTTATTATAATATATTATAAAGAATTTGCTGTGGGTACAAACAACGGCCTCTTACTCCTCTACAGATTGTCCATAAAATACTCTGTGCTTGTAGAGGGAAGAGCCACCCGTGCTCATGGGGCGCCGGGATCTAGAGAGCAGAGAGTTTTCCCATGATACTCTCTACCCTAGCGCGCGTAGCCTTGATAATTACCCTTCGTTAGGGGCCAATCAGGGGTCTTACCCTTCGTTAGGGGCTCACCAGGCTAATATACATACCGTGCATCCGATTCCAAACCTGATTATATTGTGTACTCTCTATTATGGAACTCTATCGGTACGTCTACCAATCTGAGTTCCAAATTTATTAAATCTCTTATATGTCCGACTCAAACTGGAATTTCCTTCTCTTTTTCTTTACTTTAAACAATCTTCCACAAAGATTAACCTTTCAAAACTCTAGCCTCGCCTCTACAAGTCATGGTCATGTTACTGACAATGATTATAAAGGTACGGTTAGTCACTCATTACAACGAGACAATTATCCCTTCTCTATCTCATCTCAGCAACTCGGTGGTCATGATTGTATGTATTTCTGAAATCATTTTGATAAAGCACTAATTCTACAAAACCGTCTTTCAATCTTACTATACTCAAGTATAATTAAAATAATGGCGAAGCTAGATTTTCTTTATATCACATATAACATAAAGCATAATTCATAATTAAATTCACGAAATAAACACTTGATAAAACAAGTATATGATGCAATATCAAAATATATACAGAAATTAACTAGCATTATCTATATTAACTTTCAAAGACAACCAAAGTAAGTATTCATGTCTTAAAAGAGGATAAGAGCCCCTACTTTGCTTTTCGAGCGAGAAAATAAATAATACTCTGAGTAGTCCGAAATTAAATAGCAGATTTCTAGGCTGTAGAGATCTCAAAATGGAAAAATGACCCCACTATGATGTCCATCATGCTCGATTTAGGTAGAAATGCCTCTTGAATCACTCAAATTGGACTTAAAACGAGTAAGAAACAAAGAAAAGAAGTTTTAGAATGATATGAATCAGAAATAGGCGACTATATATAGCGAAACAGGACTAACGCGCGTCTGATGCATGTCATGCGTCAGACACAGGTCTGACGTGTCACTGATGCGCATCAGACATGTGTCAGATTCCTGACACACATCTCTGACGCATGTTAGTGATCTGACGCATGTCAGCTTCTAATGCTGCCACCTTATTTTTTATTTTTTATATATATTTTTTTATTTTTGAAAATTAAAAATATTATATCTTCTTATCCCGTAATCGGAATTGTGCGTTCTTAGTGCCGATGGACTCGTATCGACGAGCCCTTCGAAACTAGACTGCACATGGGTAGGTTATCCTGCACTTTTAAAGTGGGTCCTGCCTATATGACATGCTTCCCGATACCGTAACTTTTACTCCCGATCTCTGTTTTACGTGTTCTTGGGTTTATTACGCTCATCTCAGCAAGCTCTATCTAATAAACCTAACTTTTACCATAAAAAATTATATAAAAATTATTAAAAAAAACTTACAGATGTTACAAGTCATGGTATTTATCCAACAAGATGTTGTCTTGGTGTTGCACCTAAGCACATGCATTTAATGCTCTACTAAGAGCACTGTATGATTCTACCCATAGAAGACACTGTATAATTTGCCCATACGTTGCACTACAAGATTTTAGCCTGAAAGTAGCACTGTATGATTTTTTTCCTTAGTTGGCAATGTATTGCCCTTAGTTGGCACTATATGGCCCTAGGTAGTGAGTTTTTGTACACTCAAGTAAGTAGTATTGTGGATCTTCTCTTATTTGTCTAAATCTATGCCCCACGAGCATAAGTGTGTCTTCCCTTCGAATTAGTTCATAGCATCTAGTTGTTCCCTAGAGGTTAAGGTGATGCCCCAGTCCATGACATTCCTTTTCATCGACACCAGAGCTTATTAACTTGCTAATAGGTTCCAGCCGTTGATAGTAAGTGTACAAGTAAGAGTAAGATTATGCATATGAGTAAAATTATAGGAATAAGAGTAAGATTGTATAAGAAAGAGTAAGACAATAGAGTAAGAGTTAGATGGTATGAGTAAGATTGCACGATTGTATGAGTTTGTATGAGTATGAGTTTGATTGTATGAGCAAGGCGATATGAGTAAAATGGTATGAGGAAGACTGTAAATATAAGAGTATGTGTAAGACTATTTGGGGAGATGGTATGAATATGGCTATGTTGGTACTTGTTTGAGCTTGGGTATGTTTTTATGTGAGATTTTGATTTAATATGTTACCATTGCTTCATGTTAATCTTTCATGAATGTAGCTATATATGGACTTATGAGTTAACTGATTAGAACTCTCTTATTGATTATGAAAATACTTATTTTCCCCTTTTTCAGCCCCAAATACTCAGGAGGCTTCTGCAGGTCTTTAATCGAGAGCTCCATAGGCAGGACTTGTTTTTTTTGTTGGAGGACCGATCTCTGCTAACTCTAGGTTAACCTTTGACTAGATATGAGTCCTTGATTGTTTTTCTATAACATGATGTATTATTTTGATCGCACATGTATAGGGTGAGGCGAGTGTTTGATATGTTTATATATTTTTTGGACTTGTATTTTAGATTATACACTTTGGACTCTTTTAGTACTTGTACTCGGTGGTACCTAGGATGAGTTTTTATTTAAGCTCGTGACCATGGAATTTAATTTTGTACATTTTTGTTTTGCTTCACCCATGGGATTGGTGAATGATAAGTTTTTGATGAATTAGCAAAGTCATGGTTGCATGGCCTAGAATTGAATGTGTGAAAATTATAAAAATGTTTTTATAGGTTTTGGACTTTGTCAATTTTTATGAATTACAGTCATTATATTGCAAAAAAATCATAATTTTTTTATGAAAAATAGTTTGAAAAGACCAGGGTTGGCATAAAGGGTCACTAAGATTTCGTGGACACGTCAAGGAGTTAACCACGTCTCCATGAAAGCATGTCATTACCCCACTTAACTTCAAACTTTTGTTGAAGACTCCCCCCTGCTCCTTCCAAGCCATGAAGTTAAGGCCCACAAGGGCTAATGAACGCAAGTGTCAAAATTCTTCACTACCATGATCATTGAGATTTCCTTTGTTGTGTTGTGCTGGGAAATTCATCTTTTAATGCTATAACCTATATGAACCTAACTCTTGGGCTAGGAGAGTAATCGTTTATAATTAAACTTTTTGCAAATTGATGCACTAAAATAATGTTCAATTAAATATTTTTAAATTTTCAATTACAATCCTATTTTGTGTTAATTCATTGCTGATTTGGGTTATTTATGTTTTGAATAAGTTAGTTGGACCTTAATTGAGTTTACATGTCTAAACAGGCTTTAACAGGATCCAAGTAGAAGAGGAAGTAAAGCCTATCTACCCAAAGTTATTTAAAAGTAAAAAATGGGTTCCTAATGGTCTAAACATGCATGGAATGGTCGAACATAACCTTGTGGACCCGTTGGATTTGAGATTTGCATTAAGAGAACTAAATTAGGAAAGAAACTAAATCAGACAGATTGACAGAGCCTTAGTATTTTGATCATATCTTTTTATGTATTATTTGGATGGATACAATTATAGTGGCATTGGAAATAAAACTTTCGTGGCTACAAGTGTTATTTCAGGAAGAAATTCTAAATTCGGAAGATATATGGGTCGAATCTGGCATGCAATGAGACAGCTAGTTAACTAACATTATGCAATGATAATTGTTTTTATCCTTCATCTATCCAAATCGTTTCTATTTTTATTTTCAATTTTAATGTTCATATCTTCTAGTTAGATAGAATTTTCATTCGATTCTAACTGAGATAACATGATACATGAAGAACATCATTAGATGTTACAATGATCCTTAATGCCTTAGTGTTTTCTCATCTTGATTTCTTAACTCTATATTGCTTCAATACTCTTCTACTCTTTCTTTCTTAGTTTTCCTTTCTCTATTTTTTTCGTAATAGTTTTCTTTGTTGCACAAGGTTTTCCCTGTGGATCGACCTTGTCTACTACAATTGGCAAGTAAAACAAATCTTAATTTAACTTCTTCATAGTCTTGTTTCAGACGTAACAACACAAGTATACAAGGTAATTTTACTAATACAAGTATTTGTTGCTAGAGGTGTTACATACTTAAGCAAGTGCTATGAATACTTACAAAAGGCCTTTCTCTTCTCCTTATTCAGAAACTTACACTCCTAATTGGAGAAATGAATCTAATGTGCAGGTACCCCTTTCTTCCTCAAATTATGTTCCACCACATAAGAAGACTCTTGAAGACACATTGCAAGAATTTATGCAAAGTCAAGCAACAATCAACAACCAAACAATGCAAGCCATCAATGACTTGAAGACTTCTATCACTCAATTGACCACAACTTTGAGCATTCAAGAAAAATGGAAGTTTCCTTCTCAACCTCAACCAAATCCTAAAGGTCAATTTGTCATTGAAAATTTAAATTCTTCAAGTTTACAAGAAGAGCATGCTAAGTCCATCACCACTTTGAGAAGTGGAAAAGTTATTAACAACGACATTCCAATGAAGGTTGTTGAACCTAAGGAGTCTTTGAATTCTAAACATGGTGATGAACTTGACAACTCTGATTGTGTTGCTCAAATTCCTCCTCCTTTTCCTCATAGATTACAATCTTCCTCTAAATTGGTGTCAAATGGTGACATTCTTGAGATTTTCAAACAAGTGAAGATTAACATTCCTCTCTTAGATGCCATTAAACAAATCCCATCTTATGCTAAATTTTTGAAAGACCTTTTTACAATCAAGCGTAAGCTAAATGTACAAAAAAAGACATTTTTGACAGAACATGTAAGTGCAATTTTGTAACAAAACACCCCACCCAAATATAAAGATCCTAGTTGTCCAACCATATCTTGTATAATTGGGAATTATAGAATTGAAAAAACTTTGCTTGATCTTAGGGAAAGTGTTAATCTTTTACCTTTTTCTGTTTATGAGCAATTAGGTTTAGCAGATTTGAAACCCACCAACGTGACACTTCAACTTGCTGACCGCTCAATCAAAAGGCCAAGAGGAATAGTGGAAGATGTCCTTGTCCAAGTGGATAAATTCTATTTTCCAGTGGACTTCATTGTTTTAGACACACAACCGGTTTCAAATGCACCTTCTCAAATCCCTATGATTTTAGGTCGTCCATTCCTTGCTATATCTAATGCTCTAATAAATTGTCGGAATGGAGTGATGAGGCTTTCTTTTGGTAATTTGACGTGTGAGTTGAATGTATTTGATGCCAGTAGACAACCATCAAACTTCAATGATACTTTTGAGGTTGACATGGTTGAGAGTCTAGTGGAGGATGTTTTTCCTTTTATTTATTCTGATGATCAACTAAATATTTGCTTAACTCACTCTGATTTGATTAGAATTGATAAAGAGAAGATAATTGCTTTGAAGGACCTTGGATAAGTTTCGATGGAGGTGTGTTTGGCTGAAAACAGTAAACTTAGCGCTCCTGGGAGGCAACCCACTTTTGGTTTTGATAGTTATTTTTGTTTAATAGTTAACTTTTATTTTCTTTAGTTAGTTTTTAGTTTATCATATTTGTTAATTGCTTTAATCATTATTAGGGTGTGCTTATATGATTCATTATTGATTTACCCTAATGTGATTATGCTTGCACTTTATTGACTATTTTTCTTTTGATCGCTATGTACACGAGCATGTCAACCGATAAACAAGCATTGTTCCCAATCCAGTCGGCTCTAGGCACTAGGTGTTGAGGCACCCCTCAGGCTTAATAACTCGAAATATAAATGCTACAAAACTAAAAAGGTCATAAAAAGAACTTATCCCAACCTTTCACCTTTTGAAGTGAACCCCTATGTTTGCCTAGGGACGGACGGTAACTCAGTGAAAAGATAAACAAAGTTTTTTTCTTTTTTCAATCACTCTATCTTCTTTTCTTTTCAACTTTTTTTCTCATTCATTTTTTTATTTTTTTCTTATGCACTCATCCCAATTTTTTTCTATTAATAACAAAGCATAAAGATCCATCGTAAAACATTAAAAATTACTCAAATGTGCAATGTTTTCAAAAATATGCCCGACTAAAGATATATCATTAAGATTACAAGTAGTAAATCATGAAATTATATTACTACATATTTCAAGTGTGTGAAATTTGATTTAGAAAATATAAGCACAACTTTCCAAGATTATGAAAATAGAACATAAATTACTTATTAAATTAAGCAAAAGAAGTAATTAAACTAGACTAAATGCAAGAGAGCAATATGATGTCAATTACTTAGGAAATTAAATTTATTATAGAATTATAGCAATTTCTTAACTTTTAATTTAAATCTTATATGAATATGAAAAATTATTCTTAGCTACACACAAGAATTATTTTAGAAAAAATTATTAATTAATTCTATAGCATGAATCTTCTTCAATTCAAAATAAATCATCTACACTAACCCTAACTATAGGCATGACTTGTCTAATTTCACATGAACGTCAAAGCCTATTACACGATCATCTCATTTAAATCACAAAAATTATCATCAATCTAAATATCAAAACCACATAAATTTACCATCTACAAGACAATAAATTGACATTGAGTTGAATAAACATGAAAAGTTCCCTTAAAAAGGAAATTTTTATTATACAACTATTATTATTCATAACTAAGATCAAAATAAAAAAGAAAAAGAAACTGACACTCACCTGTAGTTTTATCAACTACTAAGTAAAAGCTTTGATTGCTCCTCCATCATCTTCTTCCTTTTCATCATTAGAAATTTAACTGGAATCCATTAATTTGGAGCCCCATATGTCTTTACATAGGCATAAGTATCATGTCTCGCTATACCTCCTTGACCCGAACCCAGTCCAAGGTGAGATGACGATGGTGCGACGAAGTGAAAAGCAAACCCAAAACTAGGCTAGATACACAACATTTCCCTTTGAACAAAGGCAATTTACATAAAATATAAAAATTAATTAAAATCTCTTAGTTAATCACATACCCACACAAGTCTCAAATTAATATAAATGGTCTCAAGCCTTAAATGACAATGACAAGTCTAAGCCAATAAATAAGACCATCCCATAACATGTAAAGTATCAAAGTCACAAGTTACATCAAAGTAAACGTAAAATCTATTTCATCACATGAGAACTATCCCACACTCCATTCTCGTAAAAGAGATTATCCTGAATACATGCATGGCATAACCATGCAGCCCTAGAACAAAACAACACAAATGGGGTGAGCTTAACTCAGTAAGATATTTGAAAATATAAAACTCACATTAACACCAAAACATAACCCTGGATAATCATAGCATAAGCCTCACGCAAACGAGTGTTAACAACAAGAGCACATCAAATCCCTCACATATACAACCTGTGAGAAATATCTCATTAATGCATCACATATCCTTAATCAAAACATGTGCATCATACCTCATTATATCATAATCGACACACATAACATGTGCATTCAGTGGACATATCCATACACATCCTACATGATCAATTCTCATAATCCATACACATCATTCATGATTAAGAATCATCATTCATACACTGCATGATCAAATGTTATAATCTACACAATCTTTGTAAACATAAGCATCATTATCCCTACACATAACCTGTGTAAATGAGCATTATAATCCATACACAACATGTGTAAATAGCACGATGAATGTCTCATGATAAAGAAATCAACTTGCTCACCTTCAAAATCCTAAAATGGAAGACCTGGTTAACCAATGCACATAGACAAACCAGCCTAGATTCTCAGTCCAAAAGTGTCTCGATAGTTTATCTCGTTATAGCATTATGTTCTTCTCACCCAAAGAGGAAACCTACCCTCAAGGGACATAAAACCCGGCCCATTTAGACATAAAACCGATTTGATTAACCTCCTATATGACTAATCTAAATAACTACGACATCCAATGGCTAATTACGGTTAAATATGGTTAATCATGGCTTAACAAATCATTCTCATGATGTATGATACATGATACATATGTGAACAATGTTAAATATATGCAAGCATGAGTAATCATATACTAATAAGTCTTATTATGCATGAGACATGGTTCATACGTGGAAAATAAGATCATGTAAGCATTAACATTTATGGTGATGTTTATAATTAAGCTAAAACATATGGAATACGGTTCATACATAAGTAATTTAGCATGTGTATAACCATTCATAATTCAACATGATCATATTCTATTGGTAACATGAAATAGATATGAAGAAATCATCAAAATCTCACTTAAAATCAAGCACACATCAATTTTTAGTATAGCTGATTGATTAGGCAGTTCATAATAGTTGTTTGGTCAATCCATCGGCCCAACAGGGTGATTGAATGATTGGCCTAAATTTTAAAAAAGATAGTTCTTTTTCATGCTCCAAACCAAATCAAATTCATTCTGAAAATCCCTAAAATTTCATAGAACTTTATGAAACTTCATATAATTATTATCTAAGCCTAAGACATGATAGATCTAATATTTCGCATACATATTCACGTAAAAACAACATTAAATCTTAGATAATTATAATACATATACCTCATATTAGACTAAAACATACATGAAGTTTCAACATTGTTTTGATCATTGAAATTAGCTAATTATAATACATATACCTCATATGTTCTTTTAAATATTTTTGTAATACCTAAATTATTGATTAATTAATTTGAACCAAAGCTTAGGATTATATTACTTGCAAGTGCACAAGTAGATGTAATCTTGCAAGGTCCAATCCACAAGGATTGTCTTCGTGTGATTATCATAGTAATTACAAAATAAGAGGAGTAGAAAAAAATTAAGAGGGAAAGTAGAAGAGTATTGAAGAATTGAATGTGTTAAGATAGAATTTAATAATATAAAGCACAAAGGCATTAAGGATCATTGTAACATCTAGTGATGTTCTTCATGTGTTATGTTATCTCAGTTAGAAACAAATGAAATATATAAACATTAAAAGCAAAGCAAAGATCGGTAATACTTTGGATAGATGAGGGATAAAAAAAAATATTTTTTCAAGAGTTCTATATATCAAAACCACTACAGATCAAGAATGGGAGTCTAAAGCATCTTATGTATTAAGATCACAAAGAAACAAGAAAAAGAATAATATTAAATAAATACTATTTCAAATAACAAATACTTAATTAAAATCATTGATGAAACATGAATAGTACTCCATTAGATTGTTACAAATCAACTCTAGCCTTAGCTAGATGGCTTAGCAAGTCCTCATAATAAAACTTAAATACAAAAGCTACAAAAAAGGAAAAGAAAAAATAAGAGAATAATATGGAAGAGAAGGATATGGTGCCTCTCTCACATTCACCTCTTTTTTATAGGAGTAGAAGGAGTTACTAGAAAGGAGAAGGTCCAATCTTATCCCTTAATTGCATCCTGATTGATTACTTGATTGGTTGCTTCTTTGACAATGATTAGATTCTAAATCAATCAAATCAGTATCTTTTAGTCTTCCTATAGTTATCCAATCAGCCTTATTATCTTTCCTTATGTCTATCAATCATAACTAGTGAAAAAATTCTCCATATGTTGGCCTCGGGTTAATTGACTAGTTGTCCCTTCACATATCAGATTTGACCTATATATCTTCGGAATTATGAATTTTGTCCTGAAATAATAATTGTAGCCATGGAAATCTTCTTTCTAATGTCATTCGAATCATATAAATCTGAATTTTATATAGAAATAGATTACCAAAATACTAAGGTTGTGTCAATCTGTCCAAATCAGCTTCTTTCTAAATTTGGTTCTCTTGATGTAAATGTGAAACCTAATGGGTCTACAAGGTTGTGTTCGACCATTCAATGCATGTTTAGACCATTAAGAGTCATTTCTTCACCCTTAAATAGCTTTAGGTAATTGGGCTTCACTTTCTTTTCTACTCGGATTCTATCAAAGACCATTTGGACATGTAAACAAAACAAAACGGAGGTCCAATTCACTTGTTTAAGATATAAATAGCCCAAATAATTAATGTATTAGCACAAAATAGGATTTCAATTCAATATTTGAAAACAATTAATTCAACTATTTCAGTGCATCAGTTTCTGAACCAAATTAACCTTAATTCCTAATTATATAAGCTATATTAACTCTTAAACAAGACTAAAAAATAGAATAAATAAGGGTAAAATAACATGTAAATTATATTTATCAGGGAGTGGGTCTACAAACAGAACACCTATACCTTTGGGGAGCCGAAGACTGATCGTTTATAATTAAACCCTTTGCAAGTGTACAAGGTAATTGTACTAGGATAAGTATTTAAGGGTTGTCGAACCTCAAGGACGGATAAATTATGACTAAATCTAAAAAGGAATTTGTTGATCAAAAACTAAAAACAACTTAAACTTAAATTAAACAAACGAAAGGAATCAACTAGTTTAAAAGCAAGAGATTAATATGATGGAATTTACTCAGGAAATCGAATCCACTATAGAACCATAACAATTCCTTAAATTTTAATCTAAATCTAGTGTGAATATGAACAAGTATTCTTAGCTACAAGCTAGAATTACTTTAGAAAGAATCATTAATTAAATCCATGGCATGAACTATCTTCGACAATAGCATGAATCATCTACACTAAACTAGCTATAGGCATGACTTCTTCTAATCTTAGTATAACTCATCCAATTCATTAATTATTTGAACATTAAAACTATTGCATGACCATCTCAACTAAATCACAGAAATTAGAATCGATGTAAATATCAAAAGCACGTCCATCTATCATCTACAAGATAATAAATCAACATAGAATTGAATAAACATGAAAAGCTCTTCCATTAAAATGAAAATCCATAGCATACAATTGTCATAATCACAACTAAGATCTAAATTAAAAATAAGAGAAACTGGAACTTATCTATAGCTTCATCAACTCCTAAGTAAAAGAAAAGTCTAGCCTTCCATTGTAGAAGAAAGCACTTGAATCTCCATTGAAAGTTTTGAGTTCTCTTCTATCTTCTTTTTCCTTTTTCTGTTCAGAAAATCTACTGGAATCCTCCTAATTTCGAGCCAAATATGTCTTTATATAGGCATAAGAACCATAGGAAGGAGTCCAATATGAAAAGGGATCGAAATTGGCTTAAACTAGGAAACTGCGCATTATCCTGATCGATCGCCCATCATGACCGTTCAATTGCTTGTACTGTATTTTTCTTCCAAAACATGTTTCGCCAATCGAACGCTTCGAGACCCCGTTCAAACGCCATTGAAGAATCTGCACAATATGAGTATAAGTAAGCCAATCTACTTCAAAACATCATAGAAGTTTTTTCTATCCTAATTAAATTTAATTTTTAATTATTTAAACTATATTAATTCATAAATAAGACTAAACAGTAGAATAATTAAGGGTAAAATAACGTCCAAATTATACTTATCAACTACCCCCAAACCTATATTTTGCTAGTCCTTGAGCAAAACAAAAACAAAACAAAACAAAACAACTAATCTAGAAAAATAAATAAATGCCACTTTCGTAGAGAATCACGATTGCATTTAGTGTATGCAACAAGCCTTTAAACCCCTAGGTGTCCCTAGTTGGACGAGTTGTGTCTCATGAGGGTTTGCAGTAATGATACCCACAAACATCTAAACCTAAGAAAAGAATTAAAACAAAACAAGAAAACAAAAATTCTAAAAATAATCTTCTCTTAAAAACACAACTATTTTTAAAAAGAACCAACCACAAATACTTGAAACAAGTAAATAATTTCAATCTGATCACTTTCAAGTAAGGAATCATCCATTCTATAACCTCATCTTAGAAATAATTGTGCAACAACATATATACATTTCAAAAACATGAAGGGTATAAACTTTGTAGTCATACAATTTCACTATTTATTAACAAGCATATTTTATGTGACCCATTAACCAAGCTCATTAAAGTTCACTAACTCATAAATATAACATGACAATATTTCATCGTTAACATCTCATAATAAAACCTCATGTAATGGCCTTCAAATTTCAATTAAATTCAGGGAATAAGAGCATAATATATACCTCAAAATATGACTTGTGCAATACTTAGTTTTATTAAGCTTTCTAAATAATCCATGTAATAAGCGTTAGGCTAGTGTCCCCAATCCAGTTAGCTCAAGGCACTAGGTGTTGAAACACCCATCAGGCTTAATAATTCGAACTATAAAGGCTACAGAACTAAGTATGTCATAAAAGAATTTATCTCAACTTTTCACCTTTTAACACGATCCCTTATGCTTACCTAGGCACAAGGCCCGGTTACTCAGTGAAAAGAGAAACACACTTTTACTCTTTTTTTATCATCATTTTTTTCAATCAATCTATCTTTTTTTTCATTCATTTTTTTTACACTTATCCCATTTTTTTCAAATAATAGCCAAGCATAAAGATCTATCATAAAATAATAAAAATTACTCAATTGTCATGTTTTAAAAAATATGTGCTCAGTTAAAGATATCCCACTAAGATTACAAGTAATAAATCATAAAATTATATTCCTACAAGTTTCAAGTGTGTGAAATGTGATTTAAAAATATATGCACAATTATCCAAGATAAAGAAAATAAAATAGAAATTACTCACTTAATCATTTTCATCACTTAATTAATTACTTGAACTTTCTTCATTAAATTGATCTCTTTAAAAACAGACATATGCTTTTAAAAGAAAATAAGTGATAAAAACCACATAAAAAAGTAATAACGAAAGAGTAATCTAAAATATCCTAAAAGAAAAATAAGAAAGAAAAAATACATTTCTACACCCCCAAAGCTAAACTGAACATTGTCCTCAATGTTAAAGAAAATATATACTACAATGACAAGAATAAGTAAGAGAAAAGAAAGAAAGATCTCACCTAAAAGCAGAACTAATCCACTAATCTGAAAGTGAAGTACATAGGAATGAGAAAACATGAGAAACATACATGTAAGGAGCATTTTCCCAAACCTAAAGTACTACATCCCACATAAGAAACAAAAACTATAATGTGAAAAGAAACACAAGTAGAGAAAAATAAGTAAATAAAACCTAAATGAAGTAAAGAAGATTAACAAAATGAAGTAAAAGAAATATATCAAAAACATGGGTTGCCTCCCAAGAAGCGCTAAGCCAGACAATGCCAAAATTCTTAAATATGTCAGGGTGGTTAGTAGATATTGGCATTTGCTCTTCTCTTAAGTCTCCAAAAAGATGATTCAAAAAAATTAGAAGGCACAACTTGATTATGGGCTGATGCTACAAAAGATGGACCTCTATCATAAGCATCGAATCTAAAATTGTCTACCATAAAACATTCATCATCACAAGGTTAATTGTTAGACACATCAAAAACATTTAGTTGCACTTTCATGTTCCCAAAGGTCATCTCTATTACCCCCGTCCTACAATTTATACATGCATTAGTTGTGGCAAGGAAAGGACGACCTAGAATGAGAGGAATCTGATGTGTGAGTTGGCACCGGTTTCCATATCTAAGACAATAAAATCAACCGGGAAAAAGAACCGGTCAACATTCACTAAGACATCCTCAATGACTCCCCGAGGCTTCTAGCTGCAAGGTAACTGATATAGGCTGCAATTCACCTAACCCTAGTTTCTCATACACTGAGTAAGGGAGTAGATTATCACTCACACCAAGGTCAAGGAGGGCTTTATAGATGGAGTGATCACCTATGACACAAGAAATAGTGGGCACTTTAGAGTCCTTATACTTAGGTGGGGTGTCAAACTTCAAAAGAGAGCTAACTTGTTAGATGAGAAAGACCTTCTTAGACACATGGGTCTTGGATTTACGCTTTTGAGTGCATAGGTCTTTGAGGAACTTAGAATAGGCAGGGACTTGCTTAATGACATCTAAAAGGGGGAGATTAATTTTGACTTGCTTGAAAGTCTCAAGAATCTCATCAGTCCTAGCTGTGCTCTTTCTAAATGGTGGGGCCATGTCAATACACTAAGGAAAAGGTGTCTTAGGGATATAAAATCCCTCAAAAGTGGTTTTAGACTGTGGCTCTGAGGAAGGGGAAGGAGATACAAACTCCTTCTTATGTGGTGCACTAACTTCTACTTGAGGCTTATTAGGGGCTGCCCTCTCTAATTCTACCTAAAATTGACATTTAGGGTTTTGTAGAGGTTGATTTGGCAATGTCCCCATCTCTCTCTTGTTAATAGCATTAGCTAGTTGTCCAATTTGGGCTTCTAGCTTCGCTATAGATTGTGTGTGGGAGTGAAGGATTTGAGTATGAGATTGTATCTCTTGTAATACGGTTAAGACCTTCTCTTCAAAACTTGGACTCCTACTAGGTTGGACATATGGGCGTTGCACTTGAAGTTGGTGGATAGGGAATTGTAGAACTTGGAATGGTTGCCTAGGTGGTTGGTTACCCACAACCCCTTGGTTTTGTGCCCGCCAGAAAAATGTAGGATGATTCCTCCACCCATGGTTATATATGTTTGAAAATGGATTGTTCTCAACCCTAGGGAAGGATTGGGTAGCATTCACATAGTCTTGGACATGCTCAGGAAATTGAGAGGCAGAGGGGATCCATGATAGTATGGGCTAGGGTAAGGCATATTGTGCATGCATCTTGAGTAAAGAGAGTGGGCTGATGGGTTGAAGTAATAAGGTCCAGCTTCCTACTCAAAGTATCAACTTTGGAGGAGAGGTTTAATGGATTTTTGACTTCATAGAAGCCACCCCTAGAGGGGGCATTGTTTAAAGTAGATAGTTCACTTTCATTTCTATTCAACGCAGCATGTTGAAGAGAATTTTCACTCAAGTCCTCAAAAAGTTTCCATGCTTCATTTTTATTTTTTAGCAAAAAGGTACCCCCACAACTTGCATCAATAAGATGGAGCTTTTGTTCAGTAAGACCCTGATAAAAATGTTGCACTAATTGCCACTTAGGGACAGCATGATGAGGACACCTCCTACGAAGGTCCTTAAGTCTATCCCAACTATCATGGAACTGTTCAGTGGGAAGTTGGGCAAAAGTGATTATGACCTTTCTAATTTTGTTGGTATTGCCTATGGGGAAGTACTTTTTGAGGAACTCTTGTTACATTTGGGCCCAAGTTGTGATGGTGTTTGGCTCTAAAGAGTGAAGTCATTCCTTAGCCTTATCTTTCAATGTGAAAGGAAAAAGGCGAAGTTTAACAGCCTCATCGGTTAAATTTGAGAGCTTAAAAGTTGTGCATAGTTCCAAGAAGTCGTCTAGGTGCCTATACGGGTTTTCATTATTAAGCCTATAAAAAGATAGAAGCATTTAAATGACATTGGGCTTAATTTTATAATTTTGAGCAGCGACCGCTGGCAACCTAATGCATGAAGGGGAAGTATACTCATTGGGAGTGTAATACTCCCTTAGAGCTTTGAGTGGTGCATCTAGTAACTGATGTTCAGCCATGATGAGGGTAGAAGTAGTGTGGGTGGAGGAGTTAGTGGGAGAGTCTGGGGGTGTAGGGATGTAAGTCGAGGGCAACTCAACTCTCCTAGATGTCCGCTCAGGCTCAAGGTCAAATGGTTCTAATCAAGGGAGCAAGGAGCGACGACCATGCATACACCACAAACCCACCACACAATGAAAAGTATAATAAGGAAAAAAAAGTAAGAAAAAATAACTAAAGAAAAAGAATAAAGAGAGAAAAGGATCTTGCAAACCAAAGAGAAGCACTATGCTTGCCAATGTCCACTTGTGGCCACAAGTGTAGAGAGCACGGTCTTCAACTCAACCTACAAGATCAAATTTTAAAAAAAGTAAGAAACTAAGAATTAACCTAAAAATTAAAGTAAACTGAAACTAAAATACATAGAATTATCCTAAAACTAATTTAGTAACAAATCAACACCGTCCCCGGCAACGGCGCCAAAAACATGATTGTTTATAATTAAACCCTTTGCAAGTGTACAAGGTAATTGTACTAGGATAAGTATTTAAGGGTTGTCGAACCTCAAGGACAGATAAATTATTACTAAATAAGAAAAGGAATTTATTGATTAAAAACTAAAAACAACTTAAACTTAAATTAAGCAAAAGAAAGGAATCAACTAGTTTAAAAGCAAGAGATTAATATGATGGAATATACTTAGGAAACTAAATCCACTATAGAATCATAACAATTCCTTAACTTTTAATCTAAATCTAGTGTGAATATGAACAAGTATTCTCAGCTACAAGCTACAATTACTTTATAAAGAATCATTAATTAAATCTATGGCATGAACTATCTTCGACAATAGCACGAATTATCTACACTAAACTAGCTATAGGCATGACTCGTCTAATCTTAGTATAACTCATCCAATTCATTAATTATCTGAACATTAAAACTATTGCATGACCATCTCATCTAAATCACAGAAATTAGAATCGATGTAAATATCAAAACCACATCAATTATCATCTACAAGACAATAAATCAACATAGAATTAAATAAACATGAAAAGCTCTTCCATTAAATGGAAATCCATATCATACAATTGTCATAATTCACAACTGAGATCTAAATTAAAAATAAAAGAAACTGAAACTTATCTATAGATTCATCAACTCCTAAGTAAAAGAAAAGTCTAGCCTTCCATTGTAGAAGAAAACATTTAAATGTCCATTGAATAAACATGAAAAGCTCTTCCATTAAAATGAAAATTCAAATCATACAATTGTCATAATTCACAACTGAGATCTAAATTAAAAATAAAAGAAACTGGAACTTATCTATAGCTTTATCAACTCCTAAGTAAAATAAAAGTCTAGCCTTCCATTGTAAAAGAAAGCACTTGAATCTCCATTGAAAGCTTTGAGTTCTTTCCCATCTTCTTCTTCCTTTTTCTCTTTATAAAATCTACTGGAATCCTCCCAATTTCGAGCCAAATATGTCTTTATATAGGCATAAGAACCGTAGGAAGGAGTCCAACATGAAAAGGAATCGAAATTGGCTTAAACTAAGAAACTGCGCGTTATCCCGATTGATCGCCCATCATGCCCGTTCAATCGCTTGTAATATATATTTCTTCCAAAACATGTTTTGCCGATCGAACGCTTCGAGACCCCATTCGAACGCCAATGAAGAATCTGGACAATATTAGTATAAGTAACCCAATCTATTTCAAAATATCATAGAAGTTTTTTCTAACCTAATTAAATTTAATTTCTAATTATTTAAACTATATTAACTCATAAATAAGACTAAATAGTAAAATAATGAAGGGTAAAATAACGTACAAATTATACTTATCAAAGACCTATGATCCAGCCCTCAATCTGGAGTCTCCTACACGCGGCTAAAAGAACTCACTTTGGAGTCAACTAGACGCTATGCCCATACATCCTTAAGTGTTGAACACAAGGATCAAGGGATAACTACATTACAAGGATCAAACATAGGGTTTACTTCCATGCCTGAGCTTTTTCCATACATTTAAATCAAAGAAATCAACGAAATTTAAAACATGTGAAAAATGATTTTTCTATATTAATCCATCATACAACCAAACCAACATTCTCAGGCATGACCCGAAATGAAAACATAAAAATTAAACCTGTCATGGCCATGGTCTTTAAAAACAAATAAATCTTGTGCATCTTTGAGTACAAGTTCTTTAATAGTCTAAGTTCTAAATCATACATATATGCAAATGTCCTGAAAATAACACATTTAAGTCTCACCTTACTCAATACTTGAGATTGTAGCAACAAAAATAATAAAGCCTCACTACAAGTCCACAACACACCGAGGCCGAGAAAGAGTGATCCACCACAGGGAACAAAGTTCGTCCCTAAAAGCTCTCGATCAAACTTGCAAAAGCGTTCGGACCAAGGTGGCTAAAAATAGGGGAAATGAGTATTTTCATACTCAATAAAAAAAATCAAATCAATGAAATTTGTAATTCTATACATAGATGGAGTTCATGCAATTTCACATGAAGCAAGAAATACATACAACATAAACAAAGTATCACACACACTAGCCGTCACTATCTTTAGGCAGCAACCCAACGGCCGATCGGTGATTGGTAGCTGCAGTGACAAAAAAACATAAGAGGGGGAGTTAACAAGTGAAGGGAAAAAGGAACAAGGGAACAAGGCAATCTAGGCTAGGGGTAGCGGCCTCACTGTCACCTAGCCGAGGTCAATGATAGGCGGTGCCGCATAAGGTGGCAGTGCACAGAAAAACAGAAAAGAAAAGGAAAGGGGGGTGGCGTCTGGTTCTTACCTTGCACTAGATGAGGAGGGGTGGGATGGCCGGGACGGCGATGCCCAAACGTCATCTTGGCTGAGGTGTAGCCATTGAGGAAGGCTGGAGGTCATATTGCCGGTGGTGGTCGTGGATCCGGAGAAGGAAGGTGCAGCAGGAATGGGAGAAGATGAGAGAGAGAAGCAGACGGCCAGTGGGGCCAAGCAGGGGTGGCAGCGGCAACAGCGCCAAGCTGAGGACGGCCAAGTAGAAGTTGACAGCTAGTGGTGGCACAACCGTGAGCTTCATAGAAGAAGGGGCAGAGGTTTTCCCTCCATTCCTAGCGAGTCGGGTGCAGTGCACAAGATTTGTTCCTTTTTTTTATTTTTTTTTCTCTCTTTTTACACATCCATTTATCTTTTTTTTCTCTCCCATTTTCACTTCGAAAGTTTCTATGCTACGTCATGGCCTATGACCTGCGACTAAGCACCACTCTTAACTCTACAGGTATGAATACAAGAGAAAATATACAAAAGAAAATATGCCATAGCGTCAAATTTCCCCATCGAAAATATGAGCAGAAAATTTATAGAAAAATCAGGGACGTTACATTTACTTACCTTCACTATTATATATATATATATATATATATATATATATATATATATATATATATATATATATATATAATATGGTAGAAAATCATAAACCGATGTACCATCGGTAGATTCATTGACATGTTGGCGCATGTGTTAATGACCACTAACATGTTCATAGACATGTCGAACCCTTACTAACAATGAGTGGATTCTGAGAGTCCAACTTGTCGACATCATCATCAATGTATCGGTCTCACTGTTGATGCCAAGTATAAAATAATGTGTACTAACATATCGATTCAGGTTGTCATGTTTGAGATTTTTCCACACAATTTCTTTAAAATTCACAAAAAAAATTGCAATATAACATTTGTAAATCAGGAAAATTGAGGAAATCCAAAACCTGTAAAATAATTTTAATAAATTTAAAACATCATACATAATTTACCCACATAATTTTTTTCTAAATCATCATAAGGAAAAACTAAACATTATCTACCCTAAATCAACAATGATACAAAATCAAACACGATGTCCATAGGCTTAAACACAAATACATATCTCATGCAACACTGAGTACAAGTCCCACAATTGTCACGGCCTGAATTTTTAAAAGCCTTTTTAAATAGCATGAACAGAAGTCACGAGAATATTTTTTTCTTAAATACAAAACAAACCATTCGATTAAATATCTACGTCATGATAATTGGGGTTCACAAATACGAATATCAAATCATATAATATTATTATATGTCTCAAAATTCAATAAGAACAACTCATCCATATAAGTACAAGTCCATCATCCGTCTGAAAATAAATAACTAAGTTGACTCTCGATTTTTTAAGGCTTGAACAAGGGAGGAGGAGGGATCGCCGGTGGAGGCCCATGGCCCAAAAGGTGCAAAGGAGCCATGGCCATGAGATGGTGTCCTGCATAGTCATCAACATTGTCAATCGCCACCCGCAACCAAAAAAATTGGTGTGGGCAGTTGTGCATCTGGCAGAGCTGATGGTGGAAGAGTTGTTTCAGGGTCAAGTAGAGGTATACCAAAGTGGAGCAGGACAGAACAAGGTTGGCAAGGTCCTTTTCATGCCAAGGCCAACCTGTAGCAAGCAGCAGTAGCTAGAAAGAGAGAAGACAAAGAGTTGGGGATTTGACGGTTTTGATAGGGCAGAAGAGCATAGAGAGGTCAGGAACAACAACCCCATGCCGTCATTGGGGTAGGGCAAAGCCGTACACAGATAGGCTAGCTGGCAACAACAATCATGGATGAAAAAGATAAAGAAACAAAAGAGGAGGGGAGGTCATTTCAGGGCAGAGGAGGCAAAGAGCGGCGGCCTCCCACTGTCACCAGGCTAGGGCAGAGCCGACAAAAGGTAGGATGGCCACAGCTGGCCGGTGGCAATGGCCAATGACACAAACAGAAATAGGAAGGTAGGGGTCTAGGTAGAGTGGAAGAGGAGAGGAGCAGGAACAACAGCCCCCTGATGTTGTTTGGCCAAGGCAAAGCCCACGGCAGCAGGCCACCCCTGCTAGCTAGCGATGGCTAATGATCAAAATGATGGAGGGGAAGAGATGCAGTTGTACCTGTAGGCGGAAGCGGAACAAGGTTGGGGGGAAAGTGAGGCTGGACTAGGGTGAAGGCCCAACTGTCACCGGCTTGTGGCGCCTTATCCAGCTGGATTGCAAGAAAAAAAAGAGGGGACTTCCAGTTTGTTCTTGATCAGGCGCGCCTCCACATGCAATCTTATCTCTTCTCTCTCTTTTTCTTTTCCTTCTTCTCTTCATTTTTCTTTTTCTCACGCCAAAACCATTTGTTGCGCACCAAGGCCTATTATACATGACTAGGCCTCGCACCAACTCTACGAGTATGAATATCGGGGTAAATACGAAAAATTAAATACATCATAGCATCAAATTTTTCTACCCAAAAATAAGCATAAAATAGAAGAAAAGTTACATAAATTTACAAAAAAAATGAGGGACATTACATTGTAGTGTTTATCTTCCTCAAACTACCAACGTCATCACAACATGTCGATGATTGGGTCAGAAGAGAAACACATACCATACTGGTGCTCAAAAACTACATCTGAACTATCAAATCTTCATTTTAAACTACAATTTCTACTTTTTAATCCATGTGATTCGTAATTACCATCATTACTCCAAAGCATAGTAAAAATTTCATAGATAATTCGTAGTATCAAAATATGCATTAAACACATCAACAAACATGCATTTGGACTATAAACAACCAGTCTAATCAATATATGGTTACAAAGTTAGCAATCCAACCTTCAATCACACTTCTCTCCTTTGGTACATTGTCTATTACACTTTGCCAAAAGTCCTCTATTCTTCCTTAGAGAATTTTGACCCTCCAAATTGCCCCGAATCTTGTGATTCTTGCCCTTTATAAAAGGTGTAATCGCTTCCGAGGGTCATAACAGTGTAACCACTCATGTTTACATCATAAGTATGTCTTATGGTTTTAGAGGTGCACTCACTGACACATCAGTGGCTTTCCGATGCTAAAAATAAAATTTATATTTTTCTTGAAAAAATATAGGGTGTCACAAGTGACTTGTATCCAACTTTTCTAACAGTAGATTTTAAAAGATTTGATTAGGTCCCATGGATTTTCCCAGATGGGTTTTCTTGTGTGTCTAATGTGTGATTGTTCATTATTTTCTACACTTAAGATAGTTGTTAATTAGGGTCTTTTCAATCCAATGCATAATATATTAATAATTTAATCTTTAGCTTAATTAGATTAATATTTGAATGTTGTACTTAATGTCATTAATTTGAATAGTGACTATTGCTATTTTGATGTGTTACATAGTACACCACAAACTTTCACTTTAGGCTCACCCATCTCCGGTGCTTTCCCATCCCCAACGCTCGCCCAACTTCAATGCTTGCCCATCCCCAAAGATCCACAATCTCCAGCTTTTCTAGGCCAAATTTGGCACTTCATATTCTTACATTGTTGCTGCCCACTGCATTCATTGTCATCATCATCAACAGGAGATTACATAAAAACATCTTACATGTTCTTCAACCACTTCTCCACCTCCAATGCCTTATTCCGATTCCAATGTAGATGCCAAGCTTATGTCACTGCCTATAGATGCAGCCACCCTTCCACCTTGAGTATAAGGACACGACTTTGGTCATATTCTACTTGGAGAGAAGCATTATCCCTGACTGAATTTTTCCCCAATTGTACATTCTCAAATCACATAGTGAGAACTCTAGAGAGATTGTGATATACAGAAAAGCGGTTGTTATTGGTACATCGATAACTGCACTCTTTCTCGGATCATTGCGATAAGTTGCAGCTTTCAATGCGGTAATGATAACTGAGCTCTATATTCAATTTTTGAGCAAATTTAAGGCTTTATAACCACCTAATGAAGACAAGGATCACTTATGGGTTCTAACTTAGATAATTTGATTGACTTGGTAGGCATAAGGGGCTACAGGAGTGAGGAAAATTTTATGGGACACCCATCATACAAAGTAATGAGATGGCACAATAGAAAATTTCAATTACTTCGTTCCCACAATACAAAGAGAAAAAGGAGATCAAAATTTCAATTCACAAACTAGTACTGAGGGCAAAAGCTCAATCATATCAAACACTATGCACGGTTGCACTGCTTACATGGGAAAAAAAAAACTTACAAGTAAGAAATTAAGCTAATCAAGCTTTATGACCACCCAATCAACTGAGAAATTTTGATTGACTTGGATAGCCATAAGGGGCACAATACCCACAGTAGCAGAGAAGTACATGGGACACCTATCGTACAAGTAATGGGATGAGAACCGCGCACAATATAAATCTTCAATCACTTCACCCTCCAAAAGAAAAAAAGTCACCACTGCTTTATCTAGCCCACTTTACTTTTATATTGTGGATACATATCCATTGGCCTAATATATACAGATATCTACCAAATGTGCACGATAAAGTAAGGAGGTGACACACTCCTCATCAAAAAAAAATGTCAAAATTTATAAAATCTGAAAATCACCACTGATTCAAAACCACAGGCAAATGTGAAAATTCCTTCGCTTAAACCTTATAAGACAAAAACCGAACAAAAATTTGGTCGAATTGTTTTTGGATAGAAAGACGAGGCCAAAGCCCCCAACAGAGCCAAAACAGAAACTAAATGCCACGACAGCCTGAGCGGGAACGACCTCAGAGACGAAATCATAGACCACTCCTGTCCACAGTCAAAGCCATGGCAAGGAAATCCGGGACCTTGCCCACCCACGATTGGCCCCCCTCCGCAAACCGAGCCTCTCTAGCCAAGCAATGCGTCACGCCGTTTCCCGCTCTACTCCGATAAGAGAAAGAGACCTCATCCAAATCCCCCAGAATAGAGAAAGCCTCAGTGAACTCCGAGAGAAGGGAAGCATAGTCCGCACGCCGCTATGAGAAACACCGAACCACATCAAGGTAGTCTCCTTCAAAAATGACTTTTCCTAAAACAATGCCCTCTCCGGTGGGGATCCAACTTTGCTGGACAGGTGAACGTAGCCCCATCAAAATTACACTTTACAATGCCCTCCCCAGCGGGGATCCAAAACGCTGACCAGGGAGATAAGGGTCGGAGTGGGACAGACAGCTCCTCAAGCTGCCATGAACTCCTCCAAATTTACCTTCAAAGTCGGCAAGTCAAATAAGGGGGAGCCTGCCAGGAAGACGTTGCGCCTGTGCCAAACAAATCATGCTGAGGTTAAGAAAGTAGCCCACTCTGCCCCGCCCGAATTGGATGAGACAAGGACCTAAGACATCCGCAAGCCGGATGCCAGACGACTCCTCCCCCATGTTGAACCAGGCCTCTTGTCTCCACAAACTCTTTACTTCGCTGCAGCTCCATAAGGCATGGATTGTGGATTCGATACTCATTCCGCACATAGGGCACTAGCGAGCCAGTCCCCCAATTCTTCTAAAGATGTTCAAACTTAGTGGGAAGGATATCCTTAGGCACTCTCTAAGCCCATACCTTTATTTTAGTAAGCAGCTTAGGCCTCCAGCTGGAATTCCAAAGGTGCCTAACTGGGAGGGAAGAAGAGGCTTCCCCTTCCCCATCCCCTAGAAGATTAGAGAGCCAAATGATATGCACTTCACACTGAAAAACTCCCGTTGCACATGCTATGCTAAATTAACAAATTCATTGGTCAGGATGGGCCAAGAGGAATCCTTATGATGATCTCCACCTCATGGGGCAAAAAATAATCTCTGAGCATATTCACCCTCCAAACGCCCCAGAGTCAATGAGATCCACCACCCAACCATTAATATCGTGACTCCCCCAAGGAGATTGCACTAAGAAAGAGGAGGAAGTGGGGAGTCATTTATCCAACCAAATCTTTATGTGCTTGTCATTCCCCACCCTCCATTAGCACCCGAAGCCACAATCGGCTTGGCCGCTAAAATGCAATGCCAAAGATGGGACATGACCCTCCTTAGGGAGGCCTCAAGGGGGGTTTTGTCCCTGAAATATTTAGCTTCCATGAGCATGCAAAATAAGGAACTTAAGTTAGTCAAAAGTCTTCATCCTTGTTTGGCAAGGAGGGCGAGGTTGAAGCTCCGTAGATCCTTGAATCCCAACCCTCCCTTCCCCTTAGGTCTATAAATTTTGGCCCAAGTGGTTCAAGCCATCCTCCTCTCATTCTCCTTTTGTCCCCACCAAAAATTCCTCATTGTGGCCGTGATAGCTCTTGTGGTCGACTAAGGGAGGAGGAACATACTCGTAGCATATGTGGTAATGGCCTGAGCCACCGATTTGAGAAGAATCTTCTCCCCCACCCCTAACAAGATAAACTTCTCTTTCCATCCCTGGGTCTTCTTCCACACTCCGTCATGAAGGGAAGTGAAAGCCGTTCCCTTGGAAATCTTGAAGCAAGCTGGGAGCCCCAAATACTTCTCGTGGAGTTTGACCTCTCCCACACCAAGTCAACCCAAAATCTCCTCCTTTACCTGAGGGCTTGTGTTAGGGCTAAAGAAAAGGGAGGTCTTGACATTGATTACCTGCCTCGAGGCCTCCTCGTACACTCTCAAGAAATCAAAAATTCTCTTGCATTCCTGAGAGCAGCCCCGCCGCCCCCCCCCCAAAGATGATGTAGTCGTCGGCAAAAATGAGGTGGGAGATCCTAGGGGGCCCTAGACAGTCCTGAAGCCATGCAAATGGCCATCGACAGTAGCTCTCCTCATAATCCTTGATTATCCTTCTGCACACAAGAGGGAAAGGTACAGGGAGAGGGGGTCTCACTGTCGCACCCCGGGATTTTGGAAGCAAAAACAAATTTCTTTATATAAAAATATCTGAGTTTAATTGGGCTCGTGACTGGAGCCACTCGCCATAAGTGATAATAAAATGATTTATTTCCAAGGAATTACCGTCCGTATATAAACACACAAGAGAAAAATAATAAAGAGAGTTCCTACTTGTGATTTTTACGTACGGTTCAAAATCCTTGAAATCATCTTAATAAAACTCGAAGTAGGCTCATCTACTCGTACATTCAGCTTCACTTAGTCCTGCAAAGTCTAGGGGTAGTGAGTATTTTAAAATATTAAGTATGAGAGTTTATACTATCAGGCATAAAGTAAACATATGGCAATTTCACAACACATAATATATATACTTTTCATAAAAATAGGATGTGCCACTCACCCAAAACCACCCCTAGAGCTTCTTCCTATATATCAAAGATGTTCATAGGGTTTGCAATCTCTCATGTCTTGCTACAAGTGTCCAAGACACATATTCCATCTTATGGACTTTACTATGAGTGCAAAGTAGTAGCCTCTTACTCCTCTACGGATCATCGCAAAATGCCTCGTACTTATGGAGAGAAGACTCACTTGTACTCATAAGGTGTTGGGATCATGAGAGTAGAGAGCCTTCCTATGATACTATCTACCCTATCACGCGTATCCTTAATAGTGCCCTTTGTTAGGGGTTAATCTGGGGTTTTGCCCTTTGTTAGGGGCTCACCAAGCTAAAATAGGTATCATGCATCCGATTTCAAACTGGATTATAAGTGTGTCATCATCTAATCTACGGAGCTCTATTGGGGTGCCCAACAATAGCTCCGGAGAACCAAAACACTCTTGAGTCCTAAATTCATAATATTGAGTCTCATACTCATAACCAAAACATTCTTGAGTTGCCTGACTCATAAAGGGATGTTTTCTTTCACAACATTCTATCACAATGTTTATCCTTTTAAAAACCTTAGCCTTGCCTCTACAAGCAATGGGAGCATCACTATCAATGACTACAAAGGCAAGGTTGGTTGCTTATTCCAACGAAATAGTTACCCCTACTTTGTCCTACTTCAATGACTCGATCACCATGCTTATACAAATTTTCAAAAATAATCTTGAGAATCCTCCTTTTGACAAGGACAAGTTCTCCAAAACTACCTTTCAAACATAATGTATTTGTTTGAAATGAAAATAGTGGCAAAGCTAGATTGTCTCAATCTCACACACTTCAACATATATAATTCATACCAAATTCTATGGTTAAACATGTGATAAACTATCATATACGTGGCAATGTAATGATCACACAATATGTAAGAATTATAAACATACAGTATGTAATTCATATCCTATCTCAACGAAAAATCATTCGACAAATTGAATATATGTGCGGAAATTATAAAACATAACTTGAAAGTAGCTTTATCGCATAACATGCAAGATTCATATAATTATTAAGTTAAAAAGACAACCAAAGTTCATAACCATGCCTTAAGAAAGGATAAAAGCCCCTACCTCGTCTCCATGCGAGTTCGAAGACAAGGTGTTGGACTCCATGCACTTGGGCGTCCACTTTTGGGGCTTTAAAGGTGTCCAACCAGAAAATTAGCCCCACCATGACATCTAGCACACTCAATTTAGGTAAGAATGCTCTTGAACGGATTTATTCAGACTTAAGATGACTCAAGAACTCTCAAATCAAGAAATCAACCTTGCCATGATGTCCGACACATTCAATTTAGCTAAGAACACTTCTTCAACAACTCAAATCGGACTTAGAATGAATGAGAAATGAAGAAAACAAGTCCCTAGACATGTGAGAGTGAAGAACTAGAAAATTGGACGCTATTTATAGGGAAAATAGATAGACATGAGGCTGACATGTGGTAGATAGGATTGACATACGTCAGTCCTATCTGACACATCACCAGTGCTATCCGATATATCACCAATTCTATCTAACACATCACAAGTCCTATCCGATATGTCACTAGTCATATCCGACACTCTCAAGTCCTATCTGACACATCATTTTTTTATTTTTTATTTTTTATTTTAAAACTTCAAAATGCGATAACTTCCTACCCCCAAGTCGGATCGCAAGTTCTTGGTACCGATGGACTCTTGTTGACGAGTCCTTTGAAGTTAAACCCCACATGGGTAGGTTATCCTGAACTTTTCAAGTGGATTCCACCCGTGTGGCACACTTCCCAAGACTATAATTTTTGACCCTGGTGTTCGATTTAGTCGTTCTTGGGCTCATTACACTCATTTTTCCAAGCTCTAACACACTCATATGAAAATCCACCAAATATATGCCTCTAAATAATTTAAAATTATTAAAAACTTGTAAAATATCTTTATTAAAGGCAGAAAATCGTACCAAAAATTCACGATCATTACAATCTACCCCCATTAAAAAATATTCGTCCACAAAATTTTCACCTTTTACTCACCAAAAAATATAGGACATGTCTTTATTGCTTTATTTTCTAACTCCTAAGCTTCTAAGTCCATTCCTCCGAGAGTGGTGCTGCCATAGCACTTTTCATAACAAAATCTCTTTTGTCCCACATCGATTCCTTACAATCCAAACTTCTGATCCAAGGCTAAATCGGATTCTAGGGCAACTGTTGTCTAGTCCATGATATGTGAAGCTCTCACACGTGCTTCCAAAGCATGGACACATGAAACACATCTCAACTACCATTAAGCTGAGGAGTAGGACTAGTCTTTAAGTCATCGGCCCTACCTTGTCCAAGCAATATCGAACAATTCAAACAATTTATACTAAGAAAGCAATATCAAACAATTCAAATATCCAATTAACCAAATTACTAAGGCATCGGAATCTACACAAATTAATTTGTAAAGAGTCATACTCATGATTATTGATTTAATTTGCAAACTATCTCTCATAACACATTAAAATTCAATCTCATGTATTATTGAAAATATCATCATTAAGCATACTTTCAAGAGTAAAAATTATATTCTCTTTTGCTTGATAAGATTAATATTAAGTCTATAATTGTATCCACAAGATGCAAATTATAATTAATACCTAACACTAATTCAAGAGTTAAAAATCCAAGCAACTAACAAATAAAAAATCCCTCAAATTATAATAAGAACATGATTAATCTTATATCCAAGATAGAGTTTACTAATTGAAAATAGATAGAACAATCAAACATTGAAGCATATGTAAAAGAAATTTAATCAACTCTCATTATTATTTATCCATACAAATTAATAAGGCTTCATCGTAGCCTTAGATGAAAAACTTAGCTACTCATTAACCTAAGAACTAAAGCCACAATCTTCATTAAATTAAGTGGAAAAAAACTTACAAATTTGGAAGAAAATTCAAAAAAAATTGAACTACTACAATACCAATGAACAATAACCACATATTACTATTCAACCTCCAACTTTGCTATAGTATGCTACAATAACCCACAGACTATTTTTTTGTTTCTTGATTCTTCTTTGCTCCTCTGGTTTGGGACTTCTATTATCTCACTTTCAAAGTATTTTCTCATCAATTTCGGATTATGGGGTTGAAGAATTGTTTCTCTGGTTCATTCTATTCTCCTCCCTCTAATTTCAAAGTTCTCTTTGCTCTGTTTATACACTTGCTGGGCACAACCATTCTTGCCATCTTTAAGCCTCAATTTCGACCCAATATAGTTGATTTCCATTCTTTTATCCTTCATTTTCCTTGCTTTTCCTTGCTACTCACTTATTCCTTATTCTTCACATTCCTTTCTTTCTTCCACTGCTTAAACTCTGTTTTTCACTATTACAATTTTCAATCTCTATAGTTAATTGTTTCTTCTATTTCTTGGCATTCCCTCATTATTTTGGACAAACTGGTTGTTCCTCTTATAGGTTATTCGTCCCTTGCATTAGCCATAAGCTTCTAGAATTTTTATCTTTCCTTATATAAGCTCCTATCCATGCTTTGTTTTCCAATTTTCTTTTTGTCAAACTGAACTCTGTTTGTTACGAACTTGCTGCTTCCTTTCTTCGTAAGTCCTTTTGTGCAACCAATTTTCAACAGGAACTAACCTAAGACAACTTGCATAAAAATTCATCCACAATGATCCAAAACAGCCTTTGCACATATTAAGCCCGTCAAATTCTATAGAACATGATTAAACTCTAATTAGTTAATATTAATATAAAATTAACCCTAAAACACATAAAATTATGGTATATAAATAATTATATTACGTGCATATCAATACACCCAACCCAACAATTCTACCCAACAAACACTTCTAATTGGGTTTGAGTTAGACAGGATATGTGGGCCTCATATAAAGCTCACTTGGGCCCATATATTTCCTCCAACCAAAACCCAATTGGGAGGATTTATTGGGTAGATTCATTAGGTGATAATCATTTTCCTTTTTCTATCCAATCAAATCTAGATGTAGAATTTTTTTAGCCAGTTTAATATAATGGCTAATAAACAAAAAAGACAAACTCCATAAACTAATATATACTCCCTTCATCCCACCCGAATAACTTTAATTAATTTTTAAAATAAATAAAATTTAATTTTCTTTGAAAAACTTAATAGAGTTGTAAAATAGGACAAAGAGAGCACAAAAAACTTTTTTTTTTTACGGACATAACACAAACATATGATTCATCAACTCATGCACTATGCCTGCTTCAGAGGCTTAAATCTCATTTTCCGGTTAAACAAATAGAGATTTTGTTTTCTTCTAATTTTTTTTTGGCATCTAACCTGAAATTTTGAATTTCCTCAGTAGCCATGGGCAAGTAGGGTCCACAAGTTTCCATATTCTCATTGTTCAGCTTCTTCCATTCATATGCATTTTACTATACTGGTCCAACTGACTGACTCGTCAGACAATGCTAGAATAGTCTAACATGCAGATAAGGCCAGCCAGAATACCACCAACTCAAATAATTGTTCCGAGTACTAAATCTTTACACATGACAAAAATCAATGCATTCAATGTTGTAGTGAAAGAAGATTGACTGGGGAATTGATTGTCTAGTGTTTGAAAAAACAGGTGCCGTTTGGAGTAGGTTACTAACTCGCTAGTTATCATACATTTTGTTTTGCCTTTTGAATGCGTTTTAATATAAGCCTCCAATAAGTACTGTCAGAGTTTAGTTTCTTTCCCTGAATAATTTCATTTAGATAATTTTTAGCTATAAATTTAGCTAGTTTTGTTTATATAAGGTATACACCAACGTATGTATGTCAAATATATTTGGGCCACACAATTTTGATTGCATTATGAGCATTACTTAGGGGGAGTTCGATTTTGATCTGCCCGCCTACCCTGTGATATACACGTGTCATCTAAATTGATTCGATGGCACGCAATGTGTTGAATGCACGTTGACGCGCATACAACTCGATGCATCTTAACTTTTTCCATTTTAAGACACATAATCAGATAATGCCCAAGTACTGATTTTTTTCACCTAATTAAGGTCATACACTTTCATGACAGAAGCAAGAACACTTTGCTTGTCTACCCAAAATTAGGAGCTACCTAACAAAGGATTAAGTGAGAAACTTGTTCTTAGAGACTTATGATTCACGTATTTGTAGAGAATATGCAATTCTTCAAAGGTATTCACTAAGACAAATGTTCCTTAGAGCAATGAATATTATCCCTTATGTAGAAAGTTGAGTCCTTGTCATTTGCATGGCATTAAGACTAGTAATGTGTGATGGATTGCCGATTCAGCCTTAGTTGTGTTGGTTGGATCTCTCCATTTGGGGAAAAGTCTCTCTGTCGAATCCATGGCCAGATGCGTGAGCCATACCTACTAAAAACGTTGCTTCATGCATTTGCAATTCTATTCATATCCACTTTTTAAGTGGTGGTGGCAATCACCATCATCAGATGGACCAAATATAGATGCCCACTTTTGTTCATGAGAAGCAGAGAGGTCATTAATCAAGCTCACAGTTTGAAACAAAACATAGTTCAGAAGTCCTCATCATCATGTCTTGGACTTCATTTAGATGAAAGGAATTCATACATGTTTAGCCTAAAAACATGAGCAAATGATGTAATAACTGAAAGATGTTAAAATCTAATTAGATTATGTAATATGAGTGTGCCAGGCAAAGGTTGATCAATATGGACAATTGACTCGAGCATTAAAAAAGGGAGTAATTTGAAGTCACTTGGGAGGCAAAAAAGTCCAAAATTGAGGCCAGAAATGTTCCGCACGACATGTTTTCTTCTGTCTTTTCTATTGGAGATGGGAAACTCTGCCGGTCCTTGGACTAAGGGAAACGGATGATGCATAGCTTGTGACATTCTACCCGTTTGTATATAATAGAATAGGGAAGAAAAAAATCTTACCCTTGACCAGCCTTCCATCAATCTGGCCGACTCCAACAATCAGAATCTAGGCTGATGCCCTCTGGGAAAGTAAATAAATAAATATATATATATAATAAAAATTAAAAAAGTAAGTGGCCAAGAGGATTGGCAAAGCCCTATAAAAAGTGTTTTATTAACGTGAAAGTTTGTACATGATAAACCTACTTTTATCACCCAAGCACCATTGATTACTATATATAGCCTGTTTTTTGAAAACCCACTAATCAATAGTGCTAGAATGATGAAGTATGAAACTTAATCGTCATTTTAGCATTAATCAGCCCCAAATCCATTTATATGTGACCCAATAAATTTAGTGGCAATCTTGTTAATTATTAAAGTAAATAAATAATTAAATTTGTATGATACTCTCTTTGTCCCATATTTTAGTTCATTTTGAAAAACAAAATAAACTTTTAATGGGAGACGATGAAAATAATAAATAATACTCCCTTCATCTCATAAATATATATATAGCAATATTTAAAAAAAATATTATTTACAATATTCAATTACTTGAATTGAACAAATTAAATATGGAACAATTTTTTTTGTTAAATAGAACTATTAATATATAACTGAGGGAAAAAATAACTAAATTTGTTTAACCATTTAATTATATGATATTGAGATTCTAATAAACTCTCTCTACTACAAATATTACAAAATACTCTAAGAGGTCATGTTCTACCCCTTCTAGTCGAGACCTAATGACTGGAATACCCCTTCCTCGTGAAAAACACTAATCAATCCAACTTGAGCGTGGGAGACAAATGCAATTTGAGGTCAAAGAACGTAAGTTGTAAGCACAAGAAGATTTGAGTGTCACAAGAGGTGGCGTAGATGCAAAAGGATAATGAATGCCCCCATCAGGTCCCTTGATGTTGAAGGGCCCACAAATTGGACTTTTCAGATGAAGCGGCTGTCAAAGGAGGAATTGAATAGCGGGGCCCACGAGATTGGCCATTGAATTCCAATGGAAGCAGGTCCAAGTTAACATTATGGAAAGGCCGAAGTAGGTGAAGGAGGTCAACAAGTCAGAGGGAGCGAGAGTCCGTGTTCCAAGTTCCAACCGGCTCTTTTTTATTTTGGTCTACCCTAGGACACGTCTGAACCACGCCCTCCTCTTCCCATTCCTAGTCTCTTACTTAGACTTCTTTTTCATTTAATTTTTATTAGGTACAATGTCAATATGAAATATGATAGATCATGACTAAGTGTCACAGGGATAGAGCCCCTAAACCGTTAGATCGTCAACAAGAGTTGCCCATATCCATAATTTGATAGCCAGGGGCTCTACCTCACTTACCAGCATTGGATAAAAAAATTTATATTATATTTTATCTCTCTTTAAATTAATAGTTTTTATTTACTTTTAAAAATAAATTGAATTAAATTTATTTTTAAAAAACTAAACGGAGCTATTAATGTAACATGGTGGGATTACTATACTATTGTGAAAAGGTGGGGTTGATATTTTTATTATAGAAATCCTAAATTACTCTTAATATGTCTAATATATTATGTATAGACCTTTATTTATGGACCAAGTAAAATTACTACATTAAAATTCACTTATCATACGGTAATACGACTCTAAATTTCTTCTTTTAGAACAAGAAGGACTAAATCTCTGAAGTGCAATACATGCATTATGCACATATATTTCTACTAATTTTCTTTAAAATAAAGTACATATGAACCTTTATAAAATACTTTTATTTTATATTTTTTTTCAATTTATCTATGTTAATGAGACGAGAGAGGAGGAAAATAAACTGACTTTGGAAAAATATGCCCAAAAATATAAATGGTAGAAAATTACTCCCCACATGATTGTACATAAGCCCTTAGCTCTAATACCAAGTGAAATGATCGTTATTTCTCAATAACTTAATTGCTTAAATTATCCAAAAAAAACTATGTAGCCATTATCAATCAAATGTAGGTTCAATATGAAGTTTAAAGCCCCAAGAAATGGAGAAAGATAAACTTCAATTAGTAGGCCTATTTAATGAATGATACTCACAAAAGTTTAATGTAAACTCCTCATTATTCAAAATTTAAAAGTTCCATTTAATTTTTAAGATAAATTAATTATAATTTATTTTTAAAAATTAAATAAATTTATTAATATATAACAAAGGGAGTATTTTTTTTATAGCCTTAATTTACAGCCAAATAATTTTTTACTTTCATTTAGTAATAGTTTAGCAATTAGGAGGCATATTAGACCATTAAAACACGGAAAGAAACACGGTCATCAACCGGCGTTATAGTTAAATTATATTCTAGACATGTAGACTGGCTATGGTTAATAACATAATACATGACATAAACTATATTTATTCGTCTAATCATATATTAAGTTTAATACAAAAGCCCCACCAAATCCGTGGGGCTTCGTGACTCGTGCGAGCGCCGTTCTTCCCGAATCCACGGATACTGACTTTCCTCCTTTCGGCGCCACTTTTTCCTGCTAAAATGCTGCACAGCTTTCACTTTTACAACGACGATCGCCGAAGTGGGCGGGCCCCATGCAGCAATTGCGGCGAGCGAGCCTTGCTGGAGCCAGCGTGTACGCTTTCATTTATTTTTAGGCTATTTTTTAGTTCAGAGGTTAAAACACTGACAATTTTGCGAGGACGCCTCCTCTTGTTTGCCAGGAAAGCCTAACCCCGTCCAGAAACTGAATACGAATTTGAAAGTCTTGACTTGCACAGGAAAATGCCTTGCATAAACAGGACGTCTCGCTTTTACAATCTCTGTTTTTCCCTCTAAAAAAACAAAAAAAAAAACGCATTATTCTTGAGGCATGAAGACGAGAGATGGCAGAAAAACCGGGGGGGAGACTATTTGCGCGTTGCGTGCGCACGTCGCTCTCTTCCACACGCTCCGCCGGCTTTTCCGGTGGGGCCCGCCCGTGCTTTCCCTTCTCCCAAATTTCATCGTCGCAATTTGCAAACCCAATCTCGGTCCGGCAGGGTTGGCCCCGCCCCAACACCATTTTCCCCAAGCATACTTAGTTTTAGGGTAATTATATTTACATCCCTTGACTCTTTTTGAAATTACACTTACATTCTTCACGTATTAACATCATGGTGTAGTGAAGGGTGTTTTTTTTATATTTTAGAAATATTTACAAATGACTCTATTAACATCAAATATTGTAAGTGTAGTTAATTTATACTTACCTAGGCAGTGTCAATCGACAGGAACGAAGCAAGGAAAATGGCTTTAGGGGACTATGTAATGGTAAAACTATTAAGGAGGTAGGGTACCCTCAGCCTCATGTAAAGGAAAATTACGGGACCATGTGCTAATTGTTGGTACATATGTGATATATTTATTGTATTAATTTTATTTTGTTGAATCATAATTAGGTTTAATTAATGATGAGCCAAGTCAAATTTAAAATTGAAAGACTTATAAAATTGTAACATATATACTTTAACATTTTAAGGTTGAAGACTTTAAGCACGTGTTGAAGATTTTAAATAAAAGAGGCATTGAATCACCCACACATGCACTGTCACGCACACTTAGAGTTACTATGTTTCAATCGACAGTGTGGGAAAAATGGAAGAAGATAGGATAAAAATTATAATATATTGAAAAGCGGTTGGTCTTCATCAAATAGCCATCAGTTTTATGAAAGATTAGCCCATTGAATGATCGATCAGTTTGTCATAATGATCCATCGGATAGTGAAATGATCGATTGATTTCATCTCAACCTATTATAGTTTTAAGTCAGATGTATAGAATAATCAATTGCCCTACAAAGCACTCGATGGGTCAGTGGTATGAATGTCTAAAATAGGTCAATCCAAGAATTGTTTGTTACCAAATATAATACAAAAACCTTAATCAACTTAATACCCTAAAAGCCTAAGATATAACAAACTTGAAGAATAATGAAGAAAATTCATTGTGAGAAAATAGAGTGCATTTATCCTAAGTTCCTTCATATGCCTTCATAATTTTCCAAGATATCATAAGGGAGGTGACAAAATTTTGTTCATAACTTGTTTATAAATTGAACTATGAGTTGTGAGTTGTAACACATCACAAAAAAATTAAAGATGGACATGATTATAATTGACCTTGATTGAAGCTTCAGAAAGTAGGAGTCTTGTGCTTAGGAAAGAGAAGACCGAAGCTCAAGTTTGGAAGTACCAAGTAGAACTTTGTAGTCAAAGTCATCTAGTCATGTACTTCTAGTTTGTAAAGGTTGATAATAATTAAATCTTATAAGTTTTATCTTCACAGTGTATTGATTAATCGGCCGAGGGACTGATCATGTGGTTTAACCATTTGAATTTCCATGTAAAAAATGTCTTCATGATTTTTTGCTTTTGTGTGTTTGATTACTATTTGCTTCTATTAGAGTTGTGTGCTTGTGGTAGTCGGTCCTAAAGGGAAAGGGAGAACCTTGCAGCTTACTTGCTATCTCCTTGTGGCCTAGCATGGCTCATTCTTCAAGCCCTATTTCTCTCATTCCCCCTCTTCCTTGAGACTGACTATATGAAGTACATCTAAGAGGTGAGGCTTTTGTGCACAATGCAAGCTGAATGAAGCAACGTGCATTCACAAGCTCACGTTGTGCTTCTTGTTCACCGAATCAATAGAAGAATAGCTCTATGCGCTAGAATAAAAAAATCAATCCTCTTTTATTATTGTATAAATTGTTTGGCCCTCCACAATTGGTGAATTGATTGAAAGCAATGACTTGGTTAAAATTGATACCATCTCCATCCACCCTTGTTATGCCCCAGAAGTCTCCACAACTAGGATATTTGAAAAGCCGAAGCTTTGACGGATTCCAAGTAAATTTTGTAATAAATTTAATTAATGTACAAAAGGTCACATTTTATAGTTCTTAAGTTTAGTTTTGGATTAGAGACTCTTTAGGGACCCTCGAGGTTGAAGGACATTAAACTCACATTAACAGTTAATAAATTAATGTTACCTATAATTGATGATCACAAAGGTTGATGGCCGAGGCAATTACATCGACTAAGCACAGTGGAGAGTTATAACATCTCCTAAATTGGGAGTGAACTTCACAATTTGTGTTAAGAAATAAAAAGAGGTGTACAAAAAAAAAAACAAACAAATGAAAAGAGTACAAGTGTAATATTTGAAACATGAAGGGTATAGGTGTAGCTTTGACAAAAATAGGTGTACACAAGTATAGTTTAAAACAAAAAAGACGAAATTAACAATGGAGTCGTTGACCAAAAGACCAGTCCACGCTCCACTCCCCCGAAATCAACACATTAATTGATATTTCCTTCATACATCATAAATCAATTGCTTTCAAAAGCATATTTTAATGAATTAAACAAAAGAAGGAGTGACGTCATCGTCTCCCTCCCCTTTGACTCCTTCCCCTTCAAATGCCCCCCTTCCTCTTTCCCCCTCCAATTCCCCGTCTTCCTCATCATCTCACCCACCTCCACCGTCACAGACGATCACAAGAAGATCAGCAAGAACAAGATTTCGCAGAAGAAAAGATCAGCTGCAACTGCGACAAAAGAATAGAAAAGATTGGAATCTGAGGGAAGGGAAGGGTGAAGAAGATGGTGAGGAGCGACAATCTGTATGTGTCCGTGCCGAGCTTCTTCCGGTGCCCGATATCGCTGGACGTGATGAAGTCCCCGGTTTCTCTCTGCACCGGCGTGACCTACGACCGCTCCAGTATCCAGGCCTGGCTCGACGGCGGCAACAATACCTGCCCTGCCACCATGCAGGTCCTCCCCTCCAAGGACTTCGTCCCCAACCTCACTCTCCACCGCCTCATCCAGCTCTGGTCCTCCTCCGATTCTCCCTCCTCTTCCTCTCCAGCCTCCTCTATTTCTCCTCAGCCGCCTCTATTGACCCAGGAGATGGCCCTCCACCTCCTTCGCCAGCTCTCCCTCGATGACCCCGACCCCTCCTCTTCCCTCGCCAGCCTCCTCCGCTTCGCCTCCGTCTCCGACCGGAATCGCAAGCTTCTGGCCCAGAACGGGTGCGTCAAAGTCGTCGCCGGCTTCCTAG
Source organism: Saururus chinensis (assembly GCA_035235625.1). Classification (NCBI taxonomy): domain Eukaryota; kingdom Viridiplantae; phylum Streptophyta; class Magnoliopsida; order Piperales; family Saururaceae; genus Saururus; species Saururus chinensis. The sequence goes on from CP141141.1 coordinate 27,723,796, forward strand.
CTGGAGGTGAGAGGAACAAGGGTAGGACGATTGAGGGAGTAGAGGCAGGCGTTCGGCTTCTCCGGGCGGTTTCGATGGAGGAGGAGAGGGCCGCGGACGATGTCGAGAAGGAGATTTTGGGATCTGCGTTCTATTCCGTTTTGCTGCTCGCGCTACAGAAAGGGAGCTTGGATTGCCGGATAGACTCGGCCAGGCTGATCGCGTCGATTCTAGGCGGCAGCGGGGAAGAAAGAGGAAGGGCGAGAGCGGTTGTTGGCGAGATAGAGGGGATTCTCTTCGAGCTGTTGCGGCTGTCCGGGTGGGAGTCGGACCCCGCGGCGGTGGAGGCCGGGCTGGCAGCACTCGCGGCCATGGCTGCCGGCGCACGGCCTGTGAGGGCCCAGATCGCACGTCAGGGCGGGGTGGCACTGCTGGGACGGCTATTAGAGCGGCCGGAGGTGGGGGTTGTGGAGAGGGCGCTGGGGCTGCTGGAAGCTTTGTCGAGGTGCCCGGAGGGACGTTCGGCCATCAGCGCTGACCCGGCCTGCGTGCCAGCCATGGTGGGTAAGATATTGAAGTTGTCAGAGGCTGCGACGGAGCGGGCGGTGGTTGTGCTGTGGAGCCTGTGCTGCGCCTTCCGGGACGCGGCGGTGAGGGAGCGGGTGGCTGGAAGCAACGCAGCGGGGAAGATGCTGCTGCTGCTTCAAAGCAACTGCGCACCGCCCGTCCGGCAGATGGCCGGGGACCTGCTGAAGCTCTTCAGCCACTCCGGCGGGGCCAAGGGGTGCCTCACCAGCTACGACACCAAGACCACCCACATCATGCCCTTCTGAGTTCTCAACCGAATCGGAACGATTCTGACTCACCGTGCTAACTCGATGAGTCTGTTGTCCAGTTGTGTTTCTGACAGTGGCTAATTTTAGGGTTAGGAAAAGTTAGGGTTAATGGGGAAGAAACTGTGGGTAATTTTGTAAGATCAAATGGGATTTTTTGTTGTTCTATTTTTCGAATTTTATATTTGTACAATCAATTTTTCCCAAATATAGATCAACACATGAAAGGATTTTTTTTTTCAATACAAAAACATGAAATGACTTCACTTCAATGAAAAATGGTAGATCCTTCTATTGGCAGCATATCTATTGATGGTCATATCAATTTGATTACATCAATAACCTAAAAATTCACCAAAATGAGAGCAATTTGACTGTGATTTGCTTTTAATATCATATCATATAAATGTAATGTTCATGGAGTTCCCCCCAAAAAAACTTTGATGGACATGGGCTCCTTTAGTCTTATATTTTGATTGGTCTTTAAAATCATATAACTTAATTTGTTCCTACTTCATAGTCTACTTTTTTTCTGTCACCACTATTACTTCTCCTAAAAATGTCAACATGTAGACTCCATATAACCTATTTATCTTTAAAAAAATGACAAAGTTCATAAATTAAAAAACCTCTTAAAAATGACATGTGGTGGGTCCCTTTATAAGGAGTTTTAGTTTGCTATTAACTGTTAATATTAATTTAGTCAAATATTTGTGTCCAATTAGATGAAATCAAATTTCTTGGTAAACAAGCTAAGGAATCAAGGAAATACCCAATAAGGCCGAACATAGCAATATAAAAAAACAAAAATTGTGATGAATAATGACAAAGGCGTTTCAAAGTTTCATATGGACCCAAAATGCCGCAATTGATGAATGTCAGGCCCAAAAGCCCTCCGCAATTGACCAAAACCGCGTCAAACCACCGAAACCGTCACCCACCGTCCTCTTTTAATTCACGTATGCCGGCTGGACCTGCCCTTGTATATGCTTCAAATAATATTTAGTTTAGGAGCTTCTCTAACTTAATTTAATTTAATCTAATATGATCCACTTCAATACATTAGTCTCCTAGGTGTCGACCATATTGCTTTGAAAATATTTGCTATATTCCTTAAATGTAAGTAACATATAGAGAAGCCCTTCATCTATAAAATAGACAATATATATATTAGTATATGTAATTTTAATGTTAACGTGTATTAGCATATGTATCGTGGATCTCAAATATTAAATTTTTTTATTATGTATCCCTTGTAATGGTGCATTGTTAGTGGAGAAATACTTCTCAAAGGCGATTTCAGATGGCACAGATCCTGAGTGCTCCCCAACCTAGGTCGAAGACCAATTTAATTTTATCTAATTATGAACAATAAACACAGTTGGCACAGATTAATCCCCCCACTTTGGGTCAAAAACCTACATCCACAATTGGATTTGTGCAACTATATTCAATGCCAACAAAATCTCCCTTAATCACTCTTTTTAATATCACATGATCACATCAAGATGGACCTTTTAATTTCAGGGCCCAAAAGGAATCAATGGGTGCAATCGATTCATTATGCATGTGTTGGGAAAAGTGGAATAAAGTGTTGCGGTCTTTATTATGAGGTATATAAATCTTGTGTCAGCCAGCAGGCAAAAGGCAGTGGGATCTGTTTTGAAATGGAAGAGCTTTGACTACAAACCCTAAAAGCAGTTAGTTAAATTAGGCCCTTGTGTTTCACATACCACACAAATTGGTGAAAGGGGAAATTAAATAAGAGGATTTGTTCCCTAAGCACTTACCTCCATTTGTTTCTTTACTTTCTCCTCTTTTTAAATTTTTTTAAGAAAATCTTATGTGCTTTTGCACGACCGTTGATCGGCGGGTCCGATATTAAGAACACGGTTGAGATCATCTTGATGTTAAGCTTAGCATTTTAATTAAATTTTTTCCTCTTTTTATGCCTCCTTTTGTGTCCATCACTTTAGAAGGCAGGGGCCACCACTAAGGGCTCTAGATACTTAGATAATTACTTGAACCTACTTGGCCAGGTTGGGAGAAAAGGCAATGACGCCACATGGGGCCCATAATCAGGCAAAAGCCATGGTGGGGACCCCACTGTGCTTGTGCCTACCACACGCTTGATATGTGCTTACCATTTAGGCCCACCAAACTTTTTCTTTGCAGTGGGCGAGCAAAGTTTTCCATGAAAAAAAATATATGGGCACTGTCGAGGAATAGAAATGGGCCCCATGTGAGAGAGGGTGGGAGACTTGTGATTAGGAGGTGGAAATTCATGTGGGGGAAGAGGGCAGACATGGGCCGATCTAGTTTTTGGTGGGCTGGTTGAATCTCTACACATTGGGGAAAAAATTTCTCAATTGTAAGAAAGGTTATCCGTGGGTTGAATCCCATCGGTGAATATTCCTTGGTCCCATATTAATAGCTTTTAATTTTTTAAAATATATTAATTTTAATTTATTTTAAAAAGTTAAATACAACTATATAAGTTAGGACAATGAGAATATAGTGACTGGGTGGTGTGGAAAAAAAATGACAGACGTGGCCATAATGATCTAAAAAGAAGGAAAGTGTTTCTCGTGTTCCCCCACTGACAATGAGCCTAGTGTAAGTCACATATGTGGGAGTTCTTAATATTTAATATTGACGCTAATATGAACTAATGTGTGTCATCAACCTCAAAAATAAAGGGCTCTCATGCACAACTTACATTAGGTTCATTGTCAATAAAGGAATATAAAAAATGCTTTAAAGGTGGGGGGTCATACAAGAGTAATGCTATCTATGCTGAATTGCCATCATTTCTACCATGTGCAGGTCACATGTCAAACATTGAATCCCTGTACAAAAGTAATGCTATCTATGTTGGTCTTAGTGTGGGTGTGCCTCCATCTTCTTGCCTCTAGGGGTAGAGTAGAGGTCCGTGTGTCGTGGTGCTCTCACCGTGCTCCATCCTCACTTGGCACTAACTTCTCAGTGGCCTCGGTGTTGGGTAGTGGGTATCGTACCCACATAAACTGGGAGAAAGAGAGAGCCGATATGAGGTTAACATGTGAAGAGAGGAGATTATTAAGATCGGACTGACCAAGTCCTATCTTGATAAGGAAAATTTTGTGGGGCAGTTATAAAGTGAAACTTCCTGCTCATTATTGAACACACACATGAATAGAAAAATTACGGTTCTTCTTTCTCTCCCAGACGAAAACCAGAGAACGTCTCTCAGCTTTCTATACACCCACACAAACCAGAGCAAAGGCATAATTTTTCTTTTTTATTGTGTGGCAAACAAAGAGGACTACACATTGGTGGGCAATTGAGACAAGCATATTGCTCACATAGTCTCTTTGATAAGTGGTGATCAACCTTATTCCAGTCAAATTATCTTAGCAATTTCGCTAAAGAATAAAGGGGTTTCTCTTAGTTGGAAGATAAGGGATTCATCAATTAAAGAGGTAATTTTAATTCTCCAATAACAAGAATAGGTCGTGCTTGCTTCTAGGTGATTGGCTACGTCCTTGGGGTCAGCCCCTAAAGGTTAGTAGTTCTTAATTCATGCTTTAGTTAATGCAAATTTAAAGTTATTTGAATTTGACCTATTGTTTATATGTATGTTTTGTTGTGAATGAGTGTAAATTGCTTGAGAGGGACATAAGGTTGAATTTTTTGCACATTCAAAAGCCGGGATCACCACCAAGCTTCCGCTGCTGCCACAACACTCTGGTATGCACCCATGGTGGTGTTCGTCTCTGACTTCAACCTCTGCAGAGTCCTCTACCAGATTTGCCTTGCTTCTCACTTGCGGGAGGAGGTTTGGTGTTGTAGTTAATTAGCGTTATTGTCATGCCCTAGCACTGCCCGACCCGAGCAGAACCCGGTCCAGGGGCCGGTCAAGCACATAGGGGCGACAAGGAGATTGAAAACGATTAGCGGAAAACTTATGCCCTAATCACGGGCGATCTAAAATTAATAGAGTAAACACACTACTTTGAGCAAGAGTAAATATGTAGAAGCAAAAAAGTTACTATAATTGTAAATTAAACCACAAATCTCAAACCCACATACTAATTAATCCATAGCCCACACACTAGGCTCAAAACAAAATTTCCAACAAATCTAAATATATAATGTATCACAAGTCTGGAACAAGAACCACTCCACAAAGGGTTCTAACATCATAACAAAAATCATAGAAACATGCAACATCTAGAGATCTCCACGCGTAATCCCAAGCTCTCCCCGACCGTTCCTCATACAGTGGATCCTGTCCGTCTGTATGTCACGCCATGCAGCCCCAAAACAAAACAAGGAAAATGGGGTGAGTATAAAAACTCAATAATGGTTTGAATATAACTATAGTCATTAAAAAAATGAGAGGATGGTAATATAACAATTCAGATCAATGATTTGCAAGATATATTATTTTCTGATCATACAATCATATCACTTAAACATGCATAATAGTGTCTAAATCACACTTTTTAATTCATGCATTCAAATCACATAAACTTGCATATAGTATCTCAATCATACTTTTTGATCATGCATTCATATCACATAAACCTGCATAAAGTGTCCCAATCACACTTTCTAATCATGCATTCATAACACATAAACCTATATATAGTGTCTCAATCACACTTTCTAATTATGCATTCATAACACATAAACCTACATATAGTGTCTCAATCACACTTTCTGATCATGCATTTATATCACATAAACCTGCATAAAGTGTCTCAATCACACTTTCTGATCATGCATTCATAATACATAAACCTGCATAATAGTGTCTCATTCACACAATTTCTGATCATGCATTCATATCACATCTCATTCACCCTGCACGACAAACGTGTCAATCGCATGATACACAATCATGCATAGCATTCATAATACACATGCATCAATACAAATGGTGAATGCCTCCATCAAAGAGTAAACACAAATAGTGTCACATAGGCGGGACACAGACAAGGCCACGAAGACGTGTCATGGTCCAAATTCCACACAGGAAACGTAAGTGGGTCGGGGTTGTCAGCCCCTAAAGCTGCTTGCCTAGACAGAATATATAGTAAAGTCCGAATCTCACACAGAGAACCTCAAACAGGGGTGTTTGCCCTGGGACATCTCCTGCTGTGGGGGAGAGCCCGAATTCCCACACAGGGAATCCTAGAACACGTGGTAGCTGGTGCACAAAGCATACCACTCTGGATTCTCAGGGTCCAGGAGACAATCATAATAATCCCACAAGACAAGTACATAACTCGTTCCCACATAATTCTATTTAATTAGACTCAACCCGGGGAGTGCATATGTTCCACACAGGAACTCAAATCGAAAACATGTCATTTCGCACCAACCAAGTTTCAATTAATTCACCGATCGATTAATCCGACACACAATCAATTAAGTCAAACGTAACCACATGTTAAACATATGTAAGCACATTCACCTCACACTTGAGTTTAGGCATAACACTATCATTCACCCATAATTAAACCCCATTATATAATGACATATTAGTTCATTAGCATGTTGTAATTCTACTGAAATCATGCTTAACCCATATGGAATCATTCACTCATATCTTTAAGATAGCAATTCTAACATGTATATCCAACTACATGCCATTTCACATAGACTTTAAATATACACCATAAATTCTAAACATCAATAACATGCTCTTCCAGTAGTCTATTCTAGCTCAAATCACTCCACATAAACATAAAAATGATATTTGAGAGTAGAGATATCAAAATAAGCAACATGCATAAAATGACCAAATTCTGCAGTATAGCCATTCGATCACCCTACAGGGCCGTTCGATTGGCAAAACTTAAAATATGTCAAAAATGTAGTATTGCCGATTGATCGCCTTGCAGGGCCGTTCGATCATCAACAAAGCAGTTTTGACCTTCTTCTTCATTTCAAATTTCAAAATTGAGACTCCATTAAAGTAACTTAAAACCTTCATCTATAGTCCCAAACACCATTAAAACTCCATAAAACTTTCCAGAATACTGATCTACACCATCTTAAGACAAAACCCTAAGAAATTGGAACAAGAAATTAACATATACTAATCCCACCATTAGAGCCCTAAATTAAGCAAACCATTCCAAATAAACCATAAAAAATCAAGATTTTACCATAAGAAAACTGAGATTTTGAAGACCCATTACCTTGTCACTTGTTTAGGTTTAGATTTGACCTTCACTCTTCTTGAAAACCTTCCAAAAACTTAGTGTTTAAGTTAAAGTCCATTAAAAATCGGTTTAACCTTGAAAACTTTAAAGAAATCTTAGATCTAGGGTATGTTAAGCATAAAAAACGATTTTTGAGAAGTAGGGTTTGAAGTAAGGGAGTAAATTAGTGACTTTGATACTTAAAATTGAATCAAATCAAAGGGGAAAAGATGGACTACGAATGGATTAGAAGAAAACCTAGGTTTTAAGCTTAATTAAAGAAAAACATACCTTATCCCTTTCTAATTTGGGCCTAATTGGGGAACTAGGCCTTAAACACCTTCTCCCAGCCTATTCCAAAAATAGAAATGGCTCAGCCCTTTCTATTTGTAGTAGGGCTTGGGGTGTACCTAATTAACTAGTGGGGTATAAATAAAAATTTGGGCTAAAAATAGATATTTTGATCATTTGAGCACTAATTAAATCTGAAAAATTTTTGAAATTTTTTATATAAGCTTGTGTTGATGCCTGGGCTAATTTGGTCCAAAAACCTCAATTTTGTTGGTGGGGTCCACAGGGGGTCCCCCAAACCCTAATTTTTGAAAAATTAGTGAAAAATTAGAAAAATTCCAAAAATTCAGGTTTGACTCAAAAACACTTAAAACAAATAATTGTAAAGTTGATTTTGATTAAAACCATAAGAAACTCATTTATTTTTGAAACCCACCGAATTAAATCAGAAAACGCTTAAACCACACGATAACCGATAATTAATCATTAAAATAAACTAGTCCAAAATGAGAGGTCTTACAGTTATGCCCACCCTTTGAAGGCAACCCTTATGAAGGGCCCTAACATTTCCAACATGACAATGGTTGTTTGCGTCATTGAATGGGCACTATTATCATCTTTGTTTATATTGCACTATGTTAAGAATTTTGATTATTCAAACTTTTTCACAAGAATTCCTATTTTTCATATTTGTACCTTTTTGCCCTCATCCTCATGTCTCCCTCGATCTCATCTCCCACAATGTCTATTATATAGGTTCCAAACACCTTTTTAGCATGTTCTTCTGTTATTACACTGTGTCTCCCACCTCTTGTCCCTTCCTCCTTCCCATCGAAATGCCTTCTCTACAGAAGAAGAGACCTCATGTAATGACCTTGAATTTCGTATCTAATTTCTTACATATAATAAATTTAATATTAGAGTTTTTAACAAAATTTAATTATTTAGAAGTTTTTATTCACATATTCTTCTTGGGGATGTGAGAAAGCTCTAAAAGATTACTATAATAGGTCTTGAATCGTGAAAAATGGATATCGGGTTGTAAGTTATAACCTTGAGAAATCCTACTTAAAAAGTATGGGATAACCTATCCATGTGGTGTCTAATTTCATAGGGATCATCGGTACGAGCTCAACGGTACCAAGAATGCACAAATCGGACTTCGGTATAAAAAATTACAACATTTTGAAATATATTAAAAACATCAAACACGACATGTGACAATGCACGAGCCACACAGTGTATCACTGCGAAGCACAGCTGTAGCGCGAGGCAATGAGCGTCAGCTGACACGGTTCACGCCACCTCTAACGTGGTGTGCCAGGCTATAAATAGCCGCCGGGGGGGGGTTCTATTTTTTCTACTCCGACACTACTCAAACTTCCTTTTTTTTATTTCTTAGCCGTTCTGAATCCGATTCTGGTAGTTCAAGAGTTATTTCCATATACTCCGAGCATTCTCTAAGTGATGGGAGGATCATTTTGAGGATTTGAAGACTCTAGAAGGGCAAAAATTATTATCTACGTAAGGAGAGTTATGCTCATTGCCTTCAAATTCGTGCGGAGAATTAGGTGGGGTTTTTTATCTTTTCCTAAGGCATTAATGTTTACATAGGTTGTCTTTTGAACTTAATATATTAAGTGTTTGAGATAGTTCAATATATGTTTTATGATTTTCTCATATATTCATTTTATCGAATGATTATCCTTTTATTAGGATATAAATTATTCATAGTGATTTTATGATTACCTCATATATTCATTTTATCGAATGATTATCCTTTGAAGTAGATTATGAATTATACATTATGATGCATGTGAGATAGAGAAAATCTAGCTTCACCACTATTTTAATTATAAATGAGTAAAATAAGTTTTAAAGGAAGTTTTAGAGAATTATTTCCTTGTCAAAAGGATGATTCTCAAGAATACTTTTTAAAAATACGTACAAGCATGTTGATCAAATTACTGAGATGGGATAAAAAAGGGTAAATGTCTCGTCGAAATGAACGATCAACCCTAACTTTACAGTCATTAATCATTATCGGTAATGCATCCATGGCTTGTAGATGCAAGGCTATGATTTTGAAAGGCTAAACATTGGAGCAGATTATTTTAAAAGGAAAATTTCTCTCTATGAGTAAGGGAATTCAAGATTGATTTATTTGTCCAAAGCTTTAGTTGATTGGCGTCCCAATAGAGCTTTAGTTGGTTGACGTCCCAATAGAGCTCTAGTTGGTTGACATCCCAACAGAGCTTTGTGAATAGAAGAGTGAACAACTATAATCCTATTTGGAATTGGATAAAAGGTACACACATTAGCTTGGTTGGCCCCTAACGAAGGGCAGGAACCTTGGTTAACCCCTAACAAAGGCAGGAACCTTGGTTATCCCTTAACAAAATGCACAAACCTTTAAGATGGATACACGTGCTTGGGTAGAGAGTATCATAGACAGACTCTCATGATGTTGGGGCCCCATGAGCACGAGCGGCTCTTCCCTCTACAAACACAAGGTGTTTTGTGAATAATCTATGGAGGAGTAAGAGATGGCTGTTTTATTGCCGCAGTAAACACTTTATTAGGTGTCTGAGATACTGGTATTAAGCTATGAGAGCTTGCAAACCCTAGTAGCATCTTCAATATGTAAAAAGAAGATCTAGGGGAGGTTTTTGGTGAGAAACATACCCATGTTTTATTTAAAGTATTATCTATCTTTATGATTATGTGATTTGAAACTATCAAATGTTACATTTATGTCTGATGGTATAAATTCTCCTACTGAGTATTTCAAAATGCTCACCACCCCTCAGATTTGTAGGATCCAGTGAGGCATAGTTTTCGAGTAGAAGGAATTTTTGGATCTCCAAGAAGCGTCTAAGGATCTATAAATACTTCGTAGGTATTAAGTAGTTGTTTTACTTTTGTTTGGCTCTAGAAGCCTTGTTTATTTTTCTCTTTGTGTGTTTGTATACAAATGGTAAATTTCTTTGGGAATGAAAATTTTATGCTATTTCTCATGGTAAAATTCTTACAGGTCACAGCTCGGTGATAAGTATAATTTATGTGTTATTTTACCCTTAATTATTTTACTATCTAGTCTCATTTAAGTGTTAATATAGGTTAAATTATTAGATATTAAATTTAATTAGGTTAGAAAAAGCTTCCATGGTGTTTTGAATTAAATTGGCTTATTTTGCAGATTCTTCGTTTGCGATCGAACGGCCTCACTAACTGATTGATCAGTTACACGTGATTTTGAAGAAAATTCAGTTCAAGCGTTCGAACGGGCTTGCAGGCGATCGATCGGCATAACGCGCAGATTCCTTATTTCACCCAATTTTGAGTCCTTTTCATATACAACTCTTTCTTACGGATCTAATGCCTATATAAAGACTTATTTGACATGAAATTAAGGAAGAACAAGTAGATTTTCTGAAGAGAAGAAGGAAGAAGAAGATGGAGAAAAACCCAAGGCTTTCAATGGAGATTCAAGTGCTTTCTTCTACCATGGAAGGCTAAACTTTCCTTTTACTTAGGAGTTGATGAAGCTATAGATAAGTTTCAGTTTCTTTTCTTTTTAATTTAGATCTCAGTTGTGAATTATGACAATTGTATGATAAGGATTTCCTTTTTAATGGAAGAGCTTTTAATGTTTATTCAATTCTATGTTGATTTATTTTCTTGTAGATGATAGATTGATGTGGTTTTGATATTTGCATCAATTCTAATTTCTGTGATTTAGATGAGATGGTCATACAATAGTTTTAATGTTCAGATAATTAAGGACTTGGATGAGTTATACTAAGATTAGACGGGTCATGCCTATAGCTATTTAGTGTAGATGATTCGTACTATTATCGAAGATAGTTCATGCCATGGAAATTAATTAATGATTCTTTCTGAAGTAATTCTAGCTTGTAGCTGAGAATACTTGTTCATATTCACACTAGATTTAGATTAAAAGTTAAGTAATTGTTATGGTTCTATAGTGGATTCGATTTCCTAAGTAAAATCTATCATATTAATCTCTACCTTTTAAATTAGTTTTGTTTTTCTTTTGCTTAATTAAAGTTTATGTTCTTTTTAATTTTTAATCAGTAAATTCCTATTTAAATTTAGTAATAATTCATCCATCCCTGAAGTTCGACAACCCTTAAATACTCATCCTAGTACAATTACCTTGTACACTTGCAAAGGGTTTAATTATAAACGATTACTCGGGCAAACTCTAATTTAAATTTAAATTTTATTTTTTTATGTATTTAAAAAACTGCAGGTTGTGACAACTCCACTTCCTGGTGGCGGGGCTTCCACAATCCACCCCCTTGGCCTCCTATATTATGACCAAATCTTCATAGACCCCTCTCCTTCTCTGGCCGAGTCGACCAATGATCGTTTATAATTAAACCCTTTGCAAGTGTATAAGGTAATTGTACTAGGATGAGTATTTAAGGGTTGTCGAACCTCAGGGACGGATGAATAATTACTAAATATAAAGAAGAATTTGCTGGTTTAAAACTAAAACAACTTAAACTTTAATTAAATAAAGGAAAAGAAATCAACTAGTTTAAAGGTAAGAGATTAATATGATGGAATTTACTTAGGAAATCGAATCCACTATAGAACCATAACAATTCCTTAACTTTTAATCTAAATCTAATGTGAATATGAACAAGTATTCTCAGCTACAAGCTAGAATTACTTCAGAAAGAATCATTAATTAATTTCCATGGCATGAACTATCTTCGACAATAGTACGAATCATCTACACTAAATAGCTATAGGCATGACCCGTCTAATCTTAGTATAACTCATCCAAGTCCTTAATTATCTGAACATTAAAACTATTGTATGACCATCTCATCTAAATCACAGAAATTAGAATTGATGCAAATATCAAAACCACATCAATCTATCATCTACAAGACAATAAATCAACATAGATTTGAATAAACATTAAAAAGCTCTTCCATTAAAAAGGAAATCCTTATCATACAATTGTCATAATTCACAACTGAGATCTAAATTAAAAAGAAAAGAAACTGAAACTTATCTATAGCTTCATCAACTCCTAAGTAAAAGGAAAGTTTAGCCTTCCATGGTAGAAGAAAGCACTTGAATCTCCATTGAAAGCCTTGGGTTTTTCTCCATCTTCTTCTTCCTTCTTCTCTTCAGAAAATCTACTTGTTCTTCCTTAATTTCGTGCCAAATAAGTCTTTATATAGGCATTAGATCCGTAAGAAAGAGTTGTATATGAAAAGGACTCAAAATTGGGTGAAATAAGGAATCTGCGCGTTATGCCGATCGATCGCCTGCAAGCCCGTTCGAACCCTTGAACTGAATTTTCTTCAAAATCACGTGTAACTGATCGATCAGTTAGTGAGGCCGTTCGATCGCAAACGAAGAATCTGCAAAATAAGCCAATTTAATTCAAAACACCATGGAAGCTTTTTCTAACCTAATTAAATTTAATATCTAATAATTTAACCTATATTAACACTTAAATGAGACTAGAAAATAGAATAATTAAGGATAAAATAACGCATAAATTATACTTATCAACCAATCAAAGCTCCCCTCGCCATACAATGGATCTAGCAACATCATCCATGAGCACGATGACCCCAAGGATGTGGGTGCCATACCAGATGTGGTGGCCTAGACTGTCATCGTCATCTAGGCCTGCTCCAACTCTAGTCACAACAAGGAGGTCCTTACGTCTTAAGTCCTACATGAGGATGCTCTCATTAGTTGTAAAACCCGATGCATGCCTACATCTCTGTTGTGCTAACTAAGGGCATGTCTCGGGACATGAAAAAAATGTATGACCAATGTGCAAAAAATGTTCTAACATATGTGTTAAAACATTTTGATGGTTACACACAAACCAATAACCTCCTACATTGTGCTAACTAAGGGTCCATCCTGGGATGTGCAAAAATGTATGACCAATATGTAAATAATGATTTGACATATGTGTTAAAATGTTTTCATAGTTAAATACATATGTCAAAACATTTTGATACATGCATGAAAACATTTAACACATGTTATAACGTTTTGTCATTTAGACATATTTATTGAACACACAAATGCATGATATCATAAATCTTAAATAGATGACATGTAGTAATTAGAGTGAATTTGGAAACTTATATTAGTACATACGACAATCTAACATCTACAATCATCATTGTGTGTAAGAGTTATTCCATAACGCTAGAAACTTATATTAATCCATATGGCAATCTAATATCTACAATCATCATTGTATGTAAGTGGGATTCTATGCTCCAATTGAGAAGGCCATAACACTCAATAAGATTCAATCGATCAGCAAAGACATCTCTTTGCATAGCTGTGTAGCTTACATGTGCTTCCTCAGATGTATACATGTTCTGAAAAATGTTGTGATAGTAACTCCGCCACCAAGTCCACCCACTAGAACTTAAAATCATTTATTGTCATTAAATTTTATGTTTACTAGTGAAGGACAATAAGAACCATATGTACAAGACAAAGAGTGTAGGATATGTAAGTTTTTACAGTTTTCTTATTATTGTCAATTTTTAATTTTTTTGGATCATTTTGATTTTGTTAGTGTGATGTGTTGGTATAAGCATGAACTTTTTGGGTTAATTTTGATTTTAGTGGGAAAACATTTATAACGAGCTTAATCCACCAAGAACCTTACTAATCAGTGTTTTTTTTGTAATTTAATTCCTTAGTTAAGGAAGTGGTGTAACACCCCGACCAGAGTCGGGGTCCATAAATCTCAAATTAAAAATTTTCTTCCTTAAACAAGAAAACATCATTTGTGTGCAAGAAGTATAACATTCTTCTATTCACTATAGAGCTACAAGGCTTCACCACGCGTAGGTTAGAATAAAACATATATTTATGTTTAATTTGGATCGGGCCAACGTTGTCTTATCGTGGGTTGCCTACGTATGTATTGGATAACATTTACAATAATATTCCAATACAATTAGATCCAAATGTAGTTCTGCCTAACGGCTATTACATACATCAAGCATCACGAAATCATATACGTTAAAATATGTATATCCTTATATTCAAGTACATCAATTAGAGTTAAACTAAAATCTCATAAATCATGGTGTCAAACAAAAATCTCATAAATCATCGAAGTCAAATAGAATTTTTATAAATCATCAGAGTTAAACGGAAGCTATCAAATTAATAGAATTACACATTTCGCTCTATCGTAGAGCGGAGCAGAACACAATAGAGTAGATTGGATCACATCGGATCCCATCAGATCATATTAGATTTTATCCGACTATATCAAATTAGATCGGAGCATATCAGATCAAAATAGAGTATTTCAGAGCTTATCAAATCATATTAGATAAAAGCAAAGTATATTATAACACATCAAATTAGAGTATAGCATATAAAAGCAATCAAATCAAAACATATCAGAATACATCATATCATAGTAAATCATATATCTTAATTAGTATATTAATATCACTAATTAAGATGTGCATGCTTATAAGTCATTTAACATCCTAAGTTAACTACTTAGGATGCCTACGTATTCTTATACATATATTAAAATAGAAGATCATAAATGCTTACTCCTTTAAAATATCGGAAGTGGTGGCGTTTAGAGTTGTTCGTTCTATCAGGGCATCCTCTCCTTCTGTTTTAGAAACAGTAGAGAGAAGCTCCTCTTTCCTAAAGATGCTTCTTGCTTTCCACGCTTGTAGGTGACAGACAGAATATCCCCTTACCCGGAAACGCTTCTCACTTTCCGTACCTGCAGGCGACAAACACAATATCCCCTTACTTGGAGACACTTTTTTTTTTCTGTGCTTGTAAGATGCAGACAGAACCTCCCCTTAACCCAGAGAACTTTCTCTCACTATGTGGCCCTTCGATGGAGGAAGAGCCTCCCCTACTCTGGACCCACAACGGATGACAGTACCCCCTCTTGTTGCAGGCCACTTCTCTTTCTTCGGTGCTCGAGGGCAACAGGCAGAGCCTCTTCTTGCCTCCGGATGTTTCTCACTTATACATTTGCCAAATCAAAGAATGGTCCCCTCCATTGCATAAAGCACACTCGATTTAGTTAAGAATGCCTTTTGAATGGACTAAATCGGATTTATAATGATCATAAACAGAGAAAATGAAGTTCTGGCTTCAAAATGACCCAAAAAGGCTTATTTATAGCCTTAGCTACATTGAAACAGCAGCACCTGCCGGATGTATGCTGTGCCGAGTTGCGCCCACGCATAATGTGTGTATCTATGCATAACGTGCACATGTCATTGCACAACGTTTCTTTTTTTCTTTTCTTTTTTTAAATCTTATCTTCAAATGTATGTATCTTTCTAGGGCTGCTTCGAAAACCCAGACCCGAACCGATCCGGATGGAACCGACCCGAAATTGACCCGGGTTGGGTCAGGTCAGGTCTAAGAAAAAAAACCCAGGTAAATCTCGGGTCGGGTCCAATATGTAAAAACCCAAGAACCGACCCAAGTTCCTAATTAACTTATAAAATCATATTTAACCTTATTTATATGAATTTTTATAATTTTTTATATATAAAATCAATTCATTATATGGTCAAATTAGATTAAAATATTGGAACCAATCAACCCAAGATACAATCTCGGTTCCTGTTTCGGTTTTCGGGTTTTTCAAGTTTTATTTCGGGTCGAGTCGGGTCCAAGGAACTCGGTTCCTATCTCGGGTCGGGTCCTGCAAAACCCGACCTAACCTGACCCAAGAAGTAGCCCTATATCTTTCTACCCTGGACTCAGATTCTTATGTTTTTGGTACCGTAGATTCGTATCGACGAGCACTTTGTGTAACGCATGAGATTTTTCATACATTTTCCTCAAAATTCATGGAATTTTTTTGCAATATAACTGCTGTAAATCAGGAAAAATGACGAATATGAAACCTGATAAAATAATTTTATAATTTAAAACATAACACATCAGTTTTTCTCATCCAAAGTTTTACTCATTCGATTAAACATCGTACGGCTGAAGCAAACAACCTCAGGCATTACTCGAAAACAATCGTACGAATAAATTGCTATAATCATAGATTTTAAATACAAATCTCTCCTAGGCATCTCTGAGTGCAAGTCCCATAACAGTCCACAGTCTAATCCAAACTAAAGTCCAGAATACATAAACATCTTAATGTTCATCTCACCCATACATTAGATCGTGGCACAAATACTACTCATAGTAAGTCAAGCATATACCTGAGTCAACGAGAATCAATCCACCGCTGAAATGAGCATCCATCTCCAGGAGCTCTCCGTCACAAACCTACAAAAGCCTCCCGAACAACTGGGCTAAAAAAGTAGGGTAATGACTATTTTCATACTCATTAGGAAAATACCCAGTAGGGGAGTTCTAAACAGTGAACTCAGTAAATCCATACATAGATGCGTTCATGCAATTTAAACATGAAGCAAACAGGCATATCATAACAATGCTCATACGCATACAATCAATGCTAAATGCACCATCGTGCCAAAAACATACCAAATTCACCATCATGCCAAAAACATACCAAATACACCATCGTGCCAAAATCATACCATCAAATTAAACTTACACAAACACCCTTATCCAGGGTCTTACAAACTTACTCGTACCATCGTACGCATACCCATACAACTTACAGATACTTGTACGACCTTACTCATACAATCATACACTTACTCGTACGACCTTACTTGTACATCTTACACTTACTGTCTTACTCAGAAGCATACGCTTACAGTCCTGTTCAGAATCATACTCTTACAGTTGTGCTCATACTCATACTCTTACAGTCATACACATACTCATACTCTTACAGTCTTACTCATACTCTTACAGCCTTACTCATACTCTTACAATCGTACTCATACTCTCACAGACGTACACATACTATCGACCACTGAAGCTCATTACAACTAATAAGCTATAGTGTCGAAAAGTAAAAGAATGTCACTGGGGCATCACCTTAACCTCCGGGGAGTGACTAGACGCCATGGACTTTTCCAAAGGTAAGGCACACCAGTGCTCATAGGGCACATGATCAAACAGGTAAAAGCAAGTCCACGATACTACTTACTTGAGTGTGCAAACATAAACACCCACACATAAGGGGTCATATAGTTGCCCACCATAATGGGTCTTATAGTGCCATAGAATTGCCCACCATAATGGGTCTTATAGTACCAGAGAATTACCCACCATAATGGGTCTTATAGTGCCAGTGCCACTCTTGGATAGAATCATACTATGCCACTCTTGGGCAGAAATCATACAGAGCTCTCAATCGAGCATCAAACGTCTGGGCTTAATACAACACACAGACCAAATCGAAAGCATACATCGCTCTCAACAGAGCATCAGATGTCTGGGCTTAATATAGCACACTGACCAAATCAAAAACATATATCGCCCTCAACAGAGCATCAGACGTCTAGTGCTCTATACAACACATAGACAACATCCCGTAGGATAAACACCATGACTAGACATGAAAAATGCTTAGCCGACTCATTATCAGCTAGCTCAAATACGGAACTTAATCTGTCGAACCCTCAAGTCTCAAACTCACAATGCTATCATTAGCTGTGCTTATAATTCAAGTTTGAATTAAGTAAATTATGCAGTACAATTATGCCACACAAGCACTCAAACATACCGTGCTCCACTGATCAAACCGAAGCTGAGCCCAATCCGAAACCATAGTTCATTAGGGCAGCAGACTTCCTTAACCCGTCCATATCTCAACAAAACTCATCGTACACCCAAAATCTTACAGTCTTACATACTCTACCATCCACCTTATGGTCAATTCATCTTAGATTGACATCATCAAACTGAGCTCCTTATAGCCAAACCCAGTTATCACCCTCTTACTAATTCCTTACTTATTGAGCTTACTTTTCACTTCATAATTTGTACGTTATGCTTGTACAATTATGCACACTCTTACTATCCAACAAACCGCCAACATACGTTCTAATCCAAACCAAACAAACCGCTCCAATCCTTGCCCATCATACTCATATCCTTTGTCCTCCGTCATACGCTTACACATCCACATCCATATCCAAATCCAGACGAAACCTCTGTCATCTCTTATTGTCCATCGCCCATACTTCTGCCCACATACACTTACACATATCCATAGCATAGGCAAATACCCATCATACATATGTATGTCTATCACACATATGTATAACATACACATACTTTCATACATACATAACTTACAAACATGCTCGCTAGCCATTACTAGAACATACATACACATACGAAACTTACCAACAAACACGCTAGCCATCACTAGCACATACTCAAACCACATACAAAGCTTACCAACAAACACGCTAGCCATCACTAGCACATACTCAAACCACATACGAAGCTTACCAACGAACATGCTAGCCATCACTAGCACATACTCAATCAACATACGAATCTTACCCACAAACACGCTAGCCATCACTAGCACATACTCAAACTACATAGAAGCTTACCAACGAACACGCTAGCCATCACTAGCACATACTCAATCAACATACGAAGCTTACCAACAAATATGCTAGCCATCACTAGCACATACTCAATCAATATACGAAGTTTACCAACAAACACGCTAGCCATCACTAGCACATACATACGCATTCATACACCATACATACTTACAACTCACATGCATGTCTTATGCATTTCACCATGACATAATTCATCCTCTTACATCATGCAAATGGATCATGATTTAACATCCAAAGCATTGCATCATACAATCCTAGCATGCTGCTACTCATTCAAAGCATGCTATCATGAAATTATGAGTTCAAAGCTCCCCTACTTCGTAATCATGAGGTTTGATGGCAAGCACACGACAGTGGCAGTGTCGGCGGCGGCGGCGGAGTTAGCGGCCAAAGACATTGCCTAGTTGAGAGAGTTGTCATCCTGAGGATTTAGGAAGTGCCGGAACTACTCACGACCAAATAGGGTGTCAGAAGTCAATGCGGCAAAATCCGCAATCCATGGCAGCACACTAGGGGCGGCAGGGAGAAATGTCGTGCTGGCACTGCCCGAGCCGAGCCGAACCCGGTCCAGGGGCCGGTCAGCGCACGGGGGCGACAAGGGTAATTGCGATACGGTTAGTGGAAGACTTAACCCTAATTACAGGTGATTTAACAACGTTACGGAGTATGCACACCACTTTGAGCAAGAATAAATAAGTAGAAAAGAAAGAGAGTTGCTTTAACTCAAGATAAACGTAAGTCTCAAACCCACATGCTTAGTTTAATTATAGCCCACCCTAGGCTCCAAAATAGGCCTTAAACAACACAAGTGTATAACATAGCATAAATCAAAATGAGAACCATACACAAAGGTTCTAAACATGAAGCATAAACCAAGGAAAATAAGTCTCATAAGAGGACTCCACGATCACTCCCATGCCGTCTCTGATCTTTCCTCGAAGAGGAGATCCTGTATGTTTGCGTGTCACACCACGCAGCCCCAAAGCAAAACATAATAAAGAGGGGTGAGTTTAAACAAACTCAACAATGGTTTTCTAATATACTATCATCATCGAAAACACGACGGCATATCAATATAACTAATCAAAACAAAGATTGACAAGATGTATCATTCCCTGATCACACATTTATAACACATAAACCTGCATATAGTGTCTAAATCACACTTTCTGATCATGCATTTATAACACATAAACCTGCATATAGTGTCTCAATCACACTTTCTGATCATGCATTCATAACACATAAACCTACTTAACACATAAACCTACTTATAGTGTCTCAATCACACTTTCTGATCATGCATTCATAACACATAAACCTACTTAACACATAAACCTACTTATAGTGTCTCAATCACACTTTCTGATCATGCATTCATAACACATAAACCTGCATATAGTGTCTCAATCACACTTTCTGATCATGCATTCATAATCACATAAACATGCATCATAGTGTATAATCCACATAGTGTCATTCACATCATATCAACCTGCATGAAATGTATCTCTAACATACATATCAAATCATGCATCTATATTCTCATTCATTAGGCATGTATAAGTATCTCACACACACTAGTCTAACATGCAAGTCCATACACATAGAGAATAAACCTACTCTTTAAGGTCGAAGCCCTCGAGCAAACACTTATCAAATAGACATGCTCCTCAAGGCCATCGCTTTTGAGCAACTTCTGCTCCTCAAGGCCAACGCCTTCGAGCAACTCCTGCTCCTCAAGGCCAACACCTTCAAGCAACTCCTGCCCATCAAGCCTAAATTCCCTGGCAACTCTTGCTTGTCAAGACTAAAGTCCCAAGCAACAATACCTGGTAAGCCGGTGCACTCAAACAAACCAGCTAGATTCTCAGGGTCCAGATAATCTCAATAAGTAAATCTCAATTCACAAGACAAGTACATCACTCGTCACCACATAATTCCATTTAACTAAACTCAACCCAGGGAGTGCACATGTTCCACACGCAGAAACTCAAATCAAAACATGTCCTTCCGAACCAATCAAGTTTCGAATAAGCTAACGACCGATTAATCCGGCACACAATTTCACCAAATTGCATCCAATCGATCAAACTCGGTTAATCTCGATTAAGCCTCAATCGGAAATCCGTTTTTATGATGCATGCAACATGGTACATACGTGGGCAAAGTATACATGAATCCTAATTCATGATAAGTGCTCTCATCAACCCCTCATGCATCATTCATAATCATAATATCAATCCTCATCATCATCATTAAACCCCACATGTGTGTGTACCTACTAGAAGCACTTCACTCAATGCATATCAACATGCTTGTAATTAACTCACCATCACACTACACATGTGCATTAACATCTAATCATGAATTCCAGCGGAAATCATAGAAGAAGAATCATTGAAATCATGACTCAAATCAAAGCTTAACCACAAGCTAAACACATAAAAGATCAATCACTTCATACTTGAGTCATGACATTCACTAATATTCACACATCAATTAACCACATCCTAACATGACATATCAGTCCGTTAGTATGCTATAGCTCTACCGAAAATATACATAACCATAGAGAATCAACCATTCATAACTTCAAGATAGCAAACTCTAACATGTGCATCCAACTACAAGCCATTTCACATAAACTTTAAATATACACCACAAATTCTAACATCAATAGAATGTTCTTCAAGTGGCTTATTATATATCAAAACACTCCACATAAACATAAAAATGATATTTTGAAGTAGATATGTCGAAATAAGCAACATACATAAAATTGTCAAATTCTGCAGTGTAGCCGTTCGAATGCCCTGCAGGGCCGTTCTAACGGCTAAACAAGAAAAAAGCCAAAATTGTAGTGTTTCTATTTGAACGCCTTGCAGGTCCGTTCGATATGCTACACAGGAAAAATGTCAAAACTGTAGTGTTGCCGTTCGAACGCCCTGCAGGGCCGTTCTAATGCCAACAAAGCAGTTTTGGTCATCTTCTTCATTTTAATTTTTCAAACCGAAACTCCATTGATAAATCTTAAAATCTCCATCAAACAACTCAAATGACATTAAAACTTCACAATAACTTCCAGAAAGCTAATCCACATCATAACAAGATAAAACCCTATGAAATCAGGATTAAAGATTACCATTTACTAATCATGTCATTAACGCACTAAATCAAGTAAATCCACTCAAAATAAACCACAAAATCAAGAGTTTTACCATAGGAAGACTGAAATTTCAAAAGTCCATTACCTTATCCCTTAATTAGGCTTGGATTTGATGGTCACCCTTCTTGAAAACCTTGCAAATACATAGAGTTTAAATTAAACTCCATTAAAACCGATTTAACATAGAAAACCCTAATGAAAAACTTAGATCTAGGGCTTGTTGAACATAAAAATCTGATTTTTAGATCTAGGGTTTGTAGTAAAGATGCAAATCAGTAGTTTTGATGTTTAAAAATGAATCAAAACAAAGGGGAAATGGTAGATCTAGAAGGGATTAAAAGAAAATCTAGAACTTAGGGCTTAATTAGAAGAGGCTTACCTTAAACACCTTCTAATCCGGGCCTAATTGGGGAATTAGGCCTAACCTCCCTTTCCCAGCCTATTCCCAAAATGGAAATGGCTTAGGTCATTCTATTTATAGTAGGGTTTGGGGTGTGTGTAGGTAAGTTGTGGGGTATAAATAGAATATTAGGCTAAAATGGGTAATTTGGCTATTTGAGCACTAATTAAACTTGGAAAAATTATGAAAATTTTTGTAGAGGCTTGTGTTGATGTCTGGGTTATTTTGGTCTAAAAACCCAAATTTTGACGGAAGGGCCCACAGGGGGTCCCGCCAAACCCTAATTTTCAGAAATTTAGCGAAAAATCAGAAAAATCCTAAAAATTCAGATTTGACCCAAAATCACTTAAAACTAATAATTATAAAGTTGATTTTGATTAAAACCATCAGAAACACCATTTATTTTCGAAACCACCGAATAAATCAGAAAATGCTTTAACCACACAATAACTGATAAATAAAAATTAAAATGAACCGGTTTAAGATCTGAGATCTTACAACCTCCGCGGTCCATTTAAAAGGTGCCATGTGGCACAAGCGTGTGCGGGCAAATCTTAGCTTCCGTCGTACGCTCGCACACCAATTTCTTATAAATACTCATTCCGTTCATTTTTCCGGGGGCGTTTATGAAGTCATTTTGAGTCTGTTTTTTTTGTTTAAAAAGTGTTCTTAGCTAATTCGAGGGTGTTCTACACAATGGAAGTATCCATTCTTTAAGTTAGAAACCCTATATAAGGGAAATGACCCAGGGTAAGGGGAGGTTTTGTTCGCCACCTACGGGCGCGGAAAGGGTAAAGTGTCTCCGGGTAAGGGGAGGTTATGTCCGCCGCCTACAGGTGCGGAAAGGGTAAAGTGTCTCCAGGCAAGGAGAGGTTCTGTCTGTCACCTACGGGTGTAGAAAGGTTAAAGTGTCTCCGAGTAAGGGGAGGTTCTGTCCGCCGCCTATAGGTGCGGAAAGGGTAAAGTGTCTCCGGGTAAGGGGAGGTTTTGTTTGCCACCTACAGGCGCGAAAAGGGTAAAGTGTCTCCGGGTAAGGGGAGGTTCTGTCCGCCACCTACGGGCGCGAAAAAGGTAGAGTGTCTTCGGGTAAGGGGAGGTTCTGTCCGCCGCATACGGGCGTAGGAAGGGTAAAGTGTTCCAAAGTTAGAGGAGGTTCTGGCTGTCGTCTCCGGATTAGAAAGGGAGGACACCCTGAGGAAATGAGCAACTCTAAATGTCGCCACTTCCGAAATTGCAAAGGTTCTGACCTTCTAGTTTAATATGATTTATATGAATGCACATCTTAATTGGTAATATACTAATTAAGATATATTATTTGCTATGATCTAATACATGCTGATACTCCGACTTGATATGACCGGTATGGTCGGATGAAATCTAATATGATAGGATCTGATATGATCCAACATGCTCTGTAGTGTAATCTGCTCCGCTCTATGATAGAGTGGGACGTGTGTTTTGTTAGTGTTATGCTCAACTATGTGACATGTGTATTTTACTGATTTATTGGCTTCTGTTTGACTCTAATGATTTATAAGATTTCTGTCTGATTCCTAATGATTATTCAGATATAAAGGTATATGTATTTTAACATATATGATTTTGTGATGCCTGATCCATGTATTAGCCATTAGGCATAACTATGTTCGGATCCGATCGTATTGGAATAACGTTAGAGATGGTATCCAATACGTACGTAGGCAACCAACGGTACAATAATGTTCGCCCGATCCAAATTAGTTATAAAATTAGGTTTGTTCGGATCTATGCGCAACAGAATATTATAGCTTTGTAGCAGGTAGAAGTATGTTATGACTCTCTCACTCAGAGTCTGTAGCTCCTGGTCAGTCGATTTTAATTTTTTCCGCTTATTTTATATACTCCAATTCTATCTTCCGAACTAACCCTCAGTTCGGGTCGGGTTTTGCGGGTCGGGGTGTTACACATGGTATCGAAGCTTTGCTCTATCTGCGAGAGCAAAATATTTTAAAATATATTTTGATTTGTTTCAAATTCCAATTTTTCAATTGGAATTTCTTTGTTACGAGTGTGTTATCGTATTTAATATAAAGTTCCATGGTGATTTTTGTCGTTTTGCAAATGTGTCTTCGACTTTATGAGGAACCCCAATTTTTATTGTGTTGTTCTGCAATTATGATATCGTTATTAATATAACCTCTGATTATGTTTTTATCGTTCCAAATATGTGTCAACGGATTTAATAAAAAATTAATTAATTGTAAACATCAATTTTACATATGCAATATCGGAATTAAGGAAAATTCCAATTGTGAAACCTCTATTCTCTATGAGTGATATCAAATTTAATGCCAACTTTGATTTTTGAATTTTATGTTCCACATGTGTTATATCGGATTAAAGGAAAATTCCGATTGTGAATCTTTCATTCTTTATGTGTGATATCAGATTTGAGGATTTCGATTTTTAAACTTCTGCATGTGTTGTATCGGATTCAAGGTGAATTCTGATTGTGAGTTCTATGTTCTCCAAGTGTTGTATTCGATTTAATACGAACTTCAATTTTACAACTTTTGATTTTGAATCAGAAATAATTTTAAATTTCTGTCTTGCATGCTTTGTAAGAAATTGATACTAACATTGATTATATGAATTTTAATTTCAAATTAGAAATTATTTGAATGTTTGAATTTGTTACATAAAGATTTGATACAACAATCCAATTTATAAATTTATAATTCTGAATCTAAATTGATTTGAAAATTTTACTTTGAATAAACTGTATCAGATTTTGATTAGTAATTTTCTTTTACAAGTGTGACATTGGAATTGCTCTCAACTTTAATATTTATAAAATATGATTTGTTTAATTATAAGTAATTTAGAGTTTCTGTTCTACTTATGTAGTATTGGATTGATATTATGAAATTTGCATATGAAATGTTATTATTTAAAATTACTGTTCTGAATATCGGTTTGATATAAATTCCAATTTTTGATAAGAATTAATTTAATATTTTGTGATACTTAAATTATTTAAATTAATACAACTTTTGATATTTGACCTTTCTGTTTGATATATAATACAAACTCAAATTTTATGAATTCAAAATTTTAATTAAATGTGATTTTCAGAATGTGAATTAATACAAACCTTCTCTTATATCGAATTTGATGGGAATTATGTTTCCATGTGTTGCATCAGGTTTCCAATGGACTCCGATTTTATGAATTCGAATTTATAATTTAGGAATAA
This sequence comes from Saururus chinensis, assembly GCA_035235625.1. Classification (NCBI taxonomy): domain Eukaryota; kingdom Viridiplantae; phylum Streptophyta; class Magnoliopsida; order Piperales; family Saururaceae; genus Saururus; species Saururus chinensis. Next base: position 27,749,446 of record CP141141.1, read on the forward strand.
TTTGAAATTCTGTTTTGTATGTGTGTTATTTGATTTCATCCAAACTCTGATTTTATGAATTCCGGGTTTGAACTCTTTGTTCGGTCTATATGACATCAGATTTAATACGAACTACGAAGTTATAAATTTTAATCGAAAGTGGTTGACAATTTTGTTCTAAAATCAGTTGTATTGAATGTGTTTTAAAATCCTATTTTGCATATGTTACAACAAAATCCCGAGGGACTCCAATTTTGTGAATTTTGATGACTTGAAATTGTATCTTGTCCGTGTAGTATTAGACCTTATTTGAATATTGATTTTTATGAATTCTGATCAATCGGAAATATCTGTTCTAAATCCGTTATATGATTATTTTAGTAACTCAAATTTCAAATAGTCTGTCCAATTTATGATAGTAGAATTACCAATGAGTAATCATCAAACGCCCGTGATATGGAAATGGGAGTTAGTGGATAGCTTCATTGTTAATTTTGGTAGTGTATTGAGACAATTTTTGACTTCAAGTTTGGCTTGAAATTTTGTTATGAGTGTCATGATTAACCGGGAATATATGTTCTGATGTGAAAAGTCTATTTTATGTCAGACATTTTGATTTTTGATCAAATACCTCTATAAAAAGAATATGATTGATTTCTGATATGTTTTCTATCCAATGTTTTAAATTCCGAGAAAAGATTATAAGTGACATATGTTTCTGGTAACAATTTCTGATCTGATGCGCGAATGCTTGCACTCTCCGGATACCCACCGAGAAAAATAATCGGTTCTGGCGCGCGCATGGGTGTGGAGCATCACAGGAAAGCTCCTCACTTTCTGAGCCCCTCGCTACCCCATGAGTATCAGGGGAACACCATTTGGTATCACGACTCTGATTTTCTCGTCACTCGGATGAACCGACAATTTGTGCATATGTTTCTACATCAAAATTGTTTCTTAATGAATCTTTTCTGACAAATGATTTTTTGAAAAAGAATATAATCATATTCATATATTTTTGCTTAGCATTATTTTAGATTTTAACTCAACCTAAAGTGTAGGGGGTTTTAAATTCTAAAATTATGTTTATTAGCACTGTTTTCTGGAAAAATTTCATATTTGAGAAATAATAAATATATACTGCATTATGTTTTAAATACGTGCACTTTCTAGGTAGTTTCAGGGTAACACTTGAAAATATTAGTGCATTCTATGTCTGGATACCCACCAAAAAATCGGTTCTGGCGCACGCATATAGGTGTGGAGCATCATGGGAAAGCTTCTATCCTTCTGAGCCTCTCGTTATCCCATGAGTGCCGAGGCGAACGCCATTTGGTATCATGACTCCATTTTCTCTTATTTGTCTGTTTTGTCCGATTTGTTTGATCTGTCTGTTCTGTCTGATCTGTTTGATCTGTCTGTTATGACCGTTCTGTTTGATTCGTCTATTCGATCTGATCTGACTGTTTTCTCCAATCTATCTATTATGTCTGATATGTCCGATTTATCTTATTTAATCTATTTGTTCTGTTCGTTCTTTCTAATCTGTTAGATCTATCTGATCTGTTCTGATTTGTATGTTCTGTCTGTTCTGTCCGATTTGTCCAATCTGTTTATTCTGTCAATTATGTCTGATCTATCTGTTCTGTGTTGATTCAAAAATTTTATTATTATTATTCGGTTATCCGATCTTAAATTGTGTTATTTATCGGATAATTTAATTCTGGAAATTTTTGAACTGATCTGTCTATTTATATTCATATTTTGTTATTTGATCTTGAATTATGTGACCTATCGAATAATTTAATTCCTAAAATTTTTGAATTAATCTTCTATTTGATTTTACTCTAATTTTATTTGATTCTGTATGATATGATTTATCGGAATTAATCAAATTTACATTAAAGTGTTTTTATCTGATTATAACTTATCAGATTGTACATCTGAAAGGTTTTGAAATTATGTACATAGATTTCATTAACCTTGCTTTGCTATATTATATTTAGAACAATGACTTATCTAATTTTAAAATAATAATGAGATTATGTTTAAAGTATTTTATCTGATTTTGTTTCTTAATGATTTACTCTGATTATGATGTATCAGATCTCTTTTTGTGATATCCGAATTTAAACTATTGACTTATGAGTTTTATCTGATAAGTTATCGGATTATATTATCCGATTATAACTTAGTTAATTGTGTTTTTGAATGTTATATCCGATTATCAATTAATCGGAGTCATGTTTGTTATTTGACTAACGATATGATTTTCTTCTCATTTTATTGTATTTTAAAAAGTATTTTTAAGAGAATTGCGAGGACGCAATTCGTTTAAGGGGGGAAGAATGTAGCACCCCGTGTTCCGATTACGCTTAACCCAAGAGGGTTAGGGGTAATTATATAATTTTAGTTAAAATTTAAGGGGCATTAAGGGATAAAAGTCCCATATCTGGTTAGAGCTCGAAGTAACGAGCATAATGAATCGAAGAACACGCAAATCGGATGTCAGGAATGAAAGTTACGACATCAAAAAATGTGCCATATGGGCAGGACCCACTTTGAAAGTGCGAGAGAACCTACCCATGTGGGGTCTAGTTTTGAAGGGCTCATTGATATGAGTCCATCGGTACCAAGATCGTGCAATTCCGACTTCGGGATAAGAAGTTATCGCATTTTGAAGTTGGAATTATATTTGATTGAAATAATAATAAAATATTTAAGAAAAGACGGAATAGCTAACATCAGTTAGCCGAGTCGCGGGAAGCGTCGCGCCGCGAGATTGCGGCCATCCGTGCGATGCGGGCCCCGCGTGACTAACCGTGGGATGCGCCGTGAACGCGTCGCGCATGTTACGCGCGCCAACCACCTCTGCGGTCCATTTAAAAGGCTCCATGTGGCGCGAGCATGTACGGGCAAATCTTAGCTTCTGTCATACCCTTGCACGCCAGTTTCTTATAAATACTCATTCCGTTCATTTTTTCGGGCGAGCTTCTAAAGTCATTTTGAGTCCGTTTTCTTATGTTCAAAAAATGTTCTTAGCTAATTTGAGGGTGTTCTATGCAATGGAAGCGTTCATTTTTTGAGTTAGCAACTCTATATAGTGGAAACGTCTTGGGGTAAGGGGAGGTTCTGTCCGCCGCCTACGGGTGCGGAAAGGGTAAAGTGTCTCCGGGTAAGGGGAGGTTCTGTCCGCCGCCTACAGGTGCAGAAAGGGTAAAGTGTCTCCAAGTAAGGGGAGGTTCTGTCTGCCGCCTATGGGCGCGGAAAGGGTAAAATGTCTCCGGGTAAGGGGAGGTTTTGTTCGCCGCCTACAAGAGCGGAAAGGGTAAAGTGTCTCCAGGTAAGGGGAGGTTTTGTCCCCCACCTACGAGCGCGAAAAGGGTAAAGTGTCTCCGGGTAAGGGGAGGTTCTATCCGCCGCCTACGGGCGAGGAAAGGGTAAAGTGTCTCCGGGTAAGGGGAGGTTCTGTCTACCGCATACAGGCGCAGGAAGGGTAAAGTGTTCCGAAGTTAGAGGAGGTTATGGCTGCCGTCTTCGGATTAGAAAGGGAGGATGCCCTGAGGAAATGAGCAACTCCGAACGTCGCCACTTCCGGAATTGCAGGGGAGTATGCTTTTATGACCTTCTAGTTTAATATGATTTATATGAATGCACATCTTAATTGGTAATATACTAATTAAGATATATTATTTGCTATGATTTGATACATGCTGATATGTTCTTATTTAATCTACTTTGATTTATTCTATTGTGATATGAAATGCTCTATTGTGATTTGACATACTCCGATCTGATATGACCAGTATGGTCGGATGAAATCTGATATGATAGGATTTGATATGATCCAACATGCTCTGTAGTGTGTTATGCTCCGCTTTATGATAGAGTGGGACGTGTGTTTTGTTAGTGTTCTACTCACCTATGTGAGATGTGTATTTTACTGATTTATTGGCTTCTGTTTGAGTCTGATGATTTATAAGATTTCTGTCTGATTCCGAATGATTATTTGGATATAAAGGTATACGTATTTTAACGTATATAATTTTGTGATGCTTGATATATGTATTAGCCATTAGGCAAAACTACGTTCGGATCCAATCATATTGGAATAACGTCAAAGATGGTATCCAATACGTACATAGGCAACCAACAGTACAATAACGTTGGCCCGACCTAAATTAGTTATAAAATTAGGTTTGTTCGGATCTATGCACAATGGAACATTATAGCTTTGTAGCACGTAGAAGTATGTTATGACTCTCGCACTTAGAGTCTGCAGCTCCTAGTCAGTCGGTTTTAATTTTTCCTCTTATTTTATATACTTTGATTCTGTCTTCTGAACTAACCCCCGGTCCGGGTCGGGTTTTGCGGGTCAGGGTGTTACATGCTCTACACTAGTCATTTCACTGCAAAGTGCAAGCATGGTCAAGATGGGGAGGGTCATGGAGGGTCCCGTACTAGAAGCAACAAAGAGATCAAGAGGAACTACAAGATGAGGGGAAGAGTATTTAGTCTCTTCGTTATATGGACGATGATGCAAATGAGGAAGAACATCTAGTCTATTCGTAGTATGCCTTGCTAAGCATGTTTGTCTGGTTTTTCTACTCACATTAAATAGGAACGCATTGAATGAATGCACATTAAACAAGGAGTAACATTGCACTAACTGAATGGATGCCGGAGGTGGTGGGCACAAAATTGTCATAATAAGTTGCAAAACTGAAAAATGACAATTCTTGCCGAAAATGCTAAATATTTGAAATTCTTGACACAATGACTTGAGTTTAGTAAAATACTCCACTCTTTGCGTATATTGTGGCTTGGGATTGTTGGGCCTAGATATGAGTTTGGCCCACATTGGCACACTCGAGGAATTCAATTAGGGTGAACCGATAAGCATTTACAAGGTTTAAGGTACATGGGGGTGGACCCATGGCCTCTTACCTATCGTTGCACATGTAATGTGGGCCCGAATCTCATGTACAGACTTGCTTATATATATATATATACTAATAATAATATAGATGTATATACATGCATACACCTTGTGAGCCCCTAGGTATGTGCATGACCTCTGAGAGATCCGCATGAACACCCCCACCCGGGCATGGCTATGAGTGGTGTGTTAGACCTCCATGGGCTCATAGGGTTGAGCTCATAACCTTGATCAAGACACCGCAAGTTAAACCCACTTTGGATAGTCCATATGAGCCTAGAGCCCAAGCCCACATAAGAGCAGGAGTTCAAGGTACTTGAGGCAAGTTGGTCGTGGCTCCCCTCTTGGATTGAGCCGCCCTCTCCCCTTTCCCTTGATCCCTTGTTATTCAAAGATAGGGTCTACCTCCCCCTCTCTCTCACGTGCCTTGGGACACAGGTCACCAAGCCCCTCATGCTCCATGCGACTTGGAGAAAATGGACGAGCAGCGGCCCGAGCACATTGCGAGGAAGCTTGTATGAGCTGATCTCTCCTCCCAGCCATGTGAAAGGGTCATAGTAATCTTAATGTACTTCTATTCCCCTTTGAATCAATTGATTAAAAGCATAAAAGGGCACGTCTTTTGGGTGTTGTGAAGGCTGCGCCTCAAGAGCGAGGCCCCTAAAGTAGTGAGTATTAATCTTGGTTCATCAATTCATTATATGTTGACCTTGTTTTGAATTTAGGTTATTGTTTATATCTATATGGTTTATGCATATTTGATGTGTGATACTCATCTTTGAGGAGAGAAAAATCTGAATTTTGGCACCTCCACCGCATGGGCACACCACCAAGCACCCGCTACACCACCCAACGGGGATCTTATGCTTGTACTCGATCAGCCTCTTGCAGCCGTCTTGACTTTGTGTGTAGCCACTCGCTTCCCTTGTATTATTACTTTTGTTTAATAGATGACGTTTGCATTGACTTAAGACTTAAGAATATTAAAGACTTAAGACTGCACATAACTCATGTAAGAAATGGAAAATTGAGAAAGAGCGAGGAAGACAATTTTTGAATATTTTTTGCGACATATGTAGTGGAGAAACATCACAAGGAAGTTCATGGGCGATTGAGTTTAAAGTGGATTCCAGCTTAAAGTATAACAGCCTATGAATATGCCCATGACGTTATCTTCACTACGTATAACATCGCTCAAGAATATGACCATTTAGGGGATCAAGCAACTTGTGGCTGGTAACGAAGATGCTTAAACCTTTTACACAAAAAATTGAAGCTAAGCCCAAAAGTAGAGAAATTATTGATTAATCCCCGAGGCTCACCAGGCCGTTGGCGTATACGCTTACACATTAAATCCATCAATGACTTGTGTACCATAGGAAAAAAATATTAAATACAGATACGGTACCAATCTTGCCTGCGTAGTACTACTCATAACTTGTTATATCATCCTCATTAGGAACTTAAAGTCTATTTTTACGGAGTCAACTGAAAAGGGCATAATCACATTACTTTATGATTAATAATAGGCACCACGTAAGTATGTCATGTAGGTACCCAACAGAGAAGTGTGTAGCACGGCCAAGATACCATTTAATGTAGGAAATAGCACTAATCGGTTAACAACACAAGTTTGAGATATAACTGTCAACGCCTTCTAATGGAGGACTCAGTTGCCTGTAAACGCCTTAACCAATATTGGTTGGGTACAGAGCCAGTAAATGGCATAATGATTAATGCGTTACATATAAATGAATTAAGTGAACCAGAAATAATACCAACCAACCGGAGGGTAATTCATGTGTTTGCTAAGCAATGTAAGATGCGTGAAAAAATCAAATTAAGCGCTCCAAAATTTAGATGAAGAAGCAAAATAAATTAAATGTTAATATAATTACAAGCATTTCTCTCAAAATTACAACTTTTGGACCAAGTACACATGTTAACAGATCAAGGGACCAGAGAACACTTCTTCATCTCCACCCTTTTCTTAGCTGCTAGAATGGCCTGGTCTCTTCTACCAGATAGTTCCTTTAAATCTTTCTGGAATTGCATTTCAATAAGCTCTAACTCCATCCGCAGCTCTTCCTCAACAACTTCACCAGCCAAAACCAATGAACCATTGCTTGGAAATCCAGTTACTCCACTGCCAGCCATATCCACAAAGCCAATGTTATCATTTTCATTGGTGGAAGCTGCAGAAACAAACGATACATCCGAGCCCTTGGTCTCATCCATAGATTTCATATCAGCGTTAGGCATGATCTCATCAAATTTCATATAACCAGCAGCTTCCTGCATCACAGTGGAACCCTCTGCTGAACTGGAATCATGACATGGTGGGGGGCTTGATATATCCACTGCATCGCACTGTTTGAAACAGGCTGTGACTGAACTGTCGCCACCATCTACTGAAAGAGATCCCAAGTTGAGTTGCTCCGGACTTGGCACACCTTCAATAGCTGCTACTGGACTGATTGCCACACAAGGTTTCCACGTGGGTATCAAATTAATCAATAAGAGATCAATCAGCTCGGCGATGAACACAACATTTTGATCAGCAAGATTAAGCTGTTCAACCATTTCACTTGCAACTGAAAGAGACGTATCACTTCTGAGATAGAACAAGAAATGAATGTTCCTAACACGACCTGAAAAACAACATAAAATACAAGTCAATTTTCACATACATTTGCCATAAATGATGATGAGTCGACATCCAATACTAAAACAAATCTACAATAAGCTCCAAATAATCATGAACGAAAATTACCGTTTTCGTCAGCAATACGTAGTATAACTGAAACAGATTCTTCATCGTTCCTCTCTCCTTTTAACCTGAATTCATTTCCTCTCTTTGACCTTTGAACTTCCAAGCTTAAGTGGGAATGACTGTCAGAAGAATTTTCTATAACAGTGATGATAGGAGGCTCATCCTCATCAGCATCGATATCCATTGAGGAAGGCATCTGTTTAGAACGTGTTGGCTCCTCGGAAAGAAGGCAACGATCTCCAAATGCACCTACTTTTGGGATGACAATGTCAGGTAAAGGCAATGAATGCTTTAAAGGCAGTCCATTAACTCCATTGATGTGGAGAAATGGATCCTTCAAAAGCTCCTTTGCTGGCAACCTTTGATTAGCAGGGCCTATACATCTTTCTATAAAAGCTTTCACTTCTGGATCATTCACTTTACCAAGAGCAGCAGGCTTCACACCCTATACAGGCATACATAAACAAAAATGTCACCAGATTTGCTCAATAAAAAAATGTTAACAAATACAGATTTGTTCTACACAAACATCTGTAACTAGCATAAAAAAATAGCACTGCTATGACAAAATTAGGTTCTTCTTAGATCTAAATGTATGGGTCCATGAAGCATGTATTAAAGGCATACAAAATAATAATAATACTACAAAAGAAGTGGCTTCTATTTAGTATTTACTAGGATTAGCCCATACAATGCAGCTTACTGCAATCCAAAACAAAGCATCTTTTCGGCCACCCACAAAACACCTTGTCTCAACCATCCTCCAATGGTAACATAACTGCAAAGTGGAACTTGGCAAGATTCTTTAACAAAAGACAGTCAGGTTCTCGCATATGGTAAACCTAAATTTGAACCAACCTAGAGGGAGACGATTTGAAGGACTAATGGTGCAACTTGAGATGCAACCCAGCCCATTACAATCCCCGTCAAACCCTGTATATTTCCTTCTCTCTTTCTTTTTTTCCCCAAGCCCCGAAAACCTCCCTCACTCTTTTCTTCTTTCTCCCCTCTCAACACAGCCATGCCACTCCTCATCTTAACTCTACTTCCTTGAGTTCTAAAACCTGGAATTGAGAGAGGACAGTATACTCGGTACTCTGAAAAGCCTAATTCAGGACAGGTAGGAGCAGCATACCTAGGACCTGAGCTTGCACAATTCGACCAGAGCAACCCAGGACTGGGAGATGCAGCACAGGAATTTGCAGCTACAGTTAAAGCCGAGATTAGGCTAGACTACTCTAGAACCTAATTCCTACTTCACATTGAAGGCAGGCTACGCAACAACATGCCTGGATCTCCCATTGCCGTAACACTTTCTATGATTCATCATACGACACATTAAGGGTTGAGCAACAGTAAGTGTGATTCAGAACCAGCCAATTTACAAATCCAAGTAAAAAAATAGCGGTGCATTAAGACATAATTTGTTTCAAGTGCTTTAATTCCATGACAGAGCCAATATAGAGCAATTTTTGGCCAGTACAGGTCATAGACATGTACAAGAGGAACATACATAAAAAGAAGAAGATAACATCACATACTACAGACAGATTAAATTCTTAATTTCCAGCCTTACAGTCACTTACACTTGTAACTTTCTTATATATCTGTGCAGAGTTTCTGCATTCACTGTATGGGTACTCAAAGGTCACCATCTCCAGTAAACACATTCCGAAGGAGTAGATATCCACCAATTCGTTATAGTCTTCTTCATACAACTCTGGAGCCATAAACTCCGGCGTTCCTGTAATGGACAGCCTTACAAATTAGCCAAGAGAGACTGAGAAAAAGTACGAGCAAGCAATTAAGAAACTGAAAGGTTAATCCAATTGCACAATGGAAATGCTAATACCAATTACACTCGTTGCGTTAGCTTGCTGCAAAACTGTTGCCAATCCAAGATCCCCAATCTTAACCTCCCCATGGTTTCCATTGATGAATATGTTGTCGCATTTCAGGTCCCTATGAATGATTGGGGGATTCTGGCCATGAAGATAGCTCAACCCCATCAGAATCTGCCTTGCCCATCCTTTCACAGCCTTCACGTCAACTTTCTTGTGTTTTTTCCGGTACCTGAGAACCCAATAACCCAACATTCAATATAAAGCAATTGCATGATGTATGCCTTTATCAGCAATGTTAATCAGACATGCAACGTAAATAATCCTTAGAGAAAAATACTCCTAAGAGAATAATACTCACTGCCTAAGGCTGCCCGATGTGAACAACTCCGTAATGATATTGACAGTCCTTTTCTGGGTGTCGATCCAGGAATCGTAAAACTTTACAATGTTTTCATGCTTCAGCAATTTCAGTAGGTGAACTTCCGAGTACAATCTCTCCAAGTCTTCAGACGATCGCAGAACATCATCTATGCGAACTTGATTCCATGCAACTTCGATTCCATCAACCTCATCAAAACCCTTATAGCTACATACCCAAATAATGAAAACCAATAAGAAATTTCTATTGAATTCTATAGATAATCCTATCTTTCTATATGAAACAAAAAACACACAGGGAAAAAAAAACGGAGGGAGGCAGGAATCAAAATATGATACCATTTTTTGAAGGCCCCCTTCCCCAAAACCTCCTTGTACTGCTCAAGCAGAAAAATAAAAGCCGCATGGGCTCAATTAAGATCGAGTAAAAAAATCAACTTTCAGATTTCAAACAGTGGAAACCAAAATTTACCCGAAGATATCGATGCCTCGGATCGACTTCGGCGACGTCCGGATCGGGGGGCTCCGACTGGGCGGAGCTCTCGTCGGAGGCCTCGTGGTCGACGCAATTCATGGCGGCGACCTTGCCCAGAGCTCTCAACAATGGCACCAACAACCTCAAAGCGTTAAGCAATCAATCAATCAACACAAGGACGCGAACTTGCGATGAAAAACCCTAAAAAAAACCAAGTCTTTGAAGCCGGTGGCAACGACGGACAATGCAGCAGCGCCCGATTCAGGAAGGCGGCGACAGCGGGCAGTAGCAAACCCTAGCCCTAATCCGCAGGCCATGACAGTGCGCTCGCCAGATTAGGACACTCAAAACTAGGCAAAGGGGAGATACCTCTCTCCACCGGGGGTGGTGCTAGGTTTGTTCAGGAGAGCCGGTGTAGGGCGTTTGGGAAGGGAGGTGGCGCGGCGGAGCAGGCGGCGGATCCGGCGGCAAAACACATAGAAGGGATGACACATGACAGCGGGGCAAGCGTCATTATATAGAATTTTAATTATTCTAGTTGATTTAGAATTTAAAAAAAGACGGATAATAGAATTCCAATTCTAATTATTCTAAGGGAAAATTACCTTTAAGTCCTAACTACAACTTTTAATAAGCGGCACGTCTCGACCAAAACCATTTGATTTGGCGTGTCATCCCTTCTATAAGTGTCATTATACTTTTTAAAAATCCAAAATTACCCCTAACCGATTATTCCAGCTCCGCTATTGTTACCTTGGCTCACTATCGCTCGAGTGTGTAGGGCTTCTTCCAAAGCTCTTTTCCGGGAACCCTAAAGACCTTTCTCCACCGTATTCTCTGCAACAATCTGATTCCAATCAGGCTAACTGAATTGGAAATTTTAGGCAACCATGGAATTTCGGCCTGCCGAGGCAAGCTCGGAGATACTTGTACAGGGGATTGCTAGAGCCGGTGAGTTGCAGGTGCTTTTGGTTCCCGCACAGAGAGAGAAAGCAATGAGGCACTGGAGGAGGCCATGGAGTGCTAGTTTCTTCGAAGAAAGCAATGAGAACATGTTATGTGTGTAACTTCTCCCTGCCATGACTACACCGTCAAATCATGCATGTAGTCAATTATCCTGCCAGTTTGCCACGACTGCACCATTAAGCCATGCATGCAGCCAATTAAAGGAGTTAGTTAGTGTTTAAGTCATTTAGAGTCAATAAATTAGTTAGCGTATAAGTCATTTAGAGTCAATAAACAGTTCTGAGTAATATGTGGAACTGATAAAGTGTGTAGTAGTGTTGTAAGTAGTTATAATCACGTAGGTGGTTTAGTGGGATGAGTGGTGTAATGGTTGTAGTAGGGAGAATGCTCCTGATTGTATTTTTATTTAAAGCTACGAAAAAAAAAGGAAGTATGCCAAGAAAAATATTAAACTTGTTTGCACCGGAGGTCGGGTTTCCCTCGAAGAAACCTATTTTTCTTTCTATCCTTACCATAATCATTCGTCATAGCGTATCATACCAGATCTCAATTAAGGTCTCGCTCGAGAGCTGGACCTTCTGATTTCACTCCTAACAGAACACCCATCATGAGAGATTCGTTGAGGGCGGCATGAACCATCGCCACCGGCTTCGCCCTAGTGTGTAGGGCTTCTACCAAAACTCTTTTCCGGGAGTAATTTTCATAGTGAAGACCTTTTTTAGGCATCTTCTATACAATCTCGTCCAAATCACTGTGTTACCTCCTCCATCTTGGTCATATGTTGCAGCTTTTATCTCAAAAGACTTCATTGAGGTGATTGCTTTATTTTTTTTTTCTAGTCAAACAATTGAAACGTTTTAAATCTGATGCCATATGCATTCGAATTTTATTAGTGATTTGTTATGCCATTATATAATTTTAACAGGCTGATGTTCTCAAACAAGGTAGGCCTTCTGTTTTCTTCCTCTGTCGGTAAGAATGGGAGTGTCTATTCAAGTCTATGAACTTTCTTCTAATCGCTGCAACATATGGTTTGAGGAGGACATGGATAGGGATGGGAAGCTATGCTCTGATTACTGCTGGGTTATTGGCTGGAGAGCACTTCCTTAGAGGTATTCTGCTAATTATAACTAGGTGTAGCCGGACATTTTTTAATTGTTTAAAACAAATCAATTTTTACGGTTGGGAGGAGAATGAGCTGGTTCTAAAAGTGATTTACTCCATATTTACTAGTAATGAGAAAACAGTCCCTAAGAGTTGAGAGTTATAGGAAATTCGAAATTATGAGCTCATATTTATTGAAACGAAGACAGACATACTCATAGATGTTGTGGTGCCTTTTATAATGTAATCAACTTGTATTTTCAGGATGTGATTGGATGTAAAATTTTGAACCTTATGTTTGGCATTGAACATCAAGAATTGTTTCATTATGTTTATAATTGTGATGGGTGTTGATGTTCTTGATATAATTTTTTATGTTGTTTTCTTAAATGGAAATTTTCAACAAAAGTTCTTCCAAAATATTAGTGAAGATGAAATAAATGAGCTTTGTTAATTTCTTCTTAACCCAAAGTGGCATGTTGCAGGAATTAATTATGATGGAGTCTCACATAGTTAAGAGCAAAAAACTGCCTATTTATGGAGTATATGGTGGTGGATCTAGTTGCAGTTCCCATTTGTTAGATTTTAAGTGTCTTGGACTCTATTATGCTCACCATTTAACAGAATCAATGACCTACAACCAGAGGTTCCTGACTCTATTTTCCTCCCATTTAACAGAATCAATGAGCTACAACCATAGGATGCTCACCATTTTGCAAGCTCTACCTCAGCTATCCAATGAGGATATGTCTACAAGAGCATTTGAGAAGTTTGGATTTTCTTGCAACCCCTAGTGGCACTTTGAAAAGTCCTACGATGCTATATGATCCTTGCATGGAGGAGCTGTTTGCCCCTTTAAAAAGGTTCTAATAGTTTTCCTTGTGGTGCATTTGAAGAATCACATGTTTTGGACATGTTGCAAAGTTGGGACGTAGGTCATTGTTTCTTATTGATACAATTATACAAATTGCATGCTAGATTGAATCCGTAATGCATAAAGACCCTGTGAAAGCAAATTTTTACAGCAAGCTGCTGCTTTCATATCTTGAATGTAACAAAATGGCTGGTCAATTGCCTAAGTGACTATAAAAAAAATATGAATAGGTTATTCTAAAAAATTACAACGGCTCTTAATCATTCTAATATGTCTTCTGAATATGATTAGGAAAAGTATAAACGCAGCCCATGACAATTACTTGCTAATGATTTTTCCTTCTTATTTGTAACCCAAGATTTCACATTAGCAAAAAAAACTAATAAAATTAGCTTCAAGCAACAGAGGGTCTTTCTCCTACTTCATTGTGTTCAACAACAAAAGGGAAAGAAAAGAAGCAATTTGATCACATAAATCCGAAACCCTAAATACATGTTCACCTCTAAAGAGATTATTGGTCTTTAACAATTAACAAATTGCCATGAAGCAGCAGCAGTTCTTTCTCAAGTTCTATTATCGTCTCTTCTTAATAACTGAAAACATTGACAACGCACTACATTCCTTCTACAAAAGCAAGAACCTTCTCCTTTTATCTCCTTACTACTCAGGCTTGCAAGTACATTTTTAGGCATCTTGTCTTAGTCCACACTCGCCCCGGTCTTCAACCTATCCAATGTCGCAATTAATGAATCCACATGCCATATCTTCAAACATGTCTTGCAACTCCACACAGTTGTAGATCTTCCCCAGCAAGCGCTCAAATATGCCAGGTTAGCACAATATCTCTTTAATACTAATAAAAATATAGTGTTTAATTAAAATCATTAAATCCTGCAACATTTGATGCCTAGTTTGCTCCTTGAATCTCTTGAGACCAGACAAGATACCATGGCCAATAGACCCTTTAATGGATTTGACTTTTGAGCAAACTACCAGATTCATTTTAGACATTAAAGCTATAGGGAAAACATCATAAATGGGCATGTTAAGACGGAATGAAGATGTTTCTACATGGATAAACAAAGAAGTTTTAAGCTTTTAGATCTGTAGCATCTCAACCAAATTAGCTGATAAATTACCTACCTCCATCTTGAGATTCTCAATGAGCACTGTCATATATGAATATATCATATCTATAAGTGTAATTACATCATCCAGAAAGAAATAGGCACACTAGATGTACATACTACTTTTATGCAGTTTTCATAACCAAGTAGAGTTAACATCCAAATTAAAAGCTATCATAAAGACTAAAATATGAAGAAAAAATCCCAGAGTAGAAATATAGAACCGAAATTCAGTTTTGAGAAGAAAGTAATAAAAAGGAAGAAGAAAAATAAATATATGAACAAGATTTTAGACCTTATGAATCTTCAAGGACCATGTTAACATATAATCACACTCTTCAGAAGAGTATAACATTCTAATCTAAAGTATAATTACACTATACAAGATTAAAATGATGTTTGTTTTTTCAATTTTTATTCTTATGGCAATAGATAACACCCCAAAATTGTTGCTTGCAGTATCTAGTAAATGTGCTCAGCAGATTGTAGCTGATTATTTTTATTTCCTCAAGAATCAATGCATTAGCAAGGACAAATTTTAAAAAGCCATCACAAAATCTTCGCCTTTTAAGTTTTCCACTTTATCACCTTGAGATGATAAAATACACAATCTAAGGACTTGTCCCTAAAGTGTTATTAATTTAAAATAGTCTTGACATGCTTTAAAGTGATTTGGACAATGTTTCAGAGTTATAAATAAGTTGGAAATTAATATAGCCATGAAAGAAAGAGCTTAATGAACAGGAATATGGATTGTTCAAAAAAACTGTCCAGATTACAGAAACAGTGTAGCCGTTTGAACGGGGCATTTTTAGGGATCAAACGGGATAACGTGATTTTGATGAAAAATGCAGTATAGGCGTTCGAACGGGCGTGCAGGGCGTTCGAACAAGATAATGCGCAGTTTCCTTGTTTTAGCCAATTTTGAGTTCTTTTCATATAGAACTTCCTTCCTACGGTTCTTATGCCTATATAAAGACATATTTGGCTCAAAATTGGAGGTTAGAAAGTAGATTTTCTGAAGAGAAGAAGGAAGAAGAAGATGGAGAAAAACAAGCTTTCAATGGAGATTCAAGTGCTTTCTTCTACAATGGAAGGCTAGACTTTTCTTTTACTTAGGAGTTGATAAAGCTATAAATAAGTTTCAGTTTCTTTTCTTTTTAATTTAGATCTCAGTTGTGAATTATGACAATTGTATAACAAGGATTTCCTTTTTAATGGAAGAGTTTTTCATGTTTATTCAAATCTATGTTGATTTATTGTCTTGTAGGTGATAGATTGATGTGGTTTTGATATTTGCATCAATTCTAATTTCTGTGATTTAGATGAGATGGTCATACAATAATTTTAATGTTCAGATAATTAATGACTTGGATGAGTTATACTAAGATTAGACGGGTCATGCCTATAGCTAGTTTAGTGTAGATGATTCGTGCTATTGTCAAAGATAGTTTATGCCATGGAATTTAATTAATGATTCTTTCTGAAGTAATTCTAGCTTGTAGTTGAGAATACTTATTCATATTCACACTAGATTTGGATTAAAAGTTAAGGAATTGTTATGGTTCTATAGTGAATTCGATTTCCTAAGTAATTTCCATCATATTGGTCTCTTACTTTTGATATAGTTGATTCTTTCTTTTGCTTAATTAAAGTTTAAGTTGTTTTAGTTTTCAATTAGCAAATTCATCTTTAGATTTAGTAATAATTCATCCGTCCCTGAGGTTCGCAACTCTTAAATACTCATCCTAGTACAATTACCTTGTCCACTTGTAAATGGTTTAATTATAAACGATCAAGTTTTTGGCGCCGTTGCCGGGGACGGTGTTAATTTGTTATTAAATTAGCTTTAGGATAATTCTAGATACTTTTAGTTTCAATTTACTTATTTTTTTAGGTTAATTCTTAGTTTCTTACTTTCTTTTCATTTGATCTTGTAAGTTGAGTTGAAGATCGTGCTCTCTACACTTGTGGCCACAAGTGGACATTAGCAAGCATAGTGCTTCTCTTCGGTTTGCAAGATCCTTTTTTTTTTTTATTCTTTTTCCTTAGTTTTTTTTGCTTCTTCTTTCTCTTTTTACACTTAAAATTGTGTGGTGTGTTTGTGGTGTATACGTGGTCGTCGCTCCTTACTCCCCCGATTAGTACCGTTTGACCCTGAGTCTGAGCGGACATTTAAGAGAGCTGAGTTGCCCTCGACCTATATCCCTACACCCCCAAACTCTCCCACCAATTCCTCCACCCACACTACCTCTATCCTCATCATGGCTGAACATCAGTTAGATGCACTACTTAAAGCTCTAAGGGAGTATTACACTCCCAATGAGTACACCTCTCCTTCATACATTAGGTTGTTAGCGGTTGCTGCTCAAAATTATGAAATCAAGCTCAATGTTATTCAAATGCTGCCATCTTTTTATGACTTAATAATGAAAACCCATATAGGCACCTAAATGACTTCTTAGAAATATGCACAACTTTTAAGCTCTCAAATTTAACCGATGAAGCTGTTAAACTTCGCCTTTTTCCTTTCACATTGAAAGATAAGGCTAAGGAATGACTTCACTCTTTAGAGCCAGACACCATCACAACTTGGGCCCAAATGCAACAAGAGTTCTTAAAAAAATACTTCCCCATAGGTAAGACCAACCAAATGAGAAAGACCATAACCACTTTTGCCCAACTTCCCACTGAACAGTTCCATGAGAGTTGGGATAGACTTAAAGACCTTCTTAGGAGGTGTCCTCATCATGCTGTCCCTAAGTGGCAATTAGTGCAACGTTTTTATGAGGGTTTTACTGAACAAAACCGTCATCTTGTTGATGCAAGTTGTGGGGGTACCTTTTTGCTAAAAAATGAAAATGTAACATGAAAACTTTTTGAGGACTTGAGTGAAAATTCTCTTCAACATGCTACATTGAATAGAAATGAGAGTGGATTATCTACCTTGAACAATGCCCCCTCTAGGGGTGGCTTGTATGAAGTCAAAAACCCATTAGACATCTCCTCTAAAGTTGATACTTTGAGTAGGAAGCTAGACCTCCTTATGACTTCAACACATCAGCCCACTCCTTTTACTCAAGATGTATGCACAATATGCCTTAGCCCAGCCCATACTATCATGGAGTGCCCCTCTGCCTCTCAATTTCCTGAGCTTGTCTAAGACCATGTGAATGCTACCAAATCCTTCCCTAGGGCTGAGAATAATCCATTTTCAAACACATATAGCTCTGGGTGGAGGAATCATCCTAACTTTTCCTAGTGAGCACAAAACCAAGGGGGTGTAAGCAACCAACCCCCTAGGCAACCATTCCAAGTCCTGCCAGCCCATATCCACCAACCTCAAGTCCAACACCCATATGTCTAACCCAATAAGAGTCCAAGCTTTGAAGAAAAGGTCTTGAGTGCCCTGCAAGGCATTAAATCTCAATCACAACTCCTCCATTCTCACACACAATCTATAGCAAAGTTAGAAGCCCAAATTGGACAACTAGCCAATGCTATCAATAAGAGAGAGATGGGGACATTGCCAAGTCAACCTCTACAAAACCCTAAAGGTCAATTTGTAGTAGAGGGAGCTCCTCCCTCTAATGAACAAGTTAATTCCATAATGACCCTTAGGAGTGGGAAGATTGTTGACAAGAGTGTTAGGGGGACACCAGTGACAGATGATAGGAGTGAGGAGTTAGAGAGGGCAGCCCCTAATGAGCCTCAAGTAGAAGTTAGTGCACCACATGAGAAGGAGTTTGTATCTCCTTCCCCTGCCTCAGAGCCACAATCTAAGACCACTTCAAATGGATCTTATATCCCTAGGGCACCTTTTCCTCAGTGTCTTGACATGGCCCCACCATTTAGAAAGAGCACAGCTAAGATGGATGATATTCTTAAGACTTTTAAACAAGTCGAAATTAATCTCCCCCTCTTAGATGTCATTAAACAAGTCCATGCTTATGCTAAGTTCCTCAAAGACCTATGCACTCAAAAGCGTAAATCTAAGACCAATGTGTCTAAAAAGGTCTTCCTCACCGAGCAAGTTAGCTCTCTTTTGAAGTTTGACACCCCACCTAAGTATAAGGACCCTGGAGTGCCCACTATTTCTTGTGTCATAGGCCATCACTGCATCCATAGAGCCCTCCTTGATCTTGGTGCGAGTGTCAATCTACTCCCTTACTCGATGTATGAGAAATTAGGGTTAGGTGAATTGCTGCCTACATCAATTATATTGCAGCTAGCCGACCATTCTGTGCGTAAGCCTCGGGGAGTAATTGAGGATGTCTTAGTGAAAGTTGACTAGTTCTTTTTCCCTATTGATTTTATTGTCTAAGATATGGAAACCGGTGCCAACTCCACATATCAGATTCCTATTATTCTAGGTCACCCTTTCCTTGCCACAACTAATGCATGCATAAATTGTAGGCGGGGGTAATGGAGATGAACTTTGGGAACATGAAAGTGCACCTAAATGTTTTTGATGTGTCTAACAATTTCCTTGCAATCTCTAATGCTAAATGTTTTATGGTAGATAATTTTACATTCGATGCTTATGATAGAGGTCCATCTTTTGTAGCATCAGCCCATAATCAAGTTGTGCCTTCTAATTTTTTTGAACCATCATTTTGGAGACTTAAGAGAAGAGCCAATGCCAATATCTACCACCCACCTTGATATATTTGAGAATGTTGGCATTGTCTGGCTAGAGATAATAAACTTAGCACTTCTTGGGAGGCAACCCATGTTTTTGATATACTTCTTTTCCTACCTTTTGTTTATCTTCTTTGGTTTATTTAGGTTTTATTTACTTATTTTTCTTAGCTTTTATTTTCTTTTCTCATTATAGTTTTTGTTGTTATCTCTTTTCTGGGAGCTTGGTATTTTAGGTTTGGGAAATTGCTCTTGATATGTATGTTTCTCATATTTTCTCCAATCCTATGTACTTCATTTTTAGATTAGTGGATTAGTTCTGCTCTAAGGTGATATCTTTCTTTCTCTCTCTTACTTATTCTTGTCATTGTAGTATATACTTTCTTTAACATTGAGGACAATGTTTAGTTTAGGTTTGGGGGTGTAGAAAGATATTTTTCATTCTTATTTTTCTTTTAGGATGTTTTAGAGTTTTTTTTTTCCGTTTTTACTTTTGTTTTTGTTTTCCTTTTATGTGGTTTTATTGCTTATTTTCTTTTAAAAGCATATGTCTCTTCTTAAAAAGATCAATTTCATGAAGAAAGTTCAAGTAAATAATTAAGTGATGAAAATGATTGTGTGAGTAATTTCTATTTTATTTTCTTTATCTTGGATAATTGTGCTTATATTTTTAAATCACATTTCACATACTTGAAACTTGTAGGAATATAATTTTATGATTTATTACTTGTAATCTTAGTGGGTTATTTTTAATTGGGTATATTTTTGAAAACATGGCAATTGAGTAATTGTTAATGTTTTATGATAAATCTTTATGCTTGGCTATTATTTGAAAAAAAGGGATAAGTGTGTGATGAAAAAAAAAAGAATGAGAAAAAAGTTGAAAAAAAAGATAGATTGATTGAATAAAAAATGATGAAAAAAATGAGTAAAGGTTTGTTTCTCTTTTCACTGAGTAACCAGACCTTGTGCCTAGGCAAGTATAAGGGATCGCGTCAAAAGGTGAAAAATTGAGATAAATTCTTTTATGACTTACTTGGCTCTGTAGCCTTTATAGTTCGAGTTATTAAGCCGAGGGGTGTTTTAACACCTATTGCCTTGAGCCAACTGGATTAGGGACACTGGCCTAACGCTTGTTACATGGACTATTTAGAAAGCTTAATAGAACTAAGTATTGCACAAGTCATATTTTGATATATATTATGCTATTATTCCCTAAATTTAATTTAAATTTGATGGCTATTACATGAGGTTTTATTATGAGATGTTAAAGATGAAAGATTATCATTGTTATATTTTTGAGTTAGTGAACTTTAATGAGCCTGGTTAATGGGTCACATAAGATATACTTGTTAATAAAGAATGAAATTGTATGACTACAAAGTTTCTACACTTTATGTTTTTGAAATGTATATATGTAGTACACAATTATTTCTAAGATGAGCTTATAGAATGGATGATTCCTTACTTGAAAGTGATCAGATCAATATTATTTACTTGTGTCAAGTATTTGTGGTTGGTTCTTTTTAAAAATAGTTATGTTTTTAAGAGAAGATTGTTTTTAGAATTTTTGTTTTCTTGTTTTGTTTTATTTCTTTTCTTAGGTTTAGATGTTTGTGGGTATCATTGCTGCAAACCCTCACGAGACACAACTCGTCCAACTAGGGACACCTAGGGGTTTAAAGGCTTGTTGCTTACGCTAAATGCAATCGTGATTCCCTACGAAAGTGACATTTATTTATTTTTCTAGATTAGTTATTTTGTTTTGTTTTGTTTTGTTTGAGGACTAGCAAAATATAGGTTTGGGGGTGTTTGATAAGTATGAAATATATATCTATTTTATATGCCTTTTTACCTTATTTGCTAGCATAGATTAGATTAATTTAGAGTTATTTATGGTTTATTTAGATTAAGATAGATAATAGTATTTTAGTTTAATTATTAATAATTTTGTAGTTATTAGTAGTTTAGATATGTATTTAAATCAAATTTGGATCTTAATTATATTTTACATGTCTAAAATGTGATGTTTTAATACTTTGTAGGTAAAATGCACTTATCGAAGTACTTGGACGATGTTTAAAATAATTTAAAATAGTCTTGACATGCTTTAAAGTGATTTGGACAATGTTTCAGAGTTATAAACAAGTTGAAAATTAATATAGACATGAAAGAATGAGCTTAATAAACGGGAATATGGACTGTCCAGAAAAATTGTCCAGATTGCAGAAATAGTATAACTGTTCGAACGGGGCGTTTTCAGGGATCAAACAGGATAACGTGATTTTGATGAAAAATGCAGTACAGGCGTTCGAACGGGCATGCAGGGCGTTCGAACGGGATAACGCGCAGTTTCCTTGTTTTAGCCAATTTTGAGTTCTTTTCATATAGAACTTCCTTCCTACGGTTCTTATGCCTATATAAAGACATATTTGGCTCGAAATTGGAGGTTAGCAAGTAAATTTTCTGAAGAGAAGAAGGAAGAAGAAGATGGAGAAAAACAAGCTTTCAATGGAGATTCAAGTGCTTTCTTCTATAATGGAAGGCTAGACTTTTCTTTTACTTAGGAGTTGATGAAGCTATAGATAAGTTTCAGTTTCTTTTCTTTTTAATTTAGATCTCAGTTGTGAATTATGACAATTGTATAACAAGGATTTCCTTTTTAATGGAAGAGTTTTTCATGTTTATTCAAATCTATGTTGATTTATTGTCTTGTAGGTGATAGATTGATGTGGTTTTGATATTTGCATCAATTCTAATTTCTGTGATTTAGATGAGATGGTCATACAATAGTTTTAATGTTCAGATAATTAATGACTTGGATGAGTTATACTAAGATTAGACGGGTCATGCCTATAGCTAGTTTAGTGTAGATGATTCATGCTATTGTCGAAGATAGTTCATGCCATGGAATTTAATTAATGATTTTTTCTGAAGTAATTCTAGCTTGTAGCTGAGAATACTTGTTCATATTCACACTAGATTTGGATTAAAAGTTAAGGAATTGTTATGGTTCTATAGTGGATTCGATTTCCTAAGTAATTTCCATCATATTAGTCTCTTACTTTTGATATAGTTGATTATTTCTTTTGCTTAAGTAAAGTTTAAGTTGTTTTAATTTTTAATCAGCAAATTCCTCTTTAGATTTAATAATAATTCATCCGTCCCTGAGGTTCGACAACTCTTAAATACTCATCCTAGTGCAATTACCTTGTACACTTGTAAAGGGTTTAATTATAAACGATCACGCGCTCCTAAACATACAAAGAGCAGTTGAAATCTCCTTCGAGTCATGAAAATTTATACTCAAATATAGAAACTTCAAAAGTGCAAATGCATTTAGAAATATATTAAACATAATAATTGTTGCCAAAAACCAAAAGAAGCATCTAAATTGAAAGATTAAGTTGTAGTTAGTATAAAGTATAATAATACTTTTTCACCAATCAATAATAAACCTAAAGTAATGAAACAAACCAATCACCTATAGTAGCATTATACTATGAACCAATGTATAATCATGCATTATACTATGAAACAATGTATAATCATACTCTTAAGTAACTAATCAATGATCAATTACCAAAAGGGAAGACCTTGCATGGCCTATAGACCAAGTCCTTATATAATATTATTTTATTAATAATATAATTAAAAATCTAGTTAAAAATATTTTATTTTAATAAATTACAAAGTAGAGGTTATAATTGTATATTATAGAATAAATACATATCAACTAAATTGACACTTAATCCTATAACTGTTATTTATAATTATAATATAAAATCTTAAATATAAAAATAAACAAGATTTATCTCAAAAGGTTGACCAACTAGAGCGGATTTTGATAGTCATGCACCAACCAGTAATAGGGGGCCAATTTTGAGCTCATTACATGTGTAAGAATGGCAGCGGTTCATGTTAGGTTGTGTCCCACTTTGGGTGAGCTATGTTGAGTTAGTCTTGGGCCTGCTGGGCTGAGGGTAGGCCCAACACGGCCCTCCAATCCCCTTATATAATATTATTATATTAATATAATAAAAAATTAGCCAACAAATTTTAATTTTATTTTTATAAATTTAAAATAAATAATAGAATTGTATCACTGTAGAATGAGTACATCCCAACTAGGCTAACACCCACTCATTTATATATCAATTACAATTATAATATAAAAACTTCAAATACAAAAATAAATAAAAATCACAATGTGGACTAATTGATCATAATGTCTCCAGTCACCTCCCATTTCTTCTTCAAACTTAGGAGCTTGTGCCCATTGTTCATCATCCAACTAATCCATTAAGTATATATGTGCCTCCACTGCATCTTAAGTTAGTCGACTCCGCCTATCGTCTAACACCAGGCTTCTTGTACTAAAATTAAATTTTGATGCTACCATAGATATAGGGGGTTAGTATATCACAAGATAAGGCAAATAACACATGATAGTTCTTTCCATGTGTGTCTGCCACCAACCTACAACATTAAAAGTTCTACTTACTTCCTCAGTAAAAAAATCAAAATTATTTTCTAAATTTATAGGTAATTCATTATTATTTGAAGTCTATTTTTATTTATTCTTTAAAGTAAAATTGAGGTGAAAAGGTTTCTAATCTAAGCCTATTATTCATTACAACCCCTAAACAATAAATCAAATATATAAGAGATCAATATTTCTTATTTAAGGGTTAGTACAATTTAAATAATTAGGAATTAAGGTTAATTAAGTTAAGAAAAGCTTCTATGATGTTTTGAAGTAAATTGGCTAACTTGTATTAATTTTATGCAGTTTCTTCATTTGCGTTCGAACGGGGTACAATGGCATTCGATGGGTTACACGTGATTTTGAAAAAAAATAGAAATAGTACAATTGTAAGATACCTAAATCCTAAATCATTTTATTTAATTATGTTTAGTTGATTAAT
Organism: Saururus chinensis; assembly: GCA_035235625.1. Lineage (NCBI taxonomy): Eukaryota > Viridiplantae > Streptophyta > Magnoliopsida > Piperales > Saururaceae > Saururus > Saururus chinensis. The sequence goes on from CP141141.1 coordinate 27,773,474, forward strand.
GTGTGGTTTAATGCTAAATTTGGCAATTTTGACTTATTTTTTAATTTATGGTAGTTAACTAAGGTTTTAATCAAAATTTTCTTCACTTTGATAGTTTTTATGTTAAGATAAGTCAATTTAAATTTTTTTGGAAGTTTTGACTATTTTTCTGAAAAGTAAGAGGTCGACGCAATTCATGGGGGCGATCCTGCCTAGACCATCTCCAAACAATGTTTGATTATTAACACTACCAACAATCCTACATGAGCGTGAAGCAATCTATCAACACAATGATGCGAACTTGCAATGGAAAACCCTAAAAAAAACCGAGTCTTTGAAGCTTGTGGCAGCAATGGACAAGTCAGTGTCACCCGATTCAGGAAGGCAGCGACAACAAGCAGTAGCAAACCCTAGCCCTAATCTATAGGCCATGTGTCACACCCCGACACTGCCCGACCCGAGCCAAACCCGGTCCAAGGGCCGGTCAAGTGCATGGGCGACGGAATTAAAAGCGATTAATGAATAGCGGAAGACTTAGCCCCTACTACGAGCGGTTTAACTAGCGGAGTTACGGACCACATAACCTTTGAGCAAGAGTAATAAGGAGAAAATAAAGAGGATAAAATAAATGACATAATCATCTTCATCACACACAAAACCCACATAAACATCTCAGAAGCCCATACATGGCTTAAAGTCCAAAAAGGTCATAGGCATCTAGCCACAACAAGTAAGCTCTAGTAACAAACATGATCCACCAAATAGAGTTCTCAAGGTCTAAAAATATGAAAATAAGGAAATAAAATGCCATTAGGACATGCTGGAAACTAATCCCATGAGTGGTCATATCATTCCTCGTATAATGTATCTTGCACGTCCGCGCGTCATGCCGCGCAGCCCCAAAACAAAACAAGGAAAGTGGGGTGAGTACAAAACTCAATAATGGTTTGAACACAATGACAATAATTAGAAAAACATAACGGCATGACAATATAGCAATTCAGATCCATAATTAACATGATATAATATTTTCTGATCATTCCCTAGCTAAACCCTTATTTATCCATAAACATAAGAGCTAGCATGCATATGACACACATATCAAAGTTAAGACATAAATGATCAAGTTATCACCTAACATCCATCCTGCATAGGTAATAGTTCACATCTAATCAAATCAAGCATGATAACACCATAAACCGCAGAAGAAGTATCTTTTACACACTTTCTGATCATGCAACCATATCACATAAACCTGCATAATAGTGTCTCATTCACACAATTTTAGATCATGCATTCATATCACATAAACGTGCATAATAGTGTCTCAATCACACAATATAGATTATGCATTCTTATTACATCCTCATTCACCCTACACGACAAACGTGTCAAACACATGATACACAATCATGCATAATAACTCTTAATCACATGTGTCAAATTGTCCCTACACAATCTGTGCAATCCTAGGCATAACATTCATAATACACATGCATCAACACAAATGGTGAATGCCTCCATCAAGGAGTAAATACAAGCATTGCCACACAGGTGAAACATAGTCAAGGCCACAAAGGCGAGTGTGGTCCGATTTTCACACAGGAAATATAAGAGGTCGGGGTGGTTAGACGCTAATTTTGCTTGCCAAGGACGATTCTGGCCAAGGATGTTTGATTCTCACACAGAGAACCTAGAGCATGTGTGTTCACCCATGGACATCTGATAAGTATATTTTATACGTTATTTTACCCTTAATTATTCTATTTTCTAGTCTCATTTAAGAGTTAATATAGGTTAAATAATTAGAAATTAAATTTAATTAGGTTAGAAAAATCTTCCATGATGATTTGAATTAAATTGGCTTATTTTGCATATTCTTCATTGGCGTTCGAACGGCCTCACTTACCGTTCGATCGGGATAACGTGATTTTGAAGAAAATTCAGTTTAAGCGTTCGAACGGGCATGCAGGGCGTTCAAACGGCATAACGCGCAGTTTCCTTATTTCAACCAATTTTGAGTCCTTTTCATATACAACTCTTTCCTATAGTTCTTATGCCTATATAAAGACATATTTGGCTCGAAATTGGAGGTTAGAAAGTAGATTTTCTGAAGAGAAGAAGGAAGAGGAAGATGGAGAAAAACTCAAAGTTTTCAATGGAGATTCAAGTGCTTTCTTCTACAATGGAAGGCTAGACTTTTCTTTTACTTAGGAGTTGATGAAGCTATAGATAAGTTTCAGTTTCTTTTCTTTTTAATTTAGATCTCAGTTGTGAATTATGACAATTGTATGATAAGGATTTTCTTTTTAATGGAAGAGATTTTCATGTTTATTCAAATCTATGTTGATTTATTGTCTTGTAGATGATAGATTGATATGGTTTTGATATTTGCATCAATTCTAATTTTTGTGATTTAGATGAGATGGTCATACAATAGTTTTAATATTCAGATAATTAATAACTTGGATGAGTTATACTAAGATTAGACGGGTCATGCCTATAGCTAGTTTAGTGTAGATGATTCGTGCTATTGTCGAAGATAGTTCATGTCATGGAAGTTAATTAATGATTCTTTCTGAAGTAATTCTAGCTTGTAGCTGAGAATACTTGTTCATATTCACACTAGATTTAGATTAAAATTGAAGGAATTGTTATGGTTCTATAGTAGATTCGATTTCCTAAGTAAATTCCATCATATTAATCTCTACCTTTTAAACTAGTTGATTCCTTTCTTTTGCTTAATTTAAGTTTAAGTTCTTTCTAGTTTTTAATCAGCAAATTCCTCTTTCGATTTAATAATAATTCATCCGTCCCTGAGGTTCGACAACCCTTAAATACTCATCCTAATACAATTACCTTGTACACTTGCAAAGGGTTTAATTATAAACCATCAAGTTTTTGGTGCCGCTGCCGGGGACGGTGTTGATTTGTTACTAAATAAGCTTTAGGATATTCTAGATACTTTAGTTTCAGTCTACTTATTTTTTTTTAGGTTAATTTTTAGTTTCTTACCTTCTTTTAATTTGATCTTGTAGGTTGAGTTGAAGGTGCTCTCTACACTTGTGGCCACAAGTGGACATTGACAAGCTTCTCTTTGGTTTGCAAGATCCTTTTCCTTTTTTATTATTTTTCTTTAGTTATTTTTGCTTCATCTTTCCCTTTTACACTTAAAATTGTGTGGTGTGTTTATGGTGTATGCGTGGTCGTCGCTCCTTAGTCCCCCGATTAGTACTGTTTGACCCTGAGCCTGAGCGGACATCTAGGATATCTGAGTTGCCCTCGACCTACATCCCTACACCCCCAAACTCTCCCACCAATTCCTCCACCCACACTACCTCTACCCTCATCATGGTTGAACATCAGTTAGATGCACCACTCAAAGCTCTAAGGGAGTATTACACTCCCAATGAGTACACCTCTCCTTCATACATTAGGTTGTCAGCGGTTGCTGCTCAAAATTATGAAATCAAGCTCAATGTCATTCAAATGCTTCCATCTTTTTATGGGCTTAATAATGAAAACCCGTATAGGCACCTAGATGACTTCTTGGAAATATGCACAACTTTTAAGCTCTCAAATTTAACCGATGAAGCTGTTAAACTTCTCCTTTTTCCTTTCACATTGAAAGATAAGGCTAAGGAATGACTTCACTCTTTAGAGCCAGACACCATCACAACTTGGGCCCAAATGCAACAAGAGTTCTTAAAAAAATACTTCCCCATAGGTAAGACCAACCAAATGAGAAAGGCCATAACCACTTTTGCCCAACTTCCCACTGAACAGTTCCATGAGAGTTGGGATAGACTTAAGGACCTTCTTAGGAGGTGTCCTCATCATGCTGTCCCTAAGTGGCAATTAGTACAACGTTTTTATGAGGGTCTTACTGAACAAAACCGTCATCTTGTTGATGCAAGTTGTGGGGGTACCTTTTTGCTAAAAAATGAAAATGTGGCATGAAAACTTTTTGAGGACTTGAGTGAAAATTCTCTTCAACATGCTGCATTGAATAGAAATGAGAGTGGATTATCTACCTTGAACAATGCCCCCTCTAGGGGTGGCTTGTATGAAGTCAAAAACCCATTAGACATCTCCTCTAAAGTTGATACTTTGAGTAGGAAGCTAGACCTCCTTATGACTTCAACACATCAGCCCACTCCTTTTACTCAAGATGTATGCACAATATGCCTTAGCCCAGCCCATACTATCATGGAGTGCCCCTCTGCCTCTCAATTTTCTGAGCTTGTCTAAGACCATGTGAATGCTACCAAATCCTTCCCTAGGGTTGAGAATAATCTATTTTCACACACATATAACCCTGGGTGGATGAATCATCCTGACTTTTCCTAGTGGGCACAAAACCAAGGGGTTGTGGGCAACCAACCCCCTAGGCAACCATTCCAAGTCCCACCAGCCCATATCCACCAACCTCAAGTCCAACATCTATATGTCCAACCCAATAGGAGTTCAAGCTTTGAAGAAAAGGTCTTAAGTTCCCTGCAAGGCATTTAATCTCAATCCCAACTCCTTCACTCTCACATACAATCTATATCAAAGTTAGAAGCCCAAATTGGACAACTAGCCAATGTTATCAACAAGAGAGAGATGAGAACATTGCCGAGTCAGCCCCAACAAAACTCTAAAGGTCTATGTGGAGTAGAGATAGTCCCTTCATCTAACGAACAAGTTCAGTCCATAACTACCTTTAGGAGTGGTTGACATATTGATAATCAGGTTGGAGAGGAGTCCTTCGGTACCACAAATGAAGGGTTAGACAATTCAGCCCCTAATGACCCTTATGAGTTAGAGAGTGAACCAAATTCAAAGGAGTCAGTCTCTCCTTCCCCTTCCTTAGAGTCACAGCCTAAGGCCACTTTAGATGGATCTTATATCCCTAGGGCACCTTTTCCTCAGTGTCTTGACATGGCCCCACCATTTAGAAAGAGTACATCTAAGATGGATGATATTCTTGAGACTTTTAAACAAGTCAAAATTAATCTCCCCCTCTTAGATGTCATTAAGCAAGTCCCTACTTATGCTAAGTTCCTCCAAAACCTATGCACTTAAAAGCGTAAATCTAAGACCCATGTGTCTAAGAAGGTCTTTTTCTCACCGAGCAAGTTTGCTCTCTTTTGAAGTTTGACACCTCACCTAAGTATAAGGACCCTGGAGTGCCCATTATTTCTTATATCATAGGCAATCACTCCATTCATAGAGCCCTCCTTGACCTTGGTGCGTGTGTCAATCTACTCCCTTACTCGGTGTACAAGCAATTAGGGTTAGGAGAATTGCAGCCTACATTAGTTACCTTGCAGCTAGCCCTAATTGACCGGTTCTTCTTCCCTGTTGACTTTCTTGTCTTAGATATGGAACCTGCTTGCAATACCACACACGAAATCCCCGTCATTCTAGGCCGCCCCTTCCTTGCCACTGCTAATGTTTATATCAATTGTCGAATGGGAGTGATGGAGATATCCTTTGGGAATATGAATGTGAGGCTGAATGTGTTCAATGCATCTAACCAGCCACCTGTTGAGTGTGACTTTGAGTGCTTAATGGTTGACCAGTTAGATGACCTAGTCAATGAAGCCCTTCCCCTTACCCTAATGAGAGATGCTCTTGAAATGACTTTACTACACCCAGGGTTAGAGGAGTCCACTATTGATCTATCTTTGGAGGAGGCCCATAGCCAACTAGTGGTTGCTAGTGTTCCTGAGTCTTCCTCTTGGAAGCTCCAGGTAGAGCCCTTACCTATATCAGCCTCCACACCTCTTCAGCCCTCCATAGAGTCACCACCTAAGCTTAAATTGAAAAACTTACCCAGCTCTCTTAAGTATGCCTTCTTGGGACCCAAGGACACTCTTCCAGTCATTATTTCCTCTAGTTTGACTAGTGATCAAGAGAGTAGATTGCTTACCGTCTTTGTCACACATAGGAGAGCCATAAGATGGACGGTAGCTGACCTTAGGGAGATTGACCCATCCATTTGTATGCACAGGATCCACTTAGAGGATAATGCCAAACCCTCGAGAGAAGGACAACAAAGGTTGAACCCTAATATGTGGGAGGTGGTTAAGCTTTTAGATGCAGGTATCATATACCTTATCTCTGATAGTGAGTGGGTGAGTCCTACCCAGGTTGTTCCCAAGAAGTTTGGATTCACTGTTAAGTTAAATTCATCAGGAGAGTTAGTTCATACTAGGGAAACCACAGGGTGGAGAGTGTGTATAGACTACCGGAAGTTGAATTCCATGACCCGAAAGGACCATTTTCCCTTGCCATTCATTGACCAGATCTTAGAGAAACTAGCAGGTCAGGACTTCTATTGTTTTCTAGATGGCTACTCAGGGTATAATCAGGTACCTGTGTTTCCGAGGGATTAGGAGAAGACTACCTTCACTTGTCTGTTTGGTACATTTGCTTATAGACGTATGTCATTTGGTTTGTGTAATGCTCTTGCTACATTTCAGCGCTGTATGATGTCCATATTTTCTGATATGATTGATAAATTTTTAGAAGTTTTTATGGATGATTTTTCTGTTTTTGGTACTTCGTTTGATGAGTGTCTCCATAATTTATCTCTTGTGCTTAAACGTTGTGAGGAGACTAATTTGGTTTTGAGTTGGGAAAATAGTCATTTTATGGTTCAAGAGGGCATTGTTTTAGGTCATATTGTTTCCAAACGTGGTATTGAAGTAGACAAAGCCAAAGTTGACCTTATAGCTAACCTACCTCCCCCCACTACAGTTAGACACGTTCGTTCTTTTCTTGGCCATGCTGGTTTCTATAGGCGATTCATCAAGGACTTTAGTAAGATTTCTCAACCATTGTGTCATTTGTTGGCTCATGATGTACCTTTTGATTTTGATGATGCTTGTATGAAATCTTTTACACAGCTTCGTACACTCCTCTCTACCACCCCTATCATTTAGCCCCCTGACTACTCCCTCCCCTTTGAGATTATGTGTGATGCCTCTGACTATGCTGTGGGCGCAGTCCTTGGCCAAAGAGTGAACAAAGTCCACCATGTCATTTATTATGCTAGCAAGACCCTTTCTGATGCCCAATTGAATTATACCACCATAGAAAAGGAATTGCTAGATATTGTCTATGCCCTTGACAAATTCCGATCGTACCTTTTAAGGTCCAAAATCATTATCTTTTCTGACCATGCAGCCTTACACTACCTTCTTTCTAAGAAGGATACTAAGACTAGGCTCATCCGATGGATTTTGCTCCTTCAAGAGTTCGATTATGAAATTAGAGACAAGAAGGGTGTTGAGAATGTTGTGGCTGATCATTTGTCTAGGATCTTACTTGAGGAACCTTCCCACCCTGAACCACTTCATGATTCTTTCCCCGATGAGCAACTCTTTGTTGTCTCTACCCATACACCCCCCTGGTTTGCCCATATTGTTAATTATCTTGTTGTGGGCTGCATTCCCTCTAATTGGACTAAACAAGACAAGGATTTATTCTTTTCTCATGTTAAGCACTATTATTGGGATGACCCTGATCTTTTTAAGTTTTGTTCTGACCAGATTATTCACCGATGTGTGCCTAATAGTGAATTCCATAGTATTCTCACATTTTGTCACTCTCACGCTTGTGGCAGTCATTTTGGGGGAAAGAAAACAGCTGCTAAGGTTCCTCAAAGCAGATTCTACTGGCCCACCTTGTTTAAGGATGCTCATGAGTTTTGTAAGTCTTGTGATAGATGTCAGAGACTAGGGGCCCTTTCTCGGAGAGACATGATGCCTCTCCAACCCATCCTCATTGTTGATATTTTTGATGTTTGGGGAATCGATTTTATGGGACCATTCCCACCCTCCTTTGGCTACACTTACATTTTGGTCGCCGTCGATTATGTCTCCAAATGGATTGAAGCCATAGCGACGAAAACCAATGACCATAAGGTTGTGGTGGCATTATCAAGGAACATATTTTTTGTCGATTTGGTACACCTAGAGCAATAATTAGTGATGGGGGTAGCCACTTTTGTAACCGTTCTTTTAACTCTCTTCTTCGAAGATATTCTGTCACACATAAAGTTGCCACCCCCTACCATCCTCAGACCAGTGGTCAAGTAGAGGTGTCCAATCGTGAGATTAAGAGAATCCTTGAGAAAATAGTGTGCCCTGATCGAAAAGATTGGTCCATGCGTCTTAATGATGCCTTATGGGCATATCGGACCGCATATAAAGCCCCCATTGGCATGTCTCCTTACCGTCTTGTTTATGGTAAGGCGTGTCACTTACCCGTTGAGTTGGAGCACCGTGCTTTTTGGGCCATTAAATCATTTAATTTTGACATGGACAAAGCCGGTTCCCACCGCAAACTCCAACTTAATGAATTGGAAGAGATGCGTCATGAAGCTTATGAGAGTGCCAAAGTGTATAAACAAAGGACTAAGACTTTACATGATCGCTTAATCCATCGAAAGTCCTTTGAACCTAACCAGAAAGTTTGGCTCTTTAATTCTAAATTATGCCTCTTTCCAGGTAAGCTTAGATCTCGCTGGGATGGCCCCTATGTTGTTACTCAGGTTTTCCCTCATGGAGCAATTGAAATCTCTGACCCACGAGATAATCGAGTTTTTAAAGTTAATGGTCAGAGACTTAAGCCTGTCATTGAGAGAGATATTGAGATGGGTGACATTGACTCCATTGATTTGATTGATCCATTAATACATTAAGGGAGTGCACACCGTCTGGCTGAAGACGATAAACATAGCGCTTCTAGGGAGGCAACCCTTGTTTTATTCGGTTTGTTTTTATGCTTCTTTTCTCTCTTTTTCTCTCTAGTTTTAGTTAAATTTCCTTTATTTAATTCATGTAGTGATATTTTTTTTGATTAAGTAGTTTTAGTTGATTAACTGGATTTTTAATTTTATTTTTATTCAAAAAAATTGTGTTTAACCGTTAGATCGGGACTGTTCTCGATCGATCGGCATGATCGATCGGTAAGTACGCCGTTCGAATGGTCAAGTCATCACTTTCAACTCGCGCTGGCCAGTTTGCTTCCGCCGTGTTTCCTCTGCCGCATTGCCGTTGTTTTCCTCCGTCGTCTTTCGTACCCTGTCCGGCGAGCTTTTTGTCCGAAAATCATCCCTCCTCTCTGATTTTTCATGTAGAATCCATCTCCGGAGTCCATTTGAGCTGAAACGCCCTCTATTTCACGCTGTCCCTTTGTTTACCCGGTAAGTCCCAAATTCGATTTTTGAAATTATCTTTCAATTTTTGACCAAATCCGGTGCAATTTTTTGTGGAAATTTGTTAAAAACCTCTTGTACATCTTATATTGATGATTTAGTTCTGTTTGATTGACTGATTACTGCATTATTTACGGTGGATTTCAGATTTTTCAATCCGCACTATTTTTGTCAAAAATTTCAATTTTTGATGCTTTAATGAACCAATTTTTATGTACTTGCTTTACGAAGGATGCTCAATTTTTACTTGTACATATCATACTTTAATTTGGGACATTTCTGAATCATTTTTTTATAGGGGTATTTTCATAATTTGACATTATTGGGCTGTACGGAAAATTTTTTTTCCTTATTTTTAATCGCTTCACTATCACTTTTAGCACTTCTGTTTGAGCTTTTTGCAGACCTATGGCGCACGGTTCTCATTCTAAAGCTCCGAAGAAGAGGAAGGGCGCCCCCTCTACTTCGCGTGCTTCATCTTCTACTACCGCCGCTGCTGATCGACCTCTTCGTGCTATTGTTTATGAGCAACAGGTAGAGTTTGTCCCCACCATTACTGCTGCCCAGTCATGGCTTATGGAGCGAGATGATTGGCGCTCCTTTTTCTCAGAGATTGCAGCCCCTGACACTCACGTACATCATGAGCAAGTCCGATCTTTCTATGCATCCACTTTTCTTAATAAGAGGGGATATATTGTCAGCACCATTGGAGATATTATGATCACTGTCACACCCGATCTCATAGCTACAGTGATGGGTCTCATGCGCTCCAACTTCACCTATCTGTCTTTTGCTGACTTTGCTTTTTTCTGATGAGTATACTATTACGAGGACTCTTATAGGGCAAGAGTGAGGCCCATCCCTCACATATGGATTGCCAGCTTCTCTCATGACTCGGGACTATCATTTTGTACATCTGATATTGGAGTATGACATATGGTTCCGCAGTCATGAGAATGTTGACTACACCTTAGCTCGCCTTCTTTATGTTCTAGGTCGTGCGGAGCGGATTCACATCGATTTTCCCTCCTTTGTCTTCGCACGGATGGCAGATATAGTCTCTGGACCAAGGGATGCTTGATTAGCTTTTCCTTTCCTTTTGGAGCGGATTTTTGTTCACTTTCAGTAGGATTTTCCTTCATATGCACCCACGAGCCGAGGTTTAGGGGTCATTTCCCAGGCGACCCTAAACCGTATGATTACACATTGTCCTCCTCCACCAGCATTAGACGAGGAGAACGAGGAGGAGCCAGCCACAGAGGGTGTTCCAGAGGTTGCAGCTGAGCAGCACATTCCAGCACGTGCTAATGACTCTTTCTTTGAGATGGAGCATCGTCTCAGAGCACATATCGATTCTTCTCAGACAGCTTCAGACGAGGCTTACTGCACATATAGATGCTCAGATGATTGAGATGAGAAGACTTATATAGGGACTGGCTGATTTGATTCGTAGTCAATCAGCTCCAGCAGATGCGGATGATAGTGACTAGAGTTCTACTGATGCAGATGATTCTGATATTTTGCTATGCAGGGGCTACTTTTCCCTTTTCTTATCTTTTCTTTTCTTTGTTTTTTTTTTGTTGTTATCTCTTTTCTGGGAGCTTGGTATTTTAGGTTTGGGAAATTGCACTTTATATGTATGTTTCTCATGTTTTCTCCAATCCCATGTACTTCATTTTCAGATTAGTGGATTAGTTATGCTTTCAGGTGATATCTTTTTTTCCCTCTCCTACTTATTCTTATCATTGTAGTATATATTTCTTTTTACATTGAGGACAATGTTCAGTTTAGGTTTGGGGGTGTAGAAAGATATTTTTCTTTCTTATTTTTCTTTTAGGATGTTTTAGAGTATTTTTTTTCTGTTTTTACTTTTGTTTTTCTTTTCTTTTATGTGATTTTATTGCTTATTTTCTTTTAAAAGCATATATCTATTTTTAAAGAGATCAATTTCATGAAGAAAGTTCAAGTAACTAATTAAGTGATGAAAATGATTAAGTGAGTAATTTCTATTTTATTTTCTTTATTTTGGATTATTGTGCACATATTTTTAAATCACATTTCACACACTTGAAACTCGTAGAAATATAATTTTATGATTTATTACTTGTAATCTTAGTGGGATATCTTTAATTGAGCATATTTTGAAAACATGGCAATTGAGTAATTTTTAATGTTTTATGATTGATCTTTATGTTTGGCTATTATTTGAAAAAAATGGGATAAGTGTGTGATGAAAAAGATGAAAACAAGAATGAAAAAAAAAGAGTTGAAAAAAAAAGAAAAAAAATAGATTGATTGAAAAAAAAATAAAAAAGAAATAGTAAAGGTTTGTTTCTCTTTTCACTGAGCAACCGGGCCTTGTGCCTAGGTAAGTATAAGGGATCGCATCAAAAGGTGAAAAGTTGAGATAAATTCTTTTATGACTTACTTGGTTCTGTAGCCTTTATAGTTTGAGTTATTAAGCCTGAGGGGTGTTTCAATACCTAGTGCCTTGAGCCAACTGGATTAGGGATACTGGCCTAACGCTTGTTACATGGACTATTTAGAAAGCTTATTAGAACTAAGTATTGCACAAGTCATATTTTGAGGTATATTATGCTCTTATTCCCTGAATTTAATTAAAATTTGAAGGCTATTACATGAGGGTTTATTATGAGATGTTAAAGATTAAATATTGTCATTGTTATATTTTTGAGTTAGTGAACTTAATTGAGCTTGGTTAATGGGTCACATAAGATATGCTTGTTAATAGAGAATGAAATTGTATTACTACAAAGTTTCCACACTTTATGTTTTTGAAATGTATATATATATTTGCACAATTAGTTCTATGATGAGGTTATAGAATGGATGATTCCTTACTTGAAAGTGATCAGATTGATATTATTTACTTGTTTTAAGTATTTATGGTTGGTTCTTTTTAAAAATAGTTTTGTGTTTTTAAGAGAAGATTGTTTTTAGAATTTTTATTTTTTTTGTTTTATTTATTTTCTTAGGTTTAGATGTTTGTGGGTATCACTGTTGTAAACCCTCACGAGACACAACTCGTCCAACTAGGGACACCTAGGGGTTTAAAGGCTTGTTGCATACACTAAATGCAATCGTGATTCCCTACGAAAGAGGCTTTTATTTATTTTTCTATATTAGTTGTTTTATTTTGTTTTTGTTTTGCTTGAGGACTAGCAAAATATAGATTTAGGGGTATTTGATAAGTATAATTTATACGTTATTTTACCCTTAATTATTCTATTTTCTAGTCTCATTTAAGAGTTAATATAGGTTAAATAATTTAAAATTAAATTTAATTAGGTTAGAAAAAGCTTCCATGATGATTTGAATTAAATTGGCTTATTTTGCATATTCTTCATTGGCATTCGAACGGCTTCACTTACCGTTCGATCTGGATAACGTGATTTTGAAGAAAATTCAGTTTAAGCGTTCGAACGGGCATGCAAGGCGTTCGAACGGGCATGCAAGGCGTTCGAACGGCATAACGCGCAATTTCCTTATTTCAACCAATTTTGAGTCCTTTTCATATACAACTCTTTCCTACGGTTCTTATGCCTATATAAAGACATATTTGGCTCGAAATTGGAGGTTAGAAAGTAGATTTTCTGAAGAGAAGAAGGAAGAGGAAGATGGAGAAAAACTCAAAGTTTTCAATGGAGATTCAAGTGCTTTCTTCTATAATGGAAGGCTAAACTTTTCTTTTACTTAGGAGTTGATGAAGCTATAGATAAGTTTCAGTTTCTTTTCTTTTTAATTTAGATCTCAGTTGTGAATTATGACAATTGTATGATAAGGATTTTCTTTTTAATGGAAGAGATTTTCATGTTTATTCAAATCTATGTTGATTTATTGTCTTGTAGATGATAGATTGATATGGTTTTGATATTTGCATCAATTCTAATTTCTGTGATTTAGATGAGATGGTCATACAATAGTTTTAATATTCAGATAATTAATAACTTGGATGAGTTATACTAAGATTAGACGGGTCATGCCTATAGCTAGTTTAGTGTAGATGATTCGTGCTATTGTCGAAGATAGTTCATGCCATGGAAGTTAATTAATGATTCTTTCTGAAGTAATTCTAGCTTGTAGCTGAGAATACTTGTTCATATTCACACTAGATTTAGATTAAAATTGAAGGAATTGTTATGGTTCTATAGTGAATTCGATTTCCTAAGTAAATTCCATCATATTAATCTCTACTTTTTAAACTAGTTGATTCCTTTCTTTTGCTTAATTTAAGTTTAAGTTCTTTCTAGTTTTTAATCAGCAAATTCCTCTTTCGATTTAGTAATAATTCATCTGTCCCTGAGGTTCGACAACCCTTAAATACTCATCCTAATACAATTACCTTGTACACTTATAAAGGGTTTAATTATAAATGATCAACATCTCCTGTGGTGGGGGAGAGCTCAAATTCCCACATAGGGAACCCTAGAACATGTGGTAGCTGGTGCACAAAGGCGTACCACTCTTGATTCTCAGGGTCCAAATGACAATCTCAATAATCCCATCTACAAGACAAGTACACAACTCGTCACTACATAACTCAATTTAACTAGACTCAACCTGGGGAGTATACATGTTCCACACATGAATTAAAATCGAAATCATGTCCTTTCGGACCAACCAAGTTCCGATTAAGTCACCAATCGATTAATTCGGCATGCAATCTCACATCATTGCATACATCGATCAATTCCAGCTAAACATCGGAAAAATTTCATTCATGAAGTCCGTTCCATGATGCATGATATCATGATACATCCATGAGCAAGATCTACATGAATTCCAACACATGGAATGTGCTCCCATCAGTCCCCTCATGCATCATAATCGAATCATAATTAACTATGGTTTCATAGTAGATTCCCCACATGTGTGTATTCATGCATATCCTAAGCACATGATCAATGCTTTGACATAAGCTCATAAGGCAATATATACCTGCTTAAACACATTCAAAACATGATTTCCTACTGAAATCTAGGGTGAAATCTACCATAAACCACAAATCCATTCATGTGAAATCAAATGTTCAACCACTACAAGCATGATTATTCTACACATGAAGTCATAACATAATAACATCATTTACCCACAATCCATTCTCATTATAAGATGGCATATCTTAGCATTTACCATGTAATGTCCTTGCTGGAAACTTGCTCTAATAAAGAGAATTCCATCATTCATTGATTCAAGGTAATGAAATGTTAACATGTATAACTATCAACATATTATACCACACAACAAATACTTAAGCATACTTCATACATCTTCATCATCAATTCCACACCATTTCAGTAGCTTAATTCCAACATAAAATACTTCCCAAAAGTATTAGAATCATCAATTGAAGTAAAAACACTGAAATGAGCATAAAAATAAAAAATGGAAGAACTGCCGTATAGCCAATTGATCGGTCAGTTGGCCCGATCGATTGCCAACGAACAGTTCAAGCCTTCTTCTTCGCTTCAAAATTCCAAAACCGAAACACCATTGATGAACCTTAAAACCTTCATCCCAAGCCTCATACACCATCAAAACTTAATCAAACATTCCAGAAAGCTAATTTAACCTATTACAAGGTAAAACCCTAAGAAATCAAGACAAGAAATTAACATTTCATAAATCTACCATTAAAGCCCTAATCAAGCAAACCCATAAAATTTGAGATTTTTACCACAACAAGGCTAAGATTTGAAAACCTATTACCTCTCCACTTGATTTGAGTCGGATTAATCCTTCAAGCATCACTGAAACCTTCCAAAAGCATGATTTTTATATTAATACACATCTAAACTCGATTTAACCTTGAAAATCATAAAGCAAACCCTAGATCTAGAACTTTGGAAGCATAAAAACAAAATTTTGAAGGTTAGGGTTTGGAAAAGAGGAGTAAAATAGTGATTAAATGGTTTGAAATCGAATTGAATCAATGGAGGAAGATATATTAAGAGAGGATTAAGAAAAACCCTAATAATTGAGCATGGATTAAGGAAGAACATACCTCTAATCACTTTCTCTTTGGGCCTAATTAGGGATTAGGCTCCAAACACCTTTGCACAGCCTATTCCCAATTTGGAAATGGCTCAACCCCTTTCCTTTTATAGAAATGAATGGGGTAAACCTAACTAACCTTTGGGGTATAAATAGGGTTTTTAACTAAAAATAGGCATTTTAGTGATTTGAGCTCTAATTAAGACCAGAAAAATTCTGAAATTTTTTTGTAATGACTTCCTTTGATGTTTGGGATGTTCTGGACCAAAACTCCAAATTCGACAGTGGGGCCCATAGGAGGTCCTGCCAAACCCTAATTTTCGAGAAATTCGCAAAACTTTCAAAAATTCCTAATTAACTCAAATTCACTTAAAACCCATAAATGTGAAGCTGGTTTTTGGTTAAAACCTTTGGGAAATACTTAAATTTTGAAAATAGTCCAGAACAGATCAAAAGTGACATTAAACCACATAAAAGCAATTAAACATAATAAATTAAAACTGGTTCAAGTTTAGGGATCTTACACCATGGCGGTGCGCTCACTAGATTAGGACACCCACCAGAACTCGGCAAAGGGGAGACATAGAGAGAGAGAGAGAGAGAACTCTCTCCCACCGGGGGCAGTGCCGAGTTTATTTCGGGGAGTAGTGTTGGGCATTTGGGAAGGGAGATGGCATGGTGGAGCAGGTGGCCGATCCAGCGACTGTGGGACCCACGTGGAAGGGATGACAGTGGGGCAATGCAACTCGCTTGTAGCTCCTCTAGAACTTTTCTCCCGTCCCTCCAAACTGCCAATGTCTTATATAGAATTCCTAGTCGGTGAAAGTGTGCTATGCGGGAACAGAACAAAATTATTCCAATCAATTTAGAATTAGGAATGTGGTGGATAATAACAAAATAATAAAACTACGGGCTCTTATATACAGGATAACACACGAGTTTCCATTGAGTCGATCCTTACTATCACCTAATTGCGAGTGTTGTAAATCAACGGCCATTCGAAAGCCCGTGAATAGTATAATGTAAGATTTGCATTCGGGCAGCAGTAGCGTCATGAAAAAGTTATAACGCTGCCCTTCTCTCCCCGTCGGATTCCGAGTCCACTCATTTCCCTATTTAGATGTTTAGATGCTCCTACAACCAGCCTCCTATTATAAGTTGGCACGCGCTGGAGGGTGAACATTGGCGGCCAACAGTTACCTCTCAAGGTTCATTGCCTATAGTTGATTTTGGTGGCCATGCACCAACCGGCAACATGGGATCTATTTTGGAGCTCATTGCATGCGTAGGGGCAGTAGTGGGCCGTGCTCGGCCAAGTACATGGCCCATGGGTCAAGCCCATGCGATGAGCCAGTCATACTCGCCGAGGCTATTAGGCAAAAGGGCAAACCTTGCATGACCTATAGACCAAGCTCTTTATATAATAATATTTTATTAATAATATAATAAAAAAATTAGTTAACAAATATTTTATTTTAATATATTACAAAGTAGAGGTTATAATTGTATTATTATAGAATGAATGCATACATCTCAACAAAATTGACACTCACTCCTATAACTAATATTTATAATTATAATATAAAATCTTAAACGTAAAAAAAACTAAAATTATCTCAAAAGGTTAACCAATGAGAGCGGATTTTGATGGTCATGCACCAACTAGTAATAGGGGGCCAATTTTGAGCTCATTGCATGTGTAAGGGTGGCAGCAGGTCGTGTAGGGTTGTGTCCCACTTTGGGCGATCTGTGTTGAGTCAGTCTTGGGCCTACTAGGCTGACGATAAGCCCAACACGGCCCATAGGTTGGCCCTCCAAACCCCATATATAATATTATTATATTAATTATTGACAAAAAAATTAAATCAAAATTCAATTGCAAAGATCTCGGAGCTTGACTAGCTCCAGATAAGTCTAAATTTTCAAAATGGACAAAGTCTCCAAATTCGACAAAGTCCAAAGAAAAAAAAATATGAAACATATTCTAATGTTATGCACGTAGTAATGTGTAAAATAAAAAAATTAAAATTCAAAAGTAAGAGTTCAGAGCTTAACTAGCTCTGGATGATACTTTATTTTAAAAATGGACAAAGTCTCAAAATTGGATAAAGTCTAAAAGAAAAAAATTATCAACAAAATCTAATGGCCAAGATTTCGGAGCTTGACTAGCTCTGAGTGAGACCAAATTTTTAAATGGACAAAGTCTTTGAAGTGGACAAAGTCCAAAGAAAAAAAATTTAGGAGGCAAAATCTAATCCAACACACGTAGGAATGGACTACGGCTTCTAACAAAATGTGAGGAGCCAAAATCTAATCCTATACACGTAGGAATGGATTAAAGCTTCTAATAAAAAAAAATATTATGAGAGGACCTCATAGGGCCTCTTCACACTCAAAATTAAACGGCTAAGAAAGGTTTTATAAGCCTCAAATGGCCACATCAAAAAAAAAATCCAAATTGCAAAGGGCTATGTGGGACCCCATAAGTCTTACACCGAAATAGCCATGAAACCAAAAGGTTAAGTGACATTCGTAGACCCCACGATAAGTTTTGTTAAAAAAAAAATGAATGACGAAATGAATAATGATGTGTAAAGAGAGTGATTAAGTGGAGGGGACCAAGTCAAAGGTATAATACCCGATCCTCTCTCACACTTTCCATTAACCCACACTTCACACTTCCTACTTCCTCCACTAATCAAGCCGGTTCCTACCAACCCTCCCACTAACCCATTTTCCATCTCCCACTAATTCACTCTCCACTTCCCACAAACTACCTTTCCAACTCACCCCACTACTTTGCTTAACCGTATAACCCTCATCCTATAAATACCCCTTCGATTCCATAAGAAGGGGCTTTTGGCTTTCAAGTCTACGAAACCTCCAAAGAGAAATCCAGAAGTCCATCACACACCAAAATACACACAAAATTCCCAAAAAGCCTTGACCTTTTGAAAATTAAAGAAGTTCAAGGAGTCGGAAGACAAGCAGAAGCATTCAAAAAGGAAGAGGAATTCGTACAAGGGAGCTCTCATTCTTCCAGAAGAAGTTTCTTTGTTTCTTCTTTTCTCTTTTTTAAATTTGAAAATTGTAGCCACTTCTCCTGGCCACTCTTTTTTTCTTATTTTAATAAAATTTTAGTTGCTTTTTCCATTTTGCCAATTAAGCGAAGGGTTTCGAGAATTGGTTAATCACTACTACTCACTTCAAAGTGTAAAAAGTAGTCTTGATTAATCAAGAGAAGGTCGTCCCACATAAAAAGAAGGTTCTTCTCTACCTCTTGCAAGAGAGGATCATTCGATCTTTTCTCTTGTCTTGTGCTTAGAGAACTACCGAAATCCCCCAACAGATTTCTGGCACACCCGGTGGGACCTTCTCCTCCTTCCATCTCTTTGGCAAAAATGGAAGCTACTGGAAACTTCAAACTCGTCATTAATTTTGACGAGGCTAAGTTTCAAGCTTTCTTGGCAAAGCATAAACAAGAAGAAAAAATGGTGATTCCGGTGGACACCAACATGGATGGTACATGCAGTTCTAAGAAGATTAAAATGAGTGTTTCAACGCCTAAAACCACTTACTCCCCTCACTCTGCCTATGGCAAAAGTCTGAGCGGTGACAACGTGTTTTCAAGGTTAAAATGCAATACTCATGAGGATTTTGTGAGCCAAGCTTATCTGAAGCCTAAGACCACTCACTCCCCTCACTTTGCCTATGGTGAAGCTTTGAGCGGTGACACAATACTCCTAAAAAGTTTGGGAATCAAGATCATATGGAGTCTAAGACCACTCACTCCCCTCATTTTGCTGATGGCAAAGTTTTGAGCGATGACAATGTGTTTTCAAGGCTAAATTACAATACTCATGGAGACCTATTGAACCACGTTCATCCGAAGCCTATGACCATTCACTCCCCTCACTTTGCTTTTGGCAAAAGGTCGAGTGGTGAAAGTGTGTTCTCAAGGCTAGGGAACAAAGTTCTAAGTGGAAAGTCAAAAAAGGCTCTGAATGTTTCAAGACGTATGAAGAAGGCAAAAGCCATAGTTCAAGGGGCTAAAAGAAGTGTGAACGATAGCCTCATTGATGTTTGTATATGGGATCCATCATGTCATTTTCCAACCTCCTTCAAAGAGCTACGACAAAAGAATTAGTTTAAGCCATTGGAGGATGCAAATGGGGAAATGACAACAAGTTTGTTCTTGAGACCTCAAAAACCCAAAAAGAAAGATGGACCCATGATTGTGACATTCCCCAAGAATGGAGAATTCTTTCAACCTGGAAAGAAGAAAATGCCATTTGCTTTCAAGGCAAAGTCAAAGAAAATTTCTTGCATGATGGTAGAAATTCCTGGCGATGAGAAGATTGGGCAAAAAGATAAGCACATGCCGAAAGGGCATGTTAGTGAACATGATTCACTTGCAATGAAGAATGAAGTTTCACAAAATGGTTATCCTACTTTGGGTGATAATTCAAATCCCAAGGGGTGGAATCCTATGAAAAAAAAATGACAAAAAAGTATGAGATGGGGAAACTCTTTCCCGAAAAGGGAAGGTGATGATTTCACCCACCATGAATATTTTTCAAAAATGACTCAACAAAGTGTGTTACTCCCATGCCCTACGTATGGCAATGGTAAAATGGTACCTTTCTTCCAAGAAAAGAAGGATTGTCAAGAGACTGACTTTGGAAAACCATACTTACAAGGAAGGAGGTCATCCAAGTTCACTCCCGTTCCTACCGTTGACAAATCAAAGTTCTGTTGGAGGAGATAAAATTTCAAGAATAATAGCATTGACGACTCTTCACAACATGAAGAAAGGGGACACCCGACTCTTGGGAAAGGAACTATACAAGATAGCCCTAAGATGCTATCTTCTCTTAGCGAGTCTGATTCTTCAATGGAATTTGCCCCAAGGAGAAAGAATTTTAGAGAATCAAGTCCAATGACTAATAGTACTTGGAAAAAATTGTCCTTGAGTGACGAAGTTGAGAATTTGAACTTGAGTTCTCCTAAAATCTTGAAAACAACCCAAAGGTGGAGGCCTAAGGAGAAGGAGCCTCATGTTGCAATTGTAAATATGGTTGGCTCAAAAAGTGAAGAAGAGCAAACTATGAAAGCAACCCAATACTACACAAGAAGTAAAAAGAAATTTTCTTTGAAAGATGGGGGTATAGGGACTTCTTCAGGGTCTCCTAAATTCACTTTTGCAACAAGTGAATTCCCTTCAATCACTCCTTATGGAGAAGAGGATGATGATGAAGATGAGGTTCAAGTAGAGGATAGTTCTACATCTTCCAACATTATTCCTGTAACTTCATCTTCTGTAGAATCTAGAAAAGTGGGAGTGCATATGGCAACAGGAGAAAAAGACGAAACAGAGATAAGTCCCTACTCGTTTCATTAAATTTATGGCAGATCAAGAGAAGCAAATAGAAGAATTGAAAGCCATGATTGGAGCATTAGCTACAAGAACTCAAAGTCAACAACAAGTCAATTCTAATCATCAAGGTGACTTCCATGAAGTTAATTCTCATGAAAATGAAGGAATGGATAGGGAAAGTCCACAAGGACTTGTATTAAGAAAAGAGATGCAAGAAGCTCTTCAAAACATCCAAGAAGAGTCTAAGTTGAGAAAAGTGGGAGTAAATTCCCCTTACCCAGCCTGGATGGATAAAATACATTTCCCACCCAAATTCAAGTAGCCAAACTTACAAACCTATAATGGTCAAGCTTCTCCAAAACAACATATTTGCCACTTCAAGGCTTTAACTGGAAACCTTGTTGGTAACGATGTTGTACTCATTAGATTATTTGTCAGCACTTTGAAGGGAACTGCATTTGATTGGTATATGACTTTGCCAAAAGGATCGGTGCAAACATGGGCAGACTTGGAGGCTAAATTCTTGAGTCACTTCTTTGATGAAGAGGCAACTACTTCCATGGCCCAACTTTATTCAACAAAGCAAGGACCAAAGGAGACAGTATGCGACTTCATAAAGAGATGGAGGGCTCTTGCACTAAAGTGCCTAGATGGAACAACTCAGAAAAATCTTAAGGAAATATGTCGTTTGAATCTTTGAGTAAAGATTCAATCGAAGATGGGATCCATAAAACCAAAAACTTTTAACAATCTCATGAAAAGTGCTATTGAGGCAGAGCATCTAGTGTTTGAACGTGAAGCTGAAAAATGTGGTGAAAAGGAGTATGCTAAACCCACTAAGAAGAAAGAGGCATTTTCCGTGCAAACTTCTGAAGCAGCATCTCAAGAAAAGAAAGACAAGATGACTGAGATGAAGAAGAGAACATTAAAAGAAAGAATGAATAGAGAATATTCTTTTGATGTAAATGAAACTAAAAACCTCTTTCATGAGTTGATGAAGAAAGGGAAGATCAAGCTTCCAGAGTGTAAGCGACCTAATGAAGAAAAACAAACAAATGATCCTTCATTTTGTTTGTTCCATCGGATCCTGGGCCATAATATCAAAAAATGTTATGTCTTTAAGGATCAAGTGCAGGCTCTAATTGATGAGGGAGTCATTAGGTTGACTCGAGAAGAAAAGAAAGTTTCTGCAAATTTAATTTCAATCCAATTTGGGGCTTTTGAGCCGATCCAAGTAAGAGTTCCTCATGAAGAAGATGATGTGGAATTTAAATATGCAGAAGTTTTCCTAGAAGATTATGAATCACTTGTCCCTCTTCAAATATCAGATGGCACATTCATGTGGGTGCATCTAGATCTTTTGAAAGATGAAAGTTGGGAGATCGTTCAGAAGAAGTCTCGCACTCCCAAAGTATATGATATTACTAGAATGGGGGCATTCCTTCCCCCACCCAAGTTACGTGGAGTGACTAAGTCAAAAAAGAAAAAGAAAAAGAAAAAGAAAGCTGAAAGGAAGAGTGAAGTCTTGCCGGTAGAATTACTTGAGCAAGAGCCAAGGATTCCATGCACTTTGGCGAAATTTATGCCACCAGAACCATGGGAAAAGGAGGAGAGTCTAAATGACATGGTGGTCCCAATTCTCGAAGAGAAAGAAGTGATCGAAGAATTTTGGGAATGCAATAATGTCATTATTATCTCAGACTCAGAAAGTGAAGATAACCATTCAGAAGTTGAAGATAATCTTGTCATTGTGTTGGATTATGAGTCGGATGACTCAATTGAAATTCAACAAAATGTTTTAAGTCAAGAGTTGGACATTGAAGTAAACAACAATGAACCATGGTCAACTTTTGAATATGGGGAACACTTCCTTCCAAATGGATGGAGGGCTTGGCTAGAAGATGAAGTGAGAACCATCCTTTGGGAGAACACAGACACAGAAATTAAAATAGATAAACCTTGTCCGGTGTTTGAAAGTCAAAATGAGAAACTTTTACCTAATGGATGGAGATCATGGTCAGAAGATGAAGAAAGAGCTATCCTTTGGGAAAACAAAGACACAGAAACCAAAATAAATAAGGCTTGGAAAGAAAAAGAAAAAGAGGATGACCCAAAAAGAAAAAAGATTAAGCGAGAAGTAGAAAGCATTGAGGGGCTGCCACAATCAAAAGAAGACAACCCTCTAACTCAATCTCTCATAAATCAAGAGTATGACAAAATGATCGTACCAATTGAAGAAGATGAAGAGGACGAAGAAATAACTCATGAGTGTCATATGGTTTCAGTCAAAGACTCAAAGTTAGAAGTGGACTTAGTTGAGTCATCTAACCAAAAAGAGTATATGACAAGAGACTTTCAAGAAATGAAAATAAGTCTTCGCCCTTCTTGGATTGGGTTATCTTCAAAAAAGAATTTAGAAGTCTCACCAAAAGAAGAAAAAAGTGCTTGAAAGCCAAAACTCTAGATGAGGTAACAAAAATACCCTCTCGCTTGCCTTAGCCTCCCAGGGTGACTTCTTTTACGGGAAAAGATTCGTTATCAAAAAGAAATACTAGATTGAGGTCTAGAAGGGCTAAATCTCACATTAAATTTTTCAGAGACCAAGTTATGATCTCCAAAACTCAAATCAAGATACCAAATGTTCAACCTCAAATTTCAAAAGATTACGAAAAGCATTGGGTTGAGCATATGGGACGAAAGAAGTACAAGATAAGACTCCCCAAAGTCTCTCCATGGGCAAGTGATGAAAAAATTATCCCTAGTGGATGGGGAAGTGACGATGAATCAATGATTGCTCCTTTGAAAGAAAAAGACAAGGACAATGAGAAGACATTCATGTGTAACATGATTTCTCTCAATCATAAGTTTGCTTCAACAATCAAAGAGGAATACTTGGTTAAAGACTTTTGCAACAAGACCAAGTTAACGAAGGAAGAAGTTGTTGGTGAAACTTATGAGGATTCTGCATCCGATTCCGAGGGAAGCATGGAGCAAATCCACAACACTGAAGAATCAAATCCTGGAACAAGATCAGGGCGAGATTATCACAAAGATTATTCTGACTATTGGAAGGAAAAAAAAAACAACAAAAAGTCGTCCGGTTTTAAGAGCCAATTAAAAGAAGTTCACCTCTTCTTGATATAAGTGAGCCTTTGAATTATGACTTGATTACTCAACTAGCAAATGTGCCTGCCAGGTTGACTATGTATGATTTGCTTCGATTGTCTCCAGAGGTTAGGAAGACGGTTGTCAATGTGCTAATGGAAGCTGAAAAATATGCACCTCATGTCAACCGTGTTGAAATCAAAGGGGAAAAAGAAATATGTGAAAAATGTCATGAAGTTAAGCTTGAAAATCTTTAAACGGCAATCACATTCTCAAAGGATGAAATGCTACTTGGAGACATAAAATATACAAGGCCATTGTATCACACTGGGTATATTGGTCACGTAGAACTGTGTCAAATTCAAATAGACCCAGGCTCTGGAATCAATATTCTCCTAGTTCGTACCTTGGAATACTTAGGGATCCCTATGAAGAAGCTTACTCCTACAATGATAAATCTTCAAGGATATGATGCAAATTCACAAAAAGCTAAGGGAAAGATCCTCCTAAAATGTCGAATTGGAAGTTTGAAGTCTGAAGTGACGTGTTATGTGATCAGCAATCAAACTTCCTACAGCCTTTCGTTAGGCCAAACTTGGATACATGAAAACTTAGTGATCCCCACAACACTTCACCAGTGCTTCAAGTATATTGGAGATGATGGACAAATTCATCGAGTCTTTGCCGACAAGAAACCATTCAAAGGTGTTGAAGCATACTTTGCTAACTCTGCAATGTATGAAGATGATGATATTGAGGGATTTGAAAACTCAAAAGCAATTGATCCGCAAGGAACCAATGCAAGGTTTGCGAATGCTAAAGGAAAGTACATTGTACATGTAAATGAAAAGCCCTATTGCAAATATGTAGTAAATGATGTAAAGAAAACAACTTCTAAAGATGATGTATCTCGTGTATGCATGAATAAAAATTTATTTTTGAGGTATATTGCATCTTCTTCTGAAACAAAAATGTTTGCAGATTAACCAAAAAATGATGATTTTTTGGAATTGGCCACTTATTTTGAGTTGCCTTTGACTTGTTTGCATGCCTTTTCATATATAGAAAATCCTAAGGGATCTATTTTCCTTATACCAAAAAATGATAGTTCTAAGGAAATTATATTTCACTGAACTTCCACTCTTGATCAACTTTCAAGAGAGGAATCAGACTCAGAAAAAGATGAAGTTGAATTAGAAAATTATAGTTCAATTTCAAAAGACATTATGAAAAATATGGGCTACAACTTTGACTCTCCAGGTGGTCTCAACAATGGTGTGAGGAGAAAAACCCCATTACAACCATCTATAATGTCAAAATGAAAAAATCCTTCTTTGCATGGCTTGGGGTTCAAATCAGACTTTATCGACTTATCTCCGCAAAACGAAAGTGACAATGAATCATGCAAAACTTCAAGTTGGGACTCAGATGTGAATACTTCTGATTTCTTTGAATCACTTGAAATGTTTAATCTTGACACAAAGTTAGTAAATATGGTCTCAATAGAATATTATGAAAACAATGAGACTAATAACAATGAAAATAACGAAGCTAGTGATGTTGAAGAAGTGCAAGAATATGAAATTGAGGAAGAAGTGAAAATTATTCCTCCTATTGAAGATGAAGTAAGAGAAGTAAATTTGGGTATAGAGGAGCACCCACTACCCATCTTCCTCAGCACTAGTCTTACTACAGAGGAGGCAGAATCCTTGATAAGTCTACTCAATGAATTTAAAGATGTATTTGCTTGGAATTATACTGAAATGCCAGGATTAAGTCTAGAAATTGCCGTTCATCATCTAAACATCAGATCTGAGGTAAAACCTGTAAAACAAGCACAAAGAAGGTTTAAGCCTTCAATAATGCAAGAAATTGAAAAAGAAGTTCAAAAGTTAAAGGAAGCTGGTTTCATTAGGGAAGAACAACACCTTGATTGGCTTACCAATGTTGTACCAGTTATGAAAAAGAATAAAAAATTCATGTGTGTATCGATTTTAAAGACCTAAATGATGCGTGTCCAAAAGATGAATTTCCATTACCAATCACAGAAATTTTAGCTGAGTTATGACCGTATGTCATTTATGGATGGATATTCTAGGTACAATCAAATAAAAATGAACCCCGAAGATGAAAAACATATAGCATTCAGGACTCCTTTTGGTATTTATTGTTACACAGTTATGCCATTTGGCTTAAAGAATACAAGAGCAACATATCAAAGAGCTATGACAAAAGTATTTAAAGAACATTTACATAAAAGATTGGAGTGTTATGTTGATGATCTTGCTGTCAAAAGCAGACATGCAAGTGATCACATCGCAGACCTTCGTATGATCTTTGAAATTTTAAGAAAACACCAAATGAGGATGAATCCTCTCAAATGCTTTCTAGGAGTCTTCTGGCAAATTTTTAGGATTCATTGTAACCAAAGACGGAATCATGGTGGATCCTACAAAAACAAAAGCAATAATAGAAATGAGACCACCAAGAAACTTGCGAGAGTTAAAGGGGCTTCAAGGGAGATTAGCCTATATAAGAAGATTTATTTCAAACTTATCTGGAAGGTGTCAACCATTCTCTCGATTGATGAAGAAAGGAGTAGACTTTGTTTGGGACAAAGCATGTGATAATGCCTTTAATGAGATCAAACATTATCTCACTCAACCACCAGTCTTAGCGGCACCCATCCAAGGTTGACCATTCATCCTATATACAAAAGCCCTTGATCATTCACTTGGTGCAATGCTCACACAGAAAAATGATGAAGGTCGAGAACAAGCACTGTATTACTTGAGTAGAATGATGGTTAGGGCTGAACATAGATACCCCCCCATTGAAAAAGAATGTTTAGCACTCATGTTTGCAGTTGAGAAGTTAAGACACTATTTGTTGGGCCAGACAACATTCGTTGTATCTCGAATCAATCCGCTCAAAATTTTGATGACGAAGGCTAGGTCTCTTAATTCTAGTTTGTCTAAATGGTTACTTCTTGTCACCGTATGATCTAGTTTACATTCCACAAAAAGCAGTAAAAGGTCAAGCATTAGCAGATTTTCTTGCTGAGCACCCTTTGAAAGAAAATTCAAGGTTACAAGAAGATTTACCTGATGAAACTGTCTTTTGTACGGACTCCATAAAATTTCAAGAAAGCATATGGCATATGTACTTTGATGGTACGTCAAGAACAAATGATCAAGGACAAAATGTATCTGGAGTGGGGATTGTCTTTATAGCGCCAGAAAAAACACATGATACCACATGCTTTTGTACTAACACAACCATGCTCCAACAACATGGCTGAATACATGGCTCTAATTATTGGAATGCAGTTGGCACATGAATTACAAATAAAATCTCTCTCAGCCTTTGGTGATTCCCAATTAGTCGTCAATCAGATGAAAGGGGTTTTTGAAGTAAGAAAACCTGAACTTTTACCTTATCATTCAATGGCTAAAAAATTAGTAGGATCATTTGATGATTTTGACATACAACACATACTAAGGTCAAAGAATGCTAAAGCAGATGCTCTTGCAGCACTAGCCACCTCTATGACAATATTAGAAGGACAAAATATTGGGGTTTCCATATGTGAGAAAAGATTGCTACCTAATGAATTTGAATTACTAAGTGAATGTAACAATATAGAGCAAATTTCATTTGACTTTGAGTCTGATGATTGGCGTTCCCCTTTGATTGATTTTGCCTTACATAACATTTTACCTCAAAACCCATCGAAGGCAACAAGCATAAGACGTCGAGCCCCAAAGTTTTATTTTGATGCAAAAATGAAAATGTTGTATCGAAAATCTTACGATGGGATTTTACGAAGGTGTTTGTCACAAAAAGAAGCTGAAAAAGTGATTCAGGAAACTCATGATGGTGTTTGTGGAGCTCACCAACCTGGTCCAAAATTGCTAGAAAGGATAAAAAGGTTGGGATATTATTGGCCTACCATGATAAAAGATTGTATGGAATATGCTAAGAAATGTCAAGCATGCCAATACCATGCAAACTTTATACATCAAGCACCTGAATTCTTGCACCCTACAACTACTTCTTGGCCTTTTGAAATGTGGGGAATGGATATCATAGGTCCAATTACCCCTAGCTCATCTCAAGGTCATAGGTTTATAATCACGGTCACTGACTATTTCTCAAAATGGGTAGAGGCTACATCACTTCGTGAAACAAAAATGAAAGATGCACTAAAATTCTTGAAGACTCATATTATTTAAAGGTTTGGAGTCCCAAGAAGGTTTGTGCATGACAACGGACTTTAATTTGCAAACTATAAATTTTACCAATTATGTGCAAAGTATGGCATTGAGAGTGTAGCCTCAACTGCATACAATCCTGCTGCAAATGGGCTTGCTGAAGCTTTCAACAAGACTATATGTAAACTCCTAAAGAAAGTTATTTCAAAGAACAAAAGGGATTGGCACGAAAAGTTGCTAGAAGTATTGTGGGCTTATCGCACCACAGTTCAAAATGCAGCTCAAGCAACACCTTTCTCCCTTGTTTATGGATGTGAAGCGGTCTTACCGTTAGAAATTCAGATTCCATCATTAAGAGTGGCTTTGGCAAATCAATTAACAAATGATGAGAATATCAAGCTATGCCTACAAGAACTAGAAATTGTTGACGAAAAAAGGTTACAAGCCCAGCAAACTATAGAATTATATCAGGTAAGGATGATTGGGGCTTTCAATAAAAAAGTTAAACAAAGATCTTTCAAGAAGGGCAATTTGGTGCTTGCCATTAAACAACCATTGGTTTTCACGCATAAGTCAAAAGGCAAGTTTGAACCTAAATGGGAAGGGCCATACGTTGTTGAGACGGTTTATTCAAATGGAGCTTACCGACTCTTGACACAAGAAGGTGATCAGTGTTTACTACTGATCAATGGAAAATTTCTAAAAAAATATTACCTTTAGAAATGGAATCAAATGATGCAAAGATGTAAGGGAAGGAAACTCAAATGTAAGGTTTTAGTTAAAAAAAAAAATGGGGGCTAAAATTTGAGGCTGTTAAAAACTTAATAGATAGCTTGTTCTGCTTTATGCTTCATAGCTATTCTAGCTTCTTCGCTAGAAAAAAAGGATCGCTCCAAGTCTTCAATTTTTTGATGCAGCTTGCTTACTTCCCCAGCTTTGACACTGATCTTTGCATCTAATTCTTTAAGCCTAAGGGATGAATCTCTGAGCTCCACTTCAATAACTGATTGTTCCCTTGAAACTCCATGAATCTGGTTCTCAAGTTCTTCCTTCTTTTTAAGAAGAGCCTTTATTTGACCCTCCACCTCAATATGCTCTTGCTTTAGAGAAATATGAGAATCCATGAGTTTATTGAGATAGACATATTTCAAAGAAGACTGTACTTCAATACCTTTCCCCTCTGATTTAAGTCCTTCAAGCTCATTTAACAATTGAGATTCTACCTTTCTCTCCTCATCTAATTTCACATATATGAGACTTGGTCCACATGCTCTCTTTATTTCATTGGAAGTTGTGATTATCTTATCCAACGCAGAACGATAAGGACTTGTGTCAACTTCTTGATAATCTAGAAGGCTTAATAAGCTTTCTAATTCAGCTTTCCTTACGGCTATCATGGTGGGAGTCATCTTAATCAGAACCTCCAATGTCTCTTTAAATGTTCTAAGGAGAGAAGATATGATTATTGTTCGAACACATACATTTTCCACATTATCTTGTTCATGGGAAGAAGTAGCTACATCGACATGTTGACTTGAAACACCTTTGCTCAAGGTTAGGCCTTTGCTATAAGAGGATCTTTTACTAGAAGAAGAATTAGAACTCAAACTTTCAGCTGCTGAAATCTCTTTTAAGGCCTCAATTCTTTCCACCCTAGATGTAATACCCGCTTCTGAGGGTGGTGAAGTAAGTGTAGTGGGAACCTACAAGTCAAAATTCACATAAATTATTAAAATAAAATAAAATGAAACTAAAGAAGAAGAAACAAAAGATATACCCGAGCAAACCCCAATTCTGGGTTAGTCTCATCTCTCGTTGTTGTGCCTTGGGCTTCTGTTTGGATTATGCCACTTGAGTTTTCAAGTATAGGGCCTAATCCTTGAGACTCTATTGGATTCACATCCTTTAAGTTTCTATGCATGGGACCTAAACAAAGAATATGAAATGAGTGAGTTATGCAACTATTTAAAAAAAAAAAAAACTTACTTGATGAAGAAGGAATTACTTCATTCACATCAGGTTCATGAGTCCATTCTTGAATTCTTGATGAACCCGAATAATTAAGAGCACCTAAAAAAAGGAAGATAAGTTTTTTTCAAAAAAAAAAAAGAAGAAAAGAGAAAGGAGGTGTGTTTAGTATACCTTCAAAAGTAATAATGTCTTCCGTATTCACATCATCATCAATTCCCTCCACAAAGTTTACCAAGCTTTGAGAATTCACATCACTTACGTCACAAGAGGATGATGAAACTTTTACATACAAGGAGAACAATGAAAAAAAAGGGGGGGGGGGGGGGGGGGGAGCGGGGATGGGATAATAATGAGTTAAAAAAAGAGTCAAGATATTTAAACCTTGAATAGTAATTTCTTCATTCCTCTTCTTCTTCCCAAGACGAAGATCTTTTGACTTTATCTTAGTTCCCTTACCAAAATCATCTGATTTAGGTGAAAGTGGCCTTTTGTTAGAATCAGCAATGATGGAATGGAATGAAGGTGCATTTGATATATTTGCATTCAGGTAGTTCTCAGCAGCTCTTACCCACCAATTAGCAAAACACTCAGTGGAGACGGTTCTTTCATCTGGATAAATGAATTTTGTTCCAGTATCACGTTTTATAAAGTGATACCAAGCACAAGCAGCATCACAAATTTCTCCGTGTCGTTTCCATTGAAGGTTAGGGTTTCCCACCATGCCTTGCGAATATCCAAACTGTACGGCAAATCGGCTTGGAGTATACGGCTCAAGTTCTATTTGAAGCACACTTCGATAAACTAAAGTACTAGGGCGGATGTTGATAAGCCAGATAAATGCAGCATCATCTAATTTTTTTACACTAGCAAGAGAAGAACCGTCTATCATTGTTCCTTCATCGTTAAAATGGGGAAGACTTCTAAGATGCCAGTTTCCATGAAAACAGATTTTCTCCTGTGCTTCTTTTAAAGATAATTTTTTTAAAGAACCTACTGCTAATCTTCACAAGAAGGCTTCTCCCCTATTAGCTTGAGGAGCAGGTGGATGGTGTAGAGATGGACAATGCATGACATACCAGCTGTAGAAGAAATGGGCAGGATAAGCCTTCAATTTGTACTTCTCTGAACCAAGATGCTTTACATGATCACGTAAACCAGTGCATAGGCAAGCTACCATAGCAGGACAAAGCGCAAAACGTGTACCCAACGCCATGCGGGCTGCAACCAAGAATAAGGAGGGGTCGAGTAGTCAAGAATTCATGCTTGGGAATATACAACTGGCGGAGCCATGCAACAAGGTATGCAGCGAGGAAAGTTTCTCTAAGCATGGTATAGCCATCAGCTCATAATGCTCAAAGCCCTGGCTCTTCACTTTCAGGCACTAGTAAATCTTCCAAGCTAATGGAATCTTTTCTTGCCTGTGCTTCAATATCTGCCTTGGTAAGAGGAATCAGAGTCTTATATCTCAAAGATTTCTCACTACGCTCAATCTCGGCCTGTGTTTGGCTAAATTCAACAATGTTAAAGAAATGGCTTGTCCACTGTTGAATGAGAACGCCTTTGGCATGAACTTGTTTTTCTTTTGCAATAATGGTAAAGTGAAGAAACAGTTCAGCTACAATCCTATATCAGTCAGGTTCTGCCTCTCGAATCAACTCTTACTCTTCATTAAAGGGAATATACTCCTCATAAACCTCCCCGAAGCCTAGAAGAGCTGAGATGTGTGTCATCTCACTTAAAGAAAACCCATACTCACCATTTGGAGAAAGACAAGTATTTGTTGCAGGACAGAAAGACTCCAACATAGCAATGTAAACTTGCTTATTGAATGTTATCCCTCTCTGTGTAGCCAACACTGCTTCCAACAAACCACTTCTCTCCAGTTTGGATGCAGATGAACCTACAATCTTCCTAGTAAGAATAGACCAACGCTTTGAGTCATAAGCCCATCCGCTTATGTAGTCAAAGTCATTATATGAAGACCCTTTCGCCATAGATTGAGTCAAAAGTGTTTCCAACTGGACATACTCTTCTCTACTATTTGAAGATGTAAGAGTACTTAGATATAATACTCGATGTTCGATGTCTCCATATCCTTGCTTGCTGAAGTCTCTACCACCTTTTGTGAATGCCACAAATTTGACACCACTAGAACGGTGAGTCAATTCTAAAGAGTGTCCTAAAAATAACAACTTTGACGGAATTCCTCTTTAAGGGGAACCTTCAGAGCAAACTGCAGATTTATAAGATCTAATGGATAGATCGCGCTCAAAAGACATGTTGGTGGAAAATAACTTCCCCATATATCTGAAAATGCTGATTTGCTTTCGCGGGAATCCATAAGAAAAAGAACTGCCTTCGCCACCATCTCTGCATATGTAGGTAGGTTTTGGAAATATCCACTCTCTATTAGTTATTAGAGTCCTTTCGAGATCTGGAACCATTTTTTTTAAAATGGAAGTTCACTGGTGTTGGTTATCAGCACCTAAATCTTTTATTGTCCTAGAGATGATTTGTCCATCCAAACGAAAAATTGGGAATAATAAACAAAGTAAATTTTTTTTTTTAAAAAAAAGAAGCAAGTATAAAGTTCTCAATCCCCTTAGAAAGAGACATAATGAGACTTGCATCTCTCTTTTGAAAAAATGAGTAAAAAAAATCGAAAGAAACAATGAAAATCAAAGAGAGCAAGCCTAAAGTTCTCAATCCCCTCAGAAAGAGACATAATGAGACTTGCACCTCTCTTTTGAAAAAAAAAATCGAAAGAAAAAAATAAAAATCAAAGAGAGCAAGCTTAAAGTTCTCAATCCCCTCGGAAAGAGACATAATGAGACTTGTGCCTCTCTATTGAAAAAAAAATCGAAAGAAAAAAATAAAAATCAAATAGAACAAGCCTAAAGTTCTCAATCCTCTTGGAAAGAGACATAATGAGACTTGCGCCTCTCTTTTGAAAAAAAAAAATCGAAAGAAAAAAATGACAATCAAAGAGAGCAAGCCTAAAATTCTCAATCCCCTCGGAAAGAGACATAACGAGACTTGCATCTCTCTTTTGAAAAAAAAATTCAAAAAAAAAATAAAAATCAAAGAGAGCAAGCCTAGAGTTCTCAATCTCCTCAGAAAGAGACATAATGAGACTTGCGCCTCTCTTTTGAAAAAAAAAATTGAAAGAAAAAAATGAAAATCAAATAGAACAAGCCTAAAGTTCTCAATCCTCTCGGAAAGAGACATAATGAAACTTGCATCTCTCTTTTAAAAAAAATAAAACAAAAAAAAAATCAAAAGAAACAATGAAAATCAAAGAGAGTAAGCCTAAAGTTCTCAATCTCCTCGAAAAGAGACATAATGAGACTATCTCTCTTTTGAAAAAACAAAAACAAAAAATTGAAAGAAATAATGAAAATCAAAGAGAGCAAGCCTAAAGTTCTCAATCCCTTCGGAAAGTGACATAATGAGACTTGCATCTCTCTTTTGAAAAACAAACAAAAAATCGAAAAAAACAATGAAAATCAAAAAGAGCAAGCCTAGAGTTCTCAATCCCCTCAGAAAGAAACATAATGAGACTTGCATCTCTCTTTTAAAAAATGAAAAAAAAATCAAAAGAAACAATGAAAATCAAAGAGAGCAAGCCTAAAGTTCTCAATCCCCTTAGAAAGAGACATAATGAGACTTGCATCTCTCTGTTGAAAAAAAACGACAAAAAAAAAATTTGAATGAAACGATGAAGCCTTAGTCTAAAGTTCTCAATCCCCTTAGAAAGAGACGTAATAAAACTTGCAAAACGACATAAAAAAAAATTATCAAGATTCTCAATCTTCTTGGAAAGAGAATTAGAATTGCAACAAATTTTTATATGTCGTTATAAATTTAAGTTTTAAGTTCTTGGATGTCTGTAAATTACACGCCCGTAAAGTTCTTGGATGTCCGTAAATTACACGTCTGTAACTTGCAGAAAGAAGAGACCTCCAATCCCAAAATAGTCGTCACTCTACAAACAAACAAAAAAATGTGTTAGCCTTTATTTAAAAAAAAAAGAGGTGGTAGCAACTCCGACTGAACCGAATTAAAGCTGAGCTAAAACCAAGCCAAGTTCAGCTAGGCTCAAGCCAAGCCGGTTTGTTAAAAAAAAATTAATTAATTAATTATAGTCGTCGATTGCCATGGCTGAATCACAGCTATTGATTAAAAAAAATTAATTAATTAATTACAGCGTCGATTGCCATGGCTGAATCACAGCTGTTGATTAAAAAAAAAACCACAACCATTGATTGCCATTGATAAATCAGGGTCGTTCACATAAAACCCTTAATACTCTTCCTCTCCTTCTCCCATTCCATTTCCACCTCTAGCCGCTGTTGATCGCTCTCACCTCTGACTTCTGCCATGACTCCACTGGTGCTGCTCCTCTCCGTTAATCTCCACCTCTCCCTTGCCGGCCACTGCTCTCCAGTCTCGCTTCCACCAACCTCTGCTCACACAGCCGCACCACCTCCCAGTTTCGCTCCTTTGCGCTGCTAGGTGTAAATAAAAAATATATATATAAAAAGTCATTCTTTGGCCATGGCCAGATCGTGCCCAGGCTCTCCCCCCTCCGAGCGCCCCCATGTCAAAAATAAAAAGGGCCGCTCAGCCGGTTCAACCGCGATGTTCCTGCTTCGAGATGATCCTTCTGGATCCGGATGCCGGCACGACTATGGAAAGTGCCTCCAAATTCTGGAAGCAAAGGCAGCAATGGGTTGAAAAGGGTGACCGCCAAGAGGAAGACAGTACATGTGGACCTGTGGATACGCCGATTGCCAACCTTAAGCACACCCCTGCAAATCAACCGTGAAAGCACGATAGAACACCAAACCAAAGGAGGAAGAACGATCTCACAGCTGCAGGAAGAATTAATTTTTTTTCTCTCTATCTGGTGCAATGAAGAAAGGTCAGAAGATCGAGCGCTTTAAATAGCAATGTATTCCTATTTAAAGTGGAATTCTATAGGTATCAGATTTGTAGTTATCATATGAAAGGAAGAGATTTAAATATAGACGATATGATTTGAAGAAGCAGAGTCGTAATGAGTGAAGAAACAGAGTCCACGATTACGATGTTATCGTGTGAAAATTTGTTCAATTCAGATTTTATCTTATCTAGACTCAACAAAAGAAGCAGACTCGTAATGAGTGAAGAAAAGAGTCCACGATTATGATGTCATCTTATAAAAATTGTTTAGTTAAGATTTTTTCTTATCTCGACTCAACAAAGTTCCGAATGTGAGATACCGGTGACTCAGTTAAGATTTTATCTTATCTCTGTTCAACAAAGTTTTGAAAGAGAGATGCCGGTGACAAACACAAGTGAACCCAGAATTATATATGTAAAAAAAAAAATCAACATTGGACAAAGACAATGACAGCTCCAATTAATTATTTTTTTATTCTTGATCCAATAGCAAAGAAAATGACAAAGCATTGGATATTCTCACAAGTCAAAAAAAAAAAAAAATCAAATCCTCGGGGGAATAAGTCACTTCTTTCTAAAACTTCTCAAAGTAGGATTTGACAAGATTCAAATAAATTCTTGTAAGACCTTCGAAACTAAGTTATTATGTAACTCCGACTGTTTGTGGATTTTTGCAACGCTAACTAACCAAAGCAATTAAATAAGTTCAGAATAGGATTGTTGCAATATTTGTAAATTTGTAGCCCGTTTGATTAGTTAAAGTACCTACATGTTTGGCAAGGCTTAACTCAAATTTGTAATTTGAACATGTTGGTGAGTTGTGCATCCGGCATAAAGATCCACTCTTATATAAAAAAATTGATGATCGAAAGATCAGAAGAGGCTAAGACATGTGTGAATTTTGCAATAACAAAAAAAAGGAAATAGAGTGGGAGATAAAATCTCCTAAAAAAAATCTCTCATATGAGAAGATTACATTAAAAAAAAAGAATAATAACGACGAGAAGGAAATCTATCAGGGCAGAATTCCTTCTCTAATCAACTCTTCCTTAACATCTTCTAGAAAAATGATACGCCTATTGTCTAAATCTTCGGTGCAGAAGAGATATCCTTGTGCAAGGATAAAGCTTGGAAGGGGTCCATCCGTTCGACGAGCTTCATTGACATCTATGTGTGCTCTCATTATTATCTCCACAGCTCTATCCATTATAACTTCGGAATTCCCATTAAAATTTAAACGGGTTCCATATGAAGCAATTTGAATTGCAGACAACCCAGTAGAAGAAGTTAATGGGAAATTAGGCATTGCTCTGACAATTTTTTTCCGATGGGTGACAGTTCCATTTATAATGTCACTCCACTGTCACCCCTCGGAGGGGCTGTCTGTTGACATTAAAAAAAAATCAAATCAAAATTCAATTGCAAAGATCTCGGAGCTTGACTAGCTCCAGATAAGTCTAAATTTTCAAAATGGACAAAGTCTCCAAATTTGACAAAGTCCAAAGAAAAAAAATATGAAACATATTCTAATGTTATGCACGTAGTAATGTGTAAAATAAAAAAATTAAAATTCAAAAGTAAGAGTTCAGAGCTTAACTAGCTCTGGATGATACTTAATTTTCAAAATGGACAAAGTCTCAAAATTGGATAAAGTCTGAAAGAAAAAAAACATCATCAAAATCTAATGGCTAAGATTTCGGAGCTTGACTAGCTCTGAGTGAGACCAAATTTTTAAATGGACAAAGTCTTTGAAGTGGACAAAGTCCAAAGAAAAAAAATTTAGGAGGCAAAATCTAATCCTACACACATAGGAATGGTCTAAGGCTTCTAACAAAAAGTGAGGAGGCAAAATCTAATCCTATACACGTAGGAATGGATTAAAGCTTCTAATAAAAAAAAATATTATGAGAGGACCTCATAGGGCCTCTTCACACTCAAAATTAAACGGCTAAGAAAGGTTTTATAAGCCTCAAATGGCCACATAAAAAAAAAGAAATCCAAATTGCAAAGGGCTATGTGGGACCCCATAAGTCTTACACCGAAATAGCCATGAAACCAAAAGGTTAAGTGACATTCGTGGACCCCACGATAAGTTTTGTTAAAAAAAAATGAATGACGAAATGAATAATGATGTGTAAAGAGAGTGATTAAGTGGAGGGGACCAAGTCAAAGGTATAATACCCGATCTTCTCTCACACTTTCCATTAACCCACATTTCACACTTCCCACTTCCTCCACTAATCAAGCCGGTTCCTACTAACCCTCCCACTAACCCATTTTCCATCTCCCACTAATTCACTCTCCACTTCCCACAAACTACCTTTCCAACTCACCCCACTACTTTGCTTAACCGTATAACCCTCATCCTATAAATACCCCTTCGATTCCATAAGAAGGGGCTTTTGGCTTTCAAGTTTATAGAACCTCCAAAGAGAAATCCAGAAGTCCATCATACACCAAAATACACACAAAATTCCCAAAAAGCCTTGACCTTTTGAAAATTAAAGAAGTTCAAGGAGTCGGAAGACAAGCAGAAGCATTCAAAAAGGAAGAGGAATTCGTACAAGGGAGCTCTCATTCTTCCAGAAGAAGTTTCTTTGTTTCTTCTTTTCTCTTTTTTAAATTTGAAAATTGTAGCCACTTCTCTTGGTCACTCTTTTTTTCTTATTTTAATAAAATTTTAGTTGCTTCTTCCATTTTGCCAATTAATCAAAGGGTTTCGAGAATTGGTTAATCACTACTACTCACTTCAAAGTGTAAAAAGTAGTCTTGATTAATCAAGAGAAGGTTGTCCTACATAAAAAAAAGGTTCTTCTCTACCTCTTGCAAGAGAGGATCATTCGATCTTTTCTCTTGTCTTGTGCTTAGAGAACTACCGAAATCCCCCAACATTAATATAATAAAAAATTTGCCAACAAATTTTTTATTTTATTTTTATAAATTAAAAAAAAATAATAGAATTGTATCATTATAGAATGAGTACATCCCAACTAGGCAAACACCCACTCATCTATCTATCAATTACAATTATAATCTAAAAACTTAAAATACAAAAATAAATAAAAATTACAATGTGGACTAATTGATCATAATGTCTAGAGTCACCTCCCATTTCCTCTTCAAACTTGAGAGCTTGTGCCCTTTGTTCAATCATCCAACTAATCCGTTAAGTATATATGTGCCAACACCGCATCTTAAGTTTGTCGACTCTGCCTATAGTCAAACATCATACTTCTTGTACTAAAATTAAATTTTGATGCTACCATAGATATAGGGGGGTTAGTTTATCATAAGATCAGGCAAATAACACATGATAGTTATTTACGTGTATGTCTACCACCAATCTAAAACATTAAAAGTTCTACTTACTTCCTCAATAATAAAAAAAATCAAAATTATTTTCTAAATTTATAGGTAATTCATTATTATTAGAAGCTTATATGTATTTATTTTTTGAAGTAAAATTGAGGTAAAAATGTTTCAAATCTAAGCCTATTATCCATTACACCCCCTAAACAATAAATCAAATATATAAGAGACCAATATTTCTTATTTAATAGTTAGTACAGTTTAAAGATTTTGGAAGTAAGGTTAATTAGGTTAAGAAAAGCTTCTACGATGTTTTGAAGTAAATTGGCTAACTTGTATTAATTTTGTGCACTTTCTTCATTTACGTTCGAATGGGGTACAATGGCATTCGATGGGTTACACGTGATTTTGAAAAAAAATAGAAATAGAACAATTGTAAGATACCTAAATCCTAAATTGTTTTATTTAATTATGTTTAGTTGATTAATGTGTGGTTTAATGCTAAATTTGGTCGGTTTTGACTTATTTTTTAATTTATGGTGGTTAACTAAGGTTTTAATCAAAATTTTCTTCACTTTGATGGTTTTTATGTTAAGATAAGTAAATTAAAATTTTTCTAGAATTTTTCTTATTTTTATGACCTTTTTTTTTTTAAAAGTAATGGGTCGACGCAATCCATGGCAGTGACCCTGCCCAGACCAGCTCAACCCAGCTCCAAACAGTGTCTGATCATTAACACCACCAACAACCCCACACAAGTGTGAAGCAATCTATCAACACAAGGACGCGAACTTGCGATGGAAAACCAAAAAAAAAAAAACGAGTCTTTGAAGTTGGTGGCAGCGACGAACAAAGCAGTGGTGCCCTATTCAAGAAGGTGGCGACAGCGGGCAATAGCAAACCCTAGCCGCGGGCCTTGACGGTGTGCTCGCCAGATTAGGAAACCCGCCATAACTTGGCAAAGGGGAGAGACAAATGACTCTCTCTCCACCGGGGGCAGTACTGGGTTTGTCCTGGGGGCGGGTGTTGGGCTTTTGGAAGGGAGGTGGCACAGCGGATCTGGTGGCTGCGGGACACACGTGGAAGGGATGACAACAGGGCAACATAGCTGGCTTGCGGCTCCTCCAGAGGCTTTTCTCCCGTCCCTCCAAACTGCCAACATCTTATATAGAATTCCTAGTCGATGCTAGTGTGCACCGCATGAACATATCAAAATTATTCCAAATGATTTAGAATTAGGAAAGTGGTGGATAATGACATAATAATAAAACTTTGGGCTCTTATGTATGGGATAACACATGAGTTTCCATTGAGTCAATCCTAACTGTCACCTTATCACAAGCATTGTAAATCAACAGCCATTCGAAAGCCCGTGAGACACTCCCGTGGACAGTGTAAAGTAAGATTTACATTTGGGCAGTAGTAGGATCATGATATAGTTACTAACACTGGACACCTTCTCCTACCTGCATCAGAATCCGAGTCGACTCATTTCCATGTTTAGATGTTTAGATACGCCTACAATCACCCTCCTATTGTAAGTTGGCGTGCGCTAGAGGGTGAACATTGGTGGTCGTCGATTACCTCTAAAGGTTCCTTGCCTATAGTAGATTTTGGAGGCCACACGCCAACCATCAACATTGGGCCTATTTTGGAGCTCATTGCATGTGTAGGGGCTGTAACAGACCGTGCTAGGCCTAGTACATGGCCCATGGGTCAAGCCCATGCAATGAGCCAGTCATACTCGCCAAGGCTATTAGGCAAAAGGGCAAACCTTCCACGGCCTATAGACCAAGCTCCTTATATAATATTATTTTATTAATAATATAATTAAAAATTTATTTAAAAATATTTTATTTTAAAAAATTACAAAGTAGAGGTTATAATTGTATTATTATAGAATGAATACATCTCAACTAAATTGACACTCACTCTTATAAATATTATTTATAGTTATAATATAAATCTTAAATATAAAAATAAATAAAAATTATCTCAAAATGTTGACCAACTAGAACGGATTTTGATGGTCATGTACCAACCTAGGGGGCCAATTTTGAGCTCATTGCATGTGTAAGGGTGGCAGCGGGTCGTGTTGGGTTGTGTCCCACTTTTGGTGAGTTGTGTTGAGTCAGTCTTGGGATTGCTGGGCTGAGGGTAGGCCCAACACGGCCCATAGGTCAGCCCTCCAATCCCCTTATATAATATTTTTATATTACAATAACAAAAAATTAGACAACAAATTTTTTTATTTTATTTTTATAAATTTAAAATAAATAATAAAATTGCATCACTATAAAATGAGTACATCTTAACTAGGCTAACACCCGCTCATCTATCTATCAATTACAATTATAATCTAAAAACTTCAAATACAAAAACAAATAAAAATTACATTGTGGACTAATTGATCATAATGTCTCCCATCACCTCCCATTTCCTCTTCAAACTTGAGAGCTTGTGCCCATTGTTCATCATCCAACTAATCTGTTAAAGTATATATGTACCTCCACCGTATCTTAAGTTAGTCGAATCCGCCTATCATCTAACACCATGCTTCTTATGCTAAAAATAAATTTTGATGCTACCATAGATATAGGGGGGTTAGTATATCACAAAAAACATTTACTCTGCAACATCAAGTTCATAAACCACATCCTCCATATCCATCCAAATCATACCATAATCATATGTATAAATAAGCTTCATTGTCCATTCACAACCTATGTTAATGAGCATTATCTCTTATACACATCCAAAAAATTAATGGTGAATGTCTCACAATTGAGAAAAATAATCAACCTGCTCACCTAGGACAATCCCTAGTGGGGAAGGTCCAAATTCCTATAAAATAAAAACAATAGAAGTTGGGTAGGTTCCATAACTACAAAGGTACCCCTTGCTCACCCAGGACAATTCTTATAAAAGAAAGGTCTAAATTCTAAGAAGAAAAACTAGAGTAGCTTGTTATCCCAGGACTAACCTTGTAAGGGAAAGTCTGAATTCCTCGAAAAGAAAACTAGAGCAGTGTGGTAAGCTAGTGCACACGGAAAAATTATCCTGGATTCTTAGGGTCTAGATAACTTATCAAATAAACTCACATAGCAATCTACTTCATCTCAACCTTGGAAGGCACCACGTTCTCGAAGGAAACCAAAACAAAAACATGTCCCTTCGGACCCAAAACCTTTTTGATAAGCCTCCAAACGATTAATACGACATCCAATCGATCAACCACAACTAATTACGATTATTCTTGTTTGTAAATCATTTGATGATGCATGCAACATGGTACATACATGAGTAATTGATAAATGAGTCTATACATAAGTAAACATGCTCAAATCAGTCAATATGTGCATGAAACATAGTCCATTTGTGTCAAATAAAATCATGTCTATGCAAGAGTGTACATAAGTGATAGTGTTCAAACCTAAGCTAATATATGTAAAGCATGGATAAGCTATAATCAATGGTATGTATGTAAGCATTCCTAATTTATCATATTCCTATCTAATTGAAATCATTGAGCAAATGTGTATAAAATACTGAAGTATGAGTTTAAGACCAATATAACATTATGCTAGACTTAGACAAGTATAACATATCCATACTTAAGCTAAAATATGTGAACATAATTCACCCTAAATCAATATAACATGTGCAAGCATATATATAATCATGGTTAAAAACCAACTAGAATCATCAAGTAAATTATGAAGAAATTATCAAATATGGATTTAAAACAAGTAGAATATCTTACTAAAACTAAACAAGTATAGTGCTAATCATTATTTAAAAATAGTTCTCATGCAATCACAATAGCAATCTAGGTAATATTAACTTATTTTAGTCATAAGGAATTAGATTTTTGAGAAGAGAACAAGAAATGACCAAAATACAAAGAAATAGCTAAGATTTATGCTGTGTTGGCATCAATTGGTCTAGATGACCATTCAAATGCCCTTTACAATTTACTTTTTGCCCATTTTATGGTTCGTCTTCACCCTTCCAAAATTCAAACCGAAAACATTCTCAAATTCAAGATAAATTCCTAAATCACCATAGAATATCATAATATCAAATTCTAATCCTAGGACATGATAGATCTAATCATTTTCATGTTGAATCACAAGAAAATAGCCATAGATAACATGTTTTTAATAAATCATTGTTAAAACTCAAAATGAAGCAAGAACCCACATAAATTTATAAGCATACAATCCAATAGATAAAACCACATGAGATGAAATTATGGTACCTCTATGAAGCCTTTTGATCTATGAAGAAGCTTCAATCCTAAAAAAATCCTA
Source organism: Saururus chinensis (assembly GCA_035235625.1). NCBI lineage: Eukaryota > Viridiplantae > Streptophyta > Magnoliopsida > Piperales > Saururaceae > Saururus > Saururus chinensis. Next base: position 27,815,912 of record CP141141.1, read on the forward strand.
CCCAAAAAATAGGTTTTTTGTTAAAACTTGATTAAAGTGAATTAATAGGCTCAAATCAATTTGAAAATAGGTAGATTGAGAATATCCTATGGTTAAAAATAAAAATCACCCATTTAGGGTTTTAAATCGAAATTTAAAATAATATTTTTAATAGAAGAAATCAAGAATCAAATTGGGGAAGTGAAGATAAAAATGATTAAGGCCAAAATCAAAAAAAGAAGAGTGATTAGGACAAGAAAACACATCTTAATATGTTTTTCTTCTTTGGGGCATGGGGGTAGAGCACCTCCTTTCTTTTGCACAAGACTTCCCCAAACGGGTAAGTGACTAGGGTTTTTTCTTAAATTGTAAGGTTTTGGGCTCAGTTCACAAACTATTGGGCTGTAAAATAGGGTAAAAACACCTTAAGTGCCCAATTAGAGTTACTTTAGGGCAAAAAATGAGTTCAATCATTTCAAATCCTACTGAAATAAAATAGTATGAGTTTAGGGTTCAAGTGGGTCATACACCATCTATTGTGGTCGTGGGGCCCACGACGGGGTCCACACCTTTAATTAAGGAAAAAATATAATAAAATCCCATAAAATCTATAGAAATTAGAAAAATTCAGCTTGACACTAAAACTTATAAAAAGTGGTTATAAAAGGAATTAAACCTTATTTAAGCCACAATTACTAACCCCTAACCCCAAAAGTCAAGTCAAACTGGCAATTCAAGCAAAATCAACCAAATACACATAATTAAAAGGAAATTAAACCGGGTTAAAGTTCGAGATCTTATAGAACTAATAAAATTTATATTTGCAAATTGAGGTCCGTTGTCATGTACAAACCTTCTGGAGACTCCAAACCTATAAATAATATAAGTTTTCAAGAATTTTAATACATATTCTGTTTTCAATTCACTAAGGGTTTTAGCTTCTGTCCATTTTGAGAAATAGTTAGTGACTGTGATTATAAACCAATGACCTTTAGATGAGCTAGGGGTAAGAGGACTATGATGTCCATTTCCCATGTTTCAAATGGCCAAAAGGTAGTTGTAGGGTGCAAAAATTTAGGTGTATGATGTATAAAATTTGTATGGTATTGACATATTTAACATTTCTTGACATATTCCATACATGGGTTTCCTGGATCAGGCTGGTGAGCTCAACAAACGCCATCATGGGTTTCCTGGATCACTTTTTTAGCTCTTTTTTATGACAAACACCTTTGTAAAATCCCATCATAAGACTTTTGATACAATGTTTTCATGTTTGCGTCAAAATAAAACTTTGGGGCTTAGTGCCTTATGCGTGCGGCCTTCAATGGGTTTTGTGGTAAGATGTTATATGGTGAATGCAAATTATCCAAATATGTTAGGATTCCTAGCTCCTTATAAAAAAATTATATATCACGTGTCTAAGTATCGCCATGTGGACCTAGAGGAAGGAATGAGAGATTCAACTTTCTGCATTCATCACTACATAATATCATAGAGAGGACATTTAGAGTGTGGAAGGAGCATTGGTCATTTTGAAAAAAATTTCTAGATATAGTTTTGAAAGACAATGTCAATTAGTACTAGTTTCTATGACATTACATACTTTCATTAAAGAGCAGTTAGGATCTGGTAATGATCCAGATCTTATAGATGTATTGTTCAAGCGGTGGGATATTAATGATAACTTGGTTCCAAATATCCAAGTGCGAGATGTTGAACCGCCCATCATTTATGATGACATTATTATAAGTCGCGTTCGTGATAAAATTTGAGATGCCATTGGAGTGCATTATATAATTCCCCATTAATTATTTTTGGAGAACATAATACTCTTATTATTTTTATTAAACATAGGATTTATTTTGATGAATAGTTTATTTTGAGTTAACTTTATTATAGATATATACATAATGTGTTAAAATATATTTTCTTTTTAAATAGGTAAATAAAAAATTTATATCTCATGAATCTTATTTTCCTATCAGTTTATCAAACATAATTCTTATACAAATCTCTAATAAATCATATTCATTAAATATGCAATGAATTTAACTAATTAAATTAAAATAAATTATAATTTACTATACCTAGTTTATATATAAATAGCCCATCAAACTCAAACGTCTCAAACCCCAACTTACAATGCAAAATACCTCTTCACTCGTACATTTTCAAATTCTATGCGAATTTGAAAATTCTCGTGTTGGACTCTCTCTCCTTCATCCATAACCTCCTGTGAAGGTCCTCCTCCTCCCGCTCCTCACACTTAAGGCTGCATCTCGGGTAGAGTGGGGTCGGGTACTATAATACCAAACCCTACCCGAGATTGCTAAACCCGACCTTACTCGAGATAAAACCCGACATCTACTTGAGAACCTGAGATAAAACCTGGGTCAAATTAATTTTCTATTAAATCTAACAATTCAAATAACAAATTTACTATCACATAGCACCACTAAACCTTTTACTTATAAAAAAATAAAAATTACTACTTATAATAAATTATTATTCTTTAATAATTATTGTATCATATATATTAAAAATTTATATATATAAAGTTAGTCACATCATGATGCCTAATCTAAAATAGTTAAAATAATAAAATTAAATGTTAATATAGTGATATATAATGTCAAATTAAATTCTCGAATTTTTTTTAAACCCGACCCGAAAACAATGCGGGTTATTTTTTTCAAATCCTACATGCCCCGAGATATAGGCGACCCGCCCCGAACCCCGTCAATTTCGGGTCGGGGGTCCGGGTTGAAAAAAATCCCACAGTCGCACTCCACTCCTCTCCCTCTTCTTCATCCGAACCCCTTCCCCGCCCCCTGCCTGTTAGTCTTTCCCTATCCCTCTCATCCGCCCCTTCAACTGCCAGGCTGACCCCGTCATCCCCAACCTCGTCGAGGGACCCTTCTTCTACTCACTTTCCGACCTCTGCTCCCTCCCCGACAAGCTCCACAAGAATATCGTCCGCACCCTTAAGGGCAAGAAGTTCCGCCGCCCACCTGGTCACTGTCTTTGACACCGCAGCATCCAATCGGGCCGGGAACATCATATTTCCACTAGGTGAATTGGGTTTTTCTAAAATGGGTCTTCTTTATAGTTGATCTGGTCTTAAGGTTTTGTGCTCTTTCTTGATTTGATTACATTGAAACGAATTTAATGTTTATGTTGGATGCGACATGTAAGGAATTGGCCATGGGCTTTGTTCTCTTGTCAATGATTTCTGAGTTTGATATAAACCCTTTCTTTTCTTTCATGGAAAGATGATTTATTTATGTATGTGCATTCATATCACTACACACTGGATATCATGAATTAATTGGTGTGGATATTAACTTTTTGGCTTTTTGAACTTGGTTATTCGAAGCATAATTTTGGAGTAGATGATAAATTTGAATTAGTTGATTTTAAGACTTTGCTAACCTTAATTTTTAATTGCTGGCCTTAGTTAGCATGCATGGAGCAGGGTATTTTTTAAGCGAAATCAATTACCAAATTTTTTGTTTTTCTGAAACGTGGAATCAGCTTGAAAGGAGACCGCACAAAGCATACAACAACATTTTTTTACTTGGGTATGAGAGTTTTGGCATGGGCTGTGAACTTTTTATCAGACTGTGTCGACATGTGGCATGAGTATTATTTGCGTCCATATATATTCCTCCCATTTTTTATACTAAATCGGTTATAGATAATTGCGTTTAGGGCTTGAAGTAAATAGCATTAGTGATGCGCTGTGGATAAGTATTTTTTTGCGTAAAGTTGAGCTTATAAGAGTTCTATGGATTGTATGTCCTGTACAAATCTGCAAAACATAGGATATAGGATTGATTTTGCAGGTTATTACTGAATGAACTCCCAAACTGTATAATTATGCCATTCAAGAGTGTGAGGGTGCGACCAAAATCATATAGGAAGGTGAAAAAGTTAGCTGGAACAAGATCATGGGGAAGAGTGACTGCATACATGCCCATTTAGATAGTGAAATTTGTAAGCTTCTGCACGTCAGTCCTTTCAAACAGAGAGTATTTTCTGGCTTACCTCCTTGAATTAGTATTTCAAACTAGTGCAACATGAAATAAGAACGATACTGTACAGTTTGTGATTGAAGAAATGTTACTTGAAGAGTTGGAACTTCAGTGCATTGTGATATGGAATAAAATCTATGCTAATTTAGTCAATGATTCAAGAAATGCTAATATTTAGGCCAATTTAATTATTTTTTCGGCTTTTATGTGTCTGTTATGACTGATATGTTCACATAATTTAGGTTTAGGATTTGAACTAGAGCTAAGTTTCGAGTATCAATGAGGTACCCTGTTTCAATTTACTTCCACGTCATTCACATGTGAGCCCAATTATATGTTAGATTTCATCATGTATATATAATAATTTTTCACAATTTATTACGTAGGTTGCACTTTTTAAGTTTATCCATATGTGTGTGTGTGTGTATATACATATGTATGGACCATACTTCTTGGCTTCAACTTGTGATAAGTGCCGTCAAGAAACATTTTTTGAGCAAGAAAACCATCATCAAGTCTCGTTCGTTGAATTGCTTGGGGTATTGGTGCATGTAAGCAGCTTTCTTGTACTTGGAGTTTGTTTCTGCAAATTTTTGCTTTCCTTCCTCTTACACTGCTTGGGCTTGTTTTGGCCGTGGTCTCAGTGACAACACTCACTTCTGACTGCGAGGAAATTGGAACAAATCCACAACATGCTTCGATGGGGTCACATAAATTATACAAAAATGTGTCTTCATAGTGGCAGTGTGAACTGCATTGTTGTAGGCGAATTCTGCTTTAGGCAAGGATAATCCCTTTGCTTTGGCTTGTCTCTACTTGTGCAGTGAATTAAATTTCTCAAAGTTCTATGGGTTACCTCAATATGCCCATCAGTTTGTTGATGTGTCATAGAACTTTAATTCAAACATCTTCCCCAATGTCACGGAGGAATGCTTAAGGAACTTTGCATCTTGGACAAAGGTAATGGAGCTAGACACCCCATGCAAGTGTACTACCTCTTGGAAGAACAAATGAGCTGTATGAGATGCAGATGACTTTCAGCTAGGGATGAAATGAGCCATTTTGGAAAACCTATCAACAACTACAAGATAGAATCTGCACCTTGTTGGGTACGAGGGAGGCCCAAGACAAAATCCATGGACAAATCTTCCCTGATGTTGTTAAGAACACGTAGTGGCATATTCATTCCATAAAAATGTTCCTTTCTTCGGGCACTCTCTGATTAGGGCCATAATGGTACTGATATTCTAGATAAAGCACATGTAGAAAGTAGCCAACCATGAAAACTTCGAACTTTGCTAACAATCTTTGGTGTGGGCTAGTAACATATAGATCAAGCCATCTTGTTGCCCACATGAATACCCTCCAAACTAATCATATAACTTAAGAACAACAGGCTATTGGTAATGAAACTGCACTTTTTGAGATTGATGTACCATTTGTTCTTCTACAAGGTAGACCAGCCATTCTGTAAGTATTATATAGCTCCCCCTCATATTTATTATTGTTCAAAATATCATCAAAATAGACAACTACAATTTTTTTAGTGAAAGGTCTTAGTTGTTGGTTCATGATGCGCATATAAGTGCTGGGAGTATTGGAAAGGCCGAATGACATCACTAACCACTCATATAGACCGACCTTAATCTAGCCGCCCAAGTTGTGAGTGTTGCAGCTAAGACCATGGCTAAACAAGCCCAGCCCAAGTTGTGCAAGAAGAAATGAAACAAAATTTGCCATACACAAACACCAAGTACAAAAAAGTTGCTGACAAGCACTAACACCTTAAGCAATTTAACAAAGGATACGGTGAGGTTCTTGTTCAATGAAAGATTCTTATGGGCACTTATCACAAATTGACCATACAAGGTTGTGAAGAAAATTAACAACAATGTTGACGTGATCGATATGCCCAAAGACCTAAATATTTTCAAGACATTCAATGTTGCAAATTTTTTCTAGTATCTGTTACGAATTATCGGGAAAAAGTATGTACTTATTAGGAATCTTTTAAAAGCTTTCCTAGTTTAGTTAGGTTTCTTTAAAAAGTTTATTTTCATTAGAGTTAGTATTTATTTATTATTTTATTTCCTAGATTAGGTTCACTCCTAGTTGGAGACGGTTTGTGTCTTTATAATTCCCTTACGTTCTCTGTAAGAAGTTAAGAAAAGATTGATTACTAAATTAGTTTGTAGCCTTAGTTTCTCTCCCAACTCTCTTTCTCCCTTCTTTTCCCCTTTCCTACGTGCATTTCTCCCCCATTTCACCCTTGTAACCCACGGGCTACAAGTATCATGCACAAAGGCTCTTATCCCAATGTAAACTTGTGGTCGAATTTATTTCAAGAGAAGAGGGGACTATGTAGGACATAGCCTAAAGGGCATAATCCAAATTATAGAAGATGCTAGAAGCACCTAATTGGTAGAATATTCTAGGTTATGAAGAAGTCTAGAAATGGTTGTAATTAATGGAATGCTCTAAATTGTGGAGAAGTCTAGAATTGATTGTAGTTAGTGGAATGTTCTAGGCTGTAGAGAAGTCTAGAAGTAGTCATAAGTGTAACTCTCTTCAGTCTTCAAAGTCCCTCTATGTAGAGGCATGTAAGTTTAAGGGAAAAGCAACCTTCACTTGCAACTTGAGTTCCTATTTGGTAGAAATCTCTCTCTTGAGTGAGTTCTGATTCTATTCATCTTGCCTTGTGAATTCAAGGCTTTTACTCTGGCTTTCACTATGCCGTTCCTATTTTAACCTCAAATACTAGCTCTTTTGAGCGGCAACTTTAAAACTTGGTTTAAGAGATGGAGATTGAGACGTATAGATGCACACACCAAATTTGCATATTTGATCGTTGCCATTTGTTGTAACAGGTTTCCATGGCTTAGTAGATGTCAGGGTTACCATTTTGACTGAGTTTCAGCATCTATGCACTATAACCACACTGATCAAATAAAATCATTAAGAGCCCTGGGACGTTCTAATTTGTCAATTACAGACAGCCTGCTAGTTCCACTTTACTAGGACAGAATTGTTTACATCTTTACCATTTATTCTTGTAGATTTTTCAATTTTTGGATTTCTTTGAAATGGTGTTTCTTCTGCTCCAATTTTTTTATGCAGGCATGGGGGAGATTGTGCATCAACATCCTTCTAGTTTTCCAGTTTCCACAAAAACTCTCTCACTGGACATGAAGGTACTTGTTTATCAGACAGTATTGAACTTTGGAACTTTCATATAAAGTAATTCTCCCTGAAGATGAATTTCCCTTTTTGTGTTCATTAGTTCGTCCATAATTCTTGGTCAGCATGCTTTTTTCACTTATTACAACTTGTTTGAATTGTTGGAGATAGTGGTTGGTTAGCTGGGAAACCAGCTGGGGGGAGTCAAACATCTGGATCCCCCCAAGGTATTTGTTGAGACCTCTTGTCTTAACTGATAGGTTGAAGGTCATTGGATATCTATCTACTTTGTATAATATGAGCTAATAATGTGAATTCTCGTGTATGCTTTTGCGACAAATGTTTTATATATTGCTTATGGCATATTTTTGGCCTATTAAAAAGCTGTCTTACATTATGATAAAACTAGCAAAATTTTATGTGTTCAATGGCCGGCTACAGATCCAATTTCCAAGAAGACATTAAACATATTTTTCTTTTACTTATGATATATATCAATAGAGGATTATTTATATGACAGTGTTTTAGTTACTGGCTTAACCAGTTGCACTAGCAAGCTTCGTGGTAAAAAGGTAAACATCTGATGGACCTATATTTTGGCAAATCTGTAAGTCAAATAGTTCATAGCAGAAGGTCCTTTAGGGTGGCATGTTTCTTGCGAATATTGAAATCAACATTCTACTGATGAGAACGTGGGAACCTATAATGTAAAAATATTATCGGTGCATGTATTCGTAATTTACTAAGAATTTGTTGCATGTAGTTTGGGTTGCCTTGATCAAGTACTTTTGTTGAGATTAAAAATGTTTTTCACTTGTAGTTAGATTTAGGCTTCCAACAGTGTAAATAATGTAATTGCTAACACATGCCTCTGTTGACATATGATTATGATTTAAATTAATCATATTTTCCCGTGCTTGCAGGAAAACAAAACAGATATTGTGATGTGCAGCTATGACGATCACTTTCTTGTTAGTTGAAACTTCTGCTGCCATTTTAATTTCTTTTTCAAATGAGGAAGACAACAACAGCTATTTTCTTGACCAATAAATGATTGGGCAGGTTATGGTGACACAGATAGGAAGTGTGGGGACAATATTGCATGCTAGGTAATTGTTCCCCTGCCCTATTCTGCTCATTACGAAATCATTTATCATCTTCGTTTTTATATATTTGTCAGAATTATTTGGATCTGTTTTCTAAGTTTTGTCATGTCAGGTCTTCTTTCCATGGATACATAGATTTGAAAGTGGACAGTAACTTATTAGCCAGATATTGGGTGGTGGGCTCTTTTAAGGGATAAAAATGCATATTCAACAGAACCGTGGAGTCCAAGATATTGTTAATTTCGTTTCTCTGTGTTGGATGTTTTCTATGGGGAGAGTTCTTATGCCCTATATATAGTTTAGTGTAGTTTGTTATTTTCTCTGCCTGTTTTTTTAAGCTTTTACTAATGTAGACAAAAAAACAGTAAACAACAGATTATTTTTGTTTTTAGGAAAGAGGGAGATGCATTGACCAATCAAACGTTCAACGTTTCTGTGCTTTTTGGTAAAAGGGATGAGGTAAGGAAGTTGAACAAAAGCTAGTACAATTGCTTTTCATTGTGGGGCAAGAAAGATTGATACAGCTTAGACCATAACCCCTGCAGCCATTGCTAGTTGCATGTGCACGCCAGCTTATTCAACATATAAGGTAGCATTTTTGTTTACAACAGCAAGTTCTGAGAACTTGTAGAACAACAGGGCTAATCCTTAGGTAGTGATTTGTTGCAGTGATTGTGGTTCCTCAAGGCCACTGATTCTCACTCTTGGTCTCAAAGATCATTCACCGGTAATTTTGTATTGGAGTATGCTGGTTGAGATTATTTTACAAAGAGAAATTTATATTTTGAGCATATGCCTCTTCACTATGAAATGTTCGCATGATCCATGTTCTTCTCTCCCTGAGAGATATTGACATGAATATAGTAAATTAGAATTTTGAATCATGCTGACATAAAAGGAGGGCCAATTTTAAGAAAAATGTTAAATAATTTTATCTAGTTAAGAAGACTCTTACAATGATGATTTTTCAATGGCAGGATATGTTGAAACATGTTGTTTCTGTTGTAACTGAGAATTTGAAGTCATTGCTTCCATCAGTCCTTTGATGGGACTTGGCCAATTGAAATGAAGTTTACTGCTCCTTGGCGATGGACTTTGCAATTTACTATCTTTAATTTCTTCCTGATGTAGCACATTTCCAGTATAGCAAAGTAATAACGGGAAGCCATTGTATGCATTGTTCTCGGTATAGAATCCTCTTATAATTTGGAATGTTTCTGGTCTAATGCTATTGTCAATCCCCCATTTTGAGCTGCTTCTGTATGGTGCCTAAAAGCTTTCTTTTCTCTGCTTTGTGTGTGTGTGGGTATATGTGTGTGTATATATATATTTGCCACGCTGAAAATGAACTCGAGAAGCCAATTTTCAGTAGGGAAGAAGTTAAGTATCTTCATAAGTTATACATCACAGTTTTTCAACTGATTCACTTGTTGCCGTTTATTTTGAATATTATTGAAACTGAAAACCATTTGAAGACCCGTGCGTTAAGATACTCAATTAATAAATTGGCGCAATCTGGTGACCAGATCTCCAGATCTGAGAATTTTGCTGTTCACTTCTTTTAGAAGGTGTAACGGATAGCTAAGGATGCAGATTTTCATTTTCCTACCAACTAGGGAGAGGACGATATTCATGAGGATAACACATCACAAAAAGAGTTGGAGGTTGAAGCTAGGATCTTCCGACATGAGCAAGTATATCTAACGGGGATATAGTTAAAAACTTCTGATAAAATTAAAAGATCGGGCCATATTTAGCAGCTAAAAGCTTATTCTGATTTTTAAAATATAATGATTACTCGTGCCTATGAACGCTGAGCTTTTGTGCACCATGATGAAGACATAGGACCTACATTGAACATTAATGTTTTATGTATTTATTCATTTATTCATACCACTTCCCAATAGCCTTTTTCAAATATCTTTATTTTTGCATTTATTGGGTTTTCTAAGTGTGTTCTCCAACTTTCTTTCTTTCTTCATTATAGCTTTAACTTGCAAGTCGTTGGCGGTGCCTTTTTATGAAAAAATGACCCTCTTACCATTATGAGGTATCTTAAGGGTACTTTTGGGATGACTCTTGGTTTCAGTGGGATAGAGATCAAGTTGTAAATATATGTAAATTTAGATCTTGCACGTGATTGAGATAGAGCACTATAGGATATATGTTTACATTGGCAGTTACTGTTGTCTATTGGGAATTATAATTGCAAAAGATAATAACTTTATCTTCCACAAAGGTAAAGTATGTTGCAGCATTGAGGCGGGCAAGGTTATGTTACGGTTGAAGGGTTGAAGGCTTTCTTGTAAGAACTGAGCAAAGAGCAGGGTAAATGTTGGTTGAATCCAAACATCTAAAATGTCATTTATCTTGCTAAGAATATAGTGTTCCCTTCAAGGAAAAAGTACATAGATATTAAGTATCACTTCATTTGTTTACTTATGTAAGAGAAAAAACTTCAGTTAGAAAAAATCTACTCTAGGGAGAACCCAACAAATATGCTGACCAAAGTGGTCACTATAGAAAAGCTGAGAAGTTGCTCAGCTTTGATCAGCCTTTATTTAGAGAAAATTGGTATTTGTCACACAATAATGACTTTAATACTATTTACTTCAAGGGGGAGAATCATTTGGAGAATGATGACATCATATTAGTCTCCCAAGAGGGAGATTGTTTAAAAAGTGGGAAACTAATGGTTACACAACAGGGAGTAGGCGATCGATTGTAGTCATAATTACGATCTATCGCCTGGGTGCTTGAATCCATGGCTGAATACACTGATTGATCACAGGCTAAGGTGATTGATCAAGGTATTGGAAGTTGACTTCGGGGAGCAAAATCACAAGTGATTTATTCAGGTGTAAGGTGATTGATTGCATGATGACCTGGCCATGATTTCCACCTAGATTGGACTCTTTCTTATTATCTATTCCTAGATCTCCTTCTCTTGCCATGTACGTCCATGATACTATAAAAGGGTTGTTGAGGAACCCTAGATGGGGACATGTACTAGAATTGTGTAAAAACTTCGTGCTTTGAGAGTTGAGAGGACTAGAGTGTTGTAATCTTCTCATTTGTAATTCTTTTGAAAATAGTGGATTTGTGTGATGGGTGGAAGTTAGCAAATTGCTAAACCACCTTAAATCTTCATATTTTCTCTTGTCCATCTGTTCTATGTTGGTGTGATTGTTTCTGCACAACAACCCCTTGTGTTTCTTCTCCCAACATTGTAGAGATCATAAGCTTATAAATTCTACAACATGCAAGAAGGGGATGATATTGTTGTGCAACAACATGTTGGAGGCTGCACTTTTTTGAAGAGTTTGCTGCATTTGTTAAGACCTAGTATTAGCGTTCATATACTTGGGTTTTAGATCTAAACATACTGATCAAGTAAATGAAGTGGTGATTAGTGAGAAAAAATATCTTGCTTGGTCTAGCTGCACACACATATTCCTTGGTTTTGAAATGGATTTCCAAGAATGATTTTGCCATTAAGTCCGGTTTGAAGGTATGTGTGCATATTTCAGTTCACCTTCTCTAGCTGCTACATGCCCATGATTCAATCTCTCAAATTTTAGAAAGCTGATAGGGATTTAGAGTGGAATATATGGACACAGCCACAGGGCTACTCTGCAGTACTGATCAATCATTAAGCCGTCTATCCTAAACGAATCATAAGAATTTGGTGAAAAGAGTTTAAACTCCATATGATATGAGCACTGTGTTCTCTATGTACATGGAGAAAAACATAATACAAGGATACAACGAAATTTTATAAAAAAATAAAAAAGACTCAGAAAATGACTCTCTGATCATCCCTTATGATATAAGAAGAAAGAAATATATAGAAATGCTCAAGCAAGGTTGGGGACCCAAACAGAAGCTGTGGTCAAAGGCCTTGACTTCCAACACAAGGACAATCTGCACTTGTCATGTTGGACCCTGTAGCCTCCATTGAAGAGACCTACTAGCAGTTTGGCCTGAGTTACATTGCAAGCACTCATTGGAATAGGCCTGAATTTCTTCAATGAAGAAAACCCATCTCTCCAATGCTTCCTCACCCTCACTCCACTAGGAAACTGGCTCAAGCAATCAGAAACTCTGAGTCCTAGTAACTCCTTCTCAATCAGCTTTAACCCCCTCTTGTACCCACCACAGAAGCTTGTGATGAGAGAGTCAAGCAGTGCAGAGTAATGTTGCAAGGCCTCACAAAAGAACTGCACAAAGGTCATGGAGGGTACTTTGCTGAAATGAAAGAGCTCCTCTTCCATTAAAATGACCATTTTGGGTGATAGTCTTGTAACACCACTCAAGAATGAGCCCACTGAGGCAAAGCTCCTATTGGGAGTATGAAGTTGGTTGAACATGCAATTGGCAATCACAACGGAACGTGGACTCAATTGAATTCCTCTCAAGCAACCCTCTTCTTCAACTATGGTTTGATCAAACATGAATGATAACCTGATTGAGTCTGCAAACTCTCTAAGCCTCCTCCCTGTTTGCTGAACCATGGCAGTATTTGAATCATCAACAACTGCAGTGATCCTCATGAACATGTTCTTCCTCAGAGCCAAATCCACCATTAGAGATGGCCACTGAATTCCCTCCATCACATCGAAATCAATGATGTGTAACTCGGTCTCACCTTCGGATGCCTCAAGAATTGCTTGGTTGGCAGTGAAGTGGGGAAATTTCACATATGGCGTGAGCTCTTGAAGCATCTGAAAAGCGGTCATAGAGGCAGGCAGAGTACGTAGTGCTTTGACTCGAAAGCTCTTCACTTCTAGGCCTTGTGTGAAGTACAATGCTAATCTGTTGAATGGTGTTCTCTCAGCCTCTGACTCTAGTAAAAGGTGTGTCAGCCTGGAAATGACAGCTGAGGCTAATTGCCATTTTTCACCTTCAACGGCCTGAGCACCAATCAACAACAAATCAGTTATAGTTCCTTCTTTCATCAATTTTTCCTGGATACTGCTCAAGTTTGGATCATAATCCACCAAAACAGAACATTCCTGAACTCCTTGACATCCAATCCCATGATCTTGCACCAGTGGGAAGTCACAGTCAGGGCTCATATCAGAAGCAGAGGTATTTGGGCTCTGGTCGATGTCAGAGTTCATGAATACCAAGCTCTGCAAGTGATCATCATAAACATAAGTATCTTTGGTGGTGTTTGAGGATGTGGAGTACTGATCTACCAAGGGAAGGAATGCATCCCGATAGATCTCTTGTTCATAGATAGGGCTGAGGAAGAAATGGGAGTTATCGAAATCTAAAGAAGTGTATTGGGACGAATGAAAATCGAAAGCCTGAACTGTATAGGGGCTTGTATCCATTTCAAAGTCCATGGAAGTGGGAAGCTAATAGCCCTTTCTTATATCTTGAATCTCAGGAGCAGAGAATGGGGCTGACAGTGTCAACAGCTAATATTTGCAAAAAGGGAGGGTTTTTTTTTTAAGGGGCCCTAGGCGCATGTCATTGGAGATATTTTCATTGTACTTCATGTGGTAGTTTTTACTACAAAAAAAAGGTCATGATCATAATAATATTTTACCTGCATTAGTTAAATTGAACTTTTTGTGATGTAACCTGTGTCATTTTCCCCTGGTCTTGCAATCTGTGTAATTTACTTCTTAATGAAGTCATGATGTACCATGAATAAGACAGCCATTACTTGTTAATACTATTGCAGAATAGCATCAGCAACATCAGATAATTGAACAGACATTTGACAAAAGGGACATTCCAGGTGAAGCTACCCTAAGATTCATACAAGACTTGAGTAACTCAAGTCTTCATAAGTTTTTTCCTAAGAACTTGTCTTCATAGCACACTTGAGGAGCATACCAAGCAATCAGGAAGAGGGATTATGCTGGCATATTCATCTTGTGGGGCTATAGTGGCAAGCTACCAAACCCACATAAGGTATAAAATGCAGCAGATTTTACAGACCATAAGGAGATCAAATAAGAAATACTTCTCTCTTCGTCAGCATCAGCAAAAATAATTAAGCCTGAACTTGTTCAAAATGCATGATTTGGAGAAGATGAGGCGAAGCAGCTTGAGACAGACCAGGACACAGACAAAAGCCTCAGATGTGCACATGACGATGCCATTTCATACAAAAGAAAGTTATTGTCAATTGGAGAAGAAGACACTACAGGAATTTTTTTTTGGTTTTTGATCCATTATAGACTACAAGCATTATGTTTGGATTAGCATTTGCTAATTTTACTTTAAGTAGACCTCCAAGTTCATCGCATTATAAAAAGTTGAAGGTTGATATGAGGCTTCAAGAACTCAAGTTTGTTTTTTAAAGTGCAGGCTGCTGCACTGCTACCGAGCGTATGTCTTCTGCCTGTTCTATTTTTTTTTTCCTTTGAACAGACAAAAAACTATTTCCAATTATCGTTTCTTGGAAAATACAAAACAATTGTAGCCTCCTTTTTTCCCATTACTAGTGGATTGTGACCAAGGATGATGTGCCTGCCAAGGATTACCTTTGGCTAGAGTAATTTTATTAAATGTTTTAAGTAATACCCAACTTGACCACTTACAGAAAAATTAACTTTTTTTGGTTGAAGAATGCAAATTGAATAAATTGGTCTTCTGTTTTAATAAATTCTGTATCATTCATCATTGGAGATTAGCATCATCATATTTTTTAAGTAAAGTCATTTGTTCTTGGGTAGGACCACATGACAGTTGAGTAATTTATTGCAGGATTTGTCCTATTGCCTGATATTTGATAATCAATGAAAACTATAATTAATTTTATATGACTGAAACCCTAGAGTAGTAAGGCTTGCTCATAAGCGTAGTGTAAAAGGCAGGAAAGAACAGACCTTTCTATTGAATCTAGTCTATCTTATTGCCAAAATCAGCTCTAGCTGATGCTACCTATCAATAATTTTTGTTAAGAGAAAGCAACATGTCACAATAGGATCCCAAATGAGCGTTTTAAATTAACATACTAAACCAAAGTCATAGGCAGTTTAATTCGATTTGATTAATCAGCCAACTAAAACAAAACTTCGAGTCTGTTTAGGCGGTCAGTCTCTTTCAATATCGGCAACCCCACTGACCAAGCTAAATGGTTGCTTTCAACGTTCATTGTCATTCTAATTTTTCTTGAAACAATCATCGATTCCAGTATCTTCCTTCAGCTCCCTTGAGGCTTGACCCTATCATTTTTTGTCACTATAACTAGTAAGTCAGTTGGAATATGAATTAGCCATGCAACTCCATTGAAATGATGATAGAGAGTCCAGAGTTGTTCATGTCTGCCAAATTTTGTACAGTATTTCCCATTTTGCTTCCTGATTTTCGCTATTGCAACATTTGCCACAAAAGGGTATTCAGAATTAGAGGTCCCAAAAGAAAGAACAGAAAGTTTCAACTTTAATATTCACATAAAGCCCATCAATAGTCATAGAAAATTGGGCAACAATGAAAGAAGGAAACAAAAAGCCCTTGGAGAAGATGGTTGAAGGAACGTCCTGAGCCTCAGAGTATCTTTTGGCACAAGGGAAGAAGGTGAGATTGATAATGTGTTTTATAAGAGGTCAATGTCAGGGAACCTGTTTCTCTGTTCCCATCCAAGCGGAGGTTCCAAGAGACCTAACAGATTCCCTGTGCAGCAACATGTGTTGGACCAATTCCAGGAAGGAGAACATCTGCATTGATAAGTTATAACAGCCATTACAAAAATTAATATGGATGGATATTCTTAGCAATATCTGGCAATGACGTATCCACCCACCTTACCTATAAGCAGCATGGGCTTATCTGGGAAGAGTTTTTAATGTTTCTTGTTCATCGAGAACCCAAAAAAAGAAATGCATGGGGATCATTAAAATTTTCAATTGATGGCATACACGCTAAGCTCATGGTGAGTAGGGAACATTAAAACTCTTCCACTCATCTATGGCAGAAATGCTACTTTTGTACATGAGAAAAATAGATAGTCATGGTGGAGGATGTCTTCCATGAATAGGGGCCCCTTGTCACGAGATAGACACAAATGCTAAGCATTTTGCTTGCACACTTCTGCTAATGTGTATTAGCATATGCACCTTTGTTGGTGATGATGTACAGCTATACCTTGTAGCTGATACAAGTAGGAGGACCAAAAATTAATAGCCTAATAAATAATAATCTTAATAAATCGAGTGAGATTATGTACAAGCACTAGGCCCTTGGTTTGTCTTCCTCGAACCATTTATCTCCAAGGCCCAGTCCAGCCATGGTATTAAGAATTTCATACGGGAAGACATTTTGCCTTTGCCTTGTGTTTAGGCATGTTACAACCTGTCAATCAAAGAATTATAACCCAACAAATACGCCAAGATGCATGTAACAATGTTGCATTTGCACCTTATGACATGTTCTCATGGATTGCCGCTATTGAAAGAGACTGACTGCCCAAACAGAAGACGTTTTGTTTTAGTAGGCTGAATAATCAAATCGAATTTAACTGCCTGTGACTTGGTTTTAGTATGTTAATTTTAACCCTCATTTGCGAATCCTATTGTGACATGTTGCTTTCTCTTAACACAAATTAATGATAGGTAGCATCAGCTAGAGCTGATTTTGGCAATAAGATAAGACTAGATTCAATATATAGGTTTGTTGCTTCTTGGCCATGATCTTAGGGCCCGGGGGGCTACAGACCTCTAGCGGAAATTTGCATCACTCTATTTCATGGGCCCAGACCTGGAGATCTTAGGTAGGTGGGGGTGTGCCCAAATGACTTTTGGTTCTAGGTCTTCCCACAAAGCCCAATTTCAACTCTTCTCCGGCGCTAAAACCTCTCCTTTGACGTGGGCATGAGGAAGGTAGGTGGGGATATGCCCAAAGGGCTTTTGGTTCTAGCTCTTCCCACAAAGCCCAATTTCTCCTTAAACGTGGGCATGAGTTACCTGGAGCTTCCTAGGTTTGGCCTATATTTGTCACTTGGAGTCCGGTTAGGGTGAACTTGTTTGCAGGAAATTATGAATCAAAGTAGGTTGGGGTGGACCCATGACCTATTGCCCGTTGTCACACAAGTTTGGTGGGCCCGAGTCACACTTACTTATATTTATACTTAGTTATATTATAGGTGATCATGCAAGCATACCCTAAGCAAGTGTATGACCATGAGCGAAACCCACGTAGACTCGCTAGGGTTGGCGCCCCATGGGCATAGCCATGAAGGGTGTGCTAAGCCTCCATGGGCTCATGGGAAACCCAAGTAGGAAGAATCTTGTTGGGCCTATAGTTTTTATCCCAACTTGGAAGAGAGGAGACCCAAGTATAAGAGGGGCTTTTAGCCCCTCTCTTCTCATTCGCACTCGCCCTCTCTCCACGTAAGGGGTAGACCAGCTGCCCCTGCCCCTCCCCCTTGCTCTCCTATGATACAACAGCTCAAATTGAAAACAAAATTCCAGAATGAAACTTGATAATTTCACTAAACCGAAACAAAATTACAAAAAACAAGTTGAGATTCAACCTCACGTTGAATAAACAGCTTCAGCTCAACAGAGCTAAAGGAAAACCCTCATTTGGAACAACCAAATTCAATTACAACAATCAACAACTAACTCTAATACACTTGAAATTCTATTTATACTAAAAGATAATCTCATCCAAATTCGTATGACATGGATTGAGTTTGAAAGGGACGCCGTTTAAATCCATTTCCATTTCTAGTTTACTGTCTAGGCGTCCAGAGGAAGGAGATGATTAATGACTTTAACGACCACTTTATTTATACTGAATTGTCACAAGTGCCCCTCATTAAACTTGGAAAATTACCCACTGTACCAACGTAAGTATTCCGATCCATTAGTGATTACCGATAGCAAGAAGCAACCAATCTTACTTTGTTTCTTATCACATTACCTTTTTCATCTGTCTTGTTCTTGTAAATCCACTTTGTACCTATGACATTACATTACTTAGGTCTAAGGACAAGAAATCATACATCATTCATAGTAAATTGTCTTAGTTCCTCTTGCATTGCATTTATCCAATTCTCACCCTGAAGAGCTTCATTAATCTTCTTTGGTTCAATAAGAGATACATAATAAGAAAAAACTATTTGTTCTTCCAATTGATGTCTTGTTCTCACTCATTTATTGATGTCGTCAATCACATTGGTATCAAGATGATTTTTTTAAACCCAATTAGGTACTTGACTAGTTTGAACTTGTGCTTCTTCATCTTCTTCGTGAACTTTACTTTTATGTATATGATCATCATGAACTTCCATATGTTCTTGTTCTTTATCATCTGCATTACTAAACACATTAGCTAAATTATCATTATAGTAATCATCAATGCTTTCTTTTCTTTTCTTATATTGACTGTTTTATGTTTCAAAAATTTGTGCATCATTCACAACCACATTAAAAGATTTCATGACAGTTTAAGTTCTTTTATTAAAAACTACCATCACTTTTACTATAAAATTTTCTTAAAACTTCCCAATTTTTTAAGATATGACAAGTGTAAGATCTCTAAACTCTAACCGGTTCATTTATTTGATTTATTAATTATTGTGTGGTTTAATGTTAACTTTAATCAGTTTTGACAATTTTCAAAATTAAGGTGGTTAACAAAGGTTTTAAACAAAAATTTCTTCACTTTGATGGTTTTTATGTTAATATAAGTCAATTGAGATTTTTCTAAAAAATTTAAAATTTTTGACTATTTTCCAAAAAATTAGGGGGCGGGACCAGCCGTGGGCCCCACGTGCGAAATTGGGTTGATAGGTCCCAAATAACCCTAACAACCTATTTAAGACAATAATTAAATGTTTCATAATTTTCAAACATTGATTTGGGCTTAAAATAAGAAAGTTTTCCATTTTTAATATAAAACTCTATTTATACCCCACATATCTATTAGGTTTACCCCAAAGCCTGCTATAAATAGAAAGACTTAACTACTTTCCCTATTGGGAAGGGCCAGAAATATGGAGCTTAGGAGCCCTAATCCCCATTTCATAAGAAGGAAAGACAATTAAGGTAATGATTAACCTAATCTTCCACTAATTTCTTAGGGTTTCTCCTAAACTTTTCAAATCCCTTCTTTTGACAAGGTTTAATCTCAATTTCTACCAAAAAAACTACTAATTTGAACCTCTATTTCACACCCTTATGAAAGGAATTTCATTTTTGAGCTCAATAAACCCTAGATCTACTAGTTTTGAAGAGATTTAGGTATTTTAAATCGGATTTATGATGGTAACCCTATTTTGGGTAGGATTTGAAGGTGTTGGAGGATCGATTTCAAGTCAAGATGTTTGTTGAAGGTAAGTGATTTCGGCCTAAATGTGTCTGTGATTTCAGATTTGAGTTTTGATTGAGTTTGAAGTGGGTTTCCATAGATTTAAGCTTTAATGGCGGATTTAGTCAAGCTTAATCTCTCTTATGATTTCTTTGTGTTTTTGGTTGTAAATGGCTAGATTTAATGTTTCATAAGCATGGATTTCATTATTATAATGATTGGGAGTGAGATTTGAAGGTTTATGATATTTATGTGAAGTTTCAGTTTTGGATTTGAGAGGAAGAAGACAAACTAGAAAAGTCTTCTATAGCGATCAAATAGCTAGACATTCGTACGGCCAGATAGGTAGATCGAACAACCAGGCTTTCGAAGGGCCCTGCAAGGCGTTCGAACGCCAACATAACAGTTCGGCTATTTTTACTATTTTTCCCATTTTCGAGTTTTTATCTTTAAGTACCATTTCTCATGCTCATGATTAGTAATATATGCTAGGTAAAGCTATTGGAAGGGTATGAATTTGATGATGGAATCTATTAGTATTATGTAAATTACATGTTATTTGGTTAAGCATGTTATAGATTCTTGTCTTGAATCCATGTTGAATGATTTCTCATATTTTAAATATGATTCTAGCAAGGTTATAGCATGAGATTGGACTTGTATGTTTTCACATATTGTGATTGAATTATGGGTGAATGATGGTGTCATGTCTAGCTTTAAGTGTGGTATGAATATACTTACATAAGTCTATCATGAAGTTGCACTTGATTCAAATTGTGTTTTTTTGATAGTTTTTATTCGTGATTTTAGCAAAGAGCCATGATTAGATGTTAAAGAGCATGTGTAATATGTTGATGAGTTATTTATAATGCATAACTATATGCTTACAATGGAATGTTTCTACCATGTACACACATGTGGGGTAATTATGATGATTGTTGATGCTTATGTTTAGAAATGATGCATGTAAGGCTGATGGGGAGCATGTTTCATGAATTAGAATTCATGTAGTCATTGCTCATGTATGTACCATGTTGCATGCATCATGAGATGGATTTACGAATGAGATTTAATCGAGATTAGCCGTATTGATTGATTGGATGCAATTGTGTGATATTGCTTGTTGGATTAATTGATCGAAGGCTTATCGATTTGGTTTTACATCTGAAAGGACGGGGTTTTATGTCCATTGAGGATGGGTTTTCCTCTCCGGGTTGAGAAGAGCAACAATGCTATAAAGAGAACAAAATTATTAAGACCATCTGGATCTTGAGAAACTAGGCTAGTGTAGCCGAGTACACCGACTTACTAGGGGGTATTCTTCCCTGTTAGGGAATTTACCCAAACTGTGTAATTTCTTCAGACTTTCTAATTGGGGATTGTTTGGAATGAGTAGGGACTTCTTAAGCTTCGGCCGATTAAGCAGGGTTATTTTTACCGACTTGCATGGTTATGATTGTGTGGTAGAGACACTCCTCATGTAGGTTAAATGTGATGATATGCATGATATGATTGTATGGCAGAGACACTTCTCATGCAGGTTAAATGTGATGATTATGCATGGTATAATTGTGTGGTAGAGACACTTCTCGTGTAGGTTAAATGTGATGATTATGCATGGTATGATTGTGTGGTAGAGACAGTTCTCATGCAGGGTTATGGTTATAGATATGCATGATGTGATTGTGTGTTGGGGACACGTGTCATGCAAGTTGAATGATATGAAGGAGAATGGTTATACATGGATATAATATGTATGGTATGTTTGAGATATCTACATGCAGGGTAATTGCTTATGTTTAAGTATGGTTATGGTAAGGAAAGCAATCATAAATGGAATGTTATATGATATGTAGATCTGATAGACCATGTTGATGTGTCGTAGTTGTTTTCTTATTTACCGCTTCTGTATCCAAACCCTTACTGAGTTTTACTCACCCCACTTTTTATGTTTTGGTTTTAGGGTTGCATGGTGCGACATGCAGTCGGGCAGGATCCTCTATATGAGGAATGATCGGGGAGAGCTTGGGAGTAGACGTAGATGCCTTTGGACCTTGTTATGTTTTTTGATTTATGCTGTTATGATAATAGAACATCATGTATGGTGGTTCTTGTTTTCAGACTCATGTATATCTTATGTTTTTAGATCTGTGTAAGACTTTCTAATTTGAGCCATGTTTGTCGGCTCAGTATTTGAAGTATGTAGGTATAAGACTTATGGACTAGTTCAAAGTTAAAGTCCTCTTTTATTCTACTTATTTCTCTTACACAAAGATTTAAAGGTGCACGACTCCATATGTATTAATTGCCTGCTAGAGGGGACTAAAGTCTTCTGCAACTTTAAACCAACCCTGTCACCCCCGTACACTTCGACTGTCCCTTAGACTGGGTTCGGCTCAGGTCAGGCGGGTGCCGGGGTGTGACAGAAAGTTTTTGGTATCAGAGCACTAACAACCATCAGGGGTGTGAGATGATCAAGGTCTAGACATAACTAACGATGTGAAATCCTGTTGGTTGTTTGACTTGAATGTTTGCTTGCTTGATTGTGTTGTTTGTTTTGCTTGGTTGCTTGTGTTGCTTGGAATTATTAGGCTGTATGATTAATGTTTGGTTTTTGTGTAGATGGCTGGCTCTAATCATGTAGGCACTAATAACCATCAGGGTGCCTGTGACCCCAGAGTTGACGATGTGCTAACTGCCATTAAGGGGTTAACACAGTTCGTCCAGGCTAAGTAGGCAGGAAACAACGGGTCTGAATCTCTTTCACTTGAGGGATTCAAGAAGCTTAACCCTCTTAGCTTTAAGAGCAGGTTAGATGCTTCAGATGCGGATAACTAGAGACTCCACATGGAGAATATCTTCAGTGCCTGACATGTGCAGAGGAGGAGAAGACTCAATTTGCAGTCTTCACATTCGAGGACGAGGCTCAGAGGTGGTGGTTATCAATGGAGAGGTAGAGGTTCTAGGTTACGTGGATATTCCCTGGGAGGAATTCTTGTCAGCTTTCAATGACAAGTATTTTCCTCTCCACGCGAGGGAAGAGAAGAAGAAGGAATTCCTGACCTACAACATAGATCCATGACAGTCCTAGCCTACGAGACTATGTTCATGGAGCTCGAATGCTTCACACATCGCTTCTTTAGCGATGAGTACGAGCGTGCGAGGAAGATCAAGGATGGATCAGGCCCTTTATCAAAGGCCGGATGGTACCCTTCTGACATAAAACTTTGGCAAAGGTTCTTGAGACCGCTATCGTTGTGGAACGGGACTTGGTGGACTACATGAGGAAGAGGGGACAACAGCCCAAGAGGCTAAGACAAGAGGATTCCCATGTACGCCGAAGCCATAAGCGTAGTGATGGTCATCATGCCAGGAACCACACTACCCATGTGCAGTCTGACGGCCAGGGCCAAAGGGCCAATGTCAATTGCTACCTCTGTAGGCAGCAATGACATTATAAGCAGGAGTATCCACGTAATACTCAGGGTGGTGTATAGAGACGTCCACCGGTGCCACCTAATGCTAGTCCTAGACAGCGGGGAGGGCCACATGCGAAGCCACAGGCTAGACCACCGAACAGGCAATAGGATGGTAAGGGGAAGAGGCCAGCTAACGAGGGGAATGTGTATACTATATCGGCACACGAGGCGGCCAACTCCTCAGGTATAGTGGAAGGTATGATCCTCATTGCCTCTCACTATGCCAAGGTGTTATTTGATAGTTGTTCTTCTCACTCATTCATCTCTCTGCATTTTTCTCATGAACTTGATGTTGATCATAAGTTGCTATCCATTCCATTGCATGTCTCTACTCCTTCGTCTTCCCTTCGGGTGGAGGAATATCTATGTGGATTGATAGGCATGAGTTGCATGTTGATTTGATTATCTTGCCTATGATTGATTTTAATGTGATTTTATGCATGGACATGATGTTTAAGTATCATGTACATGTGGATTGTCTAGGGAAGAAGGTGATGTTCACTTTGTCAGATGTTGAACCATTTATCTTCTAGGGTGTTAAGTGTCCTAGTGGGAAATTCTTGGTGTCTTTTTCTAAAACCAAGAAGTGGATTGACAAGGGGTGTGAAGCATACCTTGCAAGATCTTTGGAATGAATGTGTCGTTACCTTCTCTTGAGTCAGTGCGAGTTGTGGCGGAGGATGCAGATGTGTTTCCTAGTGATTATATTTGTGGACGATATCTTAATCTATTCAACCAGCGAGGAGGAACATGAGACGCATTTGAGAATCATTTTGCAAACTTTACAGGAGCATAAGCTCTTTGTGATGTTTGACAAATGCGAACTTTAGTTGAAGAAAGTGCATTTCCTTGGTCATGTTATATCGAAAGATGGTGTGGTGGTTGATCCTTCGAAAGTTGAAGCTGTGTTGAGATGGGAGCAACCGAAGAGCACATCTGAGGTTCGCAGTTTCTTAGGGCTCACAGGATACTACCTTTGGTTCATTGAGGGCTTTTCTAGCATTGAAAGCCCTCTGAACAAGTTGACCAAGAAGAATGAGATGCTTGAGTGGAACCAAGCATGTGAAGAAAGCTTCCAAGAGTTTAAGAAGAGGTTGAATTCATCTCCGGTGTTGACTTTGCCTTCCGGGAGTGGTGGATATGCAGTCTATAGTGATGCTTCACTTCGTGGTTTGGGTTGTGTGCTCATGCAGCATGGGAGAGTAGCAACTCATGCATCTCGATAGCTTAGAGTGCATGAGCGGAACTATCCCACTCATGACTTAGAGTTAGCCGCCGTGGTATTTGCATTGAAAATTTTGTAGCACTATCTCTATGGTGAGAAGTTTGAGGTGTTCACTAATCACAAGAGCTTGAAGTACTTATTCACCCAAAGGGACTTGTACATGAGGCAAAGGAGATGATTGGAGTTCCTTAAGGATTGTGACAAGTTTATAAAATAAAATGGATTAAGTAAATAACAATTATCATATGCTCTTAAGCCCTTCACACAAGTCATTCCAGATTTATAAATTGTGTAACAAGTTTTTTTTGTAAATTTGACAACAAAACGAGAGTCACAAATTTGACTAATGCTCAAAAGATTAGATTTCAAACCACTCACATACAAAGTATTATCAAAATTAGGCAATCTATAAATTTTTAAAGTGCCTATCCCATCTATTTTTATAGGACTTTTATCTCCAAAGCTAGCTTTTTCATCATATCTCTCAACTAAATTAGTAAACCTAGATTTGTCATTGGTTATGTGCTTTGAACATCCGCTATCTAGGTACCACAAGTTAGAGTGTTGAGTTTTTATTGTAGTGTGCACTACAAGACATTTCACACACTTTACCTAAATTGTCTTAGTTTTCACAAGTTCTTGAATTTCACTTAGTTTTTTTATCATGTTTAACATTCTCAAGAGTTCTTGTATTCACCTTTTGTTCTTTCTTGTAATAACCATTATGAACAAACTTATGAGGAAAATTTAATGAATTATGTGTGTAAGTCTTATGTCAAAAAATTTGAACCTTTGCACTAATTTCCCTTAAGTTTCTCCCAATCTATATGATTTGTCTAAGGAAGTCAATTTTAATATTATCTCTCACAAATTGTGGTTTCCAACTGACTTGTTCTTATTTGGCTCAAGTTTAGTTACTAGTTCTTTCTTATCCCATTTGTTTTCAACCAAAAGTTTAGAATTTGAGGTACTATCACCAATATCATTCAAATTTTTAGCCTTAACAAATTTAGTGACTCCTAGAGAATTTATATTCTTTTGTCCCACATACCCTAAACTACTTTTGTCACATCCAAATTGACCACATGAAAGAGTTTTATCAAGTTTTTCTTTGCCTTTGACAGATTCTTTCAATTTTGAGTTTGATGTTTTCAATTCCTCTTTCAACAATTAAATTTTTTTAAGCAACTCAATATTTTTAATCTCACATAAGGATTTGTAATGCACAAGTTGAGAATTCTCATGTTCCATAGTACAAAATTTTACTCTAAGCATCTTTAACTCATCAAAAACACGATTATTCCTAGCAACAACAAAATTGGAAACATATAGAGACAAGCTAAACATGTTTTTGAATTCCATGACAACTAAAATTAAGCTTCAATCACAAAGAAAAAATATTGCAATAATTCAAAATACCCTCAACTACTACTTGTTGGTTTGTTAGACTATATGTGTGGCATAGATAAACCAAGAAAAAAAAAGTGTCTCTAACTTGGAATTAAGTTAAATGATTTATTTTCCCCCTTTAAACAAGATTTTGTTCAATTTAAGTGCCTAATTCTAATGTGTTCTAATGAAAATTTTGCAATCAAATCAACAAACCAAATACACAAGAATTTTTACGTGGAAACCCAAATAGAAAAAACCGCAGGATACTTCATCCAGATTAACTATGCGCTATGTAAACTTAAGATTATAATATTACCGATTACACAGACAAAAGACTTTTTCTTTTTCTTCATACAGTTGGTTCTTCACACCACTCTTAAATTCTAAATCAACTACTTTTTAGTTGTTTACAACCATAGCTTGATCTTCTTCTCCTTTGTGCTCTTTTGATCAACATAGATCTTTCATCTCCCCCTTGGAATGAATCTTCTATTCACTTAATATTTTCAGCAACAAGCTTTGGCAAATACCATGTGTTTTGCGCTCTAATCTCACCTCTAATCAATTTTTTGATTTATGGTTGAGATTTTCTTAATCTCTAATAACTCTCTCAAAAATCCATTAGAGAAACCCCACACAAGCTCTTTAGGTTTTTCTAGGTCTTCTCTCTTCCTCCATCACATTCCAATCCATTTTTATAGACTCCCAAACCCTAAAAGGAATAAGTCTCCAATTTGGAATCGAAAAATCTTAGATTAGGCAACCATCAGCTCCAATGATCGATCATTTCCATAGGGTGATTGATTGCTCTATATATTTTTCTTCATGACTCTTCTGTTGATCGATCGTTTAATCACACTAATCGATCACTAACTCTCAGCTTCATTTTATATAGTGTTTTCAGGTGCCGATCAATCATTTCCCATAACCAATCAAACGTTCTTTCATATTTTCAATATTTCACTATTTAAATCTCCTATATTCACCATTCTTTCACATAAGGCTCCTTTTACCCTAAAGTGTGTGAATGTGATATGCGTGCTTTTACCTGACAAAAACACAGATTTAAGTCTTCTTTTTGTTCCACCTTCAGAACTCTATTTTTAGAGTGTAGCTTGGCTAAAAATACACATTAATGACATTGTTTTGATCATGACAATAAACTAATATATGACATAAGGACACTTATATTCTTATAGGTTTCACATCATCTATCTACCCCCATATATGGAGCTAGCTTCATGGACACAACCTATTTTTTACTTCTTTCTCTGGGCAGTAGCTCATTCAAGTGGATCCCAACAGCCTCCAAAGTGATTTCAACTAGAAAAAAAGTACTTAATGAGTCCTCAAGGTTGGAGTGAATATCTACATGATAGTCTAGAACATTTGTAAAACATGGAGAGCGAGTAGTAACACGGTTGTTGCCAAATAGAAGTTGCACATATGCCATTAGCTAAGTATGGAAGCATGGGAAAGCAGTTCTTATGGACCAAAGTTTAAATTTAACGGCATTATTTATAATAATTAGGAGGCTATCATGCTTAGTTTCTCACACTTTATATCAACACAACATTGTATTTAGGGTGAGGGTGCAATTATTGCATTGCTTGGTTGTGACGACTTCTCACTTGTTTGTTGTTACCACAAGGAAAGGGAAGGTGATAATACACTCTTTTTTTTTCCAATTTCTAGTGATCGTTTTTTTAAATTATAGTTATTGTAGATTTTATATAGGAAAAAAATCAAAGCATAATGCTTAGCTCTTTTCCTTTTTTTTCATGAATTAACGTTCATATTGAGATTGATACATGAATTACAATATGAAGTACTAAAAAAAAGAACAACCAAAGAAAATTTTGGACTTTGATGTAGCCATATGGAGCTTCTCTAAATTTTCCCAAACAAAAGAGTTCTAAATATTAAAAAATTGAGTTTTTCCATATGCCCTGATCCAACATGCAAATATGTCATATTCCCTTATTTAGTTTTTAAAATGCCACCAAACCAGGCTTTGCATGATATTAAAAAAATGATAGACGAAAACACCCCTTGGAAGGGGTTTAGGGTTTTAAATTGTGTTACCCGGTGATGAAGGCACGTAGGAGGCGACCAAAAGTCCAGAGTGAGTTCTAATTTTCAAGAAGCCATTTCCAAAATCCGACCATTCAAAAGCCAAAAGTCCAATGCAAGTTCCAATCTCCTACTTGTCATTTCCAAAATCTGACCAGTCAAAATCGAGTTCCAGCCATCAAGTGATTTGTGGCCATCGAGGGGTCAGTTCGGCGGAGTTCTACCGCAACATTTAGTTTGCGACTTTCTCAGCGAAGAACAAAACTAGTAGAGGTATCCTCACACCCATGTTTTTTCTCATAGTTACGAATACACGCTAAGTTTATATATCGTGTTTTTTATAACACGAGAATCATTACATGGAGGGAAGGACATCATCATACCCTAGATTTAGTTTCATAGTTACAATTACAGGCTAAGTTCATATATTGTGTTATTGCTAACATGATAGTCATACACACATATATACATGTTGTACATATATCGTGTTATGAACAATACAATATGTGTATATCGTATTAGCAATGACATGTCTTATTGACAAGTCATGTTATCAATTATAGGAAAGTAGACACATCATGTTATCGATAACACAAGTGTACTTAGCATGTATATGACAATTACATGGGCAGTTACAAAAGCTAAATGCGCACTTGATTTTTCCCTTGTTACGTTGCTAGTTACATAATTTAAATGATCACAAGGCATTTATTATAGTTACATAAACTCAATAATCAGACCCATTGTAGATGCCTATAGAATATACTGTAAAATTCTGACTTACATCTTTGGCAGTTGTAGGTAACAAGAAGACAATTGAATGGTGGAATCAATGAAGGCCTCACAGGAGAAGAAGAAGAATGAGGTTTATGGGAGGAGACGAGGCTAGGAAAAAAATAGTTTCCCGAGTGGATTGAGAATTTCAAAGGACCTCGTCGAAGCTAGGGTGGAATGCAAGCGAATATTAAAGGAGACTAGGTTCTACCCAATACGAATGTGAGAAAGTGGTTATCTCTAAGCCTCTACTAGATGTATTAATAGGTGAGTGCTAGGATGACTTACAAGATGTGTTTAACATCTGAAAGAAATTACTACCCATCATGGAGGAAGATGTTGCCCTCATCACGGGTTTGAGGGCTCAAGGAAACCTGGTGAAGTTGGAAACTGGAGAAGAGAAGGCGACCGAAATGAAAGGGTTGTTTTTCAAAAGGTTCTTCTCTGGAAAGAGGCCGAACAAGAGCAACATTTAGGAAATTTTGAAGGAGCTGTCTAAAAGGAAGTGTGATGTCTCCAATGAAGACCTAGCACACTTAGCAATAGTGCATATGGGTGCACTAGTGCTATTCACATAGCACAACATATTTGTCTCCCCATTGCTCTATGACTATCTAGATGATGTTGATAAGGTGGGGAGGTACAACTGGGCAGCAACTGTGCAAGAGATGTTTGGATGAGGGATATCTTCATCCCATAGAAACATCAAGAGCATAGAAGAAGACTACCTTGCCACTGATGAAATTCTAACAAGGGCTTTATTTGTTCTACATGTAAAACTTCGTAGTAGTGATAACACGACTAGTGTCTAGTAGCATAGAATTGATAACACAATTAATTAACATATCATGTTCATAGTAGGAAAAATGTGTTGTTGATAACATGATAATTTGATTAGCATGTCATCGATAATACGGTAGATTCACTAGTGTGTATTG
Source organism: Saururus chinensis (assembly GCA_035235625.1). Classification (NCBI taxonomy): domain Eukaryota; kingdom Viridiplantae; phylum Streptophyta; class Magnoliopsida; order Piperales; family Saururaceae; genus Saururus; species Saururus chinensis. The sequence continues at coordinate 27,845,366 of CP141141.1, forward strand.
CAATAACAAAAATTTTATTGGCATGCTGCCAGTAACACAATACTTTGATTAGCGTGTCATCGATAATATGGTAGATTCACTAGTGTGTACTATAGATAGCACAATAATTTTATTAGCGTGTAATCAATGACTATAATTTAAGAAGTGTGTTATCGATTACACGATTATCATATAGTCTTATTTTATATAACATGACATATAGAGCACTGGTAACGTAGGTGTGGTTTTTTTAGCATATGCATATGGGCACCAAGTTGTCCTCCATTTACTCCCAAGTGTAAGAGGTGGCCCAGGATGAATCAGTTAGTTCGAGATGTGGAGAACACTGCAAAGCTTGATCCTTTCGATGAGAAGTCGAGGAAGAAGTTGCTAGCTTATCATAGGATGAAGAAGTGGTATGACGAGAGGCTCACTCGACTGAAGGTCGACTCTAAGGTGATACCTCATATAAAGTCAATTGCTAAAGAGTTGATTGGGGTCCAACAGCCTACTGAGAAGACCCACAAAAAGTCCAACACTTCTACCACTAGTACAGGCAGATGAGACATTTTCCAGTAAAAACACATTGGGTGTAGGCATTAGGCCAATCTCAACTAGCCTTAGAAGTCATTGAAGGCTTTTTGATGCCCCTAGATGTTACATCAGGGATTATAGACGTCATGATGGAGAAGGTTGCCATCTATGGGCAGTGAGGGTGGAACGAAGACATCATGAAAGTGGCACTACAACGTGTTAAAAACTCAATCAAGGTGGCCATGGGTTTAATTGAATTCCTACAACCTCCAACTAAATAAGTTCTTCAATCGCAAGAATATCGAGAAGCACCACCTCCTCTGGCAGCTAAATTGAAGACAACCCCCTGATAGTGAAGTCTCTTGCTTCAAAATCAAAGACTAGATATTTGATGCAAGAGAAAATCCAAATAGAACCTTCATCTATAGATGAAGACTTCATTTTTCGTAAGTTGGTTATTCCTTGACTTCATTTTCATTAACCTCATATGTCGTAGGTGCATAGTCATGTTGTCGATAACATGACTTATGATGATATTCATAATTCCATAAAATTGATAAAGTGAATAGTCGTGTTATCGATAATTCAACTATGAGCATTTTCATATTATCATTAAAATTCTAAGCATCAGTGGTTGTGGCATCGATAACATGATTTATGAGGATTTTCATATTCATGCTAATACGACTCCTTACCTAACTTATGCAAGGAAAAGAGAACTAGTTGGGGTCAAAGTTAAATCCCCAAAGGTTAACAAAAGGATGTCCAAGGTTGAACGCACTGTTATCACTAGATTCCTCAAGAAAATCAATGAGGAAGTGTGGCAAGCCAAGGAGGAGCCACCTCAATAACACAAGCCAAAGAAAAGATCAGCAACTGATGCTGGACATATCGCTACCCAACTACTGGTAGAACCAAGATGCCTGAGGTACATGGTGGTGAAGCCAAGGGCCAAGACCAGCAGCGAGGAAGAAGTCCTTGGCATTGGCCCGATTGCTGAGGGGAAGCAAGCGAGGAGAAACTTTCTTCTTATGAAGGTTCTACCCAGATATTCAAAGGAGAAGGAAGCAGAGGTGGTGAAGGAGGGAGATGAACTTCCATTGGCAGCCATCCATGCGGTGGAAGTCATCCATGCTCCTGAGCATGCACCACCTCCTCCTATCAGGCCTATACAAGCAGCTGGAGAGGCTAACTCCGAGGAAACTATATCCGACTACCCATAAGTTGAGGAGGCCCCTACAAAGAAGAAGATAACCGAGGAGGTCCCTCTAGAGAAGAAGACAATAGAGGAGGCCAAGGCAGTAGAGGAGATTGAGGTATTGAGGAGGCTATTACAACATTTGATGTTGAGGAGCACATAGAGAAGCAGGAGCAACAAAAATACGTGAAGGGGACGATGTCAGTTTTGTTGAAGAACTACCTTGATATTGAACTCACATTCCACATGGAGATCTTAAGGGGGGATGACCAAGAGGTGATCAAATCGTTAATGTCCAACCCATACCTGGAATGGCTTATTGCAATGCTGGCTCATATAGACTATGTTGCACTCCTCAATCAAGAATGCATCACTAATGAGGTATGTCTAAAGAATTGATTTTCTGTCATTGTATTCATGTGTGATATAATGTGTTTTTGAGTACACAATATTAGTGTATTCGTGTGTACAATAACACTATATCAGTTATCATGTGTTTGATAACACACGATAGTAGTTATCATGTGTCTAATAACATATGATAGCAGTTATCATGTGTCTAATAACTCGATATCACATGAATCATGCTTCATAATACGACATTGAAATTGTCGTATGTTTAGACACAAGACTAATTTATGCATCGTATTTCTGTTATACATATTCTTATTTGTCATGTTTATGTTAACACACTATAATCTATTTTTGTAAATGTAGGTTATAGATGTATTCTTCGATCTCCTTGAGCATAGGAACTTGAGGTCACTAGGAGTCTACCTAATTGTTTATTTGGAAAGCATGCCATTCAGCATTACTACAACATTGGGATGCATCTTGGCAAGATGGCAGTTCAATAGAAAGTTAGCAACAAACTCATGAAAGGCGTCAATGGCAACACAGAGAGTGCATTCATCCCGGTGTATGTCCCCAAACACTTATGCCTTCTCATTGTGCGGTGCAAAGAGAAGAGCTTCAAGTGGTACAACCCACTCAAGGGTAACCACTGTCACCACTTAGCCGAGGTCGATATGTTGAGACTCTAGATTGCGACTACCATGGTTAAGATGTTGAAGATCAAGGGTGCAACAAAGTGGCCCATGTTGATGATTGGTAGATGTCCATACCAAGAGACAAATGAAGACTACGACATCTACATCATGAACTATGCGGCGAAGCTCTCCGTAGGCATTTTCCAACCCGATTTCACTCAAACTGAAATCAAAATGTTGGTGAGGCCACAATTATGTGTGTCTTCTTTATAGGAAAGTTAATACAGAGTTTGATGCATTGGATGGAGAGGACTAAATTATTTTTGTACGTAACTAGTAGCATTCATTTTTGATGTAATGTTTCCATACAAAACTATAGTGTTACAACCTACAGGTAGATATAAATTTTTTTTGTTACATTCTATATAAGTCTTGTTACCAACTACATATTAATCATATACACTCATATATGAACACTCGACATTCATCAAAACATCGTGAGGAACACAAACTCCCTTTGGTCACATTACCGAATACATGATATTCATATGTCATCGTATATGAACACATGACATTCATAAAAAATTGTGGTTATTGAACAACCAAAACAAAATATTAGAATGATATTTCTTCCAATCAAGTGAAGAACAAGGGTGGATAAGGCAATCCTAACAAATGTTCTCCATCTTTCTTATGTCTCTTTCTTGCCTGTGTATTCAAACATTTTTGGATTGTACTTCTACCAATAGGCCCGTGTGCATTGTCATCCTATGCTCTACTGTAGCATTTGCGAATATGTCCCAACTGCCCGCATGCTCCACGTTTATGCGGTGCTTTGAGCTTGGGTTGTGACTATTCAATTTTTTCATGGTAAACTCCTCTGCTAAAGTGGTATGGGTGGGTTGAATGTTTGCATAATCCAATCGGTACCCACTGGTGCTTGTCAATCATTGGGCATAATGCCTCTTCATATGTCGTTTTTATACATATTTGTGGAGTATCATTTTTTACAATGATGAGACACATAGACGTGTCAATGATTAATTGCTGCAATTGCATGTTTACATGGTAGACCCATATGTTGAAACTTTTCATAGGTGCAACTATGTTCGCCCAACTTCACTGCATCATGTATAAATAATATCATGTTAATGAAAACATGGTAATTGACATTATTGTGTTATACACATGATGTATATTGTGTTAGCTGAACACACAATATATGTATGGTCATGTAATCAGAGACACGAAAATGTGATTTGTCATGATGACAATTATACGCACTTGTGGATAATGTATCAATATACACACAAAATAAATTATTCTTTACCTAGTGGTATAGCAAATTAATTTAAAATTCATACATTGATACCAATAATACATGAACTTGCCTTGCTTCTTCTCTTCTACTCTCGATTTGTTTACGTGCATATTGGGTTAATTCATCCATCATAATTTGGCCATCTATCTAACGTTTTTTAAAGAGTGCAATTGTGTATTCCCCGTGTATGCTCAATTAAATGAGTAATCAACATCAACCTAGTTTTTCTAAACATCACATTCACACTTAAGATCTGTTTGAGCTTAGTGCTCCATATTTGTTGCTTTGAAATGCAACATTGACCCTGTGAACTACAATGATCTTATCCAGCCAAGCATATGCCTTTGAATTATGCTCTTTAATATTATTCATTGTGTCATCGTACACATTTTGTCTAAATTTTTTATAGGCTACATGGAGTTGGTTCTTTAGGCAGTTGTCTTTGAATCTGTCCAACATATTTACTGCCATGTGACAGATGCAATATCCATGGTGTGTAGATGAAAAAAAAATTTTCATAGCATTCACCAAGACCTTCATTTTATTGGAAACAATTATATCCAATTTAGCTGGAGGATCCAAAAATAGATAACATTTCAGCAATACAAGAAACCATGTCCAAGTTTTCTCACACTCATTCTCAACTACTATAAATGTGATGCAGAGCATATTATTGTTGCCGTCAAGTGTAGTTGTTATCAATGGCTGACAGAGATACTTTCCCTTCAAGAAAGTCACATTTATGATTAGCAATGGCCTCAGTGTTCTTCTAAAAGCTCTTACCACCAACCTAAACATCTAAAATCCTCTTTTAAAATAGTAACCCCCTATAGGTCTAGGAATGTCACATGATCAAATTAGAACTACTATACTTTTGGGAAACCCATTCTATATGAATGTCGATGCAGGTAGTATGCAATAAAATTCATCTAGGTCCCCATCAATTAAATCATGCAACATTTTACCTGCATGACAATATTTGTTGTAGTCAATAGTGACACCCTCAAACAATGGAATAATTGTGTCGCTGTTGTGTTCTTGATAACATGTTAGGTTAACAAATCATCTTATCGTAAATTGGACTTTATAAAAATCATTTAAACATATCCATGATATGGTGAATATTATGTAAGAATTAAGATGATGTGCCTTGCATGCGAGCATTTCTTGTTGTTCACAGTGTTACCCCAATATTTAGAAATATGTAGATATATATTTAGGTGTAATGTCTATGAAATATTTAAAGAGGCCATAACATTTTCTTGCAATCCAAAGGTGAGATGTTAAAGGGGGTCAATTGTCTTCCTTTGCATGCCACACACATGGTTGGCCACTAACCTTGTCACAGTCACGTCATCTTCTATGTTAGATTCCCTTATGTGCCACTTGCAAGACTGGTCAGAGCACTTCATGGCATATGTATTCTTCTTCTCATTTACAATCCAATATGTGAAATTCGCCTTTATTGTAAGGTCTATTAGTACCTCTTGAAATGTACCGGGCTTTGGAACCATGCAACCAATTGAAGTAGATTTTAGTAGTCCTTTGTGTGAAACTACTTGTCATTATCTCACCCTCACCAATATTTGGTTCCAACAAGTTGAGATCATCGATTGCAACCCACTATGCCTCAACCTCAAAGTCAATATTAGTGGGTACTTCACTATGTTCAAATTCTTCATGGTCAAAGATATTTTCTATCTCAATATTGTCATTCTTGTTTCATTTCTTAGCACTCCACAATTCTTCAAATTCTTGCATGTTAGCATTTCCAAGGCTATGTGGGGGATCATAGCTAACACTCTGGCATGAAGTCCTCAATTTCTATGTGAATGACTTCTATATCAGGTTGGTTATGTAGGCATTGGAATGTTAAACAATGCATGATACATATTTATTGAGTTGAACTCTCTTGGTTCTCTCAATCTGCAGTGGGTGTTAATGTGTCAATGAATATGCAATTTCACTCAACATCAAGTATTTAGTTACATACTTCTAAATATCATGATGGGACGATATTCATATAGGTCATGTTATCATATCTATGCTAATATGAATATGTGAGATATTGCATGTGTATACCTCATTAATAGTTATGTGACATTATAAATATCGTGTTTCCACAAACACGATTATTTAATTCAACATGTTTTCAAAACACAATAGATTAGAATATCGTGTAATCTAAATTAAATATTACCTTACTATCTCACATGTGAATGGCGTATCATTGACTCCCGTATGAAATCCACCATTCATGCTAGGGTAAGTTGATACCACCTTCTCCAACAATAGTGATTTATCTCTATTCATGGTTTGGCTCCTTTCCGGCGATGATGATTTGTCTCCATCTGCAACCACATTCATTTCCACATGCAATGATAACACTTCTTTATTTGCCTTCTTATGAATGACAAACACTAATTGTAGGTCTTTGTCATCTTCTAATTCATATAGTATGGATGATTTTGAAGATGGAATCAAATACTTCAAAGTCACATTACCATTGAGGATGACAAGTCTTTCTTTTACACTTATAGCAGTCTACCGAACCTCACCTTGGGATCAATGTTCATCGGTCACACCTTTCCACCAACATATTCATCATCATTTGTTCTCTCTCCATTGTAATGTACACAAATAGCAATTTTATCCATTATGAAGGTTAATGGGTCATTGACATGGGCAAAATGAAGGTTTTTTCAAGTCACAATGCTTTTGTATTGGAAAGTAATGAAGAAAACACTGCTTTTACCTTCTCCAATAACTCACTGGTGAGTCACCGCCAGTTAGCTACCGCTGGCGCACCGTCAATCAACCCTCACCACTGGAACAACACCCCTTTCTACTATTCATTAATGAGGAGACATGGAGATAGGGCATATTTATGACATAAGTGGAGTTTTATCCTAAAACTGGTCATATGGGATTTACTATTAAAAACCAGGAAATATGAAATATTTGCATGCTGGGGTAGGTAATATGGAAAAAACGCTAAAATGTAATGTTCACCTCATCTCCATTGGGCTTGAGTAAAAGGGAAAAATCTTTAAAAATCATGTATTTTCAAATTGAGAATGATTAGTTAATTGAAGATACAAATTATCTATTGGGTCATGGTATGGGTTTGGCCCATATTGACCTGCCTTATTATACCAGCTAAGGTGAGATAGGGCACATCCACATGGGTCTAAGGAAGGTAGAGGTGGACCCTCAACCTATTACATGTTGTGTCACATCTCGGTGGGCAAGTCAACTTTCATATACAAAAATATACTTATGTATTAGTTTATTTATTTGTAGGCATGCATGTATAACACATTATGAGCCCCGACGAGTGCACATTAATGTGGGACCCACGTGGATAGACATTGGGGTTAGCTATCCATGGGCATGGCCATAGGGGTGCATTAGGCCTCTTTAGGTTCAATGAGATTGAGCTCATACACATGAGTGAGACGCCATATAGAAGCTCAAGTTGAAGTGAATTTAATGGGCTTGCTAGCCCAAGCACAAATAGGAGAATGAGGAGTTTCATATAAGTAGGGCATTAGAGCCCCAACTTCCCACTAGTTCTCTCTATCTAGCCGCCTCCCCCTCTCTCCCCTCTCCTCCATCATGTTTGACTCCTCCCATTGGGATCAGCGGTCCACCTCTCCTTCTCTCCCTTGCTCTCTTGCTCCTGCCAAAGGAAGAAGGGGTTGATGACCCCCTTGTGCAATTCGTAATTGGTGCCTCCATTAAGGCTGCTAACAAGTCGAGCCAGCTCATCGAACTGAATAGGCTTGGCTTGGTTTGACTCGAATTTGGCTCGGCTCAAAGGGAGCTCGACTCGAGTTGGGTTTAAACTCGAAAGTAAATGAGTCGATCTCGAACAAGGGCCAGCTTGTATCAACTCAACTTGAAACTTGATCAGTTTGACTCGAGATTGACTCAAAGCTTGGCTCGAACTCGGCTAGATTTGTTATATATCACATCTTACATATTATACCTCTATTATATAAATTTCTTAACTTTCACCTTTCATGTACCCATAATATTCTATGTTATTTTATTAAAATATATATACATTAACACATTATATATAATATACTATATAATATGGTATATGATACCATATTATGCTATTATATTTCAAATATATATAAATCCGATTACTAATAAAATTGAGAATGTAGATATGACTAATTATTTTATTCCTATTCTACCCTTATTCATCTAATTTTTAATTACTACCTTTAATCATTCTAATCCTAACAAATATAAATATGCAATTTTACTTGCATAATAAACATTCTTAATTCAACCAATCATATTGGTTTAGAATTAGAGATCTAGTGAACTATATCTAGATTTTGCCTATAAATATATCTAGTGAACCAATTCTAAATTTTATTGCTAAGGTCCAATTATATTAATTTTTATTTTTTTAGGCAATGCACACACCCTAAAATATGTTACTACCAAAGTCTAGATAGTGCTCTCATCGTGAACTTTTTTGTGGTCAGTAGAGTAATCAGATCTGAAATATATGAAGAGGAGTTGTCATGACTTTGATGACTAGTTTAGTTTTTGTTGGCTTATTATATGAGAGATTTTAATAGCATTAATTAAATATTTGGTGACCATGAAAATTTTTTGTGGGCTAATTTATTGACTCTCATTTTAACCATAGATTTTGAAGTGATATTTACAACTTTAATAGAATGGAATTTTGGTTGTTATAATCTTTTTTTATTTTTGTAATGTTGATGTGATTCTCTAAATTAATATGGCATTTTATGGGGGGAAATAGTTTGAGTTGTAAATTGGATATGAGCTCAATTCGAGCATAGGTTTGAACTGCTATAGTATATTTTTGAGCTCGAGCTTATGTCGAGTTTTGAGTTCCTTGGCCAAACCAAGCTTAAGCTAGGCGTCTAGATGTTCGATTTAGCTCAAGCCGAGTTTTTAGAAATCGAGCTCAAGTCAAAAAACCACAAAACTTAGTTTGATTAAGCTTGTTAGAACCCTTAGCTGCCATCCTAGGACTACATGCGGTAGCTTGGATAAGGGAAGGACAAGCAATGTTACACACTGATTAGAGGAGGGAACAAGGGATAATCACTTCATTTCTCCTTCCATGCTCAAGGAAGATTGGTGATCTCTTTTACAAATCATCTATAGTCATGGTAATCCTCCACTTAAAAACTTGAAGGCATTGGTGATTGTTAGATGATACGTAGCTCTTGGGGCCACCTTGATACTGTTGGACCAGGGTATGGGCTCAGGCCCATATCGGTCCACTTTGTTCGCGATTCGGGTGAGGCGGTAGGGGCCACAAGGTCCAAGGTTAGTAGGGGCAATCACGCCAACCCCACATGAGCCATCATGACATGAATTTTTATGGGACCCACATTCGTCACACATGCACACTAGGCAAGTGACTAGGGTGTGCATTACACATTGTGCGGCCAGACTCACAAATAAGTGTCGATGGTCGTACGCGTGGTTAGCGAGGGTTGACGTTGTCGCAGGCTTGGAGTGTGCAGGGGGTCCAGACCTCCTTGGGCTCTAAGAAGTATAACCCGCTCCCATTGTGTTAGACCCACTAAGAAGAACCCGGTGAAATTTAGTAAGAGGCCCGTCTAATGAAGCCCACTTATGAATAGATTGGGAGAGGTATAAAAGGGGAACAAGAGAAAGAGGAGAAGCACTAAGTGGCGTGCCACCCCCTCTCCTCTCTCTCTCTCTCTCTCTCTCTCTCTCTCTCTCTCTCTCTCTCTCTCCCTCCCTCCCATTCCCCCTTCCCCCCTTGGTGGTTCGGCCCTCCTAGATTTTTGAGAGCACAAAGGCTGGCCGCCCCTCTCTTCTCCATCTATCCTCTCTTGTGCATGGTGCTAGAGGGGAATCCCCTTCCTCACTGGTTTGTGGCTTCAAGAACAAGAGTTGAGACACCTCCTTGCTGAGTTCTCCATCCAAGAAGAGGGTGCTTGAGGGATCTACACATAAACAAGGTAAACTTCTCCCTTTGCTTAATTGCATGTTGATTCAATTGAGATCGGACATCGGCATGAAGGAAAGAGGATGTCCCGGGGCTGATCAGCCCAAGGTCAATCCGTATCTATCCTATATATTCATTTTGATTAATTGTATGCCTTGATTTGCATGTTTATTGCTCATAGATCTACATGTTCATGCATTTTGTGTAGTGAATCGATTTAAAGTTGGGATCTTTATGCATTATGCCTCTCCCTAGGCTCACCTACCACCACGCCTCCTCTGCACCGCCACTCTACACTGGTATTAGATCCCGACATAGGGGAATAGGTCGCTGATTTGCATAAAGTTTAGATTTTTACCCGATTTAGGGTTTTAATGCATATTTGGGGAAAACCCTAATTTCTTTACTATGCATGATTTATTGATAGGGCTTTTGATATTGAAGTGAAATTGAGTCTATTAGGGACTGATCCATATATTTTTCTTGCTGGAATTTGCCCAAATAAAATTTTTGATCACTATATATATTCACATACACACTTTCCGGTCTATAGAATTTAATTAATTATATTGTGTTAATTTAATTAATTAATTGGGTTAGAAAATAATGTAAATTGACTGATTTAGCCCTAGGGGCATTTTGGTCAATTCACAAGGGCTTTGTGTGTGGTTGAATGTTTGTTGTCCAGAATATTAATCATTGTCTTTTAAGTTGACTGAATGATTATTGGGCGATTTAATTTGTTGTGATTTTTCAAGGGTGAAAAGAGCAAATTAGCCCTAGGGCTATTTTGGTAATTTCACACAATTATTTTTCTGGACAGAAAAGTAATTATTCCAGAAACCTTAATATGTGTTTTCTTGCTGTTTAGTGCTGATTGGGTGTGTTTAAAGGATATCATAAGCCATTAACACAATTAATTGCATAATTAGGTTAACTTACCTTTTGGGCGACTTGAGGGTAGTTAGGGCTTTTTACATACTAGTAACTTGAGCCTAATTTATATGCAATTAAATTAATTGAATCAGCATAAAACACTTGTCCCTTTGCTGTGTGTTAAGAGTAAGTGAGTTAATACATAATTAACTAAGTAGTTATTGGCCATAACGTTGTATTAATTCATGTCTTTGCCTTATTTTTTGTAGTTGTAAAATGACATCGAAGATGGTCACCTTTGAACTAGGAAGTATAGAGAAACTCAATGCTGATAATTATTTCGTATGAAAGAGGAGGATACACCATATTCTAACTCTCTCTAACCTAACTCATGTCATGGAGTAGGTCATTGAGCCATGTCGAGATAATTGTTCTGCAACACAAAAGAATGCCTATGAGAAATTGAAGGATGATGATAACAAGGCCGTGTGCACTATTCTTATCTTCATGGAGCCTAAGATGGAGAGGTTCTTTGAGAAGTACAATTCCATAGAGATGCTAGAAGCTGTATCTGTGAGGTATGGGGAGCAGACTGAGGCTCATAAGAGGATGTTGCACTCAAATATCAAAATTCTAGGATGAATGAGGGAGAAGATGTGAATGAGCACCTAAGTGCTATGTCCATCATTGCTGATGACCTGGAGACTCTGGATTACCCCATCTCTGAGGGAGTTCAGGTGTCTACTGTGTTGAACAACCTCCCCAAGTCCTGGCAAATTGTAGTGGTGTACCTCAACTGAGCGACCAGAAGCTGAGAATGGAGGCTCTGACTGCTATGCTTAAGCTTGAGTAGGAAAGGGAGGGACCATGTCAATGCTTCAGGTGTTGTTACTACCAACCTCGCATAGAGCTTTGGTGGAGGGAAGAAAGGTGGACAAGGGCTAAGACCTTAAAGGAAGAAAGCCTTCAAGAGAAAGGAGAAGAAGCCTCAGAACAAAGGCAATGGCAAGGGGAATAACAAACCCCAGGGTGCCTGATTCAAGTGTGGCCAGGTGTGCTACTTCAGGGCAAACTGTCCCCAGAAGGATGAGCCAGTTAGCGACAACAAGGGCAAGAATAGAGAGATAATATGTGTTATCTCTGAAGTCATGATAGCTAACATTAAGGAGAATACTTGGTGGATGGATTTTGGAGCCACAATGCATATGTCTCGTTCCAGGGGGACTAGGGGTGAGATGATCAATCTCCTCCTAGGCCAAAACAAAGTCTACATGGGGAACAACACTTACTGCGATATTGAGGCCATGGGGACTTATCGGATTTCGCTAAAAGAAGGGTCTACTCTTGTGCTTAAAGATGTGTTGTTTGCTCCCTCCATTAGGAGGAATATGATTTCAATTCCTATTCTAACCAAGAAGGGATTTGAAGTTAGATTTAAAGGGATTAAAGCCACAGTGGGCAAGGGTGTCTCAGTTCTTTTTACTGCTACTTTAGTTGATGAACTGCATCGCTTAGATGTAATGGACTCACTTATTACTAATGAAATGAACTCTTCTGATTATCTCGTTTTAACTATGGATGATGCCTTGCTATGGCACATGTGATTGTACCATGTAAATATAGACAAACAACATAGGATGTCAAATGCGGGGTTATTACCAAAAATATCCAAAGACTTATGTGTGCGAGGATTGCTTATTGGGGATGATGAGCAGGCAATCCTTCCAAAAGGGACAAAGGGCAAAGAACTATTGGGGATAGTTCATTCAGACATATGTGGGCCCTAATGTTTAGACCCAAAGAAGAATGACCTATTTCATAACCTTCATAGATGACTATTCAAGATACAAGTACATGTATCTAATAAAAAGAAATTTTGATGTCTTAGATAAATTCAAAGAATTTAAAACTAAGGTAGGGACCCAGTTAGGCCAGAAAGTAAAAATCTTGAGGACTGACAGGGGTGGCAAGTGCACCTCTTATCTGTTTTTAAGGATTACTGTACCGATCAGGGAATAGTGCATCAGTACACCCTCCCCCATACTCCATAACAAAATGGAGTGGAAGAAAGGCGTAATAGGACGCTTATGGACATGGTTAGGTCCATGTTAAATCACTCTCAATTAGGAACCAATTTTTGGGGTGAGGCCTTAGACACCACCGTGTACATCCTTAATCGTGTACCCACAAAGGTAGTCCAACGGACACCTTATGAGCTATGGACAGGTTGACGCCCAAGCTTAGGGTATCTTAAAGTGTGGGGTCCAGAGCACACATAAAAATGCCTGACCAACATAAGTTTAAGCTGGACCCTAAGACCATAAAGTGTAACTTTATTGGTTATTGTGATCACTCTAAGGGTGGTTATTGTGATCACTCTAAGGGATACAGATTTGTGGTTCACTACACGGATGGGACAATGAAAATTATAGAGTCTAGAGATGCTTATTTCTTGGAGGAAGAGTTAAACCCCAAAATACCTAATAAAAGAGTAGATTTATTTGAGATAGTAAAAGAGACTGGTCCTAGTACTACCCCAGATGAAGTAATTGGATTAGGTCAAAATCCAAATGACTAGGAACCAAGGGCATTGAGGGAAAGAAGACCTTCACCACGGTTGAGGAACTTCTATTCAATAATGCTATCGTAAAACAACATCACATTAGATGGACCTATTCTAGATGACCCAATTACCCTTAAACAAGCTTTGAGTCTTCCAGACGCTCAAGAATGGCAAAATGCTATTCAAGAGGAAATGGATTCAATCTTAAAGAACAAGGTTTGGGAGATACTGGATCCACCTGAAGGGCGGAAGCCCATAGGGTGTAAATGGATCTTCAAAAAGAAGCTTAAGGCAGACGGGTCAATAGATAAGTACAAAGTGAGATTAGTGGCCAAAGGGTTCACCCAAATGTATGGGATGGACTTTAAGGAGACATACTCGCTTGTGTCAAGATTTTACTTAATTAGATATCTCTTAGCATGTATTGCTTACTTTGATTTAGAGCTGCACTAAATGGATGTAAAGATTGCCTTCCTAAATGGAGATTTAGAGGATGATATTTACATGAAATAACATGAGGGTTTTGTAGTTCCTGGGGAGGAACACAAGGTCTGCAAGCTAATGAAATCATTATATGGCCTCAAACAATTTCAAAGGCATACTTCACTTTCACAAGGTGATTAGTGAATATGGGTTCGTAGTGAATGAACACGATTATTGTGTTTATACCTTCTAGGATGGGACTAGGTATATGATGTTGTCACTTTATGTAGATGACATACTCTTGATAGGGAATGACTTAAGTATGATTGTAAGTTTAAAGGAATAGCTAAAAACCCAGTTTGAGAAAGACATGGGTGAGGCATCCTATATCCTTGGGATGAAAATTGACAGGGATAGAAAGGTTAGGAAGCTAAGTATATCTCAAGAGTCATACATAGAGAGCATTCTAAAATGCTTCAATGTCATTAGTTGAAAGACCATTGAATCCCCTATGTACAAGGGTACTATGTTATCTAAGAGTATGACTCCTCAGACAGAGGAAGATAGACTCTGGACGGAGTCAGTGCCATATGCACAAGCTATAGGTAGCTTAATGTATGACATGACTTGTACTACACTTAATTTGAGTTTTGTGGTAGGCTTGCTGAGCTGCTGCCAAGCAGACCCTGGACTTCAACATTGGTAAGCAGTGGAGAGGGTATTTCAGTACCTTCTAGGGTCTAAGAATTTAAAACTCACCTATCATGTATAGAGTTTATCATTGACTGGATATAATGATTCAGACTATGTGGGGGATTCAGGTGACAGGAAATCCACTATCAGATTTGTCTTCATGTTTGGAGGCGGGGCTATATCGTGGGCAAGCAAGAAACAAAATAGTGTTTCTAAGTCTACGTTGGAAGCTGAGTCTTATGCATGCAGTATTGCAGCTTCTGAGGTAGTGGGTAAAGGAATTTCTAGCAAGATTGGGCCTAGAAAACTGGACCGATGCTCTTATCCAGATTTATTGTGATAATCTGGCAACTGTGTCAACACTTAAGAACAAGGAGATCAGTGCCAAGGGTAAGCACATTGAAGTGCATTACTATTGTATTTTCAACATGCTACAAAGAGGAAAAGTAATTTTGAGTCATATTCTTACTGTTGAGATGTTGGCGGATCCGTTCACTAAAGCCTTAACAATGGATCTATTTTCTAAGCACGCTCATAGTATTAGTCTTTGACAAGACTAGAGCAAGTCATTGTTAGACCATATGAGCCATTCACCCATAGTGGGGGATGTTGGACCAGGGTATGGGCTCGTGCCCATATCGGTCCACTTTGTTTGTTGTTGGGGTGAGCCGGTATAGGCCACGGGATCCAAGGTTAGTGGGAGCAATCGCACCGACCCCACGTGAGCTATCGTGACATGAATTTTTATGGGACCCACATTCGTCATACACGCACACTAGGCATGTGACTAGGGTGTGCATTAACACATTGTGGGGCCTGACTCACGAATTAGTGTCGATGGTTGGACTTGTAGTTAGCGAGGGGTTGAGCCTATCGTGGGCTTGGCCATGTGCAGGGGTCCAGGCCTCTGCGGGCTCTAGGAAGAAGATCCCGCTCCCGTTGTGTCAAACCTCTAAGAAGAACCCAGTGAAATTAAGCAAGAGTCCCGTCTAATGAAGCCCACCTATGAATAGATTGGAAGGGGTATAAAAGGGAAACAAGGGAAAGAGAAGAAGCCATAAGTGTTGTGCGACCCCCCTCTCCTCCATCTATTCTCTCTTGTGCTTGCTGAGTTCTCCATCCAAGAAGAGGGTGCTTGAGGGATCTACACATAAACAAGGTAAACATCTCCCTTTGCTTAATTGATGTTGGATCAGACGTCGATGTGAAGGAAAGAGGATGCCCCGGGGTTGATCAGCAGAAGGTCAGTCTGTATCTATCTTATATCTTCATTTTGATTAATTGTATGCCTTGTTTTGCATGTTTATTGCTCATAGATTTGCATGTTCATGCTTTTTGTGTAGTGAATCGATTTAAAGTTGGGATCTTTATGGATTGTGCCCCCCCTGGGCTCGCCCACCGCCACGCTGCCACTCTATAGATAGATTTTCCTTCCTTCACTATCTTCTAGATCTGACTTTCCTTTTTAGTCATTATTTGTATATATTCTTTCACAGTTGTACAAGATATTCTTCTGTAAGCTACATGCTAATTAATCAAGGAGTGATTTTTTCCTCACAAGTTTTACATGTCCCCTACTAATATGAAAAGAGAATCCAGGCTATATGACAGGCTCTATTCTAACAGAGACTACCAAATCCACACATCGATCAATGGTTCCATTACTATCATCCGACTTTATCGACTCCTTCAATTTCCCTTTGTTAAAAAATGAAGAGCTATAAGTTGGCCATAACTACTTCACCATTAATAGCATGTGCAATGCTTGTAATCTTACATGAACATTTATGCTACAACATTATGGTAGGAGAGTAATACTTTTGCATAAGAGCATCCACTACACCAGATCGGGTTGTCCTTTATTGAGTTTTTTCCATATTTCTAAGCCGAAGAACACATTATTCCATATTCCCTGGTTTTTAAACACATATGCCATAATACTTGCTTATGGACAAAACTGCCCTTAGGTTTTAAACAAACCCACTACCCAACATACTATAATAAATGAACACTGGAATAGTGCGGCACCGCTTCGGTGTGCTGGGATTCATCAGCGGCCAATGAAAGTTTCTGGCAAGAGGTGACCAATGGTGACTCCCCAACGAGATTCGTTGTTCATCAAAAAACCATTTTTTGACACCCAAGAAGCTATTTGAGGCTCCAAAGGCTTCAATTTGTGGATTCGATCACCTTTTAACACCCATTATGGACAAGATTGGTATTTGCATACATTACAATGGAGAGGTTGGCAATGATCACGTGTATATAGGTGAAAAGGCATAGTTGATGAACATTGATCCTTCCGTGAGGTTAGGGGAGCTGCTACTTCAAGTCAAAGCACGACTTGCTGTCAATGGTAATGTGACTTTGAAGTACTTAATTCCATCTTCCCAATCATCCATGATACATGAATTACAAGATGATGAGGACCTGCAATCAGTGTTCTCCATTCATAAGAAGGCAAATAAGGAGGTGTTATCATTGTATGCCAAGATGAAAGAGCCTGACACAAGTGACAAATCACCATTAGTAGAAAGGAACCAGACATTCAATAGAGCTAAATCAGCTATCGTAATAGCTCAGCCCATCACTAATTTTGGAATGCAAATGTGAGTCATTGATACACAGTTTACTTTTGAAACTGTCAGGTAATAATCAATTTTAGGTTTACATGAGATTGTACTTTATCGTGTACTCAGCCACATGATATCGACCATAACATGTACACTCAAAGCATATCATGTGAAGAAAAAAGATGATTTATGATATATCACATTAGTAATGATATGACATACATATGCGATATATCAATAATGATTCTTAGTGTAGATGTAACAACATGACATGTATTCATATCATGGTTTTGGTAACATGATATGAATTGTAAGCATGTAACCGAATACACAATGTCGAGTTATATTGCATCTTTATTAACACGTTAATATACAATGCAGATTGGGAGAACTGGGAAATTTGCTCTCAACAAATCCATGTCATTCTTCTTTTACCAATCCAATGATGATAGAACCTGTGATAGTGATAAGTATAATTTACGCATTATTTTACCCTTAATTATTCTATTTTCTAGTCTCATTTAAGTGTTAATATAGGTTAAATTATTAGATATTAAATTTAATTAGGTTAGAAAAAGCTTCCATGGTGTTTTGAATTAAATTGGCTTATTTTGCAGATTCTTCATTGGCGTTCGAACGGCCTCACTTACCGATCGATCGGTTACACGTGATTTTGAAGAAAATTCAATTCAAGCGTTCGAATGGGCATGCAGGGCGATCAATCGGCTTAACGCGCAGATTCCTTATTTCACCCAATTTTGAGTCCTTTTCATATACAACTCTTTCCTACGGATCTAATGCCTATATAAAGACATAATTGACTCGAAATTGAGGGAGAACAAGGAGATTTTCTGAAGAGAAGAAGGAAGAAGAAGATGGAGAAGAAGCCAAAGCTTTCAATGGAGATTGAAGTGCTTTCTTCTACCATGGAAGGCTAAACTATTCTTTTACTTAGGAGTTGATGAAGCTATAGATAAGTTTCAGTTTCTTTTCTTTTTAATTTAGATCTCAGTTGTGAATTATGACAATTGTATGATAAGGATTTCCTTTTTAATGGAAGAGCTTTTCATGTTTATTCAAATCTATGTTGATTTATTGTCTTGTAGATGATAGATTGATGTGGTTTTGATATTTGCATCAATTCTAATTTCTGTGATTTAGATGAGATGGTCATACAATAGTTTTAATGTTCAGATAATTAAGGACTTGGATGAGTTATACTAAGATTAGACGGGTCATGCCTATAGCTATTTAGTGTAGATGATTTGTGCTATTGTCGAAGATAGTTCATGCCATGAAAATTAATTAATGATTCTTTCTGAAGTAATTCTAGCTTGTAGCTGAGAATACTTGTTCATATTCACACTAGATTTAGATTAAAAGTTAAGGAATTATTATGGTTCTATAGTGGATTCGATTTCCTAAGTAAATTCCATCATATTAATCTCTTACCTTTAAACTAGTTGATTTCTTTTCCTTTACTTAATTTAAGTTTAAGTTGTTTTAGTTTTCAATCAGTAAATTCCTATTTAGATTTAGTTATAATTCATCCGTCCCTGAGGTTCGACAACCCTTAAATACTCATCCTAGTACAATTACCTTGTACACTTGCAAAGGGTTTAATTATAAACGATCAGATAGAAGTCAATCAGATTGGATTAGAAGAATTGTCGCCAATGATGGGTGTGACAAAGACTTCATTTGATAACTATGAACTCCCATACAATCCTTGTAATTACGATTTTGAAGAATTTGAAGAAATGTAGGGTGATGATCAGTGGAACGATAACGATATAGTTGACATGGAAAGTATGTCTAACCACAAAGAATTCAAAAACAACAAGGTCCCCAGTAACTTTGATGTTGAGGCCGAGGCAGAGTGGGAGTCAGTCTATGATCTAAACCTATTGAAACTGAATATTCGTGAAGGCCAGCTAATGACTAGCAATTTGCAAGCAAAGGATTATCATAAGCTCCTCTAATTGGGCGCACATTTTCTAAGCCTATTGCATTTCAAGAGGGTTTTGATCAACTTAGCAATAAAGGCAAATTTCAATTACCATGTTGTGGATGAAAACAGGAATACGTATGCCACAAAGTGCTCCAATCATTCTTGTAATTGGTATATAAGGGCTTCAAATATAAGAGAGCACGTGATTGTCACAAAGTCAGCGCCGAACCATTCCTGTGGAACCCAAAGGAAGTCAACTGACCATCCCCTAGCATCGCACCTTTGGATTGCGAGAATTTTTTTTGGGATATTTAAAGACTCAATAGACATTACATCTAACAGCATAGCAAGTTATATTTCGAAGCACTGGGGCATAAATGCGAATTACAAGAAATGCTGGCGTGCAGGTAATATGAATTTAGGACACTCCTTGAAGCATCTATTCCATAACATGATATTTACATATGACGTGTTATCGAGCACACAATATGTCACATCTAGGAATTTTCCAAATTCCCGAAGTCGACCACGTGAAAATTAGGGTGTTGGACCCCTTAACCTTCCTGTAAGAATAACTTATTTGATTCTTGGAATTGGTATTTGAAAACTATATGGATGGAAATTAGACAGAAATATCTTCGAAACGCCACCAAGAACGCACAAACCAGAGTTTGTATGAGGTAGATACGACCGTTTGAAGTTGAATATAAAGTGGAGGGCCCGTTTACCCGAATTGGATGCACGAATAGGCCGTTTAAGTCACTATACGGGCCCAATTAATTAATGCTACGAAACTATGTTTTAGGGCCCAATTAGGTGGCCTAAGTGGGGAGGTTTGGTCTAACTCCTTAGGGGATTAGGAACCCTAATCCTCATGCTTATAAAAACATAATTAGAGCTCTTAGAGTTTTGACCGTTAAGGGAAAGAGGAGGAGCTGCCGTTGGAATTTTCTGGCGAGACTTCGGTGAGGCTCCAGCGGCTGTGGATAGATGACAACTCAGCCATTGAGGTAGGATTTCGAGTCGAGATTAGCATAGATTTCATTAAGTAAATTAGAATATAAATTGTATTTGTAATTTATATGAACGATGGTTTTTGCAATCATTGTTCATGTAATTTTGTTTTTGCTATTTGACTGTCGGCCAGCCACCGGCCGACTGCTAGTCACTGGACACATTGTGGGAGGGGCATGCTGGCCCTGTCTGTGGCTACCCTGGCCATGGTGGCCCTATCCGCGGCGGCCTCGGTGGCAGCAGGCGATGTTAACTAGAAGAAAAAAAGAGATCAGTGTGGCGGCGCAGCTCAACCCCCGGCCGGAGGTAGGTCCTGCGTTGCTGGAATCGCCGACGATGGTGATCCGGTCAAGCTAGCCCATAGGTCAGTCATGGCAGCCTTCCATCACTGCACCTCTGGCTGATTTTAAAAAAAAATCCTTTCTGCCCCAACCGGCCACCGGATGGCGACAAGGCTGGGCTCGTTGGAATCATCGCAAGGCGGTGATCCAATTTTGCCCAGCCCTCGCAACACAATGGTGGCCTGGGGTGGCACTAGTAGAGGCCAGTCAGCCTTTGGCCGGCTGCAAAGAGGATGACCCACGTAGCGGGTCATCGTGTTTAGTTTCGGGCCGGGCCGGCTGACCCGATCCCTTCGGTGTGGGTTTTTTTTTTAAAAAAAAAGGGAAGGGAAGTGAACCAAGTCCGGTTTAGGGGGGTATAAGTGTCCAAGAAAATTATGGAAAATCTCTAATGTATCTAAAGAGGGGTGGGAGTGTCCTGACATTGTTTTAGGTTGGAAAAAAAGCTCAAAGTATGTGAAATGATTCTTTTACCCCTTATAGTTAAACTATCGATTCACTTACCCAACTTAGGAGCTCCGGTTCAGGGGCCTGTTGTTACGTCTGAAACAAGACTATGAAGAAGTCAAATTCAGATTTATTTTACTTGCCAATTGTAGTAGACAAGGTCGATTCACAGGGAAAGCCTTGTGCAACAAAGAAAACTATTACGAAAAAAATAGAGAAAGGAAAACTAAGAAAGAAAGAGTAGAAGAGTATTGGGGCAATATAGAGTTAAGAAATCAAGATGAGAAAACACTAAGGCATTAAGGATCATTGTAACATCTAATGATGTTCTTCATGTATCATGTTATCTCAGTTAGAATCGAATGAAAATTCTATCTAACCGGAAGATATGAACATTAAAATTGAAAATCAAAATAGAAATGCTTTGGATAGATGAAGGATAAAAACAATTGTCTCTTAAAGATTTCTATGTATCCAAATCACAAAAGATCAAAAAGGAGAGCCTTCAAGCATCTTATGTATCCAAATCACAAAGAAACAAGAAGAAGAACAATATTAAATAAACATCACTTCAAATAAACAAGACTTACTTGAAACCATTGATGAAACATGAATTGAACTTCATTAGATTGTTACAAATCACCTCTAGCCTTAGCTTGAGAGCTTAGAAAGCCATTACAATAAAACTAAAATAAAAATGCAATATGAGAGAAGAAAATAGGAGAAGAGAGCTCCAAAGAGGAGAGAGTCATTCATCTATCACGTCCACCCCTCTATTTATAGGAATAGAAGGGGTTGCTTCAAAGAGGAAAGTGAAATCATATCTCTAGATTGCATCCTGATTGATTGCCTGATTGGTTGCTTCTTTGGCAATGATTAGATACTAAATCATCAATGATTTATTTAGCAAATAAGTATCTTTGAATTTTCCTTTAGTTAACCAATCAGCCTCCTTGTCTTTCCTTATGTGTATCAATCATAATCAATGAAAATATTCTTCATGTGCTGGCCTCGGGTTAGTTTACTAGCTGTCTGATTGCATTCCAGATTCGACCCATTAATCTTTGGAATTTGGAATTTCTTCCTGAAATAACACTTGTAGCCACGGAAGTCTTCTTTCCAATGCCACCAGAATCGTATCCATCCGAATTATACACAAAAAGATATGATCGAAATACTAAGCCTCTGTCAATCTGTCCGAATCAGCTTCTTTCCTAATTTAGTCCTCTTCATACAAATCTCAAATCAAACGGGTCCACAAGGTTGTGTTCGACCATTCCATGCATGTTTAGACCATTAGGGGCCCATTCTTGACTTTCAAATAGCTTTGGGTAGATGGGCTTTGCTTTCTCTTCCACTTGGATCCTGTTAAAGCCTGTTTAGACATATAAACTCAATTAAGGTCCAATTAACTTATTCAAAACATAAAAAGCCCAAATCAGCAATGAATTAACACAAAATAGGATTGCAATTCAAAATATGAGAACATTTAATTAAACATTATTTCAGTGCATCAGGGCCTATGAGTGGATATAGAAATTGGAAAAATTCCCAGTGAGAATTTGTACCCTAAATACACACTAAACTTCTTAGTGAGAAAAAATCCCATGAGTAGGTAATTGACCTTGTTGCCCCTAGGGTTATGGTAAACCGTTAAGCGAAACTAGGTCGGTTCAAGGGGTTCACAGCCTCGTTAAACACTAGGAAAATCATATTGGGTCTGTGAAAACAAGCTATACCCTTGAGCTCAGTTATAGACCCATTAGAGTTTCTGGAAAGTCTTAGATAAAATGACAAAAATACCCTTATAAGTAGACATCCACATTAGGGTAGATGGACGCGCGAGTCGAGTTGAGAGTGGAGCCTTGTGAGGGGTCAATGATTTAAAATCAACAAAAGGACTATGAGATAACAAGAATGACCTAAGGGAGGGTACCATACCCCAGGTGGTAGAATTACCCTAATGCACTTAAGGGCTATATATTTCGTTTCCTTCAAAATGGATAACCTAGTTAACCAAAAGTTAAGGTACCTTATAATGATATTAATGGCTTCAAATGGACAGAGTGTAAACAGTAGGTGACACGAAGACCTTTATAGGTCACAATGTTACAGGATACAAGATGAAGAATCATTATTATCAAGGTTTAAGGCAATGTATTACATGTGTCTACAATGTAGTACATCAATTCACTAGGGTATTATATACGTAACTCGTGTCACATGTTAGAGTTATTTACATTTTTTTGGGCTTGAATTTGCTGAGCCCTAGCCCTGCAATTGAGTACAATGGGCCTCTATTTATTATTATGAACTTGAGATGCTATTTATGTTGCTTACTTTGATGCATGCTTTTATTATTGATGCATTGATTTATAATGGTAACTTAAGATTAATCAAGATTAATCAAGAGATATTGGTTGATGCTGGATTGGGGGGAGAACATCTAATCAAGATAAAGACTAAAATACTCTCAATAGGGTTTGGGACTAGTTCATTGAGTGAATGGGGCCCTGACATAGAATTCTACCTTGGTTAATGAATGAAGGGTAGTTATGGGAGTTTACCCTAGTCTCTACGACACTATTAGGGTTTGGGGATGTTCTTTGAGTCATAGTTCAGTGGATGAGCTATTTATTGGGCCAATTCAAAAGATGAAGAGGACCCAAATGGTTGTGTGAATACTTGATTGGATGAAAATAATCTAGTTTAAGTTTTGAATGTTTGGGGGAGTCAATGGTTGTAAAGACCAGAGGCTTCTATGGATACATTAGTAATGTCTTAGAAGACATTTTCTCCCTGAGTTGAGATGGTGGAGATTGTGATACACTTTCTTCACTGCCACGACAGTTCAGGTATTGGCTAGAGAGGTCTCTACCATGGGTTTCCTGCAGGTCTTCCCAAGTCCATATAGTGTATACAAAAAGCGGAGTTGTATGAGCATCATGGAATGCTCGTGCTTCTTGTCAATTTGTGTCCATGAGCACAGTTGGGATCTTTTTCTCCAGATTCATGGCAGGCTATTGAGAGCCCTGGGGATTTGGGTCAAGCTGTTGTTAAGCAGTCTACTCCAATGTTGGAGTCCTATATCTGGAGATTTCTTCAAGAGTCGAGTTATCTTTGAGTGAATACATATTTGATAGGTGAGATAATTAATAACATTGTTTGAAATAACTTGTTTAATTAGACGAGTGGAACAATTAAAAGACTTACATAAAATGTAGATTGATTGAAAATACTTAAGCATTGCATGTGTAATGTTATGCTTTTTAGGAAGTGTAGTTTACAGGCAGAACTACGTCTGGATCCGATCTTGTTGTAAATATTTGAGATGTTGTCTGATGAGTACGTAGGCAACTAACATCGAGTGATATTGGTCCGATCCAAAAAATATTATTAAAACCTTTTGTTCTTGGAAACTATTCTTCTGAGGGCGAAGAGGTTCCTTTGTTGTTGTTGTTTGGTCTGGTTGGTTGCAGGTTCTCTAGGCGAAGACAAGTGAGACAAAGATTGATGAGCTCAGGATAAAGTTCCTCGTTTCTGCAATCCTGGTATGTAAGTATATCTTTAGCGTGAGTCAACTTAATTATTTATTTTCAAACAGATGACAGACATGTACTTAGATGGATATGTTGTTCTTTATGAATTTTTCAGAGGTGTAATAATATTATATGATTTGTTATTCGTATTTGTGAACCCCAGTTATCATGAACTGGGAATTTAATTGAATGGTTTGTTTTGTATTTGAGAAAAAAAATTCACATGACTAACTGTTCATGCTATTTCAAAAGGCTTTTAGAAATCCGGGTCGTGACACAATAAGAATACAGTCGCATTTTCTTATCATACGACTTAATTACATATCGTGTTACAATGAACACGATGATTAATCAGTTCTGGTTTATGATCTCATGACTACAAATGTTATTGTGTGATCGGGAACATGATGAATGCACTTGTCATAAAACCTTTATTCAACTATTAACAACTTAATATTCGGTCATGCAGCTAATATGCTGGATAGATTCAAGGATAACTACCCAAAGAACTAGCTCCATGTTGTAGCCTAAACTTTTAGACAACGTGTTTGAAGAAACAATGAACAACATTAAATAACATAATTCCGAAGCATTTGCTTGCTTGAATAAGATAGGTTCAAAGCATTGGACCAATGTCACATTTCCAGAAAAATGATATGGAACCCTCCGCTCAAACAGGTCTGAAGGTGCCAATGCAAATGTTCAAAAAAGCCAGGTTGATGCCTATAATTCGGTTAATTTAGCATACAAGGGAGAACACAACCGCATTATTTGATAAATGTCGGACAGACGACCAAAATATGGCAGAAGATTTAACCCCATTTTCCGGCAAATACATCAAAAACAAATGAGAAGAAGCAAGGAATGTGCATGTATTGCCTGTGTCAATGTATGAATTCCAGGTTAACTCACTATATCACCAGGTACATTACATTTCTATGTTGTTGTCTATATCGTGTGAATGTGTATATGTTGATTGTCCATATCATGTAAGTGTGTCTGTTACACGATTGTATGGTTAGCATTACTGGTCGTGTAACCGGTAATACGGCATGGTTTATTTATCGTGATCTCATTCACACAATATGTATTGAACACGATGTTGTGAATCTTGTTGAACTTAGCTACACATGTGGAAAGTTTCAGCATCCGGGGCTACCGTGTAAACATGCAATCGCATCAATTGATCACAGGCACATCTATGTGTCTGACTACTACAATAAATGGTACTCTACATAAACATATAAATTGACCTATCGAGAGCCAGTATACCTGTTGTTTACGTCTGAACCAAGACTATGAAGAAGTCAAATTCAGATTTATTTTACTTGTCAATTGTAGTAGACAAGGTCGATTCACAGGGAAAACCTTGTGCAACAAAGAAAACTATTACGAAAAAAATAGAGAAAGAAAAAATTAAGAAAGAAAGAGTAGAAGAGTATTGAGGCAATATAGAGTCAAGAAATCAAGATGAGAAAACACTAAGGCATTAAGGATCATTGTAACATCTAATGATGTTCTTCATATATTATGTTATCTCAGTTAGAATCGAATGAAGATTCTATCTAACCGGAAGATATGAACATTAAAATTGAAATTAAAGATAGAAAATACTTTGGATAAATGAAGGAAAAAAATAATTGTCTCTTAAAGATTTCTATGTATCAAAATCACAAAAGATAAAAAAGGAGAGCCTTTAAGCATCTTATGTATCCAAATCACAAAGAAACAAGAAGAAGAACAATATTAAATAAACATCACTTCAAATAAACAATACGTACTTGAAATCATTGATGAAACATGAATTAAACTCCATTAAATTGTTACAAATCTCCTCTAGCCTTAGCTTGAGAGCTTAGAAAGCCATTACAATAAAACTAAAAACAAAAAAATACAAAATGAGAGAAGAAAATAGGAGAAGAGAACTCCAAAGAGAAGGTGATTATTCATCTATTACGTCCACCCCTCTATTTATAGGAATAGAAGGGGTTGCTTCAAAGAGAAAAGTGAAATCATATCTCTAGATTGCATCCTGATTGATTGCCTGATTGGTTGCTTCTTTGGCAATGATTAGATTCTAAATCAATCATATAAATCAATAATTTATTTAGAAAATAAGTATATTTGAATCTTTCTTTAGATATCCAATCAGCCTCATTGTTTTTCCTTATGTGTATCAATCACAATCAATGAAAAGATTTTCCATGTGCTAGCCTCGGGTTAGTTAACTAGATGTCTGATTGGATGCCAGATTCAACTTATATATATTCAGAATTTGGAATTTATTCCTGAAATAACACTTGTAGCCACAGAAGTCTTCTTTCCAATGCCACCAAAATCATATCCATACGAATTATACATAAAAAGATATAATAGAAATACTAGGGCTCTATCAATCTGTCCGAATCAACTTCTTTCCTAATTTAGTCCTCTTCATATAAATCTCAAATCAAACGGGTCCACAAGGTTGTGTTCGACCATTCTATGCATGTTTAGACCATTAGGAGCCTATTCTTGACTTTCAAATAGCTTTAGATAGATAGGCTTTACTTCCTCTTCTACTTGGATCCTGTTAAAGCCTGTTTAGACATGTAAACTCAATTAAGGTCCAACTAACTTATTCAAAACATAAATAGCCCAAATTAGCAATGAATTAACACAAAATAGGATTATAATTTAAAATTTAAAAATATTTAATTAAATATTATTTTAGTACATCAATACCCAACAAAAGATAGGCACCAGTGGGCATCGTCTGGAATTTTGCCTACATTCAGCCTGCCTATCCCACTCAAGTAGCTAGGGCATCCACGGAAAAATCGGATAACAGTTGCAACCAAAGGTCAAAGCCCCACGAAAATGTGGAGCATGCAGGCATTTGGATCACAACCGCAAACGATGTACCATCACACAAGGGGAACCTCCCAATGTGGCAGATGTTCGAACTACAAGCCAAAGAAGGGCTAATAAAAGAGTAGGAACATGATGTAAGGAAGGGGAGCATCAATCTGGGTTGCCTTTTCCACCCCCGTTCTTTAGCTAATGAATGGAATAGACAATGTACATTCGTGGCCTTAGAAACACGATTTCAGGAACATTTTGTTAATGCATCGTGTCATCCATAGCATGACCTAGTTAATTAACATGTTGTCGAGAAGATGATAGTTTGATTTTTTTTCTTTGTAAACAATCTATATTGTATATATATCGTGTAATTGGTAACACGCCCAAAGGGTTTGCATGTTCCCAATTACACGATAAGAACATAATTTAATGAATATTATAATTTTCTACAAGATGTGTTTCCATTTACATGATATGGGTAATGTCGTGTGATTGTTAACACGACAATGGCTTGAAATAAACCACCCATTTATGAAGAGTCACTCCAATTTACGATGTCAACATTTCCCAAAGAGTCAATACAATTTCTTGCATATCAACCATAAATCTGAATCACCAATTTGCGATGAGTCATCTCCAATTTCCAATGCTTCAAATTCAGAAGAAAGTTTGGGCCGAAGAAGACATTATGGAAACCCAGACCTACACGATGTATGGAAAAAATTCCAAAACCGGACTTACACGATATATGGAAACCTAAACCTACCGCCCAAACCTTCTAGTTTGGGCCCCCGATCTGGTCAATTCACAGCCCTCGCAACTTGGCTATATATGACAATTATCACATGGATGTGAACTTATCGAATTCGCTAGGCAGAAGACGTCT
Source organism: Saururus chinensis (assembly GCA_035235625.1). Taxonomy (NCBI): domain Eukaryota; kingdom Viridiplantae; phylum Streptophyta; class Magnoliopsida; order Piperales; family Saururaceae; genus Saururus; species Saururus chinensis. The sequence continues at coordinate 27,873,520 of CP141141.1, forward strand.
AGGTTCCCACTTTTGGGAGTCTGGCGAAAGAATGCTCACCCACGGATATTTAGCGCCAAGACGGAGCCTTTGAGACATTGCGATAGCACAGGATGGTGATTCATCCCCCCTTTAGATGCGGTCCTCAGCAGCCTATGAAAAGGGCCGATTCACAATCTGACGTTATTTCAATATCGCGAATGTTCTGTCACATTTTACCTGATGATTAAGCATTGTATGGTCATAGAGACATATGGCGTACGATCTTCTGTTTCTTAGAAATTTCAATCGGGGACAAGAAAGTGGTCTTCCTATCGTTAATTTTGTTTGTTTGTTTTGTAATGTATCATTGTTGGCGACCGGATGTTTCGTAATAGTTTGAATGTAATGGATCACCATTTGTAAAGGAATATATTAATAAATGATAAGTCTTTTTCCCAATCAAAATTGTGTTCTAGAACTGTTCCTGACAAAATCATTGTTATCGCGTTTTTGTGGACACGACAGTTGTACATATCATCCCGTCGAATACACGACATAATCAACGGGTACGTGTGTATTTACAAGATGTTAATGATGATCGTGTAAATGATCACATGACCTACACCCTTGTATTGTATTCCTTACACAACAACACATTAGTTAATATCATCTGTTCGAATACACGACAACATCAACAGGCGTCTATTTACTTACATGATTTTAATGAAGATTGTGTAAACGATGAAACAACATAAATCTGCTTGTGTGATTCCTTTCATGATGTAGTTCATTTCGAGTAGAGAATTACACATTATGGAATCGAAAAAAAAATAGTTGTCAATTAATAAACTAGGTATTGTCAGTAACAAATTAGTATTTACAACTTGTGTCATTCATGATACGATAAGTGACTCTATCATGTAACTGATAACACTATTCATTGAACATCGTGTAATGACCAATATGATAGTCATACAGGAAAAATTCAGATGAAACTTAACGTGTTATTTGTACAACGATATGAAAACATTTTGTGTTATCGATAAAGCGATAAATATAAATGCCCTTTAACTCTTCTTAGAAAGCGTATGATTCATAACACGCTTTTGCATAAAACGTATGATCAATAAAATGATAGTACCTCATTCATTATGCACTCTTGCTTTAATAGAGAGACATAGTCATTGTGGAGAAGCGTCACCATGGACCAGTCCTTGTAGGGGTGCACTAGAAAATCCATGAGGGTCTGCTCATCTTCAATCTGTTGAATATCCACGTGGAACACCATCTTCATGTCAAGATGGTTGTGTGGCACCAAAGCGACCCCCTCCTTATTCTTCTACTGTTCAACATGCACTTACATGTCTATCACTTTGCGGACACTCTCTAGTAGTTCTTGATCAACTGGAGGGGTATCTGACACAATGGCACTACTATCGGCAGCTTTTGAGCCCACCACTTCCAGGGTGGGAGACTTTGGCTATGGTGGAGGGATAATGTATAGGCCAGGGACGAATGCCAGAGGAACTTCATCCTCTAGCTTTGCCTTCTGTTCCACACTTTCTGTGTGTCCCAACTTGGCTATCTTCTCTTCAACCTAGCTACTGAAATGTTTTGGCTTCTTCGAGTCCTTAGCGGCCACCTTTTGGCCTGGCTCCTCACCTTTATATACATGAGCCAGTGGATCAGTGACTGTTTACCTCGACTTCCGGGGCACCGGAGGTAGGAGGGGTGTGATAGGGGTAGCATCTGAAGCTTTTTGCTTCTTTATTGTCAGCTTTATTTGCTTTGGAGGAATTGCCTCTTTATTTTGAGACTTATTTCGGCGTGCCTCTTCTTCATTTGTTTCCCGGGTTTGTTCCTTGACGGGTCAGGATTGAACAACTTCTTCATTTATTTTCTTCAAGAATCTTGTTATTATGGTCCTTTCAACCTTCGGACCTTTCTTCTTCTTTATTGAGGAAGCAGCTTCTATCTCCCTTTTCTCTACATATAAGTAAGCGATTGTATTAGTACATACAGTCTTTTGGATGACATGATGTGTAACCCTATCGTATTGACCGAAATACACAAATATGTACAATTGTGTTATCGACCACACAACCGTAACCATATCATTATCTTAACTAACGACTATTTTTGTTTTCATGTGATCGATTACACGATTATCCCCATACCAACATGAAAGAGGAAAATGTCATATTTTTCCAATTGTACTTACGCAAAATGAAATCCTTGTTCTTAGCCTGAGGGACAAGTACTCTTTGCTCTTCAAGAGCAGATTGGTGAACATCTTCTCTTGCTTTGGAAGTTCTAGACTTGACCCGAACTGACGGCTCTCCTTCGGTTCTTGGTGGAGGGGTTGCTGCATGAGGGACTTCCGGTTGAGGGGGTTCATGAGGATTCTTTGTCTCCGGTTCCGGTGGGGGTTGCATATTTTCTATAAGGCTTTTTGCCACCTCCTGATCATTTTTAATCCGCTGGAATGTAACTTAAATGCTGTCAGTGCTCCAACCCTTCTCCCCATATAGAATTGCCTTCTCCAAAACAATGTCACAAATCCTGGTCATGACATCCAATGGCATGACAAAGGATTCAATGACGTCCTGACCGGACTGAAAATGCCTTGACATCTAGCCACGGTGGGCGTGGACTGGTTTCATTATCCTATGAATCATTGTCTGTGTGTCCACCTTCTTGGCTTTCAAGGCCGCCCTTTGGCCATCAGTCAAGTGGGCCTCTTCGAAAATTGGAGTGATTCTGAGAATAATTTGTGAATTTGGCTTCAGAAGCATGAACACCTCCTCATACAACTTCTTCATCCGATGATGAGCCAACATGTTCTTCTTTGCCTTTTCGTTGCCCGGGTCAAGTTTTGTAGCCTTGTCCACGTCGGTCAATAGTTGGGTAAACCTCGGCCACCGCTTTCACCTCAGGCTACATGGAAGACCACTAGGAGCCCATATAGAGGTATGCTAAAAAAACCATACCAAGTGGATAAGGCAAAACAAACTCGTCAGTAGTGTATGAATGTCACATATGTTGTGTTATGGATAACAAGCTTCATTACATCATTGTGTTATAGCTTACATGATATTCTATTATCGTGTAATGCAATATACACAATATAGTACTAAGTTGTCTTACTGATAACATGACATGTATACTTGTGTGTTATACATCGTGTTTACATACTCACGATAGACATGATATCGTGTGAGTAAGATAATGATATACATGAGTGTGATGAAACTATCATGTCATTAGTACTACGCTAATTAAAAACATCATGTTATCAATAAGACAAGATTTACCTAAGGCATAAATGAAGCCCTAACGAGAATTCCGGCGGTGGCAGAGTGCTCATCCTGTTTGCTCCTGATGTTTTGGTGGGCTGATGATATGCCTTGAATCAAAAGATCATGAACGATCCCTGTCATGTCCCGGTGCCCTCCCGACCTAAGCCAAACCCGGTCCAGGGGCCAGTCGAAGCACACGAGGGCGACTAAATTGCATTGCGGAAGATTTTAACCCTTAATCGGGCATTTATCACATACACGGAGTCGCGCACCTTTAGTCCTATGAGCAAGAGAAATAAAATAAAAGAGGATAATAACTCCGAAATAAATCCTCACTCTCAACCCATATACATAAAACTTGAGCCGACACGTGGCTCAAAATCTAAAAATCTTAGACAAGTCTACAAGCATTAGATATACATGAGTCTAAAACATAAACCACCACACATGATGTTCTATAATAATAACAGCATAAATCAGAAGACAAAACAATGTCCGAACGCATCCACGCCTACTCCCATGTATATCCCGATTGTCCCTCATACATGGTATCCTATTCAATTGCATGTCATAATGCAGCCCCAAAACAAAGCACAGAAAAAGGGGTGAGTAAAACTCAGTAAGGTTTAAAATACAGTAACATTAATCGGAAAACAACCATGGAACAGCAACATGGTAATTGAGATCCGCATTTCACACAATATCCCCATTTCTTATTAATTCTCTTACCATACCTCAAATTATCCATAGGTAATTATCCTGCATACAAATATCTCATACATACTAATTATGAATAATCACATCATGGTAATAAGTGTTCTCACCCAAACACATCATGCATAATCATCACATATAACTTGCATGAGAAGTGTCTCTACCACACATTCAGATCATTCATAAACATCACATAAACCTGTATGAGAAGTATCTCTACCACACATTCAGATCATGCATAAACATCACATTTAACTTGCATAAAGTGTCTCTACTACACATTCAGATCACACATAAATATCACATATATCAACCTACATATAAAGTGTCTCTAACACACATTTCAAATCTATGCAAGTCGATAAAAACAACCATGCTTAATCGGCCAAAGCATAAGCAATCCCTGCGTACTCCAAACAATCCCTGACAGGAAAGTTTGAAGGAATTTTGCAATTTGGGTAAATTCCCTAATGGGGAAGAATACCCCCTAGTAAGCCGGTGCACTCGTCTACACTAGCCTAGATTCTCAGGGTCCAGATAGTCTCAATAGTTTATCTCCTTATAGCATTGCCGCTCTTCTCTACCCGGGGAGGAAAACCCGTCCTCAAGGGACGTAAAACCCCATCTTTTCGGACATAAAACCCCATTCTTCCGGACGTAAAACCAAATCGATTTAAGCCTCCAATCGATTAACCAGGCAAGCAATTCTCACACAATTGTAGCTAATTGACCAACATCAGCTAACTCGATAAAGTCTCATTCATGAAATCTGCTTCATGATGCACGCAACATGATACATATGTGAGCCCCACATGAATTCTAATCATGTCTAATCATGATACATATGTCTAATCATGATTCTCTACATGAATTCTAATTCAAGGAACTTGCTCCCATCAGCCCCACATGAATCATAATCATAAATATCAACAATTACCATGATTACCCCCACATGTGTGTGTTCTAGATAGAAGCATGTATCTATTAGCATATAAACACGCATTATAGATGGTTCTATTAACATCCTACACACATGCTCTTTAACATCTAATCATGATTCTTTACTGAAATCCTGAGTAAAAAACCATCGAAAAATATCAATTAAGTCAAGTGCGACCTCATGCTAGACCTATATAAGCATATACACACACCATACTTGAATTTAGACATGGTACCATCATTCACCTATAATTTAATCACATTATAAGAAGACATGCAAGTCCATTCTCATATTATAATCATGTTGAAATCATGCTTCAAACATGAGAATCGTTCAATCATGGATTCAAGATAAGTAATACTAACATGTTTAGCCAACAACATGCAATCTCACATATTACTTAAATATTCTTCATAATTTCGAACATCAATATCATGTCATTCCAGTAGATCATTCTAACATAAATTACTCATCATGAACATAAAAAAATGGTATTTAAGAGTAAAAGCATAAAAATATGCAAAAGAAACAAAAATGGCCAAAACTGCACTACTACTGGCCGTTTGAATGCCATAACGGCAAATTCCTAGTTCATCTTCCCCACTTCAAAATCAAAACCGAAACTTCACATACAATTCATAATTCATCAAATCACACTCCCAAATATCATAATAATCCAATCCATGCTTAGAGAACATCAAATTTAACTATTACTAAACAAAAACCCGAATCACATCAAAGATTACTCCTTTCTCAAATCACCATTAAAGCTCATAACCATGGAACCCACTTCAAAACTCAATAAAAACTTGAATTTGAAATCACAACAATGTTTAAGGCCAAAACACTTACCCTCCAACAACTTCTTGACTCGAAATGGCTCTTCAAACACCTTCAAAACCTACCCAAAACATGATTTTTATTAATACATTCACAAATCCGATTTAAAACACCTAAATCTTTTGAAAAACCTTAGATCTAGGGTTCAAGAGATTCAAAAACGAAATTCCCACCATTAGGATTTGAAATAGGAACCCAAATCAGTAGTTTTTGAGTAAAAATTGAGATTAATCCAAAGCAAAGGAAGGGATTTTGAAGATTTAAGAAAAACCCTAAGAGATTAAAGAAATATTAAGCAAATCCATACTTTAATGACTTAATCTCCTTTCTCTTTTAGAAAAATGGGGATTAGGCTCATAAGCTCCAGATCTAAGTCATTTCCCAATTGGGAAATTGGCTGTCATTCCTTTTATAGTAAAGGGTGGGGTAAACCTAAGTAATTAGTGGGATACAAATAGGGTTTTACACTAAAAATGAAAAATCTTTCTTATTTAAACCAAAATTGAAGTCTGAAAATTTTAAAATAATTATTTTCTATCATAGGTTGATGTTAGGGTCATTTAGGGCTAAAAATTTAAATTTTGCACGTAGGGCCCATGGTGGGTCCCGCCCCCTAACTTTTTGGGGGAAAATAGTGAAATTTAAAAAATTCCAAATGACTTAAATTAACTTAAAACCATAATGTGAAGAAAATTTTAATTAAAACCTTCGTTAACCACTTTAATTTCGAAAATAGTCAAAACCGATTAGAATCAACACTAAACCACACAATGACAATTAAGTAGAATTAAAATAAACCGGTTTAAGTTTAGGGATCTTACAGCCCCAACCCAATTGTACCTCCCCATAACTGTTAAGTTATCTATGAAATCACATAGAGATGGGGATACAAATCTGTTGCTTTGTGTGAATAATACTAGAACTCCCATGTGCACGATAGCCAACCGTGCTAAGTCATCGTCAGAGACAGTTTGTCTCTTGTTAGCCACTTCTTTCAACATGTCTTCAATAAGATTATTCTCAGGCCGCTTTCAACAGTCTGTCTCTTCCCCTTACCACTTTCCAATTTGAATGAGTTTCCTTTTCCACTTAAACCCGTGATTATTGCCACTTCATCCACCGTAAGGGGTGTATTTTGCCCCTAATGTTGAATACCTCTTGTGAGTCATCCCAGTACTCACTAGTTAGAATGTCCAGGAGTGGATTGGCTCACAATCATATACTGGGTAGAACCCAGTCTTCACCAAGATTGCCTTACATCCCGACCATGAATCAACAAAGTCTTTTGAAAGTCAGAGTCCCGTTGATTCTCTTCTTCTTCTCTTTTGATGCCTTGTCTGATTCCTCCAATTACTGTATTATTCTAGCTTTACGTATGCAAAATTGGTTTTATATATATATATATATATATATATATATATATAATGTATATTAACAATGGATCGTGACCATAATCAATAGTCGCGTTGATTTACATTTTGTAACTAACTTGCTTATATACGCTAAGTTGATAAATCGTGTTATCAGATACACGATATGATACCTTTTTAGACACGATAACACAACACTTGAATGTCTTGTTTTTCTTGTCGTGTAATAATACATTATGTATGCTACACATATACGATAGGATGACATCTATATCGATTATCGTATTATCAAACACATGATATATTACTTATTGTATACTTGAAAACACGATAAGCTGCTGCAAAGACCTACTTCGTGTATTCTATAACACGAAATACTAAAAATTGTTCATATGAATATACAATGTAGATTTTTAGAAAGGCCTTACCACGAAATTGATCGAAGCCGGATTAACCTCTCGATCGGCCAGTGATTTTCTCCAAAGTTCACTATTTTACCGAAATCGCGTAAGTATACTATTTGACGGAACCTCACTTCATGGCCGAAACTTGATTTGGGGTGGAAATTTTCAAAATCACCTTTCAAAAACAAGAAAAATGGAACTAATGCTGGAGTTTTTCAAAATCTCCTTTCGGAAAAAAGAAAAACCCGTTTGTTCGAAAAAATGGTTGGAGTTTTTCAAAATTGCCGGTCGGATGGGTCGGAAATCCTAACTCACGCCGTGTGAACGCTTTTCACTGCTTTGAATACCGAAATTGATGGTGAGATGAATCGAAAATCGGAACAAAGGCTTCTCACTAAGGAATTGCCAGTCTGTTAAGTCATTTGCTTGTGAATGCGATTGTCTGAGGGTTTTACACAATATAAAACCCTAAGCCCTGACAGAGGTATTTCTTTCTAAAACTTCCCATATATCATGTAAGTCTAGATTTGATGACATTTTTTGGGAAAACCAGATAATATAAAATATTGTATTATTCAACTAGGCAATATGGAAAAAAAACTCTTCTTTATTTGAGTAAAACCACCATTCACATACTTCCCATTAACAACATAAGATCGAAAATAGAAGAAAACAACATAAAGGAAGGACAAATGATACTTAGAAAAGGGCTGATCCGAAGAGCTTCATCATACCAAAGGTGGCCAACATAGCCAGCCATCCCCCAATCAGCACTCTCATACAAGACCTCCACATAGGGGCCCTCCCAAGCCTGGCCCCCAGCCCACCAAACACTAAGAGCGCCATGCTCACCACGGCAGCCACCACCAACAGCCTAACCTTGTAGCTAGTCACAAAGGCCGCGCTTGTAAGGGGGACCATGGCTCCGGTGGCAAACGCGATGGCTGACGCCACCGCCGCCTGCACCGGGCTAGGTAGGTGCAGCTTCCCCTCCCCTTGGCCTTCCTCCTCACCTCCCTCATCACCCTCTCTCAATTTCTTCTTCCTTTCCATTTGGGCCACTTCAATGTCCACTTGGGAATACACGGACACAAACTCCCCGATGGCCATGCTGCATGCTCCGGCAATGAGGCCGGCGAATCCGGACACTATCATGGCCTTCGTGTCGGTCTTCACTGCCCCCACTCCCATCATCAGCGATGCAGTGGAGACAAGACCATCGTTTGCACCAAGAATGGCAGCTCTCAGCCACTGAGCTCGCTGGGAGTAGTTTAGTTCCTTCTCCTCCATTTGTCTGACCAGCTGGTGATCAATATCAATGGCCAACTTGCCTTTGTCTGAAGCTGTTTGTCTGCATGAGCTTGGTTCATGTGCTGCTTCCATAGTGATCAATCAGTAGTGCAGTGAACAAGAAGAAGCTAATGATGCTGCAAATCAATTTAGCTGAAGTGTGGATAGCACACGCCTCAGGATGAGGTATTTATAACCTCTCTCTGGTTTATATTTTTCATGAGAGGGTGGTGGTGGCCACTTTGGCCTAAAGTAGTGTGCACTGTGAACAATATGTTCTTTTGACTCAAAATAAAACAAAGTTATGTTAAAAAAAATTGATCAGCAATCAGATCAAATTCTATAGCAGGTGACCAATATCAACAAGGTCTGTATGCAACAATGAACAATGGATTATTATTATTCTAATAGAACATGCTTATCTCTTTAGATCACATCGTGGAAGTGATAATGGCTTTCTGAATCAATGCGCACTGTCTGGTTACCCCCATAGAACTAAAAAATGGGAGGGAGTGTGTGCTCCACACGGCAAAGCATGCTATTAACAATTTAATGTATAATGACATGGACTTTTGTTCCCACTTAATAGGATTCATGTTTTTTTTACTACATACAATATTGTTCATTAGCCTTGTTTGTCAAACTTTAGAGGTTAGTGGGACTTGATTTGCCTTATTAGGCATATTATTTGGTAACCTGTCGGGTTAGGTCAACAGGCATCTACTAGAGTAATTATCTACTTGGGGACAGGCCCATGGGCCTATGTGAGAGTAATTGGCTACTTAGGCACAGATGGAAACAACTAATAAGCATCCAGAACGCTACTCAAGCTTGCAGCCCGGCCCAGTTACGATCGCATGGCTATGAGGCCCAGGATGAGTAGTTTGTTACCCTTTATTTAGACAGCCTGCCTACGCTTCCTATACGTATTTGGTAGATAGGCTATGAGGCTTAGGAACCGTAAATATTCATCAACCGTATTAATAGGGTGGGCTGGCTAAAAGAGTGATCAGTGAACTAATCATCCATATAAATAGGAAAAAGTTGAGGTGAGCCTGGGCCATTTACCCCGTGAGTAGCATGGGCCGTCGGATTTCGGTGGGCCTGGGCTCACACAGCTGAGCATGAGCCCAGGCTCACCTCAACTAAGCTTATATAAATATCCATTGGAAATACTTTACATAAACATGTGTAGCATTTTTCTCGTGTGCATCTACATGGATAAATGAAATTTTTTCTCATTACTGTTATCAAGTGCCCTTTAATAATTTTTTCTCACTTCCCAACCATATATATATATAAAATTTTTTTTTTGACAAAATTGATGTTAATGGAGACTAGCAGTTGCATGTAGGCTAGTGAGCTGTAGCAAGTATATATAAAAAAATGATAATCACTTAACAAATCTTTTCAACAAACCCCTTTAACAAGGTTTTTATTGGATAGAAAATATTCATTAAGCGAGCCTTATGTGAGGCTCACATAATACTCTGTCCAACCAAAGTATTTGTTGGGTGTTCATCACTATTGCTATATATAAGCCAAAATAAAAATGTTGTATTGAAAAAAATCACTAGCAATGCATCCCTGACTTGAAGAAAATATAACTTTTTCATGGTTTGGCGTGCTTCAACTAAATTCACCGTATTTCTTGATGATCAAAGCCAAAATTATAGGAACCTCTAACTTATTGATAAGAAATCACTAGCAATGTTTCACATCTAATTTACCATCCATATGTACTATCTAGTGCTCTTTAACTAACATAGACATACTTTAGTTCAATAAATTATTGATAAGTAATCTTCATCTTTGTAGTTTAACATTTACAAATACTACTCTGCCAAAAAAAACATATACAGATTATCATAGTTTACTATTGAAAGCCAAAAGATGTGTACCATAGATTTGTATAATTTCCAATACAATCCCACAGTTTCAATAAAAATTTGGCACTATATCATCATTAGTACCCTCAAAATTAAAAATATGTGAAATACTACGTGCTTATGCCCTTACTACATTTAAGCAAAGTAAATATGATTAAACAAGTTCATTCATATAACTTATTTCCATGTGCGCTCGTTAATACTAATAATAATTAAGAAAATAGACTAAGAAGTTGTTGATTGAACTTCTTGACTCTGATACCATGTTAATAAAAATTTATTACAAATTTTTATCATACTTAAACTTTTCCATGGCTAAGTTCCTTAAAAAGAAGAAAATTAAGAGGGCAAAGGGGATAGCATGTTAATAGGAAAGATCACTATTTTCATCTTACACTTTTACACAACGTTTTCAATCTAAAAGTCATTTCTTTCCAAGCAGAAGAAGAGATTCACACGGCCGGTTGAACCCGATTGCAAACCGGCACTCGGCTCCTTAATGCGCGCGACCCGGTCTGGTTCTCATAAATTATTGTAGTAAAATAAAAAAGGCCACGATCAATGCTTAAAACGATCTTGGCCGTCCATTGCCTTGCCAATCGGATTGCCTCATAATTTCCCCACCCAGCGCGTCCCGGTCGCCCAAATCTCGGCAATGGAGGCCGGATCCCGCGGCGCCGACGCGGCGGCGGAGGAGGAGCTGGCGCCGATCGAGCGGCTTCCTCCGGACGCGCTACACCAGATCCTTGCTCGGCTCTCGCTGCGCCGCGCCATCGCCTGCCGCGCCGTCTGCCGCCTCTTCCGCCAAACCCTAGCCTCCCCCTGCCTCCTCCCCCTCCTCCCCCCTCTGCCCCTCCTCGCCCTCCGCGGATCCTCCGCCGCCGGATCCCACTTCCTCGCCCTCGACCCGGGCGGCGACCGCTGGCTCCGCCTCCCCCTTGACTTCCTCGCCTCCTCCGCCGCTTCCCCCGTCGCCGCCTCCCCCGGCCTCCTCTACCTCTGGGTCGACTCCCCCGAGCCCTCCGCCCACAAGACCCTTGCCGCCTGCAACCCCCTTACTCACCGCTTCCGCCGCCTACCCCCGCTCGGCTCCGCCTGGGCCCGCCATGGTGCCGCGCTCGCCGCCCCCGGAGGCCGCGTCCTCGTACTCTCCGAGCTCGCCGTACTCTCCCTGGCTAGTCCCTCCGGGCCTTGGCAGAAGCTCTCCTCCAACCTCGCGTCCAAGCCCCGCAGCCCGATAATTGTGGGCGGCTCCGTCTATGCCCTCTGCGACGCAGGGTCTCCCTGGCGCAACCAGTGGCGGCTCCTCTCCTTTTCTCTTTCGGACCTCGCCGTGTCCGGGAGCGGGTCGCGGCGGGCGACGTGGACTCGGCTGGAGCGGCATGAGTGGGCGGACGTCTTCGACATCCTGAAGCGGCCGAGGCTGGTGCCCGGGGCATCCAGCGGAGGGGGAGGTTCCGGAGAGATCTTGATGGTCGGGGGACTGAAGTCGTCGTTCGCGCTGAACGCTGCCTGTTCGACGATACTAATCTTGAGGCTGGACTTGGGAAGCCTGGAGTGGGATGAGGTGGGCCGGATGCCGGGAGACATGTACCAGAGTTTCTGTGAGTCCGGCAAGTTCAAGGTGTTTGGAGGAGGAGGGAGGGTATGGTTCTCCGGCAAGCGAGTTGGGAAGCTCGCCATGTGGGGTGCGACGGGGTGGAGGTGGGTGGATGGGCCTCCGGGGAGCGGAGGTGGTGATCGGCTAGTCCGGGGTTTCGTGTTTGATGCCAATCTCACCGCCGTGCCTTGAAAATGGATTCATGGGTATGCAAGTTTGTACCTTGTTCTCTTCGGAAATGTTGCTTTTGATGCTTCTCATTTCTGATTTAGTTTTTTTTGCTTTGAAATTTGATTTTTAATTGCAATGTTCGAGCTTTTATTACATTGTAAGTAGCGATCATCTTCTTTGTCATGTTGAATGCGGCCGGGAACTGCTACTGGTGAGTACGTATTCAATGAGCCTAGTTAAAAGCGGTAGGTTTTACTTATTAGCAGTTTCTTAAATCTCTTTAAGATGGAAGGCGAGAAACATTGGCTACTAATCCTTGGACGGCTTTCATTAAAAATTAAATTAAATTCCTTAGATAGCGGTCTTTACCATGCGTTCAACTAGGTGTTATGGCTTTTTCGGCAACATTGCCACCATTGAACTTTAAAAAAATCGACTTATTTTAGGACTTACTTTGTTTTGATTAATTATAGTTTAAATAGGATTTATGATTTCTAGGCTTATTGTTTCCTATTATAATTATGACTATAAATTAGGCTTCTGCCCGATTGCTACAGTATAGGAACAGTGATTTTAGTTGAATAGAATCGAATAGTTAGCCCTCATTTTTCTTCTAATAATCTCTCCGCTTCCATTACTACTCACTTTATATCTCCACTTAAAGATGCAACACTAGGTTATGGCAAAGGATGAATGCATCTATTTTTTCCTTTTGTTTTATGTATATTTGTTTTTGGCTTGCCTTAATTTGATCAGCTTGTACCATGTTATTAAATTACATACTTCTGTACCTGTTCTATAACTAGATTTGGCTATAAATGACTAAAGATAAAAGTCTTCATTCTGATTTTCCTGATCTATGCACCTTTCTGCCTCTTGCTAAGACCTTTTCTAATTGTGTGGTAGATAATCAATATCCTGTCTTTTTTGTTTTTTTCGTGGACTAATAACCTAGAAAAGAGACACTTGGTTATCTCATAACGAACCCATGGAGGGAGTTGTTTTTTTCCTTATGGTTGTTAATCTCCAAATTCAATGTCTTCTATGATTTGTATTTGATCTTGGGAACCCTGGATTCTTGTTTCAATATTTTATTAAAGTTTAGTTTCTGGGTTGCTTGGCATCACATAAACTTTTTGCTGAAATAGAATGGGACACTATTAGGTTGGAGGTACTTTTATACTTTTCTTTTTGACTTTTCATGCTTCAGATGTCAATGAAATATGCATACGTTGAGTCTTGTTGTTGAAGGCTCATTTTCAATGGTCAGTTGAATAGTGATAGTTTGATACTTGCAATTATAGTTTTTGGCCCAAAAAGATATAATAACGGGGCCATATGATTACATATGACATAGCTTTCTGTTATCTATAAATTTTGTGTTTTCTTAAGGAGTTATATTGTGGTAGGAATCGAAAGATTTTGATTTTGAAGCTTCAGCTAACCGGCTGAGTTAGTATTTTCAATAGAAAGCATTTCCATGTGTGCAAGAGATATTAATGAAATCTGTGGTATAAAAAACAAACAAACTAAGAAAAGTCTTCTTTTGAACTTTTGTGGATAGTGGATACACCATTTGTCTTCTACTTGTCAGCTTATGAGTTCCATTTGCAAGGGCATAAATGTGGGCTGCATTTATTTAATTTTATCAATTTTGAACTGTGTTATTCTGATAGTGTTCAAATGTATACATATCTCTGTCTTGAACATATTCTGTTTACTTCAGTTTGCATTTCTTGTTGGTAGCTTTGGGAGTGGCATCTAGTTGTGCACAGGTGGGACAACGATCCGGTTAGTTTTTGTTCATTATAATGATATGTGCAACAAGATTGGTTAATTTCTGTCCTGCTTGTGGATGTCATTAAGCTAAGCTGTTATTGTAACAGTTTTATCTTTTTACTTTTTAAATGGTTTTCTTCATTTTGTTTGTGGTCTTCAATAATATGGGGCTCGTCTTTTGTTCCTCTTTATTCCATTTTAGATTGCTTCTGTGTTCTTTAGTTAGACATAATTTCATCAAAGGTTAAACTTAAAACATTTATGTTTAGGACGTTTCTGATTTTAGGGAACTGTTTCTCAATTTTTGGTCAAACCAATCTTGGCATAATGAAAGTTTTTTTATTTTCCTTCACTGAAAGCAAGGATCCTGCAGCTTGGTTAAAGCCATGCGTGTCTTTGTACCACTTGGGTGACTCTGAGTAGTTGGCTTTGGTTGTTGCAGAAATTTTCATTTGGCCATTGGCAGGGCTGCTGGGTTGAATGGTGCTGTTGTTCTGGACATGGCAATGCTTTATTTAGCTGTTCTTGTCACAGACATGCATATAGCAAACATTAAGAGATCATCTATACCCACGTCATCATTTCATTTATAATGTTCGTTTGTATTTCCACAATTCTGTGGTGTTTACCGTGATTTTGTCTGATATCTTAGACAGTCAGGCCCGATTATTCGGAAGAGCAAATATTGAATTGGATTTGGTTGTTGCTTGAATTTTCATTTGGGCATAGGTAGGGCTGCTTTGTAGAATGAATAAAGTGCTTTTGTGAACATGGCAGGACTTTATTGAGTTATTCATAGTTGTCACAGATGTGCATATAACAGACATTAAACAATCATCTCATGCTCATGTCTTCATTTTGTCTATAATGTTCTGTTTGTCATTTCATCATTCCATGATGTTTACTTCGATTTTGTAGTTAGGCTTATAGGATGATATGTCTAGAAAGCAAATATTGAGATGTTTTTTTTGTGTGTCTCTGTTCACATTCTATAGCTTATTGTTCTTTGCATTCTTTGACATCATCATCATGGACACCTTATCCCAGCTGTCTTGGGTCGTCAACATGGATTCTTTAGCACCATTTGGCTCTTGTATATTGCATTCTTGACATAATAAGAGAAATTATAATTAGGTTGTTGTGGGACAGATGTAACATTTACTTTAATTTAAAAAGAATCTACAGGTTGTTTACTGACAGGTTTCTTTTTGGGACTTGGAAGATAGATTTGAAAAAGTATATTTCTTTGATTTAGTCGTGTTTGTAACTTTTTATTTGTTTCTTTGATTTAGTCATGTTTGTAGCTTTTTATTTGTTTCTTTGATTTAGTTGTGTTTGTAGCTTTTTACGGATGGTTGTACTAATGTAGAATCAATAGATTTGAAGTTGAAGGAAATTATTTAGGTGCTTACTTTTGACTTCAATTTCTACTAAGTTTAGTTTCATTAACTAATTATTTCTGTGTTCCTTGCCATTTGTTGCATTTGTCAACAATTCGTTGTGCGGAATCAATGCTCAATCAGTGAGGATTTGACTTATGAACAACCTTGCCTAGGCGGGCACCACATACGGAGCAACAGTAACAATGAGAAGTTTCGTGAGGCATCAAGAACTGTTTAGGTAATCTACTGCCTGAAGCTCTTGACAGAGGAGTTGAGTTTTCTTTTTTGTATTTGTGAGATGAATTAATTGCGGGGTTTCATCAAAAGATATGGAATGTCAGAATGGCAAAAATTATTCCGAGGATGAAGTGGTTGTAAGCAGGATGCGGCTTCAGATCATCTGGACAAGATAATTTCTTGTGAGTGAATATTTTTTTCTTGAAGATTGTTGTAAGATGTCATTTTGAGCATGGTATAGTCCCTGCTGTTGTCCAAAAGAAAAGGTTGTCTCTAGCAAAACATTGGCTTTTATTCATGTGTGGTTACAAATTCTGTATTCTTGAAAATATTCTTCACAATTTCCGTTCAATCATAGTGTATTATTCTAATTAAAAGTTTTGTAAATCTAAGTACTCCTTCTGCCCTATATTAATGGCTACATCTGTTTTTTTTCAAAATGAACTAATTTAGAGCGCAAAAAAGAAGGGAGAGGAAGGACACAAAGAGAGAAGGTCTAATTGATTAGTTATTTGCCCATCCTGTTTTTCATGGGCTATGAGAGGTATCTTTACTGTTAGAGAGTTTATGCTTCAAGGATGTATTTATAATATCGGCAATGGTTGTTTTGTTTCAACATGGATGGATCCGTGGTTGGATGGGAGTATTTTATATCACAGATTTCGCCATCGCACTAATCTGCAACTTGGTGGATAATTTATAAATAGGTTCAGCCACTTTTTCTCGAATGCTTTATGGAACCTATAACAGGGACTTTTCCCTTAGAAAGCAAGTTGTCGTGACTGTCCTTAATAGCAATCAGCCATCCTTCAACAACCTAGACGATTCATTAGGTTGGGGCTCCTCCTCTGGTAAATTTTGTTAGAAGTGGGTATTATGAAATAGGTTAAGCTTATATTATTTAAATAGGTATTATAATAGTTATGTGGGTAAAATTTATAATACTTAAGTGGGTTAAGCCCATTTAGTAGAGAGAGTTTAAACTCACTTTATATTGAATGAGAATAACACATGAGAATTGGTTGAAGGAGTGAATAGTTTTATATCGCCTAGGTGAGTATTAGTTTGGTTTTTCATGTTAAGCCTTCAGCTAACCCACTTTTGTGAGGGAAAGAGATGTTGGATAAATGTACCTAAGTGGGCTAACCTACGCGCGCCGTCGCCGGTTCGGTTCGCACGCGCGGCCAGCGGGCCGGGTTGGGTCAATATAATAATATAATTTGGGGACAAATTTATTTGGTGTATTTAATTAGTTTGAGTCCGGTTTGTTTTCACTAAAGATTGTGTCCTTCATGGATGGACGCATTCGTTTGGACTGGAATGGGTATCTTCAACAGGCTTTTCTATAAAATCATTAAAATTGATTTCTTCTTTAATCGCATTTGGGATTTTTCGTCCATTTTCATTCTCTGTGTCTGTGTTAGCATACTCTCTATGATTTTTCGTCCATTTTTATTCTTTGTGTCTGTGTTAGCATACTCATTATGGTTCGCTGCATATACTGTGTTGGAGGTGCTCCTACAGTGTATGGTTGACCATCTTATCCTGGGAGGCAGACGCCCGCGAGTCCTAAGCACTTATAAGGGAGGGCGAATTATGTCTTAAGATTGTTATATCTTCGTATCTTTGCCTTATTTGTGATGAGAAATCTTACTGAAATAATTATGACCAAATCAAGTAATTACTAAAATGATTATGACAGAATTCTATACATATTTTCGTCCTTGATTAATTTGCATGTAGAATAGTATATTTTAAAGTCATATTATGTGAATTTCAGGAATTTTACTGTTCATCATTACTTCCTGAAATATTTTACTGTTTTACGTGTAAATTTTAGAATTTTTTCATCCTGTGCGTACTGTTCATAAGTTTGAACATTCACTGTTAATCATTCCTTAGGTTACTGTTCATAATTTTAATATACAATACGTAACCTTTATTAAGTTTCCTGTTCAGAAAATTGTAAACTTTACTGTTTAAACTTTTACTGTTTTAAAAATTCTGAAAATTCACTTTTTACAAATTTCGAAAGTTATTGTTCATTAATTTTGAAGTTTACTGTTTAAAAATTTTCTAAAAATTCACTGTTCACAAATTTCGGAAGTTACTGTTTATTAATTTTGAAGTTTACTGTTTGAAACTTTTTTGATTGTTCACTATTCAAAAATTTTCAGCAGTTTCCTGGTTATTAATTTCTGAAGTTCACTGTTTAAAATTTCCTGAAAAATTCAGCGTTCAAAAATTTTGGAAATTTACTATTCATTAAATCAGATAGTTCACTGTTCATCAATTTTTAGACGTTTACTGTTTCTAAAATTCCTACAGTTTACTATTCAAAATTCTCTGTGCATGTATTCCGAAATTTACAGTTTTATATAGATTTCGAAATTCACTGTTTTGGCTAAAATTTGAAATTTACTATTCTGTGCCTAGATTTCAAAATTCACAGTTCTACATAGACTTTAAAATTCACTGTTCTGTGTGAAGATTTCGAAATTCACTGTTAATTTTTAAAGCTGAGTTAATCTTCTGTTCTTTGAAACAGAAATTGATGTTGAAGGTACCCACTTGACATCGGTACTTATTCCCACTTCGGTGATTGCTCCTCATCAAATTAAAGGGGGGAAACCCGAAAAGTTCAATGGTGCGAAATTCAAACAATGGCAGCAGAAAATGCTCTTATATCTCACCACACTAAACTTAGCTCGCTTCTTTCAAGAGGAAGTCCCTATTCTCACTGAGGAGAAAAGGGAAGACAAGACGGCTGTTACGGCAGTAGATGCATGGAAACATGCGGATTTCTTATGCCGTAATTACATCCTTAATGGGTTGGACAACACATTATATAATGTATACAGTTCGATGAAAAGTACTAAGGCACTGTGGGAGCCATTAGACAAGAAGTACAAGATTGAGGATGCTAGAACGAAGGAATTCGTAGTCGGCAAATTTCTGGACTTCAAAATGGTGGACTCTAAAACTGTGATCAGTCAAATTCAAGAACTCTAAGTTATCCTGCATGATATTCATGCGGAAGGCATGACTTTAAGTGAGTCTTTCCAGGTGGCAGCTATAATAAAAAAATTATCACCATCCTAGAAGGATTTCAAGAACTATTTAAAGCATTAGAGAAAGGAGATGAACATGGAAGATTTAATTGTGAGGTTAAGGATTGAAGAGGATAACCGTGCTTCTGAAAAGAAAATTAGGGGTCATGGCATAGAAGCCAAGGTCAATGTTGTGGAACAAGGCCATAAAAGTAATAGCTTCAACAACAAGAAGAGGAAGCATTATGCTAGATAGTCAAACAATGACTCTAACAAAGCCAAATTCAATGGCAAGTGTTATGTCTGTGGCAAAATGAGCCACAAGGCTAAGGATTATCGGAAACGGAAGAAACAAGATGATTCGAAGAAGAAGAAGAATGCACAAGCCCACATGACTGAAGTGGAGACTCTCTCCACTAATGTGAATGACATCACCTTTCTGCTGTTGTTTCGGAAGTGAACATGGTCACGAACGCTCACGAATGGTGGGTCGACACCGGGGCTACTCGACATGTTTGCTCTAATAAGAAGATGTTCTCAACTTATCAGCCCGTAGAGAATGGTAAACAGTTATTTATGGGCAACTCCTCTACTGCAAAGGTTGAAGGACTTGGCAAGGTCGTGTTGAAGATGACTTTAGGAAAATAGCTCACACTCAATAATATGCTATATGTGCCGAAAATTCGAAAGAATTTTGTGTCCGGATCCTTGCTGAGCAAGAATGGCTTCAAGTTAGTTTTTGAGTCAGATAAATTTGTTTTAACCAAGGGAGGGTTGTATGTGGGCAAAGAGTACTTAAATGAGGGGCTTTTCAAGCTTAATGTACTCATTATTGTACCTATTTCTGTTATTAAGAATGCAAATGCTTCTTCCTCGTATATATTTGAGTCATGTGATGTGTGGCACGCTAGATTAGGCAATGTTAATTATAATGCTTTACGAAGATTGATTAATATGGAATATCTGCTTAAGTTTAATATTGACTTAAGTTATAAATGCGAAACTTGTGTGGAATCGAAATTAACAAGAAAATCTTTCCAACGTATTGCAAGATGTACTGAACCTCTTGAGTTAATTCACAGCGATATATGTGATTTAAAACTTGTTCAAACAAGAGGAGGTAAAAAGTATTTTATTACATTTATAAACGATTGCACTCGTTATTGTTATGTCTACTTGCTAAGAAGTAAAGATGAGGTCATCGACATGTTTATATTATATAAAACAGAAGTTGAGAATCAACTTGGCAAGAAAATTAAAATTCTAAGAAGTGATAGAGGTGGGGAATATGAATCACCTTTTGGTGATTTTTGTTCACAACACGGTATTATACACTATACGACGACACCCTATTCACCTCAGCAAAATGGAGTTGCTGAACAAAAAAATAGTACTTTAAAAGAAATGATGAATGTCATGTTAATAAGTTCTGAATTACTCCAGAACATGTGGTGGGAAGCTTTACTTTCAGCAAATTATATTCTTAACAAAATACCTTATAAGAAAACCTTGCAAACATTATATGAATTATTAAAAGGTCAAATGCCTTCCTACAAATTCTTAAAAGTATAAGAGGTGTTTGGCAAAAGTGGTGGTACCTAATCCTGAGAGAATTAAAATTGGAGCAAAAACTATTGACTGTGTATTCATTGGTTATGCTAATAATAGCAGTGCATATTGCTTTCTTGTTCATAAATCGTATATTCCTGATATAAATGTCAATACTGTGATTGAATCCAGGAATGTTTCGTTTTTTTAAAATATTTCACCGTAAAATTCTACACAAAAGGAAAGTTATTTTAAAAGAACTTTAGATGTTGAAAAGGACAATAGTGAAGACTAAGAGGGAGAATATGATGAACCTAGACGTAGCAAATGTGCTAGAACATCAAAATCCTTTTGTCCAGACTTTTTAACTTATTTGTTAGAAAATGAGCCTCAAAGCTTTAAGGAAGCCATGTCATCTCCTAAAGCACAATATTGGAAGGAGGTAGTAAACAGTGAAATTGAATCCATTATGCAAAATCATACTTGGGAATTGGTGGATCTACCGCTAGGGAGTAAACCTCTAGGATATAAGTGGATATTCAAGAGGAAGATAAATGCTAATGGATTAATTGACAAATATAAAGCTAGACTTGTTATCAAAAGATCTAAGCAAAAGGAAGGTTAAGATTATTTTGATACATTTTCACCAGTTACAAGGATAACTTCCATTAGGATGTTAATCGATTTTGCTACTTTAAATAATCTTGAAATATATCAAATGGATGTAAAAACCGCATTATTGAATGATGACTTAAATGAGAAAATTTATATGCAACAACCTAAAGGGTTTGTTGTACCGGGCTAAGAAAATAAAGTGACAGACTTGTTAAATCTCTTTATGGGCTTAAATAAGTATCTAAGCAATGACATGAAAAATTTGACAAAATGATGATGTCAAATGGATTCAAAACTAATAAATATGATAAATATATTTATGTAAAAGACAGACCTAAAGGCTATGTCATTGTATGTCTTTATGTGGATGATATGTTAATTATTGGTAGCAATGATGATATCATTAAAGCTACAAAGAAGATGTTGAACAAACAGTTTGACATGAAGGATATAAGTGTTGCAAATATAATACTAGGGATGAAAATCACTAAAACATTTGATGGATATGTATTATCTCAATCTCATTACATTGAGAAAATCTTAGAAAAATTTAATTAGAATGATAATCGTCCAGCGAGAACACCTGTCGATGTGACATTGCACTTAAGCAAAAACACGGGTGAGACCATAGCACAACTCCAATATTCTTAAATTATTGGAAGTCTTAATTACATTATGAATTGTACGAGCCCCGACATAGCATACTAAGTGAATAAATTGAGTAGATTTAATAGCAACTCAGGGGCAGACCACTGGAAAGCTGTAGTCAGGGGTTTTAGATACCTGAGATATACCTTGAACTATGGGCTGCATTATACTCGGTATCCAGCAGTATTAGAGGGTTACTGTGATGTAAATTGGATATCTGATACAAAAAACTCGAAATCTACAAGTGGATGTCTTTACTCTTTGAGGTGCAACAGTGTCTTGGAAATCCTCGAAACAGACGTGCATAGTAAGATCCACCATGGGATCTAAATTCATTGCATTTGATAGAGCAGGCGAAGAGGCTGAGTGGCTTCATAATTTTTTAGAGGATATTCCAATGTGGGGGAAACCTGTGCCACTTATTTGCATACATTGTGATAGCTAATCGGCTATAGGAAGGGCACAAAGTAACTTGTATAATGGTAAGTCTCGACATATACGTCGGAGGCACAATACTATAAAACAATTGCTCTCTAGTGGAATAATTTTCATTGAGTATGTTAGGTTAAAAGAAAATATTGCGGATCCGCTTACTAATGGTTTGACCAAAGAACAAGTGAGCAGCTCATCGAGGGGAATGAGTTTGAAGCCTATACATTAAGAATCACCATAATGACAACCAAACCTTATTGACTGGAGATCCTAAGATATAGGTTAAAAGGGACAACCGAATTGTGGGGGATTTAAGAGGAATCACTATTGAGATAAAATATCGCCCACATTTCTATGATGAGATAGTGATGCCTGTAGAGTGAATCAAGATAAGCTTTACTTTTAATGGTTCTCATAGCTTGAATTAATTCGAGATGGGTATTGCAGGATACTCCTAATGAGAATCACTTATATGAGTGTGAAAGGGCCGCTTCTATGAGGATTTTAAGGCTAAATTTTCTAGAACACTCATGAAACTAAGTTTGTTTAGGGCCGCAATGAACACAATCATGAGAACTACAGTGTGTCTGAGAAGTGATTGTGTGAATTCTATTGTCTCAGTTTACCCGAACGGCTGAACAGTTCAAGACATCATGTTCACTGATTAGCCAGTAGACCCGATAGTTTTTATAAGGGAATGTTCAAATCCAAAAGCTACCTCACCCCCATGCATGATCTTTTAAATATTGCTTTCACGGTTTATCTGCATTGTTTTGCCTAGTTATCCAGCCAATTCTCATTCATGTGGGGGATTGTTAGAAGTGGGTATTATGAAATGGGTTAAGCCCATATAATTTAGATGGGCATCATAATGGTTATATGGGTAAAGCCCATATTACTCAAGTGGGTCAAGCCTATTTGGTAGAGAGAGCCGAAGTCCACTTCATATTGAATGAGAATAACACGTGAGAATTAGTTGAAGGAGTAAATAGTCCCACATCGCCTAGGTGAAGTTGATGGTGTTGGTATATAAGGCATTAGTTTGGCCTTTCATGTTAGGCCCTTGGGCCAACTAACTTTTGTGGGGGAGAGAGATGTTAGACCAATACACCTAGGTGGGCTAACCCACACGCGCGCCTCCACCGCCATCTATCCGCCGGCTCGGCTCAGTTCGGTTCGGTTTGCATGTGCGGCTGGGTCGGGTTGGGTCAACATAATAATATAATTTTGGGACAAATTTATTTGGTATATTTAATTGGTTTGGGTCTAGTTTGTTTTCACTAAAGATTATGTCCTTCACAGATGGACGCATCCATTTGGACTGGAATAGGTGTCTTCAATGGGCTTTCTTATAAAATCATTGAAATCAATTTCTTCTTTAATCGCATTTGGGATTTTCTGTCTATTTTCATTCTCTGTGTCTGTGTTAGCATATTCACTGTAGTTCACTGCATATACCGTGTTAGAAGTGCTCTTACAATGTATGGTTGACCGTCTTATCCTAAGAGGCAGACGCCTACAAGTCTTAAACACTTATAAGGGAGGGCAAATTCTGTCTTAAGGGCAGAGTGGATTACTTAATTCGGTCATAATCATTGCAGTAAGATTTCTCATCACAAACAAGGCAAAAGTACAAAGATATAACAAATTCACTTATAAGAAAGCTTGGAATTTTATTAGATGCAACAATCTTCCATTGGTATGCCATTGCCTGGCATAAACATGGAGTAAGTAGATATGCTTTCGTATCCTGGCTTCCCTCTAATGGTCTTATGACTCATGACAACTTGCAAAAGTGGGGGATTCTTATAACAAGCATATGTATGCTTTGTTTTTCAAACTCTGAAACTCGCAATCACCTCTTCTTCCAATGCACTTACTCCAAGGAAGTGTGGCAAGGTTGCCTGCACGCTTGTGGGATGCGTAGGGTGGTCAATGACTATAATATGGAAATTGCTTGGGTTGTTTCTTTTATTAATAATAACGAGTATGCAGGCAAGGCTATTCAAACAATTGCAGCAGTTTATCTCTGCTTCATCTGGGGTGAAAGAAATCAGCGAACCTTTAATGAAATTTATTCCAGGCCCCCGTGCTCCCATAGCAGCTATTACTAGGCAAGCTAAATGCATTCTTGAAGCTCACAATTTGCGTGCCTTGATTAAACAGAATGCTCCCTATATTGGATGTCTTTGACATTAATTCTGTGTCATTTCATTTTGACTCTTGCATCTCCTAGCTCTCGGCTTGTGAGTTGCAGGGAGTTTGCCTTGTTATCGCTGTTTATCAACCTCCCCTTTGTTTTTGTGGTGTTCGCCGCTTTTTCTTTAATGCATTTTATTTATCCAAAAAAACTAGGCTCTCAGCCCAATACATAGGTGCGTGTCCCCTGTTTTTTGCTCGTAGGTCTGCTAATCACGCATCTTAATCTCGCTAAGCTTAAGTCAAAGCACCTAAAGTGCCTAAATGTTGCCCACTATGTCCTGTTGTGCTTGTCCTCTAAGAGATTGCCCTTATGCACACGCCTTATCCTCAAGGCAGATTAGAAGGAAAGTCATCCTTGAGTAAGTAGCATCTTCAAGAGTTTACCCGTGCCACGAATTGAAGATCTCAAAGAGATTACGGCCCGAACGGCATACTCAACATATGTCCAAAATGGAGGCCCTTTGCAAGAGTGGAACCATAGGCTGCAACGAGGGAGGGGAACCTGGGTGCTCAGCTGAGAGGAATCCCTGACAAATCGACGAAGTCAGGACACATGGAAGACCATGTGTACCATGGCTTTAGTCAAAAGAAGAAGCCGATATGCCATAATTAATACGATCAAGTATTTATACAATCCATGGAACCTGTGGTCCAGCTTAGCATTGGTCTACTAATAGAGGGAAGTCTAGTGAAGAAGCTGATAGTTGACATAGACCTACTTCGTCTAATTTTGGCCCCTGGACAGTCTTCTTGAGTTGACGAAGCACCTCATCAAGAGTAAGTAGAATGTAATTAACTTTGGCTATAGAGGAGCGGTGCAACACTAGCTCAACACTGTAGGAGGTGTTCTTCCTTACACAATCTCAAACAATGTGAAGCCGATGGTTGAATTGTACGACCACTTTGCCCATGATAGGAGCTGGAGCCACCAATGAGGCTGCTCCTTAGCGAAGCAATGCATATTATGCTGAAGACAACGGTTGACAACTTCTATTTGGTCTTCGGTCTAAGGATGGTAGACGGAACTCAACTAAAGTGCAATACCAAGGATTTTTCCAAGAGAAAATGTAATATTTTATTTTCAAATTTTCTATTTTTCATTGGTAAGCCATCGACATATTAGTGCTCACATCTGAAAATAGTGTTTTCAAGTTAGAAGTCACTGACATGTTAATGGTTGTGGCAGTGAAATCATAAGTTGCAATTTTAGGGCTCTTTGAACGATTACACCCTATTTAAAGGGAGGAAATCACAAGATTTTGGGTTTAGGGGAAGTCTATGTAGAGTCCAAGCGTGAGTGGGTGTTATGGAGCGGAGTAGCAAGAGGACTCTCGCGAAGAAGATAATTCTGTGTAGATTTGAGGTCGAATTACACCGCACCATTTTTTGTTGTTTATTGTTGATTTACATGATTTTCATTCTTCCTTAAGTTTTTGGCACATTTGATCATGCATGGGAGCTTTCTAAGAGGATTTTACCATATGTAGTGCAATAATGGTGATTTCACTTTACAATGGTTTCATAGTCTATTTTCTAGTATAAACTATAAATAATTTAATCTTCGTGAAGGTTTTACCTTGTTTTGATCAAAGAAAATGTTCGAAGAACCTGTGCGGTCTTTGTTTGTTTTCTTCTTGATCATGTCGATGGTAGGAGGAAGATCTTGTGAAGGCATAACCACTGACATGTCAATAATTTCATCGATGGTAGGAGGAAGATGAATAATACTGGCATTGGCAGACTAAGCTGTGTTGGTGTTAAACTGGTCATTGGCAATGTAGTTGACGCGTTGGTGTGGCATCTGTAAGGTGGACTCCCACAATCAACCCACTACCGGTAAGGGTTCAACTCATCTACAGGATGTCGATGGTCATCGATGCCTTGGCCAACACATCAGTGCAATCACTGATGGTACATTGGCACTTGGAATTTCAAGCATGTTTTATAATGATGTATATGAAATTTATAAGCAATACAATAAAATAGTTTTCCTTGAATTTGGATGCATGAATGGTTGTTGTTATGCATATATTATATTGGGGTAAGTAAACTTTATGCATATGTGAATTCTTGTAATGGATAGTCACCCATTGAGCTTTGTAATTCGATAGTTAAGACAAAGGATCTTGGTGTCTAGTTGGCATTGGAAAGAAGTATTTTTAGCTACATGGATTGAAGGGTATGATATGAAAAATGATCGTAATCTTCAGGCTCTCTAAAAGTGGAAATTTTATCTAGAGCTACTCCCCCCAACTTGAGAGTTTAGTTTGAATGGATCATAACATTAAAAGTTGAATGGTCTAACATATAGCAATATAGGAGGCTTCAATGATCATATAAGTCAAGATCTCGACCATTTGGGCCCATGAACCCTTGTGGGCCTTTACTTTATGGTATAGATAGAGTTGGGCGTGACTTTAGGAAAATGCTAAAGTTGAGTTTGTGGTAGTTCATTATCTAGTGAGGGTGTTGGATGGGAAGGTATGTGTGATTTCTTTATTAGAATATTTTGTTAGAGTCTTGTTTTTGTTTTGAAATCCCACTAAGTATATTTGTATACTTAGCATCCTAGGGATACAAGTTTTTTAGGTGGATTATTTTTTCTCTTAGGTTGGGCAAGACGTAGTAAAGAATCTTCCTACTGCTTCCATTCATCTCTATGTGTAGGTTTGTTACTTAGGCACATTAGTGTTCTATTTATTTATTTTATTAGTCAAAGTTTTGTTGTGATAGACATGTGTCCAAAATCCTATGATTATTTTAATGTGAGATATTTTTAGCAATGTATATATGATATTACTCATAAATTCCGGTTTGTGAAAACATGAAGTCGTTTTTCCAATGTCTTTTGATTGTTTGAAAGATTTTCTTGATTATATGATTATTTGTAGCATCTTGGGGTTGGTATGTAAATGAACCAAAGTATTTTGGTTCTCTAAAAATAGGAGTTATGTAGAACTGGTTCCCTAGCCCGAGAATCATGTTCGAATGGACTAAAGTATTAAAAGATGACTAACCCTATGCAATGCAATTAAGGAGGTTTTAATGATCATAGAATTCGAAACTTCAACCACATAGGTCCATGAGCCCCTATGGGCCTTAGCTTCATAATGTGGATGGGGTGGGCAGACTTCAGAGTATTTGAAGTTAAGAATGTAGGTAATTCATAGTCTCGTGAGGCAAGACTATACTCCAAGACTTTGAGTACCATGTCATAGAGAACCTACGACTTTCAAATAAGAAGTTGGAGACTTCTAAGTGGTTGTTATGTTATATTGAAAAAGGTTGATAATGCTTTATGCTCTTAATAATTGAAGTATGTTGTTCTTGACATTGAATTTATATTATATGCTTTCAATGAGAATGTAATTGACATGTAATTCATGAAGTATTATAGTTCTTGTTGAGCCATCCCAGGTAAATTCGTATGTCATCATTTGTTGTTGATACAAGTTCTTCAGATTTATGAAAATTCGTATGTCAGCATTTGCAGGTAAGACACTTGTGCAAATGAAGGACGTGAAGATCTTAGATTTATGTAGGACATTTTTGAACTTACTAGTAAATTCTAGTTGATGTGTGTAATTTTTAAGACATAAGCATGAGAGTGTCAATTACTTATAGTTGTGTGTATGATACTAATTGGTATGGACATGGGCAAGACCTTGTGAAATTTGGTTGTAAATTTATTATATATATTTAAAAACATAATGGTTGATTATCAATTAGCATCAACCATAAATAGTGAGACGTACCATGGAATCACATATTTATCAAATGCTTTTATAAAATTTTTGTTCCCGCTGGATTTCATAAAAAAATAAATTTGAAAAAATTCAGGGTGTGACACGCCATTCCATAGCCTACTTTAGTGAGAAAATAAATAAAACTAAGAAAAGGCACTCAACCTAGGACAAAGAATCCTATGCAGTAGTTCAAGCTTTATGTTACTTGTAACATTACCTTTTATTGTAAGAATCTGTCCTTTATTTTGACTATGAGGCCTGCATTACC
Organism: Saururus chinensis; assembly: GCA_035235625.1. Lineage (NCBI taxonomy): Eukaryota > Viridiplantae > Streptophyta > Magnoliopsida > Piperales > Saururaceae > Saururus > Saururus chinensis. The sequence continues at coordinate 27,901,905 of CP141141.1, forward strand.
TCAACTCCTAGAAGAAGCTTAACTCTAGGCATGGTCATTGGGTTGAGTTTCTATAGTCTAACACTTTTGTGCTAAAACCTAGGTTAGGAGTTGAGAATAAAGCGGCAGATGCACTTAGCCCAGAGCATTCTTAATTTCTATGTCGAGTGTCAAAGTTATAGAATTTGAGAGACTTAACGAGGATTATGAGTTCTGCCCCAATTTTGCAAAGGTTTTTTAGTCTTAGGTAGTGATTCCAAACATTTGTAGGATGGCTATCATCTCCAAAATGAGTACTTGTTTAAAGCAAACAAGATATATATTCCCCATACTTTTGTGAGAGATTTCTTAGTGTAGGAAGTTCACACCAGTGATTGGCATGGCATTTTAGGCATGATAAAACCATTGATGAAGTGGAGAATCAATTTTATTGGTCAAGCCTAAAATGAGATGTTGCTATTATCATTAATCAATGTCATACACGTCAATTAGTCAAGTATATAACACAAAATATTGTCTCTACACCCCTCTTCTTGTGCCACATCATCCCTGACACGACGTTAGCATGGATTTTGTGCTAGGACTTCCATGTACTTTTCGATAGCATGATTCCATACTCGTCGTTGTAGATTGCTGTTGTGCATGATCACCCAGACTTTACTTTATTTTTTTTACTTATTTGCATTAGCACTATTTCCCTTTGTAATAGCGTAGTATTTGTTTGTTATTTGATTGTGTAAGTCGTTATTAGTTCAGTTAGTGGCCCCGGACTAGCCTGGCCCACTAATTGACATGTCTGCCTAGGAAACTGGGCCGGCCTGACTGGGGCTTGATGCAACTCCCTAGGGGACTCGTCATCCCCTATAAGGGGCAAACTCCTTCTTTGTTTGAGGTTATGCAATTAAGATTATTCAGCACTTCTCCCATTTCTTCCTTGTTTCTCCCTTTTCACTGCGTGAATCTCCTTGATATCGATTGTGCCTACATCGGGCACATCATTGGTATCAGAGCTTTTACGATACCCGGCCATGGCACAAGGCAAGCAAGCTATCTCGACCCCTGAGGTTCTTCCGGAGAAGGAGGCTCTCGCCTCAGCGGAGAGTCTGAAAATCGTGCCCGCGACACCCAGCGAACCCACTTTGACAGAGATCATGGCAACACTGAAAACCTTGAGCATGGGCATGGCCAAGGTGGAGGCCCTGGGCTTGGCAGTTGCACAGTTATAGGCTGAGCACGCAGTGCCTCTCCTGCCCCGGCCACACCCTGCTGTCTTAGAGAAGGGAGGTCTATCATAGCCCCCCGAACCGACCTTCCCTAGCCCTCCAGCACCGGTAGACAGCGACACAAGAGTCCCCCAATTCCCTGTGTGCTTTGGCACAGCTGACCAAGTCATGGATCGGAGGTGCCAGGCCTAGGATATGCAAGGCATGCCAGGTGTTCGGAAAAATGCCCCAGTGATGCCGCCCCCTAGAAACCTGTTTCCATAGATGGAGGACGACTAAGAGGAATAACACGGGGCCCCGTGGTGGACCACGAGGAGGGGCTGAACCTCATTTGGCCTGCCTCTAGTTTCCACATTACAATGGGGATGATGACCTAGTGGAATGGTTGTACAAGGCAGAGAAGTTTTTCGCCTACCAGGAAAAGCATTTTGAGGCTGACTTAGGCCGCCTTCTCTGACGAGCTGTGCATCCAGTTTGGCCCGAACGAGTTTTAGGACTTCAACGAGATGCTTTCATTACTACACCAAACCACCACTGTCAGGGCCTATTATACGAAATTTATGAAGGTGGCCAACCGCCTTCCCAACTGATCGATGGCTGCCTTGGTGGGCACATTCAAGCCAGAGATTTCTGAGGAGATGCGACACTTTCCCTGCACCAGCATGAGGGATGTCGTGTGCCATGCTCGCATAGAGGAGGAGAAGCTGGCGAGGAAGTGCAGAGGGGGGCAGCTTGGGCCCTTGCCTCGGCCTGCCCTCAGCGCCAACCCCTTGTCCACCCCCACCAGCAACCTGGCAGCAGGCCGCTCTGGCCAGCAGCCCACCCAGGCCGGTCAGGTTATTCATCGCCTCACCTCGGCCCAGATGGAGGAATGCTGTGCTAAGGGGCTCTATTTTCGCTGCGACGAGAAGTTCATTCCGGGGCACCATTGTACTGTCAAGGGCAGCCTTCTCGTGGAGGAGATTGATGACGACGGAGAGGGGGCCGACATCCTTGATTCGTTTTCCACTGAGGACGTGCTGCCCGAGATTTCTGTCCATACCTTATCGAGGGCATTCACTCCACGCACGATGCGAGTCCAGGGCTACCTCAAGCGGCAACAAGTGGCTATTCTGATTGACAATGGGTCTACCCATAATTTCATTAACGATAAGGTAGTCCATCGGCTAGGTTGTTTTGTCTCCAATTTGAAGCTATTTGACGTGCTGATTGGTGATGAAAAGCACCTCAGGAGCTCCAGGATGTGTGCTCAGGTTACGCTCTCAGTCCAGGGCCACACATTCGTCACCGACCTCTTCTTGCAGCCTACAAAGGCGGCGGATGTGGTGTTAGGAGTGCAGTGGCTTTAGGAGCTCGGGGATGTGGTCTGGAACTTCCGAGACATGGTGATGAACTTTGAGCTTCAGGGGCAGCGGGTTCGGATTGAAGGCTCCAAGCCGGGCACTCTCCTCGGTACCCAGTCTTTGAGTTCTTTTTTTTGGTTTGCCCCCCAAGGGCTCCTCTTGCAGCAGCGAGCCACCGTCGAGGTGACTCAAGATGAGATGTCCCCGGATCTCTAGGCATTATTGGCAGCACATCAGTACTTGTTCGCTGAGCCGCAGGGTCTCCCTCCCATCCGGCCTCACGACCACCAAATCCCCATCATCCCTGGTGTAACCCCAGCCAATGTCCACCCTTACCGTTACCCTCATATCTAGAAATCAGAGATCGAGTGTCTCGTGGCTGACATGCTCCAGTCTGGGATCATCCACCGTAGCACGAGTTCCTACTCGTCTCCGGTGCTACTGGTTCGTAAGAAGGATGGTATGTGGAGGTTCTGTGTTGACTACCGCGCCCTGAATGCAATCACTGTCAAAGACAAATATCCCATATTGGTGATTGAGGAGTTGTTGGATTAGCTGACTTGTGCCACGATCTTCAATAAACTTGACCTTTGTTCGCGTTACCATCAGATTCGGGTGCAGCCAGCCGATGTGCACAAGACCACCTTTTGGACTCATGACAGCCATTTTGAGTTCATCGTCATGCCGTTTGGGCTGACCAATGCCCCCTCCACCTTCCAGTGCGTCATGAAAGATCTCTTCAGGCCATTCCTCCACTGCTATATCTTTGTTTTCTTTGACGACATCCTAGTGTACAACAATTCATGGGTGGAGCACTTGTCACATCTCATGTCGGTCTTCTCTATTTTGCAAGATAATTCCTTATTCCTTAAGCGTTTGAAGTGCTCCTTTGGCAGCCCTCTAGTTGATTACTTGGGCCATATTATTTCGAGGAACGGCGTCACCACGGACCCAGCAAAGGTGGCTACCATGCTGTCTTGGCCACCACCCACATGCGTCCGGGCACTCCGGGGATTTCTGGGCCTCACTGGTTATTATCGGTGGTTCATTAGTCGATATGGAGAGCTGGCTCGGCCTCTTACAGAGCTGCTCAAGAAGGGGGCTTTTGCTTGGAGAGCGGCTGTGCAAGAGGCATTTGAGGGGCTGAAGCAGGCTATGGCCACAGCCCCAGTCTTGATATTGCATGATTTCAACCGTCCTTTTGTGGTGGAGATGGATGCATCCAAGACGGGGCTTAGAGCGGTTCTACTGCAGGACGAGCGCCCCATTGCTTATTTTAGCAAGGATTTGGCTGGTCGTTCTTTGTCCCTGTCCGTGTACAAGAAAGAAATGTTGGCCATTGTCCTCACTATCGATAAGTGGCGGCCTTACTTACTTGGCCGCCGGTTCCTGATTCGTACAGACCATCAGCCCCTGAAGTATTTCTTGGAGCAACGAGTGTCCACACCATCCTAGCAGCGATGGGTAAGCAAGTTACTCGGCTATGATTATGAGATCATGTACAAAAAAGGGTTCGAGAACACCGTGGTTGACGCTCTCTCTCGCAGTCTGCATCTGGGCTCTTGTTTGGCTTTCTACGCTTTATCTAACCCATTTATTGATGAGTTGAAGCAGGCTTACCTTGATGATCCTCCGATGCAGGCTATGATTGCAGCCCTCCAGACCGACCTGCTGCCCAACCCTTCTTTGTGTGGAGGGACGCCCTTCTCTTTTGGAAGGACCACCTGTGGGTACCCAACGTTGTTGGTCTTTGCCGCCGCATTCTTTCCCACTTCCATGACTCTCCCGTGGCTGGACATGAAGGGGCTTCTGCACCTATAAGCAGGTCAGCCAAAGCTTCTTATGGCAGGGTATTCACCGGGCTGTCCAAGAATATGTGGCCGCTTGTGATATTTGTCAAAGGTCTAAGGCCGCCACAACTTCTCCCGCCGGTTTGTTGCAGCCCTTGCCTATTCCCGATAAGGTATGGGAGGATATTTCGATGGACTTTGTGGTGGCCTTGCCTATGGTGCAAGGTAAGTCAATGATTATGGTTGTGGTAAATCGGCTATCCAAGTATGCTCATTTATGTCCATTGGGACATCCATTCACTGCCAAGACAGTGGTTGAGCTTTATGTTCGAGAGGTGGCGAAACTCCACAGTATGACTTACACTATTGTTTCTGATTGTGACCGGATATTCATTTCTCAGTTTTGGCGGGAGTTCTTTACTTTACATGGGACTTCTCTCCATATGAGCACTGCTTATCACCCTTAGACGGATGGTCAGACCGAGATGGTTAATCGTTGTTTGGAGCAGTATCTTCGGTATTTCACCATGACATAGCCCCGCAGGTGTCTTCAGCATCTTCCATGGGCAGAGTGGTCTTATAATACCGCCTATCATACACATGTCGGCTTTACTCCTTTTAAGGTGTTGTATGGACATTCGCCACTGACGGTGTTGTCGTATGTACCTCACCGCTCCTCTGTGGCTAAGGTGGACGATATGCTCCAGACATGAGACGAGGTCCTGCATCAACTCAAGGAGAATTTGTCTTCTACTCAGAACCGGATGAAGCAACTTTATGATGGCCGCTATACCGATCTAGAGTTCACGGTGGGTGACTTGGTTTATGTTTCCGTTCTGCCTCAGCGCCAGGCATCTTTGTTTCAGCCTAAGCACTCTAAGCTCGCCCCCCGTTTTCATGGTCCCTATGTTGTTGTAGAGGAACATATTGGTCCGGTGGCTTACTGCCTTGCTTTGCCACCTAACTCCTTAGTTCACCCTGTCTTTCATGTCTCCAGGTTGCGCCGTTTTGTGGGTGACAAGTCCTTGGCTGCTACTGCTTTACCGCCCACCTTGATGGGCCCGGTGCCGCTGTCCGACCCTATTCCTACTTCGGTGCTTGAGAAGCGGTGTATCCATCGCTTTGGTCTTATTATTACCGAGGTTCTAATTTCTTGGCAGGGGCAGCCACAAGAGGATTCCACATGGATGCCTGAGGAGGAGTTTATGGATAGATATCCCGCTTGGTCTCCTTGAGGACAAGGCGATTAGCGGAAGCGTGGTGGAGTGTTGTGCACAATCACCCAGACTTCTAGACTTTACTTTATTTCTTTTACTTCTTTGCATTAGCACTATTTTCCTTTGTAATAGCATAGTATTTGTTTGTTATTTGATTGTGTAAGTTGTTATTGGTTCAGTTAGTGGCGCCGGACTAGCCTGGCCCACTAACTGACGTGTCTACCTAGGGAACTGGGCCGGCCTGACTGGGGCTTGGTGCGACTCCCTAGGGGATTGGTCGTCCCCTATAAGGGGCGAACTCCTTCTTTGTTTGAGGTTATGCAATTAAGATTATTCAACACTTCTCCCCTTTCTTCCTTGTTTCTCCCTTTTCACTGCGTGAATCTCCTTGATATCGACCGTGCCTATGTCGGGCACATCAATTGCTTCTCTAAGATGATCCACTTCATCCCCTGTTCTGAAACCTCAATGCGTTTAAAGTTGGTGAACTTTATTTTGATGATGTTGTTAAACTATATAACCTACCTAAAACCACAATGTCTAGTAGGAAAGTCTAGTTCATGAAACCCTTTGGCATATGGTAAGTACAAAGATGAAATTTTCTACAACTTATTGCCCTCAAATTGATGGTCAAATGAAGTAGTAGATAGGAGCTTTGACAACCTTTTGAGATGATTGGTGGGTAAAGTAATAGAAATTGGGATTCAATTCTTCCTGCTGCACAATTTGTATACAATTATTCAGTCAATAGGTCTATGGGTATGAGTCCATTTGAAGTTTTTCATGATTACAAACCTAGAAAGCATGTACATCTTATCCTCATGTCCCCACATGTTTGTATTTCTGAGTCTATTGAAGCATTTGCACGATATGTTCATGATTTGTATAACCAAATCTGGAAACAAATTCAAGCAAATAGTAAACAATATAACATCCATGTTGATTCACGTAGACACTATCAAGAATTTAATATGGGCGACTTTCTGAATGGTTTCTTTCTGGTGTTGTGAGGAAGTTGCAACCTTGAAGTGTTGAACCATTCAAAGTGCTTAACCGGATTGGTTCGAATGCCTATGAAATTAATATACCTTCCGATTATGACATTTCTACCATATTTAATATTGAAGATTTGAATGCCTACCATGATCCTACCTTTATCCATGATAATCTATTTGACATGTCTTTCCCTGAGCCAAATCCTTCTCGTCTACCTGATTCAATACCATTACCATACCCCTGATCCTATACCACTACCTACCCACTTGCACAGAGAGAACCGGTTGATGTGATATTGGATGAGCAAGTAGTTTTGACCCTAGATGGTGATGTTCAATATTATCTTGTTTGTTGGAAAGGAAGATTAAATTGAATTGCACATGGATTATATGTGAAGATTTGCATACGCTTGACTCAATGAGGTCGAGTTCCTCCCACCCGAGGAATGTCACAACCCGGATTTTAAAACCCTTTTCAAATAAAGGACACATGATAAATCATGAGGACAATTTTTTTCTTTCTTAAATATAAAAAAAATCATTCGATTAATTATTGATGTCATTAAAACTGGGGTTCACAAATACGAATATCAAAACATATGATACTATTACATGTGTCAAAATTCGATAAATATCAAGTCAACCCTCTAAGTACAAGTTTGTCATCTATCCAAAAATAAATAATGAGTAAAGTTGGCTCTCATGCTAGTAATTACAATTACTTACAAAATTGCAGAAGTAAGAAAATAAATCCTCCTGGTGCAATGTCGTCCTCAATTGCTCACCGACGTCTTGATCTCGCTAGTCCTCATCCAAAGAACCTGCAACCAAACAACAATGAAACATCTCCTCCCTTTGAAGGGGCGTTTCCAAAAGAACAAAAATATTAATTGATATTTTTCTCATCTTCTAAATACATACTTATTGTCAATCCATTTGATGGGTGGCATTATAGAATTGTTCATTTCATTTGGTCACAAACTGCTTTTGAGTCATATTGTTGTGAGTGTTTTGATTCACGGATTTGGAGATGGATTTGGGTTGGCCCAACTATCATTCAAGTGCTATCTTCTTTTGGGAGGGAACCACCTGTTGTCGTGGGCCAAATTGCATACATGCTTATTAGTTCCTCATGGGTCTTTGCATTTGATGCTCAAAACCTTGAAATTGATTCGATTGCTTTGCCATACGAGACTCATCCTCCAAGAGATGGTAGAAAAGTTTTTCTAGGCAGTAAAGAGGGATCTTTGGATCTGTTATATGTGTGCCACAATGTGTTAGACATCTATACATTGTCTACCTACCCTAGGATATGTTGGACTCATACTGCTAGGTTTTTGATGGACCCATTTCTATCGATCTTACCTAGGGTATCTTGCTTCTTATTTTGATAAATTTGTTTTAGTTGGTCTACGGAATTGCTATGTATGGGATGTTGTCAAAAAAGAGATTTATGAACTTGTTGGAGTTGGCATGAAGAGGTTCAATTATACTGTTTTCCTTTACCAAAGTGCTATGACGAGCACCCCCATTCAACACAATGGCTGTAAACCTTGCAACTGTTACACACAATGGGCTTTAGTGGATGGTCATCTTAAACTATTGGATTGAAAACTTTTTATGCTTTTGTCAGCTATTGTAAGAGAAGATGTAAATGACAATATAACTAAGTAGTACATACATATGTAGTTTTTTTGTTTGAGACAATGACTACATACATGAAAAAATAGAATTTTATATGATTTGAATGGTTTTTAATGTAAGCAAGTTAATATTCTCTTAATGCAACGTTTAGTATGGTTGAAGTTACATATTAATTTTCTAATTATTTTCTAACATAGAAACCACATGCTTAAGCAATTTGTGGTTTAATTAGCTCTGGAGTGTAGGAACAAACTGATCTTTGCTCCTCCTATCAAGCATATTATAGTGTGAGTGGTGATACTTTTGGAAATACCTTTGTAAAGGACATAGCTTACTTTGTTTGACAAAACCAACATCATATACTATTATTTTGTTCAACTATGAGTTTTCCCTTCTTTATGGAACCTCAATCCATCTTGTTGCCACGTACATTCGTCTGTTTAGATCTGTTGTTTATTCTCCATGATTTGTTGTCCTCCATATCCCTTTGTATTTCAGGCATTGTCATTGCCTCATTCATCATGCTTTATCTATGGAGCCATATTCTTCACATGGCACGCCCCTCATTGCCACTTTGCGACCACTTAATGCTTAACAAAATGTTCCTTAGTTTCTAAATGTAGGTGTGCATGCTAGCAACAATGCCATCAGCAACATTGGCTTCAATTATATTGTTAAATAGTTTATTGTAACCATTTTTTATCTGTTCTAAATTCATGTAGGTTAGAAATTTCTTTCTATTGGAACTCAAACCTGTAATGGTGCTTGTAGCCAAGTTGCATGCTCCATTACTGATTTCTATGTTTGTGGTATTATAGCAACTTCTTTGCAGAACATTCTCCAAATCGCTATGTTTTGTTGAGACCAAAGAAAACCTTGATGCATCCTCTGGTTCCTATATCATTGTCAACTTCATGCATTGATTTATGGTTGTTTTTTTTGTCCTAAAGAAAATTTTACATTTAACATTTAATAAATAAAATTTTTCCTTTTACTTAAGGCTTGAAACCCCATTGTTTACTATGCACATGTATGGTGTAAATCGCATTGGTTGTGTATAGTGTTTAGAGAACTTATCATTATGTGAAAATGTGTCGAACAACAAATACCGTTCAAAACCGCCGAAGTAGCAAGTACGATATGTCTACTTAGACTTAAATAAAAACACACAAGGCACAAAAAAATATTTTTATCACAAGGTTTGCTTGGCATCGATGATTGTCACCAACTTTTATGTTACGTTGCTCTATTTTTTCATACTATGTCGACGTGTAAGCAAGTGTAAGTGTCTAATATAGTTTATAATTTTAGATAACATGTCATTTTCAAGAGTAGTTGCTAGGAGTATCTGGATGACATGGTATTTGAATCGACGTCATGGGACTTTGATATGCAAATATATTGTCCCTTGTTCTGTTAATTACACATTTATGAACCTCGCAACATACACCATTTCCAACATTCCATACAAGCACATTATGAGAAGAAACAATGATGAATAAATTGATAGCATAAGATAGCAAAGAAACCAATGTCGAAAGGACCGGTAAAATTGGAACTAATGCAATACTAACTCCACTCACCCAAAATTTTTTGTATTCCATTTAATCTAATCAATTGGATGTCTTCGTAGGATATCTTCCTCGTTTTATTCTATTCTACAAGTGACTATATATGTTTCTACCACTTGTGGCATTCACTATTAATATGTTGAATATGACTCTCATTTATTTGGATTAAATACTTATATTTTACTCAATGAATTTGCGTATTACAATGAAATGAATATTTCCATATTAACTAGGTGTACATTATCAATGTTATATTCACCTACAAATGTAAAAAAAAATGTGAATATAGTATAACTGCAAAAACATTTCCGTGTGTGGAATGTAATTTTCTGTTTAGTGAAAACAAAGAGTTTGTTAATTAATGGGTTAGTTAGAATCATATATGTTACAAAAAATGCTGAAATATTATTATTGAAAAAGTAAAGTCTATAACATCGGAACATGGTTATGTGTAGTTATTTTGAATGCATGGTTGTACAATTGATTTACCTTCCTTTCTTGGTTTTCCTTACATAATGACCTTTGGGAGTTTTCTATTTATATTAAATGAGTGAATTCAAAGCATTTGTAACATTATATCTATTAAATACAATATGCAATTATAGCATTTAATTTATCCCCACACACATATGGTATTTATAGTATTTATACATTTTTTGAAAAGTTAATAATAATGGTATCACCCTTGAATGCCAATTTAATTCATTGGTATTTCAATATGTATAGTAGTGGGCATTTAGAAATATTTAATCATTAATAACACATTTGTCTTTACATTTCCTAGATCAACATTTGAAAGAGCTATAAAGTGTGTATTTGTCTAGATAAGATAAACGATCTAATTAGAATTTTCTTCATTTGTCTAGGTGTGGACGCCAGTCAAGGTATATATTCTTGGTAATAATTTTCGATTTCCTATTATGATGTGTTCTGGTTGCTTATACACGGAATGTTCTTGCTCTATTCAAATTTTATGTTCCATATGTTCTTGATTTACCCATATTTTATGCTCCACTTATTTTGGGTTGTTCGCTACTTTAATAATATGTTTGTGTGTATGCGTTATGTTATCAACTGTGTAATATGGCTTTTAAAGGCTTGATACTTTGTGTAGGCGATGGTCCGTACTTTTAGAGCAGCTCTAAAGAATACATCACAGTCTGTTTCCTTTTATTTGTATGCACCTATTAGTATCGTACTAATGTCTGCTGCAAGTAATAGTTCTATTGAAGTTGAGGTCCAATCTAATGTTGAGTCAGATGAACCTATAGAAATTAGTTCTGATGTAAGGTACATGATCAGTACTTATGCTTCAACTCAAGACGATTCAGCCAATACATCTCCTAGCAACACTTCAATGTCAATGAGCGTTGTACCAGACTAGGAAAACAATAATGTTGTTATTAGTGATTCAAAGGATGAGCTGTGTGAGACAAATGGTAACACTTACATCTCAGCTCACAAAGCACGTGGTTGTCTCAAGCTTGGTAATCCATGTGCAGGTGGTTGATGTTTCATTAGTTTTGTTACATGAATTATATAGATTATATTTGATTGCTACATTTGCTTTTTTATATAAATATTTTTAAATATCTTAGACCTCTTTGCCTTAATGGTTGCAAAAAGTTTAGGTTGTGGGGGTTGTGTATGTCATGTGAATACGACTAATCCAATTTGGGATGTCTTCCGTTCAATGGATTTGTACAAGGCCAATCCACAACAACACCATCTTGAACCATTAATATTATACGATTTTAAAGACCGTGAAGATAAGGTTATAATGCTCATGCTTGATTATATAACTCTTATACATAGCTTCACTGCAAGCAACTACATGGGAGTTGATTTGATCTCGTACGTTAACCTTCCAAAATGACTAAGTTGTTGGCAAATGGATTTCATTTGGAACATCTAAAGAAACGTATTTGTTGTTACGTCTGAACCAAGACTATGAAGAAGTCAAATTCAGATTTTTTTACTTGCCAATTATAGTAGACAAGGTCGATCCACAGGGAAAGCCTTGTGCAACAAAGAAAAAAGTTACGAAGAAATAGAGAAAAGAAAAATTAAGAAAGAAAGAGTAGAAGAGTATTGAGGCAATAAAGAGTCAAGAAATCAAGATGAGAAAACACTAAGGCATTAAGGATCATTGTAATATCTAATGATGTTCTTTATGTATCATGTTATCTCAGTTAGAATCGAATGAAGATTCTATCTAACTGGAAGATATGAACATTAAAATTAAAATTAAAGATAGAAATAGTTTGGATAGATGAAGGATAAAAATAATTGTCTCTTAAAGATTTCTATGCATCCAAATCACAAAAGATAAAAAAGGAGAGCCTTTAAACATCTTATGTATCTAAATCACAAAGAAACAAGAAGAATAACAATATTAAATAAATATCACTTCAAATAAACAATACTTACTTAAAACCATTGATGAAACATGAATTGAACTCCATTAGATTGTTACAAATCACTTATAGCCTTAGCTTGAGAGCTTAGAAAGCCATTACAATAAAACTAAAAACAAAAATACAAAATGAGAGAAGAAAATAGGGGAAGAGAGCTCCAAAGAGGAGGGGATCATTCATCTATCACGTCCACCCCTCTATTCATAGGAATAGAAGGGGTTGCTTCAAAGAGGAAAGTGAAATCATATCTCTAGATTGCATCCTGATTGATTGCTTGATTGGTTCTTCTTTGGCAATGATTATATTCTAAATTAATCACATAAATCAATGATTTATTTAGCAAATAAGTATATTTGAATCTTCCTTTTGATATCTAATCAGCCTCATTGTCTTTCCTTATGTATATCAATCACAATCAATGAAAAGATTTTCCATGTGCTAGCCTCGGGTTAGTTAACTAGTTGTTTGATTGCATGCCAGATTCGACCTATATATCTTCAGAATTTGGAATTTCTTCCTTAACCAACACTTGTAACCACAGAATTCGTCTTTCCAATGCCACCAAAATCGTATCCATCTGAATTATACATAAAAAGATATGATCGAAATACTAAGGCTCTATCAATCTGTCTGAATCAGCTTCTTTCCTAATTTAGTTCTCTTCATATAAATCTCAAATCAAACGGATCCACAAGGTTGTGTTCGACCATTCCATGCATGTTTAGACCATTAGGAGCCCATTCTTGACTTTCAAATAGCTTTGGGTAGATGGGCTTTGCTTCCTCTTCTACTTGGATCCTATTAAAGCTTGTTTAGACATGTAAACTCAATTAAGGTCCAACTAACTTATTCAAAACATAAATAGCCCAAATCAGCAATGAATTAACACAAAATAGGATTGCAATTCAAATTTTGAAAACATTTAATTAAACATTATTTTAGTGCATCAAATACCCCCATACCTACTTTTTGCTAGTCCTCGAGCAATACAAAAATTAAAATAATAGAAAACAAAACTAACTACTCCACTTCCACAGGAAATCTCGATTTCATTTAGCATATGCAACAAGCCTTTAAACCCCTAGCTTACACTAGTGGACAAATTGTGTCTCGTGAGGGTTTGTAGTGAATCAACCCACAAAATTCAAATTTTAAATAATAGAAGAAAATTAATATTAAAACCACATCAAATTTACAAATCAACTCCTCCTAAACATGTGACTACATTTAGTAAAATTAGTCATGCATAATACAACTTGTCTTCTGAAACAATAATTCATTCTGACAACTTCATATTGGTGACAAGTACTCATACATACATAATAGTTTTAGAAAAAACAGACATTGCCAAGTAATTATACAATCCTATTCTCATGAATCGAATAACTCAATGTGTCTCTTGTCTACTCAGCAATTTAAATTTTAACACTCAAAAATAGACATTGACATTCATTCATCTTCAAGAGATCATAATAGAGAATCGTGCAAAACCTTCCTTGAAAAGTAAAACACCCTAGATCACCTGACAACTCATTCAAGATATAATTGCATAATGTCCGACTAGAATTTTATGCTCATTTCACATGACATGTGTAAGGCTTAGCCTTTTTAAGCTTTCTATAAGATCCATGTAACAAGTGTTAGGCCAGCGACTCCCAATCCATTTGGCTTAGGGTACTAGGTGTTAAAGCACCCCCCAAGCTTAATAACTTGAACCAAATAGGCTTTAAGGCTATGCATGTTATAAATTAGTCAACTCTACCTTTTGACTCGAACACCCTATGCTTAGTGAGGCATGCTGAGTCCCGGTCTACTCAATAGAGTGACTTTAATTCATTACAATTTTTCATTCTTTTTTTTCACATTTTTTTCTTGAGCACATTATATAATCAACTTGAATTTTGTTGACAAAGAGTTCTTGACTGTTCTACAAACCAAGAATAGTGAAGCTCAAAACTCTATCATGATAACATGAATACTACTAGATCATGTCAAAGTTTTACTCTCATAAGAAAATGATTACTTAGAGTCAATGATATCTACCAAGATGTAAGACCATAATCAAAGGTTCGAATTCTCACTTAGGCAAATGTTTCTCTTTGTTTTTTTCAAAATAGGAGCACAAGAAACCAATATGAAGTAATCAGAACTCAAAATCATTAAATATGTCAAGTCATATTCTAAGCAATATGATGTCATTAAATACAGTCACATGTCTAAAATAAGCATCAATGTAATAAGCAAAAACATAAATCTAATTAATTTTTTTTATTTTTTAAGTAAGACTAAAAAACATGAAAGAAAGAAAATCTCTTTCTACACCCCCAAACCTAAACTAAAAATTGTCCTCAATGTATAAAAGAAAGCAAATGAAATGCTTAATATAAGAAAAGAGGAAAGAAGAGATACTATATCGGTTGACAGGCTCATGTACATAGCTATCAAAAGAAAAATAGTCAATAAAGCACAAGCATAATCACATTAGGGTAAATCAAGAATGAATCATATAAGCACACCCTAATAACGATTAGAGCAATCGACAAAGACAATAAATTAAAAACTAACTATTAAACAAAAATAACTATCAAAACTAAAAGTGGGTTGCCTCCCAGGAGCGCTAAGTTTATTGTCTTCAACCAGACACACCTCCATCTAAACTCATCCAGGGTCCTTTAAAGCAATTATCTTCTCTTTTTCAATTCTAATCAAATCAGAGTGAGTTAAGCAAATATTTAGTGGATCATTGGAATAAATAAAAGGAAAAACATCCTCCACTAAACTCTCAACCATGTCAACCTTAAAAGTTTCATCAAAGTCTAATGGTTGTCTACTTGCATCAAATACATTTAACTCACATGTCAAGTTTCTAAAAGAAAGCCTCATCACTCCATTCCAACAATTTATTAGAGCATTAGATGTAGCAAGGAATGGACGACCCAAAACCATAGGGATTTGAGAAGATGCATTTGAAACAGGTTGTGTGTCTAAAACAATGAAATCCACTAGAAAATAGAATTTGTCCACTTAAATAAGGACATCTTCCACTATTCCTCTTAGCCTTTTGATTAAGCGGTCAGCAAATTGAAGTGTTATGTTGGTGGGTTTCAAATCTGCTAGACCTAATTACTAATAAACAGAAAAAGGTAAAAGATTTACACTTGCCCCAAGATCAAGCAAAGCTTTTTCAATTTGATAATTCCCAATTGTACAAGATATGGTTGGACAACTAGGATCTTTATATTTGGGTGGGGTGTTTTGTTGCAAAATTGTACTTACTTGTTTTGTCAAAAATGCCTTCTTTTATACATGTAGTTTACGCTTGATTCTACAAAGGTCTTTCAAAAATTTTGCATAAGATGGAATTTGTTTAATGGCATCCAAGAGAGGAATATTAATCTTCACTTGCTTAAAAATTTCAAGAATGTCACCATTTATACCAATTTAGAGGAAGATTGTAATCTTTAAGGAAAAGGAGGAGGAATTGGAGCAACACAATCAGAGTTGTCAAGTTCATCACCATGTTTAGAATTCAAAGACTCCTTAGGTTCAACAACCTTCGTTGGAATGTCTTTGTTAATGACTTTTCCACTTCTCAAAGTGGTGATGGACTTGGCGTGTTCTTCTTGTGAACTTGAAGAATTTAAATTTTTAATTACAAATTGACCTTTAGGATTTGGTTGAGATTGAGAATGAAACTTCCCTCTTTTTTGAATGCTCAAAGCTGTGGTCAATTGAGTGATAGAAGTCTTCAAGTCATTGATGGCTTGCATTGTTTGGTTGTTGATTGTTGCTTGACTTTGCATGAATTCTTGCAATGTGTCTTTAAGAGTCTTCTTATGTGGTGGAACATAATTTGAGGAAGAAGTGGGTATCTGCACATTAGACTCATTTCTCCAACTAAAGTTTGGATGATTTCTCCAATTAGGAGTGTAAGTTTCAGAATAAGGAGAAGAAAAAGGCCTTTTGTAGGTATTCATAGCATTTGCTTGAGTATGCAACACCTCTTGAAAAGCAAGGATTGTTGGACAATCCTGTGTTTGATGTCCATCACTCTCACATATACTACAAATATCTTGTGCTTTTGGAGAAGCTTTAGACATGTTTTCCCTATTAATTTCCATAGCCTCAACTTTTCTAGTTAAACTTATAATTTTTGCTTTTACATCATCCTCTTCTTTAAGAAGGTACATGCCCCCCTTAGTTGTCCCATTAGATTTAGTCTTATTACTACTTTCAAATTCATTAGAATCTTCTTATGATTGAGCATTTTCAGCTAACACATCAAAATAGTCTAATGCTTCCTCAGGTTATTTACTAAAAAATTCTCCATTACACATCATTTCAACAAATTGCCTTATTTGAAAAGTCAAACAATTATAAAAAAAACTAATTGTACGTCATGTTTCATATCCATGATGTGGGCACAACAATAAAAAAATTTTAAATCTTTCCCAACATTTAAAGAAAGTCTCATTTTCTTTTTATGAAAAATTCATGATGTTCTTTCTAAGTGTATTAGTTATATGGGTGAGGAAAAACTTTTTCAAAAATTCTCTTTGCATTTCTTGCCATGTTCCAATTGATCTTGGCTTCAAAGAATTCAACCAATTTTTTGCTTTTTCCTTTAAAGAAAATAGAAAAAGTTTTAATCTAATAACATCATTTGAAATATTTTGGTTTGACAAAGTTGTACAAACCTCTTCAAACTCTTTTAAATGCAAATATGGGCTTTCAGAATCTAAGCCATAAAATTTGGGTAGTAATTGAATTAAACCCGGCTTGATTTCAAAACCACCCATATTAGTTGGAAAAATCATGCAAGAAGGAGAACTTGATCTAGTGGTTGTAAATAATCACGCAAGGTTTTAACTTAAACATTTTATGCATTATTATCCCCATTATCACTTCTTAGTTCCTCATTAGTTCTTAGATCCTCCATTGTATCAAAATAAAGATAATTTTTAAAAGATTTATTCACTCTTTTTAATCGTCCAGAATTATCATACACCCAAGTGAACATGCAACAACATTTTTTTTTTTAGTAACAAACGAAAGTAAAAGTGCAAAAATTAAATGACAAAATTTAAAAAGTTAGAGAGTTAGAAGTTAATGGACAAAAATTTAAATTAAAAAATAAGGCCAAAGGCACTATCAAGGTACACGTTTGATCCCGAAAAATTTTCGGTAGTAATGTGGGTAGTGCCTCCGGTCTCAAAAAAAAAAATTAAGTACTAAAAGTAAATGACATAAGGTAAATGACATAAAGTAATGATTGAATTTAAAGAGTTAGTGTGCAAAAATAAAAGTTAGAGAATTAATAAAGTTAGAGTGAGTTTTTTTTTTTGTAACGAATTCTTGTCACACGTTGCAATCCCCGGCAACGGTGCCAATTTGTTGTTACGTCTGAACCAAGACTATGAAGAAGTCAAATTCAGATTTTTTTACTTGCTAATTATAGTAGACAAGGTCGATCCATAGGAAAAGCCTTGTGAAATAAAGAAAATAGTTACGAAGAAATAGAGAAAAGAAAAATTAAGAAAGAAAGAGTAGAAGAGTATTGAGGCAATAAAGAGTCAAGAAATCAAGATGAGAAAACACTAAGGCATTAAGGATCATTGTAATATCTAATGATGTTCTTTATGTATCATGTTATCTCAGTTAGAATCGAATGAAGATTCTATCTAACTGGAAGATATGAACATTAAAATTAAAATTAAAGATAGAAATAGTTTGGATAGATGAAGGATAAAAATAATTCTCTTAAAGATTTATATGTATCCAAATCACAAAAGATAAAAAAGGAGAGCCCTCAAGCATCTTATGTATCCAAATTACAAAGAAACAAGAAGAAGAACAATATTAAATAAACATCACTTCAAATAAACAATACTTACTTAAAACCATTGATGAAACATGAATTGAACTCCATTAGATTGTTACAAATCACCTCTAGTCTTAGCTTGAGAGCTTAGAAAGCTATTACAATAAAACTAAAAACAAAAATACAAAATGAGAGAAGAAAATAGGGGAAGAGAGCTTCAAAGAGGAGGGGATCATTCATCTATCACGTCCACCCCTCTATTTATAAAAATAGAAGGGGTTGCTTCAAAGAGGAAAGTAAAATCATATCTCTAGATTGCATCCTGATTGATTGCCTGATTGGTTGCTTCTTTGGCAATGATTATATTCTAAATTAATCACGTAAATCAATAATTTATTTAGCAAATAAGTATATTTGAATCTTCCTTTTAATATCTAATCAGCCTCATTGTCTTTCCTTATGTGTATCAATCACAATCAATGAAAAGATTTTCCATGTGCTAGCCTCGGGTTAGTTAACTAGTTGTCTGATTGCATGCCAGATTCGACCTATATATCTTCAGAATTTAGAATTTCTTCCTTAAACAACACTTGTAACCATGGAAGTCATCTTTCCAATTCCACCAGAATCATATCCATCTAAATTATACATAAAAAGACATGATCGAAATACTAAGGCTCTATCAATCTGTCCGAATCAGCTTCTTTCCTAATTTAGTTCTTTTCATACAAATCTCAAATCAAACGTGTCCACAAGGTTGTGTTCGACCATTCCATGCATGTTTAGACCATTAGGAACCCATTCTTGACTTTCAAATAGCTTTGGGTT
The DNA here is from genome assembly GCA_035235625.1 of Saururus chinensis. Taxonomy (NCBI): domain Eukaryota; kingdom Viridiplantae; phylum Streptophyta; class Magnoliopsida; order Piperales; family Saururaceae; genus Saururus; species Saururus chinensis. Next base: position 27,920,733 of record CP141141.1, read on the forward strand.
GATGGGCTTTACTTCCTCTTCTACTTAGATCTTGTTAAAGCCTGTTTAAACATGTAAACTCAATTAAGGTCCAACTAACTTATTCAAAACATAAATAGCCCAAATCAGTAATGAATTAACACAAAATAGGATTGCAATTCAAAATTTGAAAACATTTAATTGAACATTATTTTAGTGCATTAGTATTCAAGACTTGCATGATGGTTGATTTCATGGTGTTGATAGTGGCTATGAAACAACATTACTAGTTGTTTAAATAGCTGGACTTCGAAGGAAGAAGGTGGAATTCACTCGTGAACTTAATGACATAGATGCCAAAATGCTTGTATTGGCCTAGTGAAAGGAAGAACTCCTAAGTGAGAATGCACGATTTGATGAGCAAGAAACTTATTTATGTAATAGGCTTAAAATGTTTGAGCCTAGCAATGCGTAAATGTCGTAAGTTAGTTGAATGTTCCTATTTTTCGTATCTGTGGTATAGATAGGTGTTTATCATAAATCTTGTATTTTATGGCTTTTTGCTTACTTTCTTCTTGTTTTGTTCATGTGACTACATAATCATGTTTTTGTAAGCAAGTATTTACTACTTGTTGCTATGAATCACAAGTTCGCTATACTTTTGTTTATTAAACCTTTCATTTAAATTACTTTTTGTAAGGTTCTATTTATGACATACTACACATATTTATGTAGCAAGTGTAAACAATGTGTGTAAGGCAACATATTTTTGTGTTAACCATAATCCATGTGATCGTAAAGGAAAAAAATGAAGCTATCTATATGTATTTCCAAACTATTGAATGTTAACTATTTTTAGTTTAGTTATTCTTGCTATTCATCTTTATCTCTAATTGTATTGGCATATGGCGTGTGTTCACCATCTTGATCATATATTAATATTTATATGTCCTTAATGGATTTTGGCATCCATCACTATTGTCCCATATTACTTTTACCAAGAAATTTAAGCAAATTTGAGTGGGCAATCAAAATTGTATCAGCCATTGGATAATCATTTGAAATTTTAAATATTTTTTTTATTCCGACTAACATGTTCTATGCAGATGTTTTCTGTAAATTAAAAATGTGACTATTTTAGAAGTACTTGTAGCACTACGCCTTCTTCACATACATAATTGTTAACTATGTCTAGAAATACATAAACAAATTAAAATGAGTAGATACATGAATATGAAGGGAATAGAATCTACTATGTAGTGTTCATGGATAAAAACAAATGGTTCTAAAGTGACATATCGTCAATATTAAGATAGAACTTAATTTATTACTTTTAAAAAAAATGTGAAGTTTAATTTGTTCTTTTTGGGTGATCATTAAATCATATTTATCATATGTGGGTTACAATATTTTAAATAAGAAAGAGATTCGAATGAGGATAATTATTGACTATAGTACATTATGTCAAATTATGTGGCTCTAAGATTGGATAATGGTTATTATAAGTAGATTATATCCTCATTAAATTTGAAACAACACCTACACTCAGTTTTCATTTGTAATAAATGAGAGAGTTCCTAATAATTGGTTTTTTTACTCTTCGTATAATTTGTGTTATGTGTAGTGATTGTTTTGTGTCATTGTGGTTTTCATGTTAAATTAAGTTTTAAGTAAATCTTTAAATGGATTTTTTTGGTGCAATAATATCTTGAAACCGACATTTTAAATGTTTAGGAAAGTCCACCAATTGAATGTTCATTTCTATAAATACATCATACTTTTGGCTTTTTTATGACCTATATAAACTATTTCTTCTCAAATTCAGAGATTAGCTTTCTTCATTCCGAATTGGTGGTTCAATTTCATGGATTCCATTGGTATCATATGTAAGTTCATTGTTTATGTACATCTGTTCTTCTCATATTAAATAAGGCAAATTCTAACTTGTCCTTTGGTGAAATCCTGAACTATCACCTAATATTTTGTTGGCATTACTCTTTTTTTTTCTCAAAGAGTTTTTCATTTTCTAAAAAATATCTTGTTACAAAATGTGTTATCGTTTTACTATACAAATTATTACTTGTATGCACATTGATTTGAATAATGGATATTTTCAAATGATTCAAAGTTTCTTATACTTAGTTCTAATATTATATTCCCTTGAGAAGTAAGTAAAAATATATATAGCCGTGTTGGCTTATCAATAAATATTTGCCTATTTTTTATATTTAGTATGCATAGGTGCTTGTCTTGTTGGTTTGATAAAGTGTTGTGCCGCTATTCAATCAGGATATTATGCTCCTATATGACTTATCGTATAAATAAACACGTGCAGTGATGTCCTTCCACTTAGCTATGGTTAGATTAGAATAAAATCTATGCCTTCCGTCATAAATTCTATAATGAGTTCGGCTAAATATTCATTAGCTTATAAGTCTATATGTCACATCTTTTCCTTGAATAAAACCATCATCGATAATGAATTGTTTTGTTATTATTTAACTTATTTTAAATAGTAATTTATGTGTTGTTGAAACTTACACCGTCATTATAACCGGTTTCCTTTATGAACAAGCATTTTATTGATCACACCATGTACAAGATATTTTTAGTGTCAAATGTTAGTTTAGATATTTCAGTCTATTAATTGTTTTGTGGTTTGTAGGTTGATATCAACATCTTTCAATTACCTTTGATTAGACAACATAAGTCGTCTTGATTTATAGGCTAACATCCCTAGTGATATATTGTTAACAATTCTCGTTAGAGTGGACTCTGAATCCGCCTCTAAATGCAAATATGTTTCTTCAATTTGGAGGTATATTTTGGCACAGTATGTTATAGAGTCGTGTCTACGTTATAGTGGTACATCAGGTTATTTCTTTCAACATTTTCATTTTGGGTTAACAGTTAGAGAGTTTGATCTATTTGATTCTTTGATACAATTGAACGGTATATCAGAATTTAACTTACCTAAGTCTGTCTCTATAATTGCATCGTCTTTGCATGGTTTTGTATTGTTGAAAGGTTTGAGGGGGGTATGAAGATGATATTATATATCACACCCAACTACACATGATTGGGTTTGGTTCCTTATCCTCCGATTCGAGCTTCAGCAGTGAAATACATATTGATTGTTAACCCATCTGATAATTGGCGGTATAAAATAGTTCGGTTCATTTGGCTTTCCCCTATATTTGGACATTATTGTGTTGAATGCTTTGACTCAACCAGTTGGTGTTGGTCTTGGGCTGGGGTGTCGTGCCTCCGATGTATATCATCTTTTGGGAGAGAACTGCCAGTTGTGATTGGATTGTCGATTTTCATATTGGTTAATTCAGCTAAAGTTTTTGTGTTCGACATGGATTCTTTTCAGTCAACTACATTTGATTTACCAAATAATTGTTCATGTACAAATGCGAATAGTAAAGTATTTCTTGGTAGCATGCAAGGTTCTCTCAATCTATTACATTTACATAATGGCACCCTTGATATTTACATTTTGTTCAGAAATGAGAGAAAACAATTTGGGGTCAGTGATGTTAGTATTACATTGGTTCCAATTTAACCGGTTGTTCCAACAATGGTTTCTTTGTTGTCTAATGCTATCAATTTATTCATTGTTGTTTCTTCTCATAATGTGCTTGTATGGAACATTAAAACTGGTGAATGTTGCGAGGTTCACAAAGGTGGAATTAATAGATTGAGGGACAATATCTTTGCATATCAAAGTGTCATGACATCATTTCAAATACCATGTCATCTAGATACTCCCACCAGCTACTCTGGAAAATGACGTGTTTTTGGACAACATCTTGAACTACTAGCTTGATTAATATTTTTTAGCCTACTTTGAATGATTAAATGTGATATGTACTTTTTTTCTTTTCAATAGTTTTGAACTGTCAAAATTTCAGCCTTATATGTATATGCTCCCTTTTTCAAAATTGCATGATAGCCGATAATGTTATTCGATTTTGAATACTTTGGGAAAAAATGTATCTCGAAACTACTTTGGTACATTCATTTATAGAAAAGCCATTTTGAAAATTTGTACACATTTTCGTCTGAACACTTTTTGAGTGTCCTTTTTTTATTATAATCTTGATTACTAAAAAAACGTCTCTATGTTTATAATAATAATATCATTAGTGTAGTCCTATTGAAAATCTACACAAAATATCTTCATGGAATGATTAGACTTGTGCAAAAGTTGTCCTTCGTTAGATGGTAGGTGTTAACTTCAACTTTGTTTAAACAAGTATATTAACAAGTTGTTAATTATCTATTTCATCATGTTAAATTATGTCAGCATTACATAGATATACATTGTATAAATTATAGAATGTGATTAGTGCATTTGCGAGATAAAGTTTTTTTGATGTGGATTGGCTTTATTGGATATAAATGGTATATAGATGCATAGAACTTAAATGTGCCAATACATATGGAAATAAATCCAATTAGGGAGGTTAATAATTTATGATTTGTAATCTATGCTATCATCTGATTTTTTATTGTCATGTTGAAATTTAATATATTTAACATTTATATATAGAGATTAACCAAAACTCATATGTGTTTAAAATACTTGGTAGTTTGACTCTGGTCACGGACGTATGTTTGAAAGCAAAAATTTACATATATAATATGTGTTAATCAATATAGTTTAATAGAATTTACCAAAAATACGAGATTAACAAATTTTGTAAAAAAGATTGAAAATTGGATAAATGTTTTGTTGGCTATTGATGTAAAATATACTGTGACTTTTCTTGTGTGGTTTTGAAGACTTGTCAACAAAATTTCAAAGGATAATAGAAAGTGTTTAAGATTGAAAACTCATGTTAATTTTTTTTTATGGTGTTGAAGGGTTCTCACTAGAAGTATATACTATATAAATCTCAATATTCGTATCTTCTTATATCACATGTTTATTATTATTAGATTTTTACAAATATATCTATTGGTTTAATAAAAGCAAGTAACATCCCGAATTGTGATAATTACTTTTGAATTCTGAATATAGCACTACGAATTTTTAGCTCAAAAGTATGTATATATCTCATGATTATATATATATTTACCCAGTTATGGTATCAATTGTCTCGTGGCTTTGATCAAGAGAACAAATGGTTATGTTCTCCAAGTCAAAATTGATATTCTAGAATGTCATGTAAAAATGTATAGAGATGTCCAGTTCCTAATCGTTCTATGACGAATACGAAATAGCAATTTTGTCACTGGCTGAATTTGCAAATGTTAACATTGTGATCAATGCATGGTGAACCTATCTAGCTTCATGTAAACTAAGGTGTAACTAAAAAATATTATTTAAAATATTTTTATGTGCTATATAATTACATTATTAACATACTTATGCTACATACTATAGATGTTGGGACTTGTGTTATAATATCTACGTGGTATGCGATGTCGAGCGGCAGTCAAATCAATGGGTCGAATCTATACATGGTTGTTTTATGATTTAGATTGCATGATATAAAATGGCTAATTCTTCTTCATTAGGTAGGTTAGATATTTTTAAATAGTTTATATATTTTCTATATAATTACTAATATATACAAAACAATATCGTTTCCTTTTAGAGATGAATTAATATGTAGTGTAAGCTACATTATATATGTTTCATATGGCATATTAATACATATTTTAGTGACGCTTCTCAATATGAAATAGAGCTTGCTATAATACTTTCAATTTAGATGTTCACAAATATAGGGGCCATCAGTGTCTCATACCTATTAATTGGACACTTTTATTATGGCAAAAGAAATTTAATTTTCCATACAAATAAGGCCTAGATTTTAAGGTTCTTCTTATGCAGTCACATTTAACTCAATATCTCTGTCGGCACTAATAAGTATGAAATATATATCAATTTGATATGCTTTTTTACCTTATTTGCTAGCATAGATTAGGTTAATTTAGAGTTAGTTATGGTTTATTTATATTAATATAGATATTAGTATTTTAGTTTGATTATTAATAATTTTGTAGTTATTAGTAGTTTAGGCATGTATTTAAATCAAGTTGGGATCTTAATTATATTCTACATGTCTAACATGTGATCTTTTTATGTTTTGTAGGTAGTGCGCTTATCAAAGTACTTGGACGATGTTTAGAATAATTCAAAATAGTCTTGGCATGCTTTAAAGTGATTTGGGCAACTTTTCTTAGTTACACACATATTGAAAATTAATATGGACATGAAAGAAATAGCTTAATGAACATAATATGGACTGTCCAAAAAAACTATCCAGATTGCAGATTCTTCATTTGCGTTTGAACGGCTTCACTTACCATTCGATCGGGATAACGTGATTTTGAAGAAAATACAATTCAAGCGTTCGAACGGGCATGCAGAGCGTTCGAATGGGCATGCAGGGCGTTCGAACGGGATAACGCGCAATTTCCTTGTTTAAGCCAATTTTGAGTCATTTTCATATACAACTTCTTCCTACGGTTCTTATGCCTATATAAAGACATATTTGGCTCAAAATTGAGGGTTAGAAAATAGATTTTCTGAAGAGAAGAAGGAAGAAGAAGATGGAAGAGAACTCTAAGCTTTCAATGGAGATTCAAGTGTTTTCTTCTACAATGGAAGGCTAAACTTTTCTTTTACTTAGGAGTTGATGAAGCTATAGATAAGTTTCAGTTTCTTTTCTTTTTAATTTAGATCTCAGTTGTGAATTATGACAATTGTATGATAAGGATTTCCCTTTAAATGGAAGAGCTTTTCATGTTTATTCAAATCTATGTTGATTTATTGTCTTGTAGATGATAGATTGATGTGGGTTTGATATTTGTATCAATTCTAATTTCTGTAATTTAGATGAGATGGTCATGCAATAGTTTTAATGTTCAAATAATTAATGACTTGGATGAGTTATACTAAGATTAGACGAGTCATACCTATAGCTAGTTTAGTATAGATGATTCGTGCTATTGTCGAAGATAGTTCATGCCATGGAATTTAATTAATGATTCTTTCTGAAGTAATTTTAGCTTGTAGCTGAGAATACTTGTTCATATTCACACTAGATTTAGATTGAAAGTTAAAGAATTGTTATGGTTCTATAGTGGATTTGATTTCCTAAGTAATTTCCATCATATTAATCTCTTGTTTTTAAACTAGTTGATTCCTTTCTTTTTCTCAATTTAAGTTTAAATTTTTTCTAGTTTTTAATCAGAAAATTCCTCTTTAGATTTAGTAATAATTCATCTGTCCCTGAGGTTCGACAACCCTTAAACACTCATCCTAGTATAATTACCTTGTACACTTGCAAAGGGTTTAATTATAAACGATCAAGCACTGATCATGAACTACATATAAATAACATAAATTGTGTCCATCAAATTTGACGACTATGTGTTTTAAAAACTTGGTAGTTCGAGTATGGTCACGAATGTATGATTGAAACCAACAATTTACATATATATTATGTGTTAATTAATATAGTTTAATAGAATTTACCAAAATAGGACATGAACGTACTTGGTAAATAAACATAAAAATTAGATAAATGTTTCATTGGCTATTGATGTAAAATATATTGTGACTTTTCTTGTATGGTTTTGAAGACTTGTCTGTAAAATTTCAAAGGAGAATACAAAGTGTTTAAGTTTGAAAACTCATGTTATCTCTTTTTGCAGTGTTGAAGGGTTCTCACTAGAAGAGTATACTATAGAAATTTCAATATTCACATCTTCTTATATCACATGTTTATTATTTTTAGATTTTTATCAAATATATCTATTTTTTATAAAAGCAAGTAACATCTGGAACTGTGAAAAATACTTTTGAAATCTGAATAAAGCACTACGAGTATTTAGCTCAAAAGTATGTACATATCTCATGATTATGTAAATATTTACCCAGTTATGGTGCCTGACGTTGATAAGTACAATTTATACGTTGTTTTACCCTTAATTATTCTATTTTCTAGTCTCATTTAAGAGTTAATATAGGTTAAATAATTAGATATATAATTTAATTAGGTTAGAAAAAGCTTAAATGATGTTTTGACTTAAATTGGCTTATTTTGCAGATTCTTCATTGGCGTTCGAACGGCGTCACTTACCGTTCGATCGGGATAACGTAATTTTGAAGAAAATTCAGTTCAAGCGTTCGAACGGGCATGCAGGGCGTTCAAACGGGATAACGTGTAGTTTCCTTATTTCAATCAATTTCAAGTTTTTTTCATATTGGACTCTTTTTTACTGATCTTATGCCTATATAAAGACATATTTGACACAAAATTGAGTGTTAACAAGTAAATTTTCTGAAGAGAAGAAGGAAGAAGAAGCTGGAGAAGAACTCAAAGCTTTCAATGGAGATTCAAGTGCTTTCTTCTACCATGGAAGGCTAGACTTTTCTTTTACTTAGGAGTTGATGAAGCTATAAATAAGTTTCAGTTTCTTTTCTTTTTAATTTAGATCTCAGTTTTGAATTATGACAATTGTATGATAAGGATTTCCTTTTTAATGGAAGAGCTTTTCATGTTTATTCAAATCTATATTGATTTATTGTCTTGTAGATGATAGATTGATGTGGTTTTGATATTTGTATCAATTCTAATTTCTGTGATTTAGATGAGATGGTCATGCAATAGTTTTAATGTTCAGATAATTAAAGACTTGGATGAGTTATACTAAGATTAGACGGGTCATGCCTATAGCTATTTAGTGTAAATGATTCGTGCTATTGTCGAAGATAGTTCATGTCATGGAAATTAATTAATGATTTTTTCTGAAGTAATTCTAGCTTGTAGCTGAGAATACTTGCTCATATTCACACTAGATTTAGATTAAAAGTTAAGGAATTGTTATGGTTCTATAGTGGATTCGATTTCCTAAGTAAATTCTATCATATTAATCTCTTACTTTTAAACTAGTTGATTTCTTTTCTTTTGCTTAATTTAAGTTTAAGTTGTTTTAGTTTTCAATCAGCAAATTCCACTTTAGATTTAGTAATAATTCATCCGTCCCTGAGGTTCGACAACCCTTAAATACTCATCCTAGTACAATTACCTTGTACACTTGCAAAGGGTTTAATTATAAACGATCAGACGTCTCATGGATTTAGTTATGAGAATAGATGTTTATGTTCTCCAAGTTAAATTTGATAATCTAAAAAGTCATATAAAAAATGTATAGAGATGTCCAGTTCCTAATCGTTCTATGACGAATACAATACACCAACTTTGTTGACGACTGAATTTGTAAATGTTAACTTTGTGACCATAGCGTGAGAATGTATCTAGCTTTACATAAACTAAGGTGTAACTGAAAAATATTAGTTAAAAGATTTTTATGTGCTATATAATTATATTATTAACATACTTATGCTACAAATTATACATATTGGGAATGATGTTATAATATGTGCGTGATATGCGATGTCGAGCGGCAGCCCAATCAATGTGTCGAATTTATACATGATTGTTTTATGATTTAGATTGCATGATAATAAATGGCTAATTGTGCTTCATTAGGTGGGTCAGATCTATTAAAATAGTATGTATATTTTCTATATAATTACAAATATAAAAAAAGTAATATTGTTAACCTTTAGGGACGACTTAATATGTAATGTAAGCCTTAGTATACGTGTTTCATATGGCTCATTAACACATATTTTAGTGATGTGTCTCAATATGACATAGAGCTTGGTATAATACTTTCAATTTGGTTGTTCATAAAATATAGGGCACATCACTGTCTCATACCTATTAATTTGATACTTTCATTATGTCAAAATAAATTAAATTTTCTACATAAGTAATGATCAAAGTTTTAAGGTACTTCTTATGCAGTCACATTTAAATCCTAAAATCTCCATCGGAACTGGTCATAAAATGCACATAAATAACATAAATTGTGTCCCTCAAATTTGACGACTATGCATTTTAAATCAATCATAAATCATTCTTATATGATTTTTATTAACTTAGTATATCATAAAGATAAAGTTGTAACTAACATATCAGTAAATAACATTAGTTGATCATAAACATTAATTGGAACCAACATTATATTTTTACGATAACCTATGATACTTTTTGTTCCATTTGAAGTGTATGATGAAAATTAATTTTTTTTAAACATAAATTCAATATTAAATTGATACCATATAAATATCATATCGTCTAGCTATTTATATGTGCATATTTATGACAATAAACCAAATGGCGAGTATATAAAAAGATTTCAAAATATTCCTTTAAAGTAAATTAATAAAGGATCATAATTTATGAGATATAAAAAGGGAAAATTTATTGGTTATCGATTATACAATGATTTTTTAAATCTCACGTGATGATTTGGGTTCTTTATTTTAGGTAATTTCCCTTGAATTGATCTTCTTCTCATCATTCTTATTACTTATATATGTAAACTTGTGACTGTTTAAGGAAAACAATATATGTGCTATATAATTTGAGTGCGGTACATCTATTAATTACATGTATTAGAATAGGAAAGTGAGTAATTAGGCCTCCAACGTGATAGATATAGAATACTTGAATATATGTCATATCAATCCATAAATATTACTATACAAACATAAATAAAACCATACTATAAAATCATTGATACACCTTAAAACCCCTAATTCAACAAACAGACTGGGATATGCATTTTGGTTGTGTCGAAATCTGTCTATTCAAAAAACTGGTATGTACATTAGTCTTGTTATTTTTTTCAATGTTATTAAATTTTATTATTTTCAAGGTTCCCACGCTATCTGGTTGATCTTTTATTCTATGTTTTTCATTTAATTTAGACATGAAGGATTTACTTATATCAGCTTTTTAAGTCATTCATGCACTATATTTTTTTCCCATATATGTTCCTTCTATTCCGAATTGTATGATCCACATTTCGTTTCGTAGTATTAGTTCTTTTGATAGTTGCATCGTGATATCCCTAAATGCAGTATGAGATGAATTGTAGATCTTGCTATTCTCATTCTAGCTATAGTTTTATATTACTTACAACAAGATTATCAAAGGGACTTAAGTGACCGAAAAATTTGAAGAATCATAGGTATTTCATAAGTAGAGATTCAAATCGAACTGTAAATTCCAAAATATCTAGACATAGGACATGTAAAATAAACTTGTAATATTAGTGCAGTATAAAAAATGATGCATGATCATATGTTTAATTGAAACTTCATAAGTCTGGGTTTCCATGCTACACCAAATTATTTGTTTGCTAGGTAGAATTCATACATCCAATAATGAGTACATAATGTGCATCGTATACTAACATCTTAGGTTGTTTTGCATGTGATAAAATCTAATTGAAAGTCAAGGAATATATTATATAATCTACTAAAATAAATAATATAGAAATAGCACCATACAACCTTGTATGTAAAAGTGGCCAATGATCAAGCCACCTCGCATAAAAAGGTCTAAGCTTGTTAAAATGAAATTATAACATGATATCTTCATCAAATTATGTTTCAATAATAGCATGTTTCTCTAAGAAATAAATTCTAATATAGGAGAAGTAGATATTTAGCAGTCAAAATTTAGAAATTTCTTCTACAAATAAAAAATGATTATTATTATAAGAACCACATATCTAACTATTGAAATTGATACATATTTTTTTATTAACATGTTTCATATTTGATTCTATTTTACTCTGGCTATATCAGGTTTTGTTCTTGTATACTTAGAATATATAATGCTTTAAATAGTAAGTTGCTAGGAATTGCAAACATGTGTCATGTTATCTCAGTTAGAATCGAATGAAAATTCTATCTAACCGGATGATATGAACATTAAAAGCAAAAACAAAGATAGAAAATGCTTTAGATAGATGACGGATAAAAACAATTTTTTCTTAAAGAGTTCTATGTATCCAAATCACAAAAGATCAAGAAGGAGAGCCTTCAAGCATCTTATGCATCCAAATCATAAAGAAATAAGAATAAGAACAATATTAAATAAATATCACTTTAAATTATCAATACTTACTTGAAACCATTGATGAAACATAAATAGAACTCTATTAGATTGTTACAAACCACCTCTAACCTTAGCTTCAGAGCTTATAAAGTCATTACAATAAAACTAAAAATAAAAATACAAAAGAAGAGAAGAAAAATAGGAGAAGAGAGCTCCAAAGAGGAGGGGATGATGCCTCTACTACGTCCACCCCTCTATTTATAGGAGTAGAAGGGCTTGCTTCAAAGGGGAAAGTCTAATCATATCTCTTGATTGCATCCTGATTGATTGCTTGATTAGTTGCTTCTTTGGTAATAATTAGATTTAGAATCAATCAAATAAATCAATGATTTATTTAGAAAATAAGTATATTTGAATTTTCCTTTAGTTATCCAATCAGCCTCATTGTCTTTCCTTATGTGTATCAATCACAACCAATGAAAAGATTCTCCATGTGTTGGCCTCGGGTTAGTTTACTAGCTGTCCGTTTGCATTTCGGATTTGACCCATATAGATTCATAATTATGAATTTCTTCCATAAATAGAGATTGTAGCCACAGAAGTCTTCTTTCCAATGCCACCAGAATCGTATCAATTCGAATTATACATAGGAAGATATAGCCGAAATAATAAAGTTGTATCAATCTGTCCAAATCGGCTTCTTCCCGAATTTAGTTCTTTTGATGCAAATATGAAATCCAACGGGTTCACAAGGTTGTGTTCAACTATTCCATTCATGTTTAGATCATTAAGATCCTATTTTTTACTTTAAAATAGCTTTCGGTAGATGGGCTTTACTTCCCTCTTCTACTTAGATCCTATTGAAGCCTGGTTAGACATGTAAACTCAATTAAGGTCTAACTAACCTATTCAAAACATAAATACCCCAAATAAGCAATGAATTAACACAAAATAGGATTGCAATTTGAAATGTGAGAATATTTAATTAAACATTATTTTAGTGCATCAATATATAAGCTAACAAACATATGCAATACCAAACAATAAAATACTAAACTACACATTTCACTCTAATTATCGATCGATCAAAACTCAGCAAATTCAACCAATTTTCTATTGAGGTCCCCTAGCACCATTCCTCCTAAAATAAAGTAATTTAGAAACTAAATAATTTAGAATTAGTTGGGTAATTTTTTTCCATTAAGAGTATCTAATGGATGTCAAATTAAACAGTTAATTTTACATTATTTATATTTTAATTAATTAAGTAAATAAAATAAAATTTAATAAAAAAACTCATTTAAGACTGGATTTTAGTCTTCAATTTAATGAAGCCTAAAGTCACAGCCCACAATCAAGAACTAGAAATTAGATGTATAACAATAAATTCCCTATCTATTCAACTAATATAATTGCATTTTACAACAAGAACTAGAAAGATTATACCTTTCACATATCCAGAATCAATCAACGCCCGAAATTGAAATTAGGGCCAAGGACACCAGCAGATTTAGGGGAAGCGAACCTGAAACAAGATGGACGATAGGATCTTGGAAGGAAAAGGACACTGGAGGACGGGATCTGAGTGGTGGTGCTCAAACACGAAGTACAGCGGCGAGGCGGAATGATCACAGTAGAAATGAGCGCGATCTAGAGCGGAGAAGCGGAGTTGGGTTAAAATGAAGACGCCTACTCTTAAAGGACGAAATAGTCTTTGGCTTACATAGGCTAAAGGCCGAATTGCCAAGTGTGGCAATTTCATCCTTTAGAAGGAAGAAATCGCCTTAAGGTGATTTCGTCCTTCTTAAGGACGAAATCGGTTAACTGTTATAAACCGATTTTGTCCTTTAAAAGGACAAAATCAACTTAAACCTAAAGGATGAAATCATATAACATTTCAAAAAAAGCCAAGCATGCGCCAGCGGCTTGGCTGGCACCTGCGTGGCAAAAAGCAACACCACTTTGGGAAATATTTCCCAAAGTGGGTTGATGGGTTGATTTGGTAAATATTTTAAAATATATATATTATTTAAATAATTTTCCCTATAATATATGATGTTTACTCATTAATTATATAGTTTACATATGTATCTAATTATGTGAGCTATTACCCATTTCATAAAAGAAATTTCTTTATCATATCCCCATTCTAGACTGTGTTCGTATGTGCTATAGTTTCTAACTAATAGTAGTTTTAACTTCTTGTAGTAAAAATCATTGGAATACTGTAATTTGCATTTATTATTTATTATGTTTGTTTTTAATGTATCAAATTATGTGAGTTTTTCCTGTATTTGACAAAAATAATGCCTTGCTATGTTCTTGATTTACACCATGCACATATGTTATATGTTTGAACCGATAATAGATTTATCTAACTTATTTGATAGTTTATATACATATCTAAGAATGCATATGTATAGTATAATATAAATCAATTATATAAATAAAAAAATAAAATGTACGGTGAGGAATTAAGAGTACATTTATTTTTTCTTTTGATAACTTGTGAAGTTTCAAATCAGGAATTAAGAGTACATTTATTTTTTCTTTTGATAACTTGTGAAGTTTCAAATCATGATTTGAAGTATAGAATACAAAAGATCAATTAATAAATTAATGTATTGACCCATGTCTTCCCTTCGGAGGGAGATGGTAAAAAATCTGGCCACGACCATCTGGCCAAAGAAGGAGAGATGGGGAAAAAAAACTATTGCATCTTCCTCCCTAAAGTTAGCCACCAATTCCCCTTTACCTACGATAAGGAGTTTAGCTAGAACAGCAGATCTACCCAACAGTAGAAAGTTGGCCGGTCAGCAGAATCTAGCCAGTAGTCTGACTTGACAATTCTATTAATTAAGTATAACCTCACCCTATTAAATCAAGAGGTTATAACAATCAATCTAATTGAAATGACATCAACATCACTCCATCTTGACTCAAGGACAATTAAGTGATCCTACCTTAATTGCCAATATTTCCTTGATCTACCCCCGTCGAAGTCTTGCCATCCACCACCTTCTCCCTCCCTTAAAGGCCAAAGAGCTAAGAGCTCCCATAGAATCCCTAAATAGCCCTTTTTATAATAACATGATTAGGGTTCTTAATTCCCCAAGAGGATTAGGCCAACTACACCTCTCTTAGGCAACCTAATTGGGCCTCTTAAACTAATTTCCATCACTATAATTAATTGCGCCCACAAAATGACTTAAATAGCCCAAATGCATGTCTAAATCAGGTAAATGGGTCCTGTACGATAATTCAACTTTGAACAATCATAACTCCCTCATCTAAACTCCAATTTGCACGTTCTTAGTGGCATTTTGAAGCTCTTTTTGTCTACTCTTCTAATCATATGAGTTTCAGCTACAAATTCCATATATTTGAGAATTTATTTAACTAAGAAGGTTAGGGGTCAATATACTATTTTCCACATGTTTAATATTCAAAACCTAGGAAAATCTGGGATATTATAGGGAGAGTTAGTGTGGACACCAGACCCATATGGGTCTATACATGTAGATATAGGGGCTAGGGTCCAATTTAGGTGAAAATTAGAAGTTGATGTTCTTTTCTCATATATTTTATTTGAAAATTCCTATTTTATTTGCCCTTGATTAGGATTATACTTTAAGATATTATAATTTATATTTTCTTTTTATCTACTTTCCAATTTTAGAAGATCTAAGTCGGTTTGTAATTCCTTAGTTTAAGATCATGTACACCTATTTAGAGGGTCCTACTCTCAATAATAAAGAAAACTTTTATGCTTCTATCAAATTTTTTAATGATAGTGTTTCTATTAATTACTTGGTATTTTTCTATGAGAAACTCCCCTTGGTGATGAAGCCAACAAGGTTGAGCATGGGAAAAGAGAAGAGAGAAGGGATAGGAAGGAGACAGAGAGAGAAGAAAGGCTAAGCAATCATGCTCAATAAGTAGGCTCTCACACTAGGAAGCATTTTTTATGCTCCGCTTTAACAATGAGCCTAGCATAAGGAACACATGGGAGTATTAGAGATAAAGGTATATAAATGATGTCAACTATATCCTAATGGGCCCAACCTCTAAGAGATTTTGTAACATCTATAAGTTTTATTGTTTTCTAATTAGTGTCAAGTTTTACTATTTTTGGTTTATTTAGATTTTTGTGTGATCAATTGGTTTAATTATGAATTTTCTTGGGTTTGTTTTGATTTAAAATTAAAAAACATTAGTGTCTAGCTTTATCCACCAAGCGTCACACTAATTGAAGATATTTGTCTTTTAGTTTCTTTTATTAAAGAAGTGGCTCCATGTTAGGACCCACATCCATCTCAGGTGATGTGCCAACTTCTTGGGCCGCTAACCCTAACATCTTAAATGGGCTTTGGTTATGTCAAATTCATTTCTAGGTTCATTTCATACAAGTGGGTTCACTTATTTCCTTATTGGGCTCATTCTTAACCCATTCACTTGACCTAGCTATAAATAGATACCTTAGCCATTTCTCCATTTGGCGCAGATTGAGATTGGGAGGTTTTGGAGAGCTCTACCCCCATCTCAAGAAGGAGAAACCTAATGCAAGGTATAATCTTTCTAATTTTTCCATTTTTTTTATTTTTTTTTGCCCTAAATCTCATGCTCTCAAATGGGACTTTAGGTTTTATTCTTCTCTAGTTCATTGTTTTACCCAAGTTTTGAAACCCTAGATTTATATATGTTGCTTCTATTCTTATGATTTTCATTTTGGATAAAAGAGGGTGTTAGATCTATTATTTGTTAGCAGTTTTGAGTCTATTTTTTGTGGAAAGGTTGGTTTAATTTGTAACATCCGGGAATTTTCTAAATTCCTGAAGTCGACTATGTGGAGATTAGGGTATTGGACCCCTTGACCTTCTCATGAGCATAATCTAATCATCAATTGTGAAGTGATGGCTTAATCCTATATGGATGAAATTAGACAGAAAGAGCTTTGAAACGCCACCAAGAACGTGCGAATTGGAGTTCGGATGAGGGAGATACTACTGTTTGAAGTTGACTATAATGTGCAGGACCCGTTTACCCGATTTAAACATGCAATTGGACCGTTTAAGTAGTTTAGTGGGCCCAATTAATTACAGCTCCAAAATTATAATTTAATAGCCCAATTAAGTGGCCTAAGTAGGGGAGTTTTGGTCTACTGTCTCATGGGATTAGGAGCCCTAATCCCATTACTATAAAAAGGGGAATTAGGGCTAATTGAAGGAGGATTAACTTTTCGCCAAAGAAGGAATGCAGGAAGACTGTATTCCGGCGAAGGCGGCCGGCGATGCATAGGGGAGCATGCACGAAGATTGGAGCATTGATGAGGTACGATCATTCGTCGAGATCAATTCATTCTTTGTGTGTTAGAGTAATTATTACTATATGCTTAATTAGATAATTATGATAAATGAACCCGATGTAAGCATGGGCAACGTCAATAATCAACTGTCAATTGGGTGCGGTGGCAGTTTCAGCCATCCAAAAGAAAACTGGGAAAGGCCAGTCGGCCCTGGCAGAGAACCACTACTGGAGGTGAACAATCGTTGTTCTCAATAGTCGCCAGTGGCAGTTCGATCTAGCGAGTTTTCACCGGTTCTATCCTCCAAGAGGCAGATCTGCAACTCAGATCATGCTGGAAAAGAGGAAGGCCTAGGCGGGTTGGATCGAAACCAAGCACTACCTTGTGGCCGCTGAAGAAATTGAACAACCGTGAAGCACTGGCAAAGCCAACTGAGCTGTGTCGGAGGTTCTGTGCAAGGGAACAATGAGATCGTTAAGGGGGAGAGAGGATCAGAGAGACAGGGGAGGGGCCACGATTCTCCGCCCGGCGTTGGAATCTGGTCTCCTGGACTCGCCACATGCTGGCAGTATGGTGGAGCCGGCCATCACCAGGCTGCGGCTCCTTGTTGTTGTGCTAGCCAAAGGCATGAAACCTCTAGCTATGCATGGGAGCTTTACCATGCGATGGTAGTCCGGTTAGCCGGTCTCTCGCTTGCCCCGGTGGTCGGCCGCTGTGCTGGCCAGAGGCTTCTGGCCAGCTGCGGAAGAGATGACTCATGAAATGGGTCATCGGGTTAGACCCGGGTTAGGCCACCAAGGACCCAGCTGGTCTGAGTTTGGTTCGGGTCCAGGCCGGTCCAAAAAAAAAAATAAAGGGATGAACCGGGTCCGATTCAGGGGCTAAGAATGTCAACATAATTCTAGAAAAATAAACATGGACTTGAGAGGTGTTAGAGTATTTGGACCAAGTTTCATACCCAGGAAAAATCCCAGAGATGGTTAAATAACCCTTTTACCCCTTGTAGTTAAATTATCATGTGAAAACCACTTACCCGACTTCGAGGCTCCAGTTCAGGAGCCTATGAGTTGATCTAAAATTTGGGAAAATTCTCAATGAGATTTTAATGGGTAAACTAATTATAGGCCAAACCTTTTGGTTTGAAAAATCCCAGTGAGTGGGTAATTAACCTTTTTACCCCTAGGTTTAATCGTAAACAGTTAAGTAAACCTGGGTCGGTTCAAGGGGTTCACGACCCCGTCACATGCCAGGAAAATTACACAGAGTCCATGATAGTAGTATCCTGGAGTTTAATTTTGGACCTATTGGATGTCAATAAGGTATTAAACCAATTGACAGAAATATCCCTTTGAGTGGACCACCCACATTCGTGTGAATGGAAGCGTAAGTCAGTTTGAGAGTGGAGCATTGTGAGAGGTCAATGACTTAAATCAATAGAGGGGCAGTAAAATAACCAGAATGTCTCAAGGGAGGGTAACATACCCTAGGTAGTAAAATTACCCTAATGCCCTTAGGGGCAATATATTATGTTTCTGTCAAAATGGATAACCTAGTTAATCAAGCATTAGGGTGCCCTAGAATGATGTTAATTGGCTTCAAAAGGAACGTGTGTGACTAGTAAGTGACACGAAGACCTTATCAGGTCATAGTGTCACTGGAAACAAGGGGAAGAACCTTATTTCTCAAGGTTTAAGGCAGCGCATTACACATGTCTGCAACCAAGTACATCGATCGACTAGAGTGTTATATGTAACTCATGTGATACGTTAGAGTTATCTACACTCTCGGGCTTGAATTCGCTAAGCCCTAGCCCTGAAAATGAGTGCAATGGGCCTTCGTTATTATTTATGCACTTGTATGTTTGCATGTTATTTATGTTGCTTAATCTACTACACGCTTTTGTATTGATGCGTTAAGTTACATATGTAAGGTTAATAAAGATTAATCAAGAGATATTGGTTATTGGTTTGTGGGGATAATACCTAATCAAGATAATGACTAAAATACCCTCTTTAGGGTGGGGACACGTTCATGGAGTAAACGGGCCTTGACATAGAATTTTACCTTGGTTAATGAACCGAGGGTGGTTACGGGATGTTCTCTGAGTCATAGATCAGTAGATGAGCTATTTATTTGGCCAATTCATAAGGTGAAGAGGGCCCGAATGGTAGAGCAGATACTTGATTAGATGTAAATAATCTAGTCTAAGTTCATATGTTTGGAGGAGTCAATGGTCATAAGGACCTGAGGCTTCTATGGATTCATTAGTAATGTCTTATAAGATATTATCTCCCAGAGTTGGGATGGTGGAGATTGCGATATTCTTCTTCATCGCCACGATGGTTTGGGTATTGACTAGAGGGTCTTTACCGCGGGTCTCTTGCAGGTCTTCCCAGGACTATTTAGTACGTACGAAAAGCGGAGTTGTATAAGCATCATGGAAGGCTTGTGCTTCTCACCAATCTGTGTCCATGAGCACAGTTGGGATCCTCTTCTCCAGATTCGTGGTAGGCTATCGAGAGCCCTGGGGATTTGGGTCAAGCTATTGTTAAGCAGTCTACTCCAAGGTTGGAGTCCTTTGTTTGGAGATTTCTCGAGGGGCGAGTCATCTCTAAGTTATAGATTTGATAGTATTAATTATCGAACAAGGGATGTGAGATAATTAATAACATTGTTTGATATTGCTTGTTAATTAGACAAGTGGAACGATTAAAGGACTTACTAAAATGTAGGTTTGTTAAAAACCTAAGCATTGCATGTGGGATGCTATGCTTATTAAGAGAGAGTAGTTTCTAGGGACAACTACGTCTGGATCCGATCTTGTTAGAAACATTGGAGATGTTGTCTGATGAGTACGTAGGCAACTAACATCGGGTGATGTTGGCCTGATCCAAAAAAATATTAATAAAACCTTTTGTCTTTTGGAAGCTCTTCTCCTGAAGGCGGCGAGACTCCATTGTGGTTGTGGTTGTTATTTGGTTTGCTTTGTTGCAGGTTTCTGAGACCAAGATTAACGCATATAGGATGAAGTTTCTTCATTTATGCAACTCTGGTATGTATGTGTACCTTTAGCATGAGAGTCAACTTGTTATTTATTTTCAGACAGATGATGGACTTGTATTTAGATGGATGAGTTGTTCTTTATGAATTTTCAAACGTATAATAATATCATATGATTTAATATTTGTATTTGTGAACCCCAGTTATCATACCTTGGATATTTAATCGAATGGTTTGTTTTGTATTTAAGAAGAAAAAAAAATTCTTACTACTTACCGTTCATGCTATTTAAAAATACTTTTAAAAATCCGGGTCGTGACATAATTTGTTGGGTAGGGTTTCCTTGTTGAATAGATGATTTAGTGTTATTTTTACATAATTATGCAAGATAAATATTAGATCTATCATGTCTTATGTTTAGATAATAATTATATGAAGTTTTATTATTTCTTAGGGATTTTTTGAGTGAATTCGATTTAGTTTTGAGCAAGAAAAAGAACTACTTTTAGGGTTTTCTGGGTCAACCGATCAATCGGTCCCATCCATACTAGAATTGACTTCATGACTATTTTTAAACCAAAATTTGATCATTTTGCCTAGTATTGTTCATGTATATATCATGTTGCATACATCATGAAAATGATTGTTACGTGATGATTAACCGTATTTAACTGTGATTAGCTGAATGTGTGTAGTAATTTTTTGGATTAGTCATATGAAAGATTTAACAAATCAGTTTTTTGTCTAATGGGCATGGTTTTATGTCCTTTGGGCATGGTTTTCTATTCAGAAATGGCGGATTTCCTCCCCATGTGAGAAGAGTAGAATGTTATAATGAAAAACTATTGCGACACTTCTGGATTGAGAATCCAAGCTGGTTTGTCTCTGTGCACCGGCTAACCAATGGCGCTTCCAGCTAGGATTTGTCCAAATACTTAGGTTTTTTTCTTTAGGATTTCTAGGGTGAGCAAGTATGTGTAGGCCTTCGTTCTTAGGATTGTCAAGGTGAGTAGATTGATTTCTCTATCATAAGACATTCATCGTACTATTTACATATGTTGGTGTATGAATCATAATGCTCATTACACATGTTTTGCGTAGGGCTTATGATGCTTATGTTTACATAAGTTGTGTATGAATTATGATACTTGATTATGCATTATATGAATAAATTGTGATACTTGATCATGCAAGATGTGTATGAATTATAATACTTGATTATGTAGGATTTGTATGGATATGTTAATTGAATACGCAAGTTATGTTTGTGGACTATGACATATAATTAAGACATGTTAATGCTCAATACACAGGTTTTGCGTAGGGCTTATGATGCTTATGTTTGCATAAGTTGTGTATGAATTATGATACTTGATTATGCATGATATGAATAAATTGTGATACTTGATCATGCAGGATGTATATGAATTATAATATTTAATTATGTAGGATATGTATGGATATGTTAAATGAATACGCAAGTTAAGTTTGTGGACTATGGCATATAATTAAGACATGTTGTATAAGTTTTACTTATAGATATGTGATGCATGAATAAAATATTTCCTACAGGTTGTATATATAAGGGATTTAATATGCACTTGTGTTGTTAACACCAGTTTGTATGAAGTTTATGTTATGATTTTTTAAGATTATATTTTGGTATTAATGTGAACTTTATATATTAAAAATCCTCATTGAGATAAGTTCACCCTATTTTAATGTTTTTATTTTAGGGTTACATGGTTGAGCTTTATATATTAAAAATCCTCAATGAGATAAGTTCACCCTATTTTAATGTTTTTATTTTAGGGTTACATGGTTGTGTCATTATAACGCCCTGAAATTTCAACGTTTTAAACGTTCGGGCCCAATACAGAGTTTAACGGCCCAATAAAAAATTTTCATTAAATTGGGTCATTTTGAGTTTGATT
Source organism: Saururus chinensis (assembly GCA_035235625.1). Taxonomy (NCBI): domain Eukaryota; kingdom Viridiplantae; phylum Streptophyta; class Magnoliopsida; order Piperales; family Saururaceae; genus Saururus; species Saururus chinensis. Next base: position 27,942,875 of record CP141141.1, read on the forward strand.
CATTCGGAGGAGCCTTAAGATATTTGATAGGGCTCATAGAGACAAACGTATCGAGCCTAAGAACGTATCAAACGGATACCGGGATAGTAGGCCATGGCCTCAAAAAGCGTGTCGTTGGTGAGACCCACTTTAAGTTAGCAATAAAACATACCCTTGTGTAGTCTCATTTCAAAGGGCTCATCAATACGAGTTCAACAGTACCAATAACATATGATTCCGAGTTCAAGGTAAAGAGTTACTCCCGTTTGAAGTTTAAATTTTTTTTTAATATTTAAACGAAATTTAAAAAAATTTAAATTTGCTTCAGCAATGCTGACGTCTGACTGCCTCCAAGACATGGCTTGTCGTTGGCAGGCCATGGGTGCTGGCATACTACTTCAGCGCTGATGCAAGCTAGCGCGTGCATTAGTGCTGACGCACAACAGTTTTGTAACAGTTGGATGTGTGCCACATGGCGCACATCCAATGGGGCTGGTTTTCTATATAAGGGGAGGGGAAAGAAGTTTTATATTCCATCGTTCTTCTCTTCTTCTTAGCTCTGCTCGCTCTCAAACTTTTAAGCCTCGTTTCTAAGCCTTTTCTCGTCCGATTTCTTCTGTTCAAAAACTGTTCCTAGCTAATTCAAGGGCGCTCTTTATTGTAGAAGGGTCCATTTTTTTTAATTAGCTACTCCAAAGGGGGGAAATGACCTAGGGTAAGGGGAGGCTCTATCCGCCGCTTTCGGGCCGGGAGGAAGAATTTGTTCTAGCACAAGGGGAGGCTTCGTCCGCCGCTTTTGAACCAAAAGGAGAAATTGTCCCGACACAAGGGGAGACTCTGTCCGCCACTCATAGGCCCAAAAGGAGATCCTATCAAAACACGAGGAGAGGTTCCGCCAACCGCTCCTAAGCCCACGAACAAGACAAGACTCCAACCGCCAGCTGTTACTACGGTCAATATCAAGATCAAAGGGTAGGTGGTTTTAAGCTCTAATATTGTGCTACGACTAGGCATTCTATTTCATAATTTATTCATCTCTTAAATAAAATATTATTTCAAAAAAGGATGATATTTATTAGCAGTTGGGCAAACACTAAAATAATAGCGAATCGTACACCTCTAAGATGGATTTTATCATGATATGAACTTTAAGATATTATTATTATTTAAATTACATTTATTAATGATTATGTCCAGATTTGAAGGGTAGTTATTATAAAGCCCAAAAACTATGGTCGGTTTTTAAGAGTAGCTACTTGGTATAAAGCCCAAAATCCATCGGAGTTATGACTCCTAGGTACCGTCTATTATGGCATATGGCTTTGATCTTGTTGCCCCTCAAGCACGGGTGTATGTCGCGATATCGGCAACATTCTGTAAATGATTATTTACCCGATTTTGAATTATTTATCAGATTCTGGTTACAAACGATTTATTTGAGTTTAACGGATTCATTAAAGAACTATTTTATCTAACTTTTTGTATAAGAAGTATGTTCGATTCGGTTAGTTGATAATATTATTTTGAGTTGATTTTTGAATATAAAATATTTATTTATGCTTTATATTTTAACATGCCAATAGAATTTAACTTTATCTATTGAAAATATTTATGCTCACCCACCCCCTAGATGTTGCAGGTCGATCCAAACAAACAAGATGATGTTAATGAAGATTGCTTGTAGAACTTCAAAATATCTATGTTCTTAATTTACTTTACTATGTTTTTTGTTATGTATTCATTTTAGATATGCATGACTTTGATTTTGCTAAGGCATGATAAGCCTTGTTTTGTAAAAAATTTGTAATTACGTAAATTAATGAATAGTTAGTCTTCTGTACATAGTTGATCTTGGCTTGCTTTTAATTATAAATTGGTGGTACTCTAACCTTTAAAGTAATTTAAAAAGTTAGGGTGGTACAATCATGTAGGTGCTCTTGTACATGCTCACGATTATTTCTTTTACAAGAATGGAGGAAATGAGTAGATGTATATAAAGTGTGGGCTAGTTCATTTGTGATGGGATAGACTTAAGTTTCATTTTGGATGTAATTTGAGACTTATGTTATGACTTTGATACTTTACATGTTTAGGGAGAGACTTGTTTGATGGATTAAGACATGTTTGTTATCATTTTAAGGCTTAAGACGTATTATATATATAAAGTGTGTGCTAGTTCATTTGTGATGGGATAGGCTTATGCTTCATTTTGAATGTAATTTAAAACTTATGTTATAACTTTGATACTTTACATGTTTAGGGAAAGACTTGTTTGATGGTTTAAGATGTTTGTTATGATTTTAAGGCTTAAGGCATATTATGTTAATTTGAAACTTATGTAGGTATGTAATTGACCAAGAGACTTTACTTAATTTTTTTGTTTTCTATTAATTACTTTTACACAAAGAAAATTATTATATACTTTAATCTAACCCAGTTTTGGGTTAGTATGTCACTTCATTGTTATATCTCTTTAGCCGAATCAAGAGGGTGTGGCAAAGTGTGATATTAAGGGGGCACAATATAGGCGTTGTAGCATATTTGAACTACTACGTGGGAAGTGAGCTGGGTTAGTATGAAGTACATAATCGGGTGTTATTTGGGACTGCACAGAGCATGCTTGTGAACATTACACTGTAATAGCACAAGCATTACACTATAATAATTGCAGCATTTTAGTTTGGTCATAGTAAGAATTAATGTACAATATTATTCAAACTCAAGGTACTTGGGTTTTGTCAACGTCTTTTAGTTTGTATGTGAAGGAGATAAACCAGAGCTATGAGGTCTTCCACACTTTTTGAGAAGTACTTTTCTCATTGGATGGTGCCTCCATTAGGTCTCATTTCTTAATGGAGGCATAATTCAGATCTTATTATTGCGTGATTATTTTCTTCTATTGTATTTTGCTGACATTACGTTATCATTTCATAATTCTGGGTGAAAAATTTCCAAACCCTAATGGGTTATTTGAAACACTGTTTTTCATTGTGTTTAAGAGATAATATTGTTCTATAAGAATATTATCTATCTTACATTAATAATTTTATTTATTTTTTAAAAATAAATTACTTTAAATTTATTTAAAAAATAAATTAAACTATTAATATGAGACCGAGGAAGTAATAACTAAAGATAGTCTCATGCCAAAAAGGGGGTCCATTTCATGATTAACCGAAAGTCCTAAACCCTAAAGGGGCTTCAGTTCATAATAAACCGTATTGAACCTACCTCATCCGAATTTAGAACTCCTTTAAATTTGGAAAAAGTTTTCCTTGCTCCAACAACTATAAAAGTGGGTTACCAGGCTGGTCCGAGGCGATTGGGATAAGGGATAGAAGAGGGGCACCTTACCTTGACAAGGGATGTACAAAATTTGGACCAATTACTAATTCGTTAGGTTCGATCAAGTGGACCCACAAATCTGAATAGGCTCAAATTTGATGACTTTGAAATGTTGCTCGTCCAAGTCAATGCGTTTTATTCCACTTTATAATTGGGTTCACATGTATGTTTGGCTTCTCATAGCCATTTTAAAAAGTGGACGGAAGGAAAATATGTGAAAAGAGTCTTTTTATAATAAAAAAATGCCCCTAGATTCTATAGAATCATACCCTCTGTCATATATTAATAACTCTATTTAATTTTTAAAATAAATTTATTTTAATTTATTTTGAAAAATAAAATAAAACTATTAATATAGAATGGAGGCAGTATAATACATTGCCAAACAAAAACCTATTTTCCTAAATGTTCTTCAATAAAAAAATTTATAAACTCCCTATTCTATTTTCTACAAAAATGTGTATCGGCCCACTTTAAGATTAATAATCTCGTCAACGAGTACAATAAGAACTTAGAAATTTAAGTGTCGTTCAATAAATACCGGATAGGGTGCTACAGAGAAACCAAGTGATCATGTGCAATAGACAAATCCAACCACTGACTCAGGAATCACGTTGAACAAATATTTGTTTAGTCATTGACACATTTGGCAAGGAATAGTTAGTTGCTTTCCAAGGAGTTGATTTTGGGTTCTTTATTAAACTGTCTCTTGGCATATTTCATTCATATCCCCCAATGAGACCTTTCTGTTTCATATGGGTCTTCTTCTTCCTCCTCTCTTCTTCTTTCAAACCCTTGAATAATGGCGTGGAGTGCTCTCGCCGGCAAATACCAAGCCTTGAGGTCCCCATTTCCAGCGCTCTATACAGAACTGGATACCATTTTCAACCTCGCAAGAACTGGATTAATGGTGAGTTTTATTCAAATCCTACCGTCTTATTTCTTCCTCTAATCAGGGGGCATCTGTACCTGTTAATGCTATTAATTTTAACTGGTAGTAAGATTTTCTTCCTTATTTTTCTTGGAAGAGGTTCATTAAAGAGTGTAATGTGGATCCTTTAGAGACATAGTAGTAACAAATTGTTTAGATCTGAGGCTGGATTAGCAGGAGATTATTGTGAAAATCAATGGCCTTTTTAGATGGTAGGATATATCCTAGGCTGACTGCGGCATTTCTCTACTGCTAAATCTAATTTGTGAATGTGTAAATTATAAGAAGAGACCCCTTAAGTACAGGCCCCAGCACAAGCCACGTAGTAGGGCCACACGATTTTGATCGTGTAGCAGCAGTTACTCAAAGGGCATACTGGTTTGGATCTGTGGAACTGTTGGATCTTGTTATGATGCATAGTATAATTAAAATTTAATTATTACTGAACAAATTTTAATATAATTAAGAGTTTGTTTGTATTAGGTTTAGGCTAATATTAGAAGTTTATTCTAATTAGAAATTTTATTAGCATTAAGATTATGATTGTACAGATATATAAGGGTTTTGCCCTATTTCATAATTCAGAAGTAATAATCAGAAGTTAGTTTGTTTTAATTGTCTTTAACTGTCTTTTTTTCTCTAATTTAACTTGTATAAACATCTGTCTATAACATTTAGTCTTTTTTTCTCTAATTTAACTTGTATAAACATCTGTCTATAACAATAGTATTAAAGTGTTCGATTTTGAACCTCCCTAAACCGTCGTGACTGACAACTAAACCGAGACATACAGTCATTTTGATGAACAACGCAGCCTTTTTTATGCACTCGGAGAAAAGAGCAACTGCCGCATCTACGAAGTAGTGCAAGTCATCCGAAGTGTTGCCGATAGTTGGCTCAGTCGATTGTCACCTGACATCATCGCCTTCTATCACCGTACTTTCTACTTACAGTCGATGCCACAAACAAACCTCCCCTTCCTGCTAGCGGCCAAATCTTCTTCCGCCGAGAACCACTCTGCATGAGCCCATGAATTCTCACCAGCACGAATCATATGTTGTAGTTGAGATGAACAACACACCATATTTTCCCTTGTTAGAGTGAGGACGCGAAATTCTCCTCTCTGAATCAAGTGTCTTCTGCTGAAGAATAATCCGCACCCAGAATAAAAAACAATCAACCTGACAAATCGCCCTTCCCTGCCCATCTAAACAAACCAAGCCTCCAACACCCTCAAATTTGCCTCACTGCTAGTGCAAATCCCCTTCTTCTTATGTATCCTTTCAAAATCTGCCATAAGAACAGTTCACATTAGCGCTTCCCATGGTCGTACTGAAAAGATGCGTAAACATTACGGTGGGCGTGGTGACACCGGAGGGTTGCACCACTACCGGCTCCTCTTTCGCAAGTACCATGAGGGCTCCTCTTCCGACCGATATATGGTTACGACTCTCACTCGAATCGTGATTAGCTGGTGAAGCTTCACCCGTGTAGCCGCCGGCGAAGCAACGTCATCCAATCAATTTTTTAGAACACGTGATATCACGTGACCGCATATCTCCTAGTTTGCACACGCCGTTATAAATGCACATGTTCTGAAAAATTGATTGGATGACGTTGCTTCACCAGCCGATCACGGTTCCTCTCACTCCACCTTTGTTTTCAAGATTCGTTGTTTGAGATTCGTTAGTCTCTGTTTTCTGCGTATCCAAACACAAAGGCAATGTATTCCTTTTCTAACTCAACATTTTCTTATGTGATTTTGGTATGAGGATTTTGCCATTGTCTAACTACTACAACGAGTTTATGTTTCTAGAGCCCATCTCATCTATACACTTTGGATAACATGTTTTCTTCGTGCTTCTATTTGGGCATTTTCATAGGCTTTCAATTCTTCAAATGGGGCCAGATTTTTTTCGGACCTTACTACAAAGTGGAGTCCAAGTTATACAACATTCAATTAGGGATGTCATTCGGATTGGGTATATGGTAAAACCCAACCCAACCCGGCACTCTAGGTCAGGTTTAAGTTTTTGATGGATCGAATTTGGGTTTACTATTTCTTAAATAGTATTAAGTTTAGGTTTGACAAAACCCGACCTGAATAAGGTTATAAATATAAATTTTTTATATTTTAATAAAACTCGACCCAACCCAACCGTAATGGGTCGGGTTGAGATTTTTAAATTCAACCCAAATAGCTATTCAGGTCGGATTCAGGTTTAATATTTCTTAAATGGTATCGACTTCGGGTTTGGGAAAACCAGGTCTGGTGGCATCCCTACATTCAATGTTGAGCATTTGTGGGCCCGAGCGATCTTTCACATATGTTGTTCTTTGCATGTATTCATTCATCTGTCGCAAGAACCAAAGGATACCTCGAGGACAAAGTGGAGTAGAAGCAAGGTGGAACAGTATGACCCACTCTAGGGGTTAGTCCACCTTTGGGATTTGTAGTATAATTAGGATTTAATCATTAGTAAACATATTTTAGTGTAATTAGAAGTTTGTTCCTACAGGACTTAGACTAATATTACCCATTGTAATTAGAAGTTCTATTAGCATTAGGATTAAGATTTTCAGTTACCTTTGGGATTTGTAGTATAATTAGGATTTAATCATTAGTAAACATATTTTACTGTAATTAGAAGTTTGTTCCTACAGGACTTAGACTAATATTACCCATTGTAATTAGAAGTTCTATTAGCATTAGGATTAAGATTTTCAGTTACCTACAAATATGTAGGGGTTTTGCTCTATTTCATAATTTATAAATTAGAATTAGAAGTTATTTTATTTTAAGTGTCTTTCGTTTATTTTTCTTGTTTTTTTCTCTCTAATTTAGCTTATGTAGACATCTGTCTACAACAAATCTCCATGTAACGAATATTAACTTTTTCCTTACAATAAAAGCTACAAGTTGTATTGAAATTTTAAAGGTTTGACATACATGAAATAAGGGGTACTCATGAACAGAAATGGATATTTACAAAGGGTTATTTGTAACTATCTGCTATATGCATTTTTTTTGTCTGTCTTCGCCCGTGTTTATCATAGTCAATATTATGTTTTGTCCAAGTTCATTTGCTACAAACATAAGAGGACACATGCAGACGTACAAACACTAAAAAACCCAACTCTTAGTATCTAGTAGATATGTAACATGTTAGGCTAAGTTTAACTTGCTACGTAGCTATTGGATCCCAATCTTGTTACCATTTACCATGGTCCAATAGTTATGTACTATATTAGGACTTGTCCTAACATAGTACATAGTCATTTTTTTTACTAGTCCCTGTTATCATTAAAAAAATGTGGGCACAAACAACTACTTGTCATTGTATGTAGCTGCCTACTAGGGCAAACAAAATTGGTTGGTTAAATATCCACCCTGTATAAATACGAACATGGACATAGATAGGCAATCGGACAAAGGACGTATGTGAATTGTGAACACCCCTCTCTGAAATATCTCACAGGAATTTACTTAAGATTAGGTGCTTACTCGTCTTCCTTCATATAGCATCTTGATTTTGCATGGATGGTTGCTAATTCTCCTTTGCCTCTTACTTTATATGGCTTTTGGACCATTCATCACGGCTTCAGCACATGGACAGGGAAGTGTTTTTAATGCTCCACTTTGACAATAAAACCAGCGTAAGGAATGCATAGGAGCCCTTCATCTACAACATCAATGGTGCATATGTTAGTATACATTAGCACCAGTAGTACTTGCAGCAATGTGTGCTAACGTGTGCGCCATCGATTTCAAATACCAAGGGCTCACACTAGGACAGAAGTAGGAAAATAGCTAAGGGGGGCCATTGAAGTGTGAATCAATGGTGGGGGGGAGGGCACTTGGCCCCACCTAGAAAGATAAACTATGGGGCCATGTGCTCCTACCTAATAAAGTAGTATAGAGTTTTGGTTGGGCAGGTAAAACATGCCCCCCCTCTAGCTCCTCCTTGGCTTGGCTCCTTCCTTGGGCTCACATGCTTTCCTTATACTCGGCTCATTGTGAGAGTGGAGCACAAAACATTCTACCCAAATGGTGAGTACATAGTTTTCTCAAGTCTCCATACCAATTACCAAACACATTAGACTGATATAGACCAATCTAACTATAAGGCAATAATTTTTTACAGGACCCATGTATAACATTTTGCACAAAATTCCATTGTAGAACATTTTGCCAAGTTTTTTACCTAAATGGTCATTTTAGAATTTCAAGAAGTGGAGGGAAGGAAAATAAATAATAAGCATCTCCCTATAGAAAATGTACTTGGATTTTACAGAATCGGACTCTCTCTATCTTATATTAATAACTCTATTTGGTTTTTCAAAATGAACTAATTACAGTTTATTAAAAATTAAATAAAGTTACTAACGTGGAATGGAGGGAATATAACGCATTGCCAAAGAAAAATCTATTTTCCTAAATTTTCTTCAATAAGATTCTTACATATCCTATTCTATATTCCACAAAATGTGTATCAGTCCTTAAGGGCTCACATTAAGACTAATAATCTCGTACATATTACAATAAAAATTTGGAAATTTAGTCAATATCTAAAAACCAAGGAAGTCATGTGCATAGAAAAATCCAACCATTGGCGCAGGAGTCACATTGAACAAATATATGTTTATTCATTCATATTTGACAAGGAATAGTTAGTTTGCTTGACTTGATTTTGGGTTCTTTATTAAACTGCCTCTTGGCATATTTTATTTTTTCATCATCAACTCATATGGACATATCGCCTCCAATGAAGTCTTTTTGTTTCATATGAGTCTTAATCTTTTTCTTCTCTTGCTCTACAGAACTGGGTACCATTTTCGACCTCCCAAGAACTAGATTAATGATGAGTTTTATTCAAATCCTACCATTTTATGTTGGGTAGTGGGTACCATACCCACGTAAACCAGAAAAGAGAGAGAGTCAGATTTTGAAAGAAACGTGAATAAGGTAGGCTCCACAATCCAATTAAAGATAGGACTAACAAGTCCTATCTGAAGTAAATTTTGTGGGGCAGTTATAAAATTGAAACCGCCTACTCATTACGAAACATACGAACATAAAATTGTTTTTGCTTCTTCCTTCTCTCCCAGACGAAAAAAAACTAGAGAACATCCTCTCCTCTTTTTCACACCCACACCAACCATAGCAAAGGCAGAATTTTTCCTCTTCTCTTTGATTGAGTGGCAAACAAAGAGGACTATGCATTGGTGGGAAATTGAGACAAGGTTATTGCTCTCATTTTCTCTTTGATAAGTAGTGATCTGCCCATTTAAGCTAAATTATCTCAGCAATTTGGCTAAGGAATAAAAGTGTTTCTCTTAGCTGGAAGAGAAGGGATTCATCAAATAAAGACGTAATTCTAATTCCCCTATCTATAATTGAAATAATTAAGAGGTCGTGTTTGCTTCTAAGTGATTAGCCACATCCTTGGGGCTCAACCCCTAAAGGTTAGTAGTACTTAATTCATGCATTAATTAATGCAAATTTAAAGTTATTTGAATTTATTCTACTACTTATATATATGTTTATATGTGAATGCATGTAAATTACTTGAGAATGACATAAAGGTGGAATTTTTTGCACGTCCACAAGACGGTCTCACCACCAAGCTTCTGCTACGCCACCCAACATTTTTTTCTTCCTCTAAGTAGTAATAATCAGGGGGAAGTGGAACTGTTACTGCTATATATTACTTTAACTGGTATTGAAGATTTTCTTCTTTCATATTTTTCTTGGAAGAGGTTAAAGAGTGTAATGTAAATCCTTTAGAGACATAGTAGTTACAAATTGTTTAGATCTGAAGCCGGATTAGTAGAAGCTTATTGTGAAAATCGATGGCTTTGTTAGATGGTAGGATATATCGTATGCTGACTGCTGCATTCGATCTTCAACAGCTAATTTCTAATTTGTATGTGTAAATTATAAGAAGGCATCCCTTAAGTACAGGCCCGCACACACTTCGTAGGAGGGCCATATAATTTTAATCGTGCAGTAGCGGTTACTCAAAGGGCAGACAAGTTTGGCTCCGCCCACCCCATGATCTGACGGCGTAACATATTTTTTAAGTATTCGCCGAATGTATATTAACTTGTTCTCATAGAAAAAGCTACAAATTGTATTGAAATTCTGAACATATGACATACCTGAAATAACTCTCAAGAATTTACTTAGGAGGTAGGTGCTTACTCATCCCTTCATGTAACATCTCGATTTCGTATGGTTGCTAATTCTCCTTTGCCTCTTACTTTACATGGCTTTTGGACCATCCATGACGGCTTCAACACATGGACAGACCCAAATGGTGAGTACAGAGTTTTCCCAAGTCTCCATACCAAGCACATGAGAATGATATAGACCAAATTGATTATAACATGCACAATAAATTTTTACAGGACCCATGTACTACAACGGCATTTACCACCTCTTCTACCAGTATAACCCTCAGGGTGCAGTGTGGGGCAACATTGTCTGGGCTCACTCAGTCTCCACTGACCTCATCAACTGGAAGCCTCTCAGCCTTGCCATTTACCCCTCCGAGCCCTTTGACACCAATGGATGCTGGTCAGGCTCTGCCACCATCCTCCCAGGCAACAAGCCTGTCATCCTTTACACAGGCATAGACACTGAGAACCGCCAAGTCCAGAACATGGCCATAGCCAAGAACCTATCAGACCCTTACCTCACTGAGTGGGAGAAACCTGACTTCAACCCCCTCATGGCCCCCACCCCACTCAACCACATAGACCCCAACTCGTTCAGGGACCCCACCACTTCCTGGCATGGCCCTGATGGCCAGTGGAGGGTGTTGGTGGGCAATGCAATGGAAAGGAGAGGAACGGCCCTCCTGTACAGGAGCAAGGACTTTGTGCACTGGGTCAAGGCCGAGCAGCCATTGCACTCCACTGAGGGCACTGGCATGTGGGAGTGCCCGGACTTCTATCCGGTCCCAAAGGATGGCAGCATGCAAGGGGTGGAGACTTCTGTTCAAGGGGAAGGTGTGAAGCATGTGCTGAAGGTGAGTCTGAATACCGGTGCATTACGTTTGATCATTACATGGTGGGGAAGTATTCTCTGGAGATGGACCAGTTTGTGCCGGATGATCACAACACAGCAGGAGATGATGTGGTGGTGATGGGGTTGAGGTATGATTATGGCAAGTTCTATGCTTCTAAGACATTCTTTGATGAAGAAAAGAAGAGGAGAGTCCTATGGGGATGGATTAACGAGTCAGACACTGCTGATGATGACAAGAGAAAAGGGTGGGCTGGTGTTCAGGTAAATCAAAGCATAGTAGGTCCCAAGACGTTTTGAATTGTATCATGTACACAGTGTTTGGTAGAAAAAGAATTTAATAATGCAAAGCCTGATTAAACTTGAATAGTCATCCAATCGGCCTGATCCATGCTTGTCAATCAATACTTTTTTCTGTTTTTTTGGCGTTTTCAGTCAATTCCAAGGACGGTGTGGCTGGACACCAATGGGAAGCAACTAAGGCAATGGCCTATAGAAGAAATCGAGGCTCTAAGAGAAACAAGATACGAAATTTCAAATAGGAAACTCTACAAAGGAGATATAGTAGGAGTTGGTGCTGGAGAAATTACAGCTGCACAGGTTTGGTTTATGTAAGCTGTGTAAGCCATAATAAATAGAAGCTAATATTAGTACTCTATTTTTTTTATTAAAACCCTACTTCAGCCTCTAATTGGGCAGAGAAAAATGGATCTCACCACCACCAATAAGGGGATCCATTTTCTCAATCCACTCAAATAGAATACAATATAGAGAGAGTAGATTAAGAATATCACTTTCTATAATAAATAGATAGAATTATCTCTTTAATTTTATATTATTTATAAGTTAAAAAAAGTTAATATGAACCCGAACTCACATGCAATCGTATCAGTTGAAGCATCGTCATCTATCAAATCAAGATCCAATGTAAACATATGAGGGGGTATTGCTAACCATCAAATCAAGATTTGATGTTCCTAGGTAACATGCATTAAATTAAGGCCTTTAGGTTAAGATCTGACACAATCACATAAGTCAGGTCATTACAAGCCATCTAGTCCAGATTTGACTGTGCGAGTTACTTAACGGTTGTTTGCCTTTGAGTAACATGTGATGTCAGATCAAAATCTAGTATTCCTTGATGCCATAGTTCACATAATTGCACATTATGGCGCATGAGCCTGCACTCATATTAATGGGACTCTTATAAGAATGTCACTAATTATATTCGATCCGATGGCCTGAACTGCATGTGAACCTACTCTCATATTATTAAGACTATTATAAGAATGTTATTTATATATATTTTAATATTTTATGTGTTTATTTATTGTTTAGGCTGATGTCGAAGCAACATTCAGTTTGCCAAGCTTACACAAAGCAGATATCTTTGACCACAAATGGACCAACCCACGAATTCTTTGCTGCCAAAGGGGTGCCAGCGTTGGAGGATCAATTGGACCATTTGGATTTCTGGCTTTGGCTTCTGCTGACTTGGAAGAACAGACTGCTATTTTTTTCAGGATCTTCAAAACAGATGAAAAGCCAGTTGTTCTCATGTGTTCAGAACAAAGCAGGTATGGTGTTCTTCATCATAGAGAGATTCTTACTACGGAAATTTAACATGGAAAGTTACTTTCTATCTTTTTTACTGTCTAACAACATAAAAATACACAAATCATAAACAGGTCCACGCTGAGGACAGAAGTAGATAAGACAACTTATGGAGGGTATGTAGATGTAGACTTAAAGGATGGCAAGCTATCACTCAGGACTTTGGTAAGCAGACTATTCTCTTTACTTGGGTATCCCCCTTTCCTTTGTTTTGTGCTTTTTCAATAAATTTACTGTTGTTTGCATCAACCAGATTGATCATTCAATTGTGGAAAGTTTTGGTGGTGGAGGGAGAACTTGCATCACAGCTCGCATTTATCCAACAATAGCCATATCAGACCAGGCTCGCTTATTTGCATTCAACAATGGATCTGAGACACTAACCATTTCAAAGCTGGAAGCATGGAGCATGAGCAAGCCTTTGATGAACTAAAAAGCCGAATGTAATGAAACCGTGAAAGGATTTGTCAAAAACCGTGCTTAAAGAATAATACACCAATGCTGTTCAAAGTACCAAATTAACATATCATAAAACAAGTATAGCTCGAAGATTATATATGAAATCTATTTTTTGTTTATAAAAAAAAGACGAGCTATTTCTTCATTTCTAGGCATGTCGTCCGAGACAGTCTAAAATAATCAAATGGGTTTGATGCAATTTAACATAGACTCGTCAAGGCAAATGGCTCTTAAAAATTTGGGGGAATAGCTACAATTAGAACTTAGTATAAGAGATTATTAAGGGAAACCCTCCGACATCAAATCTCATGCCAAATTACGCATACTAGTAATAAATGACACAAAGATTCTCATTGGCTCAAAGCACTAAAAATAGACAACTGACGTGAAAATTTAATCAAAATGAGGTTTTCTGTACAAGTCGCCAACAAGATAGCGCACATTTCATTAATGTATACATGATATAACCAGGACATGCCTCACTTTCATAGCCGAAAAGAAAATAAGACGAAGAAATTTCATCAACATATCAGCAATCCTAGCGCCCCATCATGCGTCTTTCTCCAACAATATACAGAGATTCAAGGGCTGCTCAAAATTCTATATGCTGTCCGGTAATATCTATATGAGAACTGTACATCATATATACAACATGAAAATTTACACACTGGATACCTGACTCCGGGGAAGTCATACATTTTTCTGAGCTGCTGGATCAGATGCTTTTGAATCACTGTCTCTTAGCAACTGGTATTTCATCTCCCTGTAACTCCTCAACTCTTCCAAAGCGTCCGTAGTGGTCCTTGGCATAAGTAGCCTGCTAGCTGAAACTTCCAAATCTACCGCATTTTGTCCTGCTTCTGGATCTCTGGTTTCCGTGTGGTCAATCCAAGCTTCAACTTTGGAGGCTTGTGCAAACCTCAAAGTGCTAGAACAATCCTGGCGGAGAGGAGGTGCAGATTGAAGCATGTGGGCAAGGGCACCAATAGCTGCATCTTGAGATTTTCCAACCGGCAGCACTACTCTGGAGTCTTTTGCTTCACCATTACTTGCTTTGGTGCCACAAGATTCCACTCTAAGTTCATAAAGTAAAAACTTAAGATTCAAAAACTCACACACGCACATACAGCAGTTTATATGGAAAGGGGCCACCTATGAATATAAACATGTTGCTTGAAAACTCCAGCCTATAGAAGAAAAAGAAGTCACCTACCATGTCCATCACAATGTATTTACTAGATATCCCATACAATCTAGTTTACATTGTTTCCGCAGGAGCTTTCATTATAAAGTAGAATTATTAGTACGATTTTAATAGAACTCATTGCAACCTTATTAAACATGACTATGAGCTGGAAAATATGATTATGTAAACTGATTACGTTAACTGACTATCAGAAACGTTAAAAAACTTTTCTAAAACCTGAAGTTTTAATGCTTTCTTCCACTACAAATCAAGTTGCTAGTACATCAAGTGATTTGATAAAGCTTATTCTTCTATTTAAAAAATTCACAAGAAATTTGTTATAATCTTCCCCCTATTAGGTGTGGTAACTGATTTCTTCAATATGACAATTATTAGAAAGTCCTTCACAGTTGCTATATCCAGACCAAAAGTCTCTCGTAGTTCAGGTTGAGGAAGTTTTGCCTATTTCTATAAATAGCACAAATTTTATTTTCCTTTCACAATTACTCATATTTCCCATATTGTAGATTTTCTCATATTTCCCATATTGTAGATTTTTCTAATCAACATTATTAAACTGGAAATTTATGCAGAAAATACCGGCAATTCTTCAGTACTAGTTGGAAAGCTAGGTAAAAATCAGACAGCTGCCTACTGTACATAGCACAAACAAATAACAATAAAACTGGCTCCACATTAGTATGAATATCACAATAAATATCTGACATTTTTAACCTAACAAGCCTTCAAAACATAACCTAAAGGGCATCCGCTGCGTATTTATTTATCATAAAAGTATCTCAATTTTTTTGCCTAGCCTGTGACGACAAACTGTTACAATGCACAAGTAATAAGTTCCAGAGACAAAATAAATAACAATATTTTCGACTTGAATAAATCTATTCACATCTTAAATAGCAAATTATAGACTGACAAGATATTTGGATGAATCACCTTAGTTCAATCAAGTATAACAAAAAATTATCTGTATAAATGGACTGATTGAACAAAAAACAAGAAAAGGCTTTGAAACACCTGCAACACAGCTTATACAGCTCAACTACTCGGAAGGATAGCATCAGTTGTTTGTACCTACCTACTATATACTTAAACAGATACCCCCCAAGTCCTCACACTTATGGAATGCATCAAGTAAAATCCACTCTGGCCTTAACTCCAATAACTCCTTCCACATCTAGGAGGTCTTTCCCATTTTTTAAGGCTAATGCATTCTGACAGTTTTCACACTAGATCATGCTGGCTCTCACTCTGGTCAATGTTGCCCTCTCCATTGGTCGCCTTTTCCACAATTTGAACCTAGACCATGGGTTATAGCTTACCACTAATTGTTATAGACCTAATCAATACACCAAAACCCCAATGACTCATGAAATACGTCAAGCTGACCCCTATAATCCTTGAAATAGAAACACTACCCCCATATTGATAGAAACTAACTACTAGCAGAGGAAAGTCAAAGATGCATACATATCGAGGAGTCTCATATAAACCATCCTCATGGAGATGCCCTGCAAACTTTAAAATTGAACTTCCCACATATATTGGTCCTGCCACGTGGCAAGGAATATGGAAAGCAGCTTAGAGGGCCTCATGGAAAGCTAAGTCTGTGTCTGAGAAAAAATTCCCAGGAGAGGCCTTTTCATGGTGTTTCCAGATCTCAGTAAAATTGGTGAGATCTTGGTGAAATTGTCTTGCCATCAGCATATTATTTTCCATATCTCAGTGAGATCCCAAGAGCTCACCTGACACAGAATCCATTTTATGTCTATTTTGGCTGCCTTTTCTCGTTAGCTTGCTTCTTTTTGGACTTGTCCTCCTTTTAGCTATTTCCTGCTGTCTGCTGCAGCAGCAGCTCTATTGGCAGAGATAGTCACAGAAGAGCTGCTCTTGCTGCGCCGCAGGAGAAGCCAGCAGTAGCAGTTATTCCTGCTGCAACAGCTGCTCCTGCAACTGCAACTGCAACTGCTGCAATAGTAGCTGTTCCTGCAGCAGCAGCGCTTGCTTCGCAAGCAGCTCAAATGTCTGCTGAGTTAGCTAAGCATATGCCTTCTTTAATCAGTGTTACGAATTATGTTTCCAGACATGTCAAATATACATATACTGATATACATCCATTTTATAAGTGTCTACGTAAACATACACATAAATTTGGTGATTGTTTTAAAATATTATTGTGCTTATAGGTGTTATATATACATATACATAATTTTACATGTGAAATTAGAGTTTCCTCATTATCAAGATCATTTTTCCGGTTTTCTAATCTCTCCGAGATCTCCTATTTTTGTCCAATCGAGATGAGCACGGAGATTGAGATGGTAAACCAAAGTAGACCCATGAAAATTGGCTCTATCAAAAGCAGTAAGGCCCACTCATTTAGCTACATCAGTTTCATGAAATCTCAGCCTTTGAAATAAGCTGAGATTTTCTCTGCTTATGTTCGTGGGACCTACAAATGAGATGGGCACCAAACTTCATGGGGACCTTATTATGAAGATTTCCTTTGTATCTTCATCACCCATTGTGGAGGACCTCCCACAACCCTAATGTTCGTAGAATTTTCCCTGCAGAATGAAGACAGGTCACAATGGAAAACTGTTCTACACATCAATATGCAAACCTCGCCAACTGTTTTATAGCATCAGCCATCCAACACTAGACTCGCAAGTAATAATTTAACACATCATTTAAAGAAGCAGACAAGACTCTAAAAGACCTTAAATCTCAGTTCTTTGCACAGCCATATAACATTAGCACTCTAAGATTGGTGCTGCTATAGATCCCTCCCTACTAGCACCCTTACCAGCATTCCTCACTTCCCCACTTCTAAATCAAATCATGATGGGAAGTGAGGACTGGTAGGAGCGCTAATAAGAATGGTTGACAATACATTCCCTCTACAATATAACATGCAAAAGGCAAAATTGAAAAATGCAGGTGAAACCCTGTACCTGTTTGTGGCACCCATAAGATCATCTTCATCATCCACAGCAAATGGGCAATTAAATACTGCATCATCAACTTCCTCCTGAAAAAACCTGCTGGAACTCCTTGAACGTGAAATCCCTGGACAACCACGGGGTAATATCTTTGATTCTACAAATACGTTTCTTACTTCTTCCTTCCCTAAAGAAAGAGCCTACAACAAAACACATAAACTTAAACTCGAAATGTACATATAAAGTTTAGAATATTTAATGTTTTTTACCTAGAAACAATACCTTTTGCACCGAGGCACCTGTTTGAAATTCTTTTAATTTGGATGACTCTGGCTTTGTCCAGCATTTGCTTTTAGATGGAGAATTCTGACAGCCAGAGGACAGAAAAACTTGAGGCCTAGCGTTATCAGAGTGGGAAAACTGACGGGATTTTGAGCCACTTACGCAAGGAGATGGAGGCAGGGCGTGGCTGGGTAAAACAGGGCCCTTGCTGAGCCTAGGCAGGGCTATACTAAGTGGATCACTTTCTGATCGCAAAAGAACCTTTGGTAAGTGACTACTTGAAAAGTGAGTAGGCGGAGAAGGAGAAGGAGATGGTGAAAACGGAGGAGAAGGCCAATATTCATCAAAACTTGCATTCTTTTTAAGAGCAAGTGATAAATTGTCAGAGCTAGGAGTATCAGGTGGATGGCTTGGTGAACTGACTACAGGAGAAACATCTGAATTTCGACCACGATGAGCGGGAATTAGATGAGAACCCCGACCAGTCGGCAGAGCATTAGAATCTGAGTATGTAGGTGAGGGAGAAGGAGAAAATGAAGGAGCAGCTTTATGAAGGTCGTTACCCCAACTATGTCGTCTTGCAAACAACACAGATGATGGTGATCCAGGGGATCTTGACACTAATCCAGACGAAGGAACAGATGGGTATCTCCTAATTGGATCAGTAGTAGGACTCCCAACATAATCTGTTATGAACTGTGGGGATATAGGTGTAAAATGTTCAGATTTGACTTCAGAGACAGTTGCGCGATACACCACAGACAGACAAAGTCTTCCACAACAGGTGTCAACCGGAAAAAATCGAAATGGCTGCATTTCTGACTCTTCTCTGTATGTAAAACGCTCAGCAAATGAAGAAACCTTGCAAGAAAGGTTAATGGGATGAATCTGTCCTGATGAATTAAGATCCCGGAAGACCTTATACGCAGGTAACAGCCTGGAAGTAACATACAATGAACGCAATAAGATAATTGACTTCTTGTATGTTTTCCGATACATGGAAAGCACTTCGGAAGACTGGGAACTAGATCCACAAGTTCGCTTCGCACTTGCACTCATATCTCCCATTCTACCACTACCCTTCCGACTTTCATACTGCAAGATCCATCTCTCTATAATCTTTTCACTCTTTGTTTTCAGTCGACATTCTTCTAGACCAGCAGTCCAGCAACCATGGGGCTGACCCTTAGAGGAGAGATTCATCAGAGGATTTTCTTTAACTTCTGAAGCCCGAGGAGCCACATCAGAAGCAATTGATCTCTCAGTGAGTATCACATCGACTATTAATGGATCAAGATTGTTCTGGCGCCAGATGTCCACATTCTCTAAAACAGTAGGACTCTCACGGAGGGCTAAATTGAACCATTTATCTCTCGACCTAACACTCAAAGAGGAGGACGAAGAAGATGGAGATGATAAAACTTGCTCTCCACTGTAGTTACGTGAAGATGCAAAAGGGGATCTAGCTTCAAGTATAATATGAAGACTCTTTGTGAAGAATTCAGTAATTATCTGTTCAATTTTCGCAGGCTCTGATTGAAAATGATTAGGTGAAGAGGACATAACTATCTCTTATTCTCCAAGGAAATTCTGCTGCAAACCCAAATGCTTAGTTGAGCAACTCCCAAATAATCTGCTCAGTATGAGGCAGTTGAATGATTGCTTATAATCAAAAGTTAACAAGACACAAGCACACTCTGCAATGTTCCAAATGTTTTTACAGCCCCTATATTGAAAGCCAGGACAGAGAAGAAGAGAATAAGCAAACAAACAAGCGTATTCCAGTATCAACTTGGTATTAGTCTACATACCACTCTGTAAACATTAACGAGTGCATAAATTCGTAAAGGTTGCCAAAAAGCTCCTAGTATATTTGACATTAATCAGCCTGAAGAACAAGTTGCCAATTATGTACATTAAAAAACAGAAAGTAACTTCAGAGTTAAGCCAATTTTTCCATCCTAATTACTACAAGTCTGAGACAGTCCAACCTTTCCATCTTTTTTTTTTTAAACGCTCATGTCATTATCACACTACTAAGTATCCAATTTTAACCAATAAAAAGAACCACCGTCACGGAGAAAAGCCAAGATTAAACAGACAATTCTCATTTCTCATTATGTCACACTCCTAAGAGGAAAAACTAAAAAGATATACGATGACAAACAAATTCACCAGTTTATCCGAAAAATAATCTACTGAATAAAAAACAAACAAGAACTGAACTTTGAATATGCTGTACTTACTCCTATTTTAGTACTTCAATGCGAATACGACTAATCAAATCCTCCAAAACAACTAACAATTTTCCACGAAAATCAAGCTATCAACTCCAGCCAAAATGACACTCTAAATAGCAAAATAATCAACAAAAAAATATTAAAAAATTCCCGTAAATTCACAATAATCCATAACTTAAAAATCCCATAAAAGCAGCGATCGACCTCTTGAAGTTTGTGAAACTATCAGCAAAAACGAACTCAAACACACAAAAAAAATACTGAAATGATAACCAAAAAAATTCAAACAAAAATTACCTCGAATACTCCAGCTCGCTTCACGGGGATTTGATCCAAGAACACCCTTTGGTTGAATTTAATCTTTTAAAAAAAATCGAGTTTTTTCTACTATTTAAATTTGAAAAAATGAATTTTTGGGGAAGCCCTAAAGAACTTGTTGTTTACCGGAAGAGGGGACTTGGTTTTTGTGCGGGAGTGCGGAGGAAGCAAGCAAGGCCAGGGCCAGGAAAAACTATTTGCATATAAGATCCTTGATTTTGTATAATTTGGAATAAAGTCCCTAGTAGTGTGGGAAAAACCGAAAAATGACAAATTTGAGGGATGCGTGGGGTCCATGGCCCGAAATGGAAAGGAAAGAGATTGTTGGGAGTTGGGAAACCAGAAATTCTCCTGAAGTTTTCGTATTTGGATAAGGGAGTCTCTTATATGGGCTGATGGGCCTCCATATGGGGTTGAATGGAAGAGTGGGCCTTTTGCGTTTGATGGCCCGGCCCAGTATCCAACAAAGACCAATATTTGCTCACCTTGGGCTTGGATTTGCAGTCTCTCGAAACTCAAGATTAAAATCAGTCACCTTTAGCACCTCATGCATATGATTTTTTTTATTTTTTACTGAATATGAAACTTATGTAGCCATTCTTAAATTTTGCTCCTTACCAGCCCACATACAGCTCCAAACATGATACATATACCCTTTATGTATTGTGTTCAGAGCCAGACCTGATATGGTTACAAAGCCCGTCAGGCCAAACATGGCTTTTTACTAGGCCTTTTTGTGGCCTTCAAGTCTGAAAAAAAAAATAGATAAAGGAGAAACTCCGTGCCTTTAAATGCATATTTAGGCATTATTTAGGAGCTGGGTTTGTCAACAAAAAGGCCTTTAGCCTACCCAATCTTTTTTATTAGATAAAGAAAAAACGAGTAGCAATATTATACTCCCTTCCATCTTAAATTAGTAGCTTCATTTAGCAAGAAAGTTTGTTCCATATTAATAACTTCATTTTGTTCAATTAATTAAGTAGTTGAGTTCTTAAAAATATATATCATAAGCTTATTTTCATTTCTCTTGGTCATGGGTTTTTATCATTCAATAAAAATTACTACTTTTTCAAATATAACTATTAATATAAAATAAAAAAATTAAAATAAGATAATAAGATTTGGGGATTAAACGGAAAAGTGTGGTAATTCAGTCACTAAATAGTTAGATATTTGCAAGGTTTCTTTGAACAAAATAATGCTCTAGTCATGCTTTATCATGTGGATGGCTCTGGTTGTTAACTAACCTAGGCCCATAATTTAGGTGAATGAGTTATAACTACATGTGTTAAAATGGGACTTCACTAGAAATTTCTTTTAACTTGGATGGAGCTTCCTGCATGTCATAACGGGCACAAATCTACTTGCCCACTATCCCGGCTAATCCTCATTCAAATCACCTTGGCTTCACCCCAATATGAACCTTATGGGGCCTTAAACAAAAACATTAACAGATGAATTTGTATGTGTACATTTAGGGCACTACCATATTCAAAATTTAAGTGGCCAAATACTCGGGTCGAGTTGCCCAGGCCTTATCTATTTTCAGGATGTTCTCTTGGCACTCTTATAGGGTTGTCAACGCCATGAAAATAAGGAAAGGCAGTACATTTCACCGCTAAAACCTACTAACAGTGAGCCTAGTGTAAAGAACTTATAGGAGCCATTAATATTTAAAATCATGGTGCACATGTTAACGCATGTTAATATCATTGGCTCTAATGCTTACACAGTCAGTATTTTTAGATAGACGGCTCACTATCGTTTATTATGCTAAGCTCTCTGTCAGTATAGAACATTAAAAAGATTTTCCTAAAATTGAGTAGCCCGGATATTTCCAAAAAGGGCTCAGACCGCTCATTAACAAAAAGACTATATCACAAATACTAGCATCTAAAGTTGAAAAGCTAACATCTAGTCCTAGATAATGGAATTAGAGATCAATCAGTGGAAGTGTGATTAGGATATTTCCTTTGTCACAATCATTATGCTGCCTTCCGACTATTTATGAACCTGGACGGAACTACTGTGATTGTACTGATTTTTGGTTTTGATAAATGATATATTCCCTCCATCGTATATTAATATAGTTTTAATTAATTCTTTAAAATAAATTTATTTTAGCTTATTTTAAAAAATTAAATCAAACTTTTACTGTAGGACAGATGGAGTATTTAATTTGTACTATGATTATATGTGATCGCCCTATCATGCCTTGTCCACCTATTTAGAAAGTAAAAAATAAATAAATATAAAAAGAACTAAAGACATTTGGGCGAGTGTTCTTGTTGTTAGAAAAAAACATATTACTACTGGGAGGTTGATAAATGGTATACTGAATTTGTACAACAAATTTTTCTAACCATAATAGGTGGGTTTTGAATGAATAGAAAAGTGGGCTTCACTCAGTCCACTTTTTTTAAAACCATTTAAAACTCGTTATTTTATGATTGGAGAGTTTTGTTGTACAAACTTAGTGTAAGAACACTATTTTCTTTCAAGGTTTACAACTTACAAGCCAATCATTTGTGTGATCAATCCTACGACATTTATAACGGATTCAACGGAAAGAGTAAGAGAAGAGATCCACCCCCCTCCCAATTGCCAGAGGAGACAAGAGGAGATGGGAATTTTTTTAAAAAAACTATTATTAGCAACAGTTTAAATAAGTGTCGCTAATAATTTTTTAAAAATTTGTTTTCTTTTTAGCCACACAAAAAAACCGTTGCTAATAATTTTAAAAAAAAAATTCTATATTAATGTCGATTATTATAGTGTTGCTAATAATACATTATTAGTGACACTTGTTTAAAGGCTTTGGGATTTTTATTTTATTAGCAACGTTTTTCTAACATGTTGCTAAAAATACTTTTAACGACATTTAAAAAACTCACTAATAATATTTTTTATTTTTAAAAAAATATGGTATCATATTAGCGATGTTTAAAAAAACATCTCTAATAGTATGTTATTAGCGATGCTTTGTAATAAACGTAAAAAAAATTAATATTAGTGACGAAAAAATAGAGTGTCGCTAATAAGCAATTGTGACGAAACTATTATCGATGATTTTAGCAATATTTTTTAAGCGTCACTAATAATCATTAACGACGTTTTTCAAATTATTAGC
This sequence comes from Saururus chinensis, assembly GCA_035235625.1. NCBI lineage: Eukaryota > Viridiplantae > Streptophyta > Magnoliopsida > Piperales > Saururaceae > Saururus > Saururus chinensis. The sequence continues at coordinate 27,966,349 of CP141141.1, forward strand.
GATATTATTAAGCATCGCTAATATTCCTTTTTCTTGTAGTGCACATTGTTAAACCACTTTAATAGCGTCGTTAATAATTTTTTCTTGTAGTGCTCACATTACTAGACCACCTTAAATCTTGCCTCATTTCCAATATAATAGATCATTCTTATGCGCCTCTCATGAGGGGTTGATTCAGCCACAACAATGTGAAACCCCACTTTTCTCTATCAAATCAATCTCAGTTAACGAGTTTTGTTGGATATATTCAATATAGAGAAATCATTTCCGTTTTGATTACTAGGATGTGCGAAGAAAGACACACTAACATAAACTATAAGCACTCTCTCCACGCTGTACTGCATTCAGCAGGCAAAATCTTGAAGCTAGTGGTGCAGCTCAATTCGGTGATCTAGGGGATGTGATGACAGAGTCAATCCTAATAGTGGAGAGAAAGATTACATTGTATGGGTGATTGTGATTACTTCTCTTATTAATATTTGATTTAGGTCTTAGTTTTATGGTTCCACACTAGGGTCTAGAATCAATGCTACAAACAAGAGGTCCTAGAAAGTGCATATAAGGATCTTCACATACTATAATAATTATGAGAAGACTGAGATAAATATCACCCAGCCAACGCATGCACTTGAAAAAGGAGGCAATATATCTCCTTGTGCACAAAGTGATGAGGACCAAGTGTAAAGGTTTCACTTCTTTTTAAATAGTTCCAGCTTACAGGATATGGATTAAGGGATAAACTTCAGACTTGGTGCTACTACTATTTAGCCCTTTTAATTCCTCCCCCAAGAACTCTTTCATGCCCTTTTTCACTGGCATGTCCTGTTACTGATAGTGAATCTTATAAAAAATTGTAAAGGGGCCACATGTGTGACAATTATTTTAGTTTATTTTTTGATGGGTAAGTGTATAATAATACACAAGCTTTTGCACGTGGTTGGATACAACTGATCATGATAAGGTCTTCTTTTTCCCACCAAATGATGAGTTGATTTTGCTAGCATTTCTTTCAACTAAATTTTTTGAATGTCTAAAACCGCACAATTTTGCCGCACTTCATTAAATTGACATGGAAGCTATGTGCTAGTAGAGTTTCCTAAACCATTTCAAAGTGTGATAGTAGATAATTAAGACCATGCCTCTAGAAGCAGTGATCCGCAATAGGAACACTTACTTGGTTGGCTACCCACAGGGAGTATATCTACATTTATTCTGCACATGTAATGTGTAAGCATTATATGTGCTTGAGGGGATTAGCGGCAGGATACAACTATAAGAGGCCAGTTGCAATGGTTAGTCGGGTCCTAAGGACTAAGGACTCAACAAGAAGAAGAAATATCATTATGGATAGTTCAAAATTAGAATATTAGTAATAAACAACAAATTATGGTAAGCATGAAGATAATCAATTGTTTTAGTGAAGTGAGACATACAATGAGTGGATATATAGCTGCAAAATGCAGGTACATTTCATCCCTATATGCACATGATATATTAAAATTAGTCAGTGATTAAGAGCCACACATAGAATTTGGTGGGTCCCTATCTGTTTCTTTTGGACATTTGGGTTAATTAAAGTGAGATCAGATCCAAAATTAAGTTATTTGAACAGTAAGATTAAGGAGTGTACATTGCTTTGATTAGTTGCAGCGGATGAAACGCGTCTAGTCATGATATGTCTTAGAAAGGCTCAATTGTGGCTTACACGTAAGGCTGTGACAGGACATGTGACTGAACTTGGTTGTTTGCCGGCCAACTTTTCACGGCCAAAGTTCACTGAATGGTGACGGCTCGAAGTGACCCCTTTCAAAATTTGTGACTCATGAATAATAACTCATTCAGACTCGGTGAAAATGGTGACTGCAGACAGCGTTCTGAAAGTTTAAGACGCTGTCCACAATTTGCTTAGAACAGATTAAAGCAAGCACATAAGACTACGTCCATTATGTGACCATGGACATGGATAAAGCATTGGTAAGAATACTAAATGCTCATCGACAAAAGCCTTGGCAATGTCCATTATACGTCAGAGAAGGAAAGGAAATAAAGACACATTTATACCTCGGCTCCCATTTCACCTAGTGCCCTCATGCATTAGTAACTTAACATGTTTAATAGGTGGCTTATTTGTTAGAGAAAAGTTAATATGTGCTCGGCACACCTAGAGGTGTGTGCATTGAGTGCATCACAAGCCTTCGGATCTCGGACAATGATTTATATGTACCTGCCTGGCCTCTATTTTAAGCATGTCATTATATTGAGATCCAATAGTTCATGCCCGATGGACGTGCCCCTAAATGCATTGTGCATTTTAATACTCCTTCTGTCTTAAATTAATTACTATATTTGAATAATAAAAAAATTATTCCATATTAATAACTCTATTTTTTTCAATTTAAGTGATTGGGTACTTAAAAAAGAATAGTATAAGCTTATTTTCATTTTTCTTATATGTGGGTTTCACCATTCAATAACAATTACTATTTTTTCAAATGTAACTATAATATAGGATGGAGGGAGTAGAATTTTATTTGCTATTCAAAAAAATTTACCGTGAGTTACATTAATGGGCATAGTATCAAATTGTGCCCTATTTATATGAGCTGGGGCTCACATGCAGCTACGTGAGCCGAGGCATTGTGCGATCATGAACTGTGTCTTGGACACCCTACCAATTCCCCTTTTATTTTACTTACATGTACTTTTTTTTATTTCTTTGTATTTCCTTTATTTATATTTTAAAGTGTTATCATGCCAGTACAACCATTTTGGCTACTACTCGAGTCACATGCAATAAATCTCCTAAGCTATATAAGGGGGAGTGAGTTATTAATGTTGTTGGTTGTAGTGTTGTTGCCCCTATTACTTGTAAACACGTTGATAGTGAATACAACCAGATTATGTGCTTGTGTTTATTTATTTCCTTGCAATGTGACTCTTTTTTGTCCCCTATCTTTTGTTTTGCATGAGCGACCGTAAGTGATTTGCGTAACGCATATGTGGAAAGCAAGCCAATTATCCCAACCAACGGCTTGCTTGTTGGGCTTCAAGCTTACAAGTGTCGCACGGTCGGCTGCCCAACGAGCACATCTATGACAGTTGGTATCAAATCCAAAGAAAAGATCATCCGTCAAGTCTCCATTTACGATGTTGAAGTCGTGCCTGGCGAAGCTAGTGGGGTCGAGCAAGCAGCCCCAGACTAACAACATAAAAAGTCATCCAAATGGCAAGATTGTGCTTAAGCCTTGGAGGAGTAAGTTGCCCCCTTGGTAAGCGGGTTTTCTACATTAGAAGAAAAAGTGAAGTCCCTTGAAAAGCGGAGAAGCGAAACCGCAAGACAAGATCGCAAAACCACGATGTCAGGTATAGAAAAACGCATGATGATCGAAGAATTGCAAGTGGAAGTTGAAGAATTGCGAGAGGAAGTGCAAAACTTGGCTGCACAATTGAGCCTTCTCCTCCGCACAATGGCTCAACAGGAGCCTATTGGCACCAACAAGCACCCAAAGTGCCAAAACCTAAGGCCTATCAGGGAGCACGAGATGCCAAAGAATTTTTAAAAAATTGATCAACATGGAACAGTACTTTCGAACTATTCGCCCAGAATCTGAAGAAGTTAAAATCACGATAGCTACCATGTGCTTATCCATCGATGTCAAGCTTTGTTGGAGGATGAAATACAAAGATATTTTGAATAGTCTTCTTGAAGTGAGCACTTGAAAAGACTTGAAGGGTCAATTGAAGACCCAATTTTTGCTTGAAATTGTGGAATTCATTGTCCTGCATAACCTATGTCGGCTCTGACAAATAGGAACCACTCGGGAGTATGTCAATCAATTTCAGCCTTGATTTGAACATTTGAGATATGGATGAAAATGACAAGTTGTTCTACTTCCTGCGAGACCTCAACCCATGGGCCCAAATAGAGCTGAATTAGAGAAAAAAAGTGTGAGACTTATCTACAGCTATTACCGAGTGCCTCATTGTTTTTACCACCTATGACAACATAAGGAAATAGGGATATTTCCAAAAGGACCAAGGTCTGCGACAAGGTCAATGGGATCAAAACAACCCTATTGACGCCCAAGATAAAAGGCAAGGGCAAAGTTGGCGAAAGGAAACCTTTTTACAAGGACTTCAGAATAAAAGTCGATAGTTATACATCTGCCACACAGTCGTTCCAACCCTTCAATTGGGCCGGGGGCTCATTATCATGTTTACTATGTGCAAGACCTCATCTTACTTGGTAATGTCCACAAAAGAAAGACTCAATGCCTTTGTTGCAAGGGAGTCAGCCCGACTTGAGGGAAATAAAGAAGCCTTCAGTGACGAAGAAGAAGCACCTAAGATGAGAGTGTTAACTCAATACTATTGAGGGTACTAAAAAAAATAATCATATCAAGCAAAGGGTCTGATGTACATTGAGATATGCTTGAACAACATCCTAACAAGAGTAATGGTCGATATTGCAGTCACTCATACCTTTATCTCAAACAATGAAGCAGGATGCATAGGGCTAAGGCTCATAAAAGATTCAAGTCGAATAAAAGGGTTGAACTCCGAAGCTCGTCTTATCACCGGGTTGGTCAAGGATGTTCCCATTAGGATTGGCAATTGGTCTAACATAATAAATCTCTTGGAGGTTCCCTTAGATAACTTCCAAGTTATACTTGTGATGGAATTCTTGCAAAAAGTGAATATTGTCCCGATGCTACATATGGGTTCAGTATGTATGTTTGAAATCACAAATCCTTGTATGGTGCTGGTTATTTAGAAGAGCAGGCTTGAAACTACACATATATTCATACTCCAACTAGATAACGAATTGAAATAATGTGATCCAACATACCTTGTGGCCCTCTGCATGGAAGACCAACCACAAGGGGATCAACCCATGCTGAAAGAAATCCAAGATGTCCTAATTGACTATGCTGATGTAATGCCCAAAGCTTACCAAATTGACTCCCTCTGTGGGGAACCATTGACCACCAAATCGAATTGGAGCCTGGTGCAACACCACCAGCCTGCGCTCCCTACCGGATGGCGCCCCCCGAACTTGCTTAATTAAGAAGGCAATTAGATGAATTACTTAAAGCAAGTTACATTCACTTTTTCGAAGCCCCCTTTGGAGCTCCAGTTCTATTCCAAAAAAAAACACGATGGGAGCTTATGCGTTTGCATCGACTATTGAACACTAAACAAATTGATAGTTAAAAACAAATATCCCCTCCCGCTAATCACAAATCTTTTTGACCAACTTGGTAATGTTCGATACTTCTCCAAATTGGATCTCCGATCATGTTACTACTAAGTGTGGATTGTCCATAGTGATGAAGCCAAAACTACTTGTGTTACTCGCTATGGTACATTCGAGTTCTTGGTCATGCCTTTCGGTCTTACCAATGCTCCAACCACCTTCTGCACACTCATGAACAACATTTTCCATGACATCCTTAATCGCTTTATTGTCGTCTTTCTCGATAACATTGTGGTCTATAGCAAGATACTTTTCGAACATATTACTCACTTGAGAGTCATGTTCGATGTCCTACGGCAGAACCAACTATATGTCAAGCTAGAGAAGTGCTCCTTTGCACAACAGGAAATCCTCTTTTTGGGGCATCATATTGGCGGTGGACGAGTTTGAATGGACCAAGAGAAGGTTTGTGTCATTTATAATTGGCCAACCCCCACCAAAATAAAACAATTGCGGGCTTTTCTTGGGCTTCTCAAACTATTATAGGCATTTTATCCAAGGGTATTCTAAAAAAACTACCCATTTAACTGACTTGCTAAAGAAAGATTGACCTTGGTGTTGGTCAAAACTATCAGATGGTCTTTGCTAAACAAAAGACAATGATCACACAAGAACCAGTACTTCATCTCCGGACTACTCTAAGTTATTTGAAGTTCAAATGGATGCCTCTAATTATGCCATTGGGGGCATTCTCTCACAAGAAGACTACCGTGTTGCCTTTGAAAGTCACAAACTCAATGAAATAGAGTGGCACTACACTATACAAGAGAAAGAAATAATAGTTGTAATTCATTGCCTGGTCACTTGGCACCATTACTTATTGAGTTCTCGCTTTGTTGTCAAAATAGACAACATTGTGACTAGTTACTTTTATTCTCAACCCAAGCTATCTCCCAAACAGGCTCGGTGGCAATATATTGGAGTACAAACCTCGCGGAACAATGTCATTGCTAATGCACTTAGTCGGAAGGCTGAATTAACTGAACTGACTTCACTCTATCTTGCTAGTAAAAGTGTTTGCTCTAGTGATCTACAACATCGCATTCAAGCAGCGATGAAGAAAGATTCCTTGGTGTGCACCCTCCTCCAACAAGTGAAAGAAGGCAAAACTGGTAAGTTTTGGCTTAACAATGGGTTAATGATGACCAAGGGACAAAGAATCTTGTTCCAAAACCGGAACACTTACAGAAAGAACTCCTCCATGAGTGTCATGACACTCCTTGTGTCACGCCCCGCTACACACACCCTTGACCCTAACCCGATTTAAGCTAGTGGGACGGCGCTACACATGTGAAAGACTGAAGAATCCTTAGTTTTTATCAACGGAGTACACAACACGTGCCCTTTGTGCAAAAGCAAATGACAAAAGTAAAAGAGATTAATTAACAATATTAGTCCAACATGACACCCACAACATCTAGATAATAACATAATCTAAAGCCCTAAGGCTACAACATACTCAAAGCCATCACTAGTTAACCAATGTATAAAACAAAGTCAAGTATAAGTTCATGTGGGTACTCCATATGGTCTTTATGTAGAGCATGAGGATGGGCTTTGATACCACGAGAGGGGGGCTAAATGTTGGACTATTCTAGATTTGTCACTTGATATAGCATACAACCCCAAAACAAAAATTATAAATGAAAGAGGGGTGAGCTTAGCACAGTTAGGGTTTTGAAATGAAAAATCAGCTTATGATAACTCCACATGCATTTTTAATTTAAACATGCATCACATGTCCATTCTCTACACATGTGCATCATGAGATAAATCACATTCTATTTACACATTCACACCACATGTGCATCATAGGTTCATTCATAATTCATAACACATATGCACACCCTATGCAAAATATTTAAGTTTCATAGTTCATTCACATCCTGCATGAAGTAAGTATCAACATTCACATTCACCCTACATAATTAAGTACATAAAGCCACATTCCATCATGCATGTTAAAGTGTAATCATTCCATATGTACTATGTGTAACATAAGCATCATTGTCTCTACACAACCTGTGTCAATGAGCATTAATATAATTCATATACATGAATAAACCATCCGGTGAATGCCTCACAATTGAGAAAACAAACATGCTTATCCTGGTCAAAGCACAAGTAGAGATGATGACCCTAGAAATCCTAGCAAGGAAGTCATAAGCAGTTTAGGTAAATTCCTAATGGGGAAGTACCCCCTGGTAAGCTGGTGCACACGAACAAACCATCTTGGAATCCCCTATCTAGAAACACATCAATTCAATTCATTATAGCATTCCTTTCTCACTTGGAGAGGAAACTCATCCTCAAAGGGACATAAAACCCGATCCAGTGGACATAAAACCCCGTCCTTTCAGACGTAAAACTGATTTGATAAACCTCTGATGCGACTAATTCGGAAAACTACATCATCTAATTGATTAATCACATTTAAATAAAAGTAATCTTCGCTTACAAGTCATTCTCATGATGCATCCGATATAATACATACGTAAACAGTATTTAATGAATGCAAGCAAAGGTAAACATACTCTAATAAGTCCTAATATGCATGAAACATGGTCCATTTGTGACAAATAAAATCATATTAGCATAAGTAAAAATATCTACATATGGTTGTGTTTATATTAGAGCTAAAACGTGTGGAACATGGTTCATCTATAATAAATGTGACATGTGCACGCATTCATAATTCATTATGGTTATAATCTACTGGAATCAATGAGTAAATATGAAAAAATCATAGAAATACATATTTAAAACAAGTAGAACATCACGCAAAACCTAGACAAGTGTAGCCTTTTTCATGCTCAAGTTAGATCACATCCAAGGAAGGTTCATATACAATTAACGTGATAATTATAAGTATTTATAACTCATCATAACCATAGAGAATTAGAATTATGAGAAAAGAACAAGAAATAGCCAAAAATCCACAAAAAGTAGCCATTTTCCACCAACTGCCATTTGGAATGGCCTTGCTGTATGTTCTAATATCAGGCCATTTAAATGGTCTATTAGCCTGTTCGAACAGTCGGAACATTTCACTTTTCTAGTTATTCTTCAACCTCTCGAAATTCAAACTGAAAACATTCCAAAATTCCATATAAATTTAAAAATCATCATAAAATATTATATAATCAAAATATAAGCCTAGAACACGATGGGTCTAATATTTTCCATGCTTAATCATACAAAATAATTATAAATCATTTGCTTTTAATAAATCACTATTACACACAAGATGAATCAAAAGCTCAAATAAACCCATAATCATGGCATTTAAAGAATGAAAACTACTCAAGGTAAAGAACCTTTTACCTCTAACAAGCTTGGAAATCCCTTGAAAGAGCTTCAACCTCAAGAAATCATACCCAAAATGTGTAGCATGCCATCCCACATGGATGTGGATCCCACAATGGGGCCCGCACCTTTGACCAAGGAAAAATTTTAAAAAATATATTTAAATAGGTAAAAATTTGGGCAAATTAAGCTTGATACTAATGAAACTAAACCTTAATAAATTTATAATTAAACTAACTCATTTCCCTAAAAATTAAATTAAGCTGGCAAACAAACAACTTCATACAATTAAAAATGAAATAAATTAGAGATCTTATACCTTGGATTGGCCATCCGGCTATCCATAAAACAATAGCCCTTTTGGAGCGGGCATACTTTTAGCCTCACATGGGTGATAGCGTCGGGCATGTGTTCGAACTTGTCTTACATGCCAATAAGGGGCCTCCTTGAACCACTACACATACCACAAGGACCTTAGGATAGTGTCTCCCTCGACTTCATCTCAGTGTTGCCTAAAGTTGGCGAATACAGATTGATCTTGGTGGTCATCGACCGTTTTTCTAAATATACTACCTTCATGCAGGCTCCCAAGCATTATAGAGCTGAAGAATTTGCACACCTCTTTCTAAAGAACATTGTTACATATTGGGGTGTGCCCCAAACAATTGTGAGCAATCGAGATGGGCATTTCACAAGCTGGTTTTGGACGGAACTATTTAAACTGCTTAGTTCCAAGTTGAATTTCGCTTCAAACATGTATCTTCAAACAAACAGCCAAATAGAGCATGTTAATGTTATCCTTGAAGAATATCTATGCCACTTCATCAGTGTCAACCAGAAGAATTGGGTTCATCTCCTTAACATTGCCCAGTTCTCCTACAATTTGTAGAAGAGCTCCTCCACCAACTATAGCCCTTCCGAGTTAGCCACCGGCCACCAACCTGTCATGTCCCACACCCTAGCTCTGGGCTATACTGGCAACAAGCCCCCTTCTTTTTGCCCTGCATAAGATTGGAATATCACCTCAAACATTGCCTACGCATATCTTGAGAAGGTAGTTACTCGAGCGAAGAAGTGGGATGTCCAAGGTTGCAAACCTTCCACCTTTAGTGTGGAGGATCTCGTGCTCATCAAACTCAATCCTTCCCAACTCAAGTTCTTCCACCAACTTTATAAAGGCCTCGTTCGCAAGTATGAAGGTCCCGTACCCATCCTCCAACGGGTTGAGAAGGTCTATTTCAAAGTTCAACCACCCTGGATGCAAATCCATCCCATCTTCCATGTCAGCTGTTTGAAGTCATACCATGCCGATGCTAAAGACCTCTCAAGAAACAACCTTGCTCACGCAATCCTAAAGTCATCACCGATATTAGAGTTCTTGAGGAGATCATCACCGATCGTTATTTGAATGTGGCAAGGAGAAAGTCAGTGAATTCCTCACCAAATGGAGGGACCTTCCACATAGTTGGGAGCCCAAAGAAGAACTTCTCTACTACCATGTTGACCAAGTCAAAGACTACCTCATGGAGCAATGTTAATGAGAATGTCAACGGAATTTATTGGAGGAACATGTCACGGATTGCATTTTGGGCACCCTCCCAATTCTTTTTTTGCTTTACTTATATGTACTTTTCTTTATTTCTTTGTATTTCTTTTGTTGATGTTTTAAGGTGTTACCATGTTGGTACAACTACTTTGGCTGTCACTCCAGCCACATGCAATAAATCAACTATGCTATATAGGGGAGAATGAGTTGTTAGTGTCATTGCACTCATTGCCTGTAAACACATTGATAGTGAATGGAACTAGATTTTGTGCTTGCGTTCATCTGTTTCTTTGCAATGTGACTTACTTTTGCCCCTACCTTTTGCTTGAGCAACTGTAAGTGATTTGCGCAACGCATCTGTGAAAGTCAAGTTGATTGTCCCAATCAAAAGGCTTGCTTATTAGGCTTCAAGCCTGCAAGCGCCGCACTGTCGACTGCCCAATGGGCACGTCCATGACAGTGCTCCATCAAACATGAGTTATGTACGATCCAACGACGCACATAACTCGGGAGGTAGCATGCAAGTTTGAATCACCTACCCACACCCTCTTTTAATGTCTTCAATTGAATCAAGATCCAACAACTTGCAAAGCCCTAGCTCACGAAGTTGCGCATGAGCCCGTTTAACTTTTTCCTATCAAATATATTGTATTATACTTTTAATATAAACAAGTAGTTAATAATCATCAATTTTCACTGTGTCCTATTTGAACATACATGATTGGAAATGTGTTTGTGCTTGACTTGCATTAATTTGAATTAACATGCTTTTCTTTTATGAAATAGTTAATAAGTGCCCGGCGCATATGCATCATGCCACTTCTCAGTAGCCGGATCTCAAGAGTAGATGCATTTTCTGTCCCCTACTGCCTTGGCACCGCGATTGAGATTGTGTGGCCGACATGCGCCCAATACACATTAATGGGACTCTTTATTTTATTATGTATGGAAATACTTCATAAAAATTAAAATAGTCCAATGTTATGTAAACTCGAGAGTCAGGCAAGCATTCCTTAACGCAAGCTTAAGTAGCATGTTTCAATTAAAGTAAGTGAGCAAAAATAGAAAAAAAAAATGACCACATATTAGCAGCTGCCTATTCAAGCCAAAACGTAACCACCCCCAGCCAGTTCTGTTCTAATTAAGCATATGGATTATAAGCACACAGTACCGACTCACTACTGCCAGTTGGTGACTCGGTAATTAAAGTGCTGTTTGGCCCCGTGACTGTCTTTGCCACCCATTTCCTACGTCTTGCCAACTGCATACATACAACTAATTATATGGGAAAGGAAAAAGTTAATATATGTTATGTTGTATGTGCATTGGCGTATGCTTGGCACATGAGACTTGATGGGGTGCGTATATCATGGTGCAGGTAAAAAATTACAACTCACCAGCTCTATATTTTTCATGGTCTCCTCTGACAATGAACTTAGCATAAAGAACGTATATGAGCTCTTGATATTTGAGATCGATAGTACATGCACTATGGCTCACATTAGTGCTAGTATGATTAGAACTAATACGCTCTAGTGTATAGAGTGTTGATCTCATGGATAAAGGGTTTCTACACATTTTGTACATTTGGCTCATTGTAAAAACATATAAAAATGCTTCTGTAAATAATGTAGGCCGCAAAATCTAAATTTCACAGTTCCAAAGTACCCGGTGAACGCGTACAAACATGCATGCGCAACCGGCGATTATAAATGGGATATGCAGCTAAAACTACGTTGTTTAATAACATAGTGTACATAACGCACTACATACGTCACATAATAAGCGCCCAAACAGAGGTGTCAATTTTTTTCCAGGAAGTTTCTTACGAACCTTCTTCCTTCCATGTCAAGCTCCTTTAGTTGGGCCCTCGTTGCTCTGAAAATACAATGGGAATGCTTTGGGTACTGATAGCTGACTCAGCTAGCATGGAAAAATATCTTATTGCTTAATTTTCATTAACCGGATGCGGTCATGCCAAAATTGAACCGACCCAAGATTTTGGAAACACTGCATCACATAACTAAACAGTAAGCTTATGAACATCATCACATAGTTGTTGAGATTGATGAATCAAAGATGTGTTTAGTGAGTTGTAAATTGGAAAGAGTCTGTATTAATAAGCCGAGTTAATAAGTTCAATCACAATCCAAGGTCTTTCATCAACATAAAATTGGCACTTTAAAACCATCTTAACTTGTCTTGACATGGGGACTACCGAAGTGAATCACAATGACTTCAGCACACAATTTGTTGAGTGTTAAATATAATTCACTCCGTCCCATATTAATAGCTATATTTAAAAAAATAATAATTTTTATTTAATGGTAAAAGAGAAAATAAATTTATAATATTATTTTTTCAAGCACCCAGTGACTTAAATATAATAAAATAAAATTATTAATATTAAATAAATTTTTTTGCCAAAATAAAGTTATTAATTTAGGACATAGTGAATATAATAATTATTTTTAATAACTTAAACTTTTGGGAAATTTGTTTATTTAATAAGGACTTGTTCTATCTTCTCTTATTATGTTGAGCTTTAATGGATGTTTGCACACGTGGGAAAGTGTTGAGTTAAGTTCAAAATTATAATAACCCTCGTCTAAAAACTTAAGCTTTGGGGAAACTTTGTTATTTAACATGACTAGATGTCAAGCTCAAAATCACTTAACTCATTATCCAAGTCACTTCTAATTGGCTATATTCATTTGTTCTAATCAGCCTGTAGCTCAAATCAAGAAAAGATAGTGTTGATTTTTAGCCTGCCTAATGTGTGACAATAAATCGATGCCCATCGCGTGAGGGCCCATGCTATCGGGTCTCTATGGGACAAATGATATAATTAATTTAGACCCGAACCAAATTCCATGACCCGAACCAAAATCCAAACCGGGCCAATCTTCAAAGATAAAAAGCAATATCCTCACCAATCCAATGCCAAGTCACCCATATCCAAGCTCCCACTCTTGAGCCCAAAAGGCAACGAGATAAACGCCTAATACATTAAGAAACCTTTACCTTATACTTTGAATATTCTTGGAGTCGACACATGAATTTTTATAACACAAAAATACCTTACTCAAAAAGTTAAAACCACCCCCCTTTCTCATCTTCTCTCCCCCTCTATATATATATCTATCTCCCTTTTCCTCTCACCTCCTCAACATTCCGACTACCTCCCAATTCCTATCTCACATTAAAGGCTCAACCATGTCCTTCTCCACCACAGTTTCTCTCTTTCCTTCTCCTCTCAACTTTGAACCACTTTCAGTACAATTACACTCAAGGAGGCTATTGCTACACACACTCCTTCACAACCACCTAGCTCTTCCGGCTCCTCCGCCGAGCCATGTCTCGTCGGAGTTGCCTGCTGGTCCCGGCAACTTCGACGCACATGTGGTCATGATCATGGCTGTGCTACTATGTGTACTGATATGTGCCTTGGCGCTCAATTCCATCGTAAGGTGTGCACTTAAGTGCTCCAGTCGGGCAGACGCTGGCTCGGCAGCCACCACCACTGGCATCAAGAAGAAGGCCCTCAAGACTTTCCCCATAGTGAGCTACTCCACCGGGCTGGCCTCCGAGTGTGTCATTTGCTTGTCAGAGTTTGCTCATGGGGAGCGAGTCAGGGTCCTGCCCAAGTGCAACCATGGGTTCCACGTCAAGTGCATCGACAAGTGGCTCGAGGCCCACTCCTCCTGTCCCACTTGCCGCCAATGCCTGCTCGACACGTGTAAGAAGATCGTCGGCTCCAGCGGGCCCAGCAACAGCCAGACGGTGCCGGCCATTGTGCCCCTTGAGCCTGAACGGTTGATTGACAATTACAGAGGCACCTGTTAGTGTTTAAGGCTTGGTTAGAAGTGGGCAGTTCTCAGATCAAAGATCAATCTGCCCATCAAAACTTATTTCTTTCTGCTTAGTAAGTGAATGGCTTTGTGTTTGTTGGATTGAACTGTATATAATAGATTTATAATGATTTTTTTTCTCTCTTTATTTCACTTTCTTAGAATGTGCTCCATTTAGATCTATCAACTGAATGTGGCTCCTTTCCATCAACCAATTGGGAAAGATTCTCCAGCATCCTTTTCAAAGAGTAATAATTATACAAACAAGTCACTTAGTGCTCCCAGGCGCCACCATAACTCCAGTACTAATGGAGCCACCAAAAGTGCTAAAACAGAAATGATGGACCCCATTCAGCATTATCACAATACTGCAAAGATAAATTATATGCCTCATTTGACACGTTGGAGATAGAACTCCGAAACCGACATATAAAACTTGCTTAAGATCGACTTTTAACTTTAAGTAACAGTATTAAGTTGGAAAGCAGCACCATGCAGCTTCCTCGTATGTGAATTGTGCTGAGTGAGTGGAGGGAGTTGACAGCGAACAAAGGAAGGAAAAAGAAAGAGGAGACGATTCCCCTCCAATTGAAATTAGATTAAGAGGAGGGTGACACTGAGACCACTCCAGCAGCCATATAAGTGTGTGTTGGATTTGATTGGTCTCTCCTTGGCTGCCTATTAAGCCAAGCACCGATGCAATTGAATAGCCCAATGTGGAGTGGATCGGACTTCATTAGATTGCCCATCAGATCTTCAAGTATTTATCCTGTGAGATTGCTTGTAGGAGCTACTATTCAACTTCTGTACATCAGCTAATGTGAGCGTACTCGATGATGTTATTGATCCTATAGGTAAGCTACTGAACTAATGATTTTGCTAGTGCCAGCAAAGTTACATCCGAATACATGTTGTATGCACTATTCCTTAGGATCAACGTTCGAGAATGAGAAGATTGCCATCTTTTGCTTCACAATCTTCATTTTCAAGAGAATTCACTCGCACCTTGAGCAGTTTTCCTTCTGAACCTATTTGGTAGATAGCTTAACTAACTATATATTACAACCTGGGCAATGAAAATGGTACTACTGCTCGTGCTCAGGAACGCTCAGCGCTAGGCATTGAAACACATTTGGCTGACAGGACCTCTGCTCACGGGACCTGCTCATGACGGCGTCCGGCAAGCATTCCTTGAAATGCACGTTCATGCAATTCTTGTATATTAGTACGTGCACTATCCCAACAATAACGACGCCCAAGAAAAGCTACATTCCTGCCCAACGCTGCCCCTCAGAAGAGACTTCCATTTCCATGATCAGAGTACAGAAAAACACCAAGGGCAATCACACACAGGGACGGTGAAAAACGTTTTCCAGCGTCATTGGGCACCAGTGAAAAGGCCTACCCAATGGGGTCATGAGGAAGGCAAAACTTTCTAAAACTAGGGACTACGTCGGCAAAGACACCATCAAATGTTTCCAGGTCGTGCCGAGGTCTAATATCAGCAAGATGATATTGCATAGATATCTCAAAACATAAAGCCTGCATGTGCTTTATGAAAGATCTCTATCCTGCATTAAATGCAGGTAAATATCAAGATAAAACCATTTTCATTGGAGAATACACAGACTTCATGGCAACATTGCTGCACATGCTTCTGAAAATGATCAAGCTACATACGTTTTATTTCCATTAGCCCAAGGATCCCCAAGTTAATGGTGGCAAGGTGAACCTGTGGCAGACAAAATGTTCACAAAAGAAACTAGTACAAAACATGGATAGTAAAAAAGTGATGACACCACATACAGATTTCTTATGTTCCTTGTAGGTAAAGGAAATTAAATGGAAACATATACGGTTTGTTTAAATCTGCTCATGATCATTTGAGTTTTGAGAATAGTTTTGGTGCAACCTGCAAATTCAAAAAGATACATTTAGAGAACACATATGAGGACCTTTAATAACAACGTTATCAACTTATCATCTTGTATCAAATTCAGCCAGTTCTCAAATATAATATTCAGACCAGAGACTAAACCCTAAAAAAAAACTGATACTTACACATTTGTCAACGCAAGACCAATAATCAAAATACTGGCCAGTGCAATGTTTGTGCTCAGATTCATCACCCTGAATTCTCTTTACACATGCCTATGACATAACACAGTAGCAGAACCATCAATAGTAGACATGAACAAAATTAGAAAAAAAAAGAAGACAAAATCCGCTAATATTTATAAATGTATCTCACTACTTTTAACGCCAAGTCTGATTAATTTGAAAGAAGAAAGAAGATGAAAAGACAAGCATAACTATCTCATTAAACAGAACCATATAAGTATTACAAAAGGCACAAAGATCATTATGGGCGCTTTTTTTTTTAAATCATTATGAATAATAGGATAAAAGAGCAGTCAGTTTCAAACAAAAGACTCAAGAATGTATCTGGGTATGATAAAAATTTTACAGCTCATCCAATTTTGGAAGTCATCTGAATGCAAAAATGCTTCTTCTTTTTTACTTCAAAAAAAAAGAAAAATAAATTCAGGTAGCAACAAAATAATGGGTACTTATGTGTATAAAAGAAGGCTGCCAAGAGAGAGTTTTCACTGCAAAAAAGAAACTTTTCATAACTGCAGCAAGCCAATGACAAATTGACAATTTTGCTTCATCAACTTTATCTCTAAAATTAATTGAAAAAGAATACAGATAAATATACATCTACGCCAAAGTAATATTTATATTTCAAGTTGCTGACTGAAATGACCCTGGAAAAGTACGCTGGCTTCTGGTGTAACTTACAAAAGAACTATCAGTTCACATTTGCTGTTAAAATTCTACAGCACTACAGAACAGGTGAACCATGGAACCCAGTCACAATATCCTGTTCATCATACATTTAGGACAAAACTTTTAGACTTAAAGAAGCATTGTAATATCATATTTCACTTTACTTTAGAACAAAGGATTGTATCAGTCACTAAAATTGGCAGTTTAGAACATTGGTTATTGAAATCCTGAAAGGGAAAATGTAGAGTGACTTTGAGTCATGATATGATGATTTTTTTTTTTAAATCCCACACTCCAAAAAGAAACCTTGGAAATTAATCTTTTCATTACTACTATATCACCAATCAGTCTTAAGCACAACTGAAATGGTCACTCTAAGAAATGGTAGTTGAAATCCACTAAAATCCAAGCTTGCAGTTTGTTTTTTTGAGTGAAAATATCACACATTTAGTAATTATATACTTTTAAATCTTGTATTTTCATCCCTGATTATTTAGTATATTAGCCTAACAGGGATGGCGAGGTTTTTCAAGTATTGAAATAAACTTCACGAAAGTCAAAAAGTAAAATAGTGGAGAGTTATATGAAACAATGTCTTAAGTGGCTACAAAGATGGAGGTCACATTCAGCTGCAAAAGTGAATGCTTGGTATCGTACTCATCTTTTCAAGATTGAAGGGCATATTAACCCTCCAATTGTCACAAAGTAACTGCTGTATCGAACAACATTTATTTCATTTCATCAGTTCGATTGTTCTTTCTTTCATTACATGTAGGCAAAAGAGTATGCCTCAAGTCAAAAAAGGATTTTGTAAAGTTCATATTTAAAGATATTTGGTGAGCCTTTATTTAACATGCATTCCCGTTATTAAATTATCATGTATAATAAGGAATCCTATTTGGAGTATTTTAGGCTGTCCTACTATAGAAATAAGTCCAATGGTTACATTTCCGTAGTAGAGTACTTTTAGTAGTTTGAGTTGTATTAGGGGTTCTATAAGTGTGTTTTAAGGTCATAAGTAAGTGACGAAATTCCAATTGTGAAAGATGGTTTTGGGTAATGAACGTATGGATTATTAAGTTATTAATCCTTCTATAAAATTCCTTATCTATTTCCTTCTCTGAGTTCTTCTTTTCTTATACCTTCTCTCCAAACTCTTCTCTTTCTTCTATTCCCTCTACCAGCTACATTGTTATAACCCTTATACTACATAATCCTAGAAGAAATAAGACGATATACGCAATAATGCTGACTAAAATCTACTTAAACAATGTCTTTCCATGGTTTATTTCAACAGCCACCAGGTACAACCCAACAGAATTTTTAACAAATCACAATGATTTGCAACTGGTAAAATATGTCACTCAACAAAATAATAAATGTTAAGACACACTCAGACATTTGAATGCATATGGACAGGACTTTTATGCGTATTTGCAGTCCGTTTCATCTTTAATCACTTTAGTACTGCATAGTATTTTATGCACATATTCGGTGGTGCCTTCAGCATTTTAAGTCACATGACAGACTTCACTACAAACTAGGAAAACAATTAAACTACTGTTTTACAATAACTTCACATACTCTTCAGGTACATCATTTTTTTTAAGTTATAACACGAATGGTGCCTTCTGCATTTTAAGTCACATGACAGCATTCACTATAAACTAGGAAAACAATTAAACTACAATTTTACAATAACTTCACATACTCTTTAAGTACAACATTTTTTTTTTAAGTTAACTGAATGGATTATACAAAGTAGAGTCAGATTGTAACTGATGTACCCGGTATTGTAAAAGCAATGCTATAGGTATTAGGCATAGAATAGAAAACATAACAGTGTTTACATATAGGAAAAAAAGGAAATCTACAAACAAGGTAGCTTAAACCTATGAAGGCTTGATCTGCCAATTATTACCTGGTAATCAAGTAAAGATTTCACACATTTTGGCTTGCAAGATTCCTCAAAGTACTTTTTCTGATCATAAAGTTCCTCATCCGCCCTAAATAGAAAACAAGCAGATTTATGTACAAGCAGCACATGGATACAAGGTACACTAATTTGGTCTTCTATAAAATGGAATTATCAATTGTTTTATGATTCTAAACAAAGCATAAAGAGTGCAGCATGAAGCCAACTTTCAGCAATTGTCAAACACAGAAATGATGGATAAATGTTAATTTGAGTAAAAAAGATGATGCCAAATAAAATAGGATGAAGAGTATGATAATGATGCTTTATTTTTCCAAAAAAAAAAAGACATACCGAAACAATGAAAATGAACGCAACAATGTATATCTTTCAGATTTTAAAACAAAAACGAGGAATTGTAAACACATTGCTCCTCTCTTCATCACATTTTCAAGACGTTATAAAATTCTCCAATACAACCTTAAGTGTCCTGGCACAAAGTTTGGAGAATATTATTGTTCTTCTCATTCAATCAAAAGTTCCAATAACACATACTTTAGCCTTCAAGTACACAATCTACCATTAATCAACCCAAATTAGCCTGTTCATAACTAAAGTAAATATGCAGCTGAAAGTTAATTCTAACATTAAGTCATGCACCTAATTATTTGTTTCAGCTATTTTTTGGGCACCCAGGTCTCAATATTTCTTCCTTGTCCTCAGGGTCCAAGCTAGTGAATCAATATGTCTTCAGGCTTCCAAGTGGCATCAGTGGCTTAAAACCAGTGAAGTTGCTATCTAATCAAAGCTCGCTCAAGAGCTTTTACTTGAGTTGTGTTGCACATTGTTTCAAGAAATAGTATATAACAGGTCCATAAGAATAGGATCTCAATAACTATACAAATTTTGTCAAATCATAACACTTACATTAGTTTCAGGAATGGCACTCAAACGAGTCAGACTTACTGCTTGGACCTACAGATTATAAGGTATATGTCAGCCCAACAATGTTGAAAAACGTTTGAAATAATTGAGACGTTCAGCCTCCAAATGGTTGCGATATAAACTCAGGACTGCAGAATAACCGCCATGCTTTCAATTATTTGAAACATTTGACATTATAGATATATCATTAATTAGGTAAGATAGATAATTAGCATATTGTAAAAAAACAAAGAGAAATTCAAAGTCAAAATTATCGATGCTACAATTAGAAGCTACAAAAAAAAAGCACAAACAACTAGATATATAAACCATGTCCAGCCCCTCAAAATAAATAATTGAATCTAACTGTAAATTCGTATTCAATATAGAAAGTATCCGTGGTTTGTAACATAAAAGTCATAATTTGGTAAATGGAGTTCTCGATAAATATGACATTAGTATAAACTAATGAACTTAGTAAACAAGATATTAATCAATCACTAGTAGCCAAGAATCCACATTCACCGCTTACTTTACAAATGAAATTAAATCAAATCTTGATATACTATAAGAAAAGTCGAAAGGGAAGAACCAAATATATACGTAGAGAGAGAGAGAGATCCCTCTCTGCTGATGGTAGAAAAGAATCATATGAAGCAGGGCCTGATTCAAGGGGGTGAAATAGAGGGAGAGATGGTAGCCTCTGTGAGAGAGATCCCTACCCCTCTCCTTTGATCGGTGTAATAAAAAAGTGAATGTTACAAGGCTTTCCTCAGGCTATCACACAACATTCGCACCAAAGAGGTGGCGGAGAGAGAAGAGGAGGGAGGGAGAGGTAACCTGGGGCTCTGGTCGTGCTCGTCGCCGGCTGCTGGGTACCCAACGGAGCAGAAGAAAGCTATCAAAGGTCGCCCACGTCTCGACTCCCAAGTCTCCGGAAGCGTCGTGAGAATCAGACCGGTTGTCGTTCCGGTCCAGCGGCCGGGTTACGGCTCAGTCGACAGCTATGTACATCCGGTTCAGCTGAATTTTATATCTATATCTATATATAATTTATTATTAAATTTATATTTCCAAGAAAAAAGGTGGCAGAGATTTTTATCATTTTATACTAATATTATTTTAAAAAAATTAATTTAATTTTTAAAATACTTAAAATATTACAATAATTTTTCGAATAAGTATAACCTTAAAACCCCAAAAAATATATATGTAGACCTTATAATTATAATTAGTTTAGAAATAATTTTAAAAAAACAATTATTGTCATGTTATCTATATTTTCTTTTTAAAAAAACTCTTAATTAATTTAGAATTCAAGATACCTAAAATATTACAATAATTTCTCCTATAAATATAATGTTATAGCCACAAAAAAATATAGATTTTATAATCCTAATGGATTTAGAATTGGTTTTTGTCATAGATTTTTGTTATGCATGTAATGTCTCTAATTTTTTTACGATTTTTTGTGATTTTTTTGATATTTTTTTTATAATTTTCGTCGGGAAAATGTGATGCTTTGACGTATTTGTATTTGCATATTTAACTTCAGTATTGTACCCGTAGAGTCGGGTATGGGGCTTAATCATAGGCTGCGGGCCTCGACACGCACTTTCGGTGTGAATTTTGGAGGTACAATGCATAAACAGGAGTTAACGCGTGTTAAAAATATAAAAGGAAAAAATATATAAATAATGGATCACGACAAAGAGCCGTGATTAGTTCGGCTTCTGTCTGGAATGTCCAGAAACATTCCAAACGTCCGGTAAGAATGAGAGAAACCCGAAAGAGTTTCTGGTCGCTCCGTTGTCCCTCCTATGTCATCAGATTCCACCGGTTCTTGTCGAGATCCACTTCGTCTTACAGTCATGAGTCTGTTGGTACTGGCTATGACCGCCGCCATGTCCTCCTCGCTCCTCCATGAAGTACTGGTATTTTCCTCGATTTTTTCTCACCTTCTAATTTTGTTTTTGGGCCATAGGAGGGCGATTTTGCTGCCGTTTACGACTGCCCTCAACTAGACTTATCTTCGTTTGGCCACCAAAAACCCATAAGTGTCAGCCAGGGCTACCACCATGCTTTCCTTGCTCCTCTACGAGCTACTGGTACTTTCCTCAGTTTTGTTTCTTTCTCACTGTGCAAAAATGAATTTGGCAGGGACGACTGTTTAGTCGCCTTTGTCGGCCATTTTCAATCGGCCACCACCCCTTCATTTAGGGACGGAGCTAGGAAAATGTCACTAGGGGGCCAAGGGGGGCCACTTTGTTGCACTAATGAGAAAAGGTCATTAATGCTTTATGGGCATAATAAGAATTTTTAATGGGTTAGGGGGGCCGGGGGGGCATGGCCCCCTCTAGCCCCCCTAGCTCTGTCCCTGCCTCAATTCCATGTGTGACCGGATCAACCTTGATGGATGTACGTATGTATGATGGTTATACACCTATGCAATAGATTTGTGTATGCGTATGGGCAGAAGTATGGGCGATGGATGGCAAGAGGTGACAGAGGATTTGGTATAGAGTTGAATGTGGATGTGCAAGCGTATGACAGAAGATAGAGGAGGTAAGTTTGACGGGCGAGGATTGAAATGGATTGTTTGGTTTGGACTGGAGCATATGTTAGGGGATTGTCAAACGATAAGAGTGTTGTATAATTTGTACAAGCATAACATACAGATTATTAAGTGAAAAGTAAGCATAATAAGTGAGGTATAAGTAAGAGGGTGATAACTGGGATTGTCTCTGAGGAGATCAGTTTGATGACTTCCGAGTAAGACGTTTTGGCCATAAGGTGGATGACGGAGTATGTAAGACTATAAGATTTTGGTGTACGGTGAGCTATGTTGTGAGTTGAACGGGTTAAGTCTACTTGTCACTCCCCGGCACTGCCCGACCCGAGCTGAACCCGGTCTAGGGGCTGATCAAGCGCACAGGGGCGACAAGGATATTGAAAATGATTAGCGGAAGACTTATGCCCTAATCACGGGTGATCTAAAAATTTACGAAGTAAACGCACCACTTTGAGCAAGAGTAATAGGTAGAACCAAAATAGTTACTTTGACTCTAAAATAAACCACCATCTCAAACCCACATACTAATTAATCCATAGCCCACACTAGGCTCCAAAACTATATCTCAATCAATCTAAATGTATAATGTAGCACAAATCGAAAACAAGAACTACACCACATAGGTTCTAACATCATAGCAAAAATCAAAGAAACATGCCACATAAGAGGTCTCCACGTCTACTCCCAAGTCCTCTCCGACCTTTCCTCATAAAGAGGATCCTGTCCGTCTGCATGTCATGCCATGCAGCCTCAAAGCAAAAGCACAAGAAAGAGGGGTGAGTATAACAAACTCAATAATGGTTTTAATATAATTATAATCATCAGAAACACTACGATATAGTAATATAACAATTCAGATCAATGATTGACAAAATATATATCATTTTCTGATCACACATACATATCTCCTAACCTGCATAATAGTGTCTAAATCGCATAGTTCAAACTATTTAGAATATCACCTATACCGCATGAGAAGTGTCTCTACTACACATTCAAATCATGCAATTCAACATCATATAAACCTGCATGAGTTGTATCTCTAACATACATTTTCAGATCATGCATCAACATCATATAAACCTGCATGAGATGTATATATAACATACATTTCAGATCATGCATCAACATCATATAAACCTGCATGAGATGTATCTCTAACATACATTTCAGATCATGTATCAACATTCTCATTCATTAGGCATGCATAAGTGTCTCAACACACACTAGTCTAACATGCAAGTCCATACACATAGAGAATAAACATGCTCTTCAGGGTCGAAGCACTCGAGCAAACACTTATCAAATAGACATGCTCCTCAAGGTCAAAGCCTTCGAGCAACTCCTGCTCCTCAAGGCCAACGCCTTCAAGCAACTTCTGCCCATTAAGCCTAAACTTTTGGGCACCCCTGCTTGTCAAGACTAAAGTCCCAAGCAACAATACCTGGTAAGCCGGTGCACTCAGACAAACCAGCTAAATTCTCAGGGTCCAGATAATTATAATAATCTCAATCTGCAAGACAAGTACACAACTCGTCCCCACATAATTCTATTTAACTAGACTCAACCCGGGGAGTGCACATGTTCCACAAAGGAACTCAAATCAAAACATGTCCCTTCGGACCAATCAAGTTTCGATTAAGCCAACGACCGATTAATCCAGCACACAATTTTACCACATTACATCTAATCGATCAAACTCAGTTAATCTCGATAAAGCCTCAATCGGAAATCCATTTTCATGATGCATGCAACATGGGACATACATGGGCAAGGCATATATGAATCCTAATTCATGATAAGTGCATGGTAGAAACATCAGCCCCTCATGCATCACTCATATCATAATACCAAGCCTTATCATAATCATTAACCCCACATGTGTGTGTACATGGTAGAAACACTTCATTCAATGTATATCAACATGCTTTGTAATTAACTCACCATCACACTACACATGCACATTAACATCTAATCATGGATTCAAGCGGAACTCATAGGTGAAGAACCATTAAAATCATAACTCAAGTCAAAACATAACCACATGTTAAACATATGTAAGCTCATTCACCTCATACTTGAGTCTATGCATAACACTAACATTCATCCATCATTTAACCACATCCTATAATGACATATCAGTCCATTAGCATGTTGTAATTCTACTGAAAACATGTTTAAACCATAGGGAATCAACCACTCATATCTTCAAGATAGCAATTCCAACAAATATATCCAACTACAAGTCATTTCACATAAACTTTAAATATACACCACAACTTCTAAACATCAATAGTATGCTCTTCCAGTAGCTTACTCTGGCTCAAAACACTCCACATAAACATAAAAATGATATTTCAGAGTAAAGACATCGAAATAAGCAACATGCATACAATGGTGAATTCTGCTATGTAGCCCTTCGAACGCCCTCTAGCGCCGTTCGATCGGCTAAACCAAAAATATGCTGAAACTACAGTGTTGCCGTTCGAACGCCCTGGTAGGCCGTTCGAATGCCAACAAGGAAGATTCAACCTTCTTCTTCATTTCAAATTTCAAACCGAAACTCCATTGATGCAACTTAAAATCTTCATCTAACAACCCAAACGCCATTAAAATTCCATCATAACTTCCAGAAAGCTAATCTACACCATATTAAGACAAAACCCTAAGAAATCGAGACAATAAATTAACATTTACTAATCTCACCATTAGAGCACTAAATCAAGTACACCCATTCCAAAAAAACCATAAAAATCGAGATTTTTACCATAGGAAAATTGAGATTTCAAAGACCCATTACCTTATCACTTGATTAGGTTCAGATTTGACCTTCACCCTTCTTTGAAACCTTCCAAAAACATAATGTCTAAGTTAAACTCCATAAAAAATCGGTTTAACATTGAAAACCTTAAAGAAATCTTAAATCTAGGGTTTGTTAAGCATAAACAACGAATTTTGAGAAGTAGGGTTTGAAGTAAGGGAGTAAATCAGTGCTTTTGATGCTTGAAATCAAATTAAATCAAATCAAATCAAAAGGGAAATGATGGATTAAGAATGGATTAGAAGAAAACCTAGGATTTAGGTTTGATTAAAGAAAACACACCTTAATCTCCTTCTGATTCGGGCCTAATTAGGGAACTAGGCCTTAATCACCCTCTCCCAGCCTATTCCCAAAATGGAAATGGTTCAGCCCTTTCTATTTATAGTAGGGCTTGGGGTGTACATAATTAACTAGTGGGGTATGAATAGAAATTTGGGCTAAAAATGGGTATTTTGACCATTTGAACACTAATTAAACCTGGGAAAATTATGAAAATTTTTATAAAAGCTTGTGTTGATGCTTGGGTTAATTTGGTCCAAAAACCTCAATTTTGCCGGTGGGGCCCATATGGGGTCCCGCCAAACCCTAAATTTTGGAAAATTAGTAAAAAATCAGAAAAATTCCAAAAATTCAGATTTGACCCAAATACACTTAAAACTAATAATTGTAAAGTTTATTTTGATTAAAACTATAAGAAACACCATTTATTTTTGAAACCACCGAATTAATTAGAAAACATGTTAACCACACTATGACCGATAAAAAAAATTATTAAAATAAATCGGTTCAAGATCAGGGATCTTACACTACTGCCCTGACAAACTAGGGTTTTGGATCGGGCTCAGCTTCAGTTTGATCAGTGGAGCACTATATGTTTGAGAGTTTTATGACATAATTATACCCACATAACTTATTTAATTCAAACTTGAATTATAAGCAAAGCTAATGATAGTGTTGTGAGTTTGAGACCTGAGGGTTTCGATGAATTAATTTTCGTGTTTGAGCTAGCTGATAATGAGTCGGCTGAACATTTCTCATGTCTTGTCATGGTGTTTATCCTGTGGGATGTTATATGTGTGTTGTATTTGATCTTCATATGTCTAATGCTCTGTTATCCTTAAGCTTTAACCGGTTTACTTTATTCTATTTAATTGTATTTATATGGTTTAATGTTAACTCGAATCGTTTTGGGCTATTTTTGAAATTTAAGTGGTTAACAAAGGTTTTAACCAAAGTATTCTTCACATTTCAAGTTTTTAAGTTAATTTAAGTCATTTGGTATTTTTTTGGAATTTTCAGAATTTTTACTATTTTTCCCAAAAATTAGGGTTTGGCGGGACCCACTGTGGGCCCCATGACCAAAATTTAAATTTTTAACCTAAAATATTTCCAACATCAAACTAAGACATTGGGAAATTATTTCAAAATTTTTTAGATTTTAAAATTGGGCTATAATAGCAAATTTATCCATTTTTAGTTGTAAATTTTATTTGTACCCCATTATTTATTTTTGTCCAACCCAACTCTTTCTATATAAGGAGTGGCACAACCACTTTTCCAATTGGGAAAGGGCTGAGACTTGGAGCATTTGAGCCTTATCCCCAATTTCCCAAGGGAGAAAGGAGATTAAGGTGAGTTTTGCCTAATATTTCAATAATCTATTAGGGTTTTGCCTAAAGCTTTCAAATCCCTTCTTCTCTTATGGTTTACTCTCGATTTCAAAACATAAAGCTACTAATTTGAAGCTTTATTTCAAGATCTAATGTTGGAATTTCATTTTTAGGGTTCTTGAACCCTAGATCTAAGGTTTTTCAAAAGGTTTATATGTTCTATATCGATTTTATGAAGGTATTGATAAAGATCATGTTTTGGGTAGGTTTTGGAGGAGTTTAAGGAACCATTTCAAATCAAGAACTTGCTGAGAGATAAGGGTTTTTGTATCTTAAACTTGCTGTAATTTTCGGATTTAAGATTTGAGGTATGTTGAAATGGGTTACATGCATGTGTGTTATAATGGTGATGTGATTAAAGCTTAATCTTTAATGTTATTTTCTTAGGGCTTTGCTTATTAATGATTAGATTTGATGTTTTGAAAGCTTTGATTTGATTATAATGAAGTTTGAGGATGAGATTTGATGTTTTATGAAGTGCATGTAAAGTTTCGGTTTGGTTTTCAACATGGAGAAGATGACCCAGAAACTGTTGTTATGCCGATCGAATGGCCTTGCAGGGCGATCAAACGTCATAACGTGTTTTTAGGCTGATATTCAGTTCAGCCGTTCGAACGGCCCTGCAGGGCGATCGAATGGCTATACTGCAGAATTTGGTCATTTTATGCATGTTGCTTATTTCGATATCTCTATTCCTAAATATCATTTTTATGTTTATGTGGAGTGATTTGAGCTAGAATAAGCTACTGGAAGAGCATGTTATTGATGTTTAGAATTTATAGTGTATATTTAAAGTCTATGTGAGATGGCTTGTAGTTGGATATACATGTTAGAATTGCTATCTTGAAGATATGAGTGGATGATTCCCTATGATTTAAGCATGTTTTCAGTAGAATTACGGCATGCTAATGAACTGATATGTCATTATATGATGTGGTTAAATTATGAGTGAATGATAGTACTATGCATAGACTCAAGTGTGAGGTGGATGTTCTTACATATGTTTAGCATGTGGTTACGTTCGACTTGATTGATAGTTTTTGATGGTTTTCACCCATGATTTTCACTGGAATCCATGATTAGATGTTAATGTGCATGTGTAGTGTGATGACGAGTTAATTACAAGGCATGTTGATATGCATCGAATGAGATATTTCTACCATGTACACACACATGTGGGGGAAATGATTATGATGATGTGTAGTATTATGCTTATAAATGATGCATGAGGGGTTTTTTAGAGCACTTATCATGAATTATGATTCATGTATGCCTTGCTCACGTATGTACCCTATTGCATGCATCATGAAACAGATTCTCAATTGAGACTTTATCGAGATTAGCCGAGTTTGATCGATTAGATGCAATGTTGTGAAATTGCATGCCGGATTAATCGGTCGTTGGCTTAATCGGAACTTGATTTGTCTGAAAGGAGATGCTTTTGATTTGAGTTCCTATGAGGAACATGTATACTCCCCAGGTTGAGTCTATTTGAGTCGCGACAAGTTGAGTTGATTTGAACTATTAATGCGATTGAGATTTGTTTATTGAGATAGTCAAACCTAGACCCTGAGAATTCAGTGTGGTATGCCTTTATGCACTAACTATCACGTGTTCTAGTTTTCCCTGAGGAAATCTGACTCTTCCACCGCAGAGATGTCCAGAGTGAACACGTTGCTCTAGTTTTCCTTATGGAATTTGGACGTCCCTGGCCCTGACTGTCCAGAGCGAGCAGACCTGCTCTAGTTTTCCTTATGGAATTCGGACTTCCCGTGTGGATAGTCCAGAGTGAGCAGAGGGGCTGACTACCTCTACACCCTAGTTTTCCTTATGGAATTCGGACTGTGTCCAGAGCAGGCAATGCCCTAGGTTTCCAATTAGGAAATCGGACTACGTCCAGAGCGGGTGATATGATGTGATATGATTGTATTCTTGATACTACCCCTACACCTTAGTTTTCCTTATGGAATTTGGACTGTGCACAAAGAAAAAATTTGATCTTTGGCCGCAACAATAGTAGGGTAAAGATGCGCCATCACTTATCCCTGCCCGGCCGCTGATCACCTAAATACTCCATCACAGCAAAGCGATGCTTCGGCCATAAGCGAGCACAAACACCGCAGTGGATCACCACTGCCTTGCGCCATCAATTGCACAAAGAAAAAAAAATTTGCCATCGCAGCAACAGTGCGGTAAAGGTGTGCCATGATTTCTCCCTGCCCGGCTGCCGGTCGCCTAAGTACTCCATCACAGCAAAGCAATGCCTCAACCACAAATAGGCATAGACGCCACAATGGATGAAGAAAAAAACAAAAAAAAAATTGGAAGAAGAAGAGAAACTAGAGCGAAGAAACAAAAAAAAAAGCTACTCACCTGCAATCAATCCGGAAAACAAAATTCAGTTGTGTGTTACATGGATATTTTTTTATATTAGAACGGACGTTGTCGATGAAGATTAGGATTCGTATGGAGATAGATTGTTGTAAATTTGTTAGAAGTTACAACTCTTCCCAATTCAAATATTACTTACGATTTGTGGAGTTTGTCACATAATCCGGATTTCGGGATTCGTTGTTATCGTTGGTAAGATATATTGTTAAGATACAGGATAACTAGTCAAAGGTCTACCTCCGTTAAGTTCGGATACCGGGACCAGTTCAAACTCCCAATGACTCTTAACAATGTTGGTACATGGAGTTTCAATGCCTATAACGAGAGACTAGTTTAAACTCCGATATTTATAACACGAGACCAGTTTAAACTCCCAATGAGAGTGAGAGTCTGAATAATAAGGTACATGAAGTTTGGACAATTATAACATGGGACCAGTTCAAACTCTTAATAAGAGTGTGATCCCCTAAATCTTCCGGATAGCATAGGACCATTGCTCACTTACCAAACTCCAAAATTTGGATAGGGTAGGACATAAAAAAAAAATTATGATGTAATTTCTCCTACCGGGCACAATATTCCCTCTTAAGGTTATTATCCCAATAGAAAAAAATGAAAGAAAGAAAGAAAGAAGGATGATCATGAAGAAAGTTACGGAAGAAGAATTCCTTCTCTCATCAATTCTTCTTTTACATCATCAAGAAAAATAATACAGGCACACTCTAGATCTTCAACACAAAAAAGATATCCCTGAGCAAGAATAAAGCCGGGGAGTTGTACATCTCTTGAACGCTCTACAACAGCACCTCTACGAGCTCTCATTATGCTTTCTATGGCTCTATCTATTACAACTTCAGAAATTCCTTCAAAATGTAGATGATTTCCATATGAAGCAGTTTGAACTGCAGATAACTCATTTGGAGAATTCGATGGAAGGCCAGGCATAATTTCTAATCATACTCTTTTCCGAGGTGTAACAGTTGCACTTATAAGAATGCTCCACTGTTACCCCTCGGAGGGGCTGTTTGTTGACATATTTTTAAAAAATAAAAATAAAAAATAAAAAAAAAGTCAAAAGAGACTTAGTCCAAAATTTTGGAGCTTGACTAGCTTCAAAGTGGACAATGTCCTTCAAGCTGACTAAGTCAAAAAGAAAAAAAAAAGAGAAAGAAGAAATTGTCATATTCTGCACATGTAGAAATAAGACAAAACTTATATAAAAAAAATTAATTAAGTAAACCCCTACAAGTTTCATAATAACAAAAGGCTAAGTGAGACCTCATGGGTCCCACATTAAATTAGCCATCAAATCAAGGTTACAAAAGGCTAAGTGAGATCCATATGAGTCCCACACCAAATTAGCCGTTAAATTAAAATCAGAAGAGGCTAAGTGAGACCCCCATGAGTCCCACATCAAATTAGCCATCAAATCAATATTACAAAAGGCTAAGTGAGATCCACATGAGTCCCACGCAAAATTAGCCGTTAAATTAATAAGTGAGACCCCTCATGGGTCCCAGATCAAATTAGCCATCAAATCAAGGTTACAAAAGGCTAAGTGAGATCCACATGAGTCCCACGCCAAATTAGCCGTTAAATTAAAATCAGAAGAGGATAAGTGAGACCCCCATGGGTCCCACATCAAATTAGCCATCAAATCAAGATTACAAAAAGCTAAGTTAGATCCACATGAGTCCCACGCCAAATTAGCCGTTAAATTAAAATCACAAGAGGCTGAGACCCTCATGGGTCTCACATCAAATTAACCATCAAAATCAAAGTTACAAAAGGCTAAGATAGACCTACATGAGTCCTACATAAAATTAGCTATTAAATTTAAATCACAAGAGGCTAAATGAGACCCACATGGGGTCCCACATTAAATTAGCCATTAAATAAAAAATCAAAAGACTGAATAAAACTCACATGAGTCCCATATCAAATTAGCCAAATTAAAATATAAGACCTCATATAAGTCTCATACAAAGAATAGACTTTAAAATAAATCCTAAAGTCTAAAAGATGATTTTAAGACACACCTCCTAAAGGCTAGTTATGTAATTGAGAAAAGACAAAAGAAAATAATAACAAAAAAATACATGGTGCACTAGAGTAACTAAGGAAAGAAAAATTAGTTAAGTCCTCATGTATAGTGGGCTCCTACACTTTTTAAAGAATGTACACTTAACTAACAAAATTAATATTTGAGAAGATTATGTCAAAACTTTTTTGAGTGGTTACTCACGTTAAAAATAAATAAATAAATGAATGAATGAAATGGAAGAGTAGGGCAAAGACTAAGTCAAACCACTACCACATGCCAAGTGGTCTTCCCCACTACCCCACTAATTCACTAACTCACTCCCCACTTTCCACAAACTACCCCACTTCCCACAAACTATACCACTAACTCACCACCTTCTCTCACTACTTTACCCCATGACACAACTCCAACACTATAAATACAATTTTCTTCTCATAGAGAGGGGCTTTTGATAGTTAAGTCTAAGAAGCCTTCACAAACTCTAAAGCTCTCCATCCCAAAGGAAAATATTCCACCAAGAAGAGAAGAAGACTCCAAGAAGAAAACTCATCCACCAAGTCCTTCAAAGGTCTCTTTCTCAAAGCATCATTTCAATTCCAAGGATTCAACCCCAAGGAGTTTGAAGTAGGAGAAGTTGCACAAAGCAAAGGAAAGAAGATTCTCAAGCGTAAAGACAAAAAGACATAGAAATGATGAGTTCTTACATGTGATCTTCTTCATTTTCGTTGTGTTCTTTCCTTTTTAATACTTGTAATCATCTTTTGATAACCTCAATATTCTCATCCTTTCTCTACTTCTAATTTGTCTTTATTTTTTCGCTATTTAATCGAAGGGTTTGAAAATTGGTTAATTATTACTACTCTATCCTAAATTTTAAAGAGTAGTAGCAATTGGCTAAGAGAGGGTCATACTACAAACAAAAAAAAGAAGGTTTCTTCTCTATCTCTTGCAAAGAAGGGATTATCCTATCTCTTCTCTTGTCTTGTGCATAGGGAACCAACCGAAATCCCCCAACAATTGCATTCCTCTCCTTGATGGAGACATTTACCATTTGATGATAATGCATGTGTATGTGATAATATTATGCCTAGATTGCACAAGTTGTGTAGGGATATTTGGATTATGTGACACATGTGGATGCGATTGATTATGCATGATGTAGAATAGTGTGATTGAGACACTTATCGTGTAGGGTGAATGATTTGTGAATGAATTATATGTGACCAGAAAAAACAAATAGTTGTGTGTTTTTAAGAGAAGATTGTTTTTAGAATTTTTGTTTTCTTGTTTTGTTTTATTTATTTTCTTAAGTTTAGATGTTTGTGGGTATCATTGCTGCAAACCCTCACGAGACACAACTCGTCCAACTAAGGACACCTAGGGATTTAAAGGCTTGTTGCATACGCTAAATGCAATCGTGATTCCCTACGAAAGTGGCTTTCATTTATTTATTTTTCTAGATTAGTTGTTTTGTTTTGTTTTGTTTTGCTTGAGGACTAGCAAAATATAGGTTTGGGGGTATTTGATAAGTATAATTTATGCGTTATTTTACCCTTAATTATTTTACTATCTAGTCTCATTTAAGTGTTAATATAGGTTAAATTATTAGATATTAAATTTGATTAGGTTAGAAAAAGCTTACATGGTGTTTTGAATTAAATTGGCTTATTTTGTAGATTCTTCATTGGCGATCGAACGGCCTCACTTACCGATCGATCGGTTACACGTAAATTTGAAGAGAATTCAGTTCAAGCGTTCGAACGGGCTTGCAGGCGATCGATCGGCATAACGCGCAGATTCCTTATTTCACCCAATTTTGAGTCTTTCTCATATACAACTCTTTCTTACGGATCTAATGCCTATATAAAGACTTATTTAGCACGAAATTAAGGGAGAACAAGTAGATTTTCTGAAGAGAAGAAGGAAGAAGAAGATGGAGAAGAAGCAAAAGCTTTCAATGGAGATTGAAGTGTTTTCTTCTACCATGGAAGGCTAAACCTTTCTTTTACTTAGGAGTTGATGAAGCTATAGATAAGTTTCAATTTCTTTTCTTTTTAATTTAGATCTCAGTTGTGAATTATGACAATTGTATGATAAGGATTTCCTTTTTAATGGAAGAGCTTTTTAATGTTTATTCAAATCTATGTTGATTTATTGTCTTGTAGATGATAGATTGATGTGGTTTTGATATTTGCATCAATTCTAATTTCTGTGATTTAGATGAGATGGTCATACAATAGTTTTAATGTTCAGATAATTAAGGACTTGGATGAGTTATACTAAGATTAGATGGGTCATGCCTATAGCTATTTAGTGTAGATGATTCGTGCTATTGTCGAAGATAGTTCATGCCATGGAAATTAATTAATGATTCTTTCTGAAGTAATTCTAGCTTGTAGCTGAGAATACTTGTTCATATTCACACTAGATTTAGATTAGAAGTTAAGGAATTGTTATGGTTCTATAGTGGATTCGATTTCCTAAGTAAATTCCATCACATTAATCTCTTGTTTTTAAACTAGTTGTTTTCTTTTCCTTTACTTAATTTAAGTTTAAGTTGTTTTAGTTTTAAACCAGCAAATTCTTCTTTATATTTAGTAATTATTCATCCGTCCCTGAGGTTTGACAACCCTTAAATACTCATCCTAGTACAATTACCTTGTACACTTGCAAAGGGTTTAATTATAAACGATCAATGCTATTATGCTTAATTTTGAATGGATGAAGATCATTTCTTATGCATGATGGATGCTAAGTTATGATATGAGTAGGTATGCTTAACTTTGATAGGTGTCATGTGCATTATAGCTCTTAAGTTATGGATATCAGGTGTTTAGCAAGAGAATGATCAGAAAAAGGATACATCATGTAAATTTTGAATCTGAATTGCTAAATTGTCATGCCATGATGTTTTTCTTATTTTTGTCATCGTATGCAAACCTTGCTTAGTTTTTACTCACCCCTTTATCTTGTACTTTTGTTTTGGGGCTGCACGGCGCGACGTGCAAACGCGCAAGACCCTTTGTATGAGGAAAGGGCGTGGAGAGCATGGGATTAGGCGTAGAGGCCTTTAGTATTTA
Organism: Saururus chinensis; assembly: GCA_035235625.1. Taxonomy (NCBI): domain Eukaryota; kingdom Viridiplantae; phylum Streptophyta; class Magnoliopsida; order Piperales; family Saururaceae; genus Saururus; species Saururus chinensis. The sequence goes on from CP141141.1 coordinate 28,000,516, forward strand.
TTATGCTTGTCTGATTTACTTTATTTTGAGTTTAGAACATCATGTATGATTGTTCTTGTTTCAGACTCATGTATGTCTTATAAGTTTAGACCTGTTTGAGACCCTTGGTTGGAGTCACTTATGTTGGCTCAAGATTTAAGTATGTGGGTTTGAGACTTGTGGACTAGATTAGATTTAAAGTCCTCTTTTGTCCTTATTTACTTTTGCTCAAAGGTTTTATAGTGCGTAACTCTGCTAGATTAATCGCTTGTATATGGGGCTAAGTCTTCCGTTATTCCCTTTCAATTCTGTCACCCCCGCGCGCTTGATAGGCCCTTGGACCGGGTTTAGCTTGGGCCGGGCAGTGCCGGGGCGTGACATTTAATGCTCTATTTGAGAGCGTTGTATGATTATGCTCAAGAGTAGCACTGGCACTATAAGACCCCTAAAGTGTGGGCAATTGTATAACCCCTAATGTATGGGTGTTTATGTTTGCGCGCTCAAGTAAGTAGTATCATGGAACTGCTCTTACCTGTTTGATCTTGTGCCCCATGAGCATTAGTGTGCCTTGCCTTCAAAAAAGTTTATAGCGTCTAATCGCTCCCCGGAGGTTAAGGTGATGCCCCAGTAGCATTCCTTTCCATTTTGACGCTGGAGCTTATTAGTTGTAATGAGCTTCAATGGTCGATAGTATGTGTGCGACTGTAAAAGTATGATTCTAAGTAAGATTTTATGAGTATGATTCTAAGCAAGACTGTAAGAGTATGATTCTGAGCAAGACCGTAAGTGTATGTTTACATGTAAGATTTTATAAGTAAGGTCATACAAGTATATGTAAGTTGTATGAGTAAGCGTACGATTGTATGAGTAAGTTTGTAAGACTCTGATTAAGAGTGTATGTGTAAGATTGGTTTGATAGTATGTATTTGGCATGATTGTATGCGTACGTCATTACTATTATATGCCTGCCTTTGAGTTGCATGAACACATCTATATATGGACTTATTGAGTTCCCTATTTAGAACTCCCCTACTGAGTATTTTCCTACTGAGTATGAAAATACTCATTATCATATTTTTTAGCCCCGTTTTTCAGGAGGCTTTTGCAGGTTTGTGTCGGAGAGCTCCCGGAGATGGATGCTCGTTTCTGTCTTGGATTGATTTCCTTTTGACTCAGGTATATCTTTGACTCACTGTGAGTATTATTTTGTGTCACGATCTGATGTATTGGGTGAGATGAGAATTAAGATGTTTATCCTTTCTGGACTTGTAATTTGGATTAGACTGTGGATTATTATGGGACTTGCACTCAGGGATGCCTGAGAGATATTTGTATTTAAAGTCTATGACCATAGCAATTTACTTCGTACGTTTGTTTTCGAGTAGCACATGGGGATGTTTAATTTGGTTGTAGGATGTTTGAATGAGTAAAAATTTGTATGAGAAAACTGATGAGTGATGTTTAAAATTATAAACTGCTTTCACAGGTTTCGTATTCGTCATTTTTCCCGATTTATAGTCGTTATATTGTAAAAATATTTAGTAAATTTTAAAAAAAATATAATGAAAAATCTCAGGCGTTACAATGCTATGCCTATATTGCCATTTCAAGAAAACTTTAAATTAATTTAGAATTAAAGAGACCTAAAATATTACAATAATTTATTGAATAAATATAACTTTGTACACACAAAAATATATAGATTCTATAGTCCTAATTGGTTTAGAACTAATTTTTGTCATGTTATGCCTATATTACCTTTTTAAAAAAACTCTTAATTTAGAATATAAGAGGCCTAAAATATTACAATAATTTGTTAAATAAATATAATTTTGTAACGACATAAAAAATATAGATTTTATAATCTTAATTGGGTTAGACCTAATTTTTGCCATGTTCTACTTATATTGCTCTTTTAAAGAAACTCTTAATTAATTTAGAAGTACTCGTATGTTATACCTATAATCCTTATTATGGATCACATCCTCAAGACTGATGTCTTTTGGAATAAGAGGTCAGAGGAACCCTGAGTGCTCCACAAGTGATTTTTTAGCCACGTAGACGTAAAGAGTTTAGTATGAAATAAGACCAAGGTCTTCCAACTCTCTAAAGATGGGAGTTATGTAGAATTGCTTCCTTAACCCGAGAGTTGTGTTCAAATAGACTAGAGCATTAAAAGATTATTAATCACACACAACATAATATAAGAGGTTCTGATGATCATAGAAGTCGGGACTTCAACCACTTAAGTCTATGAGCCCCTGTGGGCCTTAGCTCCATGACGTGGAGGGAGTGGGCATACCTCAAAATTCTTGAGGTCGGTGGCGAGTAATTCATAGTCTACTAAGGCGAGGTTGTACTTACAGACATGGCTACTGTGTCATAGAGAACCTTATGTCTTACACTTATGAAACAAGAGACTCCTAAGTAAGGTCACGTTATGATTGTGAAATCAAGAGAAATATTTTTGTAAATGTTATGCTTATTCCACTTATGTGTTGTGGTGTTGATGATGTTATGCATATTCTACTTATGTGTGGTGATGATGATGTTTGCTATTGAATATAATTGTTGATGATTTTGTGATGTTGTAGTGTAATTATGTACATTGTTATTACATAGTACTTATTTAGCCATCCTAGTATGTATATTCGTATACTTGGCATCTATATGATACAAGTTCTTTGCATTGTTAAAGTAACTTTAGGACGTTGGATGTGCATCAAGGACAATGTTGCTAGACAACTTGGCATGTTTAATATTTTCTTACTTTAAGGTAAATGATTTTAGGCACGTGAGTGCCAATTTAATTATATTTATGAATATTAAGATATTCAGACATGTATTCAAGTAATATCCTATGTGATTTATTATATAATTTGACTTGTATTATTATTGTACTCTGATTTAGTACTCGTATGTTCGAAAAAAAATGGTTGGTTAATAAATGAGATAACTTGTCGAATTTTTGTTTAAAAGTTTTAAATTTTTTGTTTATGCTGTTTTTATTTATAAGAATGAATTTAAAAATCTCGAGGTGTGGCATTATTTGACCATGGTGCAAATGAAAGATAATAGGCAAATAGAGCCCACTTTACATGGCTGCCACCAATGGAAGAGAATCATGTGAGTCCTTTTTTATTTTAATTAATACATATCGCAAGATATTGAAGATGTGTCACTAATTATCATGATATTATAGTTTTACCATCAATTCTATGATATAGTCCTACAATTCGTATGAGAGCATATATAGTCATTCCAGATTAGCAACTTGGTTATGAGCTTCTTCTTTTACCGGCTCATCCCGTATGGAATTCATATGCCTAGCATGATTATGGTAAAAATGCTTAAAACTAAGATCACTTTCTTCAAGATTTAGATAGAGAATTCATATATAATTATGCTAGTGGATCCCATTAATTTAATTATTTCTACATATATGTTAAAAGCATCTAATATTGTAATTATATAGACTGCTTATTGCACCCAACACATGCATACTCATGACTTGTAATACTAAGGGAGTGGATGGAACGTGAGCCATCAGATCATGTTCCAACAGCTTGCACTGTGTCAATCTCATTTTTTTCAATATACAACACAACACATGTAAAATTTTTCCTTATAAATTTGTACTTTATAATTAAGAATCTATAACAATTAAGGTTAGTAAGAGAATTATAGATAGATTATTATGGAGGTGAACCTATTCATCTAATTGCGTCTACTACTCATGAAAGTAAAATGTTTGTAATTATTCATTAGAATCTTCACTGAGAAGAACTATTGTAAAAGGTCATTACAAAGATATGAATTTATGCGTTCTTAGTGCTATTACGAAGATATTTCTGTATGTGACACCAAAATTTTAGAACAAAACTCCATATGTATAAAAAATATACCATTAAGAAAGTCAAGTGTTATATTAGCAGGCATCAGTTTGACATCACCTTAGGTTTAATTTTAGACGATCATAACTCTTTCATCTAAACTCCGATTTGTGTATTTTTGAAGGTGTTTCGAAGCTATGTATGTGTAGATTTTATTTCTAAAGTTTCACACTTATCAAACCACAAAATAATTTATTACATTGATAATGCCTAAAGGTAAAATTCGTTATTTTTTACATATACTCTAAAACTTCCTTAATTTTACATTTATCATAACATCCTCATCTGAGTTTCAATTTACACACTCTTGGTACTACAAAGATTTTTATGTATATTTTTTAATAATAAAAATTCATATCCAAACTCAATGTATAGATAAAAGCTATTATATTGAAAAGACGTAAGAGTCAAATTCACTTATTTCTACGTGGCTAAATATAAGACATTTAAAAATTTCTCGGGTATTATAGGTGCACTTATTATCAACGTGTACATCCAAAACCGTCATGATCAACTAAATTCATATTACATATCGGTTATCCAATAGATAACATTGTGTAGGTATTAATAATTGAGCCACATCAGTTTGCGCTTAGTGTATCTAGGAATGCATATCTCGGACGTATTATGGGTCATTAGATATTTGATATGACAGTGCACACAAAATAAGGGGCAAACAGGTTTGAATCACCTGTCCCTTGTTTCGTATGCACCATCAGATCTTGATCTGACAGTTTGCGATGCACCCTGTATACACACTTCTAGATATGGTGGGCCAATCTTAACTATCTTCTTAATATATGGGCTTAAATAATTTATTACTTTATGGGCCGATTTTTGTTATAACTTTATGGGTCTAAGAATGAATGATGGAAAGGTAAGGAAAAACTTTGCTTGTCCTTTGACCTAGAGGAGCTTTAAAGCGAAGAAACTCCTCAAAATTTCTAACCTAGCAGTGCCACTCTGGAAAGTGTCCAGCCGTCCAGGCTCTTTTGCCTCAAATAAAAGCTGATGGTTGTTGGATCGCCTGAACTGAATGGATCACACCAAACCAAAATCTGGATTGAGCAGTTTGGATGATAACACATGCCAGCCTATATATATGCTGGTGTAACTTCTAATTGAAGCAAATAGATTTCATTTGATGAACGAGTCAAAACCTGAACAGCAAATGGCTCAAAAGAGGACTTCAAATGGAAGTCAAGCGTACATATAGCAAAGCTTGTCAACTAAAAAATATGTACTCCATCTAGGAAGGACTTCAAATGGAAGTCTCATGACTTGTTTTCTGATTATAAAAAACTTAGTAAAAATCCAAAATTTAAAATTCAGAGTGAAGGGTTAGTAGAGCTCAAACTTGTAGAAATTTGATTTTGACTTCCAATCTAATATAAATGTCTTGTTTGTTTTGATTTCAGATAGGAGAATTTTAATTTGCATGTGTACATAGATTGATGTGCATAATGCGCCGCTAGATCTAACGAAAATTCAATGGAGCATTAAAAGAGGCACTAGGTAGCTATAAAAAACATGATTGGGACTCTTTAGTGGTCTCCAAGAGGTTGTTTGGATACAAAATTATTTAGAATTGGAATTGAAAATTTTAAAATTAATTTTAATAGAATGGTATATAATCAAAACCAAGTTAGGCAACAAATTTTTTTAATTCTAAATGCTGATGAAATTTTCAACCCACTTTTCAAAATTTTAATGGTTAACTTTTTGTATGACTTGGATTTATAGGTTCTTAGTATCTTGGTATTTGTATTAATGAGCCTTATCAAATAAGACACCATACGGGGTAAGTTATCTTGAAGTTTTTAAGTGGAGCTTACCTATCTAGTAGGCTTCTCAAGGCTCGAATTGATATTAGATGAAGGAGAGGTAGTTGTTAGAAAATGATATTATGTCATAATTCCAAAATGTCTGGTGGGAAGCCGGAATCCATAAAATCACCTCATTGGGTTGGGTGATTATGTCAAAATTAATGTAGAATCTCACTTTTGCATGCCAAAATTTTTAATTCCATTGTCATTCCATATCCAAACTTAATTTCACCTAATCAAGCCAAAATTATCACCAAATCCTTGAAATATGCTGGAATTCCATATCTAAACAACCCAACATGTCATGAAATGAACCTCCCCAATTTAATTGGTAACATCCAAGGGTGCAAGTGCAGGCTGTGTCTACTCAAGGTATAAACGCTCCTCTGTCTATTCAAGGCTGTTAAAATTAGAAGGGATTGATATGGCGTGGGGCATCACTCGAACACAGACGGTCACTTTCGACCAAATCGTCGTAAACGGACACGGAATCTGGATGGGAAGTCCTTGTGGGACCCGCATGCCACGGCCACCACAAGCTGAGCCGAAGTCGCAGCCACCTGAAACGCAAACGGCTCGGTCTGGGCGACAAGTGGCTGGCACGTCCCTTCTTTTAGCTGGCCAGCTGACGTGGCTCCCATCTCTCCTCCCTGCCGAAAGACACATGCTGACGGCCCTGATTCATACTGCTCCAAGATCCGACGGGTCCCTTTAATTTAGGCTGGCAAACTAAGAAAATTAATATACAGGATTTGTAGGAATGACTTTCTATCCTCCACCCCTCTGCCCTCCCTCCGTGTACTCAACATATGTGTACAAACGCCCCACTTTATGGACATTGGGTTGTTTAAAAACTCGGACCGGCCCAACTATTTTGATCGGGTCCAATTGGACCCGGTTTAGAAAATGGGTTTATTCCCGGACAACTAAGGCCAGGTCATGGGAAGCATTTTGGTCATGGGAAGCATTTTCTATGTTCCACTCTGATAATGAGCCGAGCATAAAGAACGCTCGGGAGCTGCCAGATTTCAAGATCGGTAGTGAGTGTACATGCTAGTGTACATTAGCGTAAGTATTACTTACTTACGCTAATGTACACTCACCACCGATCTTGAAATCCGGCGACTCCCCGGCGTTCCTTACGCTCGGCTCACATTGAAGAGGGAGCATGAAAAATACTTCCCAGGTCATGATGGCTCAGCTACTCGAACTAATGATTTATTGACGTAGGCTGGTCTAATTCAAACTAGTACATGCTACCATATCTAAAAGTAGGATCCAAAGCATAACCATATCAAATGACAAAAATGAGTCACCGACCAACTAAACAATTATAATTTTGTGTTGTACTTACTTTCTGACTACTTATTTACTTCTAACCCATGTTTACCAAAAAAAGTTTTTCGAACATGGAATTTTGCTTGATGATATCATCAATTAGGTCAACCTATCCGATTAACCAAGCACACTGACCAATCCGGGTTAGTAGTCAGGGTAATTTTCAAAATGTTGCCTATATGTGAGTCTTTGTTAGGCATTTTTAGGCTGGACGTAGTTATAAGGTAAGCAGGTTTGGATCCGTTTACCTACCTTGTGTCAATATACATAATCTAATATCAATATGATAATACGTAATATATGAAGTGTATATGGACACATGTGAAACCCAACACATGTTAACCTTTTCCCATAATCAAAGAGTTTTGAAGCCTTATCTTTGCTCCTAGGCATGACTTTTACGGATCACTATATTAGAGTGAACATTGGAAATGTGGGAGACTCGATAGCTAAGAATATGCCCCTGGCCTCCAACCACCAAGATCTTAATAGTTATACATATATTTTACTATTGGATTTGTAATTTTTGCAAGGTAAACTTTTAAATCAATTATATAATCCACAACTAATTTGACTAATGTACCAAAGTGAAATGTGCCTGAGGTCTATGGAAGCAAAATTTCGCATATTACCATCATAGTATAATAAAAAAAAAGTGAACATGACCTTGTGTATCGTGAATTGTAAATAAAGTTTCAACATTATGCATTAATAGAGGGGCAAGTGAATGATTCAAACCTTCCTACCGGTTAAGTCATAGGCGCCATTAGATCCAAACTTGATGGTCTAAGATGTCTAGTAGATGAGCTTGTTCAGCTCATATGAAGGCGGCTCCATACCTTTCTACCCCAAATATCCCTAATACTTGTATATTGTAAAATATTTGAAATAAAATGCCTTGGACCTCGAGGTGTAAATGGTGCCTATTTGTCTGCATCCACATTCATCTGCACTAAAATAAATATAATTATTTTGTATTTATCTATAATGTAGACGGTTATGGACAAGGGTTATCTGTGACCATGGTAGTCCATGTCCACCAACTATATATATATTATTTTTAATTAATATTAAATTACTAGCATATGTTACATAGTCTTTATAAAAATATTGCCTAAAATATATTTTAATTTTTTAATAACCACCATTAGTTTGAGAATAAAGTAGTCCATTATCAAATTTTCATCGTCATTTTGTCGGTTCGTACGTATCTATTATGGGCATATGCAAACGGAACAGACAACTATCGATATACCTTGTCCGCATCTATGTCCGTTTTTATACCACAACTTAACGATGTACACATAGTGGCGTAGGAAAGGAGGACGAAAATGGTTGGAGGAGCAAAATACGTTGTGGAGAGGAAGGGAGGGCGACCAGTCGAGCCCCACCCCCCACCATCACACTCCCCTATCTTTTCTCGTGGTCGGAATCATTCCTCGATTATCGGGTCCTCGTTGTCTATTTGAAACTCCCCACCCTCCGCGGGTATTTAATGGCCCCCGCCCCCGTCCTTCCAAATTCGAACCTCCCACCCCGCGGATCGAGAGAGAGAGCGATCGCACATTTCTGCTCTCTCTCTTCTTCTTCGCCTCGCCCAAGACCCAGACGCCTCGCTTTTCCTCCCGATTTCTGGTAAGAAATCCGCTTTGGCTTCTGGATCTGGCGTCGTCGTTGTTCACAGGATCTTATTTGCGATGGATGAGTTTTTTTTTTTTTGAAAAAATTGATGGATTTTTGTGATAAATGAGCCTGTTTTTCGATTATTAGGGCGGCGGAGTTGATGACCATTGTTCCTGTTTATTGGAGTGTCTAAGAGCTGATTATGATTTTTTTTTGTGGTTGCATTTGTTTGGGAAATCATTCTTGATAACGAATGGTTGCATTTGTTTGGGAAGCTATTTTATTTGACTTTTTAGTGATTTGGACGGGTTATGAGGATCTAGATCTTCAATCTGGAGTCGGGTTGGTGTGAACAATGATGGATTTAAGATTTGGTGGTCTGGATCTTGGATCTGCGTTAGTTTTTGTCTTTCTGGTGTAATTGGAGGTGCGAGTGGATGTCGAGAGTTCGTTCGTGATAAATACATTATATAGGTTTCACAAGTTTGGACTTTTGTGTATAGGTCAGGTGATATCTGGAAAGGTAATATGTATATGTTGCGCATATTTTGATAGCTCGATGCAGAAAAATAATTTTCTCCATAAGGTGTTTTCAAAGAAAGTTGTTTTCTTTTAAGACCACACAAGTACCACATTTTGCATCTCCTAGACGTTTATGTGTGCTTGTGCGAAGATCTTACAAATTCTAATTATAGGAAACCACTTTGTTCATTTTGGAGCTCTATGCAGTCATTGTGAACACATTAATGCTTTTCACTGAAAAACTCGTTGTCCAGAGAATAATGGCATAGTGGTTTAATCGTTATATCTTGCTTTCAAGGTATCTTTGCTGTGCAAAAGGAATGCATTCATCGTGGGTTATCGAGAATAAGACATGCTGGTCAAATCTGTTCATTCCTGTGTGTATTAGCAATGGCTGGAATGTGGCTCATAGATTCATTTATTGTTGATTTGCTAGTTAATTCTGTAAATTCATGTGTCTTATCTATCAACGGTTGGAAATCAGCTCGCAGAATCTTGTTAGGGCTGATTCATGGTGGCCTGGCACTTATATTTAGATGAATTGATCTTGCTGTTAAGGTTGTAATTCTACTGTTTGTGTATATGAGATAATGAGCAGTGCTTTTTGAGTTTTTTCTATGTGACATAAAATACTGATTGGGAAGAAAATAATGATTGTGGATATTTGCAAGTATTGAAGAATTTTGTCAGGAGTTTTACTTATGTATTGTTTTCTTGTTTTTTGTTTGTATTTTTGTAGATAACTAACAATGGCGGACGGTGAGGAAATTCAGCCTCTCGTTTGCGACAATGGTACCGGGATGGTCAAGGTCAGTGCATATGTTTCCATTATGTATATTTTTCTTTATGTTACATCCTCTCTTTGTGTGTAACTTACTCAAATTTTCTTCTTTCTACGTAGGCTGGATTTGCTGGTGATGATGCTCCAAGAGCAGTATTTCCGAGCATTGTTGGTCGACCTCGCCACACTGGTGTCATGGTAGGAATGGGGCAGAAAGATGCCTATGTTGGTGATGAAGCTCAGTCTAAACGAGGTATTCTTACATTGAAATACCCCATTGAACATGGGATTGTCAGCAACTGGGATGACATGGAGAAAATCTGGCATCACACCTTCTACAATGAGCTACGTGTTGCCCCAGAAGAGCATCCAGTGCTTCTGACGGAAGCTCCACTCAACCCTAAGGCTAACAGAGAGAAGATGACGCAAATAATGTTTGAGACATTCAATGTACCTGCCATGTATGTTGCCATACAGGCTGTCCTTTCTCTCTATGCCAGTGGTCGTACTACAGGTTGGTCCATGTATCCTTTTCTGGATAGTGGCTTTTGTTTTCTTTCCTGTTTGTCATCTGGATTGAGCTGATTTTCGTTTGTTTATCAGGTATTGTGCTGGATTCTGGTGATGGTGTGAGCCACACAGTGCCAATCTATGAAGGATATGCCCTTCCCCATGCCATCCTTCGTTTGGATCTTGCTGGTCGTGATCTTACGGATGCACTTATGAAGATCCTCACAGAGAGAGGGTACTCGTTCACCACTTCTGCTGAGCGGGAAATTGTCAGGGATGTGAAGGAGAAGCTTGCATATGTTGCCCTGGACTATGAGCAGGAACTTGAGACTGCCAAGACCAGCTCCTCTATTGAGAAGACCTATGAGCTTCCAGACGGGCAGATTATTACCATTGGTGCTGAGAGATTTAGATGCCCTGAGGTCCTGTTCCAGCCTTCTCTTATTGGAATGGAAGCTGCTGGTATCCATGAGACTACTTACAACTCCATTATGAAGTGTGATGTGGATATTAGAAAGGATCTTTATGGCAATATCGTTCTCAGTGGCGGTTCAACTATGTTCCAAGGCATTGCTGACCGTATGAGTAAGGAAATCACAGCTCTTGCACCAAGCAGTATGAAGATCAAGGTTGTGGCACCACCTGAGAGGAAATACAGTGTTTGGATTGGAGGGTCCATTCTTGCGTCTCTCAGCACCTTTCAGCAGGCATGTTTCTTTGAAATTTTGCCACACCTAATTGAATAGTATTACTTTTATTCACATTGTGTATTAAAAATCTCCAAAATGTTGCAGATGTGGATATCAAAGGGTGAGTATGATGAATCTGGTCCTTCGATCGTTCACCGGAAATGCTTCTGAGTTTTTTGGAAGTGGTGGGTATTCTTGCTCTGGTTAATAAAATGAGATGGCTGTTTTTTCTTTTCCGTATACATTGTTCTATGAATTGCTGATGTTGTTACACAATGATCTGGTATGTTCTGATGTTGCCAGGACAGGTAAATGGTTTCTATGCTTACTCGTTGACATGCTAATTTAATTTGATTCTCTTGTTACCCTTACATTAAAAAAAAAGGTTACTTGCGAAGCATGTGCTCTGCTATATCATGTGTTAGGCCTCCCCCCCACTCGTGTCAGCCTTTTATGACAGACTTATCGTGTAAGGCATACATGGGCAACGGAAAAATTCTCTGTTAGTAGTGATGTTAATCTTAAGGTCCTTTATGAATGGTTTGGAAGTTGCCATGTGTATTCTTATTTGCTATGTTTTGTTTTTCTTTCGCTTCTTGTGTTGGGTAGTCATTGAGGTTGCGACCAGTTGCAAGTTATATAAAAATGTAACAATAAAACAATGTATAAATAGTGCTTCCTTTTTTAGTGGGTGCTGCTGTTTTTTCAGCTTTTTGTTAGCAGTCTATCCATCTTTGCGAATGGCAGTATGGAATGGGCTGTTCCAGCCTGTTATTTACGATCTTGAATGAATAAAATCTATTCTTATGGCAGTGTACTTTTTTATTGGGATAAGGAATCTGTACTCAAATGCATGAACCGACTATTGATTGTGCATGCTTCAACTCAAACAAGTTCTTTCTTTTTCGGTGACAGGTGACAGGTGACAAGTTGGTCTTTTGGTGGATTACTGAGGGTTTGAGTCAAGGGGTGGGTGTGAGCTTCCTTAAGAGGAATTATCTGAAGAACTAGGTTGTTGTATCTTTGTATTTTGTACTCTGGTACATTGGTTTCTCTTTCAAACTTTCAGCTGTAATTTATTCTGGTTGTTATATTACAATGTCATGCTGAGGCCTTGCAATTTGCCAGAGTTAAATACATTAGCTTGTGTTGCAAAGCGTTTATTATTAATTTAGTTCATGCTGTAATGTTGATTAACGTTTTAACTTATTCAACTCCCGTGAACATGGTAATCCCGTTGAATAAAAAAGAAAAAAAAAGAGCATGATAATCGCAGATGGGGAACGCTTGCAGAAGGCTCTCTCTCGTTGATGCATGGGCCCTTTGCCCGTGCTTGGGCCTGCATGGGACCCGGACATTGCCCCAATCCTTCTGCAGCGGACATAATGTTAAGCCATTAAGTATGCATTCGAGTTAAAACTTGGAGGTCTTTGATTCTGTAGAATATGATCAGTAAACCTTTTGAAGTTCTGGACTACATAAATTTGGTGCAATTGCGACTGGGGAGATGGTTCAAACAGTTTGAATCAAACTGTTTTTATCTTGAAGTACAAGGAAAATGTTTTCTTGACCACCCTCTATGACTAAAGTCCGTGGCCATAGGTTAGGCCTTGCATGGTACATTGAGACCTAATATATTACGACCCATCTGGACCATGGTCACTAGTTTTTTTTTGGACATGGAGACAGGCCTGTTAGATGCATAGTAAAAATAAAAGAATTAATATACGCTGGGTTGTATTTTAAAAAATATGTCCCTAAATTGATGATGACACAAAGTGATTCAAATCTGTCTTTACCAGAGTTACATGTCAAAGCAATTTACCGAAAGGGTCTAATAGATATGTGTTTGGGTGTCAAATAAAGGAAGAAAATAAATGATACTCCTAATTCGATACCATTTTTTCTACACCAGAATTTCACTCTAGACTCAACCTTATGTTGGGGTTACTACAAAATATATAGTGCAGATTGAATACAAATCACAATTAACATGCAAATCATCACATATAAATATATTCTCAAATATATGTATGCATATAAATTAAACACCAGAAAGAAGAGAAATTTATGAACTAGGTTCGAGGCGCATTACATGTTGTCCTTAAAACAGATACGCCGCCCTCCGTGCACAGGTGTTTCAGAGCGTTCCGTTCCTGAGATACAGTGAACCACACAGCCCGTTTGAAGGTGCACTTCCACTCAAACAGGCAGGATCTCAATCGGGGTAGACTCTATTGCTCAGTGAAGAACTCAGAAAACCAGAGTCAATAGAGGGAGTGATTTTTCAGGATTTTCCTCTCAGAGAACCAAAGAAAGGACCGATGAAAAGGAAGAGGCGCTCTCAGTTTTCTGTCTGTTCATTTCACTGTATATTCTCCCGTCGGTCTTTTGATATAACATGCTCCCTGAAAACAAAAACGGCTAAGTTTAATAACCGTCGCATTAATCATCACGATTGAATTTTTTTTTTCAGAAATTCGTTAAGCCGCCCCAACACCCGTTCGAACGGGTGATCGATCGGGTGATAGGGCGTTCGATCGGCTAAACACCAACTTGCTTTTATATCACGTCAGAAACCAACAACCCCACCATGACTTGATATAAAGCACATCCACAAACACAAAATTTTTATAAAACACATAAAAAGAGATACTGAGCAATAGTACTCCAAGTTTTCGGCGATAGGTACCTTGCGGGTTTGAACCTACACCTAGTTTGGTAAGTCGCCACTTTCACAAGTTCGAAGTGAACTAAGTCTTGAACTTGAACTTTAAAGAAAGAGCTTTGACAAACCTAACACTTAGAGTAACTCCCTTTTCAAGATCATTTGGGGTAGCGCTTTACACCCATGCGCCTTATATCTTTTCATGAGTTGCACGTTAGAGAACAAGCCCTTGTTCTCTTTAACTGCGACCTCAGTGGCACTCATATAGGTGACAGTATCCAAGGGTAATATGCATAACAATACCCTACTATATAAGCCTTAACTGCATTAAGACTTTCGTCAACCTGTTCTATATGCATTAAGAGCACTCTCATCATAACACAGGAATGAGCATACTAATTTTAATAGTGCTCTCTCCAAGTCACACATCAGCTTGTTTTTACCCATTGAATCTTCGTAGTGGGATCTCCACGCAGAGAGATTGGATTGCTACTAACGATGACTTAATCATAGGCTTTTAACCCCATTCCCCTAGATGAGTTAAGGATTTGCCTTGCCGACAACCCTTTTGTAAACAAATCAGCCAAATTCTCCGCTGATCGTATAAAACTTAAGGTAATGACTCCTGAGGTAGTTAACTTGCGCAAGATTTTATACCTTAGTTCAATGTGCCTAGAGGACCTCTTATTATGATTCTTACTCTTAACCTCATTAAGAGCTGATTAGCTATCACAGTAAATCAATATTTCAGGAATTGGCTTATTCAACCAGGGTATATCTATCAGAAGATCCCTAAGTCATTCCCCCATTCCACCAGTTTTATCAAGAGCTACCAACTCTACATCCATGGTAGACCTTGTTATCACTGTTTATTTATAAGATTTTCATGCAATCGCCCCGCCACATAGTGTAAACACATAACCACTAGTAGCATTGGTTTCATTAGAATCTGATATCCAATTTGCATCACTGTATCCTTCTAATACAGCAGGGAACCCAAAATAATATAAACCGTGGTTTACACTTCCCTTCAGATATATGAAAACTTTCTCAATGGAAGTCCAATGAGATTCATTAGGGCTCTTAGTATATCTACTTAGTCTTCCCACAACATAGGATATATCTAGTCTACTGCAGTTAGCCAGATAACTCAAACTTCCTATTAGCTTTGAATATCTAAGTTGTGATACACTTTTCCCATAATTTTTCTTAAGTCTTACACTTACATCATATGGCGTATTGACAGGTTTTCTATCGAAGTATCTATACTTCTTTAGAATTTTCTCCACATAGTGTGATTGACTCATAACTATTACTTGAGAAGTCCTATCAATCTTCAAGCCCAATATAACCTTTGCAAGACCTAAATCTTTTATATCAAAATTCTCATTAAGGAAGCCTTAACCTTATTAATATGATTCACATTATCACTAAACAGTAATATATCATCCACATACAAGCATAACATTACATAAGAGTGATCGAAAGACTTCCAATACAAGCATTTATCAGAAGTACAAACAACAAGGTTATGAGAAAGAAGAACATCATCAAACTTTTGATGCCATTGTTTAGGAGCCTGTTTTAAACCATAACGAGATCTTACTAACTTACATACTTTCCTTTCTTGACAAGGAACTACAAAACCTTCAGGCTGCTCCATATAAATTTTCTCCTCTAATTCACTATTTAAAAATGTTGTTTTGACATCCATTTGATGAATTCCAAGGTTATAATGAGCTACCAATGCAAGAAGCACTCGAATTGTAGTTATCATGGACACATGAGAATATGTATCAAAGAAATCTTGACCTTCCTTTTAACTATATCCTTTTGTCACTAGTCTAGCTTTGTACTTTTCAATGGATCCATCAGGATAATATTTTCTTTTAAATATCCACTTACATCCAATTGGTTTAAACCATGGAGGTAGATTCATTAGAACCCACGTCCCATGTGCAAGTATTGAATCCACCTCACTCTGTACCGCTTCCTTCCACAAAGGAGCTTCACTAGACGACATAACTTCATTAAAAGTCAAAGGATCCTCATTCCCCACCATGAAAGTATAGAAGTCATCCCCAAAGTTTTTCTTTATCTTAGTTCTCTTAGATCTCGTAACATCCACATTAGTTCCTGAATCTTCCATTCTAGGAGTTGAAGAGGATGTAACATCTTCTTTATGCACTACAACCTTATTCTTTTCCTTCATAGGAAATACATTCTCAAAGAATGTTGCATCATCAGACTCTTTAATAGTATTGAGAGCATAATCATGCCTATCAGACCTAATTACTAAAAACCGATAAACTCTGCTATTTTGTGCATAACCAATGAACATTGCATCATAAGTTTTAGAACCTAGCTTGTTCATCTTTACATTTGGGATTTTAACTTTAGCAAGACATCCCCAAACCTTAATGAACTTTAAACTTGGTTTTCTTCCTTTCATTAATTCATAAGGGGTTACATTTTGTCCTTTATGAGGCACATGGTTTAAGATTATACATGCTGAAAGAATTGCTTTTCCCCGTAGTTCTTTAAGTAAACCCGAAGAGGAAAACATAAAATTTATCATATCTATAAAAGTTCTATTCTTTCTTTCAGCCACACCGTTAGATTGAGGAAAGTAAGAGGCTGTGGTTTCATGTATAATTCCTTGATCTTCACAAAATTTGCAAAATTCAAGAGAACAATACTCCCCACCACGATCAGACCTTAGTCTCTTGATCCACCTCTCAGTTTGATTCTCAACCTCCATCTTATAAACCTTAAACTTCTCAAAAGCCTCATCTTTAGACTTAAGCAAATATACATGACAATATTTTGAGTAATCATCAATAAAAGTAATGAAATATCTCATACCACCCCTAGTCAATAATCCATTAAACTCACAAATATTAGAGTGAATTAAATCAAGCAAGCATGTAGATCTATCAATAGATTTATATGGTTTCCTAGGTTGTTTTGCTTGAACACAAACTTCACATTTATCAAGAGATTCAACATACAATTTAGGAATCAAATCAAGATTCATCATTCCCTTAATGATTTAAAAATTCACATGTCCTAGCCTCATATGCTACATATCAAAAGAATCAACATGATAAATTAAAAAGTTATCTACTTGAAATACAGAGTTATTACAAGAAACCAAATTTAATTTAAAGAGACCATCACACACATAGCCTTTACCAACAAAAGTACCATGTCTAGTTATTACAACTTTATTTGACTCAAACACTAATTTATATCCTTCACTACTAAGAAGCACTCCACTAACAAGGTTCTTCCTCACACTTGGCACGTGGAACACATTATGGAGAGTTAATGTGTTCCCCGATGTAAACCAGATGTCCACACTTCCAACTCCATGAACTTTAGCCACAGAGGAGTTCCCAATCGTCACTGTCCTATCCTTTACTTCCTGATAGAAAGAAAAAGAAGAAACATCAACACCGATGTAAACAGTTGCTCCTGTATCAACCCACCAATCAGTAGGTTCACATGCCAAGTTAATTTCAGAATTAGTTATTACTAACTTGTCATCTGAAATAACCACATTAGCCTGAGCAGAAGATGCAGCCCCACCATGACTTTGGTCCTGGCCTTTCTTCTCCTTGCACTTGTTTGTAAAATGTCCAGGTTTCCCACAGACCCAACAAACTTTCAACTTCTTGTCCTTTTGGATATTTGAACCAGGTTTGAGAGGCTAATTTTTAGACTTCTTGTTCTTCTTCTTGTTATAAAAAAACTTGGGTTTCCCTTCCACAACATTAGCTTGAGCACTATCATTGGCCACAGAAGAAGTACCTTGCAAGACTTTCATCTTACCCCTGTGCTTCTCTTCAATTTGAATGGCCACTATCAAGTCATCAATGGACATGGCGTCCCTCTTGTCCTTCAAGGTAATTTGAAAATCCTGCCATGAGGGTGGTAGTTTGTCGATAAGAGCAGAAACTTGGAGCCTCTCGTCAACGGGAATTCCTTTCCTAATGATCTTAGCTACCAAATTCTGTATTTCAACTATCTGGTCTCTAACAGATTTGTTATCAACCATCTTATAGTCAAAATATTCTCCCACAACATACTTTTCTTCCCCTTTATGCTCTTTTCTAATTTTTTTATCAAGGGTATCCCATAATTCTTTGGCAGTTTTAATGTTCACATGCAAATCATACAATTCATTGCTCAAAACACTAAGAATTTGACCATGTCATAGTTCATCTTCTTGTTTGAATTTCTCACTTTCATGAGTCTTAACAATTCCAATTTCAGACGAGCTAGCCGTCTTATCAAATTCAGAAGAAACAGTCTTATCAGCAATAGCATCAGAAACCACATAGAATATGTTTAATTGCGTCAGCCAAAATTTCATTTTGGTCTGCCATCTGACGAAATTTTTCCCATCGAATTTCTCAGGTTTCAAGGATTTATCAACACCCATTGCAGTATTAAATCAACACAATCAAAAGTATATGTTTCAAGATTGTTGGGGTTACTACAAAATATATAGTACAGATTGAATACAAATCACAATTAACATGCAAATCATCACACATAAATATATTCTCAAATATATGTATGCATAAAAATTAAATACCAGAAAGAAGAGAAATTTATGAACCAGGTTCGAGGCGCGTTACACGCTGTCCTTGAAACAGATACGCCACCCTCCGTGCATGAGCGTTCCGTTCCTGAGATACAACAAACCACACAGCCAGTTTGAAGGTGCACTTCCACTCAAACAGGCAGGATCTAAATCAGGGTAGACTCTATTGCTCAGTGAAGAACTCAGAAAACCAGAGTGAATAGAGGGAGTGATTTTTCAGGATTTTCCTCTCAGAGAACCAGAGAAAGGACCGATGAAAAGGAAGAGGCACTCTCAGTTTTCTGTCTGTTCATTTCACTGTATATTCTCTCGTCGGTCTTTTGATATAACACGCTTCCCAAAAATGAAAATAGCTAAGTTTAATAACTGTCGCATTAATCATCGCGACTGATTTTTTTTTTTCAGAAATTCGTTAAGCCGTTCGAATGGGGCAACACCTGTTCAAATGGGCAATCGATCGGGTGACAGGGCGTTCGATCGGCTCAACACCAGCCTGCTTTTATATCACGTCAGAAACCAACACCTTATATTTCCGAAATCCAATTCTAATATGTCCGAATTTTGGATGATGCAAAACGTAAGATAGATATTTGAGCGGAGTTTGCCCTGTTTTACCAACATCTTTAATAAAGATATCACTTAGGTAGTCAAGTACATAGTAAAATTTGATCTAACCTTAATGAGTCGAGTTTAGATTTTTAAATTTAATTCGAATAGTTATTGGGGTTAATTTCAAGTTATTTAACTTGATTTAACCTGATTAAAATTATAAATATAATTTTTTAATTTTTTTAGTATTTTGATAAAACCTAATTTGACTTGATTTAATTCGACCCTAATAATTTGTGTTCAGGGTTTTTAAATTCAACCCAAATGCATTCAGATCAAATTTAAATTTATTAATTTTTAAAAAATGTTACGCTGACAAAACCCGAACCCCGGAACCCCACCTTAAAGGCAATCCTGGCCACGTGATAATTCACCAGTTGTGCGTGCATTATCACCTCTCAAATTCGTCGGCGTCGCATAATATTAGTGGCAATTGAGAAGACTGATCATCCAAAGAGGAGATCTTTCCCATGATTCAAACCCCGGTTTGCAAACTCAGCTTTCGAGGTTCTTTTTAGGCAGCACACGCAAGAAAAAACGCCTTTAATAGCAACCGAAGACCGAAGGGCGACCGAGGCGCAGGAGGCAGAAGACGGAGGTGAAGAAGAACAAGGAAGAAGATATGGGGGTGACGAAAGAGGAGGTCGAGGCTGCCTTGAATGCAAAGACGAATCCGACCCATCTCGTAACCACTTCTTCCCCCTCCCTCCCTCCTTCCTTATTGTATTTGCTTCTCCTTTTTCTTTTCACCATGGCCTTATATCTGTAGTTTTATGACTATCTTTTTTTTTTCTACTACGATTTTATGGAAAGAAAATAGAAAAAGACTGCTCTTTTATTAAATTCACACTTCTTGTGGGTTTTCTTCATATCTTTCCTTGTATATTTTTGGGAGTAATCAGCTGGGTGTTTCTTTTTTTTTTTCCGCGCTCCGCTATACTACTGTAATAGTTCAGTTTTTTCTTACCTTTAATGCTGATTTTCTTCTTGTGGCTTCTTCTACATATCTTTTTTCTTGGGGGAGTAATCAACTGGGTATTTCTTTTTTTCCGTATTCCGTAATGCTACTATAATTGTTCAGTTTTTGATTATCTTTAGTGCTGATTTTCTTCTTGTGGGTTCTTTTCCAAATCATTTTTACTGGAGTGATCAGCTGGGTATTTACTTTTTTCAGAGTCCCCTTATACTAAGATCAGGTTTTGCTTATCTTTTAGTGCTAACTCTTAATCAGTGCAGTGAGTACTTCAGTTCATTCAACTGTATCTGAATTTGTAATGTTGCAAAAAACCAAAAAAATTATCTTTTTGAAATAGGAGAGTTTTTTTTTTGGTCGCACCTCTAGGATACTATTTTTCAAGGTTTAAGGTTTATGATCACAAATTTTCGTGCAGTTTCTTCAGAAGGATTAGTGGATTCTCAATCTAATCTTAACTCAATTATGTACTAAGTTTTAATGGTGTTTGCTGCATTTTGTATTTATGTGCTCTTTTCAAACTCTTACTCTTGCCCTTTTTGATTGTCCTCTTCAGGAAGTTGTGGATACATCTGGAGGGTAAGAACCTTCTCATGAGTACTTCATTGGTTTTGTGAAATTATCTCTTATCATCATTTCAATGTTATCCGGATTAAGTAGTTTGTTTTTATAGCCCGTTTCTTTGTTGGGCAATGATTGAGATTGGAAAAGTTACCTTTCTTAGGTGTGGTGCAAGCTTCACAATTGAGATTGTGTCGGAAATATTTGAAGGAAAGAGGCTATTGGAAAGGCATAGGTTAGTGAACAGTGCCCTTGAGGAACAAATGAAACACATTCATGCGCTTTCAATAAAAAAAGCCCTTACTCCAGCTCAGTGGCAGCTGCAGCAGCAGCAAGTATCTAATCAAACCACAACTTCGTTGTAGTAAGTTATGGTATTTCAGATGTTTGTCTTCAGATGCATGTCTTTTAATATTTAATAAATGATTATATGTAATAGCAGCATACATTTAGTCCTTTCTTCTTATAACATGCTGTAGTTAAGAATACTTCTTGGCCATGGAATTCCTGGATACATTTCATCACATTGCTGTATTCCCTTTGATGGAGGGAATTGGTGTATGGCTGGGGATAATGCCTATATATACAGCATTATTGCAGCTCAATGTCTAGATTTGCATCTTGATATAGTTTTCTTTCATGGTGATCTATGTAGCAGGGAAGATATATGGTCCGCAAGGAAAAAAAAATCAATTATTTTTCATGTCAAAAGAACCTTGTTAGGAGAATGCGTGAATACTATTTATAATGTTTACATGTGATTTTAGCCTCTTAACTTTGATGTATAAGTAGGTATCTTATTGTACGCAATTTTGCCTGTTAGAAAATTTTAGGCAAATTAATGGGTTATAATGGTAATCCTTGACATCAAACAGTAGCCACAAATTCCATAAATATATATCTCAGAGGAGAAGAGAGCAAAGAAGCAGGTAAACGGGAGTTGTAGGAGTTCCTATGCAGATTGATTTATTTATCCCGTCCCATAATAACTTCCTTATTTGGTTTTTCAAATTCATTTTGTAAAACCAAATCGGACACTTGCTATGGGACAGAGGGAGTATTTTTCTTGATCAAATTAGGCTAGGGATAACTTAGGTTGATGGTCCAAAAATTTGGAGCCAATGGGAACTCATTGTATTTGCATGACCCAAGCTCAGAGAGAGTTGCTTGGGTGGAAAGGAGACGAAGGAGGGTAAGAAAAAAAGTCTTTGCTTACTCTGAACATCATTATCAGTCAAGACAGATTTTGCTCTGCAGTTCAGCTCTGCCATAGATCATTTCCCAATCTAAGTTGCACATTGCTAAGTCTTTTCTTCCTATCTCCTTCGAAGTAATTCGAGCTTCCTCAGAGTCCTTTACAAGCCATAGATCATATTTAGTTTTTTGCGTTGCATGTGGATCTTGAACATGAAGAAATTTCAATCGACTTTCTCATAATTTATTGGTGAGCGAAAATAAGGAAACTTCATGGTCTCTTCTATGGAAGTCAATGTAGTGGTGGGCTGACATGGTAATGAATGAGACTTTTTCGGCATGCTATATGGCACAGCGTATCTTGCGTGACCCGATAAGATTTAGGGAAAAATAATGGTGATTTCTTGCTCAACCCAGTCTTAGCTCAGAACCTCTATAAATCCCTGGGGCTTATTGCTTCTGCTTCTCACATTGTGCTCTTCTGTATATTCTCATTGTCGTATTTCATCATCCTCTCATCATGTCACGAAGGTTTTATGAGAGTCACCCCCGGATGCTTGGGGCTAATGGCGTCTCTGGTGTTCCTCTATATCACTTTCTGAACAACAATGTTTGCTGGGCAGAGGTTCCCACTCTTGGTCATTATTGAGATATTTTGCGGTCATATAACCCTGTACTTGATCACCTGCTGCACCAAATTGCAGCAGAAAAAAAAGTGGAGGCTGCACTGAAAATAGCAAAGGAGCAAGCCATTTTGGGGAAAATAGATGTGTCTGCGCTTAAGCTAGACGAGCTACTGCAGCTTGGAGAAGATCTTGAAGAGCTAAAGAAAAAAGTTGGTGATAGGATTCAAGAACTTAAGGTTTCCTATTGAAGGATCCGATATGAGGGCTTATGAAGGCCCTGGCATTCTACTAATAAGCTTATCGCCTTCTGATGAGATTTGCATTGTTTCATCCTATATAATAATTGTTATAAGGAATCAAAATAAAATAAAAGGAGAATAAAAAGGTTGGCGTATGTGTTGCTCGAAGTAACATTTGAAAACTTGCATTGCTTTTTTTAGTGGAAGAGCAATCGAATGATTCTCATAAGTTGGGTTTATGCATGATACTACCATATGTAGAAATCAGGTTTCTGCTATTGTGGCATGGGGCACAATGAACAGTTTGGGGTTTATATGAATTTCAGTGAAGAATCGTTTGGTTCTTGGGAAAGAGCATCTCCAAGATCTTCCCGTTACAGATGGTTTGTCATTCTTGCGTTGTTTTAAAAATCAGTTGTTTCAGGTTGAGTCAGGTTCGTCTTCCTTGCGTAGTTAGAATTGGTCGATTCCATGTTAATATGATCAGAATCGGCAGGATTGCTTCCTTGCCCCCCTTCCTCTTAAATTCACAGATCAACGACTGTACAATTCACGGAAATTTTGCAGCATTGATGAATTTTTACCTGAGACATATTGGTTGTCCTCCCAAGGGTTGACTCAATTGTAAGAACAATGTTGAATGGCGTGAGCAATTTCGAGGTGTGGAGTGTGTGCGAGGAATAATTAAATCATGTGGGGTACAAAATGAGTTGCGGCTCTACTTTTTTAATCTTGTAAGGTACTTAGTGTGAAAAAACAAGGAACTTGGCCAGCACCTTGGTTGCTTTGTGTATACATGGTTTGGCTTGTCCGCCTTGCTTAAGCAAAGTTAGTCCCAAAATCGCAAAGAACTTTCTGTAGGGTTAACAGTTGGCATAGTGCACGTGTTATAGACATGTTTTTTTTTAAAGGAAAATGGTATTTTTATATTAAAAATATAGCAAAAATTTAATTCAAGAGTTTTGATTGGTCTAGATAAGTGAGCCCATGTGAACTTTATATGAGGCCTATTTGTTAAGTCTAATCCAAACTCTTGTGTGAGCTTTTGTAGGTATTTTTATTGTGAAAATATTACTATACCTTTTTTAAAACATATTTAATCCCAGTTTTTACCTTAAATCTGATGTTTAAATCAATGGCACGACCATTAGAAGCAAGTGCGATGATGCGTAAGCCCTATTTAGTTCATTGCAAGTATGCCTCAACGCACAGACCCTATGTCAATGCATCATGCCTAATGTGGGTGGCTATGTTCCTTCATTATGGTGTGCATGTGGCAAACATTACTAAGCATGGGCAGTCATAGCATTTTCATTTCAATTGTTAACCATTGATTGAATTAGGTGTAGGAAGTTTGACAATAAATTGAATAACTGAACTTTAATTAATTATTGAGTTTTTTTTATATTGCTTGGCTAAAGAATGAAATATTTTATATTTTCTGGATTTTAAACAGAAATGCCATATGACATGAAATAACATGATATAAGCTAAAATTTGTACTAAATTACTCTTGACCGGAGGTAGGTTTTATATCGTGTTAAACCCTCACAAAGTCGCATTCATTGGTATACGACTTTAGACGCCGGCGATTCCTTCGAGTGAAAAACTCCGTTCCGATTAAAAACTCACTTCCGATTAGAAAGTCCTATGATTGAGCACCATGTAAGCGGCGTGTGAGAAAATTTTGTGACATATCCGACCAAAACATCGAAGATTATGGATTTTTTTGTTCTGGAACGAGTTTGAGTTTGCGAAGAACGAGTTTTGGAATGAGGGTTTCTCGTAAGCTGAGTTTTGAAATTGTACGCCCCAAAGCTAGTTCTTGTTTGTAGCCCGGCTCGGGTTTGTGGCGATTCCAAAAAAACAGTGGCCGAATGAGTGTTAAATCCGGCTCGGAGAACAACAGTGGAGGTTTTGTGGTAAGACATTTTGGATATTTATATGCACGATTTTTAATTTAGTGTGTACTTAAACACACGACATAGGCTGTTGAATTAGACTATCGTTGCGTTAGAAAGACGATACGTCATATATCGTGTGCTCAATAAGACGGTGGAAACACGATGTTTAACCATAATGATGTCTTGTATGCGAGGGCCTATTAGCGTATGTTCGATGGCACGATAAATATACTTATCATCTCTATCGAAGTTAGTTAGAAAGTGTGAATCGACGTGGCTATTGATTATGGTCACGACCTATTGTTGATTGACATATATATATATATATATCTAATTTTTTAGACGTAAAGTTAGAGTATTACATTAAATGGCAGAGTCAGCGAAGGTTGTAGAAGAGAAGAAGAAGAGAATCTACGAGAGAAGACCGAGTCTGAGAATGAATAGTTTCCCCGCTGGACTGCGTCTATCAAAAGACTTTGTAGATTCACGTCCAGGATGCAAGGCGATTTTAGTAGAGTATGGGTTCTACCCAGTATATGATTGCGAGCCCATCATCATCTCCAGGCCCCTATTGGATGTACTCATTGGTGATTGTTGGGACGACTCACTGGAGGTCTTCAACATAAGGGGCAAAAGACTACCCCTTACAGTGGTTAAAGTGCCTATGATCACGGGGTTGCGTGGAAAAGGGAACCCATGTAAATTGGAAAGCAGCGAGGGGAAGGCTGCCCAAGGCAAGAGGGAATTCTATAAGAAGTTCTTCCATGGGAAGCGGCCGGAGAAGACAGGATTCAAAGAATTTTTCAAAGAAGTGGTTGAGGAAATAATGAATGTATCAGACGAGGACTTAGCACGGTTGGTGATCGTGCATATGGGTGTCCTTGTGTGATTACTTAGATGACATGTCGGTCGTGGGGAGCTCCAATTGGGCAAGCGCCGTACATGATTTGCTGATGAGAGGCATATCGACAACCCACCGGAACATCATGACCAGATAGGATGAGCGTTCCTCGACGACTAGAATTCTCGTAGGGGCTTCATTAGTGCTCCAGGTAACACTCGTATTTGTTGTAATACGCAAAGTCTACTATTGTATTTATAATGTCACAATATGTTTTACAGAGATGAATATCACCTCATCGGTCACACGATAAGAACTCTTAATCGTGTTATCGGACATATGACATTTAACATGCACATAGACATATCGTGTTCCTGAAAACACGACTATGTATTATATCGTGGATATGACATTAGACGATCATAATGTATCGTGTTACCGGACACACGACGTGGCTTCTAGCGTGTTATCCGTAACACAACGGATTTGTTATAGTGAAGATACTGAATATTTTAGACTAATGTTTATATTCTTTTGTATTGTCTGTCAGGTATGGTTTTATGAGCATACGTCTATATGGGCTCCCAGTGGTCATCCATGTAGCCCGAGGTGCAAGAGGTAGCCCAGATTTACCCAACTTTTGAGCGACGTGGAGAAGACCGATAAACTTGACCCGACCGATGAAAAGAGGAGGAAGAAGATTCTATCTCATCACTGGACGAGGAAGACTTCATGAGTATGAAGTGAGACTCGCAAATTGTTATGCGCATCACATCAATTGCCGAAGAGGTACACTTGATCGATGGACAAAGGGCGACCCTAAAAACTAAGAAGGCGGGTACACAGCCTTTCCGAACAATGAGACACGGCCATGCCCCCCACGGAGAGACGTCGAGGCATGTACATTCCGACCATGACGTCATTGAATCATTAGTCATGCCAGTTGATGTCATGACGGGGATTTGTGAAGTTGTTTTAGAGAAGGCTGTTTTATACTATGAGCAGGGATGGAGCACAGATCGAGTTGCAGTTGCACTCCAACTTGTTAAGGATGATCTAGAGGTGACAACTAGCCTAATTGAACAGATGCAACCCCCAGAGGAATGAGAGGCAGAACAATCGCCTAAACCCACTTAGCCGGTGGTCGCCCAAGCATCAACCCCTCCTCTGAGAACCGAAGGATCGCCTTCAATTTGTTCAAAGGCAAGAGCTTCAAAATGAAGAGAAGCTCACCAACCATCTGTCCCCGAAGATCAACCAGTACAAGTCCCTCAACCGGTGGATGAGGGATTCATTTTGAGTAAATACGAAAGTTTAATGTATTGTGTTTCGTTAGGGGATATTCGTGTAGTTGAGTACACGATAAGAGATCATATCGTTGAGTAAGAAAGACGATGGTTGGATTGTCGTGTCATCGATCACACGATCATTGAAGCAGGAGTTGTGAGAACCATCTCTACGTGGTCATGTGATCCTGAGTACGATTAGGTTTGTATCGTGTTTCTACGAATACAATATGCATCTTTATCGTGTTTGGTAAAAGACAACTGGCGTGGATATCGTTTGGTTACTAATACGATGAATTATTTCTTAAATACAGAGAAACGACAACCGCAAGCTGCCACCAAACCGAAGAAGAAGATTGGTCTGAAGTTGCAAAGGACCGTAATAACAAGATTTTTGACGAAAATAAATGTAACATTGATGGAACAACTACGGGAGGTCGTGCATCAATAACAAGATGTCGTGGAACCACCCCATGAGGCGTTAGAACAACCCCGAGATATTGAAGAACAACCCCAGGAGGTAGAGGAACCGGACCTACCGCTCGTATGTGTTGACGAACAATCCCTAGAGGTAGATGAACTTGACCTTCCACATGAGGTTGTGGCTCAAGTCCGTGATGTGTTGGAACTACCGCGTGAAGCCCCCGCTGACCAATTGGAGATTCTAGAACAACCCTTGAAGGGTTTGGAAGCACCCTAGCAAGCGAATAAAGGAGCAGTACCCAAACAAACAATAAAAATTAGAGTGAAGCGGAAAGCTGCTCCTGGCGCTCCCATTGTACCTCTTGCGCAATGGAAGTTGAGGTTCATTGCAGTTGAACCACTTGCTCAAGGTCAGGAGCCTGTGAAGAAAATTGCAGCTCAGGTATTGAAGAAGCTGAAGCATTTCAACAGCTACATTGATGAGCAGCTAGCAAAGTTTGGACCCAATCACCAGGCTCGAAAACCTGGTGACGAAGTACCTTTGGTATCGGTCCCTGGCCTAAGCATTATCCGTTAGGCACATCCAAAGTCTCCCACCCCGGAACTAACAACCCCAATCGCAGTTTCAAGTGAAGGCACTATATCAGATATTCCTCTAGTAGATGTAGACGTAATGGAGAGTATCTGTAATGTTGAAGATGCGAAGAAGATATTGCGACTAAGACGAACAAAGAGGAGACAAGTTTGCAGCCGAAGGGCTATCTTGACACTGAGTTGGTGTTCCACCTGGAGGTTCAGGAGGTGGCAGTTAAGAAAATTATCACAGAATTTCTGTTGAACCTATACAAGTCGTGGCCCGTAGAGATGCTCCTATACACCGACTACCTATCTCTGTTAAAGCAGGATTGCATAACAAATTAGGTAATATATATTCATTGCCTATACGTTTTAAGCTCTATCGTGTTATCAATTAAACGACTGAATATCTTACAGAGATATCAATGAATTATCGTCTTATCGGTTACACGACATAGGATCATATTGTCGGGTTTCATATACGCTAACTATCGACTTGTAATTGCTGAAGTAAAACTAGCGTGTTAATATGCACACGACTTGTACATTCGTCGTGTGATCGTAAACACTGTATAGTCACTGATTGTGTAAAATCATGTGACGATCGGTAGCCTATCGTGTCATTACTAACACATATAGTATTGTGTAGGTTATCGACATTTTCTTCCAACTCCTAAATGAACGAAATATGAGAAATCCAGGAAGGTACCCCAACTGTTTTTTTGGCAAGTTCGCCATTCAACACTACTTTAACGTTGGCATGGTGGAAGGGCCGGTGGAGAAGGAGGGTAAACTCTCTGACATATTGTTGAGAGGCCTGAATGTTAACACGGAAAACAGCTTCATTCCTGTATACGTCAAAGGCCACTTTCTCTTGCTTATTGTCCGTTGTAGGGAGAAGCGATTTAGGTAGTCAATCCTCTAAAGGGTGATCACAGTCACCACTTTGCCGAGGTAGACAATGTCAGGAAACATGTTGCCAATGGAATAGAGAAGACACTTAAGATAAAGGGCGCTCGGACTTCGCCACTAACTAAGATCAACAAATGCCCGTACCAGGAAACAAATGAAGATTGTGCCATCTACGTCATGTACTACGTAGCGAAACTACTAGGGGGCGTTATTCAGCCGGATGTTAGACAGCTCGAGAAAATAGGCTTGGTTAGGCCGATGATATGCGTTGCTATACTTCGGGCCCGAATCGAAGAGGAATTTGATCTAGATACATATAAATTATAAAAAAAGACCAATTTTTTTGTAATTAATTACTGTGACCAATTATTTTTGTACTTAATGATTGTACCAATTATTTTTGTACTTAATTGCTGTACGAATGTAAGATTGCGTATAATTGATCAAACGATTTCTATCAATATCGTGCATTCAATAGCGCAAACCAGCAGTACACATATATCCAATCGTATTATAGTTCTCACGATCACCTATTTTGTCGTGTTATCGAATACACACCAACTCGTATTAGGTCGTGTTATCGTTTACTTCACATATCGTATTAAGTCACACACACACAGACCCTCATATATAGTGAGTCCTGAGCGAACACTACAGTTTGACGTAACATACACTGAATTTATATGTCGTGTAATCGGTTTATATTATCGTGTAACTAGTAATACGCAACACCTTTTGGTCGTGTTGTCTATTACACTATACACATTTACAGGATACCTGATTTACAAGTATTGATAGTATTTTTGTAAGCATACATTCGTGGCGATGGATCATTTGAGACAAAATTGGTCATCCATTTATATGTCGCGAAAGCGATGGATCATTTGAGACATTGATATCTTGCCGTCTAGAGAACCAAGTCTGCCGTCGGATATGGATGAATACCGTATCCGATGGAGGGCCGATTCACCAGCCGTCGCTAAATCAATATCTCGTATGATCCGTCTCTGCGAATATATAGTGAGACAGGAGCGAACACGCCGGGTTGGATTAAATGGGACAGACCATTTAAGACATTGCTATAACGTATGGTCGCGTACTTCCCCCACTGGATGCAGGTGAGGCCCTTATCCGACTGGGGGAAGATACACCATTAGGCGCAAAAGCATTATCCAGAATAATCTGTCTCAGCGCCGACCATATGTGAGTAAGCGTTATATAACCCTAACCCTATATATATAGGTAGGGTGAAACAGATAGGGAGTTTTGGGTAAATGAAGGTATTGGTGCTTGGGGCATAACGCATCGGAAATCATGTCAATACAATCATATCATTATCGTGGGTTCGGACACACATTATTCTTAATATCGTGTAAGCGACACTAATATTATTGTGTAATTGTATCCAATTTTGGCATGTTATTCTGTTGTGTAATCGATAATACGTTACGAACATAAATCGTGTATTCGTAATGCCGACTTATTATTTCTAATAACTTGGTGGGCATCGTATCATCAATCTTACGATAATAGTGTATGTCCTATTAACTAAAAAATTGATGTATAGATTTATGTATCGTGTTTTTGTTTTCACAAAGACGTGTTATACAGAAAGACATCTTTCCACGAGAAAAAAAGGATATAACTGATATTAATATTTTCCTTCATTTGAAAGGGCTTTTATTACATACAACAAACTAATATTTACGGAGGAGTGTATAAATATAAATAAAATAACATTTTGAAGATAGTGAATCGTGCCCTATTCAGTTCAATTGTGACGGAACATTCGTGACATTCATATTACACCGGGATAGTAAATCGCCCCCCATCAGCGGCTGGTTAGTACCGCCAATTGGTGATCATAATTTAATTGAAATCCCAGAAATTGTGATGACGCTTCGGGAATTGGGTGGTAAAATTAGTGCAATTGTCGTGTGCTCGATGGCACGTAATGTTTTATATTGTGTAATGGATTACACGATATGAAAAATAATTACTATCACAATCATCAACTCATTGTGTAAATGTAAACACGATATTCTGGTAACTCATCGTGTAAATGTTAACACGATATACACGAAAGTCGTTTGAAAAGAAAATAAAAATGTGATCAAATGTCGTGTGGTCGGCAACATGATATACAAATAGATTGTGTTAAGCCATAAACACTTGAACAAGTATCATCCAAAAAGCTAATATTTATAGAGGAGTGGAAAAATACAAAGATAATAACAATCCGTCTCGGCGCGAGCTATCAGTTGGCGTGCGATCGAACCCATCAGTTCAAGAATAGGGCGTCGCCTAGCGAATAAGTATCGATGGATCATTCGAGTCATTGATATATCGCCATCTAGCGAGTCGTGCCCACCTTCGGATATAGGTGATGTAACGCCCGAGATTTTTCATACATTTTCCTCAAAATTCACAGAAATATTTTGCAAGATAACTGCAATAAATTGGAGAAAATAATGAATACGAAACCCAATAAAATAGTTTTATAATTTAGAACATAACACATCAGTTTTTCTCCTCCAAAGTTTTACTCATTCGATTAACCATCGTACGACTAAAGCAAATATCCTCAGGCGCTACTCAAAAACAACCGTACGAATAAATTACTATGATCATAGACTTTAAATACAAATCTCTCATAGGCATCCCTGAGTGTAAGTCCCATAACAGTCCACAGTCTAATCCAAACTAAAGTGTAGAATACATAAACATCTTAATGCTCGTCTCACCCAATACATCAAATCGTGATACAAATAAACTCGCAGTGAGTAAAGCATATACCTGAGCTAATGGGAATCGATTTACCGCTGAAATGAGCATCCATCACTAGGAGCTCTCCGGCACAAACCTGCAAAAGCTTCCCGAACAACGGGGTTAAAAAGTAGGGTAATGAGTATTTTCATACTCAGTAGGAAAATACTTACTAGGGGAGTTCTAAACAATGAACTCAGTAAATCCATACATATATGCATTAATGCAATTCGAACATGAAGCAAACATGCATATCATAACAATGCTCATATGCATACAATCAATGCCAAATGCACCATCGTGCCAAAATCATACCAAATAAACCATCGTGCCAAAATCATACCAAATGCACCATCGTGCTAAAAACATACCAAATGCACCATCGTACCAAAGTCATACTATCAAACAAAACTTACACAAACACCCTTATCCAGGATTTTACAAACTTACTCGTACCATCGTACGCATACTCATACAACTTATACATACTTGTACGACCTTACTCGTGCAATTATATATTTATTTATACGACCTTACTCGTACAATCTTACACTTACAGTCTTACTCAGAAACTTACTCTTACAGACTTACTCAGAATCATAATCTTATAGTCGTGCTCATAGTCTTACTCTTACAATCCTACAAATACTCATACTCTTACAGTCGTACACATACTTATACTCTTATAGTCGTGTTCATACTCTCACAGATGTATACATATTATCGACCGCTGAAGCTCATTACAACTAATAAGCTCTAACGTCGAGATGGAAAAGAATGCCACAGGGGCATCACCTTAACCTTCTGGGAGTGGCTAGACGCCATAGACTTTTCCGAAGGTAAGGTACACCAGTGCTCATGGGGCACAAGATCAAACAGGTAAGAGTAGGTCCATGATACTACTTACTTGAGCGTGCAAACATAAACACCCACACATAAGGGGTAATACAGTTGCCCACCATAATGGGTCTTATAGTGCAATAGAATTGCCCACCATAATGGGTATTATAGTGCCATAGAATTGCCCATCATAATGGGTCTTATAGTGCTAATGCTACTCTTGGGCAGAATCATACAATGCTACTTAGGCAGAAACATACGGTGCCACTCTTAGGCAAAAATCATACAACGCTCTCAATAGAGCATCAAACGTTTAGGCTTCAGCAGACAGACCAGATCGAAAACAAACATCGCTCTCAACAGAGCATCAAACGTCTGGGCTTATATAGCACACAGACTAAATCGAAAACATACATCGCTCTTAATAGAGCAACAGACGTATGGTGCTCTATACAGCACACAGACAACATCCCGAAGGATAAACACCATGACAAGACATGATAAATGCTCAGCCGACTCATTATCGGCTAGCTCAAACACAGAACTTAATCCGCCGAACCCTCAAGTTTCAAACTCACAACGCTATCATTAGCTTTCTTATAATTCAAGTTTGAATTAAGTAAATAATGCGGTACAATTATGCCACACAAGTACTCAAATGTACCGTGCTCCACTGATTATATCGAAGCTGAGCCTGATCCGAAACCCTAGTTCGTTAGGGCAGTAGACTTCACTTAACCCGTCCATATCTCAACAAAACTCGTCGTACACCAAAATCTTACAGTCTTACATACTCCGCCATCCACCTTATGATCAAATTATCTTACATTGACATCATCAAACTGAGCTCATCAGAGCCAACCTCAGTTATCACCCTCTTACTTATACCTCACTTATTGAGCTCACTTTTCACTTCATAATTTTTACGTTATGCTTGTACAATTATGCACACTCTTACTGTCCGACAATACCCAAATATATGCTCTGATACAAACCAAACAAACCGCTCCAATTCTTGCCCATCATACTCATATCCTCTGTCCTTCGTCATACGCTTACGCATCGATATCTATATCCAAATCCAGACGAAACCTCTGTCACCTCTTACTGTCCGTCGCCAATACCTCTGCCCACATACACTTACACATTCGTAGCATATGCCAATAGTCATCATACATATGTATGTCTATCACATATATGTATAACATACACGTATTTTTATACATAGCTTACTATCATACTCGCTAGCCATCACTAGTGCACATACATACACATACGTTTAACATACACACTAGCTATTACTAGCACATACATACGCATCCATACATACTTTAAACATACATGCTAGCCATCACTAGCACATACTCAATCAAAATACGAAGCTTACCAATAAACACGCTAGTTATCACTAGCACATACATCATATACATACGTACAACATACTTACAACTCACATACATCTCATTTGAATTTCAATGAGGCATAAGTCATTCTCTTACATCATGCAAATAAATCATGATTTAATATCCAAAACATGGAATCATACAATCCTAGCATGCTGCTATTCATTCAAAGCATGCTATCATGAAATTACGAGTTTAAAGCTCCCGTACCTCATAATCATGATGTTTGATGGCGAGCACACGACGGTGGCAGGGTCGGCGGCGGAGCTGGCGGCCAAAAACATTGCCTAGCTGAGAGAGCTGTCGTCCAGAGGATTTTAGGAAGTGCCGGAAACAATCACGGCCAAACGGGGTGTTAGAAGTCGATGCGGCAAAATCCGCGATCCACGGCGGTACACTAGGGGCGGCCGAAAGAAATGTCGCACCAACATAAGTGGCGGTGTGACTAGAAGTTGACCGTGTTCTCACTGAAGGTCGGCCGACAGCTGAGAAGTACACAGCCGGCGGCAAGACATCGAAATCGGCTATGGATAGCACCCAACGGTGGCAATTTTGTGTCAACAAAGGCCCACATAAGGGCGGAGGGCATGGGGCGACGCTCAAGGATAGAGGAGAGGTGGAGGACTATGTGTCAATTCCACTCGGTGGCACAACCATCCGATGGTCAGGCGGCGCAAAAGAGACACCTAAGCCCTGAAACACATGCGTGGCCACATGGACATGTGACTACATACACCCGTGGCCCAAAGGGGCGAGGGAGAGGGCTGAACGGAGGCGGCCCAAGGCCCACCAAAGGCTGACAGGGCGAAAGCCCCTACCAGTGGCTAATCAAAGCAGCGACATCACCGATCGCCACCCACAACCAACACCATGGTGCGGGCGGCTATGCATCTCGCACAGTATAGGGCAATGGCAAGCGGCCTGTTCCAAGCGGAGTGTAAAATTGGGCCAATCAGGGTTGGCCCTCACTGTCGCCTAGCTGGGGCAGAGCCCATGATGGCCAAATGGCCCACGGCTTGCCGATGCCAACGACTTGAGACGCACCTAAAGCGTCTAATCGGGCGGAGCAAGGCAATAGGGGCAAGGCGGGGTCGGAAACGAAAACCCCCTACCGACACTGGGTCGAGGTAGGCTGGATGGAGTCCATCCGGTGGCCGGACGACGACCGGAAACACACCG
Source organism: Saururus chinensis (assembly GCA_035235625.1). NCBI lineage: Eukaryota > Viridiplantae > Streptophyta > Magnoliopsida > Piperales > Saururaceae > Saururus > Saururus chinensis. The sequence continues at coordinate 28,035,289 of CP141141.1, forward strand.
GCGTCTAAAAAACCTCACGGACAGTGAGATGCAAATAGTAACAAAAACCCGACCAAAAGATTGGTAGCTCACAGCGGAGCGAAGAAAGCACAGCGGTGGCTCTAGCCAGTGCCTATGGGTTCCTAGTGGCCAAACAAACATAAGTCTAGTTGAGGGAGGTCGCAAACGACATCAAAATCTCACCCCCACAGCTAAAAAACGGGATTTGAAGGAGAAAAAAACCCGAAAAAAGGTTCGGTACCTCGTGGAGGAGCGAAGAGGCCATGGCGGCGGTCATAGCCGGTACCTATGGACTCGTGGCGGTGAGGTAAGGAGGATCCCGAAAAGAATCGGTGAAATCCGACGATGGAGGAGGGAGAACGGAGCGACCGGAATCAAGCTTGGGTTCTCACAAAATGTTACTGGACGTGAAAAAAAAACTTCTGGAAGTCGTTATGAGGAATCCGATCTTCGGATTGATATTTATATACTCTTTTTAATTTTTACATCTATGCCCCTAATACCCGTTAACCTCACGGTTACGCATTATACCTCTAAAATTTGCACCGTAAGCGCGTAGTGAGGCCCATGGCCTGTGACTAAACCCCACACCCGACTCTATGGGTATGAATACGGGGGAAATATATAAATATGAATACACCAAGGTGTCATATTTTCCCGCTAAAAATGACTAAAAAAATAGCTAGAAAAATCACAGAAAATCGTAGAAAAATCAGAGACATTACAGGTGAGGACCATATCCGAGGGAGGGCTGACTCACCAGCTGCCACTATATCAATCTTCTGAATGATCCGTCTTGTCAAAGAACAGTTGGTGTGCAATCTCCTTGTAGAATCTCCTTATGATTTCTACGGATCATTTGAGGCATTGATATATCGCCGGCCAGCGAATCTTGCCCACCCTCGGATATATGTGAGGACCCTATCAGAGGAAGGGCCGATTCGTCAGCCGCCGATACAACAATATCCCGAATGACCTGTCTTCGCGAAGAACCAGTGAGTGAGCGGTCTGCAAACCCTAACCCTATCATAGGATGAGATGGTTACGGACCGTCAGGTAAATAAAGGTATTGGTTCTTCGGGCATAATGCATCGGGAATGAGATCATTATGATCATGGAAATGTTGTAGGTTTGAACACACGATATGACCAATATCGTGTAAGCAAAGGACACTTGAAATAGAAATACTAATCGATTTATATTATCATGTAACTAGTAACACATATAACATTTTGGTCGTGTCGTCGATTAGACGATACATATTTATAGTATGTCATATGGCGTATATTTGTTCAAACGATTTCTACCCATGTCGTGTATTATTGGCGTGTGGTCGGTAACACGAAATATGACCATATCATATGATGGATCGAAAATGACGTGCGACCTCCTGGGTCGGATCACTCGAGACATTGCTATAGCGCCTGGTCGCGTACTTCCCCCTCCAGATGCAGGTGAGCCCCTTATCTGACAAGGGGAAGATACGCCATCAGATGCAAAAGCAATCTCTGAAATAATCTGCCTCAAGTTGAGTTGGCGTGCGATCTCCTTGTAGAATCACGGATCCATCATTGTCATGAATCATAGCGAATATCGACAGATCATTTGAGTCATTGATATATCACCGTCTAGCGAATCATGCCCACCATCGGATATAGGTGATGACCGTGTCCGATGGAGGGTCGATTCACTAGCCGCCGCTACAACAATCTCCCAAATGACCCATCTCCACGAAGACCCAGTGAGTGAGCGTTCTGCAAACCCTAACCTTAATATACATATATATAGGTAGGATGAGATGGTTACAGATCGCCAGGTAAATGAAGATATTGGTGCTTTGGGCATAATGCATCGGGAATTGAGTTAATACAATCTGATCATTGTCATGGGTTCGGACACACGTTATTACCAATATCGCATAAGCAACGGAGATATTATCGTGTAATTGTATCCCATTTTGGCATGTTATTCTATCGTGCAATCAATAATACGTTACGAACATAAATCGTGTATTCGTAACGCCGACTTATTATTTCCAATAGCTTGGTGGGCATCGTATCATCGATCTTACGATAATAGTGTATGTCGTGTTAACCGAAAAATTGATCTACAGATTTATGTATCGTGTTTTTGTTTTCATGAAGACGTGCACCATCATGTGTTTGACTGTACGACCAATATTGAGATCGTGTTATACAGGAAGACATCTTTCCATGGGAAAAAAAAGATATAACTGATATTAATGTTTTCCTTTAGTTTGATAGGGCTTTCATTACATATAACAAACTAATATTTACAGAGGAGTGTATAAATACAAATAAAATAACATTACGAAGATAGTGGATCGTGCCTTCATCAGTTCAATTGTGATAGAACATTCGCGACATTAATATTACACTGGGATAGTAAATCGCCCCTCCATTAGTGGCTGGTTAGTACTGCGCCACTGAAGGGGGTCGATTAACCATCCGGTGCAATATCAATGTCCCAAAGGCTTTGTCTTGTGCTCGGCAAATATCAGTATGCGTGCGATCTTCATGCAGATTCATGGACCCATTAGTTCAATTATGACAGAACCTTCGCGACATTGAAATAATACATGGTAGTTAATCGCCCACCTACAGAGGCTGGTTAGGACCGCGCCACTAAAGGGGGATGAATAACCATCAGGCCCTATATCAATGTCCCAAAGGCTCCGTCTCATCCTCTTTGAATTGGGTAAGAACAGAGGTCACTTAGATATATAGTGTAATTGGAAATTGGAAATGACTCATTGCGAATTGGTGATCCTAATTTAATTGAAATCCCAGAAATTGTGGTGACGCTTGGGGAATTGGGTGGTAAAATTAATGCAATTATCGTGTGCTCGATTGTACGATATAACCCATATCGTGTAACGGATTACACGATATGAAAAATAATCATTATCGCAGTCGTCAACTCATAATTAGGTTTTGGCAACTCATTGTGTGAATGTTAACATGATATTTACGAATGTCGTTTGTAAAGAAAATACAAAATTGATGAAATGTCGCATGGTTGGCAACACAATGTACAAACATATCGTGTTAAGGCATAAACACTTGGACACTCTTGACTGCAAAATTAATATTCGATTGATATTATCGTGTAATTAGCAACACGTACCCCATTTTGGTCGTGTTGTCGATTACACAATATACGTATACAGTATACCCTATTTACATCATGTCGTGTTTTCCAAAACACGTTAATTACATATTCTGTGTTGTTCATAACACGATGTATATACAAAAAATTTCAGCTGAAGAACGAGGGTGGAAAAGGTAAGCCTGATCGATGCTCTCCTTCCTTACGCCGTTTGTGTGTGCTATGATTCGACCTCCTTCAGCTTGTCATTGGTACATCTGCCACATTGGGGGACCCTCCATGTGCGCTGGTACATCGTTTGTGGTTGTGACCCAATTGGCCTCATGTTCCACATTTTCATGGGGCATTGAGCGGCAGTTGTGACTCTGTCTGATTTTTTTGTGGACGTCCTTGCTGCTTTTGAGGGATAGGTGGGTTGAATGTAGGCATAACGCCAGCCGGTGCCCACTGGTGCCGATCCTTCGTTGGGTGTAAGGGCTCTTGATAGGTTAGTTTTTACATTTCAGTAGAGTACCATCTTTCGCAGTACTCAGACACATAGAAGTGTCTATTATCGATTGCTACGATTGCATGCTTACATGGTAGACCCAGATGTTGAAACTTTCCACATGGGTAGGTTTGTTCAACCAGGTTTACCACATCCTGTGAAGAAAATATCGTAAGTAAGAGAGCACGATAAATGAAATTATCGTGTTCTCGAATACACGACGTGTCTTTATGATCGTTTCGTAAGTAGTATCGACTTACATGTTCAAGGACCATAACATGTGTAAGCTAACACGATATGAAGCCCTAACGCATAAATGAGCACAAGCTATGTACATCACCGTATGAATGCAATGTACCTGGTGTTGTAGCGAGTTAACTTGAAATTCATACAATGACACATGCAATACAATCACATTCCTTGCTTCTTTTCACTTATTTTCGATGTGTTTTCGGGCAAATGGGGTTGACTCTTCCATCATATTCTATCCATCCGTCCGACGTTTTTCAAATAATGCCGTTGTGTGCTCCCTCATGTGCTCAATTAAATGTGTCATAGGCATCGATCTGGCTTTTTTGAACATTGCATTTTCACTTTCAGACCTATTTGAGCTGAGTGTCCCATATCTTTTCTCTGGAAATGATACATTGGCCTAGTGATCCGAACCTATCTTATTTAGCCAAGCATATGCTTCCGGATTATGTTTTTTAATGTTTTTCATTGTTTCATCGTACACATTCTGTCTGAACGTTTCGGCTGCAACATGGAGCTGATTCTTTAGGTAGTTGTCCTTGAATCTGTCGAGCATATTGGTTGCTATGTGACAGATGCAATACCTGTAGTGTGTAGATGGGAAAAACTTCATCATAGCATTTGTCAATCCCTTCTGTCTATCTGAAACAATTGTATCCAACTCGGCTGGAGGATTCGAGAATAGATGATTTCTAAGCAACTCAAGAAACCAACACCAAGTTTTCTCACATTCGTTCTCAACCATTGCAAATGCAATGCACAACATATTATTGTTCCCGTCCAGTGCAGTTGCTTTCAATAGCTGTCTAGGATACTTTCATTTCAAGAATGTTGCATCAACCGTTGGCAACGACTTCAGGGTTGTTCTAAAAGCTCTTGCAACGGGGCCAAACATCCAGAATACTCTTTTTAAATCGTACCTACCCATAGGTCCGGGAATGTCACATGATCTCACTGGCACAACTACACTTCCCGAATTTATATATTCTATCTACCTACCGTAAGAAGGAAGTAAGCGGTAGGATTCGTCTAGGTCACCATTTATTAAATCAGTCAGAGCTTTACCTGCATGAACAAAGACAATTTAGTAAATGTTATATGACACCGGCTTACATCGTGTTCCTGATCGCACGAAAATTTATGTTTTCATGTGATTGGAATCCTACACGATGCCTGGTCGTGTTTTTTGTAACACGATATTGAAGTATGTCATGTGAGTGCATATTCCAACTATAGTTTAAGCGTGTAAACGATAACACGCTAGACTAACATATTGTGACACTAAATCAACACTTCGTTTCTTCTCATGCATTACCTACACACCAGCATTTCTTGTTGTTCGCAGTTATGCCCCAGTGCTTCGAAATATAACTTGCTATGGCCTTAGGTGTAATGTCCACCGAGTCTTTAAAGAGGCCATAACATTTTCTCGCTATCCAAAGGTGCGATGCTAGGGGATCGTCAGTTGACTTCCTTTGGGTTCCACATGAATGAGTCGGCACTAACCACGTGACAGTTACATGATCTCCTATATTTGAAGCCCTTATATACCAGTTACAAGATTCATTGGAGCACTTTGCTGTGTACGTATTCCGGTTTTCATCAACAACACGATATGTAAAATTTGCCTTTATTGCTAAGTCGATCAAGAACCTCTTGAAATGCAACATGCTTAGAAAACGTGCACCCAATTCGAGGAGCTTATGGTAATCCTTAGCTTGCAAGCTACCCATCATTAGCTGGCTTTCATCAATATTCGATTCTTTCTAACAGGTTTAAATCATCGACGGTATCCCAATCTGCCTTTGCCTCAATGTCGATGTTACTGGGAACCTCGCTGTTTCCAAATTCTTCGTGGTTGGACATACTTTCCATGTCAACTATATCATTATCGTACCGCAGATCCTCAGCCCACATATTTTCAACTTCTTCGCCTTGTCCACCGTCGTAATTACGAGGGTTGTATAGAGGTTCGTAGTTATCAAATGAAGTCCTTGTCCTACCCATCATTGGCGACAATTCCTCTAATCTATTCTGATTGACTTCTATTTCAGGTTCTGTATTCGCTGGATTGGTGAAAGATGATTGACATGGATTTGTTGAGGGCAAGTTTCTTGGTTCTCCCAATCTGCGTTGCACATTATCTTGTTAAAAAATTGCCACATCAGTCGACATCATGTATTCTATTAACACGCAAACATTTCAAGACGTGTTATCGAAATGACAACATTAATGTATGTTGTGTTGTTATATCTACGATGTAACACATAATTGCTGTATCACATGTGTATATTGTGTAATTACTAATACGATATATTACAGGTCGTATTTATAACTTCGCACGATATGATTTACCCTTAACACGATAAGTTCAATATCGTGCTCTCGAGTACACGAAATATAAAAATTGCGTATAATTGAAAGATTCAATATTGTTACTTGATAGTTTCAAATGTGAATAGAGTTTCATTGAATCCGGTATGAAATCTGACATTCGAGCTGGGATGAGCCATTACGACGGGTGATTTAGCTCAATTGACTGTATGGTTCCTTTCAACGGAGGGTGATGGTGATTTATCACCGTTGTCGGGCTGTTTCATCTCGGCATACAACGATAACACCTCCTTATTCGCCTTCTTATGAATGAAGAACATTGATTGGAGGTCCTCATCGTCTTGTAATTCATATATCATGCATGATTGGGATGATGGAATTAAATACTTCAAACTGACATTATTATTGACGTAAAGTCGTGCTTTGACTTGCCCTAGCAGCTCGCCGAAGCTCACTGACAGATGAATGTTCATCAACCGTTCCATTCCACCGATATACATGTCGTCATTGCCTACCTCTCCGTTATAATGGATGCAAATACCGATCCTATCCATGATCGGTGTGAAAGAATGATCGTTTTTGAGAAATGCAGCTTTTGGAGCACTCACACAACGTTTGCAGTCTCAAAAAACACTTTTTTCTTGTTCATCGTCTCTCACCGGTGAGTCACTGCCAGTCAAATCCCGCCAGCAAGTTCTGTTTACCGCCGATGACTCCCAGCACACCGGAACGGTGCGGCACTGTTCCGGCTGCATTTATTACAAGCTGAACATTTAAAACATGATATAGTGAAACCTAAGGGTATTTTGGTCCACAACCAGGTCATATGGCATTTCCGTTTAAAATCAAGGGAATATGAAATATATCATTCTTTGGCTAGGCAATAAGGAAAAAACTCTTAATTACTCATTATTAACGAATCTCAAGAGTTATGCAATGAAGAGCGGTAAACAGTAATATAACAATCTTAGAATTCAAACTTGTATTTGACACATCTTATCTCTTTGATTTCTTAACGTTCAAGCACAATAACACAAAGAATATAAATATATGATTATGGCATAGTTGGCAAGCTTCACTAGCCACACATCTAATAAAACCAATGGCCCCTGGTGTGATGCACGCATACCCAGGGACAGAATTAGGAAATCATCTAAGGGCGGCAATAAGTGAATAATATTTTTTACATATCAATGTTGACTATTTAATATATATTCCTAATACTAAATACTTTCTCCATCTTATATTAATAGTTATATTTAATTTTTTAAAATGAACTAACATTGGTTCATTCTAAAAAACTAAACGTAACTATTAATTTGAGATCGAGGGAATAAAATTTAAAATTATAATTTTAGAAAATTATAAAACTATAGTTTTAGAAATTATAAAAAAAAAATATGGCTAATAAATTATGATTGACCATAATACAATCTATGTTCAGCCTTTTGCCATTGCTTCACTTGCTAAATTAAATAAGATTCACAACCAATAGAGGTTGCAAATTTAAAATATAAATGCCGGCTCATAAATGTAAATTAGTGAGAATGAGCCCACTATTGCCATTGCTTCACTCTTTACTTATTTATTTACTTACTTTTGTTTCTTGCAAGCAACACCTTTCCTTTTTTTTTTTAACTCATTGAATTCAATTCTACAATCAAAATATGATGCACTCCTTATTTCCATCAATAGTTCATCTCTTACCATTTTGTTTTCATTCACAAATTTCCCATTGTAGACATCCAACCCAATCACAAATTATGTATACTCTTTCCTTCCACCTGTGCATACCAACGTAGCGTGCAAGTGCTGTTCATTTTTTGAGAATTGAGATGTGTGGCTAGTTAAACTTAACACTAGATTACGAGTCCTTTTAAGGCGGGTGTAAGTGTTTTGGCTAGGAAAAGAGGATGGCATGATGTAATTGCCACTATGAAAAATGCTACAATTGCTTGTGCCTACGGTTGGGAAGTATTTTTCATTCTTTACTCTGATAATGAGTCCAACATAAGGTATACATGGGAGCCATTCATCTATGAGATCGACGGTGCACATGCTAGCACACATTATCAATAGTTCCTATACGTACCTTATGCTAAGCTCATTGTCAGAGGGGAGTATGAAAAACTCTTCCCTATGGTTGAATGGCGTCATGACGAAGACATAGAGCATGCATATAGGTATGTGCTACACATGGGACCTGCATAAAGGCCCGACCTACACATGGGGTCTGATTGTGGTGGTGCATGTCTGACAGGCATATTTGCGGTTGTAGCATTACTGCTTCGGTACTATTCAATATTCCCTTCGTCCAAAATTAATAGCTTCAATTTCCAAAAAAAATTGTTCAATATTAATAGCTCTATTTTATTCAATTCAAGTGGGATGACTTAATATTTCTTTAAGTGCTTTCCGTCACAACATATGATGTACTTTACTCTTTGAACTTAAGAACTTGAATCTCTTCAAGTGACAAGTTGAATTTCCATCAAGAGTGACAATATTTAAATGGGCTTCAATCCCATCCTAGCTAATGTTTACAAGACCATATTCCTTGCAAGTCCTTTTGTGAAAGGATCCACCAAGTTTTGACTTGATCTTACATAGTCAACCATTATCACTCCATTGGAGAGTAACTCTATCACAATGTATAAAAATAGGCTCCGTGGCGTAAGTAAATGGGCCCCATTGACTTTCTATCATACACCTTGCTATAGGCCGCACTAGTATGGACTCACTATCACAATGTATATAAATGGGTCCCATTGACTTAGGCCAAACAAGAATTTCTAATAACAAATTCCTCAACCGTTCAGCTTCTTTGCTGCTAGCATGTAATGCTACAAACTCAAATGCCATGGTAGAATATGTTCTAATTGTTTGTTTCTTTGATCCCCAAGAAATAGCTCCTCCACCGAGAGTAAATACCCATCCACTCGTTGATGAATAATCTTCATGTTCATTAATCCAAATAACATTCGAGAATCCTTCTAAAATGGTAGGATTTTTTATAGTTCATTGTTCATCTCAAGAATTTTAATACTCTATTCACGGCTTGCCAATGTAGATAACTAGGATTACTAGTATATTTACTTTGCTTTTCCAATTGCAAAAGCAATATTCGGTCTAGTGCATGTCATAGCATATATCAAACTACCAATTACTCTTGCATATTGCAATTGAGATATACATCTACCTGTATTAGGATAAAGCCTCATATTTGAATCAAAAGTTGTACTTACAGGTGCACGATTAAAGTGATCGAACTTCTTTAGTATATCTAAGTAATGACTTTGAGAAAGCACTAGACCGTTATATTGTTTATTGATCCTCATTCCCAAGATAACATCCATATCTTTGATTTCAAAGTTTGATGAAAAAAAACATTTCGTATCATTTATGCTATTAATATCAATCATAAGAATTAACATGTCATCAACATACAAACAAATTATAACACCTTTACCATAATGAAACTTACTATAGAGAAACTTATCAGATTCATGAATGTTAAATCCATTTGCTATTACAACTTAGTCAAAATTTTCATGCCATTATTTTAGAGCTTGCTTAAGACTTTATAAGTTTACAAACTTTGTGTTCTTATCTCTTTATCACAAAACCTTCTGGTTGCTCCATGTATATTTCCTCATCCAACTCACCATTGATAAAATCCGTTTTCACATCCATTTGATGAATCTCAAAATTATGAATAAGGGCTAAGTCTATTAATATCCTTATGGTGAATATTCTAGATATTGGGGCATACGTATCAAAGTAATAAATACCTTCATTTTAGGTAAAACCCTTTGCTACCAATCTAGCCTTAATTTATCAATAGTTCCATCAATCTTCATTTTCTTTTTGAAGATACATTTGCATTTAATTGCTTTTGATACAGGGGGTAAATTAACAAGTTTTCAAGTCTTATTACCTATTATGGAATCGATCTTTTCATTTATAGCATCTTTCCAAAAGCCTACATAGTGAGATGTCATAGCTTCTTAAAAAAAAAGAGGATCATGTCAATTGATAAGATAAATTCTGTTTTTTGAGAAGTGTCTTCTATTGTTCATGCAATGAAGTAGATCACAAAATCTAGACCAAAAGTCTTTTGTGTCCTTTTTCTTTTTCTTCTTCTATGTTCTACTTGATCATTTGTCTCCTTTTGTTCTCTAATGTAAATAGGTTCATCATCTATTGAAATTGCCTTTGATGATTCACCTTAAACACTTGAGTTCACAATTATTGGAATTGTAGTAAATATTTTTTTATAAAAAATAGCATCTCTTGATTCAAGAATAATGTTTATTTTGATAGATTCATTTGATTCAATAACAAAAAATCTATATGTTTTGCTATGATGTGCATAGCTCAAGAAAATGCATTTAATGCCTTTATTGCCTAATTTCTTCATCTTAGGTTTGGGTATGCGAACAATAACTCTACACCCCTAAACCTTCAAGTAATTAAGATTAGACATTCTTTTCTTCTATAGTTCATAAAGATTAACCTTTGAGTTCTTTTGAGGAACTCTATTTAGCATGCGACAAGCTGTCAACAATGCTTCTCTCCAAAAACCTTTGCTCAAACCTGAATATGATAGCATATAATTTACCATTTATGTGTAACACCCGAAAATTTTTAACAGATTTTTTTAAAAAATTAAGAATTTTTTTTACACTGTAACGACTATAAATCGGGAAAAATTATGAAATATGAAACCTGTGAAAACTGTTTATAATTTAAAACATTACACATAATTTTTTCCCATATAATTTTTTTAATCTAACATTGTACGACCAAACCAAGTATTCTCAGGTGCTACAAAAAAAACAAATGTACGAAATAAGTTGTCAGGATCATAGGCTTTAAATACAAATCTATCCTAGGCATCCCCGAGTACAAGTCCCACATACATTCCATTGTTTAATCCAAATTACAAGTCCAAAAAATATAAACACCTTAATTTTTATCTCACCAAATATATTAGATCATTGCAAATAATAAATACTCACAATGAGTTAGTAAGTATATCTGTGCCAATGGAATTCAATCCACCCACAAAAACTTGTGTCCATATCGAAGAGCTCTCCGTCACAAACTTGCAAAAACCTCATGAACATTAAGGCTAAAAAATAGGGAAAATAAATATTTTCATACTTAGTAGAAAATACTTATTATGAGAGTTCAAAATAGTAAAATCTGTAAGTCCATACATAGATGCATTCATACAACTCAAATATGAAGCATAAAAGTATACAAATACATCAAAGTCGCATAATATAATAAACATGCACAAACACATACCATCTTACCTCTCTTACACTTACACTTACAGTCTTACTCATAACATTCTTACAGTCTTACTCATACCATCTTAATAAAATTCTTACTCTTATAGTCTTGCTCAGAAACATACGGATACAATCTTACTAATAAATATACGTTTACAGTCTTACTCATAAACATGCGCTTACAGTCTTACTAAAAAACATACACTTACAGTCTTATTCAGAAACTTACTCTTACAGTCTTACTCAAAATCTTACACTTACAGACTTACTCAGAAACTTACTTACTTATACATTCGTACACATACTATAGACTACTGAAGCTCATTGCAAATAATAAGCTTCAACATAGAAATGGAAAAGAATGTCATTGCGGCATCACCTTAACCTCCGGGGAATAGCTAAATGCCATGGACTTTTCAAATGGCAAAACACACTTATGCATATGGGGCACCTGATCAAAGAGGTAAGAGTAGATTCATGATACTACTTAGATGAGCACGCAAACACCCACACTCTAGGAGCCATACAATGCAAACTAAGGGCCATACAGTGCAACTAAGGGCAACTAAGGGCCATACATATTCTTACATACTCCGCCATTTACCTTATGGACAAAATATCTTACTCAGAAGTCAACAAACTAAGCTCCTCAGAACAAGCCCCAGTTATCACCCTCTTAATTATACCTCACTTATTGTTCTTACTTTTTACTTCATAATATGTACATATGCTTGTAGAATAATGTTGTATACTCTTACTATATATGTAAGACCTCAAACTTTAACCCGATTTAATTTTCTTTTTAATTATGTGAATTTGTGTGGTTTTACTTGTTTGCTGGTTGACTTGATTTTTGGGGTTAAAGGTTAATAATTATGGCTTAAATAAGGTTTAATTCTACTTTTTAAAAGTTTTAGTGTTAAACTTGATTTATCTAATTTTTAAAGATTTTACTGTAATTTTTCCTTAATTAAGGGTGTAGACCCTATCGTGGGCCCCACATCTACTTCTGATGGCGTGTGATCCACTGGACCTCTAAACTCATATTATTTTATTTCAGTAGGGTTTGAAATAATTAAACTCATTTTTAGCCCTAAAATAACCCTAATTAGCCACTTAGAGCGTTTTTACCCTATTTTACAAGCCAACAGTTCGTAAACCTAGCCCAAAACCTTACTATTTAAGGAAAAACCTAGCCACTTGCCCATTTGAGGAAGTGTTATGTAAAGGAGAAGGAGGTGCTCTGCCCCCATTTCCCAAAGAGGAAAAATAGATTAAGGTGTATTTTCTTGCCCTAATCACCCCTAATCTTTTGATTTTGGTCTTAATTCTACTTATCTTAATTTTCCTCAATTAGATTCTTAATTTTTTCTATTTAAAATCTTATTTTTAATTTTAATTTAAAACCTTAGATGGGTGATTTTCGTTTTTAACCAAAGGTTATTTTAGATCTACCTATTTTTAAGTTGATTTGAGCCTATTAGTTAATTTTAATTAAGTTTTAACAAAAACCTTAATTTTTGAGTAGGATTTCTTAAGGATTAAAACTTCTTCGTAGATCCTAAGGCTTCTTAGAGGTAAGATAATTTTATCTCGTGTGGTTTTATCTATTAGATTGCAGGTTTATGTGGGTTCTTGCTTCATTTTGAGCTTTAATGATGATTTATTTAAAGCATGTTATTTATTGCTATTTTCTTGTGATTAAGCATGAGAATGAATAGATCTATCATGTTCTAGGGTTATATTTTGACTATATTATGTTCTATGGTGATTTTAGAATTTATCTTAAAATCTTGAATATTTTTGGTTTGAATTTCGGAAGGTTGAAGATGAACTAGGAAATGGGTAAAAAGTGAATTGTGAAGGGCGTTTATACGGACCAGAAGGGCATTTGAATGGAGGATCATTTGAATGGCATGTCTAGCCTATCTAATGACCCAATCGGTCATTCAAATGGCCAAACAACAGATTTTGTGATTTTTGCTATTTTTGTGTATTTTTGTCATTTCTTATCCTATTCTTATAAATCTAATTCTTTATGACTAAAATGAGCTAGTATTACCTAAATTGCTACTGTGATTGCATGAGAATCATCTTTAAATTATGATTTTGCTCAAGGATGATTAAGACTACACTTGTTTAGTTTTAGTATGATATTCTATTTGTTTTAAACCCATGTTTGATGATTGCTTCATAATTTACTTGATAATTTCAGTAGTTTTTAATGATGATTACATATATATACTTGCACATGTTATATTGAATTAGGGTGAATTATGTTTTACATGTTTTAGTTTAAGTATAAATATGTTTATACTTGTCTAGGTCTAGCATGATGCTATATTTGTCTTGAACTTGTATTTTCATATTTTCTACACATTTACTCCATGATTGCAGTTAGATAGGTCTATGATAAATTATGAATGCTTTCTTGCATATATACTATTGATTATAGCTTGTCCATGCTTCACATGTTTTAGCTTAGGTTTGAACACTATCACTTATATACACTCTTGCATAGACTTATATGATTTTATTTGACACAAATGGATCATGTTTCATGTACATATGGACCGATTTGAGCATGATTAATTATACTTTGACTCATTTATCCTTTGTTCACGTATGTACTATGTTGCATGCATCATTAAAATAATTTATAAACAAGATTAATCGTGATTAGCCGTGGTTGATCGATTGGATGAAATTGGATGACATTGAATGTCAGATTAATCGTTCGGAGGCTTATTGAATTGGTTTTGAGTCCAAAAGGACATGATTTCGTTTTGTGTTCATTCGAGAATGTGGTGCCTCCCTGGGTTGAGATGAAGCTAATTACTATGTGAGTTAAATTGATAGGTTATCGGGACATTAAGAATCCAAGTTGGTTTGTTCGTGTGCACCAACTTACCGGGGGGTATTTTTCCTGTCAAGGAACTTACCCAAACTATGAGGACTTCCTTTTTAGGATTTCCAGGGGAGCAGGTCTGCTTGAGGCTTCGGCCAGGGTGAGCAGGAATTGTTTTTCTCAATTGTGAGACATTCACCTAATGGTTGATGTATGTGTATGGATGATAAGACTCATTTACATAGGTTGTGTAGGAATAATTATGCTTATGTTATACATAGTGCAATGGAATGGTTGTGCTTGAATTAGCAGGATGGCACATGATGGATATGATTGATGGTGCAAGGCGAATGTTTATATTGAGAAATGATTGTGCATGATATGAGTGTTGAGAATTAATTCATGCAGGATGTGATTGTTATAATGAGATTCATATGTTTACACATGATGTGTATATGTTTTATGAGCTATGGATGAACCCATGATGCACATGTGGCATGACATGTGCTTATGAAATGTGGGTTATAACATGATATGCAGCTGACATGACTATATGTTTATGAAATATGTTATATGTCATGATATGCCGGTGGCATGATTATGCATATATGAAATACATTGAACATGATGTACATATGACATGAGTATATGTTATGGAATGTGAAATATGACATGATGCACAAGTGGCATAGATATATGTGATTTTTTCCATGATGAATGCGCATGGTGAATGATTATGTGATGAATGCTGTGTTGATAAATGTTTGTGATGCCATTATAAGTTTACTTTCTGTATTAAAACTCTTGTTGAACATTAACTCACCCCTCTTTGTTTTGTGGCTTTGTTTTGGGGTTGCATGTCATGTCATGCAAGTTCTACAGATGGGTTCTATGTTGAGCATGAGGATGGTGCTGGTCATTGAGAGGGGGTTTTATGTAGATGCTTAGTTTATGTTAAATTGATTCCATGTATGTTGAGATATATACATTTGACTCTACTTCATACTTATTTTTGCCACTCTTGGCTTATACTTTGTAGTAGACTCTTATTTTAGATATGCATGGGCTTGTTTAATACTAGTATGTTGGGTATGAGTGGACTGATGTTTTAATTAGTAGTCCTTTATTTGCTCTATTTACTTTTGTATAAAGTATTCATGCGCTACTCCATTGTGTGTTCACCAAAGGATGAATTAAGTCTTCTGTAATCCAATTCCACCTTGTTGCACAACCATGTGTTGCTTCCTCCTTGGAGCTTGTTCGGCTCGGGGGTGGTGTGTGCTAAGGCATGACAATCTAACAATCCCCCATAAGGAACCAAACCTTAAATTTTTTTACATGTTGAATCCCTAATATACACTCCAATCCTCGCCCATCAAAACTTATATCCTTTGTCTTCCATACAGTTACAATTCCACATCCAAAACTATGTAGAACCCTCTACCAGCCCCCCCCCCCACACACACACACACATATTCATCTTACTTACGCATCACATATTGAATTCAACACATTGCTTACTAACATACTCGCTAGCCATCGCTAGCATACATATTCCACATACGTCAAATCTAATCGTAGCTAACATGCATGTCCTATGCATTTTCAAGCATGCCATAATTTATCATCTTTCACTTTTGACAGTTCACTTACCTAATTTAGGGGCTCCGGTTCAATGGCTTATGAGTAATATTAAAAATTGAAAAAATTCTCAGTGATATTTTAATGGGTAAACTAATTATAGGCTAAACTACTTAGTAAAAAAAAATCTCAGTGAGTGGTTAATTGACTCTTTTACCCTTAGGGTTTATAGTAAATCGTTAGTCAAAACCTGGGTCGGTTCAAGGGGTTCACGACCCTGTCACACGTCTAAAAAATTACATAGAGTCCATGAAGTCAAGTGTACCATTGAGCCTAATTTTGGACCCATTAGATGTCAATAAGGCCTTAAACTAAATGATAGAAATACCCATTTGAGTAGATCCGCCCACATTCGTGTGAATGGAAACATGGGTCAATTTAAGAGTGGAGCCTCCTAAGAGGACTATGACTTAAAATAAATAAAAGGGTAGGGAGATGACCAAATGACCCAAGGGAGGGTATCATACCCTAGGTGATAAAATTACCCTAACACCCTTAGGGGCAATTTATTCTGTTTCTATCGAAACAGATAACTTAATTAATCAACAGTTAGGGTACCCTATAAATGGCTTCAAAAGGAAGGGGCGTGACCAGTAAGTGACACGAAGACCTTGTTAGGTCACAATGTCACAGGAAATAAGGATAAAACCCTAATTTTTAGGTATTAGGGCAGTGTATTACATGTGTCTGGAATCGAGTATATTGATTGACTAGAGTGTTATATATGTAACTCGCGGGAAGCGTTAGAGTTGTTTACACTCTCGGGCTTGAATTCGCTGAGCCCTAGCCCTGCAAATGAGTGCAATGGGCCTCTGTTTATTGTTATGAACTTTTATGACTTAATGTTATTTATGTTGCTTACTTTGGCGCATGCTTTTATTATTAATGCTTTGATTTATATCGGTAACTTAAGATTAATGAAGTTTAATCAAGAGACATGGGTTGCCGTTGGATTGGGGGAGAACATATAATCAAGATAAAGACTAAAATACCCTCATTAGGGTAGGGACACGTTCATGGAGTGAGCGGGATCCTAACATAGAATTTTACCTTGGTTAATGAACTGAGGGTGGTTGTGGGATGTTCTCTGAGTCATAGCTTAGTGGATGAGCTATTTATTTGGCCGATTCACAAGGTAAAGAGGACCCAAATGGTTGAGCAGATAGTTGACTAGATGGAAATAATCTAGTCTAAGTTCATATATTTGGGGAAGTCAATGGTCATAAAGACTTGAGGCTTCTATGAATATATTAGTAATGTCTTATGAGACATTTTCTCCAAGAGTTTGGATGGTGGAGATTGCGATATGCTTCTTTAGCACCACAATGGTTTTAGTATTAACCAGAGGGTCTTTACCGTGGGTCTCCCGCAGGTTTTCCCAGGACTATTTAGTACGTACGAAAAGTAGAGTTACACGAGCATCATGGAAGGCTTGTGTTTCTTGCCAATATATGTCCATGAGAACAGTTGGGATCCTTTTCTCCAGATTCGTGGCAGGCTATTTAGAGCCCTAGGGATTTGGGTCAAGCTGTTGTTAAGCAGTCTACTCTAAGGTTTGAGTCTTTTGTTTGAAGATTTCTCGAGGGGCGAGTCATATCTGAGTTACAGATTTTATAGTATTAATTATCGAACAAGGGATGTGAGATAATTAATAACATTGTTTGATATTTCTTGTTAATTAGACAAGTGGAACAATTAAAGAACTTACTAAAATGTAGGTTAGTTAAAAATACCTAAGCATTTCATGTGTAATGCTATGCTTCTTAGGATAGAGTAGTTTCTATGCAGAACTACGTCTATATCCGATCTTGTTGGAAACATTGGAGAAGTTGTCTGATGAGTACGTAGACAACTAACATCGGGTGATGTTGGCCCGATTTGAAAAATATTAATTAAACCTCGTTGACATAAAAAAAAATCAAATTAAAATTCAATTACAAAGATCTCGGAGCTTGACTAGCTCCAGATAAGTCTAAATTTTCAAAATGGACAAAGTCTCCAAATTCGACAAAGTCCAAAGAAAAAAAAATATATGAAACATATTCTAACGTTACGCACGTAGTAATGTGTAAAAAATAAATTAAAATTCAAAAGTAAGAGTTCGGAGCTTAACTAGCTCTGGATGATACTTAATTTTTAAAATGGACAAAGTCTCAAAATCAGATAAAGTCCAAAATAAAAAATCATCATCAAAATCAAGCACACTTCACACTTCCCATTAACTCACACTTCACACTTCCCACTTCTTCCACTAATCAAGCCAGTTCTTACCAACCCTCCCACTAACCCATTTTCCATCTCCCACTAATTCACTCTCCACTTCCCATGAACTACCTTTCCAACTCACCCCACTACTTTGCTTAACCGTGCAACCCCCATCTTATAAATACCCCTTCGATTCCATAAGAAGGGGTTTTGGGCTCTCAAGTCTACAGGACCTCCAAAGAGAAATCCAGAAGTCCATCACACACAAAATTCCCAAAAAGCCTTGACCTTTTGAAAACTAAAGAAGTTCAAGGAGTCGAAAGACAATTAAAAGTATTTAAGAAGGAAGAGGAATTCGTACAAGGGAGCTCTCATTCTTCCAGAAGAAGTTTCTTTGTTTATTCTTTCTTTTCTAAATTTGCAAATTGTAGCCACTTCTCCTGGCAACTTTTTTTTTTCTTATTTTAATAAAATTCAAGTTGCTTCTTCCATTTTGCCAATTAATCGAAGGGTTTTGAGAATTAGTTAATCACTACTACTCACTTCAAAGTGTAAAGAGTAGTCTTCATTAATCAAGAGAAGGTCGTCCCACATTAAAAAAAAAGGTTCTTCTCTATCTCTTGCAAGAGATGATCACTCGATCATTTCTCTTATCTTGTGCTTAGAGAACTACCGAAATCCCCTAACAGATTTCTGGCACACCCGGTGGGACCTTCTACTCCTTCCATCTTTTTGGCAAAAATGGAAGCTACTAGAAACTTCAAACTTGTCATTAATTTTGACGAGGCTAAGTTTCAAGCTTTCTTGGCAAAACATAAACAAGAAGAAAAAATGGTGATTCCGGTGGACACCAACATGGATGGTACATGCAGTTCTAAGAAGACTAAAATGAGTGTTTCAACGCCTAAGACCACTAACTCCCCTCACTCTGCCTATGGCAAAGGTCTGAGCGGTGACAATGCGTTTTCAAGGCTAAAATGCAATACTCATGAGGATTTTGTGAGCCAAGCTTATATGAAGCCTAAGACCACTCACTCCCCTCACTTTGCCTATGGCGAAGCTTCGAGCAGTGACAGTGTGTTTTCAAGGCTAAGGCACAATACTCCTGAAAAGTTTGGGAATCAAGATCATATAGAGTCTAAGACCACTCACTCCCCTCATTTTGCTGATGGCAAAGTTTTGAGCGGTGACAGTGTGTTTTAAGGCTTAGTTACAATACTCATGGAGACCTATTGAACCAAGTTCATTCGAAGCCTATGACCATTCACTCCCCTCACTTTGCTTTTGGCAAAAGATCGAGTGGTGAAAGTGTATTCTCAAGGCTAGGGAATAAAGTTCTAGGTGGAAAGTCAAAAAAGGCTTTGAATGTTTCAAGACGCATGAAGAAGGCAAAAGCCAAAATTCAAGGGGCTAAAAGAAGTGGGAACGATAGCCTCGTTGATGTTTGTATATGGGATCCATCATGTCGTTTTCCAACCTCCTTCAAAGAGTTACGACAAAAGAATCGGTTTAAGCCATTGGAGGATGCAAATAGGGAAATGACAACAAGTTTGTTCTTAAGACCTCAAAAACCCAAAAAGAAAAATGAACCCATGATTGTGACATTCCCCAAGAATGGAGAATTCTTTCAACCGGGAAAGAAGAAAATACCATCTGCTTTCAAGGAAAAGTCAAAGAAAATTTATTGCATGATGGTAGAAATTCCTGGCAATGAAAAGATTGGGCAAAAAGCAAAGTACATGCCGAAAAGGCATGCTACTGAACATGATTCACTTGCAATGAAGAATGAAGTTTCACAAAATGGTTATCCTACTTTGGGTAATAATTCAAATCCCAAGGAATGGAATCCTATGAAAAAAAGAGGATAAAAAAGTATGAGATGGGGAAACTCTTTCCTGAAAAGGGAAGGTGATGATTTCACCCACCATGAATATTTTTCAAAAATGACTCAACAAAGTGTGTTACTCCCATGCCCTACGTGTGGCAATGGTAAAATGGTACCTTTCTTCTAAGAAAAGAATGATTGTCAAGAGACTGACTTTAAAAAACCATACTTACGAGGAAGGATGTCATCCAAGTTCACTCCCTTTCCTATTGTTGACAGATTAAAGTTTTGTTAGAGGAGAGAAAATTTTAAGAATGATAGCATTGACAACTCTTCACAACATGAAGAAAAGGGACACCCGATTCTTGGGAAAGGTACTATACAAGATATCCCTAAGATGCTATCTTCTCCTAGCGATTCTGATTATTCAATGGAATTTGCCCTAAGAAGGAGAAAGAATTTTAGAAAATCAAGTCCAATGACTAGTAGTACTTAGAAAAAATTGTCCTTGAGTGACAAAATTGAGAATTTGAGCTCAAGTTCTCCTAAAATCTTGAAAACAACCCAAAGGTGGAGGCCCAAGGAGAAGGAGCCTCATGTTGCAATTGTAAATATGGTTGGCTCAAAAAGTGAAGAAGAGCAAACTATGAAAGCAACCCAATACTACACAAGGAGTAAAAAGAAATTTTCTTTGAAAGATGGGGGTATAGGGACTTCTTCAGGGTCTCCTAAATTCACTTTTGCAACAAGTGAATTCCCTTCAATCACTCCTTATGGAGAAGAGGAGGATGATGAAGATGAGGTTCAAGTAGAGGATAGTTCTACATCATCCAATACTATTCCTGTAACTTTATCTTCTATAGAATCTAGAAAAGTGGGAGTGCATATGGCAACAGGAGAAAAAGACGACACAGAGATAGGGCAAGTCCCTACTCATTTCATTAAATTTATGGCAGATCAAGAGAAGCAAATAGAAGAATTGAAAGCCATAATTGGAGCATTAGCTACAAGAACTCAAAGTCAACAACAAGTCAATTCTAATCATCAAGGTGACTTCTATGAAGTTAATTCTAATGAAAATGAAGGAATGGATAGGGAAAGTTTACAAGGACTTGTATCAAGAAAAGAGATGTAAGAAGATCTTCAAAACATCCAAGAAGAGTCTAAGTTGAGAAAAGCGAGAGTAAATTCCCCTTACCCATCTTGGATGGATAAAATACCTTTCCCACCCAAATTCAAGCAGCCAAACTTACAAACCTATAATGGTCAAGCTTCTCCAAAACAACATCTTTGCCACTTCAAGGCTTTAACTAGAAACCTTGTTGGTAACAATGCTATACTCATTAGACTATTTGTTAGCACTTTAAAGGGAACTTTATTTGACTGGTATATGACTTTGCCAGAAAGATCGATGCAAACATGGGCAGACTTGGAGGCTAAATTCTTGAGTCACTTCTTTGATGAAGAGGCAACTACTTCCATGACCTAACTTTATTCAACAAAGCAAGGGCCAAAGGAGACAGTACGCCACTTCATAAAGAGATGGAGGGCTCTTCCACTACAGTGCCCAAATGGAACAACTCAGAAAAATCTTATGAAAATATGTCAGTTGAATCTTCAAGTAAAGATTTAATCGAAGATGGGATCCATAAAGCCAGAAACTTTTAACGATCTCATGAAAAGTGCTATTGAGGCAGAGCGTATAGTGTTTAAACGTGAAGCTGAAAAATGTGGTAAAAAGGAGTATGCTAAACCCACTAAGAAGAAAGAGGCATTTTCCGTGCAAACTTCTGAAGCAACATCTCAAGAAAAGAAAGACAAGATGATTGAGATGAAGAAGAGAACATTAAAAGAAAGAATGAATAGAGAATATTATTTTGATGTAAATGAAACTGAAAACCGCTTTCATGAGTTGATGAAGAAAGGGAAGATCAAGCTTCCAGAGTGTAAGTGACCTAATGAAGAAAAACAAACAAATGATCCTTCATTTTGTTTGTTCCATCGGATCCTGGGCCATAATATCAAACAATGTTATGTCTTTAAGGATCAAGTGCAGGCTCTAATTGATGAGGGAGTCATTAGGTTGACTTAAGAAGAAAAGAAAGTTTCTGCAAATTTAATTTCAGTCCAATTTGGGCCTTTTGAGCCAATCCAAGTAAGAGTTCCTCATGAAGAAGATGATGTAGAGTTTAAATATGCAGAAGTTTTTCTATAAGATTATGAGTCACTTGTCCCTCTTCAAATATCAGATGGCACCTTCATGTGGGTGCATCCAGATCTTTTGAAAGATAAAAGTTGGGAGATCATTCAGAAGAAGTCTCGCACTCCCAAAGTATATGATATTACTAGAATGGGGGCATTCCTTCCCCCACCCAAGTTACGTGGAGTGACTAAGTCAAAAAACAAAAAGAAAAAGAAATATAAAGCTAAAAGGAAGAGTGAAGTCTTGCCGGTAGAATTACTTGAGTAAGAGACAAGGATTCCATGCACTTTGGCGGAATTTATGCCACCAGAACCGTGGGAAAAGGAGGAGAGGCTAAATGACATTGTGGTCCCAATTCTCAAAGAGAAAGAAGTGATCGAAGAATTTTGGGAATGCAATAATGTCATTATTATCTCAGACTCAAAAAGTGAAGATAACTATTCAGAAGTTGAAGATAATCTTGTCATTGTGTTGGATTATGAGTCGGATGACTCAATTGAAATTCAACAAATGTTTTAAGTCATGAGTTGGACATTGAAGTAAACAACAATGAACCATGACCAACTTTTGAATATGGGGAACACTTCCTTCCAAATAGATAGAGGGCTTGGCCAGAAGATGAAGTGAGAACCATCATTTGGGAGAACACAGACACAAAAATTAAAATAGATAAACCTTGGCCGGTGTTTGAAAATCAAAATGAGAAATTTTTACCTAATGGATAGAGATCATGGCCAGAAGATGAAGAAAGAGCTATCCTTTGGGAAAACAAAGACACAGAAACCAAAATAGATAAGGCTTGAGAAGAAAAAGAAAAAGAGGATGACCCGAAAAGAAAAAAAATTAAGCGAGAAGTAGAAAACATTGAGGGGCTACCACAATCAAAAGAAGACAACCCTCTAACTCAACCTCTCGTAAATTAAGAGAATGACGAGATGATCGCCCCAATTAAAGAAGATGAAGAGGATGAAGAAGCAACTCATGATTGCCATATGGTTTCAGTCAAAGACTCAAAGCTAGAAGTGGACTTAGTTGAGACATCTAACCAAATAGAGTCTATGATAATAGACTTTCAAGAAATGAAAATAAGTCTTCGCCCTTTTTAGATTGGGTTATCTTCAAAAAAGAATTTAGAAGTCTCACCAAAAGAAAAAAAAAATGCTTGAAAGCCAAAACTCTAGACGTGGTAACAAAGATATCCTCTCGCTTGCCTCTGCCTCCCAGGGTGACTTCTTTTACGGGAAAAGATTCGTTATTAAGAAAAAATACTAGATTGAGGTCTAGAAGGGCTAAGTCTCACATTAAATTTTTCAGAGACCAAGTTATGACATCCAAAACTCAAATCAAGATACTAAATGCTCAACCTCAAATTTTAAAAGATTACGAAGAACATTGGGTTAAGCATATGGGACGAAAGAGGTACAAGATAAGACTCCCCAAAGTCTCTCCATGGGCAAGTGATGAAAAAATTATCCCTAGTGGATGGGGAAGTGATGATGAATCAATGATTGCTCCTTTGAAAGAAAAAGACAAGGACGATGAGAAGACATTCATGTGTAACATGATTTCTCTTAATCATAAGTTTGCTCCAACAATCAAAGAGGAATACTTAGTTAAAGACTTTTGCAACATGACTAAGTTAACGAAGGAAGAAGTTGTTGGTGAAACTTATGAGGATTCTGCATCCGATTCCGAGGGAAGCATGGAGCAAATCCACAACATTGAAGAATCAAATCCTGGAACAAGATCAGGGCGAGATTATCACAAAGATTATTCTGACTATTGGAAGGAAAAAGAAAAAAACAAAACAACAAAAAGTTGTCCGGTTTCAAGAGCTAGTTAAAAGAAGTTCACCTCTTCCTGATATAAGTGAACCTTTGAATTATGACTTGATTGCTTAACTAGCAAATGTGCCTGCCAGGTTGACTATGTATGATTTGCTTCGATTGTCTCCAGAGATTAGGAAGATGGTTGTTAATGTGCTAATGGAAGTTGAAAAATATGCACCTCATGTCAACCGTGTTGAAATCAAAGGGGAGAAAGAAATATGTGAAAAGTGTCATGAAGTTAAGCTTGAAAATCTTCAAACGGCAATTACATTCTCCAAGGATGACATGTTACTTGGAGACATAAAACATAAACGGCCATTGTATTATACAGGGTATATTGGTAACGTGGAACTGCGTCAAATTCAAATAGACCCAGGCTCTGGAATCAATATTCTCCCAGTTCGTACCTTGGAATACTTAGGGATCTCTATGAAGAAGCTTACTCCTATAATGACAAATATTCAAGAATATGATGCAAATTCACAAAAAGCTAAGGGAAAAATCCGCCTAAAATGTCGAATTTGAAGTTTAAAGTCTGAAGTGACGTGTTATGTGATCAGTAATCAAACTTCCTACAGCCTTTTGTTAGGCCAAACTTGGATAAATGAAAACTTAGTGATCCCCTCAACACTTCACCAGTGCTTCAAGTATATTAGAGGTGATGGACAAATTCATCGAGTCTTTGCCGACAAGAAACCATTTAAAGGTGTTGAAGCATACTTTGCTAACTCTCCAATGTATAAAGATGATGATATTGAGGAATTTGAAGACTCAAAAGCAATTGATCCGCAAAGAACCAATGCAAGGTTTGCGAATGCTATAGGAAAGTACATTGTACATGTAAATGAAAAGTCGTATTGCAAATATGTTGTAAATGATGTAAAGAAAACGGCTTCTAAAGATGATGTAGCTCATGTATGCATGAATAAAAATTTATTTTTGAGGTATATTGCATCTTCTTCTGAAACAAAAATGTTTGTAGATCAATTGAAAAATGATGATTTTTTGGAATTGGCCACTTATTTTGAGTTGCCTTTGACTTGTTTGGAAGCCTTTTTGTATATAGAAAATCCTGAGGGATCTACTTTCCTTATACCAAAAAATGATAGTTCTAAGGAAATTATATTTCACCGAACTTCCACTCTTGATCAACTTTCAAGAGAAGAATCGGACTCAGAGAAAGATGAAGTTGAATTTGAAAACTATAGTTAAATTTCAAAAGACATTATGAAAAATATGGGCTACAACTTTGATTCTCCAGGTGGTTTCAACAATGGTGTGGGGAGAAAAACCCCATTACAACCATCTCTAATGTCAAAACGAAAAAATCCTTCTTTACATGGCTTGGGGTTCAAACCAAACTTTATCGACAGAGGAACACCCACTGCCCATCTTCCTCAGCACTAGTCTTACTACAGAGGAGGCAGAATCCTTAATAAGTCTACTCAAGGAATTCAAAGATGTATTTGCTTGGAATTATACTAAAATGCCAGGATTAAGTCCGGAAATTGCCGTTCATCATTTGAACATCAGGTCTGAGGTTAAACCTGTAAAACAAGCACAAAGAAGGTTTAAGCCTTCAATAATGCAAGAAATTGAAAAAGAAGTTCAAAAGCTAAAGGAAGCCGGTTTCATTAGGGAAGAACAACACCCTGATTGACTTGCCAATGTTGTACCAGTTATGAAAAAGAATGGAAAAATTCGTGTGTGTATCGATTTTAGAGACCTAAATGATGCATGTCCAAAAGATGAATTCTCATTACCAATCACAAAAATTTTAGTTGATAACACAACTGGTTATGACCGTATGTCATTTATGGATGGATATTTTGGGTACAATCAAATAAAAATGAACCCTGAAGATGAAAAGCATACAACATTCAGGACTCCTTTTGGTATTTATTGTTACACAGTTATGCCATTTGGCTTAAAGAATGCAGGAGCAACATATCAAAGAGATATGACAAAATTTTTTAAAGAACATTTACATAAAAGAGTAGAGTGTTATGTTGATGATCTTGCTATCAAAAGCAAACATGCAAGTGATCACATCACAGACCTTTGTATGATCTTTGAAATTTTAAGAAAACTCCAAATAAGGATGAATCCTCTCAAATGCTTTCTAGGAGTGTCTTCTGGCAAATTTTTAGGATTCATTGTAACAAAAGACGGAATCATGGAGGATCCTGCAAAAACAAAAGGAATAATACAAATGAGGCCACCAAGAAACTTGCGAGAGTTAAAGGGGCTTCAAGGGAGATTAGCCTATATAAGAAGATTTATTTCAAACTTATCTGGAAGGTGTCAACCATTCTCTCGATTGATGAAGAAAGGAGCAGACTTTGTTTGGGACAAAGCATGTGATAATGCCTTTAATGAGATCAAATGTTATCTCACTTAACCACCGGTCTTAGCGGCACCCATCTAAGGTCGACCATTCATCCTATATACAAAAGCCCTTGATCATTCACTTGGTGCAATGCTCGCACAGAAAAATGATGAAGGTTGAGAATAAGCATTGTATTACTTGAGTCGAATGATGGTTGGGGCTGAACATAGATACCCCCCCATTGAAAAAGAATGTTTAGGACTCATGTTTGCAGTTGAGAAGTTAAGACACTATTTGTTGGGCTAGACAACATTCCTTGTATCTCGAATCAATCCGCTTAAAATTTTGATGACGAAGGCTTGGTCTCTTAATTCTCATTTGGCTAAATGGTCACTCTTGTTGTCACTGTATAATCTAGTTTACATTCCACAAAAAGTAGTAAAAGGTCAAGCATTAGCAGATTTTCTTGCTGAGCACCCTTTGAAAGAAAGTTCAAGGTTACAAGAAGATTTACCTGATGAAACTGTCTTTTGTGCCAACTCTATAAAATTTCAAGAAAGCATATGGCATATGTACTTTGATGGTGTGTCAAGAACAAATGATCAAGGACAAAATGTATCTGGAGTGGGCATTGTCTTTATCTTGCCAGAAAAAGACATGATACCACATGCTTTTGTGCTAACACAACCATGCTCCAACAACATGGTTGAATACATGGCTCTAATTATTAGAATGCAGTTGGCACATGAATTACAAATAAAATCTCTCTTAGCCTTTGGTGATTCCCAATTTGTCGTCAATCAGATGAAATGGGTTTTTGAAGTAAGAAAACCTGAACTTTTACCTTATCATTAAATGGCTAAAAAATTAGCAGAATCATTTGATGATTTTGACATACAACACATAATAAGGTCAAAGAATGCTAAAGCAGATGCTCTTGCAGCACTAGCCACCTCTATGACAATATGAGAAGGACAAAATATTAGGGTTTCCATATGTGAGAAAAGATTGCTACCTAATGAATTTGATTTACTAAGTGAATGTAACAATATAGAGCAAATTTAATTTTACTTTGAGTCTGATGATTGGCGTTCCTCTTTGATTGATTTTGCCTTACATAACATTTTACCTCAAAACCCATCAAAGGCAACAAGCATAAGACGTCGAGCCCCAAAGTTTTATTATGATGCAAAAATGAAAATGTTGTATCGAAAGTCTTACGACGGGATTTTACAAAGGTGTTTGTCACAAAAAGAAGCTGAAAAAGTGATTCAGGAAACTCATGATGGCATTTATGGAGCTCATCAACCTGGTCTAAAATTGCAAGAAAGGATAAAAAGGTTGAGATATTACTGGCCTACCATGATAAAAGATTGTATGGAATATACTAAGAAATGTCAAGCATGCCAATATCATGCAAACTTTATACATCAAGCACCTAAATTCTTACACCCCACATCTGCTTCTTGGCCTTTCGAAATGTGGGGAATGGATATCATAGGTCCAATTACCCCTAGCTCATCTAAAGGTCATAGGTTTATAATCATGGTCATTGACTACTTCTCAAAATGGGCAGAGGCTACAGCACTTCGTGAAACAAAAAGGAAAGATGTATTAAAATTCTTGAAGACTCATATTATTTATAGGTTTGGAGTCCCGAGAAGGTTTGTGCATGACAACGGACCTCAATTTGAAAACTATAAATTTTACCAATTCTGTGCAAAGTATGGCATTGAGAGTGTAGCCTCAACTGCATACAATCCTGCTGCTAATGGGCTTGTTGAAGCTTTCAACAAGACTATATGTAAACTCCTAAAGAAAGTTATATCAAAGAACAAAAGGGATTGACACGAAAAGTTGCTAGAAGTATTGTGGGCTTATCGCACCACAGTTCGAAATGAGACTCAAGCGACACCTTTCTCCCTTGTTTATGGATGTGAAGCGGTCTTACCTTTAGAAATTTAGATCCCATCATTGAGAGTGGCTATGAAAAATCAATTAACAAATGATGAGAATATCAAGCTATGCCTACAAGAACTAGAAATTCTTGATGAAAAAAGGTTACAAGCCCAGCAAACTACAAAATTGTATCAGGCAAGGATGATTGGGGCTTTCAATAAAAAAGTTAAACAAAGATCTTTCAAGAAGGGCGATTTGGTGCTTGTCGTTAAACGACCTATGGTTTTCACACATAAGTCAAAAGGCAAGTTTGAACCTAAATGGGAAGGGCCATACGTTGTTGAGACGGTTTATTCAAATGGAGCTTACCGACTCTTGACACAAGAAGGTGATCGATATTTACTACCGATCAATGGAAAATTTCTAAACAAATATTACCTCTAGAAATAAAGTCATGTGATAGAAAGATGCAGGGGAAAGAAATCTGTTACAAATGCAAGGTTTCAATTAAAAAAAAAATTTATTTGAGGCTATTAAAAATTTCATCTATAGCTTATTTTGCTTTATGCTTAGTAGCTATTCTAGCTTCTTCATTAAAAGAAAAGAATTGCTCCATGTCTCTAATTTCTTGATGCAGCTTATTTACTTCCCCAGCTTTTACATTAATCTTTACAACTAATGTTTTAAGCCTAAGGGATGAGTCGTTGAGCTCCACTTCAATACTAATTTGGTGCTCAAGTTTGTCCTTCATTTTAATTAAAGCCTCTATTTGACTCTCCACTTCAGTATATGTTTGCTTTAGAGAAATTTGAGAATTATAAGTTTGTTAAAGAAGAGTGCGCTTTGATATCTTGCCCCTCCAGTTTAAGTTCTTTAAGCACACTTAACAATTGGGACTTCTCTATTTTGAAAAACAAAAAAAAAATCGAAAGAAATAAATTAAAATCAAAGAGAGCGAGCCTAAAGTTCTCGATCCCCCCAGAAAGAGACATAATGAGACTTGAATCTCTCTTTTGAAAAAAAAAATCGAAAGAAACAAATCAAAATCAAAGAGAGGAAGCCTAAAATTCTCAATCTCCTTGGAAAGAGATATAATGAGACTTACATCTCTCTTTTGAAAAACAAAAAAAAATCGAAAGAAACAATGAAAATCAAAGAGAGCAAGTCTAAAGTTCTCAGTCCCCTCGGAAAGAGACATAATGAGACTTTTAATCCCCCCGGAAAGAGACATAATGAGACTTGTATCTCTCTTTTGAAAAACAAAAAAAAAATCGAAAAAAACAAGTCAAAATTAAAGAGAGTAAGCCTAAAGTTCTCAATCCTCTTGGAAAGAGACATAATGAGACTTGTACTCTTTTGAAGAAAAAAAATCGAAAGAAATAATGAAAATCAAAGACAGCAAGCCTAAAGTTCTTAATCTCCTTAAAAAGAGACATAATGAGACTTGCATCTCTCTTTTAAAAAACAAAAAAAAAATCGAAAAAATAAACAAATCAAAATCAAATAGAGCAAGCCTAAAGTTCTCAATCCCCTCGGAAAGAGACATAATAAGACTTGCATATCTCTTTTGAAAAATAAAAATAAAATTCTCCAAAGAAGAAAGTCTAAAGTTCTTAATCCTCTTAGAAAGAGGCATAATGAGACTTGCAAAACAAATCAAAATCAAAGCTTAAAATTTTCAATCTTCTTAGAAAAAGATATAATGAGACTTGCATCTTTCTTTTAAAAAATAAAAAAAAATCAAAAGTAAGTAAGTTTAAAGTTCTCAATCCCGAAGGAGACATAATTAGACTGCATCCCTTTTGACAAATTTTTTCTTTTTTTAAAAAAAAAATATTATAAAATTAATTAATCAAAATTAAAGAGAGCAAATCTAAAATTCTCAATCTTCTTAAAAAACGACATAATGAGACTTGTATCTCTCTTTTAAAAAATGATAAAAATAAATAAATAATGAGTAAGTCTAAAGTTCTCAATCCCGAAGGAGACATAATTAGACTGCATCACTCTTTACAAATTTTTTTTAAAAGTAGTCAAAGTCCTCCATTCAAATGAGACTTGTAAAACGGAAAAAAAAAACCCTTAGGATTCTCAAACCTCTCATAGAGAGAATAAGACCTGCAACAAATTTTATAATTTTTTGTAAGTTATAAAGCTAAATTTTAAGTCTTTAGATGTCCGTATATTACATGTATGTAAACCGGCTGAAATTTTGCCTCAAATCTAAATAATATTCAATCTGCAAAATAAAAAAATAAAGATGTGTTAGCCTTTATTTTTTTTTTTTTTTCAAATATGATAGCCGAGGCGAGCCTAGCTTAGCCATGCTCAAGCTAGGCCAACGTTAACATAAAAAAAAAACCCGCAGCCATTGATTTGCCCCGACTAGATCAGGACCATTCATGACAAAAAAAAAAACACCATCCCACCTCCTCGTTCGCAGTTCGAAATCCACCCCCTCAGCGGTCATTCTCCTTCTCCACCTCCGGTCACCCCTGTCTGCCGCCAGCCGCCGTCCTCCCGGCCACCACCTCTCCCCTCAACTCCCTCTTTCCGCCCTCCACTGTTCCGTCCTCCTCTTCCCCACAGTTTTCCACCACCGAACTGCTGCCACATCTCTCTCACTGACCACCGCTCTCCAGTCCCTCTGCTGCCGCCTTCTCTCACCGGATCGCCTCGCCCATGGTCACCGTCGCCTGC
Organism: Saururus chinensis; assembly: GCA_035235625.1. Classification (NCBI taxonomy): domain Eukaryota; kingdom Viridiplantae; phylum Streptophyta; class Magnoliopsida; order Piperales; family Saururaceae; genus Saururus; species Saururus chinensis. The sequence continues at coordinate 28,066,270 of CP141141.1, forward strand.
GTCTCGGCCTGCACCTCCGCCGGTTGCTTCCTGTTCCGGTTATCTCTACTTGCTACCGGACCTCACCCAGCCGCCTCTGCCCCTCTCGCCGGATCGCCATCTCTTCTTCCTCCGCCGCGCCTCACACTGACCAGTCACCGCCCCTTTTCCCTCTCCTTCGACCATCAACCCTTTTCTCCGCCGGCCGCCATCGCCTCTCCCACTTTCTGCCTTCCCTTTCTCCCGACCACCACCCTTCTCTCGACCCCAGTTTTGCGCATCGCCTTCTCTCACCACCCACAGCCGCTCCAATCGCTGTCATCGCTCCCTTCGCACCGCCGGATCAATTCCCCTCCGACATTCTTTCCGTCTTGCACCACCACCAGACTCTGCCTCGCATCGTCGGCGCCACGGCCATCTCCACCATCTTCTCCCGACACCTCACTGACCAGTAACCGACTCCCATCTCTCCGCTCTGTCCTGGTCTCTCAGCCGCCGCACCTCCACCTCTCCCATTGGCCTCTCACGTCCTCAAGCCACTTCCTTTCTTCTGGCCTTCTCCTCGTCACGTTTTTCTGCCGTCTCCTTTTTCTTCTCCATTCATCTCACCTCCGCACCACCTGCCGCTGCTCCCTGTCAACCTCTCAGTCACCGGGGCCAAGAAGAAGCCAATGTCTATGTCGATTAAGGCCGAGCTCTAGTTCTCCGTTGGGAGAATCGGCCAGTACCTCAAGAAGGAAAGTTGCGCTTAGCGTGTGAGAACCGGCGCTCCGGTCTATCTTGCCGCCATGCTGGAGTATTTGGCTGCTGAGGTTCTGGAGTTGGCTGGGAATGCTGTGAGGGACAACAAAAAGAACGAGATCATTCCAAGGCATGTTCTGCTTGCTATTAGGTCCGACGAGAAGCTCGGGAAGCTCTTGGCCGGGGTCATTATCGCGCACAGAGGAGTGCTCCCCAACATCAACCCGGTGCTACTTCCCAAGAAGACCGACAAGTCGGGAAGCAAGGAGTCGACCTCTGTTGTTCCGTCCCGATCGCTCTCCTCACCACGATTTTCCACCATCAAACCGCACCATAATCTCCGCCTCCCACCAGTCCCCATCTGCTCTAATGTTTCCTCCCTCACCGTCGAGTCCTTGGCCTGTCTCGCCGGCTCCGTTTCCCAGTCGAGTTTGGTCTTGTCCCAGTCATCAATTTTCAACCTTGTCCTCCCCGGTTCCCATCTAAGTTCAGCAGCCGACCCATCATCTCCACCGCCCACTCTCTTCGTTCACTGCTTTCTATCCCCGATCACCGCTGCACAATCCTCTCTTCAATCATACAAAAAAAAAGAGAGGGAGAGAGAGAAAAAGCCATTGTGAGCAATTTCCAGGAGCGCATCCTCACGAATCAAAGGAGATAGAGTAGTAATTCAAATGAAGAAGAACAGCATGACCTTCATCAATGGAGGCAAAAAGAAAAATAATCTTCCAATGCAGTGTAGAAAAGCCGGACAGCCGATTTCTTTAATAGCAAAAGAATTCCAAATCAAGCTGGGATTTTATTTGTAGTTATCACGAGAATGGAAGAGAGATTGAAGAGGCTGAGCCGTAATAGAAGCAGAGTTCTAACGAGGAAGGGAACAGAGTCCATGATCACGATGGTATCAAATAAGATACGGAATCGTGACGGGTTGTTGTTGGGGTAAAATCTAATCTTATAAAATTTGTACAGTTAAGATTGTATCTTATCTCTGTTAATGTTGTCATATCTCTGATTAAACGGTGAGAAATGTTATCATATTTCTGATTAACGGGTGAGAAATAAACTTCGAGTAAGTCGGGTTATGTAAAAAAAAACAAAAGTTAAAAAAAAATCATAATAATGGCAATACAGAGTAATGATTTTTGCCTTTCATCCAACGATAATGGAGTGTTGACATAGGAAATAATAAAGTACTAGATGTCCTCACTATTTAATAAAACTAAAAATAAATAAAAAAGAATCCTCACGAATCAATGCAAAGAGAACTGATTGAATTCTCACAGCAAGAACTTATTGAATTCTCAAAGCAACGAGTCTACTGGTGATGGAAGTTAAAGTAAAAAAAAAAAAAAAAGAAAGAAGAAGATTGAAGGATAAGTTTTAAAAAAAGATTTGCTGCAATGTTGACTAGTTAAAGTATCATAAGTTTGGATCGGAAGATTTTAAGGCACGTGTGAACTTTGCAAGTAAAAAAATATCCCATGAAGAAAAAAATCTCATATGGGAAGATTACATAAACAAAAAATAAAATGGTAAGGAGAAAATCTATTAGTGTAGAATTCCCTCTCTAATTAATTCCTCTTTGACATCTTCAAGAAAAACGATATGTCCATTGTCTAAATCTTCGGTGTAAAAGAGATATCCTTGTGCAAGGATAAAACTTGGAAGGGGTTCGTCCCTTAGACGAACTTCAGTGACATCTCTGCGTGCTCTTGTTATTATCTCCATAGCTCTATCCATTACAACTTTGGAATTTCCATCAAAATTTCAACGAGTTTCATACGAAGCAATTTGAATTGCAGGCAACCCAGAAGAAGTAGTTAATGGAAAACCAGGCATAGTTCTCACAAATATTTCCGACAGGTGACAATTCCATTTATAATGTCACTCCACTGTCACCCCTCGGAGGGGCTGTCTGTTGACATAAAAAAAAATCAAATTAAAATTCAATTGTAAAGATCTCGGAGCTTGACTAGCTCCAGATAAGTCTAAATTTTCAAAATGGACAAAGTCTCCAAATTCGACAAAGTCTAAAGAAAAAAAAATATATGAAACATATTCTAATGTTACACAGGCAGTAATGTGTAAAAAAAATAAATTAAAATTCAAAAGTAAGAGTTCGGAGCTTAACTAGCTCTGGATGATACTTAATTTTCAAAATGGACAAAGTCTCAAAATCGGATAAAGTCCAAAATAAAAAATCATCATTAAAATCTAATGGCCAAGATTTCAGGGCTTGACTAGCTCTGAGTGAGACCAAATTTTTAAATGGACAAAGTCTCTGAAGTGGACAAAGTCTAAAAAAAAAAAAAAGGAGGCAAAATCTAATCCTACACACGTACGAATGGACTAAGGCTTCTAACAAAAAAATTGAGGAGGCAAAATCTAATCCTACACATGTAGGAATGGATTAAGGCTTCCAACAAAAAAAAAATATTATGAGAGGACCTCATAGGGCCTCTTTACACTCAAAATTAAACGGCTAAGAAAGGTTTTGTAAGCCTTACATGGCCACATCAAAAAAAAAAATCCAAATTGCAAATGGCTATGTGAGACCCCATAAGTCTTACACCGAAATAACCATAAAACCAAAAGGTTAAGTGACACTCGTGGACCCCAAGATAAGTTTTGTTTTAAAAAAAAATTGATGAAATGAATAATGATGTGTAAAGAGAGCGATTAAGTGGAGGGGACTAAGTCAAAGGTATAATACCCGGTCTTCTCTCACACTTCCCATTAACTCACACTTCACACTTCCCACTTCCTCCACTAATCAAGCCGGTTCTTACCAACCCTCCCACTAACCCATTTTCCATCTCCCACTAATTCACTCTCCACTTCCCACAAACTACCTTTCTAACTCACCCCACTACTTTGCTTAACCGTGCAATCCCCATCCTATAAATACCCCTTCGATTCCATAAGAAGGGGTTTTGGGCTCTCAAGTCTACAGGACCTCCAGAGAGAAATCCAGAAGTCCATCACACACAAAAAAATACACAAAATTCCTAAAAAGCCTTAACCTTTTGAAAACTAAAGAAGTTCAAGGAGTCGAAAGACAAGCAGAAGTATTTAAGAAGGAAGAGGAATTCGTACAAGGGAGATCTCATTCTTCTAGAAGAAGTTTCTTTGTTTCTTCTTTCTTTTCTAAATTTGCAAATTGTAGCCAGTTCTCCTGGCAACTTTTTTTTTTTATTTTAATAAAATTCCAGTTGCTTCTTCCATTTTGCCAATTAATCGAAGGGTTTCAAGAATTGGTTAATCACTATTACTCACTTCAAAGTGTAAAGAGTAGTCTTGATTAATCAAGAGAAGGTTGTCCCACATTAAAAAAAAAAGGTTCTTCTCTATCTCTTGCAAGAGAGGATCATTCGATCATTTCTCTTGTCTTGTGCTTAGAGAACTACCAAAATCCCCCAACAACTTTTTGTTCTTTGGAAGCTCTTCTCTTGAAGGCAGAGAGGTTCCATTGTTGTTGTTGTGGTTGTTTGGTTTGGCTGGTTACAAATTTTTCAGGCGACGAGAAGTGAGACTAAGACACGCGAGCACAAGATGAAGTTTCTGTGTTTCTGCAACTCCGGTACGTAAGTGTTTCACTAGCATGAGAGTCAACTTAGTTGTGAATTTTCAAACGGATGACAGACTTGTACTTAGATGGATGAGCTATTCTTTATGGATTTTCAGACATTAAATAATATCATATGATTTCATATCCGTATTTGTGAACCCCAGTTATCATGACCTGGATATTTAATTGAAGGGTTTGTTTTGTATTTAAGAAATTTTTTTTTCTTCTCTCTACTTTTCGTTCGTGCTATTTAAAAATGCTTTTAAAAATTCGGGTTGTGACACAATAAATCACACAATCTTAGCAAAATATTAGCATGCTGCTAAACATTTAAAGCATGCTATCATAAAATTATGATTTTAAAGTCCCCTACCTCGTAATCCATGAAGTTTGATGGTGAGCACAAGACGGTGGTGACATCAGTGGAGGAGTAGGCGGCCAAAATCTTCACCTAGTTGAGAGAGCTATTTTCCTGAGGTTTAGGAAATGACGATAGTAATCATGGCAAGACGGGGGTGATAGACATTTATGCAGAAAAATCCGCGAACCACTGTGGCACACTAGGGAAACCGGGAAAAGGGTTGTGCCAAAGAAATGGCAAGTGCAACTTGAAACTAAGGTGGAGTAACTAAAGGTTGGCTTACGACTGAGAAGTACTTAGTCGGCCGCAAGATGTCAAAATCGCCCGCATACAGTAACCAACAACATCGATTTTGTGTCATTGAGGGCACACAAAAGGCCAGAGGGCATGGAGTGATGCTCGAGGATATATGAGAGGTGCAAGACTCTGGTGATCAAATCAATCGGTGGCGGAGACAGCCGACGGTCAGGTGACGCAAAAGTTGTGCCTATACCCTAAAACACATGAATGGATACTCACATACTCGACTAAAAGAGAGGGGAATAGGGGTTGGATGGTGGTGGTCCAAGGCCCAGGAGGGGCAGTAGAGCCATGGCCAAAGGTGGTGACCCATGAAGATTACCTTTATTGTTGCCATGTTGAGGTAGGCTGACCAAAGGCGAATCAGCATTTGGCGGTGATGACGGTAAAAGGGCAAAAAGCAGTGCTATGTAAAGCGTGGTCAAACACATAATGGGCATAGGGGCGGAGTTAGGGCTGGCAAAGGGTTGGCGGGGCTGGTGCTCGCCGTACCAAAGCTGGTTGGCCGAAAACCACCCACGATAGTAACCAAAGGGCCCTCTCTGTATAGCATGGTCAAACACATAATGGGCATAGGGGTGGAGCAAGGGGTGGCCAAGGGTTGGTGGGGCTGGTGCTCGCCGTACCAAAGCTAGTTGGTAAAAAATGGCCCACGATTGTAACCAAAGGGCCCTCTAGTGGCTAATTTTTTTCTACCCATAGAATTAAAAAATAGGTGAGGGGTTTGGTATGGGGCAAAGGAGGACAAAAACTGGTCGGATTAGATAGAGGAAGGCATGGGGAGGGAGGTTCCGTCGAGAGATGGGCTGGAGGGATGATGGCTGACTGGAAATGGCCCACGGAGACAATGGAACAGTTGTCCGATGGACAAACACGTTGTGAAAAAAAATCCATCGTAAAAGAGCTGGTGGATGCGGAGGGAAACCTAGGAGGGAAGGCAACGGCTGTGGCTGGTGCCTTTGGGATCTTGGCTGCCAGATGGAGCTAGATCCAGTGGAGGTCAGAGGCAAATGGCTGTGAATATCCCTCTGACGGCCTAAAACAGCTGAAACGGAGGTGAAAAACCCGAGGGAAAAACTGGCAGCTCATGGAGAAGCAAGGAGAGGGTGGCAGCGGTCCTAGTCGGGAGGAGCCAAATTTGGCGAGAGGTGGTGGATTCCAGCAATGGAGGAGGCCCACCAATACTCCTAGTTTCCTCTCGGTCTTTGGACGTTCTAGTAGAAAAATGTGGTTGTGGATCTCAGCCACAACCCATTTTTTTATACTTTTTTTCCTTTCTGGCCCCATCTCATGTCAACCTCCTATTTACGCACCAAAACTGCACTCTAAAGCGTCCAAGTCCCATCAAACACGTTGGAGCCTACCTTTACAAGCGAAGCCCCCTTTTTACATGTTGGATCTTCTTTTTCTTTTTTCCACCCAATCATCTTACACGTCGTTCTACTTTCTTGCACATCATATATATAAAATTTGCTCAAAAAACATCTGTGACGCGTCGAAGCCCAACGGTAGCGACTAAGTCCCATACCTGGATCTACAGGTATAAATACTGGAATCATAATACGCAAAAATATATATGCTAAAGCATCATATTTTCCTACTAAAAAAGATAAAAAAATAGTAAGAAAATCACAAAAAAATTAGGGACGTTACATTCTATCAATGTCCTATTTTTTTTTAGCTACTCCATTTTGTTGTGGAGTGTATGAAGTTATGGTTTCATAGATTATACCAACTAATTCACAATGATTTGGAAAGTGATATTCAGCTCCTCGATCCGACTAAAGACATTTTATTTTGGAGCCACACAAAATTTCTACCTCAGCTTTGAATGACTTGAATTTATCCAAAATATCATCTTTACCATTCAACAAGAAAGCATAATAATATCTAGAGCAATCACCAATAAAAATGACAAAATGTTTCTTTCCACCTCTAGTAGGATTAGCATGCATGTCACACACATCACTATGTACATGTAAAGTGGATGTCATTTGAACAATTGGAAAAGGTTTTCTAGTAATATTTGATTACATGAAAATTTTACACTTATCATGCATATCATGCTCATACTTAGGAATTAAATTTAACTTGACCATTTCATTCATTTTCTTAGTATTCATATGTCTTAAATGACCTTGCTACAAAGAAAGAGAGTTAAGCATATAAGAACAAACATCCTTCTTATTAATATTAAGTTTAAACATCCCTTCATACAAATAGCCTTTCCCAACAAAGGCTCCACCTTTAGACAACACAAACTTATCAGCTTCAAACACAAGCATAAACCAAAACTTATTCAAGAGTCCTCCTGATACAAGATTTTTCCTAATCTCACACATGATACACATTGGTAAGAGTCAATGTTTTTTCAAAAGTAAAATCAAGTTCTACATTTCCTTTTCCTTTCACCGGAGCCATAGAAGAGTTCCCCATGTAGAGGACAATGCCATCCTCCTCATTTTCATATATCACAAATGATGTCTTGTCTTTGCACACGTTTTGGGTTGCACCTGAGTCAATCTACCAAGAAACATCATCATCAAGGTTATTAACCTCAGATATCACAACAACATAGTTTTCTTTGGTGTCTTGTGCAGATTTCTTCTTTAAGTAGAAGTGACACTTAGCTTTGTAATGTCCCGACTTCTTGCAATAGGAGCACACACCATTTTTCTTCTTGTTTTGGCCGACATTATTATTTGGATTGCTCCTCTTTTGAGTGTCATGTCCACCCTTGCTGAAATTCTTGGAGTTTTATCCTTCCTCTATGGTATGCACATTATAGTTGTTGTACTCTTCTTTGTCCTCACAGACTCTTGTTCCTTCCCCAAGCTTGAGTTGGGAGGCTAATTCCTCAAGGGAAAGTTCCTCCTTTTGTATTTAAGACTTTTCTTAAAATCTTTCCATGAGGGAGGTAGCTTCTCTATTATGGCAGACACCACAATAGATTCGTCCATCATCATTTTCTTAAGTTTACATTGATTAAGTATGCACTAAAGCTCATGAAAATTGCTCTAAGATAGATTTACCATCTACCATTTTGAAATTAAGAAATTAACTAACTAAAAATTTCTTACTTATAGCATCTTCCATGAGGTATTTTGCTTCAAGTTGGTCCTATAGTGCTTTGGCAGATTTGACACCTTGGTAGAGATAAAAAAGGACAACGGACATGGCATTGAGAATATGGCCCTTGCATAAATAATCATCTTGCTCCCATTTAGCACGTTTGCATGCTTGTGCTACTGTTTCATTGTCATCTTCAATAGGCTTTGGAGTAATGAGCACATAAGTGACCTTCAACGTAGTGAGAAGGAATTATAATTGCCTTTGCCCACACAAAAAGTTGTCACCATCAAACCGATCAAGTTTGATGAAACTTTTGGTCATGTGACGGAGAGACTTTGCTATGGTATTGTCTTTCATTTCTCCAAGTCAAAATACTATTTTTAGATTGTTGGTGGGAATCCTTTGACCTTGTGACTTGATCGATGGCAGAAAGCTTCAATATTTCAAATTAATGAACCTCGTATGATGGCTGAAATGGATGATGAAGACCTTGTTGAAATGACCGCTTCAAAACCTGTAATTTGTTGTAGGAGATGCACTAAAACGGGTTGTGCTTCAAGGCTTAAATTACTCTCCTAAAAATAGTATTTGTCCCCAACAAATCCTTGATTTTAGTGTGTAATCAGGAACTCCACAAATCTATCTTCAAGATACAATAAAACCTTCCATATTTGTCTACAAATTACACTTTTGAGGACAAATCTACTATCTCCTTTCTCCTTTTTGGAACAATAGGCCAAATCTTGTCTTGTCTTCTACAGAGAGAAAAGATGTAACATCTCGTGTTCTGATAACATATAAACCAAGGGGTTGGGCATAAATATATACTTTTTGTTAAATTTTAAGGGGTTTAAAGGGATGAAAATGCCCACTCTCTAGGGCCATACAATGCCAACTAAGGGCAGAAAACATACAGTGTCATTTGTAGGCAGAAATACATACAGTGCCCACGAAGGTCGGAAACTTACAACTCTCTCAACAGAGCATCAAACGTCTGGGCTAAAGTATAGCACCAAGACCAAATCCCGCAGGATAACACCATGGATAAACCAAGAAGGATGCTCAGTCAATTACTTATCGACTAGCTCTAACATGGAACTTAATTCGTCGAAACCCTCAGTCTCAACTCACAACGTTATCGAAATAGGGTTACTTACCACTCAAGTTCGTATTAGGTAACTTATACATGTATAATTATGTTTGGAACTACTTCCGTCTTACATTCTTCAGCCAACCAAGCTAGAACCATGCCGGTTTTGATGCCTTAGTCCACAAGGGTAACATACTCCAACTTAACTCAGCCAATCATACTTAGAACTCACTTTTACCCTTATAGTCTTACAGATCTCTGCATAACCTTACTTGTCAAAATTGAATTCCATGTCAACATACGCTTACCACTATATACTTACAGCCTTACATCTTGCACTGTCTGCCTTAAAAGCAAAACATCTTACTCAAACTCCTCAAATGAAATCCTTTAGACCTAAGTCCCATCATCAAACCCTTACTAATTCCTTACTCATGATTCTTTCATTACAATTCATATTATGTACATTATGCGTGTAACAATTATGTTGTTATCTCTCACTAACTCACAGTCCCCCAAAGGCGCTCTGAAACTTGAGTCTTCAAAATTCTTGAATCCCCTAAGTCTCTTGCTCATTGCTCCAACGTACTCTCCAACTGAATCCAAAGCGATCTTCTAATCTCATAAAGTCCAACCTTTGCTCACCATTCATAAGTCTTCCTTGTCCGGCATACAATTGTAATTTTCACATCATAATCCTTGAAATACCCCTTCCGCAAACTTACAATCAAATGCCCATACTCATGCCCATTGACCACACACCACCAGCCCACAAACGAATATCTATCACATGTTTTGATCGCATACATATAATTCATAACAACTTACTACTATACCCTTAGTCTTCACTAATATACACATAATTCACATACATAACACATGCTCATTTAATCAGCATTTATCATGCAAAGCATTAAGTTATAAACTCCTAGCATGCTACTACACAATCAAAACATGCTATAATGAAATTATGAGTTCAAGGTCCCCTACCTCATAATCCATGCGAGTTTGATGATGAGTACATGACAGTGGCAGCGTTGAAGGTGGAATCGGCAACCAAAAGCATTGCACTGAGAGAGTTGTTATCCCGAGGATATTTAGAGATGTTGGAATTAATCTCGATAAAGTTCGACTAATTTCACTTGAATAAAAAGGTTGGGCGCACTAAGGCGGCTGAACACAAGGTCGTGCTACTAGGGATGGCAAAAGCAACCACAGAATGGGGGGTAACTAATTGGAGGTCGGCCAATGGTTTAAAACACTTTTTGGTCACAAAACGTTAAAATAGACCGCAGACTACATCCAACAGCAGCAATTCCACATTATTGAAGCCTCACTACGTAGCGGAGGGCTTAGTTGCGTACTCACGGACATAAGAGAGATAGAGGAGGGCTTTAACGGCCATATTGCCTAGTGGTGGAGTCGTTAACCTAAATTGCATGCTCAACACAAGCGTGCACAATAAAGGGGAAACCCTAGGGAAGGGTAGGTTGTCGGTGGGTTCCGAAACGACTCAGGCTGGTGAAAGCCGGATCCAACCACTCATGATTGGAATCGGCTATCGAACAACGTATGCATGTATTATCATGACCAAACCCTAAAAATAGTGGTCTTTTAGGGATTGGGGTGGTTAAACACTGAAGATGTGGGGTTTGCTAGCAGCGGTTCCCTAAAAAAACTTGAGAGCATTAAGGGTCGGAGAAGGTGGCCGACAAAGGCGGCAACATCTCTAATCGTCACCCACCACCAAATCTATTGAGTGGGTAGTTGTGCATCAAGCACGACTTACGGTGGAAGGTATGGGCATGGTAACAGTTGAGCCTTTGATGGTCCCAGACCAATGGCTGACAATGTTACTTCCCCTTAGAAGAATTGGGATTCGGGGACTCTTTCCCCGAAAGTTTTGGGTCGTGCATAATAGAAAGTGGGGGTACAGAGGTGGAATCGGGCAAGAAGTGCATGCCCTTGCTGTCATTGGGCTGGGGTAGAGCCCACGTTAGTCGGACATGTGGCCCAAGTCCGTGTAATAACAAGCTGGACTCTTTGGCTTGGGTTGGAGCGGGGCCAATCAGCGGCAGTCAGAGACGTACATAAAAGTTTAGGGGTGTCTGGTGTGTGCAGAAGAAAAGTAGAGGAGGCCAGGAGCGGTGACCCCTTGTCGTTATTGGGTCAAGCCAACATCTGCAGCTGTCTACGGCAGAACAACCGATCAGAATATTGAAGAGACCCGATTTAGCTGGGGCAACGGTGTGCTGAGTTGGGGCATCAGACACGCATTGTCGGGACATGAACAACCAAACGGGGCCGGGGGCCAGACCTGGAAGACACCGGGACCTGACAATCGCTGGATCATAGCAAGTCAAATGGATGTTAGTGCGATGCAACTTGACGTTCGACGACGGAGAATGGACACTGCCAGGGAAAAATGACATACTTTACTCCGATGCAGATCAACCAATCAAGCAAATTGAAACCGATCAGGGCATGGAGAGCCCAACCTTGATGCCTCGCCGTTGTCGGCTACAGGCAGCAACCTGGTGGTCGATCAGTGGTTGGCAGCTGACATAAAAAATAAACGATAGAAAAATCAAGGAAACATGGGACTTTTTTGGTCCCGGTTGGAATAGGGCAGAGGGGGCTGAGGGAGGTGGCGACCATGCCATCGCCAAGAATGGGGAGGGCCAAAGGCCAGTCAGCAGTGGCTGGCCACCGACAACACAGTCAGCGGCGACAACATGCTTTGAGAAAAAGAAAATAGGGGGCGGTGGAATTTTACCTCACGGCAGCATAGCAAGGGTGGGGAGGCCGAGATTGTCACGCTCGAGGTTTTCCTTACACTTAATTAAAAACTTTGCTAATATTTTATTTTGAAATACCGACATAAATCAAAAGAACCAACAAAATTCAAAATCATATGAAAATAATTTTAGTAAATTAATTCATTTTACAACAAACAAACGTTTTCAGGTGTGACCTAAAACAAAAGCATACGAATAAAACCTATCATGGCCATGGGTTTTAAAAAGAAATACATCCCAGGCCTTTCTGAGTAAAAGTTCTTCAACAATCAGTGTTCTGATTCATACACACATTGGTAGCATTTTCCCATTGATCATCAGAAGGCCTATGTCGACAACTTAGATCTTCTTCCTCCAATCTTCTAAAAACATCACGATATGGCAACAAAAATCTAACATTAGGTAAGTAGAATTCCATTGAGGGCTAACATCTAAAATCAAACCCTTCCCTACAATAATTCCCAATTCAGCTACCAACTCAGTAAACTTTTGGTGATGGGAAGGCAAAGCTTTCACATATTTCACAGATTCCCGAACACGAAGAATTATATCTGAAATATCTTTTAATCCAACATGCACAATAATGTTTAGCACATGGGCAGCACAACGTACATGGACAAGGGTACCTTCCAACAAAAAAGATCCCTTTTTAGCAAGGTCCATTACAAGATTTCTTTGAGCCACATCATTACTTGATGCATTATCTAAAGTAACACTATATACTTTGCAATCAATTTTCCACTTCACTAAAGCGGCTTTAATAGCATTATATATTGCCAATCTAGTATGAGGCAATGGAAGTCGATATAAACTAATAATTCTTTTTTGTAAATGCCAATTAGAATCAATATAATGAACAATTACACAAATATATCCAAAATTCTGATTTGAAGTCCATAAATCAGAAGTAATACTAACCCTAGAGGAAAGCTTTTGAAAAACATCCATCAATGCAGCCTTTTCTTTTATGTAACGTTTTTGACAATCATTCCTAATTGTAGTCTTTGAAACCATTTTAAAAAGAGGCTGCAAAGTTTGTGTAAAATTAATAAAATCTTCATGAGTAACAATATTAAATGGGTACTCATGTACTATTATTGCTCTTCTAAGAGCTTCCCTACTACGTTGTTGATCAAATTTAAAAGCAGATACATTACCAAAAGCAGTACTTAAGAGTGGCTATCTAGGATCTCTATTTGGTCCCATCTTACAAGAACCATTATTAATGTGTATTGCTAGATGGGTTGTACCATTTGTACTTTCTCCAACGAACCTGAACTTGAAATAATTACATATTGCTGCTTCTTGTACTCCATGTTCATCAAGAACTTTCTCAAAATATTGCCACACTTGTGACCCACCTTGAACCCGTTTTTTTTCCTACCGTGGCTACTGGATGCTCCTGATTCCGGAATAAGATGGATAAGGGGAGGTGTAGTGCCAGGGGGAATAGTAGGTGTAATGGTAGGAGTAGAACAACCGGGAGGGATGGAAGAACAACTAGGAGGGATAGAAGAATTGGTTGGAATGGAAGAACTAGGAGGGATGGAAGAATTGGTTGGGGTGGAAGAATAGGTCGGGGTGGAAAAACTGGCCATCTCTAATTCTCTATTTGTAGATAACATAACAAACTAAATATTACTAGAGAAAGAAGAATGAATTAAAGAACAGATCAGACAAGAACAAATTAAATAACAGAATAAAGATAGGAACTAACAAAGACAAATTAAATATTACTACATAAGAACCGATTAGATAATAGAACAAATGCAGGAACTAACAAATTAGATAACATAACAAATATAAGAACTAACAGATTAGATCACACAACAACTACAAGAACTAACAGATTAGATAACAAAACAAATACAAAAACTAACAGATTAGATAACAAAACAAATACAAGAATTAACAAATTAGATAAGGAACTAATAGATTAGATAATAGAACAAATACAAGAACTAATAGATTAGATAACAGAACAAATACAAGAACTAACAGAGTCAAATTAAATATACGAACTAATAGAGGCAAAGAGAACAAATTCGGTATAGAGCGAATTAGGTGATAGAACAAATTAAATAACAAAACAGATTACATAACAAAACAAATACAAGAACCAATAGAGAAATAGCAGAACTAAGATACGAACTAACAGAGGCAAAGAGAACAAATTCAGTACAGAACAAATATGGTGATAGAACGAATTAAATAACAAAACAAATTAAATAACAAAACAAATACTGGAACCAATAGAGATACTAACAGAACAAAGATGCGAACTAACATATGCAAAGAGAACAAATTCAGTACAGAACAAATTACGTGATAGAACTAATTAACAGAACAAATTAGATAACAAAAAAATATAGGAACTAACAGAGTCAAATTAAATACATGAACTAACAGAGGCAAAGAGAACAAATTTGGTACAAAACAAACTAGATGATAGAACGAATTAAATAACAAAATAAATGAGATGATAGAACTAAAAGCAACAAATTTGAGAAGAGAACCAGAGCACTGGCGAAATGGAAAGTGGTGGTCTTCCGCTGGTCCCACGAAGAGAACCAGAGTAGTCGAAGCGGAGGTCTTCCGTTGGTCCCATGAAGAGAACCAAAGCAGTCAAAGCGGAGGTTTTTTGTCAGTCCCATGAAGAGAACCAGAGCAGTCGAAGCGGAGGTCTTCCATCGGTCCCATGAAGAGAACCAGAGCAATCGAAGCAGAGGTCTTCCGTCAATCCCACAAATGGAGAGCAATCGACGAAGTGGAAAGTGGTGGAAGAAGCAGGAGAATGCAATGCAGAGTAGCGGGGAAATTTTAGGGCTGTAGAGTAGCGGAAGAAGCAGGAGATGACGGGCTGTTGGCTGCAAACCTAAATGGTCATTTTTATCCGATGCCAATACCAAACCACACAGGACCACACGATTAAAATGGCGAATGACGATGACTTAAAAAGGAACGGGCTGGAACGGGCCGGGCTGGGCCTTTAAGAATTTTTGGCCCAAGCCCGAGCCTGGCCCAAAATTTTATAAATCTTAAAATTTTAAACACGGCTGATTTATTTACTAAATTTTAAAACTTATTAGTACAAAAATTTGGGCCGGGCTTCGGGCCTGCCTATGTTTCTTGCAGCCCTAACTGCTTCCTCATGGCTAGGGAGTGGGGTCATCCCTCGACCGGGAGGATGATTTTTTTCTACGGAGTGGCTCTCTTTTGTTCGCTTAACTCGGGGGCAAGTGAACCAAAAATGTTCCGATTCAAATCAACTGAACCACTGACGCCCTCCATCTTTCGCCCTAACGGCAAACGCCCAGCCTAGGGCCATCATCGGCTTCTCCTCTGTTCCTCAGGCCTCCGGCGACGGTGACCTGACGGCGAGGGGAACTTCATCCCACTCCTTCCTCCACTGGTATCATGTTTACTTCGTTTTAATCCTTTTCTTTTTTCTGAGATTGGATGTGAATTTGTTCTAGATTTCGTTTTTGCATTTTTCTATTTTCATCAAAGGTAGATGAACGTTGGAAAGAAATGAAGTTGGGAATAGATTAGGGACGATGTACTTATGCTTACAATTTTTGTTGATTGTTTCCGCGAAGGGCTTCATGTTTTTGTCGTCTTTTTTGTATCAGAATGAAAATCGAACGTATGATATGTGTGTGTGTGGTGAGGGGGGGGTGGGGGGGGGGATTTTGTTTGGGAAATGTGCTAGGTTTTGGTTTCAGATAGCTATAACGGTTGAGATGAAGTCTAAGCCATTACGAATAGAAAAATATACCGTAATTACTAGGTTTTATGCCTTTTGAGGGTGAGTAGCCTGGCGGAAGATGATGTCTTTTTGTGATTATTACCCATTTGTGTTCACTAATGCATTTATTAATCAGACGAAATAGACTACAAATTAACTTTATTTGTCATCTAATCAGGTTTGTATTTGGACCTTGGCTGCGGTTTGTCTAATTGCAGAAGATTAAATTTTTTTTTCCGGGGGGGGGTGGGGGGTTGGGGTTTGCGGTCTGAGGGTCAAATTATTGAATTCAGTTTTGGATGCAATCTACGCCATATATCTGCTTGTGCAAAACTAATTTATAAACTCGACGCTTTGGAGTTAGAAAATCTCCAAAGTTTGTAGTGCCTAGTGGCTAAGGATTCAAATACAAAGAGTGTGGGCTAATTTAATTATTTAGGCTTTAAGGCATTTGGAAGAAAACTAATATTTAAATGATAGTGTAGTCTTCATCCAGTTTTCTGTTTGCAGGTCATTGGATTCATTTGTGTTTGCTTGGTGCTGCTACACAGCTAAATTTAGCATCACTTTCCCAGTGTTGATAAGTTCTTGTTAAGAATACTTGAATTTTGTTCTTGCAATTTTTCTGTAAGCTTCTTGTTGAGTGTTTGCGTGGAAATGCAGTCATCTAACATGGAGGATATATTTGATTCCTCCCTGAATTTAGAAGAAACCCATATTAATGAGGGGTATAATGATGGCTATGCCGATGGCTTGGTCCTTGGAAAGCAAGAAGGAAAAGAAGTGGGCCTGAAGCATGGCTTTGAAATTGGAGAAGAGCTGGGTTTTTATCGGGGTTGTGTTGATATATGGAACTCAGCCATAGAAATAAATGCTGATGCTTTCTCGGCAAGAGTACAGAAAAGCATTAAACAGATGGAAGAGATGATTAAAAAATATCCTACAATGGATCCAGAAAATGAGAGCGTCCAAGAGATTATGGATGCTTTGAGGTTGGTATTTCGGGCTGTTACAGCAACACTGGGGGTAAGATTACAGTATCAAGGCTACCCAAAATCATTGGATGTTAGGGATACAGGGTTCTGAAGGAGATTGAGTTGCATCTGTCACGGCTCAGATGTTGCTACAAAGTGTGCCCTCACAGCCACTAATTTGTATCCTCTCATGAATACAGTTAGTGGGAAACATTTGAAACACATATATGTTAGGGCTGTCTTTTGCTCTTTTGTCAGCTAATACATATTGGTTCCTCCGTATGTGGCTTCTGCTATGCTCGATCAGGGAAATATTGTTGGTTACTCAACTGGATTAAGAATATCCTACTGGTGTATTGCATGTATCAAAAGGTTGTGGGTGGTTTAGTATGGTTTATATAATCCATGTTTTTCTATGCAATGCTGATTTTGTAGATCCTATTTTCTGCTTACTGATTTATAATTGTTTCTAATTTCGTTATGTATGTAGCCAAAGTATGTAATGATCGTTAGTCTAATGTCTTGTTCATTTATGTGTGTGAGGAACAGACTAAACATGGTCTTCTGTTATTGAAATTGGATAAATTTGCTCTTCTTGACTTCAACTTCTAAGTATATATGGATAAGTAGCCTCTCCAGATTTTGTTGTGTAAATAAATATATTGCTTTTTGTTATTTGCAATAAAAAATATGCACAGATGAGATTGTAATATTTGATAGTTTTTTTTATCATGGTTATTACTGTATATCTATTCATTGGCAGCGTTTTTCATGTTCCACTTTGACAATGAGCCTAGCGTAAGGAACATATAGGAGCCCTTGATACTTTAGATTGATGGTGCACACGCTAACACGTTAGTGCCAGTATCACTAGTTTTAATATGCGCTAGCATGTGCGGCATTGATGTCATGGATGAAGGGCTCCCATGTGTTCTTTATATTGGGCTCATTGTAAAAAATGCTTCCCTATTCATGTAGGCCTCCTCTCTTTCTGGGATACTGTTTGTGACCATGTTCTTTTATCACCCAGAGTTTCAAATTAATTTAGCCATATATTCATGGAAAAAGGTTAACACAAGCCCAGGCTAGGCTCACGCACGTGAGCTTGGGCTTCATGAGCCATTGGATCTTGATCCAAGACACATTAATAGAGAGAACAGGTTGGTGATTTAAATCTAACATTCGAGTTGATTTAAGTATTAAATCTACTTACCACCTTAGTAATGTTAGCCGTTGGCTCGGGCACCTTGCATCCTCTCTTAACTACTCCTTGTAATAACTATTGAGGAACTTATGCCCTTATGGATGTTAGCATATTCTAGTGACCAACTTGGGTTTGCACAACTTTGAGGTGTTTGCGAAATTTATCCCATGGATTAATTTTAGCTCAAGATATTGCAATCTAAATTTAGCCATTTAAATACGAGACATGTATTCAGCATGTGTGACTTTTGGATGATATAACATTCTCAAATATTTAAATTAAATATTAAAATTTTAGTATTTTGTAGATGCTAGAAATATGGATGTAATAACATTCTCAAGATATTAGATGTCTTATGATCATGAGTATGAATTAGATGTCTTATGATCATGAGTATGAAAGGATGTATCAATGGTAGGATCAATGATATGATCTATGATTGCTATTACGGGTATGCTTCAATAATGTGCTCCGTAATTTTGAGATAGGTGTAAACTCTTCAATACATATTAAAAGTAATTAAAATTAGTAAAATGTTTTTATAACACTTTTGAAAAGCATTATAGAACCTTAGAGGAGGTTGTAAGAGAACTTACATATACCAATTAATAATAATATAATTTAAATAATTAAAGAATTAAATACAATAGGATATTAAATTAAAAAATATCATATGCTCCCGCTCCCTCCATCCCACATTAGTAATTTTATCTAGTTTTTCAAGATGGAGGGATGGAGCTATTAATGTAGGACAAAGGGAGTACAATAATTATCTAATTTTGATATATGTGGCCAATTGATAGTAGTATGCATTTTTAGATAACGGGCTATTTTGCTTAAAATAAATAGCATGTGTTCTACAAATTATTAGTGTAGTGCTATTATTATAATTGTATGTAAATAAAATGGGCCCTACTCCCATTAATCTCATATATAGTTTTTTTATTGAAAATAAATTAAATAAAATTATAATCATTCTACAATTAAAAGCAAGTTGGTGAATATGATAAATTTCATATTTCTTAGACTACCCTTAACTCTCTATTTGATCTTTATTAATTTCCTAGCCTTTTCTCTATATGACCTTTTATAATACTATCTCTCTATGTAATCAAATCATTTAATATTTCCCACTAATATAATTGATTTTTATTATTTTCTATATTCCTTTTAGCTATTTACGTAGTTTTTTACTATTTATAATATGGGAAAATTTTGTATGAGCTTGGGCTTATGCACGGCAGTGTGAGCCCAGCATCATAAGCCGTTGGATTGAGATCCGACGGTAGATAAATCAATTTGTCCCCGAGTAATGTCCACCATCATTTGATGGTTGATGATGCTTGTCGACATGAGCCCAAGCTCATCTAAATGAGACTTATAATACTACCCTTATCTAATATGTAATTCTAATTGATTTTTAATTAATGTTGCCCACATCTTCATAGTGTTGCACTAGAAAATCTTACCCAACTTAATTTAGATATAATCTACTTGAGATTGCCCTAGTCTAGCGTGGGTTGGGTCCTATCTTGGGTAGGGTTGGGTATAGGGAAAAAAACCACATAATTTTTAGGTTGGGTCAAATTCAACCTCTAAAATACCTAAGAATAGATTTGACCCAACTCGATTTGACATAATATTTTACATATAAATAAACACTACCCAATATTTTTTCTATTAAAAATTTGAACCAACCTTAAAAAAAATGCTTTTCAATCTGAACCAAGATTGGGTTGAATTTCATTTTGGCTTTTGTCCAGGTTTTAAAATCGACCCAACCCAAAACAAATCTCGGGTCCTAACTCAAGTAGGTCAGGACTTATCTTAGGTTGGGTCAAGTTCCTAAATCCCAGGTCCTATCTTGGGTTGGGTCGAGTTCTTAAATCTTGGCTCTTTTCTCGAGTTGGGATGAATTTAGAAATCATTGGTATTATCTCATGTTGGGTTAGGTACTGCAAGAGCCGACAAAACCCCACCCAAGATATAGTCTTAAGAGTACAATTATTCTACATTAGTGTAAACTTAATTTAATTTTTATTATATTTCATATTACCTTACTCTTCGATGTAGAGTTTATTATTTTCAATATTATCCTTATCCTATATGCAATTCCAATTGATTTGTCGATAATATATTGATTACATCTATGCTATAATCATTCTAAGTTATTGTAAATTTGATTTCATTTTAGTAATTTTGTATCAATTCAACTTTACCCTCGCAATGCAATTGCATTCGTGCTAGTAATTGATCACATGAAATCGAATGTAGTAAGTTAGGATGATAGTTGGATATTTAGGAAGTACCTAGTTTGAATTGAAAACACTTGTGTGTTTTTTTCAATTTTTTCGGATCACAAGTTAACGTGTAACGTATGTATTGACTATATGATACGATACGGTGAATACGCATAACTTGCATAAAAAAATGTGTGTATCAACCATTACTCTTATATATTCTATTGTTGACTATTGATATAAGTATGCATTGGCGAAGAAGTAGAGTGAGGTTGTCATTTTTTAGAAGATATTCCTATGGAGGAAATATGTAACACCTATCTACATACATTGCGATAACAAATTTGCTATTGGTAGGGCGCAAAATATTTTGTATAATGGTAGGTTTCAACATATTCATTGATGACACATTACCATTAAACACTTGCTTTCACATGAAATTATTTTCATCGAGTATATAAAGTCAAAAGAGAATATTGCAGATCCATTTACCAAAAGTTTTACCAAAGAGCAAGTAGAGGCATCATCCAGCAAAATGAGTTTAAAGCCTATCAGTTAATAGCCTCTATGATGACAACCTAACTAATGCAAATGGGAGATCTCAGGAATTAGGTTCGAAAGGATAACCGAATTGTGGAAGGCTTCCAAAAGAGAAGGTATTCAGTAGAACCGTTCCACCGAATTGTTTTAACACAATACTCTAGTTAATGTTGAATGTACTCATGTTCAAACAAGTAAAAAAGATCTAGATGTATCATACAAAGAATGGACGTATCCACCACATGGCTTATGGAACAGTTTCACTGGAAAAACTTTTCTTCACAAAGATCATTAAGAATATTTCATCACCAACACTGCCCACTCTTATGATGAAAATAAAAAGTGATACATGTGGTATTTTAGGCTAAGCTTTGCTTTAAATGATTTCGATGACTCAAATTTTTGAGTGGGGTATAACATGATACACTTAAGAATCACCTATATAAGTGTGAATTGAGCTGCTTCTATTTAGATTTCAAGGCTGAATATGCTATAACACTCATGAATACTAGGATGGTTCAGGAAAAAATGAACAAAAACCTTGATATATGAACTATGTTAGGAAAATATTTATGTGAAGTCTATTATCATGGTTTACACAAAACGGCCAAGTAGTTCAAGACATTGCGTTCACTGCTTGGATAGTAAATCCGACAGTTCACAAGGGAAGGTTTAAGGAAAAAAAACTACTTATCCCCATGTAATGATTTTATGCTTACTCTAGGTGTCTACAATATCATTTGTATTATGCAATTAACCAAATTTTATTCAAGTGAGGGATTGTTGGAAAATATGGTTTGAGGCCATATAATAACCCTTGATAAGTTTAGGTTAAGTGAATTAAGACCACTTAAGCTCAAAGCCATAAAAGAGTGAATGAACATTGGTTGTAGTGTTGAAATGGTTAATGCCATCCATGTCCCTTCTAATATTGGATAAAGATGTACCTTGATGTTTTAAAGGATCCTATTCGGAGGGTCTCTCCCAATACGTCTTTTCGTTGTGTGCGCATGTGTCTCATTAGGCTTTGTTTGCATCTTTCCAGTGTTTGTACATGTGTCTCCTTGGAGATTGATTGCACTCTTTCACAATCTATATATACATGCCTTTTTCATACACTCAGAAGGCAATTCACTTCCATTATGTAATAGTCTAGTTGAAGTCCAAAGGGTAGAAACATAGTGTTTCATTGTGGTTTGTTGTTGGAGTGCTTCCTCTAGCAACATCAGATTGTTTTATCCTGGAGATAGATGTTCATTTGTCCCAAAGCACATGTGGGGAGGACGAATCTATCTTAAGGAGATAGCCTCATTAGACTCATTCTCCTTCATTTCACTATTTCATTTGTAGTGTGCAGGTGTTGCAAAATAATTGTCACAAGGCAACTATGGTGAACAAGATAACAAAACATATTAAGATAGAGAAATTTTCTTGTTCTCGTTTATTGTTATGGAGTAGTTTTCTTGTTCTCGTTTATTGTTATTATTCCTTTATGTACCATTTTTCTTTTTTATACAGAAGTGATAGCTAAGAACAACAAAAACACTAACAACATTGTGACTCCAATCATAGACCTTATGCATGTGCCCCACGTCCAAGTGAACCATGGAGAGAAATTTGAGAAGTTTAGCTGGATATATTTCAAATGTTGGTAACAAAAAAATGTTGTTTTATCTAATCAAGCTAAACATGTCCAGATTTCTGACTGAAGAATGTCCAACCCTTGAACAAGATTAAAAGACAAAACAAAAAGTTGATACTATGAATGCACAAAAACATGTTGACTTTTTGTGTCACAATTATGTTCTTAATGGACTAAAAAATTTGTTGTATAATGTATAGTGCATAATGAAAACTGCCAAGGAATTATAGGATTCACTAGAAAAGAAAAAAAAACTAAAGATGTTGGCACAAAGAAATTTGTAGTTCGCAGATTTTTGGATTTAACAATGGTGGATTCTAAGGTTGTTATAAGTCAAGTCTAGGAACTCCAGGTTATTCTTTATGAAATCCATGTTGTGGGAATGGTTCTTAGTGAATCATTTCTAGTTGCAACAATTGTAGAGAAACTATTGCATTTGTCAAAATACTTCAAGAATTACTTGAAACACAAGAGGAAGGAAATGAGACTGGAGGACCTAATAGTCCATTTAAAAATTGAGGAGGACAACCACAAATCTAAAAAGAAGAGTGGTAACAATGAAATGCAAAACAAAGTCAACATGATTGATCAATCTGGTCAACAAGTGAGTAACAAGAAGCATAAACAATATTGTCAACGTAAAGGTGATTAGAAGAGATCAAAGGGCAGTGATAATGTGAAGTACAAGTTCAAGAGAATGTCACGCCCCGAGATTTTTAAACTTATTTTTAGAAATAAAATAGCGTAATTTTTTTTAAAACTATTTGTCAAACATTATACAAGGTATCTCGGGGTATGAGCCAATCGTTTTTCGAACATTTGAGTATTAAATTAGAGTAAAATAATAATCCAAGTCAAATCACATATTGAATCACATAAGGTCTTGCTCGAGTACATGTTTGAATATCTTGATCTGCACAAATATAAATAGATTGCCACTCATGTGACCTTAAAGGAAGAAGACACTAAACATGTCAATTGGCCTAGCAACATCATCATTGTCGTACATCCAAAAGCCCTAAAGTTACTTTAAACCTGCAAGGAACTTGCATCACACATATGCTAAGTATATGAGTATACCCAGTGGGATGTCTAAACATGTACTATGTAATAATTATGCATATGATTACACTACATATCGCAAAATAAGAGCTCTCATATTCAATAGAAAACATCATCATGTGCGGGATCAATTATCTTTTAATACTCTAGTCCATTCGAACATGACTCCCGGGCCAAGGAAGCGGTTCTACATAACTCCCACCCTAAGAAAGCCAGAAGACCTTAGTCAATTGTCATACCAAACCCTTTCTGTCTACATGGCTAAATATTCACTTGAGGAGCTAAGGAATTGAGGGTTCCTCCGACCTCAGATGCCAAAAGACATTAGCCTTAGGGTGCGATCCAATACAAGGATGTTCATACAAATGTACATACACCTAATCATAAATAATCATATCATCACATATATTCGCAATTCATACATCAAATAACATGCTATTAGTTTTCATAATAAAAACCTAACATTCATAGCAATATGCTAAAAATACCCAAAATCGACTTTATGTCGGTGGACTCATCGACGTGTCGACCAAGTCACCGATGATCATCGGTAACTCATCGAGGTATCGAACCCCTTGCTGACAGTGGGATGACAAAGACAACCATCCCTATCAACGCCTCACCGACGTGTAGACCTCACTGCCGGTGGCCAGTCGGTACACTGACGTGTCATTGTTCATCAATATTAGCACTTCCATCTCCTTCGTTACATTGGCAACATCATTGATGTGTCGATAGACATGTCGATGGTTAGGAAGAAATAACAGAAATTGTCTTGACTTCTCTAAATCATTCCATATCATGATATCATAATCCTCCACAAATAACCTTCCCACAATGACAAATGATGATTCTTACTATCAATTGATCATTAAACATGAGAAAAACATATCATAACATAATCATGACAAAATCTCAAAAATTATCTTTTATATGCTTTCATATCATGCAAGTAACAAAAAATATCTCATGCAATCACTACAAAACCAAAACATGGAATTGAGGTTTGTAGTCTAACATAAAATAATAATTTTTTAACATTACCATGACATGAATTCACAAAGAATCCTATTTTCATGCTTTCATATCTAATGATTTCATAATTAAATTATACATGAATATTCTATGTTAAATGATAGTGCAAGGTTAGAAATCTAACCTATTTCATGATATAGAATCTTTTTCACACGCGATGCCGACTAATCCCTATAGAAATATACTCATTCCCTTGATTTTTCTTGATTTGGAGAGCTCTTGATTTTTTCTTTCTACATTTGGAGAGATTTTTTTACAAGAAATGGAGTCTAAATGCATTAAAAGTTACTTATAAGGAAAAAGGGGACCAAATTCTAGTTTAAAACCATCAAACTAGGTGGTTTTTTAGTAAAATTGTAAAATTGCCTGAACCATTGGCAAGTCCATCGATGCATCTATGACCTCGCCGATAGTAATTCTAACTGCTCCAAGTTCCAATTTTTAAGGCTTACTTTCTCATACGAACTACAATTAGTGAGTTCTTGGTAGAGCTACGAATATATTTTTGTATACTTTGTAATTACAAAATCTTAAATCAAAACTCATACTATATAAAAAGATATAACCTTAAGAATGACCGAGGGTTAGATCTACAGACATCTGCAAGTCATGATTACACCTCAGGTCAAACTTCAAATAATCATAACTCCTTCATACAAAATCCCATTTATATATTCTTAGATTTGTTTCATAGCTATGTTTGTCTAGTTTCTATCTTTAAAGTTTCATACTTCAAACCAAATAATAAGTTATTTTACTTAAAATGACTAAAGGTCAAATTCATTGTTTTCCACATGTACTTTAAAACTTCTTTGATGTTTCATCGATCATAACTTCCTCATTGGAGCTTCGATTTGCTCACTCTTAGAAGATATACGAAGCTCTTTATGTATGCTATTTAATAATAAAATTTATATCTAAACTCCATGTATAGTGGAAGTTATTATATAAAGAAGACCTAATTGTCAAACTCACTTATATCTACGTGGTCAAGTATAAGGTATTTCAAAAATTCTCGAGTGTTATAGAAAAAATGTTATGTTTATGGCAACACTGGACATAGTGCCAAAGTTTGTGTCACGCAAAACAAAAGGACTTCACAAAGAAGAAAGTTGTTGAAGCATAAATGACACAGGTTGAGGATATCTATGTAGATGAATTAGAATTGTACTCATATGCGGTTATCTCTAAGGTCAACATGGTGACCAATGCCCAAGAGTGGTGGATAGATGCAAGGGCCGCTCGTCATTCGTGCTCCAATAGGAAGATGTTTACATCTTCTCAAACTGGTGTGGAGAGCAACTGTTCATGGGCAATTCTGCAACTTCCAAGGTTGAAGGCAAGGTAGCCCTAAAAATGACTTCCAGAAAAGAACTTACCCTGAATGAAGTATTGTATGTTCCAGAAATTCACAAGAATTTAGTGTCTGGTTCATTGCTTATCAAGCACGGATTCAAGTTAGTCTTTAAGTCTAACAAATTTGTACTCACAAAGAATTGGGTGTCTATGAGGTAAGGGTACTTATGTGAAGGCTTTTTTAGGCAAAATGCTTTGACTATTGTACCAACTTCTGTTATGAATGAGCATAAATATTCTTATTTTGTTGAGTTTTAATTTGTGGCATGCATACTTAGGACATTTAATTATGATTCTATATGTAGATTAGTTAACATGGATTATCTGCCCAAATTTAAAATTGATGTCAACAATAAATGTGAAATATGTGTTGAGTCCAAATTAACGAGAACATCCTTCCACAACATGAAGAGGAGTACTGAACCTCTAAAATTAATTCACAGTGATGTCTATGACTTGAAATTCGTGCAGACTAGAGGCGGCAAAAAGTACTTTATAGTATTCATTGATGGTTGCTCACACTATGATTATGTGTACATGCTAAGTAGCAAGGATGACGCAATTAAAAAGTTTACATTTTTAAAAAATGAGGTTGAAAATCGGCTTGGTAAGAAAATTAAGGTTTTAAAAAGTAATAGAGGGGGAGAATATGAATCACCTTTTGGTGACTTCTGTTCAAGCAATGGTATTATACACCAAACAAAGACACTATTTACCACAACAAAATGGAGTTGTTGAGCATAGAAATAGAACTTTAAAAGAGTTGATGAATGTTATTTAATAAGTTCTAGATTGCCACATAACTTGTGGGGGGAAATTGTGCTTTCTTGAATTATGTTATCAACAAATTACCTCACAAGAAGACCAATAAGACTCCCTAAGAATTGTGGAAAGGTTATAAACCTTCCAACAAATGCTTAAAGAGAATGTCTAGCTATAGCTGCAACCCTCTAGCCATCACATCATGGTCAAGGCCATGATTTGACAGCCATGGAACTACAGCTCACTAAAGCTACAATGGCTAGATTTTGCAATTCTTAAAAGTGTGGGGTGTTTGAAAAAAATAGTGATTCCTAATCCAAATAGATATTTTAGATGTGCATGTAAATATTGTATTGAGTCGAGAAATCCATTATTTTTTTAAGATATTTTCCTACAAATCGTAGTCAAGGGGAAAATTCTCTTAAGAGAGCTCATGACATTGCAAGTGACAACGACAATGACTATGATGAAAGGGATGCCAAACTTGGAAGTAGTAAACATGTTAGAATTTCAAAATTATTTGGTCCTAATTTTTTGACATACCTGTTGGAAAATTAGCCCCAAAGATTTAAAGAAGCCATGTACTCCTAAGGCACCTCTTTGGAAAGAGGCTATGAGTAGTGAAATTGTCTCCATTATATAAAATCATTAATAGTAGTTAGCAGATCTTCCACCAGGATGTAAACTTTTTGGATAAAAGTGGATATTAAAGAGGAAAATGATAGATGATAGATCAATTGATAAATACAAATATAGGTTCGTTGTCAAGGGCTACAAGCAAAAGGAAGGAGAAGGCCATTTTGATACTTATTTGCCAATATCAAGAATTACATCTATTCGAATGTTGATTATCATTGCTGCATTATACAACTTGTAGATATATCAAATGAATGTTAAGACAACATTTTTGAATGACGAATTAAAGGAGAAAATCTATATGGAATAACCCGAAGGGTGTGTGGTTTTAGGGCAAGAAAACAAAGTGTGCAAGCTTATAAAATCTCTTTATGAATTGAAATAAACACCGAAGCAATGACATGCGAAGTTTGACAAAGTCATGATGTCTGGTGGGTTTAAAATTAATGAATGTGGCAAGGGTGTCTACATCAAAGAAAGCGAGAAAAATTATGTCATAATATGCCTATATGTGGATGATGTGCTTATTCTTGGTAGCACTAATGATATCATTAAAGCAATCAAAAAAATCTTGAACAATAAGTTCGATATGAAAGATCTCTATGTTGTAGATGTTATCCTCAACATGAGGGTTACAAGAACATTTGATAGTTATGTTTTGTCTAAAAAACATGACATTGAGAAAATACTTACCAAGTTTAACTAGTATGATAGCTATCCTGCACGAACACATGCCGATGCGAATTTGCATCTTAGAAAAAACTTGAGAAAGAAGATATCTCAATTGGAGTACTCTCAAATAATAGGCAGTCTCATGTACTTGATAAATTGTACTGCACCAGACGTAACCTACTCAGTGAGAAAACTGAGTAGTTTCAATAACTAGAAGACAAAGTCAAGGTCTTTAGATATCTAAGACACACTATGAACTACGAGTTGCATTATACTCAATATCCAACAATTTTAGAGAGATACTATGATGTGAATTGGATATTTGATCCAAAAGACTCTAAATCCACAAGTGGATGTATTTTTACTATTGGTGGTGCATCAGTGTGTTGAAAATCCTCAAAACAAACATGCATAGCTAGATCTACAATGTAATATGAATTTATTACCTTCGATCTTACATGAATAGAAGTAGATTAACTTCATCATTTCTTAGAGGATATTCCAATGTTGGGGAAACCTGTGCCTCATATCTACAAATATTTGTGATAACGAATTTCCTATTAGTAGGGCACAAAATACTTGTATAATAGTAGGTCTTGACATATTCGTCGATAACAAAACACCATTAAATACTTGCTTTCACATTTCCATCAAGTACATAAGGTTAAAGGAGCATTGTGGATCTATTTACCAAAAGTTCGCAATCGTGACAACCTAACCTATGCAGATTGGAGATCCCAGGAACTAGGTTCAAAAGGACAACCAAATTGTAAAGGCTTCTAGAGATCATTAAGGAGATTTCATCTTCAACCCTATGTTGTTACGTCCAAACTAAGACTATGAAATAGTCTAGTTCAATTTTTTTTTTTACTTGTCAACTATAGTAAACAAGGTCGATCCACAGGGAAAGCCTTATGTGATAAAGAAAACTATTAAGAAGAGAATAAAATAGAGAAGGAAAGTGAAATTTATAATAAGAGACAATCAAAGAAAAAGTGCTAAGGCATCGAAAATCCATTTGTAATAAATCTCTAATGTATACTTCATTCAAATGATAACTCAATTAAGATCAAATAAAAATTTGTCTGAATCGAAGAATTTATCTTTTAAAGAACTTTGAAATAGAACAATAGTAATTGATTGTTTACTACGTGAAAGCATAAAGTATATAATCACAGGGAATTATAAGCATTCAGCGTGCCTTTCGTCAACGCTAAATCAAATAATTATATAGATTATAAGCTCTTTAAATATAAAATATCAATTTAAAATGATAAAGAACTTACTTAAATCAAAGTATCCATTAAACATCAAGTACAAGCTTCATTCCTAGCCTTAGCTTGAGAGCTTAGAAAGCCATTACAATAAAACTAAAAACAAAATTACAAAATGAGAGAAGAAAATAGGGGCAGAGAGCTCCAAAGAGGAGGGAAGGATGCCTCTATCATGTCCAAACCTCTATTTATAAGAGTAGAAGGGGTTGCTTTAAATAGGAAAGTCAAATCATATCTCTGGATTACATCCTGATTGTTTGCCTAATTGGTTGCTTCTTTAGCAATGATTAAATACTAAATCAATAAAATAAATCAATGATTTATTTAGCAAATAAGTATCTTTGAATCTTCCTTTAGTTAACCAATCATCCTCCTTGTCTTTCCTTATGTATCAATCACAATCAATGAAAAGATTCTCCATGTACTAGCATCGGGTTAGTTTACTAGATGTCAGTTTGCATGCCTAATTCATCCCATAAATCTTCGAAATTTGGAATTTCTTCTTGAAATACTAATTGTAGTGAATCGTATCAATCCGAATTATACATAAAACGATATGGTTGAAATACTAAGGCTTTGTCAATCTGTCCGAATCAGCGTCTTTTGTTATTTAGTTCTCTTGATGCAAATCTCAAATCCAACGGGTCCAAAAGGTTGTATTCGACCATTCCATCCATGTTTAGACCATTAGGAGCCCATTCTTGACTTTTAAATTGCTTTGGGTAGTTGGACTTCACTTCCTCTTCCAGTTGGATCCTATTGAAGCATGTTTAGACATGTAAACTCAATTAAGGTCCAACTAACCTATTCAAAATATAAATAACCTAAATGAGCAATGAATTAACACAAAATAGGATTACAATTCAAAATTTAAAAATATTTAATTAAACATTATTTTAGTGCATCACCCTACTCACTCTAATGATGAAAATCTCCTATGATGAAAATGAAGAAGTAATACCTGCAAAGTTTTAGGGTAAGCTTTGCTTTTAATAATTCTTATTACTCGAATTCTCAAGTGGAGATAGCAGGATACTCTTAATAAGAATCACCTATATGAGCATAAAGCTGAATATGCTATAACACTCATAAATACTAGGACAATTCAGGGAAAATGAACAAAAATTGTGAGATATCAACTCTGTTAGGAAAAGATCTGCGCGAAATCTATTGTCTTGGTTTATACAAAGGGCTGAACAATTCAAGATGTTATTAATTGATTAGATAGTAAATTCAATAGTCTTTCACAAGGGAAGGTTCAAGGCCAAAAACTACCTTTCCCCATGCAATGATTTTCTACTTACTCTTTAGTGTCTACATTATCATTTGCATCGTGCATTCAACCAAATTTCATTCATGTGGGGGATTGTTAAAAAATATGATTTGGGCCCTTATAATAATCCTTAATAAGTTTGAGTTAAGTGAATTAATACCACTTAAGCTCAAATCGATTAAAGAGTGAATGGACATTGGTTTAGTGTTAGAGGAGTTAATGCTATTCATGTCCCTTTGAATGGGATCCTATTCAAAGGGTCTTTCCTAATACATTTTTTCGTTGTGTGTGCATGTATCTCATGGGCTCTGTTTACACCCTTTCAGTGTCTGTACATGTGTCTCCTTGGAGATTGATCGTACCCTTTCACAATCTATATAAACAAATCTTTTGCAAGCACCCAGAAGGAAATTCACTTCTATTTTGCATTAGTCCAGTTGAAGTCCAAAGAATAGAGACATAGTGTTTGGCGGTGGGTTGCTGTTGGAGTGCTTCCTCCAACAACATTAGATCGTTTTATCCTAGGAGATAGACGTCTATTTATCCCAAAGCACATGTGGAGAGAACGAATTTATCTTAAGAAGATAGCCCCACTAGACTCGATCTCTTTCATTTCATTACTTTGTTTGTAGCACACAGGTGCAACAAAAGAATCGTCGCAAGGCAGCCGTGGTGATATCTAACAATACATACATACATATGGCCCTCCATTATCATGAGTCAATAGTTCAATTTTCTATCTCTACTAACAAACTCCAAACAATAAAACACTAAGCCTATTTTTAAGTTCCCTACAAGGATAGCTTATTGACTTTTCATTTAACATATCATGAAGGTAACCAAACTTCAGCTCCTAGAATCGACCTCGAACATACATATACTAAAAATCGAAGAACTGAATGGAATTATAGTTCACAATCAAATATCAAATTCAATCAACTTCTAGTTGTTTGAGCATGTCAACTTGAAATAGATGAAGTGTGTGGATTAGAAAACAAAAATAAATTATAATCACTTCATTTTGGTTTCCTAATCCAAACTCTTATTATAAGAACATGCCCAATACTTACTTACTTTACTAACTATAATTTGAAAATATTGTGAAGAGGATAAATGCCTAGTTTGAAACACAGCTGAAACCTCATAGACAGGTCCACCATGCTAGATAATGTCCAATTTTTTTTTTGAAACCTGCATGTGATCTTTTATTTAAGCATTTAGTTAACAAGTGCTTCAACCTCAGATTGAAATATGACAACGACTGGTAATGTCCAACTCACTGCAATCAACAACTTAAAGAAATTGAGGGTTGTAATGTCCCTAATTTTTCTATGATTTTTTGTGATTTTCCTGCTATTTTTATGATAATTTTCGATGGGAAAATATGATGCTTCGGCATATTTGTATTTCAGTATTTGACCTCAATATTATACCCGTATAGTTGGGTGTGGGGCTTAGTCGAAGGCCGCGGACCTCAACACGCACTTTCGGCGCAAATTTTAGATGTACAACGCATAAACAGGAGGTTAACACGTGTTGAGGACATAAAGGAAAAAATATATAAATATGAAATCCGTCGACTGGATTCCAGAAGCTCCAGGATGTTTTGACGTCCAGTATGAATGAAAACCCAAGAGAGTTTCTGATCGCTCCATCGTGCCTCCTCCGTCATCGGATTCCATTGGTTCTTGTTGGGATCCACTTTGCTTTACCGCCATGAGTCTGTTGGTACATGCTAGGGCTGCCGCCATGTCCTCTTTGCTCCTCCATGGGGTACTGTTCTTTTTCTTGGTTTTTCTCACCTTGCAAATTCGTTTTTGGGCCATAGGAGGGCGATTTTGCTGCTGTTTACGACTGCCCTCAACTAGACTTATCTTTGTTTGGTTGCCAGGAACCCATAGGTGCTAGCCAGGGCTACTGCCATGCTTTCCTTGCTCCTTTGTGAGATGCCAAACTTTTCCTTGTTTTTTTTTTCTCTTCTCACTGTCCAGATTGTTTTTAAAACGTCAGTGTGTTTTCGCTCGTCGTCCGGCCACTGGACGGACTCTGTCCAACCTACCTCAATCTGGTGTTGGTTGGGGGTTTCCGTTTTCGACCCTGCTTCGCCCCTATTTCCATGTTCCGCCCTTATGCCTCAATTTGGGTCTTACCGGTATGACCCTTCATGGCCATTTTGCCATTATGATGCTTCCGATCACTGATTGGCCTTGGCTAGCCTTGGTGTTGGCCTTGTTTCACCATGGTCTTTGCCCATCACTGCTTGACCTCCAGTCACCCTTCGCCCTTTTACGTGTGAGATGCACAACCACCCACACCATTGGTTTTGGGTGTGGGTGGCGATTGAAGATGTTGTTACCGTTTCAATAGACCACCACCTCCCGACCCTAGCTCAGTTGCCCTATTGTGAGCCTTGGGCTGCCACCATCCAACCCATCTCCCCCTAGAGTGACCCTTTTAAACTGTGTGTGCATGTGGCCACGCGTGCATTTTAGGGTTTAGGCACCGCATTTGTGCCGCCCGACCGTCGGCTAGCTTCGACATAGACTGGATTGACTATCAAAGCCCTCCTCAGCTCTCCTTTGTCCTCGAGCATCGCCCCATGCCCTCCACCCTTTTGTGGGTCCTCGATGACGTGAAATTGTAGCTGTTGGGTGTTGTCCACAGCCAATTTCGACATCTTGCGGCCAACCGAGTACTTCTTAGTCGCCGGCCAAACTTCAGTGAGTACACCTCGACTTCCGGTTGCACCTGCCCCTCATTGGCATGACCTTTCTCCCGGCCGCCCCTAGTGTGCCGCCGTGGATCACAGATTTTTTTGCATTGATTTGTGTTACCCTGTTTGGGTGTGAGTACTTTCGGTGCTTCCTAAACCCTCAGGACAATAGCTTTCTCAACTTGGCAATGCTTTTGGCAGCCAACTCCGTTGCTGACACCACCACTGTCGTGTGCTCGCCATCATACGTCATGATTATGAGGTAGGGGAGCTTTGAACTTGTAATTTCATGATATCATGCTTTGAATGAGTAGCAACATACTAGGATTGTATGAATCAATGTTTTGGATATTAAATCAAGATCTGTTTGCATGATGTAAGGGGATAAATTATGCTATGTTGAAATGCATATGACATGCATGTGGGCTATAAGTATGTGCTAGTGATGGCTAGTGAGTATGTTTCTATGTATGTGGATTGTGTGTGCACTAGTATGGCTAGTGAGTATGTTGGTAAGCTATGTATGAAATTGTGTCTATTAAAGTATGTATGATGGCTATATGCCTGTGCGATGGATAGGTGTATGCATGTGTGTGGGCAGAAGTATGGGCGATGGACGATAAGAGGCAACAAAGGGTTTGGTATGGAGTTTAATGTAGATGTATAAGTGTATGACAGAAGACAGAGGATGTAAGTTTGATGGGCGAGGATTGGAATGGATCGGTTTGGATTAGAGCGTATGTTGGGGAATTGTTAGACAATAAGAGTGTTGCATAATTGTACAAGCATAACATATAAATTATGAAGTGAAAAGTAAGCATAATAAGTGAGGTATAAGTAAGAGGGTGATAACTAGGGTTGGCTATGAGGAGATCAGTTTGATGACTTCCAAGTAAGATGTTTTGGCCATAAGGTGGATGATGGAGATTGTATGAATATGTAAGATTTTGGTGTACGGTGAGTTATAATCATGAGATGGATGGGTTAAGTGAAGTCTACTGCCCTTACGAATTGGGGATTCAGATCGGGCTCAGCTTCGGTTTGATTAGTGGAGCACTGTTTGTTTGAGCGAATTGTGGCATTAACTTACTTAATTCAAACTTAAATTATAAGCAAAGCTAATGATAGCATTGTGAGTTTGAGACCTGAGGGTTCGACATATTAAGTTCCGTGTTTGAGCTAGCTAATAATGAGTCAGCTGAGCATTTCTCATGTCTTACCATGGTGTTTATCCTGCTAGATGTTCCCTATGTGCTATATTGAACCTCAGACGTCTGATGCTCTATTGAGAATGATGTATGATTTCGATTTGGTCTGTGTGTTGTATTAAGCATAGATGTTTGATACTTTATTGAGAGCACTATATGATTCTGCCCAAGAGTGGCACTGTATAATTCTGCCTAAGAGTGACATTGTATGATTTATGCCCAAGAGTGGCACTGGCACTATATGACCCCTAAAGTGTGGGTAATTGTATGACCCCGTATGTGTGGGTGTTTATGTTTGATCACTCAGGTAAGTAGTATCATGGAACTACTCTTACCTGTTTGATCCTGTGCCCCATAAGCATTAGTGTATCTTGCCTTCAGAAAAGTCCATGGCGTCTAGTCACTCCCCGGAGGTTAAGGTGATGCCCCAGTGACATTCTTTTCCATTTTGACGCTGGAGCTTATTAGTTTTAATGAGCTTTAGTGGTTGATAGACTATATGAGTGAGTATGTATGTTTCTAAGTTAGTATATGATTCTTAGTAAGGTTGTAAGAGTATGATTTTGAGTAAGACTGTAAGAGTATGATTTTGAGTAAAACTATAAGAGTATGATTCTGAGCACGAATGTAAGAGTATGATTCTGAGCAAGACCGTAGGAGTATGATTATGAGCAAGAATGTAAGTGTATGTTTAAGAGTATGATTGTATGAGTAAGGTCAGACAAGTATGTGTAAGTTGTATTAGTAAGCGTACGATTCTACGAGTAAGTTTGTAAGACTCTGATTAAGAGTGTATGTGAAAGTAGGTTTGATGGTATGCATTTAGCATGATTGTATGCGTATGTACATGATTATTATATGCTTGTCTACTTCATGTTTGAGTTGCATGAATGCATCTATGTATGGACTTATTGAGTTCGCTCTTTAGAACTCCCCTATTGGGTATTTTTCTACTGTGTATGAACATACTCATTTACCATATTATTTAGTCCCGTTGTTTGGGAGACTTTTGCAGGTTTGTGGCGGAGAGCTCCTCAAGATGTATGCTCGTTTCAGTGATGGATTAATTCCCTTTGACTCAAGTATATCTTTGACTTACTACGAGTATTATTTTGTTCCACGATATGATGTATTGGGTGAGATGAGAAGTAAAGTATTTATGCTTTCTGGACATGTAATTTGAATTAGACTGTGGATTGTTATGGGACTTGCACTCAGGGTTGCCTGGGAGAGATTTGTATTTAAAGTCTATGATCATAACAATTTATTCGTACGTTTGTTTTCGAGTAGCGCCTGAGGATGTTTGGTTTGGTCGTACGATTTTGATTGAATGAGTAAAAATTTATATGGGAAAAACTGATGTGTGATGTTTTAAATTATAAAACTACTTTCACAGGTTTCGTATTTGTCATTTTCCCCAATTTACAATCGTTATATTACAAAACAAATTCTTAAATTTTAAAAAAAATGTGATGAAAAATCTTGGGCATTACAAGGGCACCTTAACAGAGGACAAATCTATAATTATTAGTATTATTTTTTGTAATTATAATTATTTTTGGGTTCAACCCAACATAAATCAAGTTCGACCCGGTAAATCAATATTTAATTG
Source organism: Saururus chinensis (assembly GCA_035235625.1). Lineage (NCBI taxonomy): Eukaryota > Viridiplantae > Streptophyta > Magnoliopsida > Piperales > Saururaceae > Saururus > Saururus chinensis. Next base: position 28,102,133 of record CP141141.1, read on the forward strand.
GTAAATGACCCGATATGGAAAACTTGCTGGTCCAATCAAACCCAGATCAATATGCCGAGTCAGGTCAGTTTTTAAAACACTGATTCAACATAGTGGGTTGTATTCTTCTTTCGGAAGAATTTCTAGAAGTGTAGACCTAAATGTGAATTTTTTATCTGTCCCATACGAATTGTCTGCTTATTGATCGAAATTTGAAAGATGATCAAGGAAAATTCTTTCGTAATTAATTTCACGGGTGTTGACTTGGTTTTGGCATGGATGCAGTTGTTTTTTTTCTTTCCGATCTTCAGTTCATTAGCTTTTGGCCCACTATTTTTTTTTTTATGTATCTCAAAATGAATAGATAGTTCATAGGAGAAAACTATCTCCTCCAGGCTGTGAGTTTGTATCAGTTACAGGTGTGCAAGTGTACTATGGTATACCACATGTTTGATAGATTTTTCCACTGAATTGTGTGCCTTAGAAAGCTAGTATTTTTCCTGGTATGCCACATGTGTGTTGATGAGAGGGGGATGAATGGGGTGTTCAGTGTTTTCATGCTAACCCAGGCCAACTCTGGGTGACCCGCCGGTTGAAATGAGTTGACCCGACTTGGCTAATAATATGAAAAAAACTACTTCCTCTTAAGGGCGTAAATAGACAGACGCATATAAGGTATGTCTATAACTGTCTATTTTTCTATTTATATATTTGCATGTGTCTATGACGAACACAAATAAAAATGGACGAACATAAACAAAATGAAGGTGATAGTTTGAAGTAGACTACTTAATTTTCAAAATAAGAGTGTTTGATAAAAAAAAATATTATAGCTATAGTGGGATAGTCTTACGAGAGTATGACATATATTTTTGATAATTTTTTTTAAAACTATGTAACGTAGGTAATAAGCTAGTAATTTAATATTAATTATTAATAATAATAAATATATAATTGATGAACGCATATTGTTACAAACAAAAGCACACCATTTACACCCCTACATTCCCTCCATAGTCTCCACGATGTTTTCTCCTTTCTCCTCTACAAATCCTGTCATATGCGGCTTCTTCTTTATAGGGCCCGCCATTTATCACTGACAGTACTGTCCCACTGGCTGCCTCAGCTCTATTCTGGCCTCTTCTGTGAAATATTCCTCTCTGCATTACCCTCATTCATAAGTACTACATCGACAATCTCGCCACTCCCTCTCTGGCTTGATGATTTAAAGTAACAAGTAGAATAATTTGGGTGGTAAAACTCAAAAGAGAGCATTGGAAGAAAGATCAAGGACTTGCAACTTATCTAAAGCAGCTAGCATCACAAAGAAGAACACAATTGACAAACATTAATCCATTCTCTCACATTTTTTGCTTTTTATTTTCTATCTTTTTTTTTTAGCCTATATATCATTAGAATTGGTTTTATTAACTATGCTCTAGTAAAGTCGACATTTTTTAAAGAGTATAAAAAATTTGTAGGTATGCTAGCCAGTTCATATCGAGTTCAATTATTTATCAACATAATACATGTTAGGGGAAGAAACAAATGCATAATTAAAACAAGATGCGAATGTCATAAGAGAACACAAAAAATTTAAGGTGGTCTAGCTTGTACTAGCCTCCACCCATCATACATAAATTCACTATGTCATTAGGAGAATAGTACAAAAGAAGAATATTACACCATAGAGCACTTAAATAATCTCAACTTCAAAAGCTTGTGCTTTTATAAAGCTTCAACTATAGCCACTATGCTTCTAAGATCCCTTAAATATTCCAAGCAATGTGCAAACTTGAATAAGGATATTTGGGGAAGGAAATCCCATAGAGGGCAATACGGAAAAGTCTAAATCAGGTAAGACTGCATTTTTGTTATATGGTCAATCAATTCCCTCGCATGACAATTGATTGCCCGCATCTAGAGATCGATCGCTATACGTCTTGGTGAATTGTCATGTATTTCCAATTCATGGGGTGATAAATTTGTCTGGCCTAGTGATCAAGCTCCTAAAGCATGTCCCTCAATCACCATAGTGACAACCATATGGATCGATCACCCATGTCTGCGATCGATCGATGCCCTTTTAGGTTTCGGTCTCGTGCTCCAGTACTTCTGTCAATTGATTGACCTATGACGGCAATTGATAGACCTAGACATACTTTCATTCTTTTTACAATCTCCCACTTAGAAGACTGATTGAACTTCACCTTCTTCTAAATAATCTCCCACTTAAAGTCAATAGTCTTCAATACATTCTCTTGTATAAAATAGAGTAACTTTATGTGACAAACATCATTCTTCAATCATTGAAGACCAATCAAAGATGAACATGTACTCAACTTCTTCCTTAGCTTGTTGATTTACTTATTGTGCATAACCTTCTTCCCTTTGGGCAACCTATCATGTTCCCAAATCATGTTTAAAGCCAATGATTCTATCTCGTCAGCCATGACATAATCCCACTCAAGATGAGTAGCTCTCCCGAGATGTTGACTCCATTTTGTGATCTATCCCACTCAGCATGAGTGCTCACCCGAGATGCATCATCAAAATTTTTAGGCTCACCATTAGTTGTTAAAAACAAATAGTTAATACTAGGTGACCAAGGTATATTCTGTATATGCTATCTGGTGGATGCCCATCAAAGGGGTGTTTGAAGTCATGTCTAAGAGGTAGAAGCCTAATTCTCTTCAGCTATAACTTGAGTGTCATCCTAAGATGAATCACCATAAAAAACTTGAGTTCCACCATTGTGAACATGAGACGTTGAACCACTTCTATCATATTTCTCAATTTCTTCATTGTGAGCCTTGAAAGTTAAAACCACCTCCATCAACTTCCTCAAGTTCTACAAATTCTTTACCAACCTCCTTCCTCTTTTGTAGGACTTGTTTATCTTTATAAAGATCTGACTCATTAAATACCACATCAATGATCCTCACCACCTTCTGTTGTGCAGGATCCCACAACTTGTAACCATATCCATCACCACTATAGCCTATGAAATAATACTTGGAAGACTTAACATCCGGCTTCCCTTTATTCTCTGGCTCAACTTGTGTTGTTACGTCCAAACCAATTAGTCTAGTTTAGATTTCTTTTTTTACTTGTCAACTATAGTAAACAAGGTCGATCCACAGGGAAAGCCTTGTGTAGCAAAGAAAACTATTACGAAGAGAACAGAAAAGAGAAAGAAGTTGAAATAGAGAATAAGAGACAATCAAAGAGAAAGTGCTAAGGCATCGGAAATCCACTTGTAATAAATCTCTAATGTATATTTGATTCAAATGATAACTCAATTAAGATCAAATGAAAATTCGTCTCAATCGGAAAATTTATCTTTTAAAGAACTTTGAAATAGAACAATAGTAATTGATTGTTTACTACGTGAAAGTATTAAGTGTATAATCACAGGGAATTATAAGCATTCCGCGTGCCTTTCGTCAACGCTGAATCAAATAATTATATAGATTATAAACTCCTTAAATATGAAACATCAATTTAAAACTATAAAGAACTTACTTGAATCAAAGCATCCATTAAACATCAAGTACAAGCTTCATTCCTAGCCTTAGCTTGAGAGCTTTAGAAAGCCATTACAATAAAACTAAAAAAACAAAATTAGAAAATGAGAGAAGAAAATAGGAGAAGAGAGCTCCAAAGAGGAGAGAGTGATCCATCTATCACGTCCACCCCTCTATTTATAGGAGTAGAAGGGGTTGCTTCAAAGAGGAAAATGAAATTATATCTCTAGATTACATCCTGATTGATTATCTGATTGGACCTATAAATCTTCGGAATTTGAAATTTCTTCCTGAAATAGAACTTGTAGCCACGGAAGTCTTCTTTCCATTGCCACCAGAATCATATCAATCTGATTTCTACATAAAAAGATATGATTGAAATACTAAGGCTGTGTCAATCTGCCTAAATCAGCTTCTTTCATCATTTAGTTCTATTCATACAAATCTCAAATTAAACGGGTCCACAAGGTTGTGTTCGACCATTCCATGCATGTTTAGACCATCAGGAGCCCATTCTTGACTTTTAAATAGCTTTGGGTAGTTGGGCTTAACTTCCTCTTCCAATTGGATCCTGTTAAAGCCTATTTAGACATATAAATTCAATTAAGGTCCAACTAACTTATTCAAAACATAAATAGCCCAATAGCAATGAATTAACATAAAATAGGATTGCAATTCAAAATTTGAAAACATTTTATTCAACATTATTTCAGTGCATCAACTTGCACATAAGCTGCACATCCGAACCCCCATAAATAGTCATATATCACCTCTTTCTTTGTCTATGCCTCTTCTTGAATCCCAACCATCCAAGGAGTAAGATGGGGATTTGTTAATCAAGTACACCATAGTGTCAACTACATCTACCCAAAACTACTCCCAACATGCCCCAAGATAATCTTGTTCATCAGCTATGCCACACCATTCTATTTGGGCTTTCTGGGTATAGTCACGAGTCTCCTAATTCTATTCTTATCACAAAAGCATTAGAACTCCCTACCACATAACTCACCCTCATATCAAATTTTAAACATTTAAGTCTCAATCCAGTCTCATGTTCAACATGACCTTCCACTTCACAAAGATATCAAATTTATTCTTTATAAAGTAAACCCATAACATCCTGGATGCATCATCAATGAAAGTGACAAAATAAAAGACATTACCATGAGAAGATACCTAACATGGACCCATGCTGCACCAACTCTAGCTGTTCTGATTTTCTCTCAAGAACTACCTTGGTGGAAGAAACAATTTTTTTCTTATGAAAGACATACTTCATAGAACCCAAAGTCAATATCCTACAACCCCTAGAGTTTCCCCTTATTCTTCACAACTGTCATAACCTTCTCACTCATGTGCCCAAGGCGCATGTGCTGTACGATCGAGTCACCACCTAATGATGCAACTATAATGGATTTCTGCCAATTTGAAGACAAACAATGTCCCCAATTTCTTCCCCTTGGCCAAGACCATAGCCCCTCTAGTTATTGTTTATGTGTCACCCATAAAACTAGTGGCTATGCCACACTCAAACAATTGACTAATAGATATTAAATTCCTTGTCAAGTAAGGCACATGCCTAATATCTTCGAGCAATAATATTGTCTCATTGTCTTGTACAATGTTTACATCACCTTTACCAATGATATCACAAGCATCATTATCCCCCAAATAAATCTTCCTAAAATCACTATTCACATAATTATTAAATAACTCCCTTTTGGAAGTAGCATGAAATGAAGTACTAGAATAAATAACCCATAATTCACTACGGGATTCATGTGATATCAACATGCATTCAAAATCATAGTCCTTAGTAAGATTGATTGTATTTTTACCTCCTTGTTCATCTTTCTTTGGGGCCATGCAGTCCTTCTTCATATGCCCCCTTTAACTGCAATTCCAACACTCACCATCGCCCTCGTCGTGGCGAGATCTAGATTTTCCCTGTCTAGATTCACCATGACTATTACATGATTTTTCCATTCCTTCGCGTGGACCTCTATCATCGGTGCTCAATGTCAAACCATAGGATGAAGACTCATTGCTCTTCCTCCTTATTTCCTCTATCAAGAGTAGTCCGGTAATTTCATCAAGCTGTAAATTTTTTTTTACCGAATGAACTACTAAAACCAATTACTAATGGTTTTCAACTCTTCGGCTAGGAATTAAGCATAGCAATAGATTTCACATCCTCATCAAAAGAAACATCTACAACCTCTAATTGATTCATGAGATTATTAAAATGGTAGAGATGAGAGGGAACAAACTCATCCTCACCCATTTTCCGTTCAAACATCTCCTTAACCAAATAAGCTTTGTTTGTAGCAGTCGACATCTCATATTAATGTTTTAATGCATTGAACAAAGCACTTGTAAAAGTCACCTTGGAAATCTTGAAGTGACTTGCGCCGTCAGAGCAAGGTGCACAATGCCAAGAGCCTTTCGATCTAGAATTCTCCAATCTTCTTTAGACATCTTGTCTGGTTTCAACCCTCCTATGGGCTCCCACAAGTCCTTTTAATTGAGATGGTCTTCAATTTGCATGTGTGAAGTTTGCATAATTGAACTTCTCAATTTTCAATTTTCCTCCGTCTGCCATTGTTGAACTCAACCCTCGGCTACGGGTTGTTAGGGGAAGAAACAACACATAACAACAACAAGATGTGAATGTCACAAGAGAACACACAAGATTTTAAGGTGATCTATCTTGCACTAACCTCCACCCATCACACACAAATGCACTATTTAATTAGGAGAACAATACAAAGGAGAAAATTATAACATAGAGCACTCAAATCTTATCAACTCTCAAAAGTGTGTGCTTTTACAAAGCTTCAACCATTGCCCTTAGGGTTCTAAGTAGCTTAAATACACCAAGCAATGCGCAATCTTGAATAAGACTATTTAAGGAAGGAAATCTAGGAGTAGCCAATCTGGAAGTCTCCAAATTGGGTAAAATCGTATTTCTGTTATACGGCCAATCGATCGCCCGCACATGGTAATCGATAAGCATGCGTATCAGTGAACTATCGTGCATTTCAAATATCGGTCAAGCCTAGTGATTGATCGCCCAAAGCCTCTGCCTCAATCAGCATAGCGACAACCATCTGGATCGATTGCCCATGTTTGCAATCGATAGGTGTCATTATTGGTTTGAGTCTTGTGCTCTAGTACCTTTGCCAATCAATTGTGTGCTGCCAATTTATCGGCTCGAATAGTCTTCCATGCTTTTCATAACATAGGCTGACATTGGTTCATGCTGAATTGCATATATTGATTTATATTTATGGGGCAACTTCCTTTAAAATTTTACAACAAATTAGTTAGAGAGAGGTAAGATAGTTGAATAGGTCCATGCCGATGTCAGATGATGAATGAGTATTACATAAATGATCGTTTATAATTAAACCCTTTGCAAGTGTACAAGGTAATTGTACTAGGATGAGTATTTAAGGGTTGTCGAACCTCAGGGACGGATGAATAATTACTAAATATAAAAAGGAATTTACTGATTGAAAACTAAAAAGAACATAAACTTTAATTAAGTAAAAGAAAAGAAAACAACTAGTTTAAAAAGTAAAAGATTAATGTGATGGAATTTACTTAGGAAATCGAATCCACTATAGAACCATAACAATTCCTTAACTTTTAATCTAAATCTAGTGTGAATATGAACAAGTATTCTCAGCTACAAGCTAGAATTACTTCAAAAAGAATCATTAATTAATTTCCATGGCATGAACTATCTTCGACAATAGCACGAATCATCTACACTAAATAGCTATAGGCATGACCCGTCTAATCTTAGTATAACTCATCCAAGTCCTTAATTATCTGAACATTAAAACTATTGTATGACCATCTCATCTAAATCACAGAAATTAGAAGCAAATATCAAAACCACATCAATCTATCATCTACAAGACAATAAATCAACATAGAATTGAATAAACATTAAAAGCTCTTCCATTAAAAGGAAATCCTTATCATACAATTGTCATAATTCACAACTGAGATCTAAATTAAAAAGAAAAGAAACTGAAACTTATCTATAGTTTCATCAACTCCTAAGTAAAACAATAGCCTAGCCTTCCATTGTAGAAGAAAGCACTTGAATCTCCATTGAAAGCTTTGGCTTTTTCTCCATCTTCTTCTTCCTTCTTCTCTTCAGAAAATCTCCTTGTTAACCTTCAATTTCGTGTCAAATATGTCTTTTTATAGGCATTAGATCCGTAAGAAAAGAGTTGTATATGAGAAGGACTCAAAATTGGGTGAAATAAGGAATCTGAACGTTATGCCGATTGATCGCCATGCATTACCGTTCGAACGCTTAAACTGAATTCTCTTCAAATTTACGTGTAACCGATCGATCGGTAAGTGAGGCCGTTCGAACGCCAATGAAGAATCTGCAAAATAAGCCAATTTAATTCAAAACATCATGGAAGTTTTTTCTAACCTAATTAAATTTAATATATAATAATTTAACCTATATTAACACTTAAATGAGACTAGAAAATAGAATAATTAAGGGTAAAATAACGTATAAATTATACTTATCAAATACCCCTAAACCTATATTTTGCTAGTCCTCGAGCAAAACAAAACAAAACAACTAATCTAAAATAAATAAATAAATAAATAAATGCCACTTTCGTAGGGAATCACGATTGCATTTAGCGTATGCAACAAGCCTTTAAACCCCTAGGTGTCCCTAGTTGGACGAGTTGTGTCTCGTGAGGGTTTGCAGCAATGATACCCACAAACATCTAAACCTAATAAAAGAAATAAAACAAAACAAGAAAACAAAAATCCTAAAAACAATCTTCTCTTAAAAACACAACTATTTTTAAAAAGAACCAACCATAAATACTTGACACAAGTAAATAATATCGATCTGATCACTTTCAAGTAAGGAATCATCCATTCTATAACCTCATCTTAGAAATAATTGTGCAACTACATATATACATTTCAAAAACATAAAGTGTAGAAACTTTGTAGTCATACAATTTTACTCTCTATTAACAAACATATCTTATGTGACCCATTAACCAAGCTCATTAAAGTTCACTAACTCAAAAATATAGCAATGACAATCTTTCATATTTAACATCTCATAATAAAACCTCATGTAATAGCCTTCAAATTTTAATTAAATTCAGGGAATAAGAACATAATATACCTCAAAATATGACTTGTGCAATACTTAGTTCTATTAAGCTTTCTAAATAGTCCATGTAGCAAGCGTTAGGCCAGTGTCCCTAATCCAGTTGGCTCAAGGCACTAGGTGTTGAAACACCCCTTAGGCTTAATAACTCGAACTATAAAGGCTACAAAACCAAGTAAGTCATAAAAGAATTTATCTCAACTTTTCACCTTTTTACGCGATCCCTTATACTTGCCTAGGCACAAGGTCCGGTTACTCAGTGAAAAGAGAAACAAACCTTTACTTCTTTTTTTTTTCATTTTTTTTTCAATCTATCTATCTTTTTTTTCAACTTTTTTTTTTCATTCTTTTTTCATAATCTTTTTTCATTCTTTTTTTTTTTTTACACACTTATCCCATTTTTTTCAAATAATAGCCAAGCATAAAGATCTATCATAAAACATTAAAAATTACTTAATTGCCAAGTTTTTAAAAATATGCCTAGTTAAAGATATCCCACTAAGATTACAAGTAATAAATCATAAAATTATAATACTACAAGTTTCAAGTGTGTGAATTGTGATTTAAAAATATTAGCACAATTACCCAAGATAAAGAAAATAAAACAGAACTTACTCACTTAATCATTTTCATCACTTAATTAATTACTTGAACTTTCTTCATGAAATTGATCTCTTTAAAAACAGGCATATGCTTTTAAAAGAAAATAAACAATAAAAACCACATAAAAGAAAATAAAAACAAAAGAAGATCGAAAAAAATACTCTAAAACATCCTAAAAGAAAAATAAGAAAGAAAAATATTTTTCTACACCCCCAAACCTAAACTGAACATTGTCCTCAATGTAAAAAAAATATATACTACAATGACAAGAATAAGTAAGAGAGGGAAAGAAAGAATGTATATCACCTGAATGCAGAACTAATCCACTAATCTGAAAATGAAGTACATATGATTGAGAAAACATGAGAAACATACATATCAAGAGCAATTTCCCAAACCTAAAATACCAAGCTCATAGAAAAGAGATAACAAAATAAAAATAAAAAACAAAGAAAATAAGAAAAGAGAAAAGTAGCCCCTGCATAGCTAAATATGAAAATCATCTGCATCAGTAGAACTCTAATCACTATCATTCGCATCTGCCGGAGCTGATTGGCTACGAATCAAATCAGCCAATCCCTAGATCAGTCCCCTCATCTCAGTCATCTGAGCATCTATATGTGTAGTAAGCCTCGTCTGAAGCTGTGCCTGAGAAGAATCAATATGTGCTCTAAGACGATGCTCCATCTCAAGGAAAGAGTCAGTAGCATGTGCTGGAAGGTGCTGCTCAGCTACAACATCTGGTACACCCTCTCTGGCTGGCTCCTCCTCATTCTCCTCATCTAATGCTGGTGGAGGAGGACAATGTGTAATCATACGGTTTAAGGTCGCCTAGGAAATAACCCCTAAACCTCGGCTCGTGGGTGCATAGGAAGGAAAATCCAACTGAAAGTGAACAAAAATCCGCTCCAAAAGGAAAGGAAAAGCTAATCGAGCATCCACTGGTCCAGAGACTATATCTGCCATCCGTGCGAAGACAAAGGAGGGAAAATCGATGTGAATCCGCTCTGCACGACCTAGAACATAAAGAAGGCGAGCTAAGGTGTAGTCAACCTTCTCATGACGGCGGAACCATATGTCATACTCCAATATCAGATGTGCAAAACGATAGTCCCGTGTCATGAGAGAAGCTGGCAATCCATATGTGAGGGATGGGCCTTGCTCCTGCCCGATAAGAGTTCCCGTGATAGTATACTCATCAGGAAAATCGAAATGAGCAAAAGACGGATAGGTGAAACTGGAGCGCGTGAGACCCATCACTGAAGCTATGAGATCTGGTGTGACAGTGATCGTAATACCTCCAATGGTGCTGACAATATATCCACTCTTATTAAGAAAAGCGGATGCATAAAAAGATCGGACCTGCTCATGATGTACGCGAGCATCAGGGGCGGCAATCTCTGAGAAAAATAAACGCCAATCATCTCGCTCCATAAGCCATGACTGGGCAACAGTAATGGTGGTGACAAACTCCACCTGTCGCTCATAACAAATAGCACAAAGAGGTCGATCAACAGCGGCGGTCATGGAAGATGAAGCACGCGAAGTGGAGGGGGCGCCCTTCCTCTTCTTCGGAGCTTTAGAACGAGAACTGTGCTCCATAGGTCTGCAAAAAGCTCAAACAGAAGTGCTAACAAAGATGGTGAAGCGACTAAAAGTAAGGAAAAAAAAATTTTGTACAGCCCAATAACGTCAAATTATGAAAATACCCTTGTAAAAAAATTTATCAGAAATGTCCCAAAGTAAAGTATGATATGTACAAGTAAAAATTGAGCATTTTTCATCAAGCAAGTACATATAAATTGGTTCATTAAAGCATCAAAAATTAAAATTTTTGACAAAAATAGTGCGGATTGAAAAATCCGAAATCTATCATAATTTGTGCAGTAATCAGTCAATCAAACTGAACCAAATCATCAACATAAGATATACAAGATGTTTATAACAAATTTCCACAACAAATTACACCTGATTTGGTCAAAAATTGAATGAAATTTTCAAAAATTGAATTTGGGACTTACCGGTGAAATAGAGGGCGATTCGGCTCAAATGGACTCCGGAAATGGATTCTACACGAAAAATCGGAGAGGAGGGATGATTTTTGGAAAAAAAAATGCTTGCTAGACAAGGTACGGAAGACGGCGGAGGAAAAACAATGGCGCGCGGCGGAGGAAACACGGCGGAACCAAACTGGCCGGCGCGCGTTGAAAGAGACGACTCGACCGTTCGAACGGTATACTTACCGATCGAACGGGCCGATCGAACTGGTAAACACAACATTTTTTTATTTTTTATTTTTATTTTTTATTTTTTTGAATAAAAATAAAATTCTAATTAATCAACTAAAACTACTGAATCTAAAAAAAATAACACTACATGAATTAAATAAAAGAAATGTAACTAAAACTAGAGAAAAAGATAGAAAATAAACATAAAAAAAAAATCGAATAAAACAAGGGTTGCCTCCCTAGAAGCGCTAAGTTTATTGTCTTCAGCCAGACAATGCCAACATTCTCAAATATGTCAAGGTGGGTGGAAGATATTGGCATTGGCTCTTCTCTTAAGTCTCCATAATGATGGTTCAAAACAATTAGAAGGCACAACTTGATTATGAGCTGATGCTACAAAAGATGGACCTGTATAATAAGCATCAAATCTAAAATTGTCTACCATAAAACATTCAACATTAGAGATTGTAGGTAAATTGTTAGACACATCAAAAACATTTAGGTGCACTTTCATGTTCCCAAAAGTCATCTCCATTACCCCCGTCCTACAATTTATACATGCATTAGCTGTAGCAAGGAAAGGGCGACCTAAAATGACAGGAATCTGATGTTTGGAGTTAGCACCGGTTTCCATATCTAAGACAATAAAATCAACGGGGAAAAAGAACCGGTCAACTTTCACTAAAACATCCTCAATGACTCCTCGAGGTTTACGCACAGAATGGTCGGCTAGCTGCAATATAACTGATGTAGGCTGCAATTCACCTAACCCTAGTTTCTCATACACCGAGTAAGAGAGTAGATTGACACTCACACCAAGGTCAAGGAGGGCTCTATGAATAGAGTGATCACCTATTACACAAGAAATAGTGGGCACTCCAGGGTCCTTATACTTAGGTGGGGTGTCAAACTTCAAAAGAGAGCTAACTTGCTCAGTGAGAAAGACCTTCTTAGACTCATGGGTCTTGGATTTACGCTTGTGAGTGCATAGGTCTTTCAGAAACTTAGCATAAGCAGGGACTTGCTTAATGGCTTCTAAGAGGGGGAGATTAATTTTGACTTGTTTAAAAGTCTCAAGAATCTCATCAGTCCTAGCTGTGCTCTTTCTAAATGGTGGGGCCATGTCAAGACACTGAGGAAAATGTGCCCTAGGGATATAAGATCCATCTGAAGTGGTCTTAGGCTGTGGCTCTGAGGAAGGGAAAGGAGATACAAACTCCTTCTCATGTGGTGCACTAACTTCTACTTGAGGCTCATTAGGGGCTGCATTCTCTAACTCCTTACTCCTATCATCTGTCACTGGTGTCCCTCAACACTCTTGTCAACAATCTTTCCACTCCTAAGGGTCATTATGGAATTGACTTGTTCATTAGAGGGAGGAGCTCCCTCTACCTGAAATTGACCTTTAGGGTTTTGTATAGGTTGACTTGGCAAACTCCCCATCTCTCTCTTATTGATAGCATTGACTAGTTGTCCAATTTGGGCTTCTAACTTTGCTATAGATTGTATGTGAGAGTGGAGGAGTTGGGATTGAGATTGAATGCCTTGTAGGGCACTCAAGACCTTTTCTTCAAAGCTTAGACTCCTATTGGGTTGGACATATGGATGTTGGACTTGAGGTTGGTGGATATGGGCTGGTGGGACTTGGAATGGTTGCCTAGGAACTTGGTTACCCATAACCCCTTGGTTTTGTGCCCGCCAGGAAAAGTTAGGATGATTCCTCCACCCAGGGTTATATGTGTTTGAAAATGGATTATTCTCAGCCCTAGGGAAGGATTGGGTAGCATTCACATGGTCTTGGACAAGCTCAGGAAATTGAGAGGCAGAGGGGCACTCCATAATAGTATGGGCTGGGCTAAGGCATATTGTGCATGCATCTTGAGTGAAGGGAGTAGGCTGATGTGTTGAAGTCATAAGGAGGTCAAGCTTCCTACTTAAAGTGTCAACTTTAGTGGAGATGTCTAATGGGTTTTTGACTTCATACAAGCCACCCCTAGAGGGGGCATTGTTCAAGGTAGATAGGCCACTCTCATTTCTATTCAACGCAGCATGTTGAAGAGAATTTTCACTCAAGTCCTCAAAAAGTTTTCATGCCTCATTTTCATTTTTTAGTAAAAAGGTACCCCACAACTTGCATCAACAAGATGACGGTTTTGTTCAGTAAGACCCTCATAAAAACGTTGCACTAATTGCCACTTAGGGACAGCATGATGAGGACACCTCTTAAGAAGGTCCTTAAGTCTATCCCAACTCTCATGGAACTGTTCAGTGGGAAGTTGGGCAAAAGTGGTTATAGCCTTTCTCATTTGGTTGGTCTTACCTATGGGGAAGTACTTTTTAAGGAATTCTTGTTGCATTTGGGCCCAAGTTGTGATAGTGTCTGGCTCTAAAGAGTGAAGTCATTCCTTAGCCTTATCTTTCAATGTGAAAGGGAAAAGGCGAAGTTTAACAGCTTCATCGGTTAAATTTGAGAGCTTAAAAGTTGTGCATATTTCTAAGAAGTCATCTAGGTGCCTATACGGGTTTTCATTATTAAGTCCATAAAAAGATGGAAGCATTTGAATGACATTGGGCTTAATTTCATAATTTTGTGTAGCAACCGCTGGCAACCTAATGCATGAAGGGGAGGTGTACTCATTGGGAGTGTAATACTCCCTTAGAGCTTTGAGTGGTGCATCTACTAACTGATGTTCAGCCATGATGAAGGTAGAGGTAGTGTGGGTGGAGGAATTGGTGGGAGAGTTTGGGGGTGTAGGGATGTAGGTCGAGGGCAACTAAGATCTCCTAGATGCCCGCTCAGGCTCAGGGTCAAACGGTTGTAATCGGGGGAGTAAGGAGCGACGACCACGCATACACCACAAACACACCACACAATTTAAAGTATAAAAAGGGAAAGATGAAGCAAAAATAACTAAGGAAAAAAAATAAAAAAGGAAAAGGATCTTGCAAAACGAAGAGAAGATTGTCAATGTCCACTTGTGGCCACAAGTGTAGAGAGCACCTTCAACACAACCTACAAGATCAAATTAAAAGAAGGTAAGAAACTAAGAATTAAACTAAAAAATAAGTAAACTGAAACTAAAGTATCTAGAATTATCCTAAAGCTAATTTAGTAACCAATCAACACCGTCCCCGGCAACGGCGCCAAAAACTTGATCGTTTATAATTAAACCCTTTGCAAGTGTACAAGGTAATTGTACTAGGATGAGTATTTAAGGGTTGTCGAACCTCAGGGACGGATGAATAATTACTAAATATAAAAAGGAATTTACTGATTGAAAACTAAAAAGAACATAAACTTTAATTAAGTAAAAGAAAAGAAAACAACTAGTTTAAAAAGTAAAAGATTAATGTGATGGAATTTACTTAGGAAATCGAATCCACTATAGAACCATAACAATTCCTTAACTTTTAATCTAAATCTAGTGTGAATATGAACAAGTATTCTCAGCTACAAGCTAGAATTACTTCAAAAAGAATCATTAATTAATTTCCATGGCATGAACTATCTTCGACAATAGCACGAATCATCTACACTAAATAGCTATAGGCATGACCCGTCTAATCTTAGTATAACTCATCCAAGTCCTTAATTATCTGAACATTAAAACTATTGTATGACCATCTCATCTAAATCACAGAAATTAGAAGCAAATATCAAAACCACATCAATCTATCATCTACAAGACAATAAATCAACATAGAATTGAATAAACATTAAAAGCTCTTCCATTAAAAGGAAATCCTTATCATACAATTGTCATAATTCACAACTGAGATCTAAATTAAAAAGAAAAGAAACTGAAACTTATCTATAGTTTTATCAACTCCTAAGTAAAACAATAGCCTAGCCTTCCATTGTAGAAGAAAGCACTTGAATCTCCATTGAAAGCTTTGGCTTTTTCTCCATCTTCTTCTTCCTTCTTCTCTTCAGAAAATCTCCTTGTTAACCTTCAATTTCGTGCCAAATATGTCTTTTTATAGGCATTAGATCCGTAAGAAAAGAGTTGTATATGAGAAGGACTTAAAATTGGGTGAAATAAGGAATCTGAATGTTATGCCGATCGATCGCCATGCATTACCGTTCGAACGCTTGAACTGAATTCTCTTCAAATTTACGTGTAACCGATCGATCGGTAAGTGAGGCCGTTCGAATGCCAATGAAGAATCTGCAAAATAAGTCAATTTAATTCAAAACATCATGGAAGTTTTTTCTAACCTAATTAAATTTAATATATAATAATTTAACCTATATTAACACTTAAATGAGACTAGAAAATAGAATAATTAAGGGTAAAATAACGTATAAATTATACTTATCAATAAACATGCTAAGCGTGGTCAAGCAGATTTAGCATTTCTAAGAACTTTCTAAAATCAGTTTAATTTTCATAACTTTCATTTTGTTTCACTAATTTCACTTACGTAAATGTAGGGATGAATGATATTTACCTTTCTCTTAGATTTGAGTTTCACTATTCAATAAAAACCAATATTTTTCCATGGAAGGAGTATTTTTCTAAGAATTTTGGAAGAAGAAGCCAAGCTTTATGATTTTTGAAAGGAAAATGATATTCATGCTCTACTTTCTATACACCAAAAGCCTACTCCAGCTTCTAATTGGACAGAGAAGGTGGGTCATACCTAACAATATGAAGATTCACTTTTTCTTATCCAATTAGAGGATAAAGTAGGCTTTTGGTATAGGGAAAGTGAAGTAAAATATCAACTTTCTTTTTGAAAGGAAAATGATATTTACACACTAAAAACTCACACTTGGGTTTTAATTGAACAAAAAATGTAGGACTCACACTTTGATTCACTTAGGCCCATTTGTTTTGTCGAAGTAAAACCCAAGTGTAAGATTTTAGTTCATGAATATCACTATCCTTTTTGAAAAGAGTAGTATATATATATATATATATATATATATATATATATATGGAAGGTTGTATTAGTCGATACGGGTGTATATCAATCGATATGTACCCATATCAGTGTATGGTACAGGGGGTGGTACATACAAACGTAAAATGATATGTATCGGTTGTATCATATTGATACGATTGATATGTATCAACAGTAACCTAATTTCTCAACTTTTTTTATTTAAATTTTTACCAAATTTTTTTCGTAAAAAAACACAATTTAAACCCAACCTCATCGGAGGTTTAAAGTTGACAATATTTTTGTTATATTAATTTTTTTTTAAAATTACATGAGATCAATATAAATGGGTCCATACGATTTACATAATTTTTTGCCTAAATATAATGTTCTACAATTATACATTTACTTACTCATCTAACTTAGAGGTTTCTCCGTCATATTCCTTTTGACTCATATTAAGTATTTTATTTAGTTTTAAAATAAATTAATTTTTGAACATTTAATCTGGGATAGAGGGAGTAATAGTTTATATGACCCATATTTTAATAGATAATAATGATGAGCCTAATGCACTACATAAAAAGTTAACTTATATTTAAATTTATTTATAATAGTGACTCATCTTATCTAAGAATCTTACGAAGAGGTCATCATCACATACTCAACCCCCTTCCTAGTTAATGTGCGTTATTAATGTTGGTGTTATACTCATAATTTTTTTCAACTATAATGCCTTTAAGCGAATTCTTATGATAATATCTTATCAATTTTTACTATTTTTTTATATATATTAGAAGTTTGTAACCATTTATTTCAGTGCCTACCTTTATTTATAGTCATTGACATTTTTATCAATACCGATATGAGCTTTCATAAGTATATAAGAAGGGTAGGGGAATTTTTGTTGGATTTTATGTAAACCAGGCCAAACGGGGCTAACCCACCGGTAGATGCGGCTGCCCGGCCCGACCACCAATCCGAGTCGGTGGCCGGGAATTTCAGAAACACTGCTACAAGACAAATCATGTGGTAGCTGCTTCTCAAGATCATGTAGAGGGAGAGCATTATGTTCTAGAAATGCATGCAGGCCACTTAGCTGAGTTCCTTGGAGCTCCCCATTTGTGTCAATACCATGAAACTCTACACCACTTCCATCGTCAGAGAAATGGAAGACCAGATAGTACCCATGCTGCAAGGCTGCAGTAGCATGTCCCAGCTGAAGAAGGTACATGCCCATATCATCACGTCTTCTCTATCACAAAGCAACTTTCTTGCTACAAAGATAATTGACATTTGCAATTTGAAGGGTGAAACCAATTATGCTACAGCTGTTTTCGACCAAGTGATCCAACCCAATATATATCTTTACAATGCCATGATCCAAGCTTATGCAAATAACCGCCATTGGGTTGAGGCTGTAAGTATCTACAAGATAATGCTGAGCTGCCCGAGAGGATGGCCGAATCGGGTAAGTGGAAACAGGTTTACTTATCCATTTGTGATTAAGGCCTGCGCAGGCCTTAAGCGGCTTGATTTTGGAAGGCTGGTTCATGGGCATGTAATCAGATATGGTCCCGCTTCAAATTCGATAATTGAAAATTCCTTGTTGGAAATGTATGCAAAATGTGAGGAATTAGCTGATGCTCAGAAGTTGTTTGATATAATGCTCGACAGAGATACGGTCTCCTTGAATACTCTCATATTTGCTTATGCGAAATTGGGCAACATGAGGAAAGCGAAATTGATGTTTGATTCGATGCCAAACAAGACAATTGTTTCCTGGACTCAGATGATTTCTGGGTGTTTCAGTTGTGGACTCTACTCTGATGCGCTGAGGATATTCCATGATATGCAAGTGGCTGGTTTCAAGCCTGATGCAGTAAGCATAGTTGCCGTACTTCCTGTTTGTGCACAGGTTGGTGCTTTGGAATTGGGCAGATGGATCCATGCCTACTCGGACAAGAATGGATTATTGAAAATAGTTTGTGTTTGTAATGCACTGGTAGAAATGTACTCAAAATGTGGGAGCATTGATGAAGCTTTTCAGTTGTTTGATAGGATATCTGAGAAAGATGTGATCTCCTGGAGTACCATGATCTGTGGGTACGCAAATCATGGTCAGGCACATGAAGCAATCTTTTTGTTCAAAAGCATGCAGATGGCTGGGGTGCGACCAAACGAAATCACTTTTCTTGGTGTCTTATCTGCTTGTGTTCATGGGGGTTTATTAGTTGAAGGACTGAGGTACTTTGACTCCATGATAATAGATTATCGCCTTAAGCCTAGCATTGAGCATTATGGTTGTGTAGTTGATCTTTTAGGACGTTTAGGTAGTCTAGACAAAGCAATTGAACTTATTGGTAAAATGCCAGTAGCTCCTGATGCAGCTATCTGGGGCTCTCTGTTGAGTGCATCTCGGACTCATGGAAATATTGAAATTTCTATACTTTCGATGGAGCATTTGATTGAGCTTGAACCAGATGATGTCGGCAACTACATTTTGCTTTCAAACACATATGCAGCTGCTGGAAAGTGGGATGACATGTCAAGGGTGAGAAAACTGATTAGAAGCAAGAGAATGAAGAAGACTCCAGGCTGTAGTTTGATTGAAGTGAACAATGTGGTACAGGAATATGTATCAGGGGACAGATGCACATGGCTGTCAGATGAGCTTTGTTCAATTCTGAAGCTTTTAGCGTTTGAACTTTGTAGGGCAAGCATTGCTTCCATTAAAGAATGATGTACCTCGAACAAATTGGCATCTTTGATTGCTGTTTACTATGTGAGTTTCTTAACATCTTTGATCTGGTTTTTGCATTAGAGACATTCGGACCTGACTTCTAACAGTTGTTTTTTACTCAGAACTCCAACAAATATCAAGCTGGCTAGCTTTTACAGGGATATCATAATTTTCTTGATGGCTGTCTGAAGCCAAATTGCCTTGGGAAAATTTCTGATCACTGTCATATTAGAGGCAAGAGGAAAAATACACTTCTTCCAGTGAATAATAAGTAATTTATGCATATTTTCAGATGTTTTTCTCTCTTTGGGTACTGTTGAAAATTTATTAATTCAAATGGAGATATGGAATAGGTGATAAGGGGCAGAAGTCACACAAACGCGTGTGCACGAAACAAGAGCGTCAGCTTCAAGTCTTAGCGCGCTTGTGTGCAAAGCGAGAAGTTTCATTTGCTTGCAACATTTATGTTCAACACAACTGTGAAAATCATGTTTTGAGTTGGCAGAATATCTTGGACCATGAAGGTAACTTTCTGGGTTATGTTTTTAGCAAGTACTGATAAGAGCTTTATTTGGGAAACTAGTCTATTTATTATTTATCAAGGAAAGTCCTTTTTAGGCATGAATTAGAGTCTTTTTTAGGAGTCTTTAGGTAGGTTTTGATCCACAAAAAGGGGACATCACAATCCTCATTGATTTCAATCAATTTCCTCTCAATAAAAGTTGTTTGTTTCTGTTGTTTAGCTATTTTATTGTGTTTTTCTTTGTCTTTTCTTTTTAATAATTGTGTTTTTCTTTGTCTCCATCCTACCTCTCTTCTTCTCATACCAGAGTTCTATCAATTTTATTGTGTTCCCATGAATGTTTATATCTGTTTATTTGATTATAGTTGCATCTGATTTAGATAAAAAAAACAGAGCATAAGATCAATTTTATTGAGTGGCAACTGCTTGCAGTTCAATAATGGTATTCTGAACAAGTTGAGCTTTATTTGCATTACTAAATATATATTGTTGTAAAATGAATTTTGGAATATATGGAATCTTTATTCATATGTGAATTCAGAGCCAATTTTATAGCCTGAATCATTTAATATTGGCATGGCTTTGGGGTTTACTAATGTTTATTAATGCAATGTCAGGTGCTATCTGAATAATGTAATTGTCTTTTCTTCTTGCATGTTTATGTATGCATTTCTACCGATGTTTTGGTTACATAAATTGCCAGATTGCAACAGTTTTAAAACAGTAGTTTTATATTAAGTTCTAATTGCTTATTTTGGTTGGTCTACGATCAGGGAGTCTTAACTCCTCTTCCTTCTATGAGGGGTAAGGCCTTGCACCAAGGGATTAGGAGCGGGGCATTTTCAGGGAGTCGCTGGTTGTTTAGAACAGTTGGCTCATGAGTTGCAGTAGTTATCTTTGATTGATGGATCCTGTGAAATGCAGCCTCTTTTGGTCGCTGAATACCGGCACTTCCATGCCCTCTGTTATTTGGCAGCGAGGCTCTGTAGCTGTGAAGGCCATCATCTGTGATATTTGTTCCATGCTTTAGAATCTTCAAGCACCCTGGAGATAGCTTCATTTTCCCCACTCGTCAACCCAGCTTTGTCCGTATGTACTTAAGGGGAGAAATGGTACAAGAAAGTTAGCACTGTGACCATATAAAGATCTAAAAAGTGATAAATGAATCAGTTGGCCGCAGTCGATTCCATGGGATGTTGCAGTAACAAATATCAGTGCAACTTTCAGCAGATGTAGCTGCAATCAATGTTTTCTAATTTAATACGTTTCAATTTGAGTCATTTTGACTGGTGTGATGGGGCTGAAAGCAGCGCTTTCGGCCGTATTGTTAATTTAACGTTAGCCGCACTTGGGAATTATCGCTGTGTCCATTTTGAGCACTCTATAAAGTCATTTTCAGATAAGAACCAAAAACAGGAGTCCCTTTGTGCACATATTCAACTTCCTATGCATCAGTTTTACAGTGACGGCAAGACCAACTATTGTGTCACGAACACATCCTGATTAAGACCCATCATCCCAAAAGGATTAGATACCAAGAACACTGTGCCCAATAAGAATCATGACACATTGGTGGCAGACTTTTAATATGGTGGTGTATTACTATATTGACAAACATCATCAACAAACCAAACCCCAACAAACAGAAATGTTGACACAAAGCCTCTCTAATTCAATCTTTACAGGAGATTTTCAAATTTTCATTAGGTGAGTTGAGAGTGGGTGGTGAAGCTCCATCAGTAAGTGCTCATCCCAACACCAGTATCCCTTCCATAGGAAGGCTGGATGTTAGCCTTGCCGTAGCTGACATAGTACAGCTCGGAGACAATGGCGGTGAAGAAGATGAAGGCTGCTGCTGCTCCAAACACACCCTTCCTCAGTGTCTCACATGATGGAGGGTCTGATAACACGCTCCTGTACTTGGTGTGGTAAGCATTCCTCACTGAACCCGCCAGCAAACATGCCTCAGCAATAAAAAATGTCACCCTACAACCACAAACTCACATTCGATCAATTACCCTTGATTTTGAGATTGATAATTGGTTCAAAAACCAGATTTTCTTCTGTCACAAAAACATGAAGGGCAAGGAAATTTAGAAAAGATTGAAACTACTACTATTACTAATAGTTCTACCAGCAGGTGATGAAGAGGATGATGGCCCAGGTGCGTGCGCCGCCGGGGCGGAGGCCACGGCCGCAGCAGAAGCACTTGCTAACAACCATGATGAGGGCCTGGCTGCCCAGGAGGAAGAGGAAGGCCCCTACTCCAAGCCCGGTGGCTATGTCCGTGTCATAGGCACAATAGCTGGAGTTGTCTTCCTTGTCTTGGATCACCTTAGCCTGTCACACAATCCCAGGTCAGCAGCAGTCCACACCATTAGTAATCAAATAAAAAACATTCGACCATCAGCCATCATCTTGTCCACGTCTTAAAACATCCAAATTGTTTTCAAACGAAGAGATCCAAAGAAAATTCATTGGGATAGCTGGAGATGGGGAATTTGAACAAATAGTGAGAGACCCATCATGTGAAACCACAAGAATCACTGAATCAGAGCTTTTTCTGTGCAAAAACCCGTATGGTTCACTAGATCTACCAGTAAAAAATTCAGGGCTAATTGAACAAGACAAAGAAAACAGAGGAAACAAGACTAAAGTGGTAACTTACTGTGGTCCTCCTCTGCTCAGCAGCAATAGCAAGTCCAAAAGCTATGAGGTCCAAGATGAAAACCACAACGAGGAACAAGGTGGAAGCCATGGAGAGGGGCGAGAGGAGAGGGGAACCTGGTCTGGTTGCCTGGAGAGATTCTATTTGTGGCCTCTGCACTCCTTGTAGATCTTGTGAGTTGATGAAAGAGAGCGAAGAAGGTTGCGTTTCAGTACCGCAAAAGCACCAACGCGGAGGAATTTAATACGGAAGTAAAAGAGATTGCATAGTGGATCCTCCACGTTATTATTTTATTTATGTCCAGTCTGCCCTATCCGCACCTTGGTTTCCTTCCGGCCAAATTTCAAGTTTCTGTTGATAGTTAACACGCCTGTTAATATTGTTCCCCCCTTAAATTATATAGAAATCTCTACTTACCGTCATAATTTTTAATTTATTTTTATATAATTTATTTAGATAAAATTTTACTTAAATAATAATTATATATAATTTTAAATTTACACGTAACGACACGAATGTATCTGCTTAGGTAAATATTTTTCATTAATACCTAAATTATCCTTACTTATTCATCTCCCGCTTTTCCGTCGCCACCACCTCCTCCAATGTGCCATTAATGTCGTTTCTTTCCCTTTCTCTTTTACTGTCTCAAACTTCAATCTCCCCCTCTGCAAGCCCCCTACCACCAAAACCTCCATCCACTTGAGTAAGTCCCTGCAATTCAGTCTCAATCTCAGGCCGAGGAATGACTACACCTTCTACCTCCACTAGATCTCGTCCCTCTGCAAGTAAGGACGGTTGGTTGATGCCTTCCATTCTCATCAGCATGGAGCTTGAAAGTGGTTTCCACGTTGGGCGTGACATCTACAACGAGCTCCTTCAGGGTTGCATCTACGAGTGGGCCCTCACACAGGGCCAGCAGATTCACGCCTAACTCCTTAAAAAATGGGATGCTTTTTTCACAAGAATGAGTATGTAGAGAAGAAGCTCCTAATTTTACATGCCAAGTGTGATTTTTTGGTTGTCGCGAGTGAATTGTTTGAGACGCTGTAAAAGCAAAATATGTTCTCCTAGGCGGCCATGATTGGGTTGCATTGTAGAGAAGGGTTCAATGAGAAGGCAGAGCCCTGATCCTGTCCAGTCGATCAAACACTACCTACAAATGCGTCGGGCTGGTGTATGGCTTGTAACTTCATTCTCTTTCCTTATGGGATCTTGTTTGGCTCTATCGCTTCTTGATCTCAGGCGAGGGTGTAACGCCCGGGGTTTTTCATACGTTTTCCTCAAAATTCACGGAAAATTTTTGCTTTTAAATCGGAGGAAAAAATGCCGAAATCAAAACCCGTATAAACAGTTTATCATTTAAAACATTATACGGTTAAACATCGTACGGCCAAAGCAAATATCCTCAGGCGCTACTTGAAAACAACCGTACGAATAAATTGTTATGATCATAGACTTTAAATACAAAACACTCCCAGGCATCCCTGAGTGCAAGTCCCATAACAGTCCACAGACTAATCCAAATGAAAGTCCAGAATATAAACATCTTAACGTCTCGTCTCACCCAATACATTGGATCGTGGTACAAACAAACTCGCAGTGAGTCAAGCATATACCTGTGTCAACGGGAATCAATCATCTGCTGAAATGAGCATCCATCTCCAGGAGCTCTCCAACACACACCTGCAAAAGCCTCCCGAACCACGGGGCTAAAAATGGTAGGGTGAGTATTTTCATACTCAATAGGAAAAATACCCAGTAGGGGAAATCCCAAACGGTGAACTCAATAAGTTTATAAATACATGTGTTCATGCAACTCAAACATGAAGCAAATAGGCATATCAATATCATGCTCATGCACATACAAACATACCAAATGCACCATCGTGCCAAAGTCATACCAAATGCACCATCGTGCCAAAAACATACTAAAGGCACCAACGTGCCAAAGACATACCATCAAACGAAACTTACACAAACACCCTTATCCAGGGTCTTACAAACTTACTCGTACCATCGCACACATACTCATACAACATACGCATACTTGTACGACCTTACTCCTACAATCATATGCCCACTCATGCGACCTTACTCGCACATCTTACACTTACTTGTGCGACCTTACTCGCACATCTTACCCTTACTGTCTTACTCAGAAACTTACACTTACAGTCTTGCTCGGATTCATACGCTTACAGTCTTATTCTTACAATCGTACTCATACTCTTACACTTACAGTCGTTCTCATACACATACGCTTACAGTCATACTCAAACTCATAATCGTACACATATCAACAACCACTGAAGCTCATTACAACTAATAAGCTTCAGCATCGAAAAGGAAAAGAATGTCACTAGGGCAACACCTTAACCTCCGGGGAGTGACTAGACGCCATGGACTTTTCCGAAGGTAAGGCACACCAGTGCTCATGGGGCACAGGATCAAACAGGTAAGAGTAGGTCCATGATACTACTTACCTGAGCGCGTAAACATACACCCACACATAAGGGGTCATACAATTCCCCACACATAAGGGGTCTTATAGTGCCATAGAATTGCCCACCATAATGGGTCTTATAGTGCCATTGCCACTCTTGGGCAGAAAACATACAGTGCCACTTGGGCAGAAACATACAGTGCCACTCTTGGGCGGAATCATACAACGCTCTCAACAGAGCATCAAACGTCTGGGCTTACACAGCACACAGACCAAATCGGAAACATACGTCGCTCTCAACAGAGCAAAAGACGTCCGGTGCTCTACACAAAGACACGTACAACATCCCGCAGGATAACCACCATGGCAAGACATGATAAATGCTTAGCCGACTCATTATCGGCTAGCTCAAACACGGAACTTAATCCGTCGAACCCTCAGGTCTCAAACTCACAACGCTATCATTAGCTGTGCTTATAATTCAAGTTTGAATTAAGTACATTATGTGGTACAATTATGCCATACAAACTCACATACCTCGACTAATCAAATCGAAGCTGAGCCTGATCGAAACCCTAGTTCATCAGGGCAGCAGACTTCACTTAACCCGTCCACATCATGATCACAACACATCGTACACCAAAATCTTACAGTCTTACATCCTTCGCCATCCCTCTTATGGCCAAAACATCGTACACAAATGTCATCATACTAAGCTCCTCAGAGCCAAACGCAATTGTCGCCCTCTTACTTAATACCTCACTGATTATGCTTACTTTTCACTTCATAATATGTACGTTATGCTTGTACAATTATGAACACTCTTACAATCTGACAATCGCCCAACATACAATCCAACCCAAACCGATCCATTCTAATCCTTGCCCATCATACTCTTATCCTCTGTCATCTGTCATGCGCTTACACAACCGTATCCAAATTCAGACAAAGCCTCTGCAACCTCTTACTGTCCATCGCCCATACCTCTGCCCACATACACTTACACATATCCATACCATAGGCAAAAAGCCATCATACATACGTATTTCTCCCACATACGTATAACATACACATACGGTCATACATACGTAACTTACGAACATGCATGCTAGCCATCACTAGCACATGCATACATCAAACATACACGCTAGTCATCACTAGCACATGCACACACATTCATACATACTTTAAACATGCATAACACACGTCAAACATACATACATCCAACGTACTTACAGCCAACATGCATGTCATATGCATTTCAACATACCATACAATCGTGCTTACACGTACATCATGCAATCAGATCGTTACTTAACATCCAAAGCATGGAATCATACAATCCTAGCATGCTACTACTCATTCAAAGCATGCTATCATGAATTTACGAGTTCAAAGCTCCCCTACCTCGTAATCATGACGTTCGATGGCGAGCACACGACGGTGGCGGCGTCGACGACGGAGCTGGCGGTCAAAACTGTTGCCTAGCTGAGAGAGTTGTTGTTGTCCCGAGGGTTTAGGAAGTGCCGAAACTAATCACGGCCAAACGAGGTGTCAGAAATCAATGCGGCAAAACCCGCGATCCACGGCGGCACACTAGGGGCAGCCGGGAGAAATGTCGTGCCAACATAAGTGGCAATGTGACCAGAAATCGAAGGTGTACTCACTGAAGATCGGCCGGTGGCTAAGACGTGCTCAGCCGGCCACAAGACGTCAAAATCGGCCGTGGACAGCACCCAACGGCGACGATTTCGGTCAACAAAGGCCCACATAAGGGCGGAGGGCTAGGTGTCAACTCCACTCGGTGGCAAAGCCACCCGATGGTCAGGCGGCGCGATTGCGGCGCCTAAACCCTAAACTGCACACGCGGCCAAAGGGGAGGGACAGAGGCGGTCCAAGGCTCATAAGAGGCCGATGGGGCTAAGGCCCTAGTGGTGGCCAAACGAAACGGCAACATCGCCTATCGCTACCCACAACTAACACACGTAGTGCAAGTGGCTGTGCATCTTGCACAATATAGGGCAAGGGAATCAAGGTCGAGCAAAGGCCACGAGGCCGTCACTGGCCAAGGCTTGAGCAGGTGAACTCATCCACCTTCGGTCACGGTAAGTCATACTAATTCTTGCCGAAGGCCGTCCGGTACCGACGGCGTAAAAGGGCAAGAAGGGTCAACGACAAATATGCCGGTGAGGCAGAACTAGCTGCGGCTACGGGCCGCAAGGATGAACAAGGCCCAAAGGGGTGGCCCACTGGCATCACCGGGCCAGGGCGGAGTCGGACGAAGGTCCACTAGGTCATGTCCGGCGTCCGACTGATGGCGGCAGTCACCACGTCCAAAACGGACATAGACCAAAAATAGGAGACGCCCGGACTGAGCAAGGGAGAGACGGAGGCTGAACCGGTCCAGGTGGGGCCATCCCTGGGCCATCGCTAGGCCGGGGCGGAGCCCACAGTGACCGGGCTGCCTGCATCAGCCAACGGTGGCAGCGGCAACCTACCGGAAAACCGTACAGTAAAATGTACTGGCCGGAGGAAAGAGGGAGGGCGGAGGCGGAACCGCGTCGGGTAGGGTGTCCCCCTGACTTCGCCGGACCACGGCGAGTCTGATGGAGCACAGCTGGGCCGTCCAACGGCAACCGAAGCCCGCCGGCACACTCAATCAAAAGGGGCGGAAAACAGGGCAGAGAGGGATTTTGACCGGGGCGGCGGAGCAGAGGTCCCCTGGGGCCGGGAAGAGTGGCCCAACATCGTCGCCGGACCAAGGTGGGGCTGGACGGAGGTCCATCGGCTGTGGCTCACCACTGGCGGCCACCAATTCGTCCAAAACAGAAATCCGGCGAAACAGGGCAGAGAGGGGGAAATCACCGGAGCGGTGGGGCGGAGGCCCCTAGGACCGGGAGGGGTGGCGGCCTGCAGTCGCCGGACCAGGGCGAAGCTCACGGCGGCCGGTTGGCCCTTGCCGGCCCACGGCGGCGGCGGAAACAAATCAAAACAGAGAGGAGGCGCTAACCGGGGAGGAACGAGGCAGAGGGCGGAGCGGCCATCGGGGCCGGGACGGTGGCCCCTTGCCATCGCACAGCCGGGGCGGAGCCGGTGGCGGCGGTGCTGCGGCCCACTGGCGGCCGGCGGTGGCTGGCAGAGGAAACCATAGGGGGTGGTGCACTGTTCCAGAATTTTCTGGATCGGGCTCGGCCGAGCCCGAGCCCGATCTTCTCTTTTTATTTATTTATTTTTTTTCTTTTTCCATTCGTGCCCCCATCACACGCGTACCACATGGTTACACGTTGTGAGTCTAAAATTCGCGCCGAAAGCACGCAGTGAGGCCCAGCACCTGCGACTAAGCCTCACACCCGACTCTACGGGTATAAATATAAGGGGAAAATACAAAAATATGAATACGCTAAAGCGTCGTATTTTCCCGCCGAAAAATAGCAAAAAATCACAGAAAATCGTAGAAAATTCAAGGACATTACAGAGGGCTCCATTGCCATGTGATTGAGCTTGGGTTATATACTGATGTTTATGTTGTGAACAATTTGATTAGCATGTATACTAGATTCAGAGAATGAGTGCTTTGAGATAGCTGATGTGGTCTCGTGGACTGCAATGGTTAGTGGGTATGTGACTTTTGGTGATTTACCTTTTTCCCGTAGTTTTATTTATTGAATGTTGTACAAGACTGAAGTCTCCTGGAATGCCATGATTGGTGAGTATGAAACAACTGGAGATGTGGAGAATGTGTAGAAGATATTTGATGAGATGCCTGAGCAGAATGCGACTATAAGGAGTGCTATTATTTCAGGTTTCTCACAAAGTGGACAGTGAAAGAAGTCTCTTGCTATGTTTAAAGAAATGGTGGTTGTTGCATTTGTCCCTAATGAGGGCATTGGAAGAAAGTGAGGGTATAAGATCCCTGATCTTAAACCGATTTATTTTAATAATTATTTATCGGTTATCGTGTGGTTAAAATATTTTTTTATTTATTCGGTGGTTTCAAAAATAAATGAGATTTCTTATGGTTTAAATCAAAATCAACTTTACAATTATTGGTTTTAAGTATTTTTGAGTCAAATCTGAATTTTTAGCATTTTTCTTATTTTTCATTAATTTTCTAAAAATTAGGGTTTGGCGGGACCCCCTGTGGGCTCCCGGTGAAATTGAGATTTTTGGACCAAATTAACCCAAGCATCAATACAAATTTTTATAAAAAATTTCATAATTTTTTCAGGTTTAATTAGTGCTCAAATGGTCAAAATACCCATTTTTAGCCCAAATTTCTATTCATACCCCACTAGTTAATTATGTACACCTCAAACCCTACTATAAATAGAAATGGCTGAGCCATTTCTATTTTGGGAATAGGTTGGGAGAGGGTGATTAAGGCCTAGTTCCCCAATTAGGCCCAAATTAGAAGGATATTAAGTTATGTTTTCTTTAATCAAGCCTAAATCTTAGGTTTTCTTCTAATCCATTCTTAATCCATCATTTCCCCTTTGATTTGATTTGATTTCAAGCATCAAAATCACTTATTTACTCCCTTACTTTAAACCCTACTTCTCAAAATTTATTTTTTATGCTTAACAAACCCTAGATCTAAGATTTATTTAAGGTTTTCAATGTTAAACCGATTTTTAATAGAGTTTAACTTAGACATTATGTTTTTGGAAGGTTTCCAAGAAGGGTGAAGGTCAAATCCGAACCTAATCAAGTAATAAGGTAATGGGTCTTCGAAATCTCAATTTTTCTATGGTAAAAATCTCGATTTTTATGGTTTATTTGGAATTGGTTTACTTGATTTAGTGCTTTAATGGTGGGATTAGTATATGTTAATTTCTTATCCCGATTTCTTAGGGTTTTGTCTTAATATGGTGTAGATTAGCTTTATGGAAGGTATGATAGAATTTTAATGGCGTTTTAGTTGTTAAATGGAGATTTTAAGTTGTATCAATGGAGTTTCGGTTTGAAAATTTGAAATGAAGAAGAAGGTCGAATATGCCTTGTTGGCGTTCGAACGGCCCTGCAGGGCGTTTGAATGGCTACACTGCAGAAATTGACCATTGCATGTATGTTGTTTATTTCGATGTCTCTACTCTGAAATATCATTTTTATGTGTATGTGGAGTGTTTTGAGTTAGGGTAAGTGATAAGAATGAAATATATATCTATTTTATATGCCTTTTTACCTTATTTGCTAGTATAGATTAGGTTAATTTAGAGTTATTTATGGTTTATTTAAATTAAGATAGATATTAGTATTTTAGTTTGATTATTAATAATTTTGTACTTATTAGTAGTTTTAGGATGTATTTGAATCAAGTTGAGATCTTAATTATATTTTACATGTCTAAAATGTGATGTTTTAATGCTTTGTAGGTAAAATGCATTTATCGAAGTATTTGGATGATGCTTGGAATAATTCAAAATAGTCTTGACATGCTTTAAAGTGATTTGGACAACTTTTCGGAGTTATAAACAAGTTAGAAATTAATATGGACATGAAAGAAATAGCTTAATGAACAGAAAATAGACTGTCCAGAAAAATTGTCCAGATTGCAAAAACAGTGTAGCCGTTCGAACGGGGCGTTTTTAAAGATCAAACGGGATAACGTGATTTTGGAGAAATATGCAGCATAGGCATTCGAACGGGCATGCAAGGCGTTCGAACGAGATAATGCGCAATTTCCTTGTTTAAGCCAATTTTGAGTCCTTTTCATATAGAACTTCTTCCTACGGTTTTTATGCCTATAAAAAGACATATTTGACTTAAAATTAAAGGTTAGCAAGTAGATTTTCTAAAGAGAAAAAAGAAGGAGAAGATGGAGAAAAACTCAAAGCTTTCAATGGAGATTCAAGTGCTTTCTTCTATAATGGAAGGCTAGACTTTTCTTTTACTTAGGAGTTGATGAAGCTATAGATAAGTTTCAGTTTCTTTTTTTTTTTAATTTAGATCTCAGTTGTGAATTATGACAATTGTATGATAAGGATTTCCTTTTTAATAAAAGAGTTTTTCATGTTTATTCAAATCTATGTTGATTTATTGTCTTGTAGATGATAGATTGATGTGGTTTTGATATTTGCATCAATTCTAATTTCTGTGATTTAGATGAGATGGTCATACAATAGTTTTAATGTTCAGATAATTAAGGACTTGGATAAGTTATACTAAGATTAGACGGGTCATGCCTATAGCTATTTAGTGTAGATAATTCGTGCTATTGTCGAAGATAGTTCATGCCATGGAAATTAATTAATAATTCTTTCTGAAGTAATTCTAGCTTGTAGCTAAGAATACTTGTTCATATTCATACTAGATTTAGATTAAAAGTTAAGGAATTGTTATGGTTCTATAGTGGATTCGATTTCCTAAGTAATTTCCATCATATTAATCTCTTGTTTTTAAACTAGTTGATTCATTTCCTTTACTTAATTAAAGTTTAAGTTGTTTTAGTTTTCAACCAGCAAATTCCTCTTTAGATTTAGTAATAATTCATCCGTCCCTAAGGTTCGACAACCCTTAAATACTCATCCTAGTACAATTACCTTGTACACTTGCAAAGGGTTTAATTATAAACGATCAGTAAGCTACTGGAAGAGCATACTATTGATGTTTAGAAGTTGTAGTGTATATTTAAAGTTATGTGAAATGACTTGTAGTTGGATATATTTATTGGAATTGCTATCTTGAAGATATGAGTGGTTGATTCCCTATGGTTTAAGCATGTTTTCAGTAGTGTTACAGCATGCTAATGGACTGATATGTCATTATAAGATGTGGTTAAATGATGTGTGAATGTTAGTGTTATGCCTAGACTCAAGTATGAGGTGAATGAGCTTACATATATTTAGCATGTGGTTAGGTTTTGACTTGAGTTATGATTTTAATGGTTCTTCTCCTATGATTTCCGCTGGAATCCATGATTAGATGTTAATGTGCATGTGTAGTGTGATGGTGAGTTAATTATAAAGCATGTTGATATACATCAAGTAAGGTGCTTCTACCATGTACACACACATGTGGGGTTAATGATTATGATGAGGCTTGATATTATGATTATGAATGATGCATGAGGGGCTGATGAGAACACTTATCATGATTTAGGATT
This sequence comes from Saururus chinensis, assembly GCA_035235625.1. Taxonomy (NCBI): domain Eukaryota; kingdom Viridiplantae; phylum Streptophyta; class Magnoliopsida; order Piperales; family Saururaceae; genus Saururus; species Saururus chinensis. The sequence continues at coordinate 28,134,012 of CP141141.1, forward strand.
CATGTATGCCTTGCCCACGTATGTACCATGTTGCATGCATCATGAAAATGGATTTCTAATTGAGGCTCTATCGAGATTAACCGAGTTTGATCAATTTAATGCAATGTGGTGAAATTGCATGCCGGATTAATTGGTCGTTGGCTTAATCGAAACTTGATTGGTCCGAAGGGACATGCTTTGATTTGAGTTCCTTTGTGGAACATGTGCACTCCCTGGGTTGAGTCTAGTTAAATAGAATTATGTGGGGACGAGTTGTGTACTTGTCTTGTGGATTGAGATTATTATGATTATCTGGACCTTGATAATCCAGCTGGTTTGTTCGAGTGCACCGGCTTATCAGGTATTGTTGCTTGGGACTTTAGTCTTGACAAGAAGGGTTGCCCGGGAGTTTAGGCTTGATGAGTAGGAGTTGCTCGAAGGCGTTGGCCTTGAGGAGCAGGGGTTGTTCTATGGCTTTGACCTTGAGGAGCATGTCTATTTGATAAGTGTTTGCTCGAGGGGTTTTAGCCTTGAAGAGCAGGTTTATTCTCTATGTGAATGGACTTGCATGTTAGACTAGTGTGTGTTGAGACACTTATACATGCCTGATGAATGAGAATGTTGATGCATGATTTGAATGTGTAGTAGAGACACTTCTCATGCGGTATAGGTGATATTCTAAATAGTATGAACTATGCGATTTAGACACTATTATGTAGGTTAGGAGATATGTAGGTGTGATCAGAAAATGATACATATCTTGTCGATCATTGATTTGAATTGTTATAGTACTTTACCGTCGTGTTTCTGATGATTATAGATATAGTAAAACCATTATTGAGTTTGTTATACTTACCCCTCTTTCTTGTGCTTTTGCTTTGGGGCTACGTGGCGTGACACGCAGATGGACATGATCCTCTATATGAGGAAAGGTGGGAGAGGACTTAGGAGTAGACGTGGAGATCTCTTGTGTGGCATGTTTCTTTAGTTTTTGCTATGATGTTAGAACTCATGTGGAGTAGTTCTCGTTTTAGTTTTGTGCTACATTTTACCTTTAGATTATTTGAGACATAGTTTTGGAGCCTAGTGTGGGCTATGGATTAATTACTATGTGGGTTTGAGATTGTGGTTTATTTTAGAGTTAAAGTGACTCTTTTGATTCTACTTATTTACTCTTGCTCAAAGTGGTGCGTTTACTTCATAAAATTTTAGATCGCCAGTGATTAGGGCATAAGTCTTCCGCTAATCTTTTTCAATCTCCTTGTCGCCCCCGTGATTAGGGCATAAGTCTTTCGCTTGACCGGCCCCTGGACTGGGTTCGGCTTGGGTTGGGCAGTGCCGGGGCGTGACAGAGGGGATGCATAGGTACGTTGCAGAATGCAAGCGTAGGCTCAGTGTAACTTTAGGGACTACCCTTGTGAACATGTATGGCTAGTGTGGGAGCAGGAGCATTGGTGATTGGTTTGGCCATGAATGGATGTAGGAGGCAAGCTCTAATGCTCTTTTGTCACATGAGGATAATTAAACTATAGCCAAATGTTGTGACATTTATCGGTGTGCTAAGTTCTTGTAGTCACTCGGTAATTGTAGATGAGGGGACTCATTTTTTTTCAATCTTATGACTTGAGTTTATGATATCAAGCCCCAGGCGGAGCACTATGGTTGCATGGTCAACCTACTATGAAGAGCTAGGCTAATTTAAGAAGCACTAGAATTTGTTGAAAGAATGTTAGTGATCCATACCCTGAATTATGGGGTGAACTCTTTGGAGCTTGTCGAATTCATGGGGAGATTGATCTTGGGGAGAAATTAGGGAAGCAACTCATAAAGTTGGAGCCGCATCATAGTGGGAGGTACATGTTGTTGTCTAATATATATTCAACTGCAAAGAGGTGTATGATGTGGATGTAGATAGGAGTTTATTGAAAGACAAAAATGTGCAAAAAACACCATGGAATAGTGCAATTGGAGCATAATGCACTGAAGTTACTAAAAATTGAGTGGAAAACTAGTAAATCATTCATCTTTTGCGGCATTCAATCAATCTCATCATTAGGAAGTTAAAAAGAGCCCTATAAACACAAAGCAGAGAAGAGAATTACATTCTTGAATGGAACAATTCTTGAGCAAAGAAAAAGTATATATAAGTAAACAAAAGTTTCAATATAATTTAGCTATTTTGTATTTATAATGCCGAGATGTTTATTTTTTTAGTTTCTTTACTCATATGTAAAACTATTAATTTATTATCAGGTGAAAGAGGCTTGTTGTAATATGCTCAATTTAATTGGTGTTATGGGAAATACAGAGCTAGGAGTGAGGCTAGGAAGGTGTTTGAGGGAATGCCGGAGAGGAATTATTTTATTTAGTAGTTTTCTGAATGTAGTTGTACTTATTTCTCCTGTAAATTATTATAACACATTTTTGTTGTTTCAATAGTCTCATTTTCTTAAATATCCGCCTATCAAGCCTTCAATAGAAGTCAAGAACAAACTGTTCTTTTTTTTTCACTCTAAAAAAGCACAATGTCATAACCAAACAATGCTCTATCTGGCAATTGAATAGAATTATGATTTGTTTTGTTTGTTTACTTGCATAATATGATATTGTTGTGGCAAAAAATGGCCAAACTTCCTTTTGCGAGGACAAATTTGTTAATATTTACCTTAATTCTAGTCTTTAAATTCTCATAAAAGCAAAAGGCAAATAGAGTGATTGCAGAATGTAAATTCAAGAAATCCACTAGATGTGAATGGCAAAGTTCATGGTAGGAAAGATAATTGGAATAATTTTTTTTATATTCTTAATCTAAAAACTTTTCATACATGTGGTTTTGCTCTGTGAACAAAGAAGAACTCGAGGATGACATCTAAGATTGTTTCTAATGAGTTGTTGAGCCAGGTTTTGTACAAGCCCCTTACTCGCCCAATTGATGTGGTGCGTCAATTCAACACTAATTATGGTGTTGATATTTTGTATAAAGTTGTTTGGAAGAGTGTACAAAAGGCTCAAAATCAGGACTATGGTGATCATTCATCGTCTTACAATGCTCTTCATTGGTACACCAGGGCTGTTTTAAGTACTAACCATGGTAGTTATGTAGTATTGGATATTAATGATCTGAATGGACGTTTTAGAAGGGTATTTGTGTCCTTTTTGTCATGCATTTCTTGATTTGAGTATTGTCTCCTAGTTTTGTTCTTCGATGGGACTCATTTGAATGGTCATTATAAAGGGCATTTGTTGGCTGCTATGGGTAAAAATGATAACCAAGGTAATTTTTTTCTTTTTCTCTTATTCTAAAGAGTTTGTTTATATATTTTTCATTCTATATGTTATTTGTTATTAGTATATTTCTCACTATACTTGGCTTTAATTGTTATTTTGTATTTTTTACTATAGAGTATAATTTTATTCTTTTATGAAATATATCATTTTTTCTATGCTCTTGAGATTATAATTTTTTGTCAATTTTTTAAGGCATTTTCCCACTAGTATATGCTATTGTTTATTCTGAGAATTTAGATAATTAGAGATGGTTTCTTGAAGAATTGAAGAAAATATTAAATCCTTCTCGCCAACTAACTATTTTTGCCGATCGAAACAAGGGACTCGTTGAAGGAATGGTACAAGTGTTCCCTTATTTTCTACATGCCTATTGCTTATATCACCTGCGAACAAATTTGAATAACTGTTTGAGAGGAAGGACCAAGCATGTTCGTAACAAAATGGATTTTAGGCTAATAGAGTGTGCAAATGCAACAACACCAAGATTGTTTCACAAGAAATTGGAGGAGCTAAAAATGAAGGGTGGTCAACAAGTTATTAGTTTCCTTGAAAATCTTCCTAATGAAAATTAGACAAATGCTTATTTCCAGGGTAGACTTATGGTGATTTGTCTTCAAATGTTGCAGAGAGCTTCAATTCATTAATCAATTATGAAAGGCACTTACCAATTATGAAGATGATTGATTCTATACGGGTCAAAATTATGAATATGATGATGGAGCATAGTAATCAGGCAAGCAGTTGGACAAGTGTTCTTTGTCCAACAATGGAGAAAAAATTGTTTGATAATATCAATACTTACATCACTTGGGTGGTGGTCAGTTCTACTCCAAATGTGTATGAAGTTATGTCAACCCCATCTACATATGTGAATATTGAAACTCATAAGTGCTTATGTTTCTGTTGGCAATTAGATAGTTTTTCATGCTCACATGCAATTGTTGCGCTGATGAAGAAAGGAAAAGATCATCGTTCTTATTGTGATGAGTATTTTACAAAAGAGTTTTTTGAAAACTCTTACTCTCAGCCTATCAATCTTATTCCTACATTTGAAAAGCCAGATGAAGAAACTTTAATATTACCTCCATTAACAAGAAGGCAACCTGGGAGGCCCGAGAAGAAGAAGATTCCTTCTCTTGGTGAGAAAATAAAAAGAAAAATTAAATGTGGTCAATGTGATAAACTTGGTCACCACAAAAAACAATCATGTAAAGAGGCTTTGTAGTCCCTCACATATAAATGGTTTGTTCTTTTTTTTGTTTTAGGGATACAAAATTTTCAATTTTTATATAAAATTATAATTTCATATTCAAAAGGCATTGTTTAGGTGACATTTTAATTTCCCTTCTTGTACTAAATCATTAATTTATTGTTACAGTAAATTTATACTCTATCAAGGTCACAATATAAATCTATTGTAATTTACATAATTATAATTTCATATTGAAAAGTCATATGTCACAATAAATTTATATTCTGTCCTGATTTCATATTGAAAGGTCATGAATTACAATAAATTTATACTCTTGTAATCCATTTCATACTAAAAAGTCATGCGTTACAGTATATTTATACTCTGTTAGAATCATGGTATAAATCTACTATAATTACATAATTATAATTTCATATTGAAAAGTCATGTGTTACAGTAAATTTATACTTTGTTCTGATTTCATATTGAGAGGTCATGCTTTACAGTAAATTTATATTGTTGTAATCCATTTCATATTGAAAAGTCATGCTTTATAGTAAATTTATACTCTATTAGAATCATAGTATAAATCTATTGTAATTCACATAATTATAATTTTATATTGAAAAGTCATGTGTCACAGTAAATCTATACTATGTTCTGATTTCATATTAAAAGGCCATGCCTTACAGTAAATTTATAATGTTGTAATCCATTGCATATTGAAAAGTCATGCGTTACAATAAATTTATACTTTGTTAGAATCATAGTATAAATCTACTGTAATCCACATAATTATAATTTCATATTGAAGTCATGTGTTACAATAAATATGTTCCAATTTCATATTGAAAAGTCATGCATTACAGTAAATTCTTGTCCTTACAACGTATTCAAAAGGTCTTAAAATGATTATTCTAATTTCATAGAGGAGGTTTCGCTTGATCATAAGTATTCTAGTAAATTTATATACTACTTATTTCATATTGAACATATGTTAAAAGGGCCACTTTGGTAGGGGTCTATCCTTTCTTTTATTCAAATCCTCACGTAAGTTTCAATTGTGTCCATTAGTTATAATTTGCAATGTATACGACTTTTTTCCTTGTGATGTCTTCGTACAACTATAATTTATTTCTTTTTGTTTAATCTTGTGGAACAAAAGAAATTGAGACAAGAAAAAAATAAAATACTCCTACCAAATTATCAAATTGCAACAAACACGAGAGGAAATTTGCTATCCTCTGGCAAGATCTTTTTAATAGAAAAGACATATTACAACATAAAAACATCTCAACTACTGTATTATCTAGAATCAGAGGAAAAACAAAGAGATTCATGGACCAAATAAATCTACAATGTAGAATACAATTTTTTTTAGTCATCATATTGTTTAGGAAAATCATTGTTGTCATTGATCAATTTCAAAGACCGATAAAAATGGTACATTAAAGGTCTTCCTTTAGGCCTAGAGACCACACAACCATAAGCCAACTTAAACACATACATAATTTGATCATCATGGCTATTTCCCATTGGACTTGTCAACAACATCTTTCATCCTGCTAGCCATCAAGAAATCATTTACCCAATCAGTTTTCCTTTGAATCCTACCCCTATGTGATCCACCACAAGAGGCTTCTGCATGGTCACCAACTCCAACAAAACCACCCAAAAGCCATAGACATCTCCTTTAATGGAGGCAACAAGAGTGCTAGAATACTCAGGAGCACTTCATTTAAGTGGCTGAAACTAGCTCCTACAGATAAATTGTACCTATATCAATGACACCTTATCATTTACCTATTATAAAAAATCTACACCAAAAAGGCCTAGTAAGATATGATATCCTTAGTATGATGCCCATGCGGATGTGACCAAAAATATAGAGAAAATATTGAAAAACAAACACAGAGCTTCATGAAAAAGAACTGCCATTGCATTTACCTTTTCTTTTTCCTGTAAGGTCTTCTCTTCCTATTGATCATCATTCAAGAACATATGGATCATTTGCGCTCTAAAATTTTCAATTGATCCATCTTCTAAATTTTCCTTTACTTGATGTCCTTTAACTATTTCGTATATATAGTAGCACATGAAGATGCCACTATCATATCTGCAAATCAGTAAGTTAATTTTAGACCCATATGATTTCTTTGCTCTTAACATGTGTTTCTTCTATGCTTTTTTGAAACTTACGATTTTATACTCTGTTTACATCCACAAGAGAACAGTAAATTTATACTTTGTTTACATCCACCAGAGAACAGTAAATTTATACTCTGTCTATATCCACCAGAGAACAGTAAATTTACACTCTATTTACATCCACCAGAGAACAATCAATTTATATTGTGTTTACATCCACCAAAGAACAGACAATTTATATTGTGTTTACATCCACAAAAGAACAGTAAATTTATACTCTGTCTATATCTACCAGAGAACAGTAAATTTACACTCTATTTACATCCACCAGAGAACAATCAATTTATATTGTGTTTACATCCACCAAAGAACAGACAATTTATATTGTGTTTACATCCACAAAAGAACAGTAAATTTATACTCTGTTTACATCCACCAAAGAATAGTAAATTTATACTCTGTTTAAATCCACCAAAGAATAGTCAATTTATATTGTGTTTACATCCACCAAAGAAGATTCAATTTATATTATGTTTACATCCACCAAAGAATAGTAAATTTATACTATGTTTACATCCACCAGTGAATAGTAAATTTATACTATGTTTACATCCACTAGAGAACTGTAAATTTATACTCAATTTATATCCACCAAAGAATAGTCAATTTATATTGTGTTTACATCCACCAGAAAATAATAAATTTATACTCTGTTTAAATCCACCAGAGAACAATAAATTTATACTATGTTTACATCCACCAGATAACAGTAAATTTATACTTTTTTTATATCCACCAGAGCAGTCAATTTATATTGTGTTTACATCCACCAAAGAGCAGTCAATTTATATTGTAAACTTACATCCACCAAAGAGCAGTCAATTTATATTGTGTTTACATCCACCACAGAATAGTAAATTTATACTCTATTTGCATCCACCATAGAATAGTAAATTTATACTCTATTTACATCCACCACAAAATAGTCAACATGTATAATCCAACCATATCTATCCATCTACAGCAACAATCAATCAACAAAGCAACCACACATTCCACCAAACTATATCGACCAGCTGTAAAACAAGTGCATCAAACCGCAAAAATTGAGGTTCCTTCTCTTAGATAAATAAACTTTTTGTACGTGAAGAATCAAAATAATTGAGATCTATGAGTGGGTATATGCTCCTTGTTTTCTTTGTTAATTTTTTGCTAAGGGGTATTGTTCCTAGTTGCTTCCTAGACTTGGAGCTTGTTTGTCCTGGCCATACACATGATTGCATGGTGGTTAAATAATTTTAGTTTAAGGAAAATACTAGGTAGCTGCCTATAATGGCAACGGCGTTTGTCCTGATTCCTAATACCAACTCGAATATGATTCCAAAAACACTAAGCAAATTACCCAGTTGCCATTCCTGGCAGCTAGCTTGCATTATCAAAAATACTAAGCAAATTATCTAGTTTAAATGTTATATCAAACCGCATAAACTAAGATTTGTTGGCGGTGAGCCCTAGTTACGGGTTAAGTGATTAGGGGCAACTTTGTCCTTCTGCTTTGTAAACCTAATATAAGAAGATTAGAGAGGGGAAAATGTGACTAAATAGAAATCAGGGAGAAGCAAGCCACCACGCACTAGGGAGAAACCAGGCCGCTACACATAGAGAGGAGGCCGCCACGACCAAGAGAAAACAACCTTCTTTGGGGAAGAAGAGAGGCACTATTTCGTCTCTGAGTTGTGTGAAAGGTACTAAAAGAAATCTTTGCAATACTCTCTTGTAATTGTTTCTCTATCTAGTAGAATTGTGTGATCCCGTAAATGTAGGCAGCAAGGCCGAATCACGTTAAATTCCCTTGTGTTCTTTGCTTTCTTATATGCGTGTCTACGATCCATTCTTCTGCTATACAGAACTAGAGAATAGTAAATTTATACTCTGCCTGGCAAAGGTGTTTTATTCCCTACAAGCACCATGAACCACAAAAAATAAAACACAGAAAATAAAGACGTTCAACTACCACCGATTTGGGCTGGAACATAACTGCAAAATCAATTACAAAATAATACAAATTGGTACTTTATGGAACAAATTGATCACCTAACGAGAACAGAATCCTAGAGTGAGCGATTGGGAGGCGAAGAGATGCAGACCGCAGAGGTTGATCGGACGAGCAACCATTTTGTGCTTTATGTTCCCTAACTCCTCATATCAGCGCTAGTAGATATTGACAAGGTCGGCGGGGGACCTAGGAGTAGCAACAAATAGTGAGGGAGATGGCAGGCAATAGATCAGTCGCATGAGCTTGAAATCGCCGGAGCTTTCATTTTGGTCAGAGCAAATGGCGCACACTCCCGCAATTTTGGCAGTTAGAGTCTTAAATTTGTAATTCAATGCAAAGAGATAGAAGGGTATTTTAGAATTTTTAAAAGTTATGTATACTTAATTTACTTATTAGTCAATTTGTAATAGTCGGGACTTAACAATAATTAATTACTAAACTTAGTCCTAATTTGTAATGTCTAGGAGATTTCGAACGGTCCAAGGTTCCAAAGCCCCTGGTAGTTCCAGAATAAGACATTCATAATGGCTGGCGGGGCTGGTTCCCGGTGTTTGCCAATACACCCCGATTCTCGTCAGTCCCACTTTTACTCCTACCAGGAATAGGAACCACCCTATTGGCCATATCCTCTGCAACATCGACACTTTGGTCCAGATCTTCTGAGCACCAAAACCTCCCCTGCCGTCTTCACCCTCTCTCTCCCCCACTGAAATGTGTGAACTGCCCTGATCATCTGGCTTAATTGCAAGCGTTCCCTATCTGGCGCCGCGCCCTCCCTTTTTCTTCTTGCAACTCCCTTACTCCTTCCTTGAAGACAAACTCTTTCCTAGGAAGTGTTCTCAGCCCCCACAAAACAATAGCTTTTTTTCCTTTGGAGGAGGACGCTACTCGTTTTGCTTTAGTAACTTTTCCCTATCCAAGGGCAGCCTTACTTTCAAAACTCCTGGCCACGCATTCTTTTCCCACTGAATCACCCTTAAAGATAATTGGGATGATAAAATCTAGTCCTAACTGCAGCTCTTTGCAGGCCCTAAGCCCAACATCCAAATTTATCCCACTAAGCCCGTGCCAGCAGAACCGTTTTTCATGCTCCATCGTTAATATTAGCCGGGCTTAAAGAATGCTTGAGAAGCGTTCGATTTCAAGATTAACGGCACACACACTAACGCATATTAGTATGCATGCACCATCGACGTTAAAATCGGACGCTTTCCAAACGTTCCTTGTGTTCACTGTACAAAACATAGGAAACGCTTCCCATACCTCCCTGGTCCCTACCCTTCTCTACCATAACTTGTTTCCCTTTTTATCTCCTACCTGCTCTACTACACCAATTGATCCACTTCCTTTGGTCTTGTAATCCACCAACCCCATACATCGCTGAACAGTTTCAACTGTCAGATGCACATCTGCTCCTCTGTTACCTTCCTGTCCCCTATCCTGCTCCACCATTCCTTGCACCTGTACTAAATCCCGTCCCCTGTCCGAGTCCTTTTTAGTACTGTAGCCTCCTACTTCAAGTCCTTTTAATACTGTAGCACCATACTTCATTCCCAGTTAACGCATTTGTCCCTTCCTCATCAATACCAACTTGCTTCCGAGTCCGTCTGCTCCAATCTCTCCTTAGACCCCAAATCACTAGATCTTTTTGGTTTTTCAGAAGCCCATCCCCTACTTCTCCCTTGAGTCAGCACCACCTGGCCCCTTCTCTTACCCATTGCATAACTATAGAAGGAGTGGCACGAGTGATTGCCCACATGCTTTCCCTCCAGTAACTCACGAACCGCCAGTGAAGAAATTCTGCCCCTCTCCGATGAGTCCCTCCCCCAACCACTAATTCTTGTACCTCCGGACATCTATTCTTGTATTTGCTGGAATTTTTTTGTGGCGACCGCCATTTTTTAAATGATATAAATAATATAAATTTAATTTGACATGTGTATATTATTTTTACAGTGACTAAACATGACAACCGTTGGGACATATAATAAATATAAAGTCACACCTAATATCAAAATTAGATAATAAAATACATCGGACTCAAAGCTGTACCAAAACATTATAAATGGCAGGTTCACGGAGCATGATAAAATTTAATTACATGCCTACGATCACTATCCGTAGAGCGGATAGTTATGCAAAACTGAGGCACATCATTTCCTTTACATATTAGTCAATAAATAATTACACTATCTAGAGCAATAATAAGAAAATTTAGCTGAAAAATTCTTCTTCTTTTACTTTTGTTCCGGTATTAACCCTGCAGAGTCTGGGAGTGGGTGAGTATTTTTATACTAAGTAGGTCGTGTTAATATCTAAAATAATATTAAGAAGAACTTCATGAAATAATTACAAATCTTATTTTTGCCTTAAAACAATTAGTTCAGGAAACAATTTTCTAAAAACAAAATCAGAAATCGTCGGTTCATTCAATGACGATCAATCCATTAGTCGTGATACCTTACAACATTCTCCCCAGCACTCATGGGACACTAAAAGGCTCATTCGAGCGAGAAGCTTCCTCATTATGCTTCACACCCATACGCGCGCCACATCGATTATTTTTTTTAGTCGGTATCAAGATAGAATACGATAATTCCAGATTTTATACTAGAATTACCCAGACGTGCAAATACACCAAATCATAAAACGACGTATGTGAAATATTTCACAGATATCACATTTTCTAGAAAATAATTCAAATGAGAATATACAATGGAACAAGAATGGTTCAGAAGAAAATTAATGCTACGGGCAAAACATCAATTTAGAGTTTAAGTGTCACGCCCCGGCACTGCCCAACCCGAGCTGAACCCAATCCGGGGGCTGGTCAAGCGCACAGGGGTGACAAGGAGATTGAGAAATGGTTTAACGGAAGACTTATACCCTTAATCACAGGCGATCTAACAAAATTTCGAAGTATACACACCACTTTGAGCAAGAGTAAATAAGTAGAATTCAAAAGAGTTGCTTTAACTCTAAGATAAATAAAATCTCAAACCCACATACTCAAATTAATTCATAGCCCACTCTAGGCTCTAAAGTAAGTCTCAAACAAACCAAAATAACAATGTAGCACAAACCCAAATGAGAACCACACACGTAGGTTCTATCATAATCACAAACAAGGAAACAAGCCACACAAGATGTCTCCACGTCTACTCCCAAGTCATCTCCAGCCTTTCCTCATAGAAGAGATCTTGTCCATCTGCGTGTCACGCCACGCAGCCCCAAAGCAAAAGCACAAGAAAGAGGGGTGAGTTTAACAAACTCATCAATGGTTTTTAATATAACTATAATAATCGGAAACACGATGGCATAACAATATAACAATTTCAGATCAAAGATTGACAAGATGTATCATTTTCTGATCATACATACACATCACCTAAACCTCCATCATAGTGTATAAATCACATAGTGTCATTCACATCATATAAACCTACATGAGATGTATCTCTAACATACATTTTAGATCATGCATCAACATCATATAAACCTGCATGAGATGTATCTCTAACATACATTTCAGATCATGCATTAACATCATATAAACTTGCATGAGATGTATCTCTAACATAAATTTCAGATCATGCATCAACATCATATAAAGAATGTCTCCATCAAGGAGTAAGCACAATTTGGTGTCACACAGACGGGAACACAGACAAGGCCACGAAGGCGTGTCATGGTCCAAATTTTACACAAGAATATAAGAAGATCGGGGTTGCCAATCCCTAAAGCTGCTCGCCCTGGACGATCCTGGCCAAGGATGTCTCATTCTCACGTAGAGAATCTAGATTAGGGGTGTTCGCCCAAGGACATCTCATGCGATAGGGAAGAGCCCAAGTTTTCACATAGGAAACCCTAGAACACATGGAAGCCAGTGCACAGAGCATACCATACTGGATTCTCGGGGTCCAGAAGACAATTATAATAATCTCAATTCGCAAGACAAGTACATAACTCGTCCCCCACATAATTCCATTTAACTAGACTCAACCCGGGGAGTGCACATATTCTACAAAGGAACTCAAATCAAAACATGTCCTTTCGGACCAATCAAATTTTGATTAAGCCACGACAGATTAATCCGGCACGCAATTTCACCACATTGCATCCAATCAATTAAGTTCGATTAATCTTGATAAAGCCTCAATTGGAAATCTATTTTCATGATGCATGCAACATGGTACATACGTGGGCAAGGCATACATGAATCCTAATTCATGATAAGTGCTCTCATCAGCCCCTTATGTATCATTCATAATCATAATACCAATCCTCATCATCATTTAACTCCACATGTGTGTGTGTGTACATAGTAGAAGTATTTCACTCAATGTATATCAACATGCTTGTAATTAACTCACCATCACACTACACATGTGCATTAACGGCTAATCATGAATTCCAGCGGAAATCATAGGAGAAGAACATTTAAATTCATAATTTAAGTCAAATCCTAACCATAAGCTAAACATATATAAGATCATTCACTTCATCCTTGAATCAAGACATAACACTAACATTCACACATCATTTAACCACATCCTATTATGACATATCAGTCCATTAGTATGTTGTAGCTCTACTGGAAATATGCTTAACCATATAGAATCAACCACTCATAACTTCAAGATAGTAATTCCAACAACGATATTCAACTACAAGTCATTTCACATAACTCTAAATATATACCACAACTTCTAAACATCAATGGTATATCCTTCTAGTAGCTTACCCTGGCTCAAAATACTCCACATATATATAAAAAGGATATATCAGAGTAGAGACATCGAAATAATCATCATGCAAACAATAGAAAATCTGCTGTGTAGCCGTTCGAACGCCCAAGAGGGCCGTTCGATCGGCTAAATGTAAAAGTTCTGAAAATGCAGTGTTGCCGTTCGAATGCCTAGGAGGGCCATTCAAATGCCAACAAGGCAGATTCGACCTTCTTCCTCATTTCAAATTTTCAAATCGAAACTCCATTGATAAAACTTAAAATCTCCATCTAGCAACCCAAACGCCATTAAAATTCCACCATACCTTCCAAAAAAATTAATCTACATCATAACAAGATAAAACCCTAAGAAATCGGGATAAAAGATTACCAATTACTAATTTCGCCATTAAAGCACTAAATCAAGTAAATCCACTCCAAATAAACCACAAAATCAAGATTTTTACCATAGGAAGACTGAAATTTCGAAGGTCCATTACCTTATCCCTTGATTAGGCCTGGATTTGACAGTCACCCTTTTTGAAAACCTTACAAAGACATAGAGTTTAAATTAAACTACATTAAAACCAATTTAACATAGAAAACCTTAATGGAAAACTTGGATCTAGGGCTTGTTAAACATAAAAAACGGATTTTTAGATGTAGGGTTTGAATTAAAGATGTAAATAAGTAGTTTTGATGTTTAAAAACGAATCAAAACAAAGGGAAAATGATAGATCTAGAACAGATTAGGAGAAAATCTAAGTTTTAAAGCTTAATTAGAGGATACATACCTTAAACTCCTTCTAATCCGGGCCTAATTGGGGAATTAGGCCTAACCTCCCTCTCCCAGCCTATTCTTAAAATAAAAATGGCTAAGGTCTTTCTATTTATAGTAGGGTTTGGGGTGTACATAGGTAATTAGTGGGGTATGAATAGAAAAATGGGCTATAAATGAGTATTTTGGCTATTTGAGCACTAATTAAACCTGGAAAAATTATGAAAATTTTTATAAAGGCTTGTGTTGATGTTTGGGTTAACTTGGTCCAAGAACCTAAATTTCGACAGTGGGGCCCATAGGGGGTCCCGCCAAACCCTAATTTTTAAAAAATTAGTAAAAAATCAAAAAAATCTCAAAAATTCAGATTTAACACAAAATCACTTAAAACCAATAATTATAAAGTTGATTTTGATTAAAACCATAAGAAATACTATTTATTTACGAAACCACCGAATTTAGAAGAAAATGTGTTAACCACGTAATAACCGATAATTAAAATGAAACGAAAACCGGTTTAGAAATGAGAGTCCTTACATTAAGACTCCCTACCTTGAAATTGTAGTATTATTTTGTGGTTAAAAAAAGCTTCAAATAGAAAAACTGACCCCACCACCGCGTTCAGCACACTCAATTTAGCTGGAAATGGCTTTGGAAAAGCTTAATTATGAGTTAAAACGGCTTAGAATGGATGAGGAGAAGTTCACACAGTCGTAGAAGTGGAAAAATCGCAGAGAAAAGAGATCCGGGTTTGGAATTTATAGCTTAACCCATGGAAATGGGAAAAGGGATGCGTGATGCGTATCACACTCGTAGCACGGGGTGAAACTGGATTACACAGTTTTGCCACATGGACAAAATGCCTAGCGCACGGGGTGTGGGTCACCGCCCGTGCATCGTTCGCTTGGCATGCGTCGCACTGACACGTGTCATGCCGACACCCCACGTCAATGTGCATCGCTTTGATGCGCATCTATTGGCATCTAAAAACTTTAAACACGCGTAACTTTCTCTCTCGTATTCCGTTTCATGCATTCTTGGTACTGATGGACTCGTATCAATGAGTCTTACAAAACTAAACCACATATGAAAGGGTTTTTTTACAGTTTTCAAGTGGGTCCTGCCCACATAGCACATTTCTTAAGGTCATAACTTCCGACTGTTGTATCCGATTTACGCAATTCAAGTACCATTACATCTGTATTTTTAAGGCTCAATTATAAACTTCTAGATAAATCTAAAAAAATAATCCAAATTTACTAAAACTCGATATAGAATCTTATTGATCAAGGATGGTTACATTTTCAGCTCTTCCCTCTCTTGCTGATTGCTCGCAACTAGTCTCCATACTCAGCTTAGGGCACCGCTACCGGTATTTCTCCACTTCATTTTCCCAGACATTGACTGGAGTTTATGTCCCAACCTTCCACAGAAATAACAAAAAATCTGAAGTTTCTCATATTTGTACTCCGCCCAATATCGTCTTCCATTCGGGCTCGACACAATCCCACCTCAGCGCAATGGCTTGTTGGTGTCAACTTCCACCCTCCATTGGATGTATCTCCTTTTCTCTTTTCTTTCATCTACGTCATCCACTCTTATTAGCTTCCACATTTTTTAGCCCAGTTTACATCCCACATCAGTGGAAATCAAATGGAAAGGCAGTTCCCATGCTTGAACTCAGAAAGAATAGTAAGTAAACTGAAAATTCTTTGAAATAATGCCATCCTCCTATCGTCACAAGAGGACCAACTAATTGCCAAAGCTCCACAGGCAACCATCTAAAAGTCATTGGATGTCAAACTGTCCAAGAAGGAGTACCATGAAAATGTCTACCCCATTTCCAAAATCTGCATGCTGCCTTCCAAACCCCAGACCTTGCGCAACGTAGCTCTAGCAGCTCTGTGGTGTCATAGCTGTTGGACCATGGTATCATTGAAAACACATAATTTAACCATACATGATGAAATATCAATTCCAAATTATAGTGACTATCATTGAACCCCGTTCAATCAATTAAATCATTTCAGTATAATAGAAAATCCCAATTAAACCCTGTTCATTTGAATCATTCTTTTCGCTTAAGTGTCATTAAAACCCATTGTATCCACTACAAATCACAATGATTTGCTGATTCTACTACGAAATCTCAGCAAAAGATTGTACGAGGGATTTGGGGTCTTACACCCTAAGTTGGACCCCCATCCTTTTGAAACTTTCGGGGCACTAAAATTCATATATTCATTAATGTATTTTGTCATTTAATCAGCAAGTATCACATACCTCATTTTTAATTAAGAAAAAGGAGAATATTGAGTTGTTTGTCATATGATATGTTGCCCAAATGATTCCATAATTCTGTTAGGTAAATTATATGAAATCCCTTAACCCTTCCTAATCATGCATGGACATGTCATATAATATCAGAGGATGCATAATTTTATAATCATATCCAATTAAAGGTCTAATTTGTTTGATACAAGACATTTATCTCTTCATGTACATGCATGCTCATACATATAAACATGATAATAGTAAACCTCTTATTCTTATATGGACATAAGATACATTATATTTACTAATATCATATCATCAAACATTACCATTAAGAAATAAAATAAGAAGATCTACTCTATTTTCCCTAATTGTACGGAATTCATGCATAGAGCATATAAAAAATGTTGTCTTTAGAGATAAAATCATAATAAATGAAAAACACTTCAAACATTACCAAAATGTTTACTGAGCACTATTAAAAAAATAATGTCTATATATAATTTTGTACCCCAAAAATCAATCATCTAGGTAGTATAAAAATAGTAGATATTAGAGTGATAATTTGGTCTTTGGACCTAACCTAAAGCTTCTTAAAATTCTCAAAAAGTCTTAGAAAATCCATCTACTTATGACTGCATTATAGTTAAAATTTCATGATTTTTAGACAACTATAATGTTTTATGAATTTTCTGATACTAAGTCGAGAATATCATGCTAATTTAATATTCACAAAAATACAAGAAAATAAACAAAAATCCACATTGTATAAGAAATCAATCAAACCATGTTTTGACAATCATATAGTCCTTAATTGTGCTAATGAGAATTCATAAGAATCTAGATTCATTGTTTGGTTCTGTTACCTCCGATTTCCGATTCAGGCTTGAGTTCTACGCACTTGATCTTATGAAAATCAAAGAAATTTTCTAAGTAGCAATTCATAGTACAAAAGAATTAAAAATGAGTGAGAGATCTAGTATGAGGGAGAGGTTTAAATCATTGTTGCTTGATATGAAAGAGAGAATGGAAGGAGTTGAGATAACTTGAAAATAGGTAGAGAAAAGAGAAAAGAAAGAAGAGGGCGTGAAGAGAGAGTAAGGGGGAGAGAGAGGCACGCGCCACAAGGGAGAGGGAGGGACGTGTGGGAGGGGAGAGGGGAGGTTTTTTGCCCCTTTTATGGTAATTTCACCAAAATTTTCTTTAAGAAAAAGTGGCTAGAGTGACCAAGCCAAATGAATTCTAATTGGGCAAGCCTAGTAGTTAGTTTTTGAGTCAAAAGAATAAGTGGTTAAGAGGTTGATAGACTTGGTCAAAGAGTTTCAAAAGAAATCATGTGAAACTACATGTTGGTGCCAAGAGAGTGAGGATGGGACACCACAATTTGATTGGTCAGGTCATCGGTCCCACAAAAATTTGTCTAGGCTCAAAATTGTAGTATACCCTTATCTTCAAATGGTCATGACTCAGCCATTCAAGGTCCATTTTAAGTGTTCTTGGGTGCATTCACTTCGTCTTCAAGTTTAATTTTTAATCCAATAGGTTTTAGTTCAAAATTATATGTCTAGTAAGAGATATACTATTTATAAAGTACTAGGTCAAAAATCCTAAAGTTGATAGGTCATGTCTCCAAGTTGAACCGAAAAGATTTATGACATGCTTGCTAAGAAGAATCGAGTCAAACCAAAGGAAATAAAAATCTACATCTTACATCACTCCTCTCACTAAGTTGCCTTAGCACCAGCTCCTACCAACTCCAACAAAGGGAGGCATCATAGAAAAGCTTTCAAAAAACAAAATGAACCACCAAGTTCTTTTATATTGTTCTACGATTACCTTTTCTTTGTAACTCTATTACTCAATTTGAAAGTCCAAGGTCCAATGGTTCTGACCTCCTTTTCTCTAGTTTGTTGAAGGCTAAAGCTGCTCCGGTTCTTGACGCCTCAAGATCCTTGAAGTAGCTGTAAGGCCCCAAGTCCAGAGGTACCTTAAATGTAAGGGCAAAACCCAACCCATGGTAAAAAATAATGTAATAAAATTTCTTTTTAATGACCATAAGCATCATTATTGTGCAAGATTTGCAACGTTCTAGCACAATTTAATGTATAGATATGAAGTTGTGACACATCTTTCTTCGATAAAGTTTAATGTGAGGGGTTAAGTATAGTTTTTAAAATTTGGAGGAAATTATGTACTAATGAAGTGGTGAAACTTCATCGTGTTGATTGGGCTCAACAAAACAAGTGTATCGAGCCCAAGAACGTGTAAATTCGATATTGAATAGTTGGCCATCCTTGAGAAATGTGTTTTTTGGGTGGTCCCTACTTCAAAAATGTGAGATAACCTATCCAAGTGATTTTTTTAGGGCTCGCCGATACAAGCCCAATAGTACTTAAGAATGCACAAATCCAAGTTCAGGGTAGAGAGTTGTGACTGTTTGAAGAAAGTTGTAACACCCTTTTCTTTGATAAAACATGAGGGATTAAATATACTTTTAAAATTTTGAGTGAATGGAGTGGTGAACCTTCATTGCAACGATAGGGCTTGACAAAATGAGTGTATTGAGCCCAAGAATGCGTAAATTAGACACCGGATTGTAGGTTATGTCTTTGAAAAATGTGTTATATAGGTGGGCTCTATTTTAAAAATACAAGATAACCTATCCAAGTGGTTCCTTATTTTGTAGGGCTCATCGATACAAGCCTAGTGGTACAAAGAATGCACACATCCGAAACCGAGGTAGAGAGTTATGATTGTTTGAAGTTCAAAAACCAGATTTGAATAAAGAAAAAAAACAAATTAAGGATTAACATTGAATTGGCATCAGCATGCTCACGCTAGCTACTTGGCTTCAATGCTAAGTGCACATGCCATATCATGTGTGACATGCATCACCTCAGTGTGCATGGCACGCCGATGTGCACCACATGCCACACGTGCATCAAATGCCCTCCCCTATAAATATGGGGCTGATTTCTTTCTTCGGACACACCTCTCTCTCTCTCTATATCCCTATTACTCGTCTTCAAACTTTCTTCTCCCATTATCAAAGCCATTTTAAGTCCATTTGAGCATGTTCAAAAGCAAACCTAGCTAATTAGAGATTGCTCTATGCAATGGGAGGGTCATTTTTGTGAATACACATCCAACTTCACTCGTCTCCTAGACTTAATTTCCTCGTTGTGGGGCCA
This sequence comes from Saururus chinensis, assembly GCA_035235625.1. Lineage (NCBI taxonomy): Eukaryota > Viridiplantae > Streptophyta > Magnoliopsida > Piperales > Saururaceae > Saururus > Saururus chinensis. The sequence continues at coordinate 28,153,644 of CP141141.1, forward strand.
ATTTAAGTCCATTTGAGCATGTTCAAATATTAATCATATATAATTCAAGGGTTCTCTATGCAATGAAAGAGTCAATTTTGTGAGATGAACACCTTAGAGATGAGAAAGTTCTAACGAGAAGGGAGACTTTGTTCCCTACATCAAAACACTTAAGGGGATAATGTCCTAGAAAAAGGGGAGACTTTGTCTACCACCTCTAAGCTTACAAAGTAATAAAGTCCTAGAGAAAAGGGAAATTTTGTTCACCACCTTAAAAAATCTCAGGAGAGTAAGGGTTTATGGCTTTAATGCATACTTAGTGTGCTTAAAATGCATATTATCCTAAAGTCTAGTTAGCTTGTATGGTTTTGAAATTATGCATATATGGATGTACTGTAACTTTGAATGTCTTGTTATCATTTAACGAGTTTTTCATTAGTTTTAGGTCTTTGGATTTCCTCTGTATTCAGGCTTTCAAATTTAAAGGGTAGTTCTTTGGTAAGCTAATCAGAAACTATCGGAGTTATGACTCATAGATACTACCTATTCAAGCATATGACATGCTCATGAGTTGGGATATTGTAGGAAGATCTCTTTTATTCTAATCTGTTGCCCTACAAGCACAGGTGTGTGTCACTTCGGTATCAATGTCATTTTGTAAATGAAGTATTTGTTTGACTTGTCATATCATGTAATTTGTTGATAATTGTATTTTATATGTCAACTTTGACATATGAGTTCATCTTTATATGAAAATGTTTAAGCATTGTATGCATGATATTATGCTTTATAAATAGGTATAAACTATTAAGCATAACAATGTCTTGATCTGATCTTATTAAAATAACATTATCTAATAAGAAGGTAGGCAAACACTGTCGATGTTGGCCTAATTCAAAAATTAATAATATTTATTTTTTTATTCTTTTAGAGCTCTCATCATTAGGAAGAAGATGTTCTATTATTATATAATCCTTCATTGGACTTTGCAGGAAAAGAGTGTCCAACAAAAATATTGTCGTACTAGAGGATCGTTACAGCTCTTGTACACAAATATTGATCCATATAACTGAAAAGAAATTTATTACAATTTTTTAACCCAGGGTCAGGTTTTACCCTTATGCTTAAGGACTCTGGGTATTACAGCAACTCTGATTCTTCCCATCCTGTAGCCTCTAGGTAAATCAATCATGGGAAGACAAAAGTTAGCAATCTCCTCCATGTCAAGAATACTTTATGCTATTTTCCTACACAAATTGGTTCATTTTTTTAGTATGAATTAAGGTAAATTGAAGGTTCTAAGATGCAATACTTAAAATTGAAAGTAAATAAATTTTTAGCATTGAGATGCATGATTTGTAAAAACTATTGTAGACGAAGTTAAAATGATGTCAAGTGAGTATGCATTTAACACATATAAACACTTGTAATATTTTTTTAATAGTTAAACATAATTTCTTATGTTTAATAATTTTCAATACATCTTAATTCTTACTTTGTTAGCTATTTTAATATAAAGGAAAAAAATTATAATTTTGTTATTTTATGACCTCGTTGTCTAAAAATCATGTGTCCACCCCTGCGGTCAGACTAGGCGCATCCATAAGAATTTGGCAAACTAGAAATGATCATAAATTGTCCTTTCTTGCTTCCTCTTTAGAAAATTTCTTCATTTGGTTGACGGGAAGGAGATGAGGAAACCGGGGGCGATAATCCGTACCGAATATTGTTTGGACCAATTACTCTCCCAATCCCACGTCATGTTTTGCTGCTGTGTTCACTGCTCAGGCAAAGAAAGCCGCCTTAGAAATTATGATTTGAGAACTGGCACAACCCACAATTGAGACAATTGCTAGTGTGTGGGCCTTAGTCGCCAAAAAGGGGTTTACATTTTTACTGGTCTATTTTGTGCCTGGTTGAACTTTTGTGGCTTCTTTTGCAGCAAATATTTGAAGAAAGCGAAGTGGCGAACTTTGTTTTCTGCTAATAAAGTCTTACAAAAACCATTACTTCTTTTGTTTGTTGGGGGGAAAAGCTAGAGAATGGAAAGTTCCATTTATTTTGTGTAGAAAAGCCAGTAACTAAGAGCAGGCATTATACGTACTATGGCTATACTTGCTAATCATTGACAAATTCCGCAGCAACATTGCTTTTCATTGGCATGGTCATCTGTTAAAGCCAATTTTGCTGTTTTCATCTCTAGTAACTTCTGCCATTTTTATTTAGAAAGTTTTTGACCGATTTCGCTTCCATTTCCTTCGCTCATTCCTACTGGGAAGAAAATAGAGTGGCAGATAATTTGGTTACCTCTGCCCTGGGGGGAGATCAGTTGTGTTGTGTTGGACATTCAGCTAAAATTTGTGCGTATACACTGGGATCCAGTGTTTTCTTGGCCTATGCAAAAAATTAGATTACAAAGTAGAAATGAGCCTGACAGGTATATCAAAGTATTTAACATGAAAAGCTTCTCAACGGACTATAGATTGTTCCTTGATTTAATTGGCCATTTCCCTTTTAAAATAAACATTGTCTTCTTTCTTCAATCGAAGATCATATTTATACTCAACATTTTCTACAATAAAAGCTTACTCAAGCCTTTCATTTGACCAAGAAAAGTTGACCCTCCTATTGTCACGTGAGGCTGACCTTTCTCTATCATGTTAAAGGTAGAGTAAGCATGGAGAAAATGAAATAGAAATATCAATATTTTTCTACAATATTAACATACATATGGCTCCGCCTATCTAAGTATAGCATGATAGATGAACCTCTCACCTCTCTTGGGAGAGGTCCTAAAATCGATGTATTTGATCTTCCTTCTTTTTCATATTAATAACAGCTCTATTTAATTTTTAAAATAAATAAATTTTAATTTATTTTTATAAATTAAATAGAGCTATTAATATGAAACAAAACTGAGCACTATATATACCGTACAGGCCCGTAAAGTGCCCTTGTTGTCAAAGTAAAAAAATACATCCACATTCATTTACACAGAAAAAACAAAGAATATACACATTACTCATTAATGAGTTTCCACATTACTCATGGAATTGCTGCAACATCACCCTCGCGTTGGTTAAGGGGCTTTGCGTTGGCCTTCTTGTAACAGAAGTAGTAAAGCTGCGAAAAGATGGTCGTGAACAAGATGAACACAGCTGCAATTCCGAACACCGCCTTCCTCACTGCCGAGCACGACACCGGATCCGACAATTTGTAGTCTTTAGCGCTCTTAAACCCCGCGAACAAAAACAACTCCGCAATGCAAAATGTGATCCTATATCACAAACAATTGACAATTTTTCATGTTGACAACAAATTTGAGATGCGTAATTTAGCAGACTTTTTATTTTACAAATTGCAAAAGGAGTGTTGTGGAAATGGTGAAAGTGGACAATTGGGTACCAGCAAAGAATGCAAAGAACAATGGCTGAGATCCAGGCGCAGCTAGGACGGAGACGTTTGCGACAGCACAAGCAATGGCTAAGGGAGGCGATGAGAATTCGGCTGACTAGGAGGAGAACAAAGGCTCCTATTCCCAGCCCAGAGGCAGCATCCAAGTCATAAGCACAGTAGATGTTGTTCTTACTGTCTACGCCTCGGTGGTGGACTGTCTTTCCCTGTCACAAAGAACGTTTTTGATCATGGGCAGAAGTAAATTATGTTAGATTATATACAAAGAGCCTAGTTAATATGCGCTTGGCGTATATCATATTTATATTGCGGGACTCGTGTTTTTAATGTGATCCGGTGGCTCTAAAGTGCCCGGGTGCACTTGCGCTAGGCACTTCTTAACGATTTTCATATATAAACTCATGTGCTTTGCTTCTTTCATAAAAATTTTATTGTAATTAATTTCTTTATTTGGTTGGAATGGAAGGATAAAATAATGAAGGAAAAAGTTAAGTTGCAGAGGGCGGTGTATCTGGGATCTTATTGTGAGCTAGTGATTCAAATCCACTTGTTTCTTAGTAATAGGTACCATCCGATTGAGATCTAACAACACACAGTGCATTGTGCATATGTGCAATAATGTGCTATCATCGGATTGATGATAATGTGCACATTGTAGATCTCATAAATGAACGGCTCATAAAACTCAGCTAATTGTGATAAGGAAACACGAAATACTCTTCCGGACATCCTCCTTTTCTTTTCACTTTTTACCAGAGAATTTTTTCCCTTCAAATTGAACAAGGCGAACCGTTGCGAACAAAAACAACTTACGAACAAGAAGAGATACACTTAACTGTACTTATACCGGCAGCAATGACAGCAAGTGCCAACGCGACGACGTCGAAGACGAAGGTGAGAATGAGGAATAAGGTATTTGACGCCATGGAAGAAGAGAAGCTGCCTCACATACTAGCATCCATGTTAATATCCTTCATCTTCCTTTATATAGACTAATGCATGACATAAATTCATTATGAACTCCTTTCAATCTCCCAGTTCTTCAAAACCAGAAATGGGTCTTCTTCAAAATGGCTTTATTAAGCCCCAGAACACCAAAATTTCCAAATGTTTTTGTTCAACAGATGAAAATTCGAACAATTCTCATGTAGCAAAGAACGAACTAAGCAGGATTATTACACAAATCCAAATGAGCAGGATGCGAGATGCTCAGGGGATTTAAAGACCGAGCCATCGAATTCTGGGCCAATCCGGGACCGATTCAATCGAGAATTTTCGCGGAATCACTACAAAGTCGGAAGCTTGAATGGATTGGACTAGAAAAAACTTCGGAAAAAAAGCCATTTTGCTTGGGCTTGAGGATGAGATTCAATCAAGGAGTTTTGGGTAGCATTTGATGGAAGTGGTCAATGGCACCTCCACCAGTCACCCTCTCTCCCAGTCCAAGTGGGATTTTTTGGTCCATGCAAGTAATCTGTGGTTTGCTTTAACAAGTAAGAGGGGCAGGTCTGTAGGCTAATCAGATAAGAATATGATTTAAGTGATTAAGACACTCTTGGCTCTACTATTAAGAGTTTCATAAATAATTAATCCTTCCGGAATTTATAAATGTAACAGTGCGAAATTCAATATGCATATCAAATCCAAATTGCACAATTTAGACTAAGTCCACGTTTTTGTGAAGCAAATGAGAACTAATCAAACATTTTTGCTTTCCTTCCACATTTAACATTCCAAAGAAAATTGTTGTAGGCAACAAAAAAGGCCATTTAAAGAACACAATTTAGACTAAGGCCTTTGTGAAAACGTGCAATCTTGATACAAACTCTTTTCAAACTATGGCTATTCTGGCAGATCTTTTCCTTTCTGAAATAAACATTGAGATCATTCTTCTATATTGACATACAAGTGACTTGCCAACGAGTTCCTCAATCCTCATGAAGTGCTAAATGGAACAGCAGACGCGCCTTGGTTAAAAGGCTTGACAACAATGGCCTTCCTATAGCAGACATGGTAGAGCTGCTGAAAAATGGCCGTGATGAAGAGGAACACAGCCCCCACCCCGAACACGGTCTTCCTCACCGCCGAGCACGACACTGTCTCCGATGATTTGAAGTGTTCGACATTCCTCGAACCCGACAGCAAAAACAACTCCGCAATGAAGTATGTGATCCTATATGCAACACATACAAACAATTGACAAATTTAATGACATCCCCAACGTAGACCTCTATTTTTCTTTCTAAAGATATTATAAAAGGAGTGAAGTTGATTGTGAAAAGGACTTGTGGCCATCTCATGTCACTAAAGAAACAGTGAGAGAAACTTGAGAACAAAATATTTTTCTTTGTAAAAAATGGTGTAAATGAACAAATTGGGTACCAGTAAATGATGAAGAGGATCACGGCTGAGAACCGGGCGCAGCCGGGGCGGAGGCGGAGGCCATTGCCACAGCACAAGCACTTGCTGGAGACGGTGATGAGAACTTGGGTAGCTAGGAGGAGAACCTGGGCCCCTATTCCCAGCCCAGAGGCAGCATCCAAGTGATAGGAACAGTAAATGTTGTTGTCATTGTCTAGGAATCGGGGTTGGACCCTTCTTGCCTGTCACAAAGAATGTTGGATCATGGCCAAGCAAAGCATGTTAGATTTGAGTTAGGCACATAGACTAATCTGTTTACTTCTTTTCTTCCCAAATTTTCTGTTTTCTTTTTTATCAACATAGAGAAGTTTTTATGCTTATATTGTGATTTGTTTTCCTCTTTTCATTAGCAGTTTTCTTCAAGCTTTTCCCAAACAATTGCAAGAAGAACAAACTGTGTTCCCTTTCACTTTCTTTCCACTTTAAGGAAGAGCAGTTAATTTCCCCCCATTTTTTCCTTTCAATTGATTATTGTCCTTCAAATTAACAAGCCATTAAAAAGCATCACTACAAACCATTTTGAACAAAAAAAAAACTGATAAGCAACAAAGAAGCACTTACAGTACTTATACAGGTAGCGGTGATGGCGAGTGCCAATGCGACGAGGTTGAGGACGAGGACGAGAGTGAGGACCCTGGTGGACGCCCTGGAAGAAGACATGCTGCCGAATATCCTTCAATCTTTATCTTCCTTTCTTCTGGAGTCTTATCTGCAGACTTATAGACTATCATGACATTTAAGTCAACACAAACCGCTTGGCCCAAGCGGCTTGGGATCGGCTGTGGAGCACTCTCACCAGAACGGGTGAGAGTGTCCGATAAGACACGCCCACGCCGAACTCAAACAAGCTCAAGTCTGCAAGTAGGTTATTTTTATGGATTAAAAAAAAAGGTTTCTTGCTAGAAACCCCAACCACAGGAAAAGGAAACTTCTGGTGGGAGAAGAACAATTCTTCTCTAGGAGAAAGAAGAATAATTCAATGATCACAGCATTTTAATAACGCTCACAGTGGGGCTCCAACCCACGACCACAAGGTTTATGAGCCTTGCGCGCTCTACCAACTGAGCTAGACGGGCCTGCTGGTGAGTGCATACTCAAACAAGAATATTTTATCCAATGAAGCCTCCCTCTTCCAGCTCAAACTGATGTCTTATCAGTACTGAGGCCAACATACGTTAAGCACGAATCCGGGCACTTCCTTTTGATCCGAAGAGTGCATGTTACTTAAGAGGGCAGCAGGTTTAAATCACTTGGTAAGTCCCACAATTAATACATGTTGTTAAATTTCAATTCGACAACTTATGATTTAGGGCTTAGGTGCGCCAATCCGAGCCCACCATACTCACGTTGACGCCTTCTTCCAACCAAACTACAAAGAAAATTGATGAACTGTACGAAGATTTTAATAGGAATTCTAAGAGCTGCTCTGTCCTCGCTATTGTTTAACCGGGTATAAATCAGGTTCAAATAGGTAAACTCAGATTTAACCGATAATTAACCCAACCCAAAAAATTTACTGAATTCAGATCAGTTAAACCAGGTTCAGCCGGTTTTTGAAACTCTGGTACTCACCTTTTACATGTGCTTTATTTCGTGATGAAGATGTTTGCATAAGCCATTCATTTTGCATCATCAACAGTAACTGCAGCACAGGAACCAAAAACTGCACATGGTCAGGCCGGCCAGGTCCATGTTCTTCAGACCATGTGCAGCTGGGACTAATGGTAGAGAGTTAATGCCACACCAACCACATGAACCCGCTTAATACTAATGGCAAAAACAATATAGTACAGAGTCTACAGACCGCAGACTCTCCATCAGACAGGGCATTGTTGCTTATCCATATACAACAGTGCCCACTTGAGACTGAGACAAATCAACTACTTGTCTCTTGCACCCGCCTGGCTCCTTCTCCCCAACGGGCAAATTAGGACTCAGTCCACTCAAAAGATCCGCAGGGTCTTCCCAGCAGAAAAACAGAACGAAAGGTCTCTGCTTCTCCCAAGCTAAGACCAGCCCATCTTACTATTTTCTTGGTTTTTCTGTCTCTCTTGCTTGTATACCTACCTACTTACCTACCTCTGCACTCATTAGTGAGAGTTGACGAAGGGGCTCTAATGGCGGACTTGGAGCAGGTCACCATCCCCAAGGAGAGTGCCATCCGGGCCCTGAACACCATCATCCAGCTACACTTCGACAAGACCCTGGAGAAGAAGCAAGCAGTGGACGTCCAGAAGAAGCAGCTGTTCAGCTTCTTGCACCAGTTCTTTGTCTTCTTGGCTCTCATTCTCCTCCTCGTTGTGATCAGCTCCCACCCTCCCAGGAAGCTCCAGTGCAGGCATGTGTGGGTCCCCCTGGGCCTCCTCTCACTGGCCCACTTGGCTTTCTACACCTCCGTGGCCCAGACCCTGAGGTGCATCAATCGATTCAAGTACCAGAGGAGGTGCCACAAGCTCACTCTGGGGCTGGCCACAGAGAGACTAAGGCGGCTGACGATGAGGGGAGTATCTACAAGTGGGGAGGAGGCCATGGGAGAGCTGGAGGTTGCCTACCAGGAGCCCCCTGAGAGCTATCTGTGGAAGTTCCGGAGGAATTGGGCTCTCTACTTCGGCTTTCTTCTCATCTGCTATGGTTTCATGGTGGCGGCCTCCTTTGTCTTGCTTTGTGGCAGATAAAAGTAGTAGAGGATGAAAAGATGAGACAATTCTAGTCTATAGTTAGGACAGGAGATGATACATTTTTTAATTTTTTCTTTATCACCTTTTAGATCTTGTTTTTACTTGTATGCAGTAGTTAACGTTACTTTTCGTTGATAAATAAAAAATGGGCAGTAAAAAATGAGGTTATCTTCTGTTAACAATTAAGGCTATTGCACCCGAGGCAAGGTATACATATATATTTTTTTTTTGGGTACACACGGTCTTAACCTTTGGGAATGGCAGAGAAATAACTTAAGTAACATTCTCTAGCATCACCACTTGCACAAACAATACACATGACTTTAATCAAAATACTGAGAATGGCTGAGAGACATTCTAACAAGTCCAATTAAAAGTTTGAATGCATCTATGTGGACCTTAATAATCTCCTCAGCATTTCGTTTCTTACTTAGATCTGAAATTTTAAGAATATCTCATATGTACCCCCGATTTTATGAATTTTTTTGTCTCGTATTCTACTAATATTTCTCATTAACCCAACCCCAAATGCACTCTTGGCTAAGCTCGCCGCAGGGGAAGCCTACCGTAAATTCTTAAGTACTTTGTAAGGGGTATATATCCACCACGGAACTCTAGAAACATTGCACTCTTGGTTAGCTTTGTTGCACTTAGCACTCACAGTAAAGTCTTTAGTAAATTGGCAGGGGCATGCATTTCAAAGGAATTACATTCTCAGCTCTCGGCCAGCCTTTTTGCAAGTAACACTCATAGGACAATATTTAGGAAGTTGGCAGGTGCTCTCGGCCAGCCTTCCCTCCGTGAATAGTTAGTAAATAGATGGGTTCATGCCACCATAAAACGAATTCCAAAAGCATTGCGCACTCTGCTTTCGGGTAGTCTTGTGACTGTACTGAGGAGGTTCATATAGACACATTCTAAAAGTTAAGATATAGTAATTACAGCCTGCCCGGGATTTATTTTACTTCTTCGCACAACCTAGTGTGGAAGGGAGAAAAGTAGGGACCAATCTAGGCTGCTAGACACTTATTTCTTCAACAGAACATTTATAACAGAAGTTAATACTCCCACTGTCCCACATTAATAGCACCATTTAGTTTTAGTTCATTTTGAAGCTATTAATGTGGGACAGAAGGAATATTTATTACATGAACTCCTAATACTACTCATTATTTGGACAGATCTGATTCACTGCATCATTAATTTTCCAATTAATACAACCGTTAATCTTTCTAAGCAATCACCAAACGCAGAAAAATAGCCTGGAGATCTACAAATGAAAATCCTGAACTATAACTTTTTTCTGATTAAAAAAATGAAAAAATAGAATAACATTATTTAATAGTTAACAACACATTTCATCATAAACAAAGATTCAGCATGAGGAAGGTGTGCTTGCAACTCCAGATATTTCAGCAAAGGTGAGGACATCAAGATGAACTACTAAAAACCGATGACTTCCTAATCCTAGGCAAGTTGCACAGACGCAAACTCTTTGCACAAGAACTGGTAAGCTTCAGAGCATTGCTTAAATTTCTCTGCAGCCATTGCCTGCTTGTTTACATCACACAATATATTTTCGAAGTGAGAAATAGCGTATTGGACATTCAACACACACAGACACACACATAAAGACACGCATGCACATACAACAAAAGAGAGAAGTTACGACTGCTCAAAAAAGAGTTTCCACAGCATGCCAAGTGGCCTGAGCCATTAATTTAAGACACATTGCAAGAGAAGCATACGACTAAAACTCTGAGATGCCCAAAGTGCAAATTTAGGCCTTAGGCATGCCTTGGGAATTAATGAAATTCTATTTTATTAACCATTATCTATCCTTGATATATGGCTCTCTTTGTCTCGCTATATGTTTATACACTAAAAACACATACAAGGATCATAACTCACCTTTTTGAGGGTGAAAACCTCAAGGTCATAACGTCTTTTAAAACGTTGCTTACATGTCTATAAATAATTTACTTTCAGTTTAAGGTAATAGACCGATTTGATGTAACTGGTAAGTAGCACAACCAAAGGGCCTTCAGGTGTGGTCATCTGATAATGAACACACCTAACCAACAATTAGCATGGCAATAAAAGAACATACATGAAAAGTTGAGTAGCTGACCTGAGAAGAGCCCTGATGCTTGTCAGGATGCCATTTCAATGCACATGAACGAAAACTGCAAATGTAATGCCAAAGCATGAAAATTAACTGAGGTTTATAGATAAATTGAACAATAAGTACTAAATGTCAATAATAAGCCACAAGTGCACAATAACCTACGCGCTCTTAACATCATCTATCTTTAGTGGTCCCCTGAGTGGCAATCCAAGAATCTTTCTATTTGTGGATGAGCCTACAGTACTTAGCCCCTCATCAATGTCATCTTCCGAGTCAGTTTCTTCTTCACTGCTTGTATTCCATACAACTCTCTTGTTGTTTCTAGCCCAACTTGAGTCATGTTCTCTCCATTCAAACCCGTAAGTAGAGCACTGGAAATTAGATCCATCCCATGACCTGAATGACTGAGTAAAACATTTACCTCCAAATGTCTCTTGGAAGATGGAGTCAGGATCTACATCATAATCACTGTGGTGTTCACTCCTCTTCTTACCTGAAGAGTTTAAAGAAATTAAAAGATCATTAATAAGTACATAGTTTCTACATTCTACAGTCTGAGGACCCCCGAATTGGCATTTACTCAGAACAAATCCTAACTAATCTAGTTTCTACATTCTATAGTCTGAGGACCCCCGAATTGGCATTTACTCAGAACAAATCCTAACTAATCATAGATTTCAGAAATGCAACATCTATCATCAAGCGCAAGAAGCAATGGTGAGAGAATTCTGCTCCAAGGTAAGAAAGTTTCTTAAGGACTTGGTAGAGGGAAATGATCAAGTTAGCTTTAGTCCCATTCATTTCCAAATCATATAAGAGTACAAAATAATTATGTTAGATAAATGAATATCCAAACACCAATCCTAGGGTAGTAGATTTGAGATAATTTTAGCGAGTTTTGAAGTAAGACACACCGTTTCTTCAGTTGCATTAAATGTGCAAAGGACCTTGTTCATTTTCAAATGAATCCCATTGCACTTCAAGTCTTCAAAACAGTAGTGTATAAGAAGCATTCACCAAGCATACTAGAAATTTTAACTAAACATGCATAGTATCAGTAGGATGGCATCAATCAGTATTTTGTTTGCATATTTGGAAGCATTATTTATCAAATTACGTGTGAAAAGGTGAAGTTAAATCAGTTCAATAACCATTTAGCTACCGAACTATGTAAAATTTACCCATGACAACCGGAAAAGCTTAAGTTCAAGGCAGGCATATGACAAGCACAAACATGCCAGAATGGGGAATTATAGGATACTGCCCAATTAGTGTAATAGAAGAACTTACGCTTTCTTCCACCATGTGACGAGTACCTAGCTCTCCGTCCTGGCCTCCTTGGTCGTTCAGAACTTTTGTTGCTGTTCCTATCGCTGTCCCAAGCAACATCTTCATCCTAGCAAAATGTAGGATAGTCAAAGTTAAGAACGAGTATTTAATTAAATTTAACTGTTAGCGTGGCTTTTCTCTGGTTCTAATAGTAAAACACTTCAACTGAGGGTCTAACAGCAGCCATCAAGTGGAAAATGAAATAAACAAAAAGATACTGTACCTGAAAAGATTTACATGATGATCTCCAGCATGAGCTGTTAAAAAGAAGATCTTTTAGGGCCTTCTTTGCATCTGCTCGCTTCAAACGTGTAGTGTATTTAACATAATTCTGTTTGTAGGTTATAAGCTCCAATTAGCTTACAGTTAAATGTAGAAATCCTCAATTACAAATATATTTAAATTTCCACTATGCCATGGTGCTCATCATATTATACACATTATGCACCAGAAATTTCCAATAGCAGCCCTTAGTTCAGGCCAGAGAGCCTTCCACAGAAGTAAAGGAACAAAGTTATGCACCATCTAGTATGAGGCTTGACAACAACTATTTCAGTAATAGACAAGATCATTATCAACCATTTTGCTTCCATTGGTGTCACCCTCAGTAGGGATACTGAGAGAAATTATTTACTAAACATCGCCAAGAGTGGATTTGACAGTGATCAATTAATATGCACAACAAAAGGCACAAGTAGAACTTATAATTTTTACTCATATTTTGGTTATTATAATTATTAATATTCTTATGTATTATGGTATCAATAATTTATCAGTACTAATTTCATTAGCAGCTAAAACTATAGTTATGATCCAAATAGAAGTAAAATATCCAAACCGTAAGGAAGCTTCTACCACATGAATGTTCTTTTAAGTCAAACTAGAAAACAATCTTTTTTCAAGGTAAAGGTTAATAGTTCTACAGACCAAAAAGCAAAATGGGAACTTGATTTCACCAAAATAAATTTAATAATATTATTAAGCACTAAGAAAGGGTAAAAGACACAATGTACAATCTCGAAAATCTAAAAAGTAATATACTTGAAACACAGATGCAATTCAGTCAAAAGATGTGGCAATAGTAGTTAGCTAGTTAAACCAGTCAGTAGATTGACTAAATAATATATGTGTAAAAATAATTACATGTCCCTGCATCAGTTGGCATTAATATTAAGATAATAAACTACCATATCAGCATGTTTAAATGTTAAATAGTTTCTTTGTCACATTTTCCTGTTTTCCATAAACAGCTTTTGCCAATTTGAAAAATCATAATAGGATAACACTTTCTTCAAATATAGGACACAGGATTTGAACAGACTCATTTAGCTCAGATCAACCAAATTTTGGGCTGATTCCAATTTGAGTTCCAAATAGTAGTAGACCTCTTAGGTCAAGCTGATATATCAAATTTCAACTGGATCTTTTCAGGAACACCTCAAATTTGCAAGGCGTTATATACGTCTGCTCACAGGGTATTGAAACACTTATACCTTAGATGGTTGCTGTCCTCTTCCTGCATCCTGGAAAACAGTAAGATACTAATTAATTGGTGCATTCTATATATAATCTTTGTCAAAGGCATAACCAATATCAACTTCAGGCTCCAGATAAGCCACAACAGAGAAATCATACCCAAAAGACAATGATTGGCACTCAGTGGGAAGTTACAACAATTACAGAACACACACTTTTATAGAACTCATCTAATACTTGACTATTGAGCACCCATTTAACAATCATATCACAAGAGGGCATTGGCTCTTTACACAACAATGAAAGGTACTTGAAAACAGAATGCACACAACAAGCAAGAAATCATGCGGTTAGCCAAAAAAAGGTCACTAAATCAGGCACAAATAACTAAGTGCAAACCTACCCGCTCCACCAACAGAAAGGACGTATCTGGGCCTTGTTATCCTTCTTCAAATGGTTTGACCTTAATAAAATCTAAATTCACATATTTCTGGGACACCCATTACCCTGGACGGCTAGTTTTGCCCACCAAGGTTAGAAACGGAGCATGGATATTGGAAGCATGAAGACCTAAAAAAATTTCCGTGTATGACAACTATGTGTTGTAAACCCTAGGGCTTACAAGAGTAAAACTATGGAGAGAGTGTATGTAGGGAAGGAGAAGAAGGGAAAAAGGGTTAGGGAGGGCAAAGATAAATAAACTAGACTACTTTATTACTCAATCTCGTAATTGATGACTATGGGAGATTACATGCTTTATAGACTTGAGCATACTCATATTAGGAAGCAAACCTAAACTAGGAAAGCAATAACAATAATAATCCTACCTTTAATAAGTAATTCTAAACTAGGAAAACAAATCTAAACTAAGACATACTTAATAAGGAAATTCCTAATTCGAAATCATAACAATCTACCACTGCTTCTGCTAAGCCTTGTCCACAAGGCTGGGAAGGACCAAGACATCCATCAACAGCAAAAGGCTGGAGAATCCAGGCATTGGGCACCTCGTCCTCAAGGTGATCTAAAACTCCAGGCATCGGGCCCACCAAAGCACCATGGCATCAGTTGGCCCACGGAGAATCTGCCCATTCAGGAAATAAAATCCTGTGAGACCTTCTGGCAGACGATCATGACGAAATCCCGAAATGCCACTACCCGGAAGCAATTTCCGGATTCCCTAGCGAAAATCCGGCGCAGGAAATCTGTATCGGAGGGCACTAGAATTTCTGCCACCAAAGAGAATTTTCGGTCCAATGTAAAATCCGGAATGGCCAGGAGCGCAACGCCCTCAGCAAGCAAAATCCGCACCAAACTTCCACTGCAATCCCATCAGATCATGCTAACCTCTTCTCCAGCAAGGAAAATTTTTTCCAGAAATCCTGTAGATCGCCCAAGCAAATTCTTCCCTGCCTGTTGTTGAAGGAAAGAATTCCCCGGGGCCAAAGACTGCGGCGGTTCTGAGGGAGGATTTGCCGACTGCTCATCCGACGCAAGAATGGCGAAAATCAGATGTCGCCACATCCCGGATTGCTCGCAGTTGCTAAATAGGATGTTGCTGGCCGGATTCTGCGAGGCACAGCCCCTGTTCCACCGGCGCAAACAGGGGAGGCGACCCTTCCTCACTCTGGGCCTCAGAAACTTCCAACCATGGCGAAGGGGGAATGCAAAGGCTGGGATGGAAGTTATCTTGAGACGGCGGAGGAGGAGGCCGGAGTTCAGGCGGTGGGGCGGCTGCTGGAAAGGCACGAACTTTGGGAGTTTTGTTGCTGTTGTAGCTTTGATCAGGCCGCTGGACAGTCTTCTCCCCAAATTTCTTGCAGACGGCGGAAGCCTTAGAGATGACGGTCTCCTCACAGGCTGACTTGGCGGAGGAGGAGATGTCTTTGCTGGCAGCCAACTGCTGCAGCGCCTGCAACAATGCCTTGGCTGATTAGCGCCTGGCTGAATACCATCATTCGGCAGAGGAGGTGATGCGGCCTGGGGTGTCACCTTGGCTGCTTGGGATGCCGCCATAGCTGCTAGAAGCTGCCGCACCTCCTCGATCCCTGTGCTCACCTTTGCGAGCAAAGTGTCAACGTCTGCAAGTTTCTCCGCCTATTGTCCCATAGAACTTTTGGCTTTGATACCAATGTTGTAAACCCTAGGGCTTACAAGGGTAAAACTACGGAGAGAGTGTATGTAGGGAAGGAGAAGAAGGGAAAAATGGTTAGGGAAGGCAAAGATAAATAAACTAGACTACTTTATTACTCAATCTCGTAATTGATGACTATGGGAGATTACATGCTTTATAGACTTGAGCATACTCATATTAGGAAGCAAACCTAAACTAGGAAAGCAATAACAATAATAATCCTACCTTTAATAAGTAATTCTAAACTAGGAAAGCAAACCTAAACTAAGACATACTTAATAAAGAAAGTCCTAATTCGAAATCATAACACTATGCAACCGTATGAAACCTTGGGTTCAATCTGTAACCGAGATATACTGTCATATCATCATTTTACAATGAGTCTGAAAAATAAATGTTATATAGTCCAGCCTCAGTACAAAGACTCACAGTCTCAAATTAATTCTTAACATAAAAAATTTCTACATTTGAATTGTCCACTCCATCTCTAAACACTTACACTGTAGTTAGTCACTGACTTGTTTACTTGGGAAGTTACAACAGATAATCACGCTGAGGAAACTCTCAGTGGTAAACCATACATAGATTGAAGTAGAAACAATAACTTAACCTTTCCAAAAGCATGCAGACACTATCATCAGAATACATCAGTATTCACATTACTTATCACATCAAATAGTAGACACAAATTCCATCTTCACTTTCAAAAACACACTTTAAATTAATTTTTTCAAATACTTTAAAGTTCATTTTGAAAATATACTTACAAGATGATTGACATTAAAATCTTCTCCACTATAATACTACGAATTCAACTCAATATGATACTTCTCCAAATCCAAATACACTTACTAATACTAAAATTCCCCCCCCCCCCTCATTTTGAACTTGAAAGACCTTTCAGCTCAATGTCGTCAGTTAAGAAGCCATACCCACCAAACGTTATGTGGCCATTTTCAAGACTCCATAATCAAGCCAAAGACATTAACTTTTTAACAAAAAGGCGTGACCAGGGCTAATCGAGTCTAGTAACATCAATCACGAAAAAATCATAAACTGTCAAAGACTCTTTGATTAAAAAAAGATAATAAAAATATTGGTGAACTAGGTCACTGAAATAAAAATGGAAAATTTGGCAACTTCTCCAAAAAAAGATTGTCAATAAAATATCAATAACACTACACCGCCTACATGAAGCACAAATGTATCAAGAAAAAACAAATCCCGAGATTTCCAAGGAACAAAGTAGCGGATTTTTCACAGATTGAAGATATACCCAATTGGCCGAACTTTTTAGCCATCTCTTGTTACTAAATGTTTTCGAACAATTCCGATATTCGAAAGACTTACAAAGTTCCACTTGCTCTTCCATTTGGCGAAAGAGACTGGAGTTGAATGAAAGTTCGCAGATTGAGGGTGCGGGAAGACGGAAGAGTTCCTTAATATCAACAAGTTTCTCAATCTGGGTATCTGCTGCATTTCCAGAAACAAGCGCGGGGAGGCCAAATCAGCCTCCAAAGAGGTCGGGACTCTGTTGGGAAGAGAGTCGAAGCGAAAGCCCACCAGTTTCTAGGTCAGTACCGGCGGCAGCAATTCCTCCGGAGTACGGACCCTTTCATTGGCTTTGGACCAACCGGTGCGGCAGCGGCGCAGCGCCTGCCCACCAATTTCCCAATGATCGGGTCCGATCGGTAGACTAGAATCGTGATTTGTCCAAGTTCATCCGCTGACGGTCACGGACAAGTACTTCTAAACCGAATTTGTATGTCCTATGTAATATGTAATATATGTAATATATTAGAATGATCTTAATATGCTTACTCAGGTATACAAATCACCGTTAAAACGCAAATAACCCATGTACATCAAAACTTCACTATTTTCATGACCAAAATTCCATAATAAAAACTCAGCTCAGGCTGAAAATCCTGCGAAATAGAGAGATCAATTAAAACCCATTTCAGAATTGTTCCCATAAAATTCAAAGAACAAAATCAGAACCTTATGCAATGCTCCCTCCATTCCATATTAATAGCTAATAAGGATGTGTTGAAGAGAGCATACAACCTCATAAAAACCCTGAAGGAGTCGGAGATCTGGCAATAGATGGTCCCTGCTTATTAGGAAGGCTTGCGTTGGAGGTTTCGCGGGTGAACGACCAATTAGATTCTTGAGATGTTAAGGATGTGTTGATATTTTTCTGCCATCGTCATTGTCGTATCCATCTCCTCTAGGGCTAGGGCTCTCCAGAGCTATGGGATGTTAACAAGGAAGAGGGTGGAGGGAACTAGGGAGAAGAAGGGACTAAATCAGAATAGAGGAGATCGGGAGGGCGAGCAGGATTGGGAGAATTAGGGTAGAGGGGATCGGGAGTAGGATCTTAGACTACCAGTTGGCCAATCGGTTATGTGGTCGACCACTTATTTCAACCATAACAGTGATCGAAATAGTTGGTCAATTTGACTAGTCTTTGTTAATTTTGATTTTCTAATTTAGACTATTAATACATGATAGAGGGAGTAAAGTTTTATAAAAAATGGTTCTAGATCTCATGAGATATTATATAATTATTCTAACGAAAAACCTGTAATATCTTGGATTTCCTAGGTTTCAAAAATTAAATACGTGGAAAATATAGTGCTCAGCCCATTGACATTCTTAATAAAATAACTTCTTCCTTAGATAGAATTTGTGGCTGAAACTTATGTGGTTAAAAAGTAGACAGAAAGAGCTTTAAAACACCACTAAAATGTGCGAATCAGAATTATGATGAGGAAGATACAATTGTTCGAAGTTGAACATATCGATAGGGCTCATTTACTCGATTTAAATGTATATTTGGACCGTTTAAATCGTTTTGTGGGCCGACTGTTTAAAGTTCCAAAATTTATTTTTAGAAGCCCAACTGTGTTGCCTAATTGAGGAAGATTAGCCCAACTTTTAGGGAGATTAAGAACCATAAAATGCTTAGTGCACAATGAGGGGGCTCTTTGGCAAGTAAGGAAGGGAGAGAGCGACTCCTAGTCAGCAACAATGGGGAGAACAATAGGGAGCGAGAGAAGTAGAGGAACAATAGAGGAGAAGAGAGAGAGGATAACGGAGGGAAGGGAGAGTCAGAGGCCAGCATCGTCGACTGCAATTAGACATGCAGAGTGCAGAACATGAAGAGCTAGTAGAGTTGCACCATCTACCCGCCTCCACCATTAGAGAT
The DNA here is from genome assembly GCA_035235625.1 of Saururus chinensis. NCBI lineage: Eukaryota > Viridiplantae > Streptophyta > Magnoliopsida > Piperales > Saururaceae > Saururus > Saururus chinensis. Next base: position 28,172,414 of record CP141141.1, read on the forward strand.
GGAAAAATCTTTGTTTTGTATAATCGGTATTGGCCTTACAGCAATTCTCAATCTTAATTTTGCTCCATACTATCATCCAATCTTTAGGACAATAGTTTTTCTATTGTTGTGTGACTAGCACGTCTTCCCTTTATGCGTTGAGTTCTCCTTATGACTTGAAATATCTTTATATTATTAGTTGTCAGTGCTTCTGTCCTAAATTGTTACACTATATGATGGAGTATAAATTGCGCATAACTCTCATGTTTCTGTTGAGATGAGTTTATGCTTTGTGCTTGTATCAGTTCCTGATTTGGTTTCCTTAGCCATGTGAATTCCACGTATAAGTCTAAACTATTTTCTAATTGAGCTCTTCATTCAAAAGTTTGGTTTTATTCCTTAAAATTTCAAAGTCATATGTATTAAATTACTGGAATAAAACTAGAAGTTCTCCTTCAAAATAAAACCATGAACCCATGAGCATATCACAGACACACTTTGTTGTCAATTTGAGCAGGATATATATATATATATATATATATATATATATATATATATATATATTATTCAGTTAAGTTGATTAGATCACTTGGAGACTTCCAAATTCAATTTGAGGGATATAGGGTAATTCCTTTTTTGAGAAAAAAATCCTGGACTTACACAAAATAAGAAGGAAAAAATATATAAATAATAATTTAAAAATATATATTTACCAAACCAACCCGTTTTGGCAAATATTTCCCAAAGTGGTGTTGGTTTTTGCCACGTAGGCACTAGCCAAGCACTGACGCCAATGTGGCTTATTTTTTTAAAATTTATGTGATTTCGTCCTTCTAAAGGACGAAATCGGGTTAAAACAAATTAAGCTGATTTTCTCCATTAGAAGGATAAAATCAGCCTAAGGCGATTTCGTCCTTCCAAAGGATGAAATTGCCACACTTGTAGTTGGCCGCGGGCAAGTTTTAGAAGTAAGTTGATTTTGTCCTTTTAAAGGACGAAATCTACCTTTTACACCCGCAACATCCCGACCCATTGCCATTTTGCCCGACTCGTTGCCATTGCCCTTAGACGATGCCGCCGTGCCCTTGCGCCCAAATCCCCAGCAGCCGTTGTCCCTTTGAAGCCAAAATCCACTGCTCTCTCCTCTCTCCCCGGGCTTTGCTCCTAGATTCCAAGACCCAATGCTGATCGGAAAACTCCTCGGGCTCTGCTCCTAAACTCCGGGTAATTATTCTTGCATTTTCATATTTGTATGATGTTGTAATACAAGAGTGGGTTGATTTTTGTGCTTCTTATTTGGTGTTGGACATGTGGGGTGTTTGAGATTAGGATATTTCTTCAATTTGTATGAGAATATTTGTTGTCTTCCTTGGATAAGAGAATAAATATGTGGAGAAGTGCTATTTTTTATTATTGCTCGTTGATATATGAGGCAACGTCTAGCAAATAATGAATTTGGCATCTTTATTGACTATGAATCTGTTTGATCTCCTCTTTGACAACACAGAGAATCTTAGAATTAATGAGCATAGTTTAACTTGCTTGATTTTAGGCTCTTAGTTTGAGATGTCCCCAAATTGGTCATGCCCAATTTAGGTTGAGGAAATGTGGGAAAAAAGAAGCCTTTATGTTGGAGAATTGTTCCTCGTATTTGTTTCTTTACTGTTATGTTCCAAATTGATTAATGATGTTTCTGTTTACCTATTTTGCAGGCTGAATAGACCTCTAGAGAAAGCTATTTTGTAGCATACAACTGGTGAGTATTTTTTATAAAACATGAATATTAGAGGGGAATTCTGATGTACACTGTCATTCTACAAAGTTAATAATGGAAAATTGATCAAATAGGTGGAGTCGGATTGACTAGTGGTCTTGTTCTTGTAGTGGAAGAGAGGTTTGTTTTACTTTTTACACTGTAAGTTTATGTTTCCATTGTGTTTGATGAGATTTTAAGAAATTCTTAATGCCTGAAAGAATTTTCCATGTCATGTTTCTATTATCACCATTAATTTGATTAATCTCATGTTTCGTTAAGTAAAGTAGTTATTTTGAGATAATTGATGAATCCATTATTAATGTAATTTATTGTTGATGAATTAAGTGAATAAAGAAGGCAGAAGCAATGGTTAGTTTTTTACTTAACTATGATGGACGCACAAAAGGATTATTAAGAAAGAAACCATCTACATATGATAAATTTGAGATGCAAGTAACTAGCAAAGTTGGGTGGGATCAAAGAAGATGAAAAATTACTATAAAATATAATATTCTGACATATAAATCGAGAATGGGACTAATATGTATAAATGATGATGCATCAATGAGTTTTATGTTTGACCATTCGGCTCACATAATTTGTTTCGAGTTATTTCTCGAAAAAGAGGCCTGAGTGCCTAGTGAAAGACGAAGTAGTTCACACAAGAGCTCACACAGAAGCTCTAAAAGAAATGTTAATAATGAAAGGCATATGCAAATGCCACTGGACGATGAAGAAGGAAATTTATCCATGACAGTAGCTTCAAATGAATGTCATAGGTTGTTTGCCCCTAATGATGATGGAAGTGGACCTAATTGGAGGTAAGGTTTATTAAGTTGTGAATCCTATTTGAATCTTATAATTGTCAATGAAATATAGGACGCTAAATTTTGAATTTTGTGTGTAATATGGAAGGTACACATCGCATGCACATGAGCAATTTAGCTTTCAAATGTCTCAAGGAGGTACATGGTATGGAACTCAAAGTTCGATGGGCATTCATTACTCCTACACAGGTGTTGGTCATACTAATGTTGGACCATCTAATCAAAGGTGAAATATATATTCATAAATGAATATAACATTTTTAGGCTTTAAAGAAGGGGTTAAGTCATATGAAATTTAATATATATGCGATGTTCATATGTAGGGGCGCTTATGTCCACGATGAAGATATTGATGAAAATGAGGCCAATGAAGGTGAAGATAATATTGACGAAGCAGGTGGAAAAGATTCTGACATGAACGAAGAAGGGGTCAGAGGTGAAAAAAGAGCTCAACAGATGGACTTGATTGGTCAAGAGAGTCCTAGGGAAAAACATCTCCTCATAGGAGGAGAATTGCATCTTGCACAATGGTCTCTTGCTCATGATGGTTTTAGGAGATTTGGCATGACGACTACAAATATGGCCAAAAGTTTAAATAGCGTCTTGAACGGGGCACAGGGATTACCCATGAAGGCTTTAGTGTCAGCTACTTTTTATCGGGTAGTAAAATTTTTCGTTAAACAATCTTCTGCCGCATCTACCATGGCCACCCCATATACTCCAAGGGTGGAAAGCGATTATAGAGAACAAACAAGAAAAATTGGGGAGTATATAGTTAATAGGATCAACAACAACGACTACGAAGTGATGTCAATTTGTGGCCGGAAGGTTGTGGTGAATGCGAGGGTTCATACTTGTACATGCAATATCCCTCAGGTCTATTTGTATCCTTGCTCGCATCTTATTGCTGTGTGGGGAAAGCGGCGGGAGCCTATATAGGCAAGACTTTGTAACACATCTACCATTTACAAAAAAGTGTACTTGACACAATTCTATTATCCTCATGGTCGGGAGTATTGGGAGAGGGATATACCTTATGTGTTATTCCCTCCGAGAGCAACAAGACAACCTGGTCGCCCACGGTCTATTCGCATTAGGAATACAATGACTATATGATTATGGAGAGAGATGGTAGAGGAGGGTATAAATGCGGGAGGTGCAAACAAAGTGGGCATAATAGTAAATCATGTAGAAACCCTCCTGTTGATTGGTAAACATATAATCAATTTTTTTATTTATTCTCTATTTTAGGTATGATTATATGTTCCTAACGATCTTAATTCTCCATAGATCATATGTATCATGTGGAGCCTTTTTACGCGCCAGGCCTAATTGATGATACAGTACTTGTATAGCAGGAGTCGCATAATTCTGCTTCTATTTGGCGAAGAGAGATATGATAACTCTTTATAAAATTTGTTTCATTTTTTAGATTATAAATTACGTTGGGTTATAATTTTAAATTTTATTATAGGACCCCGGGTACCTTGAGTGCACCGAACATTTTAGATATCTCCGCCATTAGTCCGTAGATGAGCCTATGTTACCATATATCAAGTGGGTAGGATTTAGACATTTCATTCATCTACAGTACGTCCATCTCGATCAGCCTTTATTGACAGCTCTCATTGAGAGATGGAGGAGGGAGACGTAGACGTTTCACCTACCCTATGGAGAGATGACCGTCACTCTTATGGATGTGGCAATTCTTTTAGGACTTCGCATTGATGGAGCTCCTGTGACGGGCACGACAGGAGGAGGTCATTTAAACTTATTAGGCAAACTCCTTGGTAGAGCTCCTTCGGCTACAATGATGCGTGGTAGCCGAGTGAGCCTTCAATGGCTATTAGGTGAGTTTCGTGTGCTCCCAGTGGATGCAACAGAGATAGTTATCGAGTAGCATGCACAGGCTTACGATATTTATGGATACCACGAGTAGCCCTGTACATATAGCATATCTCTCCCTCCTTGCGGACTTCGACATGGTGGGTTCTTATTCATGGGGCAGTGCTACTTTTGCATTTTTATACCGAGAGTTAGGGAAAATAGCCAGGCCATGACCTCGGGGATTGCAAGTTGTCTGACCCTTCTTCAGGTAAATGAATTCGTAACTTCAAATATTTTTGCACGTATAATTCCTTATTTTTTTAATAACTTTTATCATATTTTGTGACACAACTATGGTCATGGGAGCATTTACATGTCGGTCAACCAAGTATTATTAAGATGGGTCACTTAGTCGAGGGTGCTCCATTAGGAGCGAGGTAGGGTATTGATAAGTATGAAATATATATCTATTTTATATGCCTTTTTACCTTATTTGCTAGTATAGATTAGGTTAATTTAGAATTAGTTATGGTTTATTTAGATTAAGATAGTTATTAATATTTTAGTTTGATTATTAATTAATTTTGAGAGTTATTAGTAGTTTAGGTATATATTTAAATCAAGTTGAGATCTTAATTATATTCTATGTGTCTAAAATGTGATGCTTTTATGTTTTGTAGGTAAACTACGCTTATCGAAGTACTTGGACGATGTTTGAAATATTTCAAAATAGTTTTGACATGCTTTAAAGTCATTTAGACAACTTTTCGGAGTTATAAGCAAGTTAGAAACTAATATGGACATAAAAGAAAGAGCTTAATGAACAGAAAATGGATTGTCCAGTGAAGAGCTGTCTAGATTGCAGAAACAGTGTAGCCGATTGAAAGGGGAGTTTTAAGTATCAAACGGATAAACATGATTTCGAAGACAAATACAGTATAGCTGATCGAAGGGGAATGAAGGCCGATTGATCGGGATAACGCGCAGTTTCCTTGTTTAAGCCAATTTCGATTCCTTTTCATATTGGACTCCTTCCTATGGTTCTTATGCCTATATAAAGACATATTTGGCTCAAAATTGAAGGATTCCAGTAGATTTTCTGGAGAGAAAAAGGAATAAGAAGATTGAGGAGAACTCAAAACTTTCAATGGAGATTTAAGTGCTTTCTTATACAATGGAAGGCTAAACTTTTCTTTTACTTAGTAGTTGATGAAGCTATAGATAAGTTCTACTTTCTTTTATTTTTAATATAGATCTCAGTTGTGAATTATGACAATTGTATGATATAGATTTCCATTTTAATGGAAGAGCTTTTCATGTTTATTCAATTCTATGTTGATTTATTGTCTAGTAGATGATAGATTAATGTGGTTTTGATATTTATATTGATTCTAATTTTTGTGATTTAGATGAGATGGTCATGCAATAGTTTTAATGTTCAGATAATTAATGAGTTATACTAAGATTAGACGAGTCATGCCTATAGCTAGTTTAGTGTAGATGATTCGTGCTATTGTCGAAGATAGTTCATGCCATGAATTTAATTAATGATTCTTTCTGAAGTAATTTTAGCTTGTAGTTGAGAATACTTGTTCATATTCATACTAGATTTAAATTAAAAGTTAAGAAATTGTTATGGTTCTATAGTGGATTCGATTTCCTAAGTAAACTTTATCATATTAATCTTTACTTTTAAATTAGTTTATTCCTTTCTTTTGCTTAATTTAAGTTTAAGTTTTTCTAGTTTTTAATTAGCAAATTCCTCTCTAGATTTAGTAATAATTCATCCATCCTTGAGGTTTGACAACCCTTAAATACTTATCCTAGTACAATTACCTTGTACACTTGCAAATGGTTTAATTATAAACGATGAGGTATATTTATTTTTAACACTTAAATTTTTGTAGCAAGGTTTTATTTACATATGCTGAACTCATTTTTAAAATTTAACTCCTTAAGGTGGAATGTTCGGAAAAGGAAAACCGAAAATCCACAAGGAGTCCTCCGATTATATGGAGGAGAGTTAGACCACCAGGGGCCATATCAGGTAATTTTATTTTATTATTAACTTTTTTACAATGATTATAAGATATGTAAGGTTATTTAAACTTAATTATCTTTATATATTGTATAGGTTATTTGGCAGCCATACTCACCTGAAGTATCGGCTGTGTTACCTCCTATATGCACCCACGGTCGAGATGTGTGGCTATCGCGAACGCCACTAATCTATTATAAGATTATAAAGATATATGTGCCGGATTGTGTGATGCTCCAGTTTAACCGAGATTATAGAGATATATTTTACTGCACGATGATGTAGAGGAGATGGCATATTAGCCTAGGGGTGCGTCTAAGGCAGCTTTGGTAAGTATAACTTTGTTAATTATATAATATTATTTTCTTATTTCTTATTTATTATTTATCTAATTTTTAATTTATTTTTTATAGCTTCCTTTAGTGCAATGTACGCATGAGCATTTGATTGACGCAATTAACACTAGTACTTCGAGTGAGGACTTTTTAGCATCATGTGAGTCGATGCTTAGGTAGCATGATGATGTCCTTCGTAGCTTGCCACTACTTTAGTCAGTGATTACAGATGTTCATAGACATTATCTTGTTGACGAGGCTGCTCAAACATAGCCGAGGCACGATTTATTCCCTGATATTCCATCTTCATCAACGGCACATAGCTCTCCTCCCCGTTCATCATTTCCAGTCACTCCACATGTAGCTTATCCTTAGCCAGATCCAATATTATATTATAGACGACATCGGCCAGTTCGTGTTGAGCCATATATTACTTATGCGGAGCCAGAGCCACATCCAGAGCCAGAGCCACAGCGGGAGCCAGAGCCAGAGCTAGAGCTAGAGCCAGAGCCAGAGTAGGCAGATCATGAGGAGCAGGCAGTTTCACGCCCCGGCACAGCCCGACCCAAGCCGAACCCAGTCCAGGGGCCGGTCAAGTGCACAGGGGTGACAAGGAGATTGAAAACGATTAGCGGAAGACTTATGCCCTCATCATGGGCGATCTAAAAATAACAGAGTAAATGCACTACTTTGAGTAAGAGTAAATAGGTAGAACCAAAATAGTTGCTTTAACTCTAAATTAAACCACAAATCTCAAACCCACATACAAATTAATCCATAGCCCACACTAGTCCTAAAACAAAGTCTCAAACAAGTCTAAAGATATAATGTAACACAAGTCCAAAACAAGAACTACTCCACAAGGGTTCTAACATCATAACAAAATCAAAGAAACATGCAACATATAGAGATCTTCACATCTACTCCTAAGTTCTCTCCGACTTTTCCTCATACAGAGGATCCTGTTTGTCTGCGTGTCACGCCACGTAACCCCAAAACAAAACAAGGAAAGTGGGGTGAGTATAAAAACTCAATAATGATTTGCATACAACGGTAGTAATTAGAAAATTATATCGGCATGACAATATATATTAATTCAGATCCATGATTGACAAGATACCCTATTTTCTGATAATTCCCCTATTTATCCATACACATAAGAGCTAGCATGCATATGACATACCTAGCAAAGTAAAGTCATAATCTAACATTCATCCTGCATAGGTAAATAGTTCACGTCTAACCAAATCAAGTATATTAGCATGCATAAACCAACTGAGAAGTATTTCTAATATACTTTCTAATTATATAACCATGTCCCATAAACCTGCATGACAGTGTCCTAATCACACAATTCAGATTATGCATTCCTATCACATAAATATGCATAATATTGTCTCAATTACACACTTTCTGATCATGCATTCATATCACATAAACCTGCATAATAGTGTCTCAATCACACTTTCTGATCATGTATTCATATCACATAAATCTGCGTAATAGTGTCTCGATCACACATAATCACATAGTGCAGACTCGTATAGTCATAATAAACCACATCCACATGTGTCACATAATCTCAAGCATCCCCACACAACCTATGTAACTTGGGCATAATATATTCTCATACACATGCATTATCAACAAATGATGAATGCCTCCATCAAGGAGTAAACACAATCAATTATTGTAAAGGCTGGACGTGGTCTGATTTCCTAACCGGAAACCTGGGGCATTGCCCGCTCTGGACACGGTCTGAATTCCATAAGAGAAACCAAGATATAGGGGTAGTCAACCCCTCTGCTCGCGAAGGACAATCCACACGGGAAGTCCAAATTCCCCCAAAGGGAACCTAGAGCAGGTTTGCTCGCCAAAGACAATTCTGGCCAAGAACGTCCAAATTCCACGTAGGGAACCTAGAGCAGGGTGTTCACCAAGGACATCTCTGTGGTGGGGAGAGTCTAAATTCTTGTATAGGGAACCTAGAACACGTGGTAGCCGGTGCACAAAGGCATACCACTTTGGGTGCTCAATGTCCAGATGTGACTATCTCAATAAGTAAATCTCAACCGCAAGACAAGAATACAACTCGTCCTCATATAACTCAATTTGACTCGACTCAACCCGGGAGTATCCATGTTCTACATAGGAACTCAAATCGAAAACATGTCCTTTCGGACCAATTAAGTTTCGATTAAGCCAATGACTGATTAATTCGGCACATAATTTCATAACATTGCATCCAATCGATCAAACTCGGTTAATCTCGATAAAGTCTCAATCGGAAATCCATTTCATGATGCATGCAACATGGTACATACGTGGGCAAGGCATACATGAATCCTAATTCATGATAAGTGCTCTCATTGACCCCTCATGCATCATTTATAATCATAATACTACACATCATCATAATCATTTCCCCCACATGTGTGTGTACATGGTAGAAACATCTCATTCGATGCATATCAACATGCCTTGTAATTAACTTGCCATCACACTACACATGTACATTAACATCTAATCATGGATTCCAGCGGAAATCATGGGTGGAAACTATCAAAAACCAACAATCAGGTTAAACACAACCACATGCTAAACATATGTAAGCACATCCACCTCACACTTGAGTCTATGCATAGCACTATCATTCACATATACTTTAACCACATCATATAATGACATATCAGTTCATTAGCATGCTTTTATTCTACTAAAAACATGCTTAAACCATAGGGAATCATTCAATCATATCTTAAATATAGCAATTCTAACATGTGTATCCAACTACATGCCATTTCACATAGACTTTAAATATACACCATAAATTCTAAACATTAATATCATGCTCTTCCAGTAGCTTATTCTAGCTCAAATCACTCCACATAAACATAAAAATGATTTTTGGGAGTAGAGATATCAAAATAAGCAACATGCATAAAATGGTCAAATTCTGCAATATAGCCGTTTGATCGCCCTGCAGGGCTGTTCGATCGGCTAAACAGGAAATATGCCAAAACTATAGTGTTGCTAATTGATCGCCCTGCAGGGTTGTTTGATCACCAACAAAGCAGTTTTGACCTTCTTCTTCATTTCGAATTTCAAAATCGAGACTCCATTAAAGCGACATAAAACCTTCATCTATAGTCCCAAACACCATTAAAACTCCATCAAACTTTCTAGAATACTAATCTACACCATCTTAAGACAAAACCCTAAGAAATCGGAACAAAAAATTAACATATACTAATCCCACCATTAGAGCTTTAAATCAAGCAAACCCATTCCAAATAAACCATAAAAAATTGAGATTTTACCACAAGAAAACTGAGATTTTGAAGACCCATTACCTTGTCACTTGTTTTGGTTCAGATTTGACCTTCACCCTTCTTAGAAACCTTCAAAAAACATAGTGTCTAAGTTAAACTCCATTAAAAATTGGTTTAACATTGAAAACCTCAAAGAAATCTTAGATCTAGGGTTTGTTAAGCATAAAAAACGAATTTTGAGATGTAGGGTTTGAAGTAAGGGAGTAAATTAGTGACTTTAATGCTTGAAATTGAATCAAATGAAAGGGAAAAGATGGATTAAGAATGGATTAGAAGAAAACCTAGGGTTTAAGCTTGATTAAAGAAAGACATACCTTAATCCCTTTCTGATTCCGGCCTAATTGGGGAACTAGGCCTTAATCACCTTCTCCCAGCCTATTCCCAAAATAGAAATGGCTCAGCCTTTTCTATTTATAGTAAGGCTTGGGGTATACCTAATTAACTAGTGGGGTATAAATAAAATTTTGGGCTAAAAATAGGTATTTTGATCATTTGAGCACTAATTAAATCTGAAAAAATTCTAAATTTTTTTTACATAAGCTTGTGTTAATGCCTGGGTTAATTTAGTCTAATAACCTCAATTTCGTCGGTGGGGCCCACAGGGGGTCCCACTAAGCCCTAATTTTTGGAAAATTGGTGAAAAGTCAGAAAAATCCCAAAAATTCAGGTTTGACCCAAAACCACTTAAAACTAATAATTATAATGTTGGTTTTGATTAAAACCCCAAGAAACACTATTTATTTTTGAAACCACCGAATAAATCAGAAAACGCTTTAACTACACAATAATCGATAAATAATCATTAAAATAAATCGGTTCAAGATCAGGGATCTTACAGGCATACCATGAGGAGGAGGAGCTCATATAGCAACGTCTGGGTCGAGGCTGAGGTCGAGCACGAGGATGTAGGAGATCGCGACATTGAGTGTATTAGATTTGTCATATGTTTCTTTTAGTTTAAACATTTTATTAACATGTGATGTAATATATTTTATAAACATTTATATCTTATGCTTGTTTTTATGTTGTGTAGATGATACTTGATGTCGATAACTTTAATGTTAATTTAAACATATGCATGGAATGTGTGTGGAATGATTGAACAAGGACAAGTGCACTTGTATAATGTGTGTCGATTGAATGTATGATTGTATAATGCGTTGAATGAATGAACATGGATAGGTGTTAAAGTTAGTTTAAACAAATTTTTTAAAAAAAGTTGAATTAGATATCGTCCTTCTAAAGGATGAAATCAATAAAAGCCAGCTAAGCACTGCCGAAGTGTGAACGAAGTGTGAAGTATGGTGATTTCGTCCTTCTAAAGGACGAAATCAACTTAATTTGTTTTAATCCGATTTCGTCTTTCCAAAGGACATAATTATATAATTTTTTTTTAAAAAGCCATGAAAGCGCCAGCGCTTGGCTGGCTCCTACGTGGCAAAAACCAACACCACTTTGGGAAATATTTCCCAAAGCGGGTTGGTTTGGTAAATATTTTTTTAAAATTACTATTTAAATAAATTTTCCAAATAAGAACAGAGCAACGTGTGTTCTGTTTTTGTGCATACAGGGGTTGAAGACGACGGTCTGGTTTTGGATTAGATTTCCGGACCGGCCCAATAAAGGTATAAAATGCAGAAACCATACCTCTTGACCCAATTCACCCTCATAAAAGAGTTAGAAAAATTCTAGAAAATTATAGGATTACCTGAGGGTCTGTTTGGATTGGTGGAAAGTGGGGGAAATAAAAGAAATCTTCTTAAAATCCCCCAGTTTCCACTGTTTGGTGCAACGGGGAAAGAGAAACTAGAGTGAAAACTGAGAGAAAATAGATGAAACATTAGCCCAAAAACTTTCCACCTAGCCACCCATGGGTTTTGGGAGAAAATTATCATACTAAAGACTTATGCCTTACCACTACTACCACCACCATCATCGCCTTCACCACCGCCACTGCCACCACCGTTGCTGTCGTCACCACTGCTACTACCATCACCGTTGCCATCACCACCACCGCTGCTACCACCACCACAGCCGCCACTGCTATCACCACCACCTTCGTTGCTGCCACCCCCGTCACCACTGCCACCGCCACCTCTATCACCACTGGCCATGTCGTTGCCACCGCCACCACCACCAGCCCAGCCACCACTACCACCATCGTTGCCGCCACCACTGCCACTGCCACCACCGCCGCCGCTGCCACCACCGCCACAACCACCACCACCATCACTGCTACCACCACCGCTACCACCACCACCACCGCTACCTCCACCGTCACTGTTAATTTTCTCTAACATCATTTGTGCAACCAAACAATGGAATTTTTTTAGGAATCTCCTCATTTCTCTTTCACCTAAATTTACTTTCTCTTTCCCTTTCTCCCGGTTTCCACCAATCCAAAAAGACCCTTAGAGTCCTAATGAACATTCCCAAAAAATTTTAGAGAAAAATAAAATCTACAAAAAGGTGTGTAATTATAGTTTTACCCTTATAAGTTGAATCATAGAATAATTATTAATGACCCAACTTAGGGGCTCTGGTTCAGGGGCCTATGAGTGGATTCAAAAAATTGAGAAAAATATTAGTGAGATTCTAATGTGTATCCTAAATTTGGACCAAGCCACAAGTTAGGTAAAAATCCCAATAAATAGATATTTGACTATTTTACCCCTAGGGTTAATGTAAGATGGTTAATTAAACCGGGGGGTCGGTTCAAGGGGTTTACGACCCAGTTAAACAGTAAGAAACTTAACTCGGGTTCATGACATCATGGTGTACCCCTGGGATAAGTTTTGAACCCATCAAGGTTTAAGAAAGCCTTGTGCAAAATGACAAAAATACCCTTATGAGCTGATCGGCCCACATTCGCGTGAATGAAATTAACGGGCCAATATGATACATAAATCTCTTGAGTAATTAAAGTCTTTCATGAGAATAGAGAGGGCCTTGTCCTAGGTAAAATAATTGCCTTAATGGCCTTAGGTGCATTATGATCAGTTTTCATAGAGATGTAATAAGTTAACCCAAGGAGGGTTAGGGCACGAGAGCTCTAACAATCTAATATCATTATTGAATTTGGTTATTAATATTATGATCTACTTGGACTTGTGTGGTTGTGGTTTTGATTATTTATGTTGTTCATTATTTCGATATTTGTTATTGATGTTGTGATAGTAACTTATCACTAGTTTAAGATTATTGAAAGATTAATTGATGGGGTGGATAACTTTGGATTGGGCGAGAATACCTAATCAAGATAAAGATTAAAATACCTCAAAGGGGTCTGGGACTAGTTTGTAGAGTGAAAAAAGCCTTTGACCTCACGATTTGCCTTGGTTGATGAACTGATTGCAGCTTCGAGTTTTAAACCCTAGTCTAAAAGGGACTAATAAGATTTGGGATAGTCATTTAAAATCCTGGCTTATTGATAAAGAAGATAGGGGTCAAAATAGTTTCATGAGTTTTAGCTCTATTGAGGAACTGCTGATTTGATCGTGTAGTTGCACCCACCGTTGGAGGGAGCCCTGCTTGAGCCGGGCTCACTTCCGATCTAATGAGGATCATTTAGTGTACATGCATTTGGATTAGCTGACATCTTGCTTGGTTGGATTTTTTTGCCACTTCTATTTAGGTGCAGTTGTGGGCCATGCCCTTCCACTCCAGCCAGGTCCTTTATGGGCTAGGATGGGTGACGGTACTTCCTCGTGGATTCCAGGGTTTTTATCATGGATTTACCTTTGAGGGTGGTCTATGGTGAGTATCATTTGTCACTTAGGTTGACATCTAATGAGTTTGTCTGTCATTGAGATTAGACGGGGATATTAATTATCGAACAATGGTTCGAGAGATAATTAATAACATTGTTTGATATTACTTGTTTAATTAGAACAAGTGGAACAATTAAAGGACTTGCATAAAATGTAGGTTGCTTTAAAATACTTAATTATTGCATGTGTGATGCTATGCTTCTTAGAATAGTGTAGATTTTAGGCAGAACTACGTCTGGATCTGATCTTGTTAGAAACATTGGAGATGTTGTTTGATGAGTACTTAGGCAACTAACATCAGGTGATGTTGGCCCGATCTGAAAAACATTAATTAATACTTTTGTTCTTCTAAAATGCTCTTCCAAGGGGAGGATATGTTTGGTTGTTGTTTGGTCTTCTTTGCTTGCAGGTTCTTTAGATGGGGACGTTGCGAGACCAGGATGTTAGTGGGCGTTTGAGGACGACATTGCATTAGTGGGATCTAGCTTCTTGCTCTTGCAATCTTGTAAGTAATTGTAATTACTGGCGTGAGAGCCAACTTTACTTGGTTGCTTATTTTCAGACAGATGACAAACTTGTACTTAGAGGGTTAACCTGCTATTTGCCGAATTTTGACATGGTTAATAATATCATATATTTTGATATTCGTATTTGTGAACCCTAGTTATCACGTCCTGGATAATTAATCGATTAATTTGTTTTGTGTTTAAGAAGAAAGAAAAATTTATTGTGATTTATTGTGTGTCCTTTATTTAAAAAGGGTTTTAAAAATCCGGATCGTGACAAAACCTCATGTAATTGTACATGAAAAAGTAAAAATGATATATTTTATGGAAAGAGTTAAAACTTGGGAGACATGAAATCTATATATAATGTGTAATATATACATGTGTATATTTGAAAAAATAATGTGTTTAATATGAGTTTAAGTTTTTATTGAGCTTCGAGCTGAGCGGAGCCGAACACATGTATGCTTATGTTTGTTTTGACTAACATTGAGTTTGAGCACGAATGCGAGTCGATCTGATTCGAGCTTTCAAGCTTACTTTAACACCCCTAATTATTACTTATGCAAAAAAGCAAAACTTTTTATATATTTAGCATTCTAACCTAAAAAAATTTATCTAAATCTACCCCTTATACAACCCACCCTCAAAACTCCATGGTCAATAGAAACCCTTCATAATAGAAACTCAATTCAACCAATGTAGTACATCGACATATCACATAAATCAAGGTAAAAATGTAATGACCCATTTTCCTATTATGCCTCACCTAAGGGCTTAGGGGTAATTATATATTTTTTGGATAAACTTTAGAGGGTATCAAAGGATGAAATCTCCGTATATGGGTATAACTCAAAAGTAACGAGTGTAGCGAATCGAAGAACACGTGAAATGGGGGTTGAAAGTGAAAGTTATGAACTCAAGAAGCGTGCCACATAGGTGGGACGTACTTTAAAAAAGTGGGATAATCCACCTCAAAGGATCTAGTATCGTAGGGTTTGTCAATACGAGCTCAATGGTTCCAAGAATGCGTGAATCTGAGTCCTGGGTAGAAAGATACAGATATTTGAAGATATAAATTATTTAAAAGAAAAAAAAATATCGAATAGCCACACATGAGCAATGTGGCTGCGTAGCACGCAACAGACTCACGCGATGTGCGGTCCTGACATTGTTGCATGCTGACACGTGCTGCCATGTGCACATTACTTGCAATAATTGTGAGTGATGCACCACCGCCAGTTTTGTTAGCGCCGCCCAAATTTTTGCGCAGGGCGGTGCTGCCCAATATATATAGGGGTGTAAAAAATAGTTTTACGTCCTCATTTTCCCAACTCAGGGCGGTGCCACCCAATATATAGAGGGGGGGTAAAAACTAGTTTACATCCCTATTTTCCCTCGTCCTTTTACTTTTATTGTTTCTAGGCCATTTTAAACTAGTTTTGGTCCATTCAAAAGCCATTCCTTACTAAATTGAGCATCCTCTATGTAATGGAAGGGTTTGAGTTGAGCACTCCAGAGGGGGGAAATAGATCCATATAAGAGGAGGCTCTGTCCGTCGCCTACGGGCACAGAAAGTGAGATGCATCTCTAGGTAAGGGGAGATTCTATCCTTTACCTATAGGCGCAGAAAGTGAGAAGTGTCTCTTTGAAAGGGGAGGTTCTATTTGTTGCCTACGGGCTTGGAAATGAGAAGTATCTCCGGATAAGGGGAGGTTCTGTTCGACGCATTCGAGCATGCAAAGAGTAATGAACTTTGGGAAAGAAAAGTGTGTGTCTGTAGCCTTCAGGCGCAATGAAAGAAATGTTCTAGAGTAGGAAGAGGCTCTGTCTGCCGTCTCCAAACCTGAAGGGGAGGATGCCTTGATGGAAGGAGCAACTCTAAACACTGCTACTTCTAAGGAACTTCAAGCAAGTAAGCGTTTCTAACCTTCTAATTTAATATATGTAATTATATGTGTGTGTGTGTGTGCATCTTAAGTTGTTACTTAATATGTTAAATAATATATATACTATACTCTAATCCGATGTATTATGATCTATTTTACTTTGATTCTATCTGCTCTAAAATGCTCTGTTTTGATTCGATATGATCCAATCTATTCTCATATGGTTTGATCTAATATGATTTGATAAATTATGATATACTCTGTTGTGATCTGATATGTTCCAATTTGATCTGATATGATTTGATATGATATGATGTAATCTAATATGATCCTATATGCTTTGATGTGTTTTTCTCTATAATGTGATAGAGCAAGATGTGTGTTTCTGTTGATTTGTTAGCTTCTATTTAACTCCGATGATTTATGAATTTTTGTATGACTATGCCAAAGCGCACAAGGCCCTGGGGAACGTGTGCATCTTTGTCTACCATCGCCTGAGGGTTAGGGCAACGCATTTAGGGGGCCTGGGACGGCTCTCCCTTCTCCATGGTGCTGGCTGCAGCCTAGCCAACAGGGGGCGCTGTGCATTCTACCTGAAGCTGACCCATGACCAAGCTCAAAGAGTCGACCTTGGCCATGGTCATGCTCAAGGACTCGATCTTAGCAATGATTAGCGCTAGGGTAGGAGCATTGAGGGTCTTCAAAATAGTTTTTGGGCTGTCCACTAAGGTTGTGGACTCCTTCTCGGGTTGAACTTCCGGGGCCAGGGCGAGCTGTTTGCCTTGTGCCATGGCCGGAGATTGTGAAGGCTCCGATACCAGTATTGTGCTTGATGTAGGCACAAACAGTACCTTGAACTCTCACGCATGAAAGGGGAGAAAGGAAGAAGAAAGGGGAGGAAATCAGAATATTCTTTTGCATAACCAAAACATAAGGAAGGGAACAACCCATATAGGGAGTCGTGCCCTCTCTCTTAGGGGGATGTGCCAGCTAGTGGGCCCGGCTAATCCATGGGTTACTAGCTGGTCTAATACAAATAACTATCATATTACATAAGCAAATACGAAAGAAAATAGCCTAATGTATTGAAATAAAAGGTAAATAGAGAACCCGAGTAGATGTGCACAACAAGTTAATAGGCCAAACTGGAAAGTAAAGTATATAACATTACCAACATAACATAAAACTCAAGATAACATGCAACATAGATAATCAAGGAACATAAAGTCTCTAGGCATCCTCTCCTATGCCAAATCGTCCACCACCCACTCCTAATAAAGGGAGTCTTAATCACCTGCATGTCGCACCATGCATCCCCAAAACAAAAACATACGAGAAAGAGGGGTGAGTAAAAATAATCAATAATGTTTTTATATGTTGAGAGAATAAAGCCAAAATCATCAAAGATATTTCACATGGAGTTCATCACATAAAACACACCCATTCATCATTGACCGGCCGCCACCAGCGGGATGCCAGGCCACCACCGCCAGTTCCGCCTCGGCGGTCTGACGCCAAGGGGCCACCGCCCCGGCCGCCCACGGCCGCGCCGCCTCATCCTCGGTTAGATCTCCCCTCTCTCTGTTTTATGTCGTTCTGCCGTCGCCGTGGACCGGTGAGGGCCGGTCGGCCGGCCACGGCTCTGCCATGGGCTGGCGATGGCGGGATGCCACCCCTCCCAGACCTAGTGGGCCTCCTCCGCCACCCCATGCTTCCCCCCCCCTCTCTGCCCTGTTTTTTGCCGGCGCTCTGTTTTAGTGAAACGGAGGCTGCTTGCGGCAAGCCATGGCCGACATGACCTCCATCCAGCCCCGCCTTGGTCTGGCGAAGGTGGTGAACCACCCCTCCCTACCCGGTTCTACCTCCGCCCTCCATCTTCCCTCCGACCAGACCTTCCGATCCCCTGTTTTCCTGTGTGTACGGTTTTGATCAAACGGTGGTTGCTGGCGGCGAGCCACTGCCGGGTGGACCTCTGTCTAGCTTCGCCTTGGTCCGGGGAAGGCTTTGGGCCACCTCTCCTTGCCTGGTTCCGCCTCCGTACTCCCTGTTTGCTCCGGGCAGACCCATCTTCTTCTTGTTTCTGTCTGTGACGGATTTTGGGGCTGTGCCGGCGAGAGCTAGCCTTCGGCTTGCCTCTTACCGACCAACCTTGGGCTGACGATGGTAGGACCACCCCCAGCCAGCTACGCCGCCCCCATGGCCGCTCCACCCTTATTAGTTTTCCCTGGCTAGTCCCTCATCTCCCCTATTTTGCCCATTTTTGTCTAAGTTCACTGGTTGCCACCGGCATCGGACACCGGACTTGGCCCACCAGACCATTGTTCGATCTCTCTCCGGCCTGGAAACGATGGTGGATGTTTCCACCCAGCCCGGTTTAGCCTTCATCCCATCTGTTCTATTGGAACAACATCCGTTGCTTGCCGGTTGATGTGCTTGTCCACAAATACCGAGCCTTTGCTCCTTAATGTGTTATCCGTCCGGCGTGTCGCTGTTGACTTTGGCCGTCACCTCTGGCCGGAGATAGCTCCTCCTGACAGCTAGGGCCACGATGGAGTCTGGCCGGAGATAGCTCCTCCTGACAGCTAGGGCCACCGTAGCATCTCCTCTAGACCCTTGTGGTTTGGCGGGTCTCAGCCTAGAGATGGTTGGCCACCCTAGTGCAGCACCACCCCTCTTTTTCCGACATGAGTCATGCATCTCCTCTGTCGGTTATGTGTGTGACCGCGCTATAGAGAGCGCCATGTTTTGCCCTCTTACCATCCTACCTCCATCGGACACCGTATGGCCTCTAGTCGGCCTACCTCGACACGACAATGGAAAAGGCCATCTTTGTCAGTCACCAACCTTGGGCATGGCCCTACCGCCCTTTTGAGCTTTGGGCCGACACCGTCTAGCCCTCTCCCCCTCCCTTTGGTCATGCATGCATGTAGCCATGCATGCGGGTTAGGGTTTTGGTGCTACTTTGGCGCCACCTAACCGTTGGATGGCTCCGCCATCATCTAGAGTTGACATCGGAGTCCTCCACCACCTCTCCTCCATCCTCGAGTGTTGCCCCACGCCCTCTACCCTTATTTGGGCCTTTGTAAATGCGAAATCGACGCCGTTGGGTGCTGTCCTCGACCGATTTTGGCATTTTGTGACCGGTTGAGTATTCTTCAACCGCCTGTCAAATTTTAGTGTGTACACTTGGACCTCCGGTCACACCTGCCACTCATTGGCATGACCTTTCTCCCGGCCGCGCCTAGTGTGCCGCCATGGATCATGGATTTTCCACATTCACTTTTGACACTACCTTTGGCTATGAGTCCTTTCGGCGCATCTTAAACCCTCGGGACAATAGCTCTCTCAACTTGGCAAAGCTTTTGGTCGCCAACTCCACCACCGACGCCGCCACCATCGTATGCTCGTCATCAAATGTCATGATTACGAGGTAGGGGAGTTTTGAACTTGTAATTTCATGATAGCATGCTAGGATTGCATGATGTGCATATAAGCATGATTATATGGTATGTTTAGATACATATGGCATGCGTATGAGCTGTAAGTACGGTTGATGTATGTGTAATATGCGTGCTAAGTGTGATTGATATGTATGAGTTGTACGTATGTTTTATGGATATGGAATTTGTATGCGCTAGTGATGGCTCGCGATTGTGTTAGTATGCTATGGATGCGTATTATGGACATGCTAGTAATAGCTAGCGATTTTGAGTAAGATACGTATGTGGACTGTGCGTGTGGGCGATGAATGGTAAAAGGTGATAAGAGTGTTTGGTATGGAGTTGGAGGTCTTAGTGGATGTGTAAGCGTGTGATAGAAGACAACAGACATAAGTTTGTCAGGCGAGGAGTGGAGCAAATTGGTTTGGTTCGGTTTGGAGCGGACGTCAGGAGTTCAGTAAGTAAGAGGACTTAGGCTTGGAGCCTTATGAGGGTTTATTAGATAGTAAGAGTGTGCATAATTATACAAGCATAATGTACAAATTATGAAGTGAAAAGTAAGTATAATAAGTGAGATATTAAGTAAGAGGCTTATAACGGGGATCTAATGTGAGGAGCTCAGTTTGATTATGCCGAGTAAGATGTTTTGGTCAGAATGTGGATGGCGGAGACTGTATGAGTATGTAAGGATTTGATGTACGGTGAGTTTGATCACGATATGGACGAATTAAGTGAAGTTTGTTGCCCTGACGAACTGGGGTTTCTATTGGGCTCAACTTCGGTTTGATCAGTCGAGGACTATGAGTTTGTGTGGCATAATTGTACCGCATAATTTACATAATTCAAACTTGAATTATAAAAAAGCTAATGATAGTGTTGTGAGTTTGAGACCTGAGGGTTTTACAGATTAAGTTCCGTGTTTGAGCGAGCCGATAATGAGTCGGCTGAGCATTTCTTATGTCTTGCCATGGTGGCTATCCTGCGGGATGTTGTCTGTGTGCTATATAAAGCACCGGACGTCTGATGCTCTGTTGAGAGCAACTGTGTGTATGTTTTCGATTTGGTCTGCATGCTGTATTAAGCCCAGACATTTGATGCTCTATTGAGAGCGTTGTATGATTCTGCCTAAGAGTGGCATTGTATGTTCATGCCCAATAGTGGCATTGTATGATTCCGCCAGGAGGCATTGTATGTTTCTGCCCAAAAGTGGCACTGGCACTATAAGGCCCATTATGGTGGGAAATTGTATGGCACTATAAGACCCCTTATGTGTGGGCAATTGTATGACCCCTTATGTGTGGGTGTATGTTTGTGCGCTCAGGTAAGTAGTATCATGGATCTACTCTTACCTGTTTGATCCTGTGCCTCATGAGGATAGGTGTGCCTTACCTTTGGAAAAGTCCATGGCGTCTAGTCACTCCCCGGAGGTTAAGGTGATGCCCCAGTGGCATTCTTTTCCTTTTCGACGCTGGAGCTTATTAGTTGTAATGAGCTTCAGTGGTCGATAGTATGAGTATGAGTATGTACATTTTTGAGTAAGCGTATGATTATGAGGATGAGTACAACTATAAGAGTGAGGATGAGTACGACTATAAGAGTGAGTATGAGCACGATTGTAAGAGTGAGTATGAGCACGACTGTAAGAGTGAGTATGAGCATGACTGTAAGAGTTTGAATTTGACTACTACAGTAAGTGTAAGACTGTACAAGTAAGGTCATATAAGTAAGTATAAGATTGTACGAGTAAGGTCGTACGAGTAAGTGTAAGATTGTATGAGTAAGGTCGTACAAGTACATGTAAGTTGTATGAGTTAGCGTACGATGCTACGAGTATGTTTGTAAGACCCTGATTAAGGGTGTTTGTATGAGTTTGGTTTCATGGTATGCTACACATGATTAGTTGCATATGAGCATAATTGTTATACGTTGTTTGCTTCATGTTGAGTGGCATGACGCATGTATTTATGAACTTATTGAGTTCACTGTTTGGGTTTCCCCTACTGGGTATTTTCCTACTGAGTATGAAAATACTCACCCTACTTTTTTAGCCCCGTGTTCGGGAGGCTTTTGCAGGTTGTGATGGAGAGCTCTTGGAGAGGGATGCTCGTTTATGCGAAGAAGTGTTTCCCCTTTGATTCAGGTATACTTGACTCAATGCGAGTATCCTTTGTGCCACGATCTAATGTATTGTGTGAGATGAGATTTAAATGTTTATACCTTCTGGACTTTTAGTTTGGATTAGAATGTATACTGTTATGGGACTTGTACTCGGGGACGCCTGAGAGTTATTTGTATTTAAAAATCCATGATCATGGTAATTTAGTCGTACGCTTATTTTTTAAGTAGCGCCTGAGGATATTTGATTTGGCGATACGTTGTTTAAAAGTATGATGTTTTAAATTATAAACTGTTTATACAGGTTTTGATTTCGTCACTTTTACTCCGATTGATGGATGTTTTATTGCAAAAAAAAATTTTCGTGAATTTTAAAGAAAATGTATGAAAAATCTCGGGCGTTACACATGCAGACTCAACATATAATGAATGTCTTATGCATAGAGAAAACAACCCTGCTTAATCGACTGAAGCAAAAGTAGTCCCTGGTCACTCCGGACAATCCCCAGTTGGAAAGTTGAAAGGAATTACGCAGTTTGGATAAAATCCCTAATGAGGAAGATACCACGTGGTAAGCCGATGCACTTGAACAAACCAGCCTAGATTCTCAGGGTCCAGATAGTCTCAATAATTTCCTTATAGCATTGCCGCTCTTCTCAACCTGGGGAGGATAACCCGTCCTCAAGGGACATAAAACCTCATCCATTGGATGTAAAACCCCGTCCTTTCGGACATAAAACTGAATCGATAAACCTTCGATTGATTAATCCGGCAAGCAATATCACCCAATTGCATCCAATCAATCAATCATGGCTAATCTCAATTAACCTCATTCATAAAACCCTTTTTATGATGCATGCAACATGGTACATATGTGAGCAACACCACATAAATCCTAATACATGAGATATGCTTTAAATCAGTTCATGTGTGTCTCATCCCTAATCCATTTGTGTCAAATAATCACTACAATTACCTCCTCAAGTGTGTACATGGTAATAGTGCTCAAATCTAAACATTGACATATGCATCATGAACAAACCATCACTATTCAACATGCATGCTTTCATGATTCTATCATGGCTCCCTCTTACTGAAATCATAGATAAAGTCCGGTAAAAACCTCAAAAAGCACATGTCCAAGTCAATTACAACTTTATCTAGACTTTGGTAAGCATAATTATCACTACACTTAAGCAAGACATGGAAATATAGTTCACCCATAATTAACACAATATGTGTAAGCATACATGCCCATCCTCACGATTTAAAATTGATGGAATCATGGATAAAACATTTAGGATCATCAAACATGAATTTAGTATAAGGAGGTTAACATGCTAAAATTCTACAACATGTATATAATTTCATACTTAAACAACATCATAACTTTTAAGATAATATTCATGTCATCACAATATAATTTTCAAGTAAAAATATCTCATCATAATCATAATAAGTGAGATTTAAGAAGATAAGCATGGAAATGGACAAAATACACAAGATGGCAGATTTGTCGTTTGGCCATTTGATCGGCTAGATGGCCGTTCGAACACCTGGCCATTCGACCGGCCAGGTGAAATAGTTTTCGGGTAAATAGGTACTATGGTATTAGGAGTAGTGTTATTCTGACGCTAACTTTTACATGTCAAAACTCTACTTTATCATTTCAACGCCATTGATGATTGTGGCTTATTTTTTAGGCCCCACTTATCATTGATGTTGAAATGATGAAATAAAGTTTTAACATGTGAAAATTAACATTGCCCATGAATTTTTCATTAGGGAACGTTGGGTAAGTGGGAAAGGGTAGCAAACACGGGCAGGGGTGTATCTACATTCATAGTTGCCTATTGAAGCGGATGGAAAACTTGGTCTATGTCTACATCTGCCCCAAAAAAATATGTTTGCTCTATTTAAACATGGACCATATGGGCAACTAAACTATGGACGTCTGTGAATGACAATGAGTTCAAACTGGTCCTATCGAAACTCCTAATTGCAAGCCCATGTAGCTCTGCCCGTGGTTGTGGGCATTTTGAATGTGAGCCAGATGGACGGAGGATTGCATGAAGGATAAACTAGCCAGCCCAAACTAATGTTTCAACAAACACAACCATTCTCCATGTGCCTATTGACTGAGGTCCAAAATTCAAAAACCATATCAAATTGCTTGTTCAACATGCCTTGTTTTGCTGGTAATCACAAAGGACAAGAAGCATTTGGTTATCTTTTTCAAAAACAGAAAGCAAAGAATTGCTTTCTAAGATCTGTGTTTGCTAATACTCTATCCGTTGGAAAATGTGTCCCATTTGATTTTGGATGAGAAGTCTCCTACCCCAGGTTAAAGACAGCTCACCCTCTTAGCATGGTCATTAAATATGTACCATCTGTGTATAGCAGGGTGGGTTGGATATAACAGGGGGTGACAAACCCCACGTCCTTTGATTTTTTAAAGAAAGCATCCCCGGTGGACTTTTTCTTTAGAATGCATCTATATGCACCCCAATAATCCCCTCAATATCCCGTTTTAGTATAATATTTTTTACTCTTCAAACCCCCATAAATCCCATTGTTTCTCTCACTAGCTACCCCAACCCAAAATCCCCCACATCTCCCTCTCCAACTCTAGCAAAGGTAATAGCTCCTTTGGTGGCAGTGGCCAGCCAACGCAGAGTCATGTATTTCATGTAATGGAAGCAGTTGATCTTCAAGTAACCACCTTGTCAATTGATGCTTGCACAAAAAGGGCATATGCCTTCCTCAATTCATGCTGACAATGTACTTCCTCAACAGGATATTGTTCAACTTTTTTTCTTTCTTCATTAATCAAATTCAACACAACCATTGGCATTAACCCAACATCTTTGTAGAATGAGTTTCTAAATCAGTGACACCGCTTGTATCTAATTGCCTCGTACGACTTCCTCACTTCATCACGTTGAAGGTTGATGATTTCACCAATAATAGACCACAATTAAAGTTGAGAGTTTAATATCCGTCTATTAGCCAGCAGATCACCACGGTGCCTCTATTCTATTTATCTTAGAAATATAATGACCACAAGATGTGGCCTCAACTACGAAGAATCTATGGAAAAAAAATTAAAATTGCTATCAATCAATCACCACATCATGCATGTACTATCACACAAGAGATTTAACGAAGAAACCCAAACGAGAAAAAAACCATGTTAGCCAACAAAAGACTAAAATTAATGCACTAGAACCAAGAACTTACAAGACCAAACTACCAACCTTGACCCGAAAAAATCAAACCCTTTCTTGTGCGTTAGATATAGCATGTGAATGTGTGTTAAATTTACCTTGAATCAAAACACTATATTTAGTCTTCAACCTTGAACTTTCAGAACTCGTCAACTCCAATTTTTCAAATCATTCTATTCTAAATCCGACTTGATCACATAACTAATCTAATTAGATTCTAAAAGACTTTTAAACATACACAATGATTGTGCATACTTTTGATCAACAAAATTTAACCAATTACACAACATATCCTCATATGTTCTAACATAAGTATGTCAACCATTAATGAGCATAATTACATCTTTAATTTAGCATGCATGCTCTCAACTCTATTGGTGGTCTTGTTTCCAAAATACATATAATTATCCATCCAAGCTCTAACAAATTGATCCTTATATAGCTCCAACCAAGAAGTATGAAGATAAGTCAACACATCCTTAAAATATTTGTATTCCATCTCCAAAATTGTTGTGCACGATCACCAGACTTTACTTTATTCCCTTATTTCCTTGCATTGGACTAATTTCTTCTATATTAGTTTAGTATTTGATTGTGTAAGATTGTTATTGGTCCAATTAGTGGCCCCGGACTAGCCTGGCCCACTAATTGGCGCATCTCCCTAGGAGAGTGGGGCTAGCCTGGCATGACTCCCTAGGGGACTGGTCATCCCCTATATGGGTAGACTCTCTTCTCTATTTTGGATTATGCAATTGGAATTACTCATATCTTCTTCCCTTTCTTCTTTACTTCTCCCCTTTCCTTGCGTAAATCTCCTTAGTACCGATTGTGCCTACACCGGGCACATCATTGGTATTAGGGCTTTTACGATCCCCGGACATGGCACGAGGCAAGAAAGCTGTCGCGGCCCTTGAGGTTCTTCTGGAGAAGGAGGCTCTCGCCTCAGCGGACAATCTGAAGGCCGTTCCTACGATAGCCAACGAACCCACTCTGACAGAGATCATGGCGGAGCTGAAAACATTGAGCGTGGACGTGGCCAAGGTGGAGACACTGGGCTTGGCGGTTGAGCAGTTACAGGCTGAGCGCGCAATGCCCCTCCTGCCCGGGCCACCCCCTGCTATTCTAGAGAAGGGAGGTCCGTCACAGGCCCCAAAACTGAGCATTCCTGCCCCCCAAACACTAGCGGACAGCGACACGAGAGTCCCCCATGGCCCAGTGCACTTTGGCACAGTCGACCAGGGCATGGATGGGAGGCGCCAAGCCTGGGAAATACGAGGCACGCCAGGTGTTCGAGAAAATGCCCCAGTGATGCTGCCCCCTAGAAACTTGTTTCCAGATATGGAGGATGACTAGGAGGAGTACACGGGGCCCCGTGGTGGACCACGAGGAGGGGCTGAACCTCATTTGGCCCGCCTCCAATTCCCACGTTACAATGGGGATGATGATCTAGTGGAATGGTTGTATAAGGCAGATAAGTTTTTCGCCTACCAAGGAACGCATTCTGAGGCAGAACGTCTACGCATCGTGGCCTTTCACCTAGATGGAGATGTGTCCGTATGGTTGATAAGTACGAAATATATATATATATATATATATATATATATATATATATATATGTATGTATATGTATATATATATGTATATGTATATGTATATATATTATATGCATTTTTACCTTATTTGCTAGTATAGATTAGGTTAATTTAGAGTTAGTTATGGTTTATTTAGATTAAGATAGATATTTGTATTGTAGTTTAATTATTAATAAATTTATAGTTATTAGTAGTTTAGATATGTATTTAAATCAAGTTGGAATTTTAGTTATATTCTATATGTCTAAAATGTGATGTTTTTATGTTTTGTAGGTAAAATGCGCTTATCGAAGTACTTGGACGATGTTTGGAATAATGCAAAATAGTCTTGGCATGCTTTAAAATGATTTGGAAAACTTTTCGGAGTTACAAACAAGTTGGAAAGTAATATTGACATGAAAGAAAGAGCTTAATAAACAGAAAATGGACTATCCAGAAAAACTGTCCAGATTGCAGAAACAATGTAGCCGTTCGAATGGGGCATTTTTAAGGATCAAATGGGATAACATGATTTTGGTGAAAAATGCAGTATAGGCATTCGAACGGGCATGCAGGGAGTTCGAACGGGATAACACGCAGTTTCCTTGTTTAAGCCAATTTTGAATCCTTTTCATATAACTTCTTCCTACCATTCTTATGCCTATATAAAGACATATTTGGCTCTAAATTGAAGGTTAGCAAGTAGATTTTCTGAAGAAAAAAAGGGAGAAGAAGATGGAGAAGAACTCAAAGCTTTCAATGGAGATTCAAGTGCTTTCTTCTACAATGGAAGACTAAACTTTTCTTTTACTTAGGAGTTGATGAAGCTATAGACAAGTTTCAATTTATTTTATTTTTAATTTAGATCTCAGTTGTGAATTATGACAATTGTATGATAAGGATTTCTTTTTAATGGAAGAGTTTTTCATGTTTATTCAAATCTATGTTGATTTATTGTCTTGTAGATGATAGATTGATGTGGTTTCGATATTTGCATCAATTCTAATTTCTGTGATTTAGATGAGATGGTCACACAATAGGTTTAATGTTCAAATAATTAATGACTTGGATGATTTATACTAAGATTAGACGAGTCATGCCTATAGCTAGTTTAGTGTAGATGATTCGTGTTATTGTCGAAGATAGTTCATGCCATGGAATTTAATTAATGATTCTTTCTGAAGTAATTATAGCTTGTAGCTGAGAATACTTGTTCATATTCACACTAGATTTAGATTAAAAGTTAAGGAATTGTTATGGTTCTATAATGGATTCGATTTCCTAAGTAAATTCTATCATATTAATCTCTTGCTTTTAAACTAGTTGATTCCTTTCTTTTGCTTAATTTAAATTTAAGTTCTTTCTAGTTTTTAATCAGCAAATTCTATTTTAAATTTAGTAATAATTCATCAGTCCATGAGGTTCGACAAACCTTAAATACTCACCCTAGTACAATTACCTTGTACACTTGTAAAAGGTTTAATTATAAACGAATAATGATTCCAGAGCTTCAAGAAGGAGGTGCGCTACCCCACTTGGGCCACCTTTTCCAACGAGCTGTACATCTAGTTTGGCCTGAATGAGTTTTAGGACTTAAATGAGATGATCTCATCACTGCACAAAACCACCGCTATCAAGGCCTACAATACAGAGTTCATGAAGGTGGCCAACCGCCTTCCCGACTATTCAAGCGAGGGCTCAAACCGGAGATTTCTAAGATGCGTCACTTTCCGTGCTCCAGTATGCAGGATGTCATGCGCCACACACTCATTGAGGAAGAAAAGCTGATTAGGTAGCGATGAGGAGGTCGACTCGGGCCCTTTCTCCGGCCTGCTGTGAGCGCCTCCCCTCTTGCCACCCCAACCAGCAGCACAGCGGCCAGCCGCCCTAGCCAACAATCTGCTCAGCCCGGACAGATTGTGCGGCATCTCACACCAGCAAAGATGGAGGAACGCCGGTCGAAGGGTCTCTATTTTTGCTGCAATGAGAAGTTCATTCTGGGGCACCACTGTTCCGTCAAGGGTAGTCTTCTCTTGGAGGAGATTGATGAGGAGGGAACTCAGATGGATTGGGCTGACTCGTTCCACCATGATGACGTGCTACTGGAGATTTCTGTACATGCCTTCTCCGGGGCATTCACTCCACGCACGATGCAGACCAAGGCCACCTCAATCAGCAGTAGGTGGCCATATTGATTGATAGCAGCTCAACCCACAACTTCATTAATGACAAGGTGGCCCAATGGCTCGGCTGCTTCGTGTCTGATTTGAAGCCCTTTGATGTGCTTCTTGGTGATGGGAAGCACCTCCGGAGCTCAGGGGTCTGTGCGCAGGCAGCACTCTCCATTTAGGGCCACACGTTCGTGATTGACCTCTTCTTGTTGCCTACGAAGGGGGCGGATGTGGTGTTAGGGGTGCAGTGGCTCTAGGAGCTCGGGGATGTGCTATGGAACTTCAAAGACATGGTGATGGATTTTGATGTTCAGGAGCAGTGGGTTCGGCTTCAGGGATCTCAGCTGGACACCCTCCTCTCTGCTCAGTCGACGAATTCTTTTTTTCAGTTTGCCCCCCCAGGGGTTCCTCCTTCAGCAGTGGGCAGCCGTCAAAGTCCATCAAGATGAGTTGCCGTAGGATCTCCTTGACTTTTTGGAGGAAGAGTGTGAGGTGTTTGCTGAACCACAGGGCCTTCCTCCGGTGCAGCCTCATGATCATTGTATTCATATCCTCCCAGGGGCCTCTCTGGCCAATGTCCGGCCTTACCGCTACCCGCACATTTAGAAGGCAGAGATATAGCGTCTAGTGGTGGACATGATTCAGTCCGGTATTATTTGCCCAAGCACGAGTTCCTTCTCCTCCCCGGTGTTGTTGGTTCGCAAGAAAGATGGCACATGGCAGTTCGGTGTCGACTACCGGGCCTTGAATGCTACCACTGTGAAGGACAAGTACCCCATACTGGTGATTGAGGAGCTTCTGGATGAGTTGGCTGGAGAGAATATCCTCAGTAAACTCGACCTTCGGTTGGGTTTCCATCAGATCCGGGTGCAGCCAAGTGATGTGCACAAAACTTCCTTCTAAACTCATGACGGCCACTTCGAGTTCCTTGTCATGCCGTTTGGGCTTACCAACACCCCCTCCACATTCCAGAGCCTCATGAATGATCTCTTCAGACCCTTCCTCTGCCGCTTCCTCTTGGTTTTCTTTGATGATATCCTTATCTATATAGTACGTCATGGGCGGACCACTTGGAGCATTTCAAATCTGTCTTCGCTATTCTGAAAGATAATTCCTTGTTTCTAAAGCATTTGAAGTGTTCGTTTGGCAGCCCGCAGGTGGATTATCTTAGACATATCATCTCTCATGATGGTGTCTCCACTGACCCCTCAAAGGTGGCCGCCATGCTGTCTTGGCCGCCACCTACGTGTGTACGGGCGCTTCGGGGTTTTCTCGGCCTCACTAGCTACTATCGGTGGTTCATTGGCCACTATGGCGAGCTTGCTCGCCCCCTTGCAGAGCTACTGAAAACAGGGGCGTTTTGCTAGACTAAGGCTACCCAGGCGGCCTTTGACGAACTGAAGCGAGCGATGGCCTTAGCCCCTGTTTTGATTCTTTCGGATTTCAGCTGATCCTTCATGGTGGAGATGGATGCTTCTGATGCAGGCCTTGGGGTGGTGTCACTATAGGATGAGCGCCCCATTGCATACTTCAGCAAGGCCTTAGCGGGCTGCTCCTTGTCACTGTGCGTGTATGAGAAGGAGATGTTGGCCATTGTCCTCGCTGTCGACAAATGGCGGTCTTACTTGCTTGGCTGCAGGTTTCTGATTCACACTGACCACCAGCCCTTGAAGTATTTCTTTGACTAGCGGGTGTCCACTTCATCACAACAGCGGTGGGTCAGCAAGCTTCTTGGATATGATTATGAGATCGTGTACAAGAAGGGCTTGGAAAATACAGTGGTCGATGCCTTGTCTCTCAGCCTTGCTCCAGGTTTGTGTCTCGCCATTTTAGTCCCGGCATGCCCCTTCCTTGATGAGTTGAAACGCATGTACAGGGATGATCCTTTGACTCAGACTCTGATTTCCTCCCTTCAGACTAACCCAGCTGTTCGCCCATTCTTCTTGTGGAGGGATGACCTTCTCTTTTGGAAGGACCGCCTTTGGGTACACACTATAGCTGATCTTCGCCACCGCATTCTCTCCCACTTCCATGACTCTCCAGTGGCCGGTCACGAAGGGGCATTCCGCACCTATAAGCAGGTCATCCAGAGCTTCCTGTGGTAGGGTATTCGTCAGGCGGTTCAGGAGTATGTGGCCGCTTGTGATGTTTGTCAAAGAGCTAAGGCCGCCATGACTTCTCCTGCAGGATTGTTGCAGCCTTTACCTATTCCCTACAAGGTCTGGGAAGATGTTTCGATGGACTTCGTGGAGGCCTTGCCTTTGGTGCACGGCAAGTTCATGATTATGGTGGTGGTGGACCGACTGTCCAAGTACACTCACTTTTGTGCTTTGGGACATCCATTCACCGCCAAGACAGTGGCAGAGCTTTATGTTCGGGAGGTAGCAAAACTCCATGGTATGCCTCGCACCATTGTCTGTGATCGTGATCGGATATTCATTTCTTAGTTTTGGAGGGAGTTCTTCACTTTACAGGGTACTACTCTCCATATGAGCACTGCTTATCACCCTCAGACAGATGGTCAGACCGAGGTCGATAATTAGTGTTTGGAACAGTATCTTCGCTGCTTCACTATGTCGCAGCCCCACCGATGGCTTCAACTTCTTCCATGGGCGGAGTGGTCTTATAACACCGCCTATCATACTCGTGCCGGCTTTACTCCTTTTGAGGTGCTATATGGCCGCCTGCCCCCGACCATGTTATCTTATGTCTCTCACCGCTCCTCTGTGGCTGAGGTGGATTATATGCTCCAGACACGAGACACGATCCTCCGGCAACTCAAAGAGAACTTATTTTCAACTCAGAACCAGATGAAGCAGATTTATGATCGTCATCACACTGACAGGGAGTTCACGGTGAGTGACTTGGTTTATGTTTCAATTTTGCCTCAGCACGAGACATCCTTGTTTCAGCATGAGCACTCCAAGCTCGTCCCCCATTTCCATGGTCCCTATGTTGTGGAGGAGCGTATTGGTCTCGTGGCTTACCACCTTGCTCTGCCGCCTAACTCCTTAGTCCACCCTGTCTTTCATGTTTCCAGGCTGCACCACTGCGTGGGGGACACGTTCTTGGCTATTGATGCTCCCCTGCCCCCCATGATGGGCCCTATTCTGCCGTTTGATCCTATTCCCGCCTGGGTGCTTGATAAGCGTCGGGTTCATCACTCCGGTCACATTATTATGGAGGTTTTGATTTCTTGGCAGGGCGAGTCACTTGAGGATTCCACGTGGCTGCCTGAGGAGGAGTTTATGGCTCGCTACCCGACTTGGTCGCCTTGAGGACAAGGTGAATAGCGGAAGCATGGTGGAGTGTTGTGCACGATCACCAGACTTCACTTTATTTCCTTATTTCTTTACATTGGACTAATTTCTTCTATATTAGTTTAGTATTTGATTATGTAAGATTGCTATTGGTCCAGTTAGTGGCCCCGGACTAGCCTGACCCACTAACTGGTGCATCTCCCTAGGAAAGTGGGGCCGGCCTAGCACGACTCCCTAGGGGACTGGTCATCCCCTATATGGGTCGACTCTCTTCTCTATTTTGGATTATGCAATTGGAATTACTCATATCTTCTTCCATTTCTTCTTTACTTCACCCCTTTCCCTACGTAAATCTCCTTGGTACTGATTGTGCCTACACCGGGCACATAAAAAATGTTAAGTTTTTTAGTCTAGTCACTCTATTCTGTTGAATGAACAATTCCATTCCAATGCCACATGACGTCAACCCACACAACCTCGATATAAAATGCTTTCTGACAATTCCTCATTACACATACAAAAATGTGATTCACAAAGTATTGTATTTGAAGTAGGAAAAAACATATGAATTCTTTTCATTAGTGCTTGAGCTCTATTTGTCATATTTACTTGAGGAGGATCACATGTTATCAACAAAAACTTCAAACATTGTAATGCCTAAACATGTTCACTTTCTTTCTCTTGAGGAGTTAAATTCAAAACACTTATAAGTTGAAGTTGCATCAGTAATTGATAAAATAGGGTGACCATATTTATTGGTCTTATATGTGCAATCTATAATAAATAGATGCGGGAATAGATTTGCAAGCCTAACAAACATTGAATGAGCAAAAAACAATTTGTTAGTGTATTCATCCCATCAATCTTTTGATGGTAGAAAAAATAGCATGCCTCTTTGATACACTTCATTGTCTCTTGCAAGACACTTCTACCTTCTTGTTGAGTCAAACATATACGTGTACGAGCATTGTAGATTCTTTTAATGGTTGAGCAATTCAAAGGATCCTTTTCCTTCAATGAAAGCAAGAAATCATGAGGTTTCACTCTTGTCTTTGATAAATATTTTTGAAAGTCTATCTTTTAGATGACCTGCATATGAATGAAATTCTCCAAATTGCAAGGGGGTGATTGTGACTACGTCAAATGATGTGCAATTTCCATACTATATAACTTCATAGGACACCCACACTTCATATAGATGTTTCTCTAGGAATCCAATGTGCATCTACATTGCTGTAAGATCTCTAATTATATTTTATTTTTAATTCATTTTAATTGTTGACTTTGTGTGGTTTTGCTTGTTTTTTGGATTGATTTGATTTTTGGGGTTATGGGTTAGTAATTATAAATTTAATAAGGTTTACTTTCATTTTTATAAGTATTAATGTTAAGCTTGATTTATCTAAGATTTAATGATATTTTATCCTAATTTTTCCTCAATTAAGGGCGTAGACCCTGCTGTGAACCCCGCATCCATGTTGGACAACATATGACCCATTTGACCTTGTAATCTCCTATTATTTTATTTAAGTGGGTTTGGGTGTGATTAAATTCATTTTTGGGCCAAAAATAACCTTAAATAGCCACTGAAGGTGTTTTACCCTGTTTTCTAGCCCAACTATTTTTATTTCTAGCTCAAAACCCTTACTAAATAAGGAAAATCCTAGCCTAATTTTCAAATGGGGAAGGGCTTTGTTAGAACGTAGGAAGTGCTCTACCCTCATTTCCCAAAGGAGAAACTTGAATTAAGGTGTATTTTCTTCCTCTAATCATCCCTAATCTTTCGATTTGGGTCTTAATCACTTCTATCTTCATTTCCCCCATCTTGATTCTTGATTTTATTCTATTAAAAATCTTATTTTTAATTAATATTTAAAACCCTAATTAGGTGCTTTTTGTTTTTAACCTATGGATATCTTAAATATATTTATTTTCAAGTTGATTTGAGTCTATTAGCTAAATTTAAGAAGGTTTTACTAAAAGCCTAATTTTTGGGGCAGGATTTCTTGAGAATTAAAGCTCTTTCATGCATTCAAAGGCTTCTTAGAGGTAAGGGATTTGTTTCTTGTGTGTTTTTCTTCATTGGAATGCATGATTATAGGTTATTTGAGTTCTTGCTTCATTTTGAAGTTTAATGGTAATTTATTAAAAACATGTATTTATGGTTATTTTCTTGTGATTAAGCATGAAAATGATTAGATCTATCATGCTCTAGGTTTAGATTTTGATTATATGATGTTCTATAATAATTTTGAATTTATATACTATTTTGAAATATTTCTGGTTTGAATTTCAAAAGGTTGAAGATAAACAAGAAAAGTGAATAGTTCTGACCGATCAAATAGGCTAACAGTGATTCAAATGGGTTATTTGGCCATTTGAATGGACAAGCATTCGAACGGCCTGCCACGGCATTCGAATGGTAACAATACAGAATGTGCAAACTGCCATTTTTGTGGATTTTTCTTCCATTTCTTGTTCTCTTCTCATAAATCTAATTTTTTATGACTATGATGAGATATGATTATCTACAAATGTCACCTTAATTGCATGTGAACCTTCTTTGAATTATGATTTATCTTAAGCATGATGATGACTATACTTGTCTAGGTTTAACTTGATGTTATACTTGTCTTGAATCTGTATTTCGATAATTTCTTTGCATTTACTCCATGATTCCAATAGGATATGACTATGATAAATTATGGATGCTTGCATAAGTGACATTGATTATAGTTGATTCATGTTCAACATATTTTAGCCTAAGTATGAACACTACCACATATGTACACTCTTGCATATACTTATATGATTTTGTTTGTCACAAATGGACAATGTTTCATGCACATATGGACTGATTAGAGTATGTTTACCTATACTTGTACTCATTTAACTTTTGCTCATGCATATATCATGTAGCATGTATCATGTTGCATGAATCATAAAAATGATTTACAAATGAAGGTTAATTGTGATTAGTCGTGATTAATCAATTGGATGCAATTAGATGTCATTGGTTGCCGGATTAGTCCTTGGAGAGGCTTATCAAATCGGTTTTACGTTCGAAAGGATAGAGTTTTCTTTTTATGTTCCTTTGATAATGGGTTGCCTCCTCGGGTTGAGAATAATGGATTTGCTATATGAGTTAAATTGAAATGATATTTGGACCCTAAGAATCCAGGATAATATGTCCATATGCACTGGCTTACTAGGCAGCTCTAGTTTTCCTTTTTAGGAATTCAGACCTTCCCCGCAATGATTGTCCTAGGTGAGCAGGGGGTACTTTCCTAGTTAAGGAACTTACCCAAACCTCTCTACTTTTCCTTTTTAGGAATTCAGACCTTTCGCGCAGTAGATTGACCTCGGTGAGTGGGTTTGATTATTTTTCTTAATTGTGAGACATTCACTTAATGATTGTTGCATGTGTATAGAATATAATACTCATTGACATAGGTTGTGTAGGAACAATTATACTTATGTTATACATGGTGATTATGGAATGGTTATGCATGAACATGCAAGATGAGATGTCTTTGATACACTTGATTATGTAAGGTGAATGTGTATATTGAGATATGATTATTTAGGATATGAATATTGATATTTGATTCATATAGGATGTGAATGCTATAATGAGATTTTTATGATTACACGTGATGTGTATATGTTTTATGAATTATGGATGAACCTATGATGTACATATGGCATGATTATGTGTTTATAGAATGTGTTTTACATCATGGTATATAGGTGACATGAATATGTATTTTATGGAATCATGATGTTCTTTATGTTCCTAGTTTAACACAAAATTTAAATAGTGTCAGGCAACTTATGCAAAAAGGCTATAAAGTGCATTTTGATATAGATTAATGTATT
The DNA here is from genome assembly GCA_035235625.1 of Saururus chinensis. NCBI lineage: Eukaryota > Viridiplantae > Streptophyta > Magnoliopsida > Piperales > Saururaceae > Saururus > Saururus chinensis. The sequence continues at coordinate 28,208,336 of CP141141.1, forward strand.
ATATTGATAAAAGCATGGGGCAAGTGATAACAAAGGTCAAAATGACACCAAACAAGGTATTTCCATTAGTTATGTCTATTCGTGCAAACTATGGAATAAAGACTATTCATATGGATGACTCTCTATTATGGCACTTGAGGTTTAAATATTTGAACTATTGAAGTCTCACTTTGCTCAACCAAAAGAACATTATCTTTGGACTTCCAAGAATCAGTCAAGAAGAAAATATTTGTGAGGGGTATATATATGAAAAACAATATAGACTACCATTTTCGGAGTCAACTTGGAGATCAAAAGAACCACTTGAGCTTGTTCATGCCGAAATATGTGGATCAACAAACACACCATTATTCAACAAGAAAATGTATTTTCTACTCTTTGTAGATAATTTTACAAGAATGATGTGAGTTTATCTTATAGATTCTAAATCGGATGCATTTTCTATATTTTTGCAATTAAAGACACTTGTAGAAAATCAAAGTATAAAGAAATTAAAAGCCTTAATGACCAATCATGGTGGTGAGTTTACATAAGATAATTTTAGAATTTTTGCAAAGAACATGACATCAAAAGAGACCTAAAAACTAGTTGTACATCTCAACAAAATGTAGCGGAGAGAAGAAATAGAACCATTATGGAGATAGCAAAAAGCATGCTTAAAGGGAAAAATCTTCCAAACCAATTTTAGGTGGAAGCCGTTAATACGGCCACGGCCACGGCCACGGCCACCTACATCCTTAATAGGTCTCCAACAAAGGCAGTTTGAAACATGACCCATATGAGGCATGACACAAGAGAAAATCACAAATAAGTTATTTTAAAATTTTTGGATGCATTGCTTATGTTTATATTTCTACACAAAAGATAAATAAATTTGATGAAAAAGGAGAAAAATGTATCTTTATTGGATAAAATGAAGAATGTAAGGCGTATAGGCTTTTTAATCTTAAAACAAAGGAATTAGTGATTTTAAGACATGTAATCTTTGATGAAGAAGACTCATGAAACTTTGAAGAAAATAATGGTGGATCTTCAAAAATGTATGTAGAATATTAAAAATAATATGCTTTATCTAGTCATTAAACATCAAGTGGTTTACAATCACAAGAACATGAAACTCCTCCTATACGTCATGAGTCAAGGCAAGATTCAAACATATAGTAAATTAATTCAAATAACGTGGATAGTGATTCACCTCCAAAAAATGTATGATTACTTTAAGAAATTTATGATGAATGTGATGTTGCCATTTTTTCTTGTGATCTAATAAAATTTTAAGATGTTTCAAGAGAAAAAGTTTAGATAGAAGCAATGGATAATGATATGAATATGATTGAGAAAAAAGAGATATGAAAGTTAGTTGATAAACCTCAAGACAAAGATGTGATTTGCTTGAAATGGGTGTACAAAATAAAGTTCAATGATGGCCCAATTCAAAAACATAAAGCAAGACTAGTTGCAAAAGGTACTCAGAACAACCTGACATTGACTTTAATGAAACATATGCTTCTGTTGCATAAATAGAAACTATAAGAATTGTTCTTGCACTTACCACTCAATTGAAATTACAAGTTGTTGTCAAATCAGCATTTTTAAATGTAGAGCTTGAAGAAGAGGTCTATGTTAAGAAACCACAATGATATAAAGTCAAAGGCAAGGAATGGAATGTTTACAAATTCTATAAAACCTTATATAGACTCAAACATGCTCTAAGAACATAGAATAACAAAATTGACAAGTATTTTAAATAAAATAGATTTTAAAGAAGCCCTAGTGAGCTATCTGTCTATGCAAAAGGTATGCATGATTTTATTATTGTTTACATTTATGTTGATAATTCGATTTACACTTATAATAGCCTAAGGATGATAAAAAAATTCAAGTACACTATGAAAAAAGAATATGAGATGACCGATTTAGGACCCATGACATATTTTTTTGGGATTCAAGTAAAACAAAAAGATAGGTAAAATATTCGTATCTCAAAAAAATATGTTGATGATTTGTTGAAAAAGTTTAATTTGACTAATTGCAAAGAAATGGTTACTCATGTGGCTATGAACGAGAAGTTGTCAAAGATGATGGATGCAAATTAGTAGATGAATCATCTTATAAAAGTCTTGTTGGTTCATTAATTACTTGACAAATACAAGACCTGATATTGTGCATAGTGTGAGATTGTTGCTAAATACATGAACAAACTAAGTAAAACTCATTTTGTGGCGACAAAGAGAATTTTGAGGTGTGTGAAAGGAATAAAGAATTTTGGGTTGAAATATAAATGTAAAAAAGAATAAATTGATTGTATGTTTTGATAGTGATTGGGCTGATAGCATTGATGATAGAAGAAATACTTCCCATTACATCTTTACATTGGGAAGCAAAATAATATCATGGTCATCAAAGAAGCAAGATACCATTGCTCTCTTTTTCGCCGAAGTCGTGTACATTTAATACTAAGTGTATCATGTAAAGCGGTTTGACTAAGGAGAATTATCAAAGATCTCATGTATGAGCAATCATATCTAATAATAACTTTTTGTGACAACATATCGGCTATTGCAATAACTCAAAATCCAATATTTTATAGAAAGACAAATCACATTAACTTAAGACATCATTACATAAGAGAATTAGTGGAAAAAGGTGAAGTTGAATTAAAGTTTATCAAGACCAATAATCAATTAGCTTATGAAAATTACAAATTGAGAAGAGATGTTAAAAGTGAGTCAAAATACCCAATGGCTACTTTGTAATTTTTATTATTTTTTTGGGTAATTTGCTTATATAATAACCTCTTGTATGTCGTATATGTTTTGTTTTGAAAAGTGAATAGTCAGCCACCATTCTACATTGAGAAAACAGAGCCTTTTCTTTTTCGATTCGTTGTCCATCTTCACAACACAAAAAAAACCCTTTAATTTATCCTATTAAAATTACATACTTTGCAAACAAACCACTAGTAACCAATCTCCAACAAACCACTAGTAGCCCCTCCTCCCCAACAAACTATATACTGGTCACCCCGAGCTCGGACGGGGTGGTCTAGACGCTCGGCCAGAGTTTTGGCTCAGGCTAGGCCTGGCCATGATCTAGCAGCAACCAAGTCGCTGTGGTGCGAGAGACAAGCCCCTACCTGGGTCCATAGCAGGCAGAGGCAAGCCGCAACCTGTGCTCTAGCCGTGCCACGGCTCTGACCTTGATCGTGGCCGCTACCATGCTGTGGTTGCGAGCAACAAGTAGGACGGGAAAAAATGGGAGCCGGCCACCGGTGATGTGGTAGCACAAAAGGAAAGGAAGATGGGAAAAAAATTTAAATGGTAGGGTATGGGTGAGACATTTGAGTAAGGAAAAATAGGCTAAACAAGAAATGGGGAAATAGGAATTAGGTGGGGTATATATAACCACATTCTTTTTTCAAATGCGGCGGTCATGGTAGGTAAACTTCCATCTCCATCTCGTGACCTTCCACTAAATGCATCTTGTCACATGAAACGTTCAATGCCCAATTACCTAAAAATGAAGCTTCAAACATCATCCCCCCGTGCCTCTACTAATAAGTTCACAATCCTGCACCCGTGAAGTTAAAAAAGCCTTGGCAGCTCAAGGTGTGCCACATTTGTTCAGAAACTTGCAACATGTGAAAGTTAGGTCTCATGCCGTCTCTAAGGCAACAACATGAGACATTTAGACTTAAAAGAGTGTACAAATGTAACCCATTCATGATATCAAGTCAGTGTCATTGTACTCCGTATCCTCTAACAGTGAGTTGAAAAAATTTGCTTGGTTGTTCTTCTAATCAAGAAAATCCCAACTGAAACATTTATCTAAGTAGTTGAAAACAAATTTTGCTTGAATCCAGCAATGGGACATGCATGAATAGCCCAGCCTTGAGGTGAATCGTGTTCCTCACCTTTCCACCGAAAGGGCAGACCCCGAAACTCCCTCCGCCTCCTTTGCCAAGCAGCTCGAGTCGGCCTCTGAACCGCCGTCATCGCCGCTACTGCCACCCGCCACTGCACCACCCTCCACTAGCTCCACCTCCGAGTTGCCACCCACTTCGTCTTCTTTCGACTCTTTGAGCTCCGATTCTATTACTTCGCAAGCAGCTCCAACGCCGGCCGCGGTAGCCCCTCCGGAAGCGATGAACTCAACCGGCTCCACGGCAGAGCCCCTTCCAATGGCAAAGCTGCGGCTGCGGCTGCTCCCGCTCCTCACCGGCAGCCGCACCGAGTCGCCCATCTCCCTGCCCTTGCCCCACAGCACCAAATACAATCCGATCACAATCAGGACCGCTCCCAGCACGCTGCAACCCCCAACGCAAGAACACTGTTCATCATAAGCGAAGCGAAGTAGAGAATTAGTGTCAAATCCGAATCATGGGCTCGTTTCATTTACCTTCCAAGGTGCAACCTCTCGTCGAGGAGGAAGGAGCCGGCGATAGCCACAACGACCAGCATCACCGGATTGAATATGGAGACATACAATGGCCCCTTCCTCTTTATCGCCCATGAGATCAACGTTATCGACACCCCTGATGCAAGAACACCCTGCATGCATGCATTCACCATTATGAATAGAATCAGATCGAGTCTCACACAGAACAAATGCCAAAAACCCAAGAAAATGAAGATCTAGAGGAGTAGACTTGCAGTGTAAACGACGGTGATGAGTCTAACGCCCCAGCCGAGCTTCCAAACAGAAAGGTCCTTCTCCAGGCATAAGGCGTAGGCCACGGCCAGGATGGAGCCCATGAGGGACATGAGGGCAGTGGAGGAATAGTGGCAGGGGTAGGCCTCGCCCAGCTTGGTCTGCAGCAAATGGAAACATGGGAGGCTGGAATGTTAGTGACCGAAATCAGGATTAACATGCGCTAATCTCGTGGCAAAATCACCTGAATAATCAACCAGATTGCATAAGAGAAACAGCTGGCTACTGCCAGTAACGAACCCATGACGCGATTACCAGACTCGGTGGCAGCGGCGATGGCGGGAGAGGCCGGGGGAGCCTGGTGTTTCAGCAGGTTGATGCCGGACGGCCAGAAGCTGAGCTCCACGCCCTTGTAGAAGGTCAGCAGCATGGCCCCGCCAATGCCCACCAGCGTGCCGGTTACCTTCGCCTGCCCGGCCGGCGATCGGAGGCGTAGCCTCTCCATCCTGCACTACCACCACATGCAGAAACGAAACAATTTGCATAACTGTTTGAGATTGCTTCTTCCCCACAAAAATTAATCACAAAGGGTCATCAAATGACACACTGAAGGCCAAGAGCTTACCCAAAGGCCACGGCCATGACGAATGTAATAGCCGGGATGAGATTGGTCATGGCAGCTGCAAAGGTGGCCGATACCATGGCCAGGCTGCCAATGTATAGATTCTGAGCCAATGCCCCCCTGAAACTCAAAAAACCCATTAAAAATTTATCCACGAAATGCAACTATTATCACATTAAAACCCCATAACATCATCAAAACCAACCAGTATAGACAATATGCGACGTAGACATAACAATCCCTAGAAGGGGACCCAATTTGATCACATAATCAACTGGTTCCACATGAACATTGGTCGGCCTCGGACCACCGGTCCAAGTAGGATTGACACACTCAGAAGTCAAAACCCTAACAAAAAGGCACGAAAAAAACGCACAACTTCCCCCCTGAATCGGACCGGACAGCTGCCATTATTGCTTGAAAGAATCACTGATACACAGAAGAAGGTGAACGAAAGAAAAACTCAAGAACAAGAAATCAAATAGAAAAAAGTTTTTGATCGCCTGCTCACCCAAATAACCCGCATGCAAATGCCAGCAACACAATCTTCCACGTCAATGGTGGTCGCTTCTTCCTGCAGCACAACAAGAGAGAACACTTGATGAAGGCAACACCATTAACAACATGGATTAGCACCATTAACATCCACTTCAAGTTCATCTACATTTAGATAAAAATATCTGCTTTTTCAATGAAAACATCGACTTAATGAATGCAGTATACGGCAACATGAAATCTTTATACCAGGTTTTTACTACCTCTCCAAGAAGAGAGCAAGGGGGGCCAAGCCGGCGGTGGCGAAGACGTATCTATAAGCCACCAGGATCCTCAGGCTCATACCATCGTCAATGGCGAGCTTGTAAAAGACGTTGACACCGGCGAAGACAACCTGCACCACCAACATCAGCCCCACCGTCTTCAGCCCATGCAAACAACCGCAGAGCTTCCCCCCCAAGGCCGTGCCCGCCATCCAATCGGCGGAATCAAACTGCACGGACCAACCACGGACAGATACAGCGCTGTCGAGAACCCAACAAAGAGATCAAGCCCCGCGTGCAAGCAAGAAGATCAGATGCTTGGAACTGGCGTGCTTGCATCTTGGAGCCATTGGAAAACCGCACACGAAGAAGATGAAGGCGTGAATCTCTGGGATAATATACGTGAGGAGAGCGAGTCCTTGGCCTTCCGGGGCGAGGGAGACTGAGCAGGCGCACTAGAAGGTTCGCGCTGTGGGGGCATTTATGTAAATGGCTGCAGGGTATTTTTGGTAAATAGATGCTCTGGCATGGGAATTTATGGTGAATAGCTGTCGCTGGCCGACGCGTGCGGGTCGGACCGGGACGCGTGGATTGGCCCGAATCGCCGGGTTGCTGGAAAAAGGCATGCTGGCTGACGCGTGTGGTGAAGGCTTATGCATCGCCGGAATCTCTTGTCCGATCTTTCCGAGGTTGTGATGATGTCACCCATGACGTGAAAAACCGGACTGGAGGCTGAATTTGTAATAAAAAGTAGATAACTCCCTTCCTCTTATTATTAATAGTTTAGGTAATTTTTTTTAATAAGTAAAATTATTAATGTAGAATAAAGAGTATTTAATTTTTTTACAATTTTATACTTTGGTCAGTATTTTTGAGGAATTTGATTCTTAAAGTTTTTGTTGTTATTTTGTATTTATATCTTGAGGCTCGTAGGGGTGTCAATGAGTCCAACCGAGTATTAGGCTTGTTCGGCTTGAACTGTTCCTTAAATTTGGCTCAAGCTCGGTTTCCTGCTTAAACCAACTCAAATTTTTTATCTCGAGCTCGACTCTATAACAATAAGTAAATCAAAAATCTAGACTTAAATGGTGCTCGAACTAAAAAAAGTAAAATATATCTAAATATAAAATATATAATATATCATACATAGTAAGCTACTTTTAATTTTAAATAATGATAAATATACTTCAACAAGTATTATGATTGCACATTGAATAACTAACTTTAGTCATTATGAAAGAAGACAACTATGACAAATGAGTTTTAGTTACATAAGCTCTAAAAAAGCAACATTGCCATTTTCATCACTCTATATACTAAAAAAATTCAAAAAATATAAACTTATTTAGGCAACATTATCATCTATTTCTTTGTATCATATCTTCTTTACATACTTATAAATCACTCATGAAAAAACTATTCTTTAGGCTTAATATGTGGCTAAAAAACTTTTATATTTAAAAAGAGAAATAGTTTGTTAGATGAGGCCGGTCCCCAAGTGTCATTCTTCAGCTTTTAAAAGAATAATTTAATTATTATTTTGTAAGCTTTTAAAAGAATCGTCTGGTTGCTGGAAATATGCATGTCTGTTGATGCGTGTGGTGATGGCTCATGGCATTGCCGAAATCTCTTTGTCCAATCTTTCTGAGGTTGTGATGATGTCACCCATGACGTGGGAAACCAGACCGAAGTCTGCAAACTGGGTGGCAGCCTATACGTGAATTTGTAATAGAAAGTAGATTAACTCCCTTCCTTTTATATTAATAGTCTAGGAAAAAAATTAATAAATAAAATTATTAATGTGGGACAGAGTATTTGAATATTTTTACAATTTCATACTGTTTGGTCAATGTTGAGTGATTTTTGAGATATTTGATTCATAAATTAATTATTACTTTATGTTTATATATCAAGGTTAATTAGCGTAGAGGTGTTAACGAGCCGAACTGAGTATTGAGCTTGCTTGGCTTGAACTCTAACTATTCTAGCTTGGTTCAATGCTTAAACTAGCTTAAAGTTTTTATCTCAAACTCGGCTGCCAAATAACTGAATCACAAGCCTAGATTCAAATTGGGCTCGAATTAAAAGAAAAAAGGAAAATATATTTAAATCTAAAATACATGAAATATAATACAATGTAAGATGCATTTAGTTTTAAATAATAATAAATATGCTTCAACAAGTATTATGACTGCACCTTGAACATTTGGCTTATGGCATCACCGGAATCTCTGTGTCCGAACTTTTTAAGGTTGTGAGGATGTCACCCATGGGGTGGGAAATTGGACTGGAATTTGCAAACCGAGTGGTGGCCTACATGTGAATTTGTAATAGAAAATAAATAAACTCCCTTCCTCCTATATTAATAGTCTAGGTAAAATTATTATTTTTTAAATAAATAAAATTATTATTGATGGAGAGTATTTGAATTTTTTAACAATTTCATACTATTTGATCAATGTTGAGTGATTTTTGAGGGATTTAATTCGTAAAGTACTTATTACTTTGTGTTTATATGTTGAGGCTAATTAGCATGGAGGTGTTAATGAGCCAAATTAAGTATTGAGCTTGCTTGGTTTGAACTCTAACTACTTAAGCTTGACTCGAGCTTGGTTCAATGCTTGAACTAGATCAAAATTTTTATCTTGAACTTGGATGTATGGCAAAAAGTGAATTACAAGCCTAGATTCAAACTGGGTTAGAACTAAAAAAATATATTTAAATTTAAAATATATGATATATCATACACAATAAGATGCATTTAGCTTTAAATAATAATTTGACTTTATTCATTAGGAAAGAAGAAAATTATGACAAATGAGTTTTAGTTACAGATACTCCAAAAAGGGAGTATTACCATTTTCATCTCTTAGATCTCAATTTTGAATAATGAGAATTATATAACAAAGATTTTCTTTTTAATAGAAGTGTTTTCACGTTTATTCAATTCTATTGTGCACGATCATCCCGAACTACTTATTTCCCTTTTATTTCATTGTATTAGGTTACTTTCTTTTATATTTGCTTCGTATTTGCTTATGTAATAGGATGAATAACTGTATTGGACCAGCTAGTGGCCCATGGGATGGCTAGGCCCACTAGATGGCATGGTTCCCTAGGAGAGAGGGCGCAACTCCCTATAAGGGTCTTCCCCTTGTGTTTCCTTTATGCAATAGAAAATTGATCTGATTTCCTCCCATTTCTTCTTCCTTTCTCCCCTTTCTTACATGAGAGTTCGAGGTACCGTTTGTGCCTACACCGGGCACAACATTGTTATCGGAGCCTTCACAGTCTCTAATCATGGCAAGAGGCAAACAGCCCACTGCGGCCCCGAAAGTTTGACCCGAGAAGGAGGCCATAGCCTCAACGGACAACCTGAACCTACCCTGGCACAAATCATGGTTGAGATCAAGTCCTTGAGCATGAGTGTGGCCAAGGTCGACACTCTGAGCCTAGCCGTGACTTAGCTTCAGGCGGAACGCATAGCGCCCCTGCTGGCCAGGCCGTAGCCAGCCACCATGGAAAAGGGGGAGCCTTCCCAGGCCCCTGAATTGCACGGCTTTGACCCTCATGCGATGGAAGACAAGGAGGTATGCTTTCCCCATGGTCATGTGCGCTTTGGCACAGTCAACCAAGCTGTAGAAGGGAGGCGCCAGGCCTAAGAAGTATGAGGCACGCCAGATGTTCGGGAAAATGCCCCAACAAGGCTGCCACCCATAAACTTGTTTCAGGAGATGGAGGACGACTATGATGAGTACCCGGGACCCCGCGGAGGACCACGAGGATGGGCTGAGCCTCGTTTGGCCCGCCTACAATTCCCACACTAGAATGGGGACGACAACCCAGTAGAGTGGTTGTACAAGGCTAAAAAGTTTTTTGCCTACTAGGGAACGCACTCCGAGGCTAAATGGTTGTGCATAGCCGCATTCCGCCTGGACGGTGATGCTTCTGTTTGGTTCTAGAGTTTCGAGAAGGAGGTGCGCTACCCCATTGGGCAGCCTTCCCTGACGAATTGTGCATCCAGTTTGGCCCCAACGAGTTCCAGGACTTCAACAATATGCTCTCCACGCTACGCCAAACCATCACCGTCCGTGCCTATTACACGGATTTCATGAAGGTTGCCAACTGTCTTCCCGATTGGCCAGTGGCAGCCTTGGTTGGAACATTCAAGAGGGGTCTCAAACCGGAGATATCTGAGGAGATGCGCCATTTTCTATGTTCTAGTATGAGGGACGTTGTGTGGCATGCACACATTGAGGAAGAGAAGTTGGCTAGACAGCGGAGAGGGGGACGGCTTGGGCCCTTCCCACGGGATGCTGTTAGCGTTGCCCCTCTTTCTGCCCCGGCTAGCAACTCAATGCCAGTCCGACCTAGACAACAGCTCCCGCCGTCCGACCAGATTGTCCGTCGTCTCACACCAGCATAGATGGAGGAACGTCGGTTCAAGGGGTTATGCTTCCGTTGTGATGAAAAGTTCATCCCAGAACACCATTGTTCCATCAAAGGCAGCCTCCTCGTGGAGGAGCTCGATGAGGAGGACATGGTGGAAAGGGCTGACTCTTCCCACTACGACGACGTGCTGCTTAAGATCTCTATTCATGCCTTCTCAAGGCATTTATTCCTCGTATGATATGGGTTCAAGGCCACCTCAAGCGGCAACAAGTGGCCATCTTGATCGACAGCGGTTCCACACACAACTTCATCAATGACAAGGTGTCTCAACGACTAGGTTGCTTTGTGTCCGATTCGAAACCCTTCTATGTTTTGATCGGGGACGGGAAGCATCTCAGGAGCTCTGGAGTATGTGCAAAGGCCGCCCTCTCCATCCAAGGCCACACTTCATCACCAACCACTTCTTGCTGCCCACGAAGGGGGCGGACATGGTGTTAGGGGTCCATTGACTACAGGAGCTAGGGGACGTGGTCTGGAATTTCAGAGATATGGTTATGGACTTCGAGATTCAGGGACAATGGGTTCAAATTCAATGATCTCAGCCATGCACCCTTCTCTCAGCACAATCGGCGAGTTCCTTCTTCGGTTTAGCACCCCAATGGTTCCTCCTGCATCAGCAGCCAGCGGTCGAGGTGCCTCAAGATGAGCTGCCCCCAGATCTTCTTCTTTTATTGGTGGAGCATAGGGATGTGTTTGCTAAATCAAAGGGGCTCCCACCAGTGTGGCCTCACGACCACCATATCCCTATCATTCCCAGGGCATCTCCGGCCAATGTCTGCCTCTATTATTACCTCACATCTAGAAGGCGGATATAGATAGCCTCGTCACTGACATGCTTCAGCCTGATATCATCCGGCCTAGCACTAGCTCCTTCTCCTCTCCTGTGTTGCTTGTTCGTAAGAAGGATGACACTTGACGGTTTTGTGTTGACTATCGGGCTTTGAATGCTATCACTGTCAAGGACAGGTACCCCATTCCCATGAATGAGGAGCTTTTGGATGAGCTGGCAGGTGCGACATTCTTCAGTAAACTCGATCTCCGATCGGGTTACCATCAGATTCGGGTGCAGCCAACAGATGTGCACAAGACCACCTTCCGAACTCATGATGGCCATTTCAAGTTCCTTGTCATGCCATTCGGGCTAACCAATGCCCCCTCTACCTTCCAGAGCCTCATGAACGACCTCTTCAGGCCCTTCCTTTGTCGCTTCCTCTTGGTCTTATTCGATGATATCCTTGTCTACAGCAAGTCCTGGGCGGACCACTTGGAGCATCTTAGGTCTGTCTTCTCTGTTCAGAGAGATAATTCCTTATTTCTTAAGCATTCGAAGTGTTCTTTTGGCAGCCCACAAGTTGATTATTTGGGACACATCATCTCTCGAGACGGGGTTGCCACTAACCCGTCAAAGGTGGCCTCCATGCTCTCTTGGCCGCCGCCCACTTGTGTTCGTGCGCTACGAGGTTTTTTGGGTCTCGCGGGCTACTATCGGAGGTTCATAGCTGATATGGGGAGATTGCTCTGCCCCTTACAGATCTTTTGAAGAAGGGGTCATTCAGTTGGACTGGGGCTGCCCAAGCGGCCTTTAACAAGCTGAAGCAGTCGATGACATCGGCCACTGTTCATATTCTACCTGATTTCAGCCACCCTTTCATGGTTGAAACAGATGCCTCAGATACGGGCCTAGGGGCGGTGCTATTGCAGGACGAGTGCCCCATTGCCTACTTCAGCAAGGCTTTGGCTGGCCACTCCTTGTTTCTGTCTGTTTACGAGAAGGAGATGCTCGCTATTGTTCTTGCTATTGACAAATGGCGACCCTATTTGCTTGGCCGCCACTTTTTGATCCACACTGACCACCATCCCCTGAAGTACTTCCTTGGGCAGCGTGTGTCCACTCCAGCACAGCAGCGGTGGGTTAGTAAGCTACTTGGATATGATTATGAGGTCGTTTGCAAGAAAGGGTTGGACAACACTGTGGCCGACGCCCTTTGTCGCAGCTCAACCTCTGGTTCGTGCCTGGCTCTATCTACTCTGTCCTGCCCCTTTATTGATGAGTTGCGGCGGACATATATTGAGGATCCTCCGACACAGACTTTGATTACAACTCTCCAGGCCGACCCAGCGGCTCGTCCCTTCTTTTTGTGGCGGGATAACCTTTTCTTTTGGAAGGACCGCCTTTGGGTACCTGATGTCGATGATCTTTGTCACGCCCCGGCACTGCCCGACCCGAGTTGAACCTGGTCCAGGGGCCGGTCAAGCACACGGGGGCGACAAGTAGAATTGAGATATGGTTTAGCGGAAGACTTAACCCTAATTACGGGTGATCTAACAAAATTACGGAATATGCACATCACTTTGAGCAAGAGTAAATAAGTAGAAAAGAAAGATAGTTACATTAACTCAAGATAAACAAAAGTCTCAAACCCACATGCTTAGTTTAACCATAGCCCATTCTAGGCTCCAAAATAGGTCTTAAACAAACACAAGTGTATAACATAGCATAAATCAAAATGAGAACCATACACAAAGGTTCTAAACATAAAACATAAACCAAGGAAAATAAGTCACATAAGAGGACTCCACGATCACTCCCAAGTCGTCTCCGATCTGTCCTCAAAGAGGAGATCCTGTCCATCTGCGTGTCGCACCACGTAGCCCTAAAGCAAAACACAATAAAGAGGGGTGAGTTTAACAAACTCAGCAATGGTTTTTTAATATACTATCATCATCGACAACATGACGGCATAACAATGTAATCATTCAAATCAAAGATTGACAAGATGTAACATTTTCTGATCTCACATGAACATCACCTAATCTTGCATCATAGTGTATAATCCACATAATGCCATTCACATCATATTAACTTGCATGAAATGTATCTCTAACATACATATCACATCATGCTTCAACATCATATCAACCTGCATGAGATGTATCTCTAACATACATATTCAATCATGCATCACATCATATCAACCTGCATGAGATGTATCTCTAACATACATATCAAGTCATACATCACATCATATAAGGAATGCCTCCATCAAGGAGTAATCACAAATAGTGTCACGAAGATGGGAACACAGACAAGGCCATGTAGGTGTGTCATGGTCCAAGTTCTATGCAAGAATTTAAGAAGTTCGGGGTTGTCAATCCCTAATTGCTGCTCGCCCCATATGATCCTGGCCAAGGATATCACATTCTCACGATGAGAACCTAGAGCAGGGGTGTTCATTTTGGGATATCTCCTGCGATGGGGAAGAGCCCGAGTTCCCATGTAGGAAACCCATGAACACATGGTAGCTGGTGCAAAGAGCATACCATACTGGATTCTCAGGGTCCAGATGACAATAATAATCTCAAATTGCAAGACAAGTACGTAACTCGTCCCCCATATAATTCCACTTAACTAGACTCAACCCTGGGAGTGCACATATTCTACGAAGGAACTCAAATCAAAACATGTCCTTTCGGACCAATCAAGTTTCGATTAAGCCACGACCGATTAATCCGGCAGGCAATTTCACCACATTGCATCCAATCGGTCAAATTCGATTAATCTCGATGAAGCCTCAATTGGAAATCCATTTTCATGATGCATGCAGCATGGTACATACGTGGGCCAGGCATACATGAATCCTAATTCATGATAAGTGCTCTCATCAGCCCCTCATACATCATTCATAATCATAATATCAATGCTCATCATCATCATTAAATCCCACATGTGTGTGTGTACATAGTTGAAGCATTTTCCTCAATGCATATCAACATACTTGTAATTCACTCACTATCACCCTACACATGTGTATTAACATCTAATCATGAATTCCAGTGGAAATCATAGGAAAAAAATCATTGAAATCATAACTCAAATCAAAGCTTAACCACAAGCTAAACACATATAAGATCATTCACTTCATCCTTGAGCCATGACATTCCCTAATATTCACACATAAATTAACCACATCCTAACATGACATATCAGCCATTAGTATGCTGTAACTCAACTGAAAACATACATGACCATAGAGAATCAACCATTCATAACTTCAAGATGGTAATTCCAACATCATATAACCAATCTCAAGTCATTCCACATAACACTAAATATATACCACAACTTCATAACCTCAATGGCATACCCTTCCAGTCTCAAAACACTCCACATATACATGGAAATGATATATTGAAGTAGAATTACCGAAATAAACATCATGCAAATATTACCAAATCTGTTGTGTAGCCGTTCGAATGCCCAGTAGGGCCGTTCGATTGGCTAAACATGAAATCTGTCGAATTGACAGTGTTGCCGTTTAAATGCCTAGGAGGGCCGTTCGATCGGCTAAATGGGAAATCTGTCGAATTGACAGTGTTGCCGTTCGAATGCCCAGGAGGGCCGTTCGAATGCCAACAAGGTAGATCGACCTTCTACTCCATTTCAAATTTTCAAACCGAGACACCATTGATAAAACTTAAAATCACGATCTAACAACCTAAATGCCATTAAAATTTCACCATAACTTCTAGAAAGATAATCCACATCATAACACGATAAAACCCTATGAAATCGGGATTAAAGATTACCATTTACTAATCATGTCATTAAAGCACTAAATCAAGTAAATCCACTCAAAATAAACCATGAAATCAAGAGCTTTACCATAGAAAAACTGAAATTTTGAAAGTCCATTACCTTTTCCCTTGATTAGGCTTGAATTTGATGGCCACCCTTCTTAAAAACCTTACAAAGACATAGAGTTTAAATTAAACTAAACCGATTTAACACAGAAAACCCTAATGAAAAACTTAGATCTAGGGCTTGTTGAACATAAAAATCAGATTTTTAGATCTAGGGTTTGAAGAAGAGATGCAGATCAGTAGTTTTGATGTTTAAAAATGAATCAAAACAAAGGGAAAATGGTAGATCTAGAAAGGATTAAGAGAAAATCTAGGTTTTAAGGCTTAATCACAAGGGACTTACCTTAAACTCCTTCTAATCCGGGCCTAATTGGGGAATTAGGCCTAACCTCCCTTTCCCAGCCTATTCACAAAATGGAAATGGCTCACGTCATTCTATTTATAGTAGGGTTTAGGGTGTGTGTAGATAAATTGTGGGGTATGAATAGAAAAATAGGCTAAAAATGGGTAATTTAGCTATTTGAGCACTAATTAAACCTGAGAAAATTATGAATATTTTTGGTAAAGGCTTGTGTTGATGTCTGGGTTAATTTAGTCCAAAAACCCAAATTTCGACTGTGGGGCCCATAGGGAGTCCCGCCAAACCCTAATTTTTGGAAAATTAGTAAAAATTCAGAAAAATCCTAAAAATTCAAATTTGACTCAAAATCACTTAAAATCAATAATTGTAAAGTTGATTTTAATTAAAACCAAGAGAAACACTATTTATTTATGAAACCACTGAATAAATAAGAAAATGAGTTAACCATGCAATAACCGACAATTAAAATGAAACGAAAACCGGTTTAGAAATGAGAGTCCTTACAATCTTCGCAGGCGCATTCTTTCCCACTTCCATGACACTCTAGTGGCTGGTCACGAAGGAGCTCTCCGCACATATAAGCGGGCCAGCCAGAGCTTTATGTGGCAGGGTATTCGACGGGTAGTACATGAGTATTTTGTCGGTTGTGACATATGTTAGAGAGCTAAGGATGCCATGACATCCCCTGCTAGTTTGCTTCAGTCATTACCCATTCCGACAAGGTTTGTGAAGATGTTTCAATGGACTTTGTGGAGGCCTTGCCCATGGTGCAAGGAAAATCGGTGATTCTGGTGGTGGTGGATCGGTTGTCCAAGTATGCTCACTTTTGTACTTTGGGCCACCCATTCACTGCCAAGACAGTGGCAGAGCTCTATGTTCGGGAGGTGGCTAAACTCCACGGCGTGCCTCGCACTATTGTATCTGACCGTGACAGGATCTTTATATTTTAGTTATGGCTGGAGTTCTTCGCTTTACAGAGCACTACTCTCCACATGAGCACTGCTTATCACCCATAGTCGGATGACCAAACAGAGGTAGTGAACCGTTGTTTGGAGAAGTATATCTGCTGTTTCATTATGTTTGAGCCCCGCCGATGGCTTCAGCTTCTTCCTTGGGCGGAGTGGTCGTATAACACTGCCTTTCACACTTGCACGAGATTTATTCCTTTTGAGGTGCTGTATGGCCACCCACCTCTGACTATGTTATCTTATGTCCCTCATCGTTCCTTTGTGGCCGAGGTGGATTATATGCTCTAGACACGGGACGAGGTTCTTCGCCAGCTTAAGGAGAACTTATCCTCTGCT
Source organism: Saururus chinensis (assembly GCA_035235625.1). Taxonomy (NCBI): domain Eukaryota; kingdom Viridiplantae; phylum Streptophyta; class Magnoliopsida; order Piperales; family Saururaceae; genus Saururus; species Saururus chinensis. The sequence continues at coordinate 28,225,124 of CP141141.1, forward strand.
CAGTTACAAATGGAGCAAATTTATGATGGCTAGCACACTGATAGAGAGTTTATTGTGGGTGACTTGGTTTATGTCTTTGTCCTCCCTCAGCGCTAGACATCTTTGTTTTAGCCCGAGCATTCCAAGCCCGCCTCCGTTTCCATGGCCCATATGCAGTGGTGGAGCGTATTGGCCTGGTGGCTTATCGTCTTGCACTACCGCTTGGCTCCTTAGTCCACCCTATCTTCCATGTCTCCAAACTCTGTTGATGTGTAGGTGACACTTCTCTAGCCATTGATGCTCCACCACCTCCTTTAATGGGACCGGTCCAGCCTTCCGATCCTGTTCCAACCTCGGTGCTTGATAAGTGTCAGGTCCGCCGTTCTGGCCATATCATTACAGAGGTGCTTGTTTCTTGGAAAGGCCAGCCTCTCGAGGATGCCACGTGGATCTCTGAGGACGATTTCATGGCTCGCTACCCGGCTTGGTCACCTTGAGTTCAAGGCGAATAGCTGAAGTTTGGTGGAGTGTTGTGCACGATCACCCCGGACTGCTTATTTCCCTTTCATTGCATTGTATTAGGCTACTTTCTTTTATATTTGCTTCATATTTGCTTATGTAATAGGATGAATAACTGTATTGGACTAGCTAGTGGCCCACGGGATGGCCGGGCCCACTAGCTAGCGCGGCTCCCTAGGAGAGAGGGCGCAACTCCCTATAAGGGTCGTCCCCTTCCTTGTGCTTCCTTTATGCAATAGGAAACTGATCTGATTTCCTCCCCTTGCTTCTTCCTTTCTCCCCTTTCTTACGTGAGAGTTTGAGGTACCATTTGTGCCTACACCGGGCACACCAGATTCTATGTTGATTTATTTTCTGTAGATAATATATTGGGGTGGTTTTGAGGTTTACATCGATTCTAATTTTTTTTTATTTAGATGAGATGACCATGCAATAGTTTTAATATTCATATGATTAACAAATTGGATGACTCATATTAAGTTTAGATGAGTGATGCCCAAAGTTTAGTTAGTGTAGATGATTCTATCGGAACATATGTGTCATATGTTAGGTTAATTGGTTAATTTCTTTGCCAAAATTATGTACAAAACTTTAAGTATATATATAGTCTTAAAATATGATTAGATGTAGTTGTAGTTGAGTCAGACTTGGAATATAGAAGCAGGCATATTCTTATAGCTTAAGACTGAAGACTGAAGACTAAACAATTTTGATGGATTATGAAGTTTATTCAGACCATATTCTGATACTAAAATCATTGGGAGGAGTTCCAAACTAATTTCAGAGGTTTCAAAAGGCTTTAGGGTAAAAAGGACAAAACTATCATTAAACAATGTCATCGATAGATAATTGGAGTTATGTGTTGATTGGACCAATCGATCGCTAGTGAACACTTGCTCGAAATTGATGCATCGATCGATTGCCCCCAAAAATGATTGATAGGCACCTAAATTTGTCCTTTGTAAAACAAATATGAGAGTTTATCAATCAATCGGCTTGCTGATAGATCGATTTCTTAAGGAATCGTGTGTTTAGAAAATAGTAAACAATCGATCACTGTTTGCAATGATCCATCACTAGCAGATTTTGTTGCCCTAAAAAAGCTTTCTGAATTGCATTTTTTTCCTTGTTGAAGTCAAAGTACCAAATCATTTTAGAGACCTATATAAAGGATAGGAAGTGACAAAATTTATAAGAGAAAAAAGTCAAAAAATTGGAGAAGAAAAGAGAGACCTTTGCTTATTGTTTTCCTAAAGAATTCACAAAGGAGATTAAAGAGAATATCAACGGTGAATTCATAAAGCTAATGCACAACTAAAGAGGAGTTTTAACATAGAAGTTTCTTAGAGGAGTTTTAGAAAATCTTCAATGGAGATTGAAGAACCCAAAGGCGAAAGTCATTAGAACAAGAGGAGCTCGTTGAAAGCTAGAAGAAGACAAGGACAATGCAATGAGAGATTAAAGTTTCAAGTACTTGAGGGATAAGACTTGAAGGTTAGCAACAACAAGAATTTGTGGAGATCTAAACAAAAAGAGTTATTGTTAAAGTCAAAACAAAGATTGGTGGTTTGTTTATGCTGATGTAATTGTTTTGCTTGCTAGTAGTATATTGATTCGGTTCCTTGGTTTAACCGTCGTGGTTTTTTACCTACGTTTGGGTTTTCCAAGTTATATAGTTATGTGTTTATGTGTCATGCTCTATGGTTTATGATTTGATGATTGATTAATTCTGAGTGCTTTTAGAAATTATGCATTTATTGTTTCCGCTATAGCAAAGAGGTCATATCTTGTAGTCTTTATCTTTGATAGATAATTGAACTATGGGCAATGTGGTGATCCGCTAAGCTATTAGATGGATATTAAAGTCACAAATTAGTGTTATTGTCGAAGATAATTCATGCCATGAATTTATATAATGATTATTTCTAAAGTAATTCTAGCTTGTAGCTGAGAATACTTGTTCATATTTATGCCATGAATTTAATTAATGATTATATAATGGATTTGATTTCCTAAGTAATTGCCATTATATTACTCTCTTTTGTTTAGTTTAATTGATTATTTCCTTTGATTAATTATAGTTTAAGTTCTTTTAGTTGTTAATCAACAAATTCTTTTCTTAAATTTAGTAATCATTTCTCCTTAGGTTTGACAACTTAAATATTTATCCTAGTACAATTGCCTTGTACACTTGCAAATGGTTTAATTATAAATGATCAAGTTTTTCGTGTCGTTGCTGGGGATTGTGTCGGATTGTTACTAAATTTGTAGTTAGGGCAGTTCTTGTAAGTTTTAGTTTAATTTACTTTCTAGGATAATTAGTAGCTACTGTCTACTCTTGTGGCATAAGGCAACATTAGCAAGCATAGTTTTTCCCTTCGGTTTGCAAAATCTTCTCCTTTCTTTAATTTTAACCTTTTTATCCTTATTAGTTTTTATGATTTAAATTGTGTGGTGTGGTTGTGGTGTATGCATGGTTGTCACTCCGTGCCCCCCTTATTAGCACCACTTGACCCTGAGCCCGAGCGTACACCTAGGAGAGCTAAGTTGATATCGACCTTCCTCTCTACCCACTCTCCCACCACTTATACCACTACTTCTCCCACCTATCCTACCATCATTGTAAGATCCTGATCTTAAACCGGTTCATTCTAAATTTTTATTTATCGATTATTGCGTGGTTAACTCATTTTCTTATTAATTTGGTGGTTTCAAAGATAGATGGTGTTTCTCATGGTTTTAATCAAAATCAACTTTATAATTATTTGTTTTAAGTAATTTTGGGTCAAATCTGAATTTTTTGGATTTTTCTGAATTTTCACTAATTTTCCGAAAATTAGGGTTTGGTGGGACTCCCTGTGGGCCCCATCGTCGAAATTTGCATTTTTAGACCAAATTAACCCAGACATCAACACAAGCCTTTATAAAAATTTTCATAATTTTCCTAGGTTTAATTAATGCTCAAATAGCCAAAATACCCATTTTTAGCCCATTTTTCTATTCATACTGCACTAATTACTCATGCACACCCCAAACCCTAATATAAATAGAATGACCTGAGCCATTTCCATTTTGGGAATAGGCTGGGAAAGGGAGGTTAGACCTAATTCCCCAATTAGGCCCAGAATAGAAGAGTTTAAGGTATGTTTACTCTAATTAAGCCTTAAAACCTAGATTTTCTCATAATCCTTTCTAAATCTATCATTTCCCATTTGTTTTGATTTGTTTTTAAACATCAAAACTACTGATTTGCATCTTTACTTCAAACCCTAAATCTAAAAATCCATTTTTTATGTTTAACAAGCCCTAGATCTAAGTTTTTCATTAAGGTTTTCTATGTTAAATCGGTTTTAATGGAGTTTAATTTAAACTCTATGTCTTTGTAAGGTTTTCAAGAAGGGTGACTGTCAAATCTAAGCCTAATCAAGGGATCAGGTAATGGACCTTCGAAATTTCAGTCTTCCTATGGTAAAAATCTCGATTTTATGGTTTATTTGGAATGAATTTACTTGATTTAGTGCTTTAATGGCGAGATTAGTAAATGGTAATCTTTCATCCTGATTTCTTAGGGTTTTATCTTGTTATGATGTAGATTAGCTTTCTGGAAGGTATGGTGAAGTTTTAATGGCATTTGAGTTGTTAGATGGAGATTTTAAGTTTCATCAATGGAGTTTCGGTTTGAAAATTTGAAATGAAGAAGATGACCAAAACTGCTTTGTTGGCGTTCGAACGACAACACTACAGTTTTGGCATTTTTCCTGTGTAGCCGATTGAACGGCCCTGCAGGGTGTTCAAACAGCAACACTACAGTTTTGGCATTTTTCCTGTTTAGCCAATCGAACGGCCCTGCAGGGCATTCGAACGGCTACACTGCAGAAATTGACAATTTTATGTATATTGGTTATTTCGACATATCTACTTTAAAATATCATTTTTATGATTATGTGGAGTGTTTTGATCTATAATAAACTACTTGAAGAACATTCTTTTGATGTTTTGAAGTTGTGGTATATAATTAGAGTTATGTGGAATGGCTTGTGGTTGGATATATGATGTTAGAATTGCTATCTTGAAGTTATGAGTGGTTGCTTCTCTATGGTTAAGTATATTTTTAATAGAGCTACAACATACTAATGGACTGATATGCCATAATAAGATGTGGTTAAATGATGTGTGAATGTTAGTGTTATGTCTTGACTCAAGTATGAAGTGAATGATCTTATATATGTTTAGCTTGTGGTTAGGCTTTGACTTGAGATATAATTTTAATGGTTCTTGTCCTATGGTTTTCCGCTAGAATTCATGATTAGATGTTAATGCACATGTGTAGTGTGATGGTGAGTTAATTTCAAGCATGTTGATATACATTGAGGGAAGTACTTCTACTATGTACACACACACATGTGGGGTTTAATGATGATGATGAGGTTTGCTATAATGATTATGAATGATGCATGAAGGGCTGATGAGAGCACTTGTCATGAATTAGGGATTCATGTATGCCTTGCCCACATATGTACCATGTTGCATGCATCATGAAAATGGATTTCCAATTGAGGCTTTATCGAGATTAATCGAATTTGATCGATTGGATGCAATGTGGTGAAATTGCGTGTCGGATTAATCGGTTGTTGGCTAAATCGAAACTTGATTGGTCCAAAAGGACATGTTTTGATTTGAGTTCCTTTGTGGAACATGTGCACTCCCTAGGTTGAGTCGCGTCAAAATGAGATTATATGAGGACGAGTCATATACTTGTTGTGGTTGAGATTTATTTATTGAGAATAGTCACATCTGGACACTGAGCACCTAGAGTGGTATGCCTTCGTGCACCGGCTACCACGTGTTCTAGGTTCCCCATGCGGGAATTTAGACTCTCCCCACCGTAGAGATGTCCTTAGCGAACACCCTGCTCTAGGTTCCCTACGTGGAATTTGGACGTTCTTGGCCAGAATTGTCCTTAGCGAGCAGACCTGCTCTAGGTTCCCTTTGGGGAATTTGGATTTCCTGTGTGGATTATCCTTAGCGAGCAGAGAGGCTGACTACCCCTACATCTTGGTTTCTCTTATGGAATTCGGACTGTGTCCTGAGTGGGCAATGCCCCAGGTTTCCAGTTAGGAAATTTAGACCACGTCCAGCCTTGTGGCAATGATTGTGTTTACTCCTTGATGGAGGCATTCTCTAATTATGTTGATGCATGATCTGAAATGTATGTTAGATATACATCTCATGCAGGTTTATATGATGTTGATGCATGGTCTGAAATGTATGTTAGAGATATATCTCATGCAGGTTTATATGATGTGAATGGCACTGTGTGATTTATACACTATGATGCAAGTTTAGGTGATGTGTATGTGTGATCAGAAAATGATACATTTTGTCAAGTATTGATATGAAATTGTTATATCACTATGCTATCATGTTTCTAATGATTATAGTTATATCAAAAATCATTGCTGAGTTGTTAAACTCACCCCTCTTTCTTGTGATTTTGTTTTGGGGCTACGCGGCGTGACACGCAGATGGACATGATCCTCTCTATGAGGAGAGAATGGAGATAACTTGGGAGTGATCGTGGAGACCCCTTGTGGGGATTGTTTCCCTTGTTTATGCTATTTTGATAGAACCTTTGTGTATGGTTCTTATTTTAGTTTATGCTACATTATACATTGTGTTGTTTAAGACCTATTTTGGAGCCTAGAGTGGGCTATGGATTAACTTAGCATGTGGGTTTGAGGCTTTAGTTTATCTTAGACTTTAAGTAACTCTTTTAAATTTTGCTTATTTACTCTTGCTCAAAGTGGTGCGTATACTCCATAATTTTGTTAGATCGCCCGTGATTAGGGCATAAGTCTTCCACTAAACCGTTTTTTCAATTCCCCTTTGTCGCCCCCGTGCGCTTGACAGGCCCTTGGACCCGGTTTCGGCTCTGGTCGGGCAGTTCCGGGGCGTGACAATCACCATATATGAACATCAATTAGTAGATGCACCTCTCAAAGCCCTAAGGGAGTATTACACTCCCAATGAGTGCACCTCTTCTTCGTGCATTAGGTTACAAGTGGTCACAAGTCAAAACTGTAAGTCTAATATATGTCTAGAAGAGTATAGCAGATTACTAGATTGCCCCTTGTCCAATTATCTATGAAAGATAAAGACTGCGAGTTCTAGCCTCTTTGCATAAATTTTTTTTACTTAGCAGAATCAAGTAAATATTCTCTTAAAACTCACTCACAATATATCAATCATTCAAACCATAAACATTCAATCCACATATGAACACACAACAATTTTAATGTGAAAAACCAAAACTCGGGTAAAAAACCATGACAGTTCCAAACCGATACCAAATCAATGCACTTCAGTAAGCAAGGCAAATTACATCGACACAAGCAAACCACCAACCTTTATTTTGACTCTAACAAAAACTTTTTTTGTTTAGATCTCCATAAATCTTTGTTGTTGTTGGCCTTTAAGTCTTCTCCCTCAAGCACTTGAAATTTATCATTCTCCTTACTTTGTCTTTGTCTTCTTCTAGCCTTTAACAAGCTCCTCTTATTATATTGACTTTGGCCTCTTATGGAATCTTCAATCTCCCATTGAAGATATGTTTCAACACCTTTTCAAAATCTTTGTGAGTTTTTTAAAACCGCCCTGGTCCGGCCGGTCAGACCGGGTTCAAGCGGACCCGGTTGATAAACAAAGCCAGTTCATTTACTTTTTTGGGTTATGTTAACCTGGTCGGGATAACATGACCCGGCCGGTTGAACCGCCGACACACTGACTGGGTTAGATCGATTTAATATTGTTAGGAAAAAATTTCATATTGGAGACAGGACTCAAACTCACATTCCATGAGAGCCCATTAGCAAACCTAACCCACTGGGCTACGACAACTTTGCGATACATGTTTTTCTCTTATATAATGTTTATCTACTTCACATTGCTCCAAAACTTTTTTTCCAAGGTTGGATTCGAACCCCAACCGCGATAGGAATAACAGTTGCGCTCTACCGACTCATTTGCAACGATTTTGCATAAATGTTGTACCTAAATTTCTATTTATTCTAATATTTGGGAAATTCTGGTCAACCAAGGTTGACTTGCGGTTGAACCTAATAAACTTGGTCCGGCGACCAATCTGGGTAAGTGGCCGGGCCGGTTTATAAAACATCACTATGCGTGAAATCTCTTCTTAGTTGTAGAATAGCTTAATGAATTCACCATTGATCTCCAACTCAAAGCTTCATGTGAATCTTCCTTGGAAAACAATATGCAAAAGGTATAAAGCCTTTTTCTCTAATCTCTTATAGGTTTTCCTCTCTCAAAATTCATGATTTTTTAACCTTTATATATCTCTCTAAATCGGTTTAGGTCTTTGACTTGAATAAGGAAAGAAATTGAACTCGGAATGACTTAATTAGGGTAACTAGTCCTTGAAGCGATTGACCATTCATTGTTTGTTTTGTGCACGATACTCAAAATGCTTAATCGATTGATCAAGGTGATCGATTTATAATTCTCGGCTTCATTTTACATAGGGTGAAATCAAGTACCGATCGATTGTTCTCTTCTTCATATTGTGCAGTGACTGATCATTTTGTTTGTATTTTCACCATCTTGCCCTTTTTACTATAAAACCTTTTGAAACCCCTCAAGTTACTTCTAAAACTTCTCCAAGTGATTTTGGTATGTGAATGTGATCTAAATAAGCTTCAAAAACCTTCAACATTCTTTAGCCTTTGTCTTGATCCATAAGAACGTATTTGCTCATATTTTCAAGTCTTTCAATTCCAAATCTAACTCGATCATAATAACCTCTCATCATGTTTTAAGACTCCTTACATACCCAATGTTTCTGGACATAATTTTGACAATACAAATTAGCAAATAAACTTGACATATGACTCATCTGTTCTTAGAAAAACTCTAAACTTAAGCCCAATGTCATTCAGATGCTCCCATCTTTTTATGAGCTTAACAATTAAAACCTGTATATGCACCTAGATGACTTCTTGGAATTATGCACAACCTCCAATCTCTCTAACTTGATTGACGAGGCTAGAACTGGACATAATCACAACATAGGCACTAATGCAACAAGAGTTTCTCAAAAAGTATTTCCCTATCGGTAAGACTAGCTAAATGAGAAATTCCATAACCACATTTTCCCAACTTCCCACCGAACACTTCCATGAGAGTTGGGAAAGACTTAATGACCTTCTTCAGAAGTGTCCCCATCATGCTATCCCTAAGTGGCAATTAGTGAAACATTTCTATGAGGGTCTTACCAAGTAGAACGATCACCTTGTAGATGCGAGTTGTGGGCGTACCTTTTTGTTAAAAAATGAAATGGAGGCATAAAATTTTTTTTAGGACTTGAGTGAGAATTCCCTTCAACATGTTGCGTTGAATAAAAATGAGAGTAGACCATCCACCTTGAATAATGCCCCATCTAAGGGGGCCTTGTATGAAGTCAAAAACCCATTAGACCTCTCCTCCAAACTTTATACTTTGAGTAGGAAGTTTGACCTCCTTATGACTTCAACTTATCAGACCACTCCCCTCACTCAAGACACATGCACCATATGCCTTAGCCTAGCTCATACAATCCTTGAGTGCCTTCTACCTCTTAGTTCCCTAATCTTGTCCAAGTTCATATGAATACCACCCAATCCTTCCCTAGGGATGAGAATAATATGTTTTCAAACATATATAACCCTACGCAGAGGAATCACCCTAACTTCTCTTGGCGGAACCCTAACCAAGGGGAAAATAGTAATCAACCCCTTAGGTCACCCTTTTTAAGTGCTACCAACCTCGTACCATAAACCCCAAGTGCCACTAGCCTATGTTTGTCAACCCCAAGTGTAACCTCCATATGCCCAACCTAGTTTTGATTCGATTTTAAAAAAAAGGTCTTGACTACATTGCTACAATCTCATTCCCAAATCCTTCACTCTCATATTCAGTCCATCTCAAAGATAGAACCCCAAATCAGTCAACTAGCCAATGCTATTAACAAGAGAGTGATGAGGACGTTTCCGAGTCAACCACTACAAAACCCTAAAGGTCAATTTCTGGTAGAGGGAGCTCCTCCCTCTAATGAACAAGTTTGGTCCATAATGACCCTTAGGAGTGGGAGGCTTGTTGACAGTAAGGTTGGGGGTACACCGGTGAGAGATTATAGGAGTTATGAGTAAGAGAGCGCAATGCCCAATGAGCCTCAAGCGGAAGTGAGTGCACCACATGAGAAGGAGTATGTTCCTCCTTCCTCTCCTTTACCACCATTGTCTCATACCACCCAAGAGGGATCCTATATTCCTAAGACCCCATTTCACCAATGCTTAGATGTGGCCCCACCATTAAGCAAGTACTCAGCTAGGATGAATGAAATAGTAAACCTTCAAACAAGTTAAGATTAATCTTCCCCTTGTCGAGGCTATCAAGTAAGTCCCCGCATATGCTAAATTTCTTAAAGACCTTTGTACCCATAAGCACAAATCTAGACTACACGTGTCCAAATAGGCCTTTCTCACCTAGCAAATCAGCTCTTTATTGAAATATGACACACCACCTAAATTTAAGGACCCTGACATCCCTAACATTTCTTGTGTTATAGGTGATCACTCCATCAATAAAGCACTCATTGACTTTGGTGTGGGTGGTAACCTCCTCCCCTACTCATTGACTAGGGTTAGGTGATTTGATGCCTATGTCGGTTACCTTTCAACTAGAGATATCTTAGTGAGGGTTGGCCATTTTTTTCCCATTGATTTTTTTTGTCTTAGATATGGAACCCGTAGCCAACTCCACACTTCAGATCCCTGTCATTCTATTTCGTCCATTCCTTTCTACAACTAATGCATGCATCAATTGTTGGACAGGGATGATGGAGATGTTATTTAGGAACATGAAAGTGTAACTAAATGTTTTTGATGCATGTAACTATTTACCTGTAACTTTTGATGCTAAATGTTTTATGGTAGAAAATTTTAGGTTCAATGCTTTGGATAGAGGTCTCTTTTTGTAGCGGCAGCCCATAATCAAGTTATGTCTTCTAGTTTTCTCGAGTCATCCTCTTGGAGACTTAAGAGGAGCCCATGTCAATCTCTACCACCCACCATGAAGTATTTCAGTGTGTTGTCATTGTCCGGTTGAAGATAATAAACTTAGCGCTTCTTGGGAGGCAACCCATGTTTTGATATATTTCTTTTCCCTTCATTTTGTTTATTATCCTTCCTTGTTGAATTTAGGTTTTATTTACTTATTTTTCTATTCTTTTGCTTCATTTCTAATTATAGTCTTTGTTTCTTTTTTAGGATATAGTACATTTAAGTTTGGGGGAAGAGTAATGCTATTCTGTAGACGGACTTCTCACGTTGAACCTCACGTACTGACCTGGCATATTTATCTGGCAGTCCATGTCACTTGAGAGGGCATTATAATCTTTAAACTTTTTATATTAATTATTTATTAAAAAAGGGAAGACAAAAGCGGGAAAGGCTAATTCGGGAGCGGGAAGGGGATTGGACCTCGAAGGAGAATCGACAGAGGCGGAACAGGGGTTCAATTTAGTAAAGGAGTGAGAATCCAGAATGGAGGAAGAAATGCAGAAAAGTCCAAAATAAAAAGACCTCTGCTAAAAAGTGTTGAAGAAGTGATCTATGCAATAAAGTACGTAAACCTCCAGAAACCCTCTACATTGTTCTCTTCTAGCAATAAAGGTTCAAAATTTTCTTTTTAATGAATAAATTACATTACTACTGAGTACTACATACTTCAGTAGTTAATTTGAGCATATTCATAATGCTTTTTTATCAAGCAAATTCTAAGATTGGATTAAACTTGCTACGCTTAAATACCTTTTTTTTTATTATTAAAGTTTCATATGCACTATTTGTTAACATTAAACAAACTCAGTCTGATCATACATGGATGTTCCTTTCAACTTACTTTAATTTTTTTTGTTATGCAATACATCCAACTTTAGCATATACACTGAATTTTTGGCCTCATCTTTCAAAGTCATGTGAAAAATATAATTTTGCAATGCACATTGTTATTGTTTGATAGTCATTTTTCTACAAACTGTTAAGGTGAAGATTTATAAGTTGCCACTTGCTTATATCTCTTTCTACAAGTGGATTCACACAGCTTTTTTAAGACCCCATATTCTTTTTTGCATGTCATATCTAAAGAGTTAGTATTATGGAGAGGAATTGCAATATTTCAATGACAAGTGACCATATTTTTTTGGTGATCCCTATTGTTACTATAACTTGCTTGCTCCACATCCAACCATCCTGCTGCCCTTGCAATTTTTGGTGCTCCCTGCCTTCAATTTAATTAATAAGATAAGGTTAGGTATCATTTTGTTATCAAATAGTATAAAGCAAAAACTAGCTCTTCATTACTCTTTCAATTTTCTGTTTTAAAATGTTATTATTTTATTATCAAATAATATAAAGAAAAAAGTAGCTCTTCTTTACTCTTTCAATTTTATTTTTTAAAATACCCAACTTGAATGATTTATTTTGGTCCTCTATAATTATCAGAGAATGGGTGAGCCAACTGTCACTATGGTGAATTTGGATGAAGATTGTGAACTATGCAATGATGAAAATATAAGGACTGATATCAATGATGAGAAAAAAAGTGACAAATTTACACCAGTGTTGGGGATGACATTTAGAACAACTGAAGAAGCTTATGACTTTTATAATCGGTATGCTTTACACATGGGATTTAGTGTAGTAAAGTGATGGACTAGATTGAAGGATGATATGCCCTATGAATACACTTTTACATGCAACAAGGAAGGTAAGTCAAAGAGTTGTGCTGATCTTATATCTCAACGGATTAAGATGTCAAGGAAGACACAATGTCAAGCAAGAATTACATTGAGGTTCCATGATGATGGGCTTTTACATTTAGAACATATTAAATTAGAACACAATCATTTGTGTAGTCCATCAAAAGCTCGGTTCATGAGGTCTCACAAGAAGATGTCCTTGCATGTAAGACAACAACTTCATTATAACGATGAAGCAGGATTACCACCAAATAAATCATTTTAGACTTTTGTTGCCCGAGGAGGGGGATATGAGAATTTACCATTCACAGAGAAGGATTGTAGAAATTACATTGAAAAAGTGAGACGACTAAAATTAGGAGAAGGAGATGCCCAAGCACTTCATGATTAGTTTATCCACCAACAACAAGGGAATCCAATGTTCTTTTATGTAATGGATCTTGATGATGAAGGTCGTCTAAAAAATGTATTTTGGGCAGACACAAGATCTAGGGCTTCTTGTCGATTCTTTCATGATAGTGTATCATTTGACACTACTTACCTTACTAATAGGTACAACTTGCCGTTTGCCCCTTTTGTCGGAGTTAATCATCATGGGAGTTCAATTTTATTAGGAGCTGGGTTACTTGCTGACGAGAGCACTGAAACTTATAGTTGGTTATTTAACACTTGGCTTAAATGCATGGATGACATTGCTCCCAAAGCTATTATCACAGATCAATGCAAGGCAATAGGGAAGGCAAGGGCTAAAGTTTTTCCACATTCTCGTCATCGTTTATGTATTTGGCACATCATGAAGAAAATCTCAGAAAAATTAGCTGGTTATAACCAATATGAGAAAATCAAAGAGAGACTTAAAGATATAGTGTATGAAACTCAAAAAATTAAAGAATTTGATGATAGGTGGAAAGAAATGATTAAGGAATTTGGTTTGGAAGATAACAAATGGCTGAAATCTCTTTACAAAGACCGGTCTCGTTGGATACCTGCTTATGTTAAAGACACATTTTGGGCAGGAATGTCTAGTACCCAATGATCAGAAAGTATGAATGCTTTTTTTGATGGATATATTACTTCAAAGAGTTCATTAAGTCAATTTGTAGTAGCATATGACATTGCATTAAAAGCCAAGTATGAAAAAGAGAGTCTTGAAGATTTTTCTTCATGGGATAAAACTCCATCATTAATTTCATGATTGCCCTTGGAAGAGCATCTATCAAAAATTTACACCATGAACATGTTTAGAAGATTTCAAGGTGAGCTTCAAAAGTGTATGAATTGCACTTTGAAGTTAATTGTTATTGATGGACCTCTCTCTACTTATGAAGTTGAAGAACAAGATGGGCATAAGTTTTTCACATATGAGGTGGTTTATAATGATGATGAAGTTGATGTAAGGTGCATCTGTCATGAGTTAGAGTTTAGAGGCATTTTATGCCCACATGCTATACTTATGCTAAAATATAAGAAAATCCAAACAATTCTTGAAAAATGTATAGTGGAGAGGTGGAGAAAGAACTTCAAGCGAGGCTATAGTATACTTCCTACCAATGTACGAGTACTTGAAAAGCCAATGGAGAGGTATGATTGCTTATGTTCAAAGTTCTTACAAATTATACCAGAAATGACAGAGATTGGTGCTTTAACAAAAGATAGGTATGAATATGCCTTGAGTCTTTTGATGGAAGTAAAAGTGAAACTTGTGGAGTATGACTTAAGATGTCAAGAAAAGGGTATAACATCAAATACGGATAATATTGGTAACAAATGCATCATTGGTCAAAGTAGAATGATGATTCTTGATCCAATAAAAGTAAAAGGAAAAGGGAGACCTCCAAAGATAAAAGAGTCAGCTCATGAGAAAATATCAAAAAGAACACAACAAAAGGTAACTTTTTTACATTATAAATTCATTTTATTATTCATTTAACTTCACATAACAAGTTTTACTTGCATTTTTTTTAGAATGGTCAAGGAAGAAAGTCTTGCAATACTAGTGAATCTCTAACTCCCTCAACAGCTTTTGTGCCTGTACATATTGGTGAACGTATCACTCTACATCACACACCAAATTCTCCATTCATTATCCCAAATACACCATATACTCAAGAAAGTTCTTTTTGGGTAATTTACTTATAAAGAAGTTATTTTTGGGTGTTTAAAGTAGATCAGCTTGATTATTAGTCCCATTGTATAATGAGGTTATGAATGATTTTATTGTTTGATCAATTAATATGCAGCCCCAAGGTAGTCAGCACCAACTCAATATGTTTTACCAATCAGATGGGGGAACTTTTTTTGATGTGCACTACAAAGAATATGGAGCATAATATGTGTTCTGCTTCAATTTGTTGGGCGGGGGATGGAAGAAGAGGAGAAAGAACACAATGCTTCATAGAACAACTCCATTTTTTTTTTTTTTTTGGGTTTCTAATTTTGCTTAATTTAATTAGTGGGTTTTAAGGAGTTGAATTACTATGGGAATCTTTTTTAGGAAATGTATGGTCTTTTGTAATTAGAGATGGTACATATCATATATATTGTACATTTTTTTTGTAATTAAGGTGGTATATAATACATATACCTGTACAACTTTCAAGATAAACATGTTATTAATCATATAAAATTTTGGATATCTGAATTATAATTCTAGAGAAATGAGTATTAAATGATCAGATGGTTGAGGAAACTGAATGGTCTTTTGTAATTGGGGGTGGTGCATATCAATGCAAGTTTTTTGTAATTGGAGTTGGAGCAAACCAAATTTGATATTCTATAATGAATATTTTGAGTAAATTAAAAGCACCATGTATGTTTTGGCTACACATCTTTATCAAAATTTGAACAACCTATCACTTATGGTACCAGCAGATAGAGACTATTATGATTAGTGTTTTAACCTAAATATTTCCAGATAGAGACTGTTATGATTAGTGTTTTAACCTAAATATTTCCACATATAGTTACTGAAGCTGTAGCTTGACTGTAGCTCAATAAGAAAGTATGCCTTACGAAATTAGCTCTGAATTGAAGGCTTCAATGAAAAAACTAACATGCAACTTCTGAACTTACATATAACCATCTCCATCATAATCAATATTATTTTCACAGCTTCAACTTATTTATTCCAGCTTCAAACAGGTAATCATGTCTTTCATAATTTAGGTTTTTTTCCCTTTACATATAATAATCTCCATCATAATTTAAACATAAATTCCTCTAAGAAAAAACATTGACAACGAATCTTTAAAAGCTCAAATAAGAAAAGAAATACATTATGATCCAATTAAATTCCAAAACTTGCCTCAACAATGTGGCAAATAGTATGGAAACTACATTGAATAAGATCATTAGAAAAAGAAATATTTATCAAGGATCCACTAGCTGTCTTCATGGCATTCACTCTAGAAGATGAAAAGAGTGGAGTTATTTCCTTTTCTTCCCCCTCTTTAAATCCAATAATGATGGAGTTACAGGGCCACTATCAACATTTCCCACTCGAGTAGCATGTGGCTGGTCCGGGTCTTGAGCAAAAATTGATGCTCTGTCAATGTTGTAACTCCTTCCCCATACTATTGCTTGTGTATTGCAAAAAGGTTGGCCAAATGGTTCTGCATATGGATTAATCTGCAAAATTATAAAATTAAATATTAAAGAAATGTACTCTAGTGGTAAAATGAAATGCCTTCCCGTTCATATTTAAGCAAGGCTTCATAATTGATTGATACATAAATTTCCTCATTTCAGCTACAAACCATAACTTCATTAACATTCTTTTACTTTAGTAGAATATCTAAGACACTGAATAACCTTGGAAAATTGGAACTGCAAATGGTGAGAACAAGGGGGCTGAGTTTCTGGAACTGTTATAACATTGTTGTTGGCCTTCAATAAAATGGTCACTCTTGCTAGAGGAATGCAGTCAAAACTCATAGAATTGTTTCGTATCCCATACCAATATTTTAGTAAAATGAGTGTCAAATGCAGTTAAAGCTCCCATATTCCAATAAATTAGAAGATATTATTCCAATTCTCTTCAATATGTCAACATTTCACATATATAAAAGGTAAAATAAAATGCCTAGCAAGCAAGTAGTAAGTCGGAGTACCTTTTCAAACTTTCCCATTTCTTTAGTATTTGAAATGCAATAACACGAATGCCACCCAAAACAACTGTTGACTCTCAACCAGCCATTCCAATATTTATTTTCGATTTTGGACTTCATTAGTTTTCAATGACTCCAACCATGAACCAATTGGCATCTACTGATCGATTCACACAAACAGCAGCCGCTCGGACTCGGCACCCTCGTTGTCATCTTTTTCCCTGCCACATCATATTGTACTGCCAATTAGGGCATCGATAGCTTTCAAGCAAAAATAACATTGATCACTTTTATTGATTCAAGAAACCAACCTTTTTCCCCAAAGCACAGTTTTGAAAATAAGAGAAAAAAAATTATTTTTTTACGGATCCGCGGAGGTGCTCGTGGAGGGAAAGGGTGTAGGCATGGAGTTGCGATCCTGAGACCGGCGGAGGGGCAGAGTCGATTTATTCGTCCAATTCTCTCGCTGCCACGTTCAGCTGGGCTTACATCGTCGCAAGCAAGGTTTGGGCGTCGGCCTCTCGTTCTAGCGGGCGAAGGAGCATAAGACGGAAATGAAGGGTCGTCGTGTTGGGGTCCTCAAAGCTCTCCACTGGGGGATGTTCGGATGGCTTCCGGTCAGTCGCCTGCTCCGTCCCACGCCTCTGCTCGGATCTGGTTGCTCCTCGACGGAGAAGCCACAGAAAGCACGTGGGATGGGGGTTATTTATTGCCATGGCGGCGGCGCTGCTCCGGCCCAGCAGCACTGTAGGTGGGAGGGTGTCAACAAGGAGGCGGCGAAGGGAGGGAGGCAACATCGAGGGGAGGGAGAAAGTATCTGGTAGAACCGCTCTACCACGTGGCCATGCATACCTCTATTCACATTTAAACACGTACACCGAAAGTCATGCCTCATCTTACTCACTTGTAAACATGTATCAATTGGTTAAACTTCTTAAACATCAACAAGACGTATCTACCACGTGGCCCGTGCAACGGTTCCACAGGATAATTTTTCCGAGGGGAGGATGTGGGAAGGTTAGAGGCGAAACGGGGAATGGGAACATCGTTGGGTTTTTCTTAAACAGTCTTATGCCACCTAAGCATTACCACTTCACCAGCCGCATAAGCACGTGAATTTGTATGTGAGAATGCCGCGGGAGAACAAGCATTTCCGTTGGGGGAATGCCCATCACATGTGTTTTTCAATTTTCTCTCAATCTTTGGTATTTATTTTTCAGATTAGTAGATTAGTTCTTTAGTTGCTACTCTCAGGTAATATTTTTTCTTCCCTCTTTTACTTATTCTTGACAATGTAGTATATATTTTCTTGAACATTGTGGACAATGTTTGGTTTAGGTTCACGGGTGTAGAAATATATTTTCTTCTCATTTTAGGATATTTTAGATTATTTTTGTTATTTCTTTAATTTTTTATGTTATTTTTACCTTTTATTTTCTTTTAAAAACACTACAATAAAATGTACAATTAGCGACGCAATAATAAATGTCAATAAAAACTAATAATAGCGACATCTAAAAAAATGTCACATAAAAAGTCACTATTAGCGACGCTTAATATTAAACGTCGCTAATAGTCATATATATTAGCGACGCATAATAATATACGTCGTTAATACAAAACATAATAGCGACGCTATATATTATGTGTTGGTATAAGTTATGTTATTAATTTTTTAAAAAAATTCAAAACTATTAGCGACGCCTACATGTATACGTTGCTAATATTATGGTGTATTAACGATGTATATATGTATACGTCGCTAGTACAGTAGTGTATTAGCGACATATATAGTATACGTCGCTAATATATTAGTGTATTAGCGATGTATAGTATACGTCGCTAATACAGTAGTGTATTAGTGACATATAACATATGCCGCTAATACACTATAGTATTAGCAACGTATGTAACTATACGCTGCTAATGGCTTTTTTAAATTTTTAAAAAAATAAAATAAAAATCGATAGAGAGAGTGAGGAGAGAGAGGACATGGAAGAAAGAGAGGGAAGAGAGAGAGAGAGGAGAGTGAAGAGAGAGAGGAGAGGGATGAGAGAGAGAGATCGAGGAGAGGGAAGAGAGAGTGTGGAGGGAAGAGAGAGAGGGGATATTAATTTTTTTTAAAAAAAGAGTACTAGTGTATACGTCACTGATACTATGGTGTATTAGTGACATATACATGTATACATTGCTAATACAATTGTGTATTAGCGACGTATAGGTCTATACGTCGCTAATACACTATAGTATTAGTGACGTATGTAACTATACGTCGCTAATGGCTTTTTTAGATTTTAAAAAAATTAAAATTAAAATAGATAGATAGAGTGAGGAGAGGGAAGAGAGAGAAGGGAGGGAAGAGAGAGGGGAGAGAGGGAGGAGAGAGAGGAGAGAGGGAAGAGAGAAAGAGGGGAGGGAAGAGAGAGAGGGGAGAGGGAAGAGAGAGAGAGGGGAGGGAAGAGAGAGAGGGAAGAGAGGGAGAGGGGAGGGAAGAAAGAGAGGGGACAGGGAAGAGAGAGAGAGGGGAGGGAAGAGAGAGAGCAAAGAGGGAAGAGAGAGAGGGGAGAGAGAGGAGATGGGGGATATTAATTTTATATAAAAAAAGAGTATTAGCGACGTATACATATATACGTCGCTAATACTACGGTGTATTAGCGACATATACATGTATACGTTGCTAATATAATAGTGTATTAGCGAAGTATAGGTCTATACATCGCTAATACACTATAGTATTAGCGACATATGCAACTATACGTCGCTAATGGCTTTTTTGATTTTTTTTAAAATAAATTAAAATAGATAGAGAGAGTGAGGAGAGAGAGGGAAGAGAGAGAGATAGAGGGAGGGGAGGGAAGAGAGAAAAAGAGGGGAGGAAAGAGAGAGAGAGGGGAGGTGTAAGGACTCTCATTTCTAAACCAGTTTTCATTTCTTTTTAATTATCGGTTATTGCGTGGTTAACTCATTTTCTTATTAATTCGGTGGTTTAAAAAACAAATAATATTTCTCATGGTTTTAATCAAAATTAATTTTACAATTATTGATTTTAAGTGATTTTGGGTCAAATCTGAATTTTTGGGATTTTTTTGAATTTTTACTAATTTTCTGAAAATTAGGGTGTGGCGGGACTCCTTGTGGGCCCCACCGTTGAAATTTGCATTTTTAGACCAAATTAACCCAGACATCAACAAAAGCCTTTATAAAAATTTCCATAATTTTCTCAGGTTTAATTAGTGATCAAATAGCCAAAATACCCATTTTTAGCCCATTTTTCTATTCATACCCCACTAATTACCCATGCACACCCCAAACCCTACTATAAATAGAATGACTGGAGCCATTTCTATTTTGGGAATAGGCTAGGAGAGGGAGGTTAGGCCTAATTTCCTAATTAGGCCCAGATTAGAAGGAGTTTAAGGTATGTTTCTTTTAATTAAGCCTTAAAACCTAGATTTTCTCTTAATCCGTTCTAAATCCATCATTTCCCCTTTGTTTTGATTCATTTTTAAACATCAAAACTACTAATTTGCATATTTACTTCAAACCCTAGAACTAAAAATCTATTTTTTATGTTTAACAAGCCCTAGATCTAAGTTTTTCATTAAGGTTTTCTATGTTAAATCGATTTTAATGGAGTTTAATTTAAACTCTATGTCTTTGAAAGGTTTTCAAGAAGGGTGACCGTCAAATCCAAGCCTAATCAAGGGATAAGGTAATGGATCTTCGAAATTTCAGTCTTCATTTGGTAAAAAACTCGATTTTGTGGTTTATTTGAAGTGGATTTACTTGATTTAGTGTTTTAATGGTAAGATTAGTAAATGGTAATCTTTCATCCCAATTTCTTAGGGTTTTATCTTGTTATGATGTAGAGTAGCTTTCTAGAAGATATGGTGGAATTTTAATGGCATTTGGGTTATTAGATGGAAATTTTAAGTTTCATCAATGGAGTTTCGGTTTGAAATTTTGAAATGGAGAAGAAGGTTGATTCTGCCTTGTTGGCGTTCAAACAGCCCTCCTGGGCATTTGAACGGCTACACAGTAGATTTCCTTATTTTTTGCATGATGTTTATTTCGGTGTCTCTACTTTGATATATCATTTTTATATGTATGTGGAGTGTTTTGAGCCAGGGTAAGCCACTGGAAGGGTATACCATTGATGTTTAGAAGTGTGGTATATGTTTAGAGTTATGTGAAATGACTTGTGGTTGGATATCATTGTTGGAATTGTTATCTTGAAGTTATGAGTGGTTGATTCTTTATGGTTAATCATATTTTCAAAAGAGCTACAACATACTAATGGACTGATATGCCATGATAGGATATGGTTAAATGAAGTGTGAATGTCAGTGTTATGTTTTGACTCAAGTATGAAGTGAATGATCTTATATATGTTTAGCTTGTGGTTAGGCTTTGACTTGAGTTATGATTTTAAATATTCTTCTCCTATGATTTCCGCTGGAATTCATGATATGATGTTAATGCACATGTGTAGTGTGATGGTGAGTTAATTACAAGCATGTTTATATACATTGAGTGAAGTGTTTCTACTATGTACACACACACATAGGGGGTTTAATGATGATGATGATGATGAGACTTGATATTATGATTATGAATGATGCATGAGGGGCTGATGAGAGCACTTATCATGAATTAGGATTCATGTATGCCTTACCCACGTATGTTCCATGTTGAATGCATCATGAAAATGGATTTCCAATTGAGGTTTACCGAGATTGACCGAGTTTGATCGATTGGATGTGGAATTGCATGCCAGATTAATCAGTTATTGACTTAATCAAAACTTAATTGGTTCGAAAGGATATGTTTTGATTTGAGTTCCTTTGTGGAACATGTGCACTCCCCGGGTTGAGTCTCGTTAAATGGAATTATGTGGGGGACGAGTTATGTACTTTCTTGCGAATTGAGATTATTATGATTGTCTTTTGGACCCTGAGATCCAGTATGGTATGCTCTTTGCACCGGCTACCACATGTTCTAGGGTTTCCTATGTGGAAACTCGGGCTCTTCCCCATCGTAGGAGATGTCCCTGGGTGAACACCCCTGCTCTAGATTCTCTACGTGAGAATGGGACATCCTTGTCCAGGATCATCCAGGGCGAGCAGCTTTAGGGATTGACAACCCCGATCTTCTTATATTCTTGTGTAGAATTTGGACCATGACACGCCTTCGTAGCCTTGTCTATGCTCCCGTCTGTGTGACACTAAATTGTGATTACTCCTTGATGGAGACATTCTTTATATGATGTTGAGGTTTGAATTGAAATGTATGTTAGAGATACATCTCATGCAGATTTATATGATGTTGATGCATGATATGAAATGTATGTTAGAGATACATCTCATGCAGGTTTATATGATGTTGATGCATGATCTGAAAAGTATGTTAGAGATACACCTCATGCAGGTTTATAT
Source organism: Saururus chinensis (assembly GCA_035235625.1). Taxonomy (NCBI): domain Eukaryota; kingdom Viridiplantae; phylum Streptophyta; class Magnoliopsida; order Piperales; family Saururaceae; genus Saururus; species Saururus chinensis. The sequence continues at coordinate 28,246,978 of CP141141.1, forward strand.
GATGTGAATGGCAGCATGAGATTTATACACTATGATGCAGGTTTTGGTGATGTGTATGTGTGATCAGAAAATGATACCTCTTGTTAATCTTTGATCTGAATTATTATATTACTATGCCGTCGTGTTTCTAATGATTATAGTTGTATCAAAAATCATTGCTGAGTTTGTTAAACTCATCCTTCTTTCTTGTGCTTTTACTTTGGGGTTGCATGGCGTGACACGCAGATGGACATGATCCTTTCTATAAGGAAAGATCGGAGATGATTTGGATGTAGATGTGGAGACTCCTTGTGGCTTGTTTCCTTGTTTTGCTTTTATGTTAGAACATATGTGTGTGGTTTTTATTTTGGTTTATGCTACATTATATATTTGTGTTGCTTAAGACCTATTTTGGAGCTTAGAGTGGGCTATGGATTAACTTAGCATGTGGGTTTGGGATTTTTGTTTATCTTAGAGTTAAAGTAACTCTTTTGAATTCTACTTATTTACTCTTGCTCAGAGTTATGTGTATACTCCGAAATTTTGTTAGATCGCCCTTGATTAGGGCATAAGTCTTCTGCTAAACCATTTTTTAATTCCCCTTGTCGCCCCCGTGCTCTTGACCGGCCCCTGGACTGGGTTCTGCTTGGGTCGAGCAGTGCCGGGGCGTGACAAGAGGGGAGAGAGAGAGAGAGAGAGAGAGAGAGAGAGAGTGAGAGAGAGAGAGAGAGAGAGAGAAGAGAGGAGAGATATAGAGAGAAGAGAGAAGAGATAGAGAGAGAGAGAGAGATTTTTAGGATTTGTAAAATTAAAGTTTGATTTTTTCCTTTCTATTTGCTTACTAATTTTGAAATGTTTGTGTTTTTTTATTCTAAGTGAATGAATGAGATTATGTGATTTTGTGATGTAAGCATTGTTGAATCTTAATTCTTGATGGGCGTAATCTAGGAGTATGGTAGCTAAATTTGGTATTATGGTGTTTAATTTTCATAGGTTGGTAGTTTAGTACTTAATATTGGTACTTTGGCAGCTAATTTGGTATGCAAGTTTGGTATTTTGGTGTTTACTTTTTATAGTTTTGTAGTTTTGTGCTTAATATTGGTAGTTTGGTAACCAAATTTGATATTTTGGTGTTTAACTTTAGTAATGTGTTATTTAATTTTCATAGTTTGGTAGAATTGTATGTAGTAGTAGTCGTTTGGTAGCCAAACTTGCTATTTTGATGTTTAACTTTGTTATTCTAGTGCTTAACTTTAGAGGTTTGGTAGTTTAGTACATAATATTTGTACTTTAGTGGCCAATTTTGGTATTTGGTAATGTAACTTTGGTATTATAGTATTTAATAGTTTGGTAGAAAACATTAGTATGTTGATATATAACTTAGTTATTTTGGTATGTCAGTTTGGTACTATGTTGTTACGTCCAAACTAAGACTATGAATTAGTCTAGTTTAGATTTCTTTTTTACTTGTCAACTATAGTAAATAAGGTCGATCCACAGGGAAAGCCTTGTGCAACAAAGAAAACTATTATGAAAAAAATAGAGAAAGGAAACTAAGAAAGAAAGAGTAGAAGAGTATTGAGGCAATATAGAGTCAAGAAATCAAGATGAGAAAATACTAAGGCATTAAGGATCATTGTAACATCTAATAATGTTCTTCATATATCATATTATCTCAGTTAGAATCGAATGAAAATTCTATCTAACAGGAAGATATGAACATTAAAATTGAAAATAAAAATAGAAATGCTTTAGATAGATGAAGGATAAAAAAAATTGTCTCTTAAATATTTCTATGTATCCAAATCACAAAAGATCAAGAAGGAGAGCCTTCAAGTATCTTATGTATCTAAATTACAAAAAAATAAGAAGAAGAACAATATTAAATAAACATCACTTCAAATAAATAATACTTACTTGAAACCATTGATGAAACATGAATTGAATTCCATTAAATTGTTACAAATCACCTCTAGCCTTAGCTTGAGAGCTTAGAAAGCCATTACAATAAAACTAAAACAAAAATATAATATGTAGAGAAGAAAATAGGAGAAGAGAGCTCCAAAGAGGAGGGGCTGATTCATTTATCACGTCCACCCTTCTATTTATAGGAATAGAAGGGGTTGCTTCAAAGAGGAAAGTGAAATAATATCTCTAGATTGCATCCTAATTGATTGCCTGATTAGTTGCTTCTTTGGCAATGATTAGATTCTAAATCAATCACATAAATCAATGATTTATTTAGTAAATAAGTATCTTTAAATTTTCCTTTAGATATCCAATCAGCCTCATTGCCTTTCCTTGTGTGTATCAATCACAATCAATGATAAGATTTTCTATGTGCTGGCCTCGGGTTAGTTAACTAGCTGTCTGATTGCATGCCGAATTCGACCCATAAATCTTCAGAATTTGGAATTTCTTCCTGAAATAACACTTGTAGCCACGGCAGTCTTCTTTCCAATGCCACTAAAATCATATCAATCTGAAGTATACATAAAAAGATATGATCAAAATACTAAGGCTTTGTCAATCTGTCCGAATAAGCTTCTTTCCTAATTTAGTCCTCTTCGTACAAATCTCAAATCAAACTGGTCCACAAGGTTGTGTTCGACCATTCCATGGATGTTTAGACCATTAGGAGCCCATTCTTGACTTTAAAATAGCTTTGGGTAGATGGGCTTTACTTCCTCTTCTACTTAGATCCTGTTAAAGCCTGTTTAGACATGTAAATTCAATTAAAGTCCAACTAACTTATTCAAAACATAAATAGCCTAAATCAGCAATTAATTAACACAAAATAGGATTGCAATACAAAATATGAGAACATTTAATTAAACATTATTTCAGTGCATCATATTATGGTGTTTAATGTTGGTAGTTTTATAGTTTTGTACATAATATTTGCAGTTTTGTAGCTATTTGTGGTATTCTAGTGTTTAATTTTCATAGTTTTGTAGCCAAATCTTATATTATGTGGTTTAACTTTTGTATTCTTGTGTTGAGTTCTTGTACTTTGATAGTTTTGTACTTAATATTTATAGTTTGGTAGCCAAATTTGGAATTTTGCTGTGTTACTTTGGTTAAACACCATAATATTAGAATACGAAAAGTAAACAGCAAAATACCAAGTAGAATACCAAATTTGGATACGAACCCACCAAAATTAAGTACTAAACTACGAAATTATGAAAATTAAACACTAGAATACTAAAGTTAAATATGAAAATACAAAATTTGCTACCAAACTACAGATATTATGTACAACACTACCAAACTACAAAAATTAAATACTAGAATACAAAAAACAAATACTAAATGCCAGATTTGGCTACTAACCTACTACTATTATGTACTAAATTTCCAAACGATGAAAATTAAACAGTAGAATACTAAAACACCATGCTACAAAATTTGGGTACCAACCTTCCAATATTAAGGACTAAAATGCCAAACTACGAAAGCAAAACATAAAAATACTAATGTTAAACACGAGAATACCAAGTTTGGTTACCAACCTGACAATTTTAAGTACTAAACTACAAAAAACAAAATGGAAAATGCTAAAGATAAACATTGAAATTGTGACACACCATGTTTTCAAGAAGAAAATTATTTCTTTTTATTTATGAAAATATTTATTTTCCATCATCAACAAGATAGCAACACGTCGATGCTCTACCGATGGAATAGTGTAATGTAACTGTTGATAGGCATCAATGCATCGATGGCCTACTGTTGATAACTACATGCATCAATTATTTCAGAAAATGAGGAAGTTTGCAGTTACGAGGCTCTGTAAGTAGTTATCTCAATATAAAAGAGAGTGTAACTTGGGTTAGAGGGGTAAAAAGAACTCCCCAAGGAGTCCTAACATTGATGAAATAGAGTTAGGGAGTAGTTCGGGAAGATCGTGAATTGGAGAGGACGAATTTCGGGTTAATACAAGTCAGATTTCAATCTACTTTTGAAATAAAGAAAAGTATTGTAGATTTCTTATTTTCTTTAAATTCTTAAAGATCTTGAACATATGCTTGTGTTTTTCTTGGAGTTAAGCCATGGATGATGTGCTTTAATGGTAAATTCAGTTACAAATAGTTTAATGCTTGATTTGTAGCCCAAATAGTTTATAACTTGTTTGTGAATGATTTTCATTAGTCTTTATGCAATAAAGTGTGTTTGAAGAGGATGGAGAGTTTTTTATCATGCTTTTCCAGATCATTAGTGTGGTTACCTATGCATCAGTGACTGCACCAGTGAAAGGTCATGCATGTTGACTCGTCATCGACAGTGAGGCTGATGTGTTGGTGTAGTGTAGGGGAGGTGAACTTTCTTATCCAACCCACTATTGGTAAGTATTTAACATGTCGACGGATCTACCTATGGTCATTGATAATCTGACCGACATGTCGATGAAGTTATTGATGGTGCCTCAAGATAAAAGATTTTTATTATTTATAGCAATAAATAAGTTATATGGTAATTAAATATAATTGCATGATTTACAAGGATTTCTAGATGCATGTAGAATGATGAATAAACATGTATTATATAAGGGATAGTGAACCCTAAGGAATATGTATGAGACCCTGTGATGTGATAATTGGTCATGCAAAACTAATGCATTTGACACTTAAGGTCAAGGATTCCTAGTGTCATTTTAGCTCCTTGAATGAGTCATTTAGCCACTAGAACAGAAGGGAATGGTATGAAAAAAGATCTTGGTCTTTTGGCTCTCTAAGGGTGGGAGTTATGTAGAGTTGTTTCTTTACCTTGGAGTTAGGTTCGATTAGACTAGAGCATAAAAAAATGACGGGTTTTGCATAGCACAATATAGAGGGTTTCGACCATCATGATAGTTAGGATCTCACCACTATCATCCATGAGATCTAGTGAACTCTTACTTTATGGTATAGATGGGGTAAGGCAGGCTTTAGAAAAAGACTGAAGTCGAAATTATAGTAGTCCAATATTTAGTCAAAGTTAGAACTCTTTAATGAGGCTATAATGTTTAGTGAACCTTGAGGTGGAGTTCTTTATTGTAAGTATATTTGACTGAGAAAGGTATGTGTGAATTTAGTTTTCATGAATTTCTATTAGTTTTGGAAATAACCACTTTTTTGACATATTGTTAAATAATATTGTTTTTAATTAGATTACAATTCTACTAAGTGTACCCATATACTTAGCATCCTTTGTAGTATAGGTTCTTCATGGAGAAGGCTGTAGCAGTAGAGGGAAGCCCACCTTTTAGCTTGTCGATTTATATTCTACTTATATGTTTGCTTTAGGCACAAAAGTGTGCCATTTGCCATTTCATTAGATAGTGAATATGTAAAAGACAAGTACATTTTTGTGGATCTTGTGAATGTTTTAATATTTTTACATATGTAACTGCTTATTTATGATATTATCACAACTAATGTTTATGAAAGATATCATACTCATGTATTGTAACATCCCTGATTTTCCTGCGACCTTTTACTTTTTTCTTGCTCATTTCTGATGGGGAAATTTGATGTATAACATATTTGATTTTTCATGTATAACCCATTATGCATACTCGTAGAGTCGGGCATGGAGTCTAATTATGGGCAGTGGGCTTGTTGCGCAACCGAGGAAATTAGATTAAAAATGAGAGAATAAAATAAAAGAAAGTTGAAGCCTCCCCCCCACTCTCCTCCTTCACTGGCGTCCTCCCATTCCTCTTTCTTCTTTTGTTTCGGTCGGGGAATTGAAGCAGCGCTAGCGATAGCTTGCCTCTAGCTAGCTATAGCCTTGTGATGGCAAGGCCATCCCCCCTGCCTAGCCCCATCAGCTCCCAATGTCAGTTTGCCCTGTCAAATTTGGGTGCACTCCCTCCCCTCTCTGTCAAATTTGCCAGTCCGGCCTCCGCTCGGCTCTTTCCCGGTCTGGCGATGGTAGATGACCACTCCTCCCGGTTCAGTTTGACTTAGCTTTACCTTTGGTGGTAGCACACTAGCACATATATATTTTACCAACTTCAGCGGAAAAGAAGATGAGAAAATCGGGAGATCTCTTAAACAAGCTTATACCGAATGATCTCTTCCACACATAAGGGTAAACTTACGCAAATAAAAAAATCATGCACGTAAAGCAACACGGACAAGACAGAAAAAGCATCTGATCCATGGATCGCCGTCTCAGCGAGATCTCTCTCTCGGCATCTCTACCGAGCCGCGAGATCCAGTAGAGATGAAATTTTAAATTTCGGCGAGATCCCGGCGAGATCTCGCCGAGAGAGCCGAGATCCAACGAGACGGCGATCCACTTCGATCCAGCAATGGATTTCCGCCGGGGTTGATTGTGAAAAACTCAAGCAATGGCAAACCCATCCCGGTCAGATTAGCTTCGATTCTCGTCGGGAAGAGCTCGATCAGAGATTTGGGAGGGTGGGTTCTGTTTTTGCAGCAGATTTGTGATCTAGATCGGGGTGATTTGAAGCAAATGTATCCTTTGGCAACAAAGGTTGCTGTGGGAAGCTGAACAAAATGTGCTGGAGGTGAAGTGGTGAGAGTCGGAGATGGCGGAGTAGCCTAGGGCAGCATCGTCGGTGGTAGCGGGATTGAGGATTATCGGCGGCGGATCTAGAGAAGTGATGGAGACGTCCAGCAAGGGAAGTGGAGAAGCTGCTGACTGCAAAGTGAATAGCTTTATGCGACAGTGGACGCTGGACGCCGTCTGCGTTTCTGGTTCATCCGAGTGGGATTTGTGGCGGGGGCTGGGGAGGCTAGAGATGGCGGTATCTGCTGTTCAATGACAGAGCAAGAGGCGGCCGGATCTTGAGGTGATGCCAGCTGAAGAGGAGGAAGGGCGAAGGCGGCGGCTTGGGCGGTAAAGGCTTCCCCATGGTGGTACCGAGCATGCTTTCTGGAAAAAGGCCCGGTAGCGTGATGTTTTTTCATGAATCTGATAGCGATGTCCCTACATCTCATATGGTAAGCAGGACATCATATTTTTCTTTATAATATTATTCATCAATTTTTTATTTTTTTATTCATCATTTTTTTCTAACGTTAGTGTTGTTACTTTATTAGATGAAGATGACAAGTGTGATATTTCTGTATAGAGTCAGGTACTTATGACTTAGTGTATAGACTTGTGTATAGACCTTATGACTTATAATAATATATACCTATATTAAAAAATGTGTTAATTATTTTTTTACAATCACTTGAATACTTGCAATTCTTTTACACGATCTCTCCGAGATCTCTTCGAGACCTCTCCGAGATCTTATCTCTTTGGGCCACCGAGACGAGACCGAGATCCGAGACGGCGAACCATGATCTGAACTTGTAAAACTTAAAAAGCAGCTAACATAATGCAAAAACTCATCATAATCACCAAATAACAAGGAGAACAATAAATATCCAGAAGTTTTGCAGGTAGTTCATCGCTTATCGAGGTTTATCTATAAAAATTCACGCATTCCATAATACTAGTAGCTAGGTCCACATGATGAAGAACATTTCGAATAAAATTAAAAAAGATCAAATTTCGAGCCAAACTTATTTATTTTTCTTGCAAAAGAAAATGGAAACCCCTCCTGCAATTAAAGCCAGAATCTTTGTCCTCACCAGACAACACTAGACACAGAAATTGACTATGCCCAAAAACTGAGAAATCAGACAACCATGAAAAATCCAGCTGAGCAAACAACTGCAAAAGGGGATCGGACCTACACCATCCGAGTTAATATGAGAGAGAGATGAAGGCACCAAGATGAGTTTCGGGCGGACAGGGGGAGGGCGACAGGAAGAGAGAGGGGCAGATGCGCATGGGACCGTTTTAGCAGAAGAAGAGAGTCAGAGAGAGCAAAGAAGTACCAGTTGACTGTTGTGGAAGCGTTGGAGGAGAGGGCCATCACCGAGCCCGGATAAACTTGATCCGCCATAGAAAGGAGCTCGGATCAAGGAACCATTTCTCAATCTTAAGAATTTGAAGAGTCTTCCATGTTCAAAAAATAGACTTATCTATGGTCATATAGTTGCTATACGAGTTATCAAGAAACCAAACATTATTTTTTCTCAGGTATATCATTTAACAAACATAAAATATTTTTTAATCAACTTCTTGCTCTTCAGATAAATTAGCTTGTTAATTATTTTTAATTCATACTCTTTTTTAACATGCCCAAATTTTTTGTAATTATAGTATTGATGTTTCCTCTTAAACCAAAATTCATCATCAATATGTCTACTTTTACAATTGTTATACTTTTGTTAGGTAAAATTTACATTTCCTCTTCTTTCAAAATTATTCTTCCATTTCTCCTTTGTTTATTCTTCTTCCCCTTCCTTGTCTACAACCTCTAGAAGACTCACCTTTGGTTTAGTTACCACTAGAGAATTCTTTTCCTTGGCATTTAAAATGTGAATCAACTTTGAGCTTATATTAGAAATCACTTTCAATTAATTTTTCAGAGTTCCAAAATCTTTACTCAAAGAGAATAATGAAGCCCATCAATTTTTTAACATTCAACGACAACAATAGGAACAATAGGATTATATTATACACTAAGCTGATCAAAAAATTCTCCACAACTTTTTGATTACAAATATTTTCTCCATAGGATTTAATTTTATTCACAATTTCCATAACTCTAGAAAATAATCATTCAACATCCATATCATTTTAATATTTTCAAAAGAACGCGGCTATTTTCCCCCAGATTTTACTCAAGCCGCCCATACTTTACATACCCCAAAATTTTTTAATAAATTACTAAATACCCCCACCCCCACTATTCTTTTTAACTCTATTTTTGCTTTTTCAGTGCCTCATTCACAATCTTCCCCTTTCGGTGTGAGCTCTTTCATTCCCCCATCGCTTGTGGCTCCTCTTCCCCGACCATTTTCCTTCTTCCCCCTCAGTTGTGGCTCCTCTTTCACGATCTTTTTCCCTCTCCCCTCGGCTTGCTGCTCTTCTGGAAAATTTCTGGATGGTTTCTGGTAGGTGGTGGTCATCACCAAAATATGCAAAATTTGACAGGGAACAAAGGTTTCCGTCTAAATAAATTTTATTTGGTAGATAATATCCCGCGCCAAGAAACCTTCTGAAAGTTTTTTAAACATCTGGATGGTTTTTGGCATGGAGAGATCACCACCACAATATGCAGACATTGATGGGGACCTTTGTTTTCCGTATAATGCAGTTTTATTTGTCGGGGGGCACCCCCTGCTATGAAACTTCCAAAAGTTTTTTAAAATTCTAGAAAACTTCTGGCGGGGGGTGGTCACCGCCACAATATGCATAACTTGACTAGGACTTAATGCCTTCGTCCAAATCAATTTTATTTGGTGGAGGGTACCACCCACCAAAAAACTTAAAGAAGTTTTGGGGTGTTGGGGTAGCATGAGTAAAATTATAAGAGGGTGTGAAGGGTACTGAGTTGTTAAAACATGCTAGTTATTTTTCTGTGGTGGGGGACTCGAAGCATTTTTTGGGGGGGAAAACAGACGTGTTCTTTTAAGAATCCCTTCTAAGAGATTGAAGCTTAATAACTCATACCTTCAATGCACCTCTATATTTATTTTGTAGAATTTCCCTAGCTTCTTTTGCCTATATAACATTAATAATCCTAGGAAAATTTGTGTTGCAAATTCCTTGTTGAATCAAGTGGAGAGCTTTTACATTTTTTTCTATTTTCTTTCAATAGTTGCTTTTGGGCATTTGACAAAGTCTCTACAACATCCTATTCTTAAAACCATATTCAATCAAATCCAAAAGATCATGAGAAACAAGTAGGATTTTGCTTTTTACATACAAATAGTCATAGTTTTCTCCATTAAAAAATGGGAAAGCGATGACTTTGCATGCCACTTGTGATGTTGCTTGAACATATGAGTAGTTTGGGAGGCACTTTAGAAGGAAATCGATTTCTCCCTTGAGTGCAATATGTCACATTAAGGGGGAAGAACAATACCTCCTCCAACTCTTCTAAGGAGGAGAGTTGGTGGGGGAAATCATTATTCCCAAAACCACGATTGTAAGATCCCTAAACTAAACTTGTTCATTTTATTTGATGTAGTAATTATTGTGTGGTTAATGGTTAACTAGGCGGTTAACAATGGTTTCAATCAAAATTTTTTCACTTTGATGGTTTTTATGTTAATATAAGTCAATTGGGAATTTTGGAATTTTTGACTGTTTTCCCAGAAAATTAGGTGGCAGCACTTGTCGTGGGCCCCACGTGCAAAATTGGGATGATAGATCACAAATGACCCTAACAACATCTTAAGATAGTATTTAAATATTTCAAAAATTTTAGACATCAATTTAGACTTAAAATAAGCAAGTTTTCCATTTTTAGTGTTAAATTCTCTTTACACCCCACCTATTTATTAGGTTTACCCCAAAGCCTACTATAAATAAAAAGGTTGAGCCACTTTCCCAATTGGGAAGGGCTAGAATCTGGAGCTTAAGAGCCTTAATCCCCATTTCCAAAGAAGAAAAGGTGATTAAGGTAAATATTAGTTTAATCTTTCACTAATTTTGTAGGGTTTCTCCTAAACTTTCCAAATCTCTTCTTTTGCCAAGGTTTAATCTTGATTTCTACCCATAAAGCTATAGATTTCAATCTATATTTCAAAACCTTATGAATGGAATTTCGATTTTGAACTCAATAAACCCTAGATCTACAAGTTGTTAGGAGCTTTAGGTATTTCTAATCGGATTTATGCAAGTATTAACAAAAACCTTTTTGCGGGTAGGATTTGGAGGTGTTGGAGCATCAATTTCAAGTCAAGATAGTCACCAAAGGTAAGAGATTTCATCCTAAATAGATCTGTGATGTCAGATTTGATGTTTAATGGAGTTTTATGTGGGTTTCCATGGAGTTGAGCTTTGATAGCAGATTTAGAAAAGCTCAATCTTTCTTATGATTTCTTAGTGTTTTTTTGTTATAAATGACTATATTCATTGTTTCCTAAGCATTGATTTCATTGTTATGGTGTTTGGGAGTGAGATTTGAAGGTTTAATATGTTTATGTGAAGTTTCAGTTTTGGATTCTAGATGGAGAAGATGAACCAAAAAATTCAGTTATGGCAATCGAACAGCCATGCAGGCTGATTGAACGGCCAAGCAGGGAGTTCAAACACCAACACGACAATTTGGCAATTTTTGCTATTTTGCTCATTTTTGAGTTTTTATCCTTAAGTATTATTTTTATGTTCATGATGAGTAATATATGTTAGGTAAAACTATTGGAAGGGTATGAATTTGATGATGGAAACTATGATGAATGTTTAAGTATTATGTGAATTACATGTTATTCGGTTAAGAATGTTATAAATTCTTGACTTGAATCCATGTTGAATGATTCCTCATATGTTAAATATGAATCTAGCAAGGTTATAGCATGAGAATGGACTTGTATGCTTTCACATATAATGGTTAAATTATGGGTAAATAATGATGTTATGTTTAGCTCTAAGTGTCGTAATGATTATGCTTACTTATGTCTAACATGAGATTGCACGCAATTCAAATTGTGTTTTTTGATGGTTTTCACTCATGATTTCAGTAAGAAGCCATGATTAAATTGTTAATTAGCATGTGTGTACTATATTAATGAGATGTTTATAATGCATATCCATATGCTTAGTATGAAATATTTCTACCATGTACACATACATGTGGGGGTAATTATGGTAATTGTTGATGCTTATGATTAAAAATGATGCATGTATAGCTAATGGGAAGCACGTTTCATGGATTAGTATTCATGTGCTCATTGCTCACGTATGTACTATGTTACATGCATTATGAGATGGATTTACGAATGAGATTTTATCGAGACTAACCGTATTGATTGATTGGATGCAATTATGTGATATTGCTTGCCGGATTAGTCGATCAAAGGCTTATTGATTCGGTTTTACGTCTGAAACGATGGGGTTTTATGGCTTTCGAGGATGAGTTTTCCTCCCCGGGTTGAGAAGAGCGACAATGTTATAAGGAGAATAAAATTATTTAGACCATCTGGACCCTAAGAATCCAGGCTAGTGTAGTGATAAGTACGAAATATATATTTATTTTATATGCCTTTTTACCTTATTTGCTAGTATAGATTAGGTTAATTTAAAGTTAGTTATGGTTTATTTAGATTAAGATAGATATTAGTATTTTAGTTTAATTATTAATACTTTTGTAGTTATTAGTAGTTTAGATATGCATTTGAATCAAGTTGGAATTTTAGTAATATTCTACATGTCTAAAATGAGATATTTTATGCTTTGTAGGTAATATGCGCTTATCGAACTCTTGGACGATACTTGGAATAAATGAAAATAGTCTTGACATATTTTAAAGTGATTTGGACAATTTTTTGGAATTATAAACAAGTTGGAAATTAATATGGACATGAAAGAAAGAGCTTAATGAACAAAAAATGGACTGTCCAGAAAAACTGTCCAAATTGCAGAAACAGTGTAGCCGTTCGAACAGCCCTGTAGGGCGTTAGAACGGGATAACGTGATTTTGATGCAAAATGCAGTATAAGCATTCGAACGGGCATGCAGGGCGATCGATCGGCATAACGCGCAGATTCCTTATTTCACCCAATTTTGAGTCCTTCTCATATATAACTCTTTTTTACGGATCTAATGCCTATATAAAGACTTATTTGGCACGAAATTAAGGGGGAACAAGTAGATTTTCTGAAGAGAAGAAGAAGATGGAGAAGAAGTCAAAGCTTTCAATGGAGATTTAATTATTTTCTTCTACCATGGAAGGCTAAACTATTCTTTTACTTAGGAGTTGATGAACCTATAGATGAGTTTCAATTTCTTTTCTTTTTAATTTAGATCTCAGTTGTGAATTATGACAATTGTATGATAAGGATTTCCTTTTTAATGGAAGAGCTTTTTAATGTTTATTCAAATCTATGTTGATTTATTGTCTTGTAGATGATAGATTGATGTGGTTTTGATATTTTCATCAATTCTAATTTCTGTGATTTAGATGAGATGGTCATACAATAGTTTTAATGTTCAGATAATTAAGGACTTGGATGAGTTATACTAAGATTAGACGGGTCATGCCTATAGCTATTTAGTGTAGATGATTCGTACTATTGTCGAAGATAGTTCATGCCATGGAAATTAATTAATGATTCTTTCTGAAGTAATTCTATCTTGTAGCTGAGAATACTTGTTCATATTCACACTAGATTTAGATTAAAAGTTAAGGAATTGTTATGGTTCTATAGTGGATTCGATTTCCTAAGTAAAATCTATGACATTAATCTCTTGTTTTTAAACTAGTTGTTTTCTTTTCCTTTACTTAATTTAAGTTTAAGTTGTTTTAGTTTTAAACCAGCAAATTCTTCTTTTTATTTAGTAATTATTCATCCGTCCCTGAGGTTCGACAACCCTTAAATACTCATCCTAGTACAATTACCTTGTACACTTGCAAAGGGTTTAATTATAAACGATCAAGTTTTTGGCGCCATTGCCGGGGACGGTGTTGATTTGTTACTAAATTAGCTTTAGGATAATTCTAGATACTTTATATTCAGTTTACTTAATTTTTTTGGTTAATTTTTAGTTTCTTACCTTCTTTTAATTTGATCTTGTAGGTTGAGTTGAAGGTGCTCTCTACATTTGTGGCCACAAGTGGACATTGACAAGCTTCTCTTCAGTTTGCAAGATCCTTTTTCACTTTTTATTCTTTTTCCTTAGTTATTTTTGCTTCATCTTTCTCTTTTTACACTTTAAATTGTGTGGTGTGTTTGTGGTGTATGCGTGGTCGTCGTTCCTTACTCCCTCGATTAGTGCCATTTGACCCTGAGCCTGAGCGGACATCTAGGAGAGTTGAGTTGCCCTCGACCTACATCCCTACACCCCCCAACTCTCCCACCAATTCCTCAACCCATACTACCTCTACCATCATCATGGCTGAACATCAGTTAGATGCACCACTCAAAGCTCTAAAGGAGTATTACACTCCCAATGAGTACACTTCCCCTTTATGCATTAGGTTGCCGGCTGATTCTTTGCTCAAAATTATGAAATTAAGCCCACTGTTATTCAAATGCTTCCATCTTTTTATGGACTTAATAATGAAAACCCATATAGGCACCTAGATGACTTCTTGGAAATATGCACAACTTTTAAGCTCTCAAATTTAACCGATGAAGCTGTTAAACTTCGCCTTTTTCCTTTCACATTAAAAGATAAGGCTAAGGAATGGCTTCACTCTTTAGAGCCAAACACCATAACAACTTGGGCCCAAATGCAACAAGAATTCCTTAAAAAGTACTTCCCCATAGGTAAGACCAACCAAATGAGAAAGGCCATAACCACCTTTGCCCAACTTCCCACTGAACAGTTCCATGAGAGTTGGGATAGACTTAAGGACCTTCTTAGGAGGTGTCCTCATCATGCTGTCCCTAAGTGGCAATTAGTGCAACGTTTTTATGAGGGTCTTACTGAACAAAATCGTCATCTTTTTGATGCAAGTTGTGGGGGTACCTTTTTACTAAAAAATGAAAATGAGGCATGAAAACTTTTTGAGGACTTGAGTGAAAATTCTCTTCAACATGCTGCGTTGAATAGAAATGAGAGAGGCCTATCTACCTTAAACAATGCCCCCTCTAGGGGTGGCTTGTATGAAGTCAAAAATCCATTAGACATCTCCTTTAAAGTTGATACTTTAAGTAGGAAGCTTGACCTCCTTATGACTTCAACACATCAGCCCACTCCCTTCACTCAAGATGCATGCACAATATGCCTTAGCCCAGCCCATACTATTATAGAGTGCCCCTCTGCCTCTCAATTTCCTGAGCTTGTCCAAGACTATGTGAATGCTACCCAATCCTTCCCTAGGGCTGAGAATAATCCATTTTCACACACATATAACCCTAGGTAGAGGAATCATCCTAACTTTTTCTAGCGGGCACAAAACCAAGGGGTTATGGGTAACGAAGTTCCTAGGCAACCATTCCAAGTCCCACCAGCCCATATCCACCAACCTCAAGTCCAACACCCATATGTCCAACCCAATAGGAGTCCAAGCTTTGAAGAAAAGGTCTTGAGTGCCCTGCAAGGTATTCAATCTCAATCTCAACTCCTTCACTCTCACACACAATCTATAGCAAAGTTAGAAGCCCAAATTGGACAACTAGCCAATGCTATTAACAAGTGAGAGATGGGAACATTGCCAAGTCAACCTCTACAAAACCCTAAAGGTCAATTTCAGGTAGAGGGAGCTCCTCCTTCTAATGAACAAGTTAATTCCATAATGACCCTTAGGAGTGGGAAGATTGTTGATAAGAGTGTTTGGGGGACACCAGTGACAGATAATACAAATGAAAGGTTAGATAATTCAGCCCCTAATGAGCCTCAAGTAGAAGTTAGTGCACCACATGAAAATGAGTCAGTTTCTCCTTCTCCTTCCTCAGAGCCACAGCCTAAGACCACTTTAGAGGGATCTTACATCCCTAAGGCACCTTTTCCTCAGTGTCTTGACATGGCCCCACCATTTAGGGAGAACACATCTAAGATGGATGAGATTCTTGAGACTTTTAAACAAGTCAAAATTAATCTTCCCCTCTTAGATGCCATTAAGCAAGTCCCTGCTTATGCCAAGTTCCTCAAAGACCTATGTACTCAAAGGCGTAAATCTAAGACCCATGTGTCTAAGAAGGTCTTTCTCACCGAGCAAGTTAGCTCTCTTTTGAAGTTTAACACCCCACCTAAGTATAAGGACCCTGGAGTGCCCACTATTTCTTGTATCATAGGCGATCACTCCATTCATAGAGCCCTCCTTGATCTTGGTGCGAGTGTCAATCTACTCCCTTACTCGGTGTATGAGCAATTAGGGTTAGGTGAATTGCAGCCTACACCAGTTACCTTACAGCTAGCCGACCATTCTGTGCATAAACCTAGGGGAGTAATTGAGGATGTCTTAGTGAAAGTTGACCAGTTCTTTTTCCCTGTTGATTTTATTGTCTTAGATATGGAAACCGGTGCCAACTCCACACATCAGATTCCTATCATTTTAGGTCGCCCTTTCCTTGCCACAGCTAATGCATGCATAAATTGTAGGACGGGGGTAATGGAGATGACCTTTGGGAACATGAAAGTGCACTTAAATGTTTTTGATGTGTCTAACAATTTACCTGCAATCTCTAATGCTGAATGTTTTATGGTAGACAATTTTAGATTTGATGCTTATGATACAAGTCCATCTTTTGTAGCATCAGCCCATAATCAAGTTGTGTCTTCTAATTGTTTTGAACCATCATTTTGGAGACTTAAGAGAAGAGCCAATGCCAATATCTACCAACCACCTTGATATATTTAAGAATGTTGGCATTGTCTGGCTGAAGACAATAAACTTAGCACTTTTTGGGAGGCAACCCATGTTTTTGATATATTTCTTTTCCTACCTTTTGTTTATCTTCTTTGGTTTATTTAGGTTTTATTTACTTATTTTTCTCAGCTTTTATTTTCTTTTCTCATTATTGTTTTCGTTGTTATCTCTTTTCTGGGAGCTTAATATTTAAGGTTTGGAAAATTGCTCTTGATATGTATGTTTCTCATGTTTTCTCAATCCTATGTACTTCATTTTCAGATTAGTGGATTAGTTATGCTTTCAGGTGATATTTTTCTTTCCCTCTCTTACTTATTCTTGTCATTGTAGTACATATTTTCTTTTACATTGAGGACAATGTTCAGTTTAGGTTTGGGGGTGTAGAAAGATATTTTTCTTTCTTATTTTTCTTTTAGGATATTTTAGAGTATTTTTTTCGATTTTCTTTTGTTTTTATTTTCTTTTATGAGGTTTTTATTGCTTATTTTCTTTTAAAAGCATATGTCTGTTTTTAAAGAGATCAATTTCATGAAGAAAGTTCAAGTAATTAATTAAGTGATGAAAATGATTAAGTGAGTAATTTCTATTTTATATTCTTTATCTTGGATAATTGTGCTTATATTTTTAAATCACATTTCACACACTTGAAACTTGTAGGAATACAATTTTATAATTTATTACTTGTAATCTTAGTGGGATATCTTTAACTAAGCATATTTTTGAAAACTTGACAATTGAGTAATTTTTAATATTTTATGATAGATCTTTATGTTTGGCTATTATTTGAAAAAAAAAATGGGATAAGTGTGTGATGAAAAAAAAAAGATTATGAAAAAAAAAAGAATGAAAAAAAAAAAGTTGAAAAAAATATATAGATTGATTGAAAAAAATTTTGATGAAAAAAAAAAAGAGTAAAGGTTTGTTTCTCTTTTTACTGAGTAACCGGACCTTGTGCCTAGGCAAGTATAAGGGATCGCGTAAAAAGGTGAAAAGTTGAGATAAATTCTTTTATGACTTATTTGGTTCTGTAGCCTTTATAGTTCGAGTTATTAAGCCTGAAGGGTGTTTCAACACCTAGTGCCTTGAGCCAACTGGATTAGGGACACTGACCTAACGCTTGCTACATGGACTATTTAGAAAGCTTAATAGAACTAAGTATTGCACAAGTCATATTTTGAGGTATATTATGATCTTATTCCCTAAATTTAATTTAAATTTGATGGCTATTACATGAGGGTTTATTATGAGATGTTAAAGATGAAAGATTGTCATTGCTATATTTTTAAGTTAGTGAACTTTAATGAGCTTAGTTAATGGGTCACATAAGATATGCTTGTTAATAGAGACTGAAATTGTATGACTATAAAGTTTCTACACTTTATGTTTTTAAAATGTATATATGTAGTTGCACAATTAGTTTTAAGATGAGGTTATAGAATGGATGATTCCTTATTTGAAAGTAATCAGATCGATATTATTTACTTGTGTCAAGTATTTGTGGTTGGTTCTTTTTAAAAATAGTTGTGTGTTTTTAAGAGAAGATTGTTTTTAGAATTTTTGTTTTCTTGTTTTATTTTCTTAGGTTTAGATGTTTGTGGGTATCATTGCTGTAAACCCTCATGAGACACAACTCGTCCAACTAGGGACACCTAGGGGTTTAAAGGCTTGTTGCATACGCTAAATGCAATCGTGATTCCCTACGAAAGTGGCTTTCATTTATTTATTTTTCTATATTAGTTGTTTTGTTTTGTTTTGTTTTTGTTTTGCTTGAGGACTAGCAAAATACAGGTTTGGGGGTATTTGATAAGTACGAAATATATATCTATTTTATATGCCTTTTTACCTTATTTGCTAGTATAGATTAGGTTAATTTAAAGTTAGTTATGGTTTATTTAGATTAAGATAGATATTAGTATTTTAGTTTAATTATTAATACTTTTGTAGTTATTAGTAGTTTAGATATGCATTTGAATCAAGTTGGAATTTTAGTAATATTCTACATGTCTAAAATGAGATATTTTATGCTTTGTAGGTAATATGCGCTTATCGAACTCTTGGACGATACTTGGAATAAATGAAAATAGTCTTGACATATTTTAAAGTGATTTGGACAATTTTTTGGAATTATAAACAAGTTGAAAATTAATATGGACATGAAAGAAAGAGCTTAATGAACAGAAAATGGACTGTCCAGAAAAACTGTCCAAATTGCAGAAACAGTGTAGCCGTTCGAACGGCCCTGCAAGGCGTTAGAACGGGATAACGTGATTTTGATGCAAAATGCAGTATAAGCGTTCGAACGGGAATGCAGGGCGATCGATCGGCATAACGCGCAGATTCCTTATTTCACCCAATTTTGAGTCCTTCTCATATACAACTCTTTCTTACGGATTTAATGCCTATATAAAGACTTATTTGACACGAAATTAAGGGGGAACAAGTAGATTTTCTGAAAAGAAGAAGAAGATGGAGAAGAAGCCAAAGCTTTCAATGGAGATTTAATTATTTTCTTCTACCATGGAAGGCTAAACTATTCTTTTACTTAGGAGTTGATGAACTTATAGATAAGTTTAAATTTTTTTTCTTTTTAATTTAGATCTCAGTTGTGAATTATGACAATTGTATGATAAGGATTTCCTTTTTAATGGAAGAGCTTTTTAATGTTTATTCAAATCTATGTTGATTTATTGTCTTGTAGATGATAGATTGATGTGGTTTTGATATTTTCATCAATTCTAATTTCTGTGATTTAGATGAGATGGTCATACAATAGTTTTAATGTTCAGATAATTAAGGACTTGGATGAGTTATACTAAGATTAGACGGGTCATGCCTATAGCTATTTAGTGTAGATGATTCGTGCTATTGTCGTAGATAGTTCATGCCATGGAAATTAATTAATGATTCTTTCTGAAGTAATTCTAGCTTGTAGCTGAGAATACTTGTTCATATTCACACTAGATTTAGATTAAAAGTTAAGGAATTGTTATGGTTCTATAGTGGATTCGATTTCCTAAGTAAAATCTATGACATTAATCTCTTGTTTTTAAACTAGTTGTTTTCTTTTCCTTTACTTAATTTAAGTTTAAGTTGTTTTAGTTTTAAACCAGCAAATTCTTCTTTTTATTTAGTAATTATTCATCTGTCCCTGAGGTTCGACAACCCTTAAATACTCATCCTAGTACAATTACCTTGTACACTTGCAAAGGGTTTAATTATAAACGATCATGTAGCCGAGTACACCGGCTTACTAGGGGGTATTCTTCCCCGTTGGAGAACTTACCCAAACTACATAATTCCTTCAGACTTTCCAATCGGAGATTGTTTGGAGTGAGCAGAGACTGCTTAAGCTTTGGCTGATTAAGCAGGATTGTTTTATAGACTTGCATTGTTATGATTTGTGTGTTAGAGATACTTGATATGCAGGTTGATTGTTTATGAATATGTATAATATGATTGTGTGGTAGAGACACTTCTCATGCAGGTTAAATGGGATGATATGCATGTTATGATTGTGTGGTAGAGGTACTTCTCATATAGGTTAAATGGGATGATATGCATAATATGATTGTGTGGTAGAGACACTCCTCATGTAGGTTAAATTGGATGATATACATGATATGATTATATGGTAGAGATACTCCTCATGCAAGTTGATGGTTATGGATATATATAATGTGATTATGTGATGGAGATACGTGTCATGTAGGTTGAATGTTATGAATGAGAATGAGTATAAATCATTTATAACACCTCATTTACTACAAGAGTTACATGTAATATTTAGCGTGGGAGCAAGGGTTTTGTTGTATGTCAAAGAAATGAGAAGGATGGGAGAGAAGAGAACACCAAGGCAGAATAGTGGCAAGGGAAGTGGGCGAGGGCTAGTATCCTATTAAAGAGTGGAGAATCCTTTGTAACTACTAATACATAAAATATAATTATATACTCCTTTTTACTTTATTTTCTAGTGTAGTATTAAGTTAATTTAAGGATAATTAGGGTTTACTCTTATTATGATATAAATTAGTCTTCTAGTTTAATTATTAATTAATTTATATAACATTAGTATTTTAGGTGTGCATTTGAATCAAGTTAGGATTTTATTTAATTTATACGTAAAAAAAAAGGTCTTTTATGTTTTATAGGAATGACATCTTCTCGAGGCACTTAAACAACACGCAAAACAATTTACAAGAATCTCCACATACTTGCGAATGATTTGGATTTATTTTAAGGTTCATGGACATTGGAAAATGATGTGGACGTGATTTAGTATTAATTGAATGGTCCGTCTTGGAAATAGGATTGGATGGATCTCCAAATCTAGACATGAACTTTTTCTTCTTAAACAAAATTCAGACAAGTTTTTGGTTAGTATTGTCCGAATTTCAAATATTATTTTCTCATGGTGGAAGTAGAGGTGTTTTTCAATTGTGGTGAAATCCATTAAAGCTATTGTGTCATAGAGAAGATATTTGGTAATGTCCTACTTGACAGGATCTTGCATTGTTTTGTATTGATGATAATATGGAAACAACGAGAATGAGGATTAAATAGGGGTAGAAATATGAAGTCCTGAATTTAGGAGTTGTGCTGCTCCTAATGGTGAAGTAATATAGCTTAGTGAATGAGTCTATATGCATCCCAATAATCTCCTCAATACCCCAATAACCTTATAAACCCTTACCTGAGTTTATGGCGTAAGATTGTTTATAGAGGCCGAAGCAAATCACGTGAGTGATAAGAGACCAAAGCTGGAAGGCAAAAGAGAAAGCTGGAAGGCAAAAGAGACACATATAGGAAAGGAAAGAAGAAGCAATGAAGAAGAATAGGCCATAAATAGCAGCAGCCAGTTATTCAAAAGCCAGGAAGAATCAAGAGGATGATTTCTAATTAAGGACCTTATTCCTTTTCTTCAAAAAGGACCAGCAGCTACATAAACAAAGAAGCCAATGACCAAAAGATGCATGGTTCCTAAAACAAAGGTGGAGTTTGCAGAAGAGAAAAAAAGGAAAGGAAGGCCAAACAGACGAGGAAGCTACATGTCAAATCAAAGAAACAATGAAAAGAACCGCTAGATAACGGGAAAGAGAGCAGAAAAGGAAGGGGAGGTCTGGAATAGAAAAGCAGAGCAAAACAGAAGCCCAGCAAAGAATAAAAATGTGGGCCTCCACGTCCAAAATAGAGGAAGACACCCCATCTAGTTAGCGGGTTACTATAACAGAGCCCTGAACGTCCATATGCGGAGAAGAGAAGAAATTCAGAGAAAGAATAAAAAAATCTAGTTAGCGGGTAACTATAACAGTTAGAGGAAGAAGACGAAGTTTTGTAGCAATGTTAATGTTCAAGATTACTATTTATGCTACTGTAGCTAGCAAATTATTTTAAAATTTTTTTTTTCATTTTCTTCAAATCTTGTAAGTTTTTTTTACCTATTTCAATGAAAATTTTGGTTTTTGGAATAACGGGTGGCTAATTTTCTTAGCTAAAGTTAAGATGAACCTCTTATTAATTTTGTAAAAATATTTAATGTCACGCTCCGGCACTACCTGACCCGATCCAAACCCGGTCCAAGGGCCGGTCAAGCGCATAGGGCGACAGAATTGAAAGAGATTAATAGATAGCAGAAGACTTAGCCCCTCCTAGTCTAACTTGCGAAGTTACGCACCGCATAACCTTTGAGCAAGAGTAGTAAGTAGAACAAAAGATATCTTTAACTCTGAACTAATCCACAAGTTTTATATCTACAAAGATATAATCCTGAGCCAATACACATAGCTCAAAACAAGGTCTTAAACATATCTAAAACATAATATAAACACAAGTTTGAAAATCAGAACCACCATATATGGTGTTCTATCAACATAACAGAGTAGTTAGAAAAACATGCAAAGTCTAGAGACATCCACGCCTAATCCCATGCTCCCCCCTTCCTCAAATAGAGGGTTCTGCCCAACTGCATATCGAACAATGCAGCCCCAAAAAAAAATAAGGAAAGTGGGGTGTGTAAAACTTAGTAAGGTTTGAATACGGCGACAATAATCAGAAAACCATCATAGCATGACAATATAGTAATTCGGATTCATAATTGACATGGTATACCCTTTTCTGATCATCCCCTTACTAAACCCCTATTTATCCATAAACATAAGAGATAGCATTCATATTACACACCTATCAAAGTCAAGAAATAAATAGTTATATCATAACTTAGCATCCATCCTTCATAAGTAATGATCTTCATCTAATCCAATCAAGCATAATATCACCAAAAACCGCATGAGAAGTGTCTTTCACGCACTTTCTGATCATGCGACTAAATCACATAAACCTGCATAATATTGTCTCATTCACACTATTCAGATCATGCATTCATATCACATAAACCTCCATAATAGTCTCAATCACACGATTCGGATTGTGTATTCATAATACATCAACCTGCATGATAGAGTGTATTTAACACATAATTTAAATCATACATTCATATAAATCTCATACATTCTATAGCTCATTCACCTTCATGACAAGTGTCTAAACCACACTATATCAAGATCATGCATAATAAATCACACCCACATGTGTCTCATAATCTCAAATATCCCTACACAACCTGTGCAATCTTGGCAATCTTATAACATACACATGCATTATCATTAAATGGTGTATGTCTCCATCAAGGAGAGGAATACAGTCATATCAAGAATACAATCATATCACCCACTCTGAACATAGTCCGATTTCCTATCCGGAAACCTAGGGCATTGCCCACTCTGGACACAGTCCGAATTCCATACGAAAAACTAGGGTGTTAGGGGTAGTCAGCCCTTTTGCTCACTTTAGACAATCCACACGGGAAGTCCGAATTAACTAGAGCAGTGTGTTCACTCTGGACATCTCAGTGGCAGGGAGAGTCCAATTTCCTCAGGGGAAACCTATAACACGTGGTAGCCAGTGCACAAAGGCATTAACAATAAATAAATCTCAACCGCATTAACAATTTAAATTGACTCAACCCGGGGAATATACATGTTCTACACAGGAACTTAAATCGAAATCATGTCCTTCCGGACCAACCAAGTTCTGATTAAGTCAATGATCGATTAATCTGGCACACAATTTCACATCATTGCATACAATCAATCAATCACAACTAAACATTGGTAAAATCTCATTAATGAAGTCCATTCCATGATGAATAAAATCATGATACATCCATGAGCAAGATCTACGTGAGATTCCAACACATTGAATGTGCTCTCATGAGTCCCCACATGCATCATAATCAAATCATAAATAACCATAATTTCATAGTAAATTCCCCACATGTGTGTGTTCATGAATTTCCTAAGCACATGACAATTGCTTTGATATAAGCTTACAAGGCAATACACGCATGCTTAAACACATTCAAATCATGATTACCAACTGAAATCTAGGGTGAAATCTAACATAAACCATAAATCCATTCATGTGAAATCAAATGCTTAACTCCTACATGTAAACGTCCGGGAATTTTCTAAATTCCCGAAGTCGACCACTCGAAATTAGGGTGTTGGCCCCTTGACTTTCTTGTGAGAATAACTAGATAATTAGTTGAAACTGGTAGGTGAGACCTATAGGGATGTAAAGTAGACAGAAAGAGCTTCAAAAAGCCTCCAAGAACGTTAGAATCGGAGTTCGGATGAGGGAGATATAGCTATTTGAAGTTGATCATAATGTGTAGGGCTCGTTTACCCAAATTCGACGTAATTGGCCGTTTAAGTTGCTTTACAGGCCCGATTATTTAGCATTTCGAAATTATAATTTAAGGGCCCAATTAAGTGGCTTAATTTAGAGAGTTTTGGCCCAATTTCTCATGGGATTAGAAGCCCTAATCCCATGCCTATAAAAATAAATAATTAGGGCTTTTGGGGGATTTTTGGATGCTCCTAATCCCATGCCTGTAAAAATAAATAATTAGGGCTTTTGGGGGGGATTTTTGGATCGTTAAGCGAAGGGGAAGGAGGAGGAGTCAAGAGAATTTTTCCGGCGAGGCTCTGGCAGCGGTGGATCGACGACAACTCAGTCTTTTAGGTAGGACCACTCGTTGAATTTTATATGTTTTACACCCAATTAATCTTAAACGTAAGCTTTTAATAAAATAGAATAGCTTGAAAAATGGTTGTCAAACTCGACTAGGAATGGCGGCGGTTTCAGACAGCCAGGGGGAAATCAAGGTAAGGCCATTCGGCCTAGGCGGAGCTTCGGCGAACCACCACCGGAGGCAAATGTTAGACGTTCTGAATAGCTGTCGGTGGTGGATCGAATGAACGTTTTCTCACTGGCTGTAGTGGCCAAGGAATCCGCCCAACAGAGGTGGATCTGCACTCGCAGATTAGGCCAGATAAGAAGGAGGCCCTCTGGCTAGTCCAATAGGTCGGAATCAGACACCATTGTGGCTACCGAAGAAAAGTATTAGAGCCTACAATGCCAGCACAACCAATGGATCTTTGCCGGCGGTTCTATTCAATTGAATCAGAGGACAGAAAAGGGGGAGAGAGGATCAGAGAAGTGGGAGGGGAGTTGCGATTCTCCGCCTAGTTATGGGACTGGATTCACCGTGGGCCGGCGATTTGGTTGAGCCGGCCATCGCCGGGCCACAACTGCCCATTGCTGCTCCAGCTAGAGGCATGAAGCCTCTGGCCGTGCATGGAATACCGGAAGCATGAATCCCGGCCAGCGACAGGACCGATACTCTCGGATTCGCCGTTCGATGGCGATTCGGTTGAGCTGGTCCCTCGCTTGTCCCAGTGGTCGGCCGCAGCGCCGGCCAGAGGCTCCTGGCAGGCTATAGAAGAGACCATGAAATGGTCATTGGGTCGGACCCAGGTCAGGCCACCCAAACCACTTGGCTAGGACCCGGCCAGTCTGAGTTTGGTTTGGGTCCAGGCCGGTCTGAAAAAAAAGAAATAAATGAAGGGTTGAACCGGGTCCAATTCAGGGGGCTAAAAATGTCAAAATAATTAGAGAAAAATACTCATGTATCTTGAGAGCTGTGTAAGTATTTGGACCAAGTTTTAGGAATGGAAAAAATCCCAGAGACTGTAAAATGACCCTTTACCCCTTATAGTTAAATCCTCATGTGAAAACCACTTACCCGGCTTAGGGGCTCTGGCTCAGTGTCCTATGTGTGATCTTAAAAATTGGGAAAATTCTCAATGAGATTTTAATGGTTAACCTAATTATAGGCTAAACAACGTAGTAAGGAAAAATCTCAGTGAGTGGTTAATTTACCTTTTTCCCCCTAGGGTTTATAGTAAACCGTTAGTCAAAACCTGGGTCAGTTCAAGAGATTCACGACCCCGTCACATGCCAGGAAAATTACACAGAGTTCATGAAGTCAAGTAGTACCCTTGAGGCTAATTTTGGACCAATTGGATTCCAATAAGGCCTTAAATCAAATGACAGAAATACCGCTTTGAGTGGACCCGCCCATATTCGTGTGAATGGAATTTTGAGAGTGGAGCCTCTTGAGACGACTATGAATTAAAATAAATAAAATGATAGTGAGATGACTAAATGAACTAAGGGAGAGTACCATACCCTGGGTGGTAAAATTACCCTAATGCCCTTAAGGGCAGTATATTCCGTTTCTGCCAAAACTAATAACCTAACTACCAAGCATTAGGGTATGTTATAGTGATGTTAAAGGGCTTCAAAAGGAAGGGGTATGACCAGTTAGTGACACGAGGACCTTGTTGGGTCACAGTGTCACAGAAAACAATGAGAAGGACCCTAATTTTTAAGGTTTAAGGCAATGTATTACACATGTCTGCAACCGAGTATATCGATCAACTAAAGTGTTATATATGCAACTCGCACGATGCGTTAGAGTTGTTTACACTCTCGGGCTTGAATTTGTTGAGCCCTAGCCGTAGCCCTGCAATTGAGTGCAATGGGCCTCTGTTTATTGTTATGAACTTGTATGACTTAATGCTATTTATGTTGCTTACCTTGACGCATGCTTTTATTATCGATGCTTTGATTTATATCGATAGCTTAAGACTAATGAAGTTTAGTCAAGAGATTTTCATTGTCATTGGATTGGGGGAAGAACATCTAATTAAAATAATGACTAAAATATCCTCATTAGGGTAGGGACACATTCATGGAGTGAATACGACCCTGACATAGAATTTTACCTTGGTGAATGAACTGAGTGTGGTTATGGGATGTTCTATGAGTCATAGCTCAGTGGATGAGCTATTTGTTAGGCTGATTCACAAGGTGAAGAGGACCCAAATGGTTGAGCGGATACTTGACTAGATAGAAATAATCTAGTCTAAGTTCATATGTTTGGGGGAGTCAATGGTCATAAAGACCTGAGGCTTCTATTGATACATTAGTAATGTCTTATAAGACATTTTCTCCCAGAGTTGGGATGGTGGAGATTGCGATATGCTTCTTCATCGGCACAATGATTTGGGTATTAACCAGAGGGTCTTTATAGCGAGTCGCCCACAGGTCTTCCCAGGACTATATAGTACGTACGAAAAGCAGAGTTACATGAGCATCTTTGAAGGCTTGTGTTTCTTGTCAATTTGTGTCCATGAGCACAGTTGAGATCCTCTTCTCCAGATTCGTGGCAGGCTATTGAGAGCCCTGGGGATTTGGGTCAAGATGTTGTTAAGTAGTCTACTCCAAGGTTGGAGTCCTTTGTTTGGAGATTTCTAGAGGGGCGAGTTATCTCTGAGTTACAGATTTGATAGTATTAATTATTGAACAAGGGATGTGAGATAATTAATAACATTGTTTGATATTGCTTGTTAATTAGACAAGTGGAACGATTAAAGGACTTATTAAAATGTAGGTTCGTTAAAAATGCCTAAGCAATGCACGTGTGATGCTATGCTTATTAGGATAGAGTAGTTTTTATGGAGAACTACGTCTGGATCCGATTTTGTTGGAAACATTGGAGATGTTGTCTAATAAGTACGTAGGCAACTAACATCGGGTGATGTTGGCCCGATCCGAAAAACGTTAATAAAAACTTTTTCCCTTTTGGGAGCTCTTCTCCTGAAGGCAGAGAGGTTCCATTGTTGTTTTTGTTTGGTTTGGTTGGTTGCAGATTCTCATGCGATGACAAGTTAGATCAAGACAGGCGAGCACAAGATGAAGTTTCTGTGTTTCTGCAACTCCAGTACGTAAGTGTCTCATTAGTGTGAGAGTCAACTTAGTTGTTTATTTTTCGATGGATGACCGACTTGTACTTAGATGGATGAGTTGTTCTTTATGAATTTTTAGACGTTAAATAATATCATATGATTTGATATCCGTATTTGTGAACCCAATTATCATAACCTGGATATTTAATCGAATGGTTTGTTTTGTACTCAAGGAAAAAAAATTCTCGCTACTTACCGTTCGTGCTATTTAAAAATACTTTTAAAAATCCGGGTCGTGCCACTACAAGCATTATTAGTCTACACATGAAGCTATAACATAATAACATCATTCACCCGCAATCTATTCTCATTATATGTTGACATATCTTATCATTTACCATGTAATATCCTTGCTGGAAACATGCTCCAATCATAAGAATTCCATCATCCATAGATTCAAGATAATTCAATGTTAACATGTATGACTACCAACATATAATTCCACAAAACAAGTACTTAAGCATACTTCATAAATCTCCATCATAAATTCTACACCCTTCCAGTAGCTTAATTTTAGTATAAAACACTCCCCATAAACATTGGAAGCATCAATTAGGAGGAAAACATCGAAATAAGCATGAAAATAAAAAAGGGTAAAACTATTGTGTGGCTGATCAATCGGCTTCGCAGGCCATTCAAACGGCCCGATCGATCAGCCTATTGGCCCGATCGATCACCAACACATAGTTCGAGCTTTCTTCTTCCTTTCGAAATTCAAAACCGAAACATAATTGTTGAACCATAAAACCTTCATCCCAAGCCTCATACACCATCAAAATTCACTCAAACATTCCAGAAAGCTAATTCAACCCATTTCAAGGTAAAACCCTAAGAAATTAAGGCAAGAGATTAATATTTCATAAATTTACCATTAAAGCCTTAATTAAGGAAACCCATTTAAGTAAAACCCATAAAAATTGAGATTTTCACTAGAACAACGCTGAGATTTGAAAACCCATTACCCTCCACTTGATTTGAGTCGGATTAATCATTCAATCACCTCTAAAACCTTCAAAAAGCAAGATTTTTATGAAAACACACCAAAACTTGATTTAGACTTTAAAATCATAAAGCAAACCCTAGATCTAGAGCTTAGGAGACATAAAAATGAATTTTTTGAAGGTTAGGGTTTGAAATAGAGAAGTAAAACAATGTTTTAATGCTTTCAAAATGGATTGAATCGATGGGGGACGACATGATTAAGAGGATTTTAAAAAAACCCTAAAGATTAAGCAAGGATTAAACAAAACTCACCTCAAATCGTTTCCTTTTTTGGCCTAATTGGGGATTAGGCTTTAAATATCCTGGCTCAGCCTATTCCCAATTTGGAAATGGCTCAGCCCCTTTCATTTTATAGGAAGGGTTGGGCTATACCTAATTAAAATTTGGGGTGAAAATAGAGTTTATAACTAGAATTAGGAAATTTGACAATTTAACAAAAAATTAAAACCAAAAAAAATTTGAAAATTTTTGTAATGACTTCCTTTGATGTCTGGGGTGTTTTAGACTAAAAATCTCAAATTCAACTGTGGAGCTCATAGGGGGAGGTCCCACCAAACCCTAATTTTTGAAAAATAACCAAAAATTCTAAAAATTCCCAAATGGTTTGGAATCACTTAAAACTCACAAATATGAAGTTATTTTCTTTAAAACCTTTAGAAATCACTTTTTTTTAAATCATCAAAATTGAATAGAAACGGCTTAAACCACATAAAAATAATTAAACATAATGAATTTAAAACCGATTAAAGTTCAGGGATCTTACATTTAATCTATGTGATTTGGTTAATTTTTCAAAGGTTTTTAATATTAATTATTCTTAACTCAATATGATTAGTAGAATTAACTTGGATATGAGTCTAATAATGTTTTTCTCATGATTTGAATTAGCTTTCATTACTTAAATTTAAGGTATTTAATTATTAGAATTGGGAATAAGTTGTGATTTATTTATGTAAATACAACTTATGACTTTATTTTATTCCGTTGATGTGAGAAAAAACATAACTTTATTATTTTCATTAGGGTTTTAAATTTTGAAAATTTTCTTAATAAACATTATTGGATTCTAATTTATTATGTGTTAATAAGAGAGTATTCTTAAACCTTAGTCATTTCTCATATAATACTTTGAACACTTTTAATTACTTATTAATTTAATTAAGATTTGGCTTATATCTTTTACTTAAATTTCTTTTCCATTGGTCATTTATAAACCTTTGTAATACCCCATATTTTCTAAAGAGAATTTTATAATTTATTTTATTTTGTTTATATTTTGAGGCTATCAGTGACCATCGACGTATCGATGGACTTGCAAATGGAATTTTAGAAATTTCTGTCGGCAGACTCATCGAGGTGTTGATGAAGCCGCCAGTAACTACATGCATACAGTTAATCCGGAATATGAGGCAGTTAATCAATTTCATATTTGTGGCTAGTTATAATAGTATTTAAAGTGTAGAAATGATTTGGAAAGAAGAAACGAGTCCAAGAGGAAAACTTGCAGCCGGAGGAGAAGGTGGTGGTTGACTGAGAGTGAAGCTAACTGTCATGGACTGTGTTCTAGGCACCCTACCAATTCCCCTTTTGCTTTACTTATATGTATTTTTCTTTATTTCCTTGTATTTCTTTTATTTATATTTTAAGGTGCTACCATGCCGGTATAGCCACTATGGCTGCCACTCCACCCACATGCAATAAATCTCCTGTGCTATATAGGGGGTAGTGAGTTGTTAGTGTTGTTGCACTCATTGCTTGTAAACGTGTTGATATTCAATGCAACCAGATTCAGTGTTTGTATTCATCTGTTTCCTTGCAATGTGACTCTCTTTCCCCCCTACCTTTTTGCTTTGTAGGAGCACCCACAAGTAATTTGCACAATGCATCTGTGCAAAGCAAGCAGATTGCCCCAAACAAAAGCTTGCTTGTTGGGTTTCAAGCCTGCAAGTGCTACATGCTCGGCTACCCAACGGGCACAACTGTGACAGTTGGTATAAGAGCCTAAGAAAAGATCGTCCGTCCAACCTCCACTTACGATGCCAAAGTCTGTGGTAGGTGAAGCTAGTGGGGTAGAACATGCAACCCTAGACCAATAACATAAAAAGTCATCCAAATGGCAAGACCATGCTAAAGCCTTGGAGGAGCAAGTTGCCCTACCCCCTTGGTTAATGGGTTTTTTGCGTTGGAAGAAAAAGTGAAGTCCCTCAAATAAGCAAAGAAGCAGAAGTGTGAGACGGGATCACAAAATTGCGATGTTAATATAGAAAACCACATGCTGGTTGAAGAATCGCAAGAGGAAGTTTAAAAATTGTGAGAGGAGAAACAAAACTTGGCTCAACATGAACCTATTGACACCATCAAGCGCCCCAAAGTGCTAGAACCCAAGGCGTATTAGGAAGCGCAAGATGCTATAGAATTTGAAAATTTTCAGTTCGACATGGAATAGTACTTCAGGCTAATCACCCAGAATCTGAAGAAGCTAAGATCACGATGGTTGCCATGTACTTATCCGGCGATGTCAAACTTTGGTGGAGGATGAAGTGCAAAGAAATTTTGATTGGTCGTCTTGAAGTGAACACTTGGGAAGACTTGAAGGCTTCAAGAGAAGGTAACGCCGCATTCATCTCCATGATGCTTGCAAGGAATGCTTCACACCCCTTATCAATCCATCTCTTAGACATAGAAGAAAACACAAAGAATTTCCCACTAGGACACTTAACATCCGGCAAAGTTAACATCACCTTCTTTCCCTGACAATCCATATGTACATGAAACTTAGACATCATGTCTATGCCTAAAATCACATCAAAATCAATCATAGGCAAGATAATCAAATTAAAATGCAACTCATGCCCATCAATCCATGTAGAAACCATCTCAAGATATTCCTCCACCCGAAGGGAAGATAAAGGAGTAGAGACACGCAATGGAATGGATAGCAACTTATGATCAATATCAAGCTCATGAGCAAAATGCGGAGAGATGAATGAATGAGAAGAACCGATATCAAATAACACCTTAGCATAGTGAGAGGCAATGAGGATCATTCCTTCCACTAAGCCTGAGGAGTTGGCCGCCTCGTGTGCCGATAAAGTATATACCTTCCCCTCATTAGCCAGCCTCTTCCCTTTAGCATCCTGCTGCCCGGTGGGTGGTCTAGCCTAGGGCCTCGCCTGTGGTCCTCACTGCTGCCTAGGACCAGCATTAGGTGGTGCCGGTGGACATCTCGGTGCACCACCATGAGTGACACGATGACACTCCCTCTTATAATGCCCTTGCTGCCTGAAATGGTAGCATGTGACATTGGCCCATTAGTTGTAGCCGTCTGATTGCACATGGGTAGTGTGGTTCCTGGCATGATGACCATCACGACGCTTATGGCTCCGACGTGCATGAGAATCCTCCTGTATCGGCCTTTGGGCTGCTGCCCCATTTTCCTTATGTACTCATCCGAGTCCCGTTCTACGACAATAGCGGTCTCCAGTACCTCCATCAAAGTCTTATGTTGGAAGGGTACCACCCGGCCTTTGATGAAGGGCCTCAGTCCATCCTCAAACTTCCTCGCACGCTTGTACTCATCGCCAAAGAAGCTAGGTGCGAAGCATTCAAGCTCCACGAACTTAGTCTTGTAGGCTAAGATTGTCATGGATCCCTGCTAAAGGCTTAAGAATTCCTTCTTCTTCTCTTCAGGCACATGGAGGGGAAAATACTTTTCATTGAAAACAAACAAGAATTCCTCCCAAGGAATATCCACATGACTCTAGAACCTTTGTCGCTCCATAGATAACCACCATCTCTTAGCCTTGCCCTCAAATATCAAGACTGCAAGGAGAGTCTTCTCCTCCTCTGTGCAGCGTCGGGCACTGAAGATCGATTCCATGTGGAGTCTCTAGTTATCCGCCTAAGAAGCATCTAACCCGCCTTTGAAGTTAGAAGGGTTAAGCTTCTTGAATTCCTCAAGTGAAAGAGATTCAGACCCGCTGCCACTACCATGCTTAGCTTGGACAACCAGTGCTAACCCCTCAATGGCAGTTAACACGTCATCAACTCTGGGGTCTCGGGCACCCCGATGGTTATTAGCCCTTGCATGATTAGAGTCGTCCATCTACACAACAACCAGACATTAATCATACAACCTAATAACACAAAGCAACACAAGCATACAAGCAAGACAAACAACACAATCAAGCAAGCAAACATTCAAGACAAACAACCAACTGAAACCAACATTGTTAGTTATGTCTAGACCTTAATCATCTCACACCCTTTTAACCTTTAAGACTCATCACCTAACCTTATTTACTCTTTAACAATGAGGTGCTCCGATACCAAAAAATTTATGTCATGACCCGACACTCACCTGACCCAAGCTGAACCCGGTCTAAGGGACAGTCGAAGCACACGAGGGTAGAAAATTGTTAAACTGCGGAAAACTTGACCCCTCCAGCAAGTAAATTACACATACGGAGTTGCACACCTTTAAATCTTTGTGCAAGAGAAATAAGAAAAAGTATGAAGGACATTAAATTAGAAACAGTCCTCAAGTCTCAACTCACAACTTAGAATACTGAGCCGATAAACATGTCTAAAACAAAAAGGATTACAAGAGTTTGGAACAAGATCAACCATGTATAATGTTCTAACATCATAGCAGAGTAAATCAGATAGTATAGTAGAGTCTCGAGGTATCCACGCATACTCCAAAGCACTCCCCGACTCATATAGAGGATCCTGATCGACTGCATGTCACACCATGAAGCCCCAAAACAAAATACAAAAAGTGGGGTGAGTATACCTCAGTAAGGTTTTAAATACAAAAATGATAAATCAGAAAATAACCACGGTACATCAACATGGTTTATCAGATCTAAATATCATACAATATCCTATTTTTTATTACTTTCCTTATCACAACCATACTTACCCATAAGTAATTATCTTGCATGTAAGTATCTCATGCATACTATTTATAACATGAATAATCACATTATAACATAAAGATCCATCTTGCATGAAGGGTGTCTCAATATATATATATATATATATATATATATATATATATATATATATTCATGCATACCTATTCTCTTTCATAACATTCAACCTACATGACATGTGTCTCCAACACACGTTCATATTATTCATATCAATAATCAATAAACCTGCATATCAAGTGTCTCTATCACACAGTGAAAACCACGCAAGTCGATAAAAATAACCCTGCTTAATCCGCTGAAGCTTAAGCAGTCCCTTCTTACTCCAAACAATCCCCAATTGGAAAGTTTGAAGGAATTATGCAATTTGGGTAAATTCCCTAACAGGGAAGAATACCCCCTAGTAAGCCGGTGCACTCAACTACACTAGCCTAGGTTGTTAGGGTCCAAATGGTCTCAATAATTTTTGTCTCCTTATAGCATTGTCGTTCTTCTCAACCCAGGGAGGAAAACCTATCCTCGAGGGACGTAAAACCCCTTCCTTTCAGACATAAACCTGTCGTTTCGGATGTCAAACCAAATTGATAAGCTTTAATCACTTAACCCGGCAAGCAATATCATACAATTGCATCCAATCGATCAACATTGCTAATCTCGATAAAATCTTATTCTTAAGTCTCTCTCATGATGTATGTAATATGGTACGTACAAGAGCAATGACCACATAAATTTTAATTCATTAAACGTGCTCCCCATCAGCCATACATGCATCATTTCTAATCATAAGCATTAACAATCACCATAATTAACCCCGCATGTGTGTACATGCTAGAAACATTCAATTCTAAGCATATGGACATGCATTATAAATATCCCATTAACATACTACACATGCTATTTAACATTTAATCATGGCTGCTTACTAAAATCACGAGTGAAAACCATTGAAAAACATAATTCAAATCTAGTGCAATCTCATGCTAGGTTTAAGTAAATATATTCATTACTACACTTGAAGCTAAACATTGCACCATCATTCAACTATAATTTAATCATAATATGTGAGGGCATACAAATCCATTCTCATGCTATAACCTTACTGGAATCATACTTAGAATACAACATGGATTCAAGATAAGAATCATAACATGCTTAACCAGATAACATGTAATTTACATAATACTTAAATATTCATCATAACTTTCAACATAAAATTCATGCTCTTCTAGTAGCTTATCCTAGCATAAATTACTCATCCTAAACATAAGAAATGACACTTAAGAGGAAAACATGAAAAATGAGCAAAATAACCCAAAATCACGAAACTACTGTGTTGGCGTTCGAATGGCCCCTGGCCATTTGATCGGCCTACAAGGCCATTCAATCGTCAAAATTGAAGTTCTAGTTCGTCTTCTTCCTTTCGAATTCAAAACCGAAAATACACATATATATCTTAAACCTCTAAATCTCACTCCCAAACTTCAAAATAATGAAATCCAAGCTTATGAAATAGTAAATCTAACCATTTACAATAAAAAAACACCAAGAAATCGCAAGAAAGATTAAGTTTTTCTAAATCTTCTATTAAAGCTCAACTCCATGCAAACCCACATAAAACTCTACGACATTTCAAATCTTAAATCACCAACCTATTTAGGATGAAATCCCTTACCTTCAGTGACTTTATTGACTTGAAATCGATGCTCCAGCTCCTTCAAAATCCTACCCATAATAGGGTTTTATTAATACGTGCATAAATCCAATTAAAAATGCCTAAATCACTAGAAAACTTGTAGATCTAGGGTTTATTAAATTCAAAATAAAAAATATTTTCATAACTGTTTGAAATAGAGGTTAAAATAAGTAGCTTTATGGGTAGAAAGTAAGTCAAATTGACTTATCTTAACATAAAAACCATCAAAGTGAAGAGAATTTGATTAAAACGATTGTTAACCTCCTTAATTTTGAAAGTAAGTCAAAACTGACCAAATTAACATTAAACCACCAATAACAATTAAATGAAGCGGTTTAGGATTTTGGCATCTTACAGCACAGGGCTGCCAATGTCGTCCACAACAAATCAAGCTGAAAGGTGACTTTTGGCTAGGCAGAAACATCACTGGGCTGTGGAAGCAGTCAAGGGGCACTTTGTTGGCATAGGGTGCAAGGTGAACTAAGGTAGCTAGCACTGCCAAAACACATGTAGGATGAAGCGGACTTTTGCCTTACTCATGTCCGTACTTAGCCATGGTGTGATGGGAAGAGTTGGTGACTTGCTTGACGGGTTCAAACAAGGCGGAGGCTTAAGATCTTCAATTGGTGTGCTTGGGAAGTTGGGGCTTCGACGAGAACATCAAATGTTTTAAGTGGGAGAGGTTTGTTAGACCCCTAGCTGCTGAATAGGCAAAGTGGCCGGACACTTCACAACCTTGGTGTGCAAACAACCATGGGATGCATAGTTTGAGTTGAGTGTGCTGAGCTTGGCAGTGTTGGAGTATTGGCGGACGGGTTTCCTAGTTCTAATACGAGAAGGATAGGATTCCTAGTCCTACTGGGATTAGGACATGATGGTGGGCTAGGCACCATCAACTTGGGATGGTTCCTAGGCATGATTGGTCTCTTTTAGAGAACTCCTACGAACTCCTACTTGGAGTAGGAGATGTGTGGGATAGCTTGCTGATTGAGACAGAAGGTTCCTAAAATGACAAGGAATCGTGCCAGAGGCCATATGCAAGTGGGAAACACAGACAAGGAGTAGAGTGCAAATGGGATTGCTCAAGATAGCCGAATCCTAGCAGGACAAGGACTCTACATAAGAAGTGGACACAACCAAGACTCTGCTGAGATGAGAAGGCTATTGGTTGCTTCGATTCCTTAGATTCCTATGTGTTGTGCTTATACTTGTCATGCATCTACTTCAGGTGGAAAGTTAGAGGGCGAGTTGGTTGCTGGTTGCTTGGAGTAACCTAGCCATCACGAGGGTGAATCAACGTATGCTAGTTTGTCCCCCTTGCCTATTTATAAGGCACGATGTTGCACCACCAATTTTAGCATGCGAACTTTGCACGTGCCACATGTGTGCTGGAATAGCGAGCATGGTAGCGTCGCAAGAACGCATGCTGCGTGTGCCACGTGTGGCAATGCCTCTGCCACAATGTTTTTTTAAAAAAATCTTCAAATATTCACATCTTTCTACCCCCAATTCAGATTCGCATGTTCTTAGTAGTGTTGAGCTCGTGTCGACGAGCTCCACAAAATTATATTGCTCAAGGTAAATTATTCCTCAATTTTTTAACGGGTCCTACGTATGAGTCACACTTTCCAAGGTTGTAATATTTACTCTTAAACTCTGTTTATTGTGTTCTTCGGCTTGTTATGTTTTTTTCTTTCGGATCAACCCACATAGGGGAGTTTCACTCCTCTATTTTGACTAATATCTCTCTAAAAATAACAATTATTGTTAACCTCTTACATTTAACTAAATCAGAAAACAGGTATCACATAGGGAGAGGCCGACTTCATCCGTCTATTGGACTGAAATCAATAAGTTCAATGCCTTTTTTTATGGAGCAAGAAGAGGACTTCGTCATATGAAATTAATTTTCAATCACTCTCATCCATCCTCGTCTTGAATTTTTTTTCTTACACAAGACTTTATCGGGTTCTTGGTTCATAATATCACGTGAAGAAATAGTTTGACCATTGCTGCGGGATTTTCGAGAGAGAGCAAGGTTTTAACATAAAATGATGATGACGGTTCGTGGCCAGAGCTCGTGCACAGAGGAGAGATGCAAAGAGATAGTTTCCTCTGAAAATTGTTGTATGTTGCGTAAAGCTATAATGTGTCATTTGTAAATTACGAAACACAAGTTTCGTCAATGAAACCAAGCAAACTATTAAAAAAACTAAGCAGGTG
Source organism: Saururus chinensis (assembly GCA_035235625.1). Taxonomy (NCBI): domain Eukaryota; kingdom Viridiplantae; phylum Streptophyta; class Magnoliopsida; order Piperales; family Saururaceae; genus Saururus; species Saururus chinensis. The sequence continues at coordinate 28,284,358 of CP141141.1, forward strand.
TCAATTGCCACGTTGATGTCTACACGACATCTCAGAATATTATTTTTATAAATAATTTTCTCTTTTAAAATTATTAATAAATATTTTTTAATGATAAACTAAGTAGGTACTAATTGCCACGTTGATGCCTACATGGCATGTCAAAATATTATTTTTATAAATAATTTTCTCTTTTAAACATATTAATAAATATTTTTTCATAATACTATTTTAATAAATTTCCATAGAATATACACGAACAGTTGCACTTGAACTCTTACCGTTCACAATAGCTACCTATGTAAAGTCTAAGTTTAAGATGATACTGTAAGTTTGGAGATTTTGGAGGATATGTGAAAATACTAATTATTAACTATGACTCTAGTGTTCACTTGGTTAATTAGGAAAGGAGTTTCACGTATACAATATGAAAAACAATCATTGAAAATTGGGTACAAGATAAGGGCTGCATGTCGAAGAAGAATAAATTAATAATTGAATGAAAAAAATTGAATGTAGTTGCAGAAAAAGTTAAAGTCAAAATTTCAAAAATGTAATGGAAAGAAAAAAAATTGATGATGAAAAAAATATATTCATGTGTTACAATGTATTATTTATTGTGATCTAAAATCCTAAGAAAGCTAAAATATTAAAGATAAAAGCCTATGAGGTATTAAAAGGCAGTTTGAGTGTGAAATTTTTTAGAAATAAAATTAGAATTTTTAGGAATTAATTCCTTCGATTTAGTGTACAATAGGAAATATGTTTTCGTTACCAAATTGATTAATTCAAATATGGCTGGAATGACGTTTGGCTACTGAATCAGTGTTATTTGAATTTTTCATGTACACAGACAAATAAGACCAATTCCATTATAAATCTTCATCAAAACTAACCGAAATTAGGAGCAAATTTTGTCACAATCAACCAAACATAATGTAACAATCAATTTTGTGACAATCAACTTAATGAAAATCACAAGCAAGGTTCCCAATAAAAATGTAACAGTCACACCACTAAGATGCCGCCCTTCAATCCTGTCCCAATGTGGACCATCGTGGCAAATGGCTATATCCAGTAGATCAGAACGTAGCTCTACTAATCTCTAGGTTTCCAAAAGGAATGGGTTGATCGACCCTTTATAAGTTGAAACCGGTGTAGTTGTTGGACAAAGGTATGGGCTTGGGCCCATTTTGGTCCATATTATTCACGGTCCGGGTGAACCGGTACGGGCTATGGGGTCTAAGGTTGGTGGAGGTGGTCGCACCAACCCTACATGAACCATCGTGGCACTAATTCTATTGGGACCCGCATATGTCACATACGGACACTAGGCATGTGACTAGGATGTGCATTAATACATTGTGGGGCCCAACTCACGAATTATGTGTCGATGGTCAAGGCCGTGGTCAGCAAGGGATCGACTCTATCACGGGCTTGGCTGTATGTAGGGGGTCTAGGCCCCCGTGGGCTCAGAGAGACACTAATTCCATTGGGACCCACATATGTCACACACGGACAATAGACATGTGACTAGGATGTGCATTAACACATTGTGGGGCCTGACTCACAAATTATGTGTCAATGGTCGGGCCCGTGTTTAGCGAGGGGTCGACCCTGTCGCGGGCTTGGCGGTATGCAGGGGGTCCAGAGCCCCGCGAACTCAGAGAGACAAAGCCCGCTCTCCTTGTGTCTGGCCCTCTAATAATAACCTGGAAAATTCAGCAAAGGTCCGTTAAGTGAAGCCCGCTTGAGAAGCCCAACTAAGAGAGAAGGAGGAGGGGTATTTAAGGGATAGAAGAGGGAGAGGAGCACCCTAATTCAGTTCACCCCCCTCTCCTCTCCCTCCTCCCACTCTGCCCCCTCTCCCTTATTGGGTTCGACCTCCCTCTAGTGTTTTTGTGCAAAACGAATCAAAACAAAGGGGAAATGAAAGATATAGAAGGGATTAAGAGGAAATCTATGGTTTAAGGCTTAATTAGAAGAGGCTTACCTTAAACACCTTCTAATCTAGGCCTAATTGGGGAATTAGGCCTAACCTCCCTTTCCCAACCTATTCCCCAGATGCAAATGGCTCAGGTCATTCTATTTATTGTAGTGTTTGGGGTGTGTATGGGTAAGTTGTGGGTATAAATAAAATATTAGGCTAAAAAATGGGTAATTTTGCTATTTTAACACTAATTAAACCTGAAAAAATTATGAAAATTTTTGTAGAGGCTTTTGTTGATGTCTAGGTTAGTTTGGTATAACAACCCAAATTTCGATGGTGGGGCCCACAGGGGGTCCTGCCAAACCCTAATTTTTGGAAAATTAGCAAAAATTCAGAAAAATCCCAAAAATTTAGATTTGACTCAAAATGACTTAAAACCAATAATTGTAAAGTTCATTTTGATTAAAACTATAGGAAACACTATTTATTTATGAAACCACCGAATTAATAAGAAAACGAGTTAACCATGCAATAACCGACGATTAAAAAGAAACGAAAACCGGTTTAGAATTGAGAGTCCTTACACCAGAGGCAGTCCTTCCAGAAGAGAAGGTTATCACTCCATGCAAAGAAAGGGTGGATAGTAGGGTCTTTCTGGAGACATGTAATTAGTGATTGTGTTGAAGGATCATCCCTGTAGGCTCGCCGTAACTCAGCAATGAAGGGGCAGGAAGGAGTATATAAAGCCATGTAGAAGCCGGAGGTATTGCTGCTAGAGAGGGCATTAGCCACAGTGTTGTCCGTCCCTTTCTTGTACACCACCTGATCATTTATAATTAAACCCTTTGCAAGTGTACAAGGTAATTGTACTAGGATGAGTATTTAAGGGTTGTCGAACCTCAGGGACGGATGAATTATTACTAAATCTAAATAGGAATTTACTGATTAAAAACTAAAAAGAACACAAACTTTAATTAAGCAAAAGAAAAACTAAACTAATTTAAAAGGTAGAGATTAATATGATAGATTTTACTTAGGAAATCGAATCTACTATAGAACCATAACAATTCCTTAACTTTTAATCTAAATCTAGTGTGAATATGAACAAGTATTCTCAGCTACAAGCTAGAATTACTTCAGAAAGAATCATTAATTAATTTCCATGGCATGAACTATCTTCGACAATAGCACGAATCATCTACACTAAATAGCTATAGGCATGACCCGTCTAATCTTAGTATAACTCATCCAAGTTCTTAATTATCTGAACATTAAAACTATTGTATGACCATCTCATCTAAATCACAGAAATTAGAATTGATGAAAATATCAAAACCACATAAATCTATCATCTACAAGACAATAAATCAACATAGATTTGAATAAACATTAAAAGCTCTTCCATTAAAAAGGAAATCCTTATCATACAATTGTCATAATTCACAACTGAGATCTAAATTAAAAAGAAAAGAAACTGAAACTTATCTATAGCTTCATCAACTCCTAAGTAAAATAAAAGCCTAGCCTTCCATGGTAGAAGGAAGCACTTGAATCTCCATTGATAGCTTTGGGTTTTTCTCCATCTTCTTCTTCCTTCTTCTCTTTAGAAAATCTACTTGTTAACTCTTAATTTCGTGCCAAATAAGTCTTTATATAGGCATTAGATCCGTAAGAAAGAGTCCAATATGAAAAAAACTCAAAATTGGGTGAAATAAGGAATCTGCGCGTTATGCCGATCGATCGCCCTGAATTCCCGTTCGAACGCTTGAACTGAATTTTCTTCAAAATTATGTGTACCCGATCGATCGGTTAGTGAGGCCGTTCGATCGCCAATGAAGAATCTGCAAAATAAGCCAATTTAATTCAAAACACCATGGAAGCTTTTTCTAACCTAATTAAATTTAATATCTAATAATTTAACCTATATTAACACTTAAATGAGACTAGAAAATAGAATAATTAAGGGTAAAATAACGCATAAATTATACTTATCACCACCTCATAGTCGTAGTTTACTAACCCCACCGTTGTTGTGGTGGAGTGGAAACCCGCTGCTCGAGGAAGTACTTCAAGGGCTGATGATCAGTGTAGATAGTGAAGCGGCGGCTGAGCAAGTAAGGTCTCCATTTATCGATGGCAAGGACTATGCCCAGCATCTCCTTCTCATATACATACATTGATAATGAACGACCTGCCAAGGCATTACTGAATAAAGCAATAGGTCGCTCGTCCTGCAGGAGCACCGCACCCAGGCCGGCCTCTGAAGCATCTGTTTCAACCATGAAAGAGTGGTTGCAATCCGGTAGAATGAGGACGGGGGCTGAAGCCATGGACTGCTTTAGCATATCAAAAGCCGCTTGGGTAGCCTCCATCCAAGTGAATGTGCCCTTCTTTAGGAGCTTTGTGAGGGGGCTAGCGATCACACCATAGTGGCTGATAAACCTCCGATAGTATCCAGTGAGGCCCAAGAAACCTCTAAGTGCAAGGACAAAGGTGGGTGTCGGCCAAGAGAGCATTGCGGATGCCTTAGAAGGGTCGGTGGTGACCCCGTCCCGAGAGATAATGTGGCCAACATAGTCGACTAGTGGGCTGCCAAAAGAACACTTCAAACGTTGAATAAGGAATTATCTCTCAGAATGGAGAAGACAAACCTGAGGTGCTCCAAATGTTCTGCCCACGATTTGCTGTAGACAAGTATGTCATCAAGGAAAACCAGAATGAAGCAGCGATGAAGTGGCCTAAAGAGATCATTCATAAGGCTCTGAAAGGTGGAGGGGGCATTGGTGAGCCCAAACGGCATGACTAAAAACTTGAAATGGCCGTCATGAGTGCGGAAAGCAGTCTTATGAACGTCGGTTGGCTACAGCCGAATATGACGATAACCCGAATGAAGATTGAGTTTGTTGAAGATTGTCGCACCAGCCAACTCATCAAGGAGCTCCTCAATCACCGGAGTAGGGTATTTGTCCTTGATGGTGATGGCATTCAAGGCTCGTTAGTCGACGCAAAAGCACCAAGTGTCGTCCTTCTTGTGAACCAGCAATACAGGAGAGGAGAACGAGCTCGTGCTGGGGTGTATGATGCCGAATTGTAGCATATCAGCAACGAGGCACTCTATCTCCGCCTTCTGGATGTGGGGGTAGATGTAAGGGCGGACATTTGCTAGAGATGCCCCTGGAATGATAGGATGTGATGGTCATGATGCCGCATTGGTGGAAGAGCTCTGGGCTCGCCAAACACATCCTTGTGGTCCGTCAGTAGGGCAAGAAGGTCCACGGGCAGCATGTCTTGGCGCACCTCTACCCCAGCCTATTGCTGCAGGAGGAATCCTTAGGGTGAAAACCGAAAGAAAGAGCTCGCTGATTGGGCAAAGAGAAGGGTGCCCGGCTGAGACCCTTGGATCTGCACCCGTTGTCCCTGAACTTCAAAGTCCATAACTATCTCGCAGAAGTTCCAAATCATGTCCCCAAGTTCCTTTAGCCATGAACCCCTAACACCACATCCGCCCCTTTTGTGGGCAGCAAGAAGAGGTCAGTGACAAAGGTGTGGCCCTGGATAGTCAGTGGGGCCTGTACACATACCCCAGAGCTCCTGAGGTGCTTCCCATCACCAATCAAGACATCAAACAGTTTCGAATCTGACATGAAACAGCCGAGACGCTTGGCCACCTTATTGTTGATGAAGTTATGGGTGGAGCCACTGTCGATAAGGATGGCCACTTGCTGCCGCCTGAGATGGCCTTGGACCTGCATAGTGTGAGGAGTGAAGTCCCCAGAAAAGGCATGAAGTGAGATCTCGGGCAGCACGTCGTCGTAATGGGGGAAATCATCCATGTCTGCCGCATTCATCTCTTCTTTGACCTCCTCAACCAGTAGACTGCCCTTAACTGAGCAGCGATGTCTGGGTACATGATAAAGTACGAAATATATATTTATTTTATATGCCTTTTTACCTTATTTGCTAACATAGATTAGGTTAATTTAGAGTTAGTTATGGTTTATTTAGATTAAGATAGATATTAGTATTTTAGTTTAATTATTAATAATTTTGTAGTTATTAGTAGTTTAGATATGTATTTGAATCAAGTTGGAATTTTAGTTATATTCTACATGTTTAAAATGTGATGTTTGAATACTTTGTAGGTAAAATGCACCTATTGAAGTACTTGGATGCTGTTTGGAATAATTGAAAATAGTCTTGACATGCATTAAAGTGATTTGGACAATTTTTTGGAGTTATAAACAAGTTGAAAATTAATATGGACATGAAATAAAGAGCTTAATGAACAGTAAATAGACTGTCCAGAAAAACTGTCCATATTGCAGAAACAGTGTAGCCGTTCGAACGGGCACGCAGGCGTTCGAACGGTATAACGTGATTTTGATGAAACATGTAGTATAGGCGTTCGCACGGGCATGCAGGGCGTTCGAACGGAACAACGCGCATTTTCCTTATTTCACCCAATTTTGAGTCCTTTTCATATATAACTCTTTCCTACAGTTCTTATGCCTATATAAAGACATATTTGGCTCGAAATTGAAGGTTAGAAAGTAGATTTTCTAAAGAGAAGAAGGAAGAAGAAGATGGAGAAAAACCCAAAGCTTTCAATGGAGATTTAAGTGCTTTCTTCTACAATGGAAGGCTAAAATTTTCTTTTACTTAGGAGTCGATGAAGCTATAGATAAGTTTTAGTTTCCTTTCTTTTTAATTTAGATCTCAGTTGTGAATTATGACAATTGTATAATAAGGATTTCCTTTTTAATGGAAGAGCTTTTCATGTTTATTCAAATCTATGTTGATTTATTGTCTTGTAGATGATAGATTGATGTGGTTTTGATATTTGGATCAATTCTAATTTCTGTGATTTAGATGAGATGGTCATACAATAGTTTTAATGTTCAGATAATTAAGGACTTGGATGAGTTATACTAAGATCAGACGGGTCATGCCTATAGCTATTTAGTGTAGATGATTCGTGCTATTGTCGAAGGTAGTTCATGCCATGGAAATTAATTAATGATTCTTTCTAAAGTAATTCTAGCTTGTAGCTGAGAATACTTGTTCATATTCATACTAGATTTAGATTAAAAGTTAAGAAATTGTTATGGTTCTATAGTGGATTCAATTTTCTAAGTAAATTCTATCATATTAGTCTCTTACTTTTGATATAGTTTATTCTTTCTTTTACTTAATTAAAGTTTATGTTCTTTTTAGTTTTCAATCAGTAAATTCTTTTTTATATTTAGTAATAATTCATCCATCCCTGAGGTTCGGCAACCCTTAAATACTCATCCTAGTACAATTACCTTGTACACTTGCAAAAGGGTTTAATTATAAACGATCAAGTTTTTGGCGCCGTTGCCGGGGACGGTGTTGATTTGTTACTAAATTAGCTTTAGGATAATTCTAGATATTTTAGTTTTAGTTTACTTATTTTTTTTAGGTTAATTCTTAGTTTCTTACTTTCTTTTAATTTGATCTTGTAGGTTGAGTTGAAGGTGCTCTCTACACTTGTGGCCACAAGTGGACATTGACAAGCTTCTCTTTGGTTTGCAAGATCCTTTTCTATTTTTATTATTTTTCTTTAGTTATTTTTGCTTCATCTTTCTCTTTTTATACTTAAAATTTTGTGGTGTGTTTGTGGTGTATGCGTGGTCGTCGCTCCTTACTCCCCTTATTAGTACTGTTTGACCCTGTGCCTGAGCGGACATCTAGGAGATCTGAGTTGCCCTCGACCTACATCCCTACACCCCCAAACTATCCCACCAATTCCTCCACCCACACTACTTCTACCCCTATCATGGCTGAACATCAGTTAGTAGATGCACCACTCAAAGCTCTAAGGGAGTATTACACTCCCAATGAGTATACCTCTCCTTCATGCATTAGGTTGCCAGCGGTTGTTCCTCAAAATTATGAAATTAAGCCCAATGTTATTCAAATGCTTCCATCTTTTTATGGACTTAATAATGAAAACCCGTATAGGCACCTAGATGATTTCTTGGAAATATGCACAACTTTTAAGCTCTCAAATTTAACCGATGAAGCTGTTAAACTTTGCCTTTTTCCTTTCACATTGAAAGATAAGGCTAAAGAATGGCTTCACTCTTTAGAGCCAGACACCATCACAACTTGGGCACAAATGCAACAAGAGTTCCTAAAAAAGTATTTCCCCATAGGTAAGACCAACCAAATTAGAAAGGCCATAACCACTTTTGCCCAACTTCCCACTGAACAGTTCCATGATAGTTGGGATAGACTTAAGGACCTTCTTAGGAGGTGTCCTTATCATGCTGTCCCTAAGTGGCAATTAGTGCAACATTTTTATGAGGGTCTTACTGAACAAAACCGTCATATTGTTGATGCAAGTTGTGGTGGTACCTTTTTGCTAAAAAATGAAAATGAGGCATGAAAACTTTTTGAAGACTTGAGTGAAAATTCTCTTCAACATGCTGCGTTGAATAGAAATGAGAGTGGACTATCTACCTTGAACAATGCCCCCTCTAGAGGTGGCTTGTATGAAGTCAAAAACCAATTAGACCTTTCCTTTAAAGTTGATACTTTGAGTAGGAAGTTAGACCTCCTTATGACTTCAACACATCAGCCCACTCCCTTCACTCAAGATGCATGCACAATATGCCTTAGCCTAGCCCATACTATCATGAAGTGCCCCTCTGCCTCTCAATTTCCTGAGCTTGTCAAAGACCATGTGAATGCTACCCAATCCTTCCCTAGGGCTGAAAATAATCTATTTTCACACACATACAACCCTGGGTGGAGGAATCGTCCTAACTTTTCTAGGCGGGCACAAAACCAAGGGGTTATAGGTAACCAAGTTCCTAGGCAACCATTCCAAGTCCCACTAGCCCATATCCACCAACCTCAAGTCCAACATCCATATGTCCAACCCAATAGGAGTCTAAGCTTTGAAGAAAAGGTCTTGAGTGCCCTGCAAGGCATTCAATCTCAATCCCAACTCCTTCACTCTCACACACAATCTATAGCAAAGTTAGAATCCCAAATTGGACAACTAGCCAATGCTATCAATAAGAGAGAGATGGGGACGTTGTTAAGTCAACCTATACAAAACCCTAAAGGTCAATTTCTGGTAGAGGGAGCTCCTCCCTCTAATGAACAAGTCAATTCTATAATGACCCTTAGGAGTGGGAAGATTGTTGATAAGATTGTTGGGGGGACACCAATGACAGATGATAGGAGTGAGGAGTTAGAGAGGGCCGCCCCTAATGAGCCTCAAGTAGAAGATAGTGCACCACATGAGAAGGAGTTTGTATCTCCCTCCCCTTCCTTAAAGCCACAGTCTAGGACGACTTCAGAGGGATCTTACATCCCTAGGGCACCTTTTCCTCAGTGTCTTGACATGGCCCCACCATTTAGAAAGAGCACAGCTAGGACTGATGAGATTCTTGAGACTTTCAGATAAGTCAAAATTAATCTCCCCCTCTTAGAAGCCATTAAGCAAGTCCCTTCTTATGCTAAGTTTCTCAAAGACCTATGCACTCAAAAGCGTAAATCCAAGACCTATGTGTCTAAGAAGGTCTTCCTCACCGAGCAAGTTAGCTCTCTTTTGAAGTTTGACACCCCACCTAAGTATAAGGACCCTGGAGTGCCCACTATTTCTTGTGTCATAGGCGATCACTCCATTCATAGAGCCCTCATTGACCTTGGTGTGAGTGTCAATCTACTCCCTTACTTGGTGTATGAACAATTAGGGTTAGGTGAATTGCAGCCTACATTAGTTATCTTGCAACTAGCCGATCGTTCTGTGCGTAAGCCTCAGGGAGTAATTGAGGATGTCTTAGTAAAAGTTGACCGGTTCTTTTTCCCTGTTGATTTTATTGTCTTAGATATGGAAACCGGTGCCAACTCCACACATCAAATTCCTATCATTCTAGGTCGTCTTTTCCTTGCCACAGCTAATGCATGCATAAATTGTAGGACGGTCGTAATGGAGATGACTTTTGGGAACATGAAAGTGCACCTAAATGTTTTTTATGTGTTTAACAATTTACCTGCAATCTCTAATGCTAAATGTTTTATGGTAGATAATTTTACATTTGATGCTTATGATAGAGGTCCATCTTTTGTAGCATCAGCCCATAATCAAGTTGTGCCTTCTAATTTTTTTGAACCATCATTTTGGAGACTTAAGAGAAGAGCCAATGCCAATATCTACCACCCACCTTGATATATTTGAGAATGTTGGCATTGTCTGGCTGAAGACAATAAACTTAGCGCTTCTTGGGAGGCAACCCATGTTTTTTTTTATTTTCTTTGCTTCATTTAGGTTTTATTTACTTATTTTTCTCAGCTTTTATTTTTTTTTCTCTTATTAGAGTTTCTGTTTCTTTTGTTAGATATAGTACTTTAGGTTTGGGGGAATGCTCATCACTTGTAATTTATTTCTTTTCTCTCCATCCTATGTACTTCAATTTCAGATTAGTGGATTAGTTATCCTCTCAGGTGATATCTTTCTTTTTCTCTCTTACTTATTCTTGTCATTGTAGTATATATTTTCTTTTACATTGAGGACAATGTTCAGTTTAGGTTTGGGGGTGTAGAAAGATATTTTTCTTTCTTATTTTTCTTTTAGGATGTTTTAGAGTATTTTTTCGATTTTCTTTTGTTTTTATTTTCTTCTATGTTGTTTTTATCGCCTATTTTCTTTTAAAAGCATATGTTTATTTTTAAAGAGATCAATTTCATGAAGAAAGTTCAAGTAACTAATTAAGTGATGAAAATGATTAAGTGAGTAATTTCTATTTTATTTTTTTTATCTTGGATAATTGTGCTTATATTTTTAAATTACATTTCACACACTTGAAACTTGTAGGAATATAATTTTATGATTTATTACTTGTAATCTTAGTGGGATATCTTTAACTAAGCATATTTTTGAAAACTTGACAATTGAGTAATTTTTAATGTTTTATGATAGATCTTTATGGTTGGCTATTATTGAAAAAAAAATGGGATAAGTGTGTGATGAAAAAAAGAATGAGAAAATAAGTTGAAAGAAAAAGATAGATTGATTGAAAGAAAAAAATTGATTGATGAAAAAAAAAAAGTGAATGTTTGTTTCTCTTTTCACTGAGTAACCGGACCTTTTGCCTAGGCAAGTATAAGGAATCGCGTCAAAAGGTAAAAAGTTGAGATAAATTCTTTTAGGACTTACTTGGTTCTATAGCCTTTATAGTTCGAGTTATTAAGCCTGAAGGGTGTTTCAACACCTAGTGCCTTGAGCCAACTGGATTAGGGACACTGGCCTAACACTTGTTACATGGACTATTTAGAAAGCTTAATAGAACTAAGTATTGCACAAGTCATATTTTGATATATATTATGCTTTTATTCCCTGAATTTAGTTAAAATTTGAAGGCTATTACATGAGGGTTTATTATGAGATGTTAAAGATGAAAGATTGTCATTGTTATATTTTTGAGTTAGTGAACTTTAATGAGCTTGGTTAATGGGTCACATAAGATGTACTTGTTAATAGAGAATAAAATTGTATAACTACAAAGTTTCTACACTTTATGTTTTTAAAATGTATATATGTAATTGCACAATTAGTTCTAAGATGAGGTTATAGAATGTATGATTCCTTACTTGAAAGTGATCAGATCGATATTATTTACTTGTGTCAAGTATTTGTGGTTGGTTCTTTTTAAAAAATAGTTGTGTTTTTAAGAAAAGATTGTTTCTTGGAATTTTTGTTTTGTTTTATTTATTTTCTTAGGTTTAGATGTTTGTGGGTATCATTGCTGCAAACCCTCATGAGACACAACTCATCCAACTAGGGACACCTAGGTGTTTAAAGGCTTGTTGCATACGCTAAATGCAATCGCGATTCCCTACAAAAGTGGCATTTATTTATTTTTTAGCTTAGTTGTTTTGTTTTGTTTTTGTTTTGCTCGAGGACTAGCAAAATATAGGTTTGGGGGTATTTGATAAGTACAAAATATATATTTATTTTATATGCCTTTTTACCTTATTTGCTAACATAGATTAGGTTAATTTAGAGTTAGTTATGGTTTATTTAGATTAAGATAGATATTAGTATTTTAGTTTAATTATTAATAATTTTGTAGTTATTAGTAGTTTAGATATGTATTTGAATCAAGTTGGAATTTTAGTTATATTCTACATGTTTAAAATGTGATGTTTGAATACTTTGTAGGTAAAATGCACCTATTGAAGTACTTGGATGATGTTTGGAATAATTGAAAATAGTCTTGACATGCATTAAAGTGATTTGGACAACTTTTCGGAGTTACAAACAAGTTGGAAATTAATATGGACATGAAATAAAGAGCTTAATAAACAGAAAATAGACTATCCAGAAAAACTGTCCAGATTGCAGAAACAGTGTAGCCATTCGAACAGGCACGCAGGCGTTCAAACGGTATAACGTGAGTTTGATGAAAAATGTAATATAGGCGTTCGAACGGGAATGCAAGGCGTTCGAACGGAATAACGCGCAGTTTCCTTATTTCACCCAATTTTGAGTCCTTTTCCTATACAACTCTTTCATACTGTTCTTATGCCTATATAAAGACATATTTGGCTCGAAATTGAAGGTTAGAAAGTAGATTTTCTAAAGAGAAGAAGGAATAAGAAGATGGAGAAAAACCCAAAGCTTTCAATGGAAATTCAAGTGCTTTCTTCTACAATGGAAGGCTAGACTTTTCTTTTACTTAGGAGTTGATGAAGCTATAGATAAGTATCAAATTCTTTTCTTTTTAATTTAGATCTCAGTTGTGAATTATAACAATTGTATGATAAGGATTTCCTTTTTAATGGAAGAGCTTTTCATGTTTATTCAAATCTATATTGATTTATTGTCTTGTAGATGATAGATTGATGTGGTTTTGATATTTGCATCAATTCTAATTTCTGTAATTTAGATGAGATGGTCATACAATAGTTTTAATGTTCAGATAATTAAGGACTTGGATGAGTTATACTAAGATTAGATGGGTCATGCCTATAGCTATTTAGTGTAGATGATTCGTGATATTGGCAAAGATAGTTCATGCCATGGAAATTAATTAATGATTCTTTTTGAAGTAATTCTAGCTTGTAGCTGAGAATACTTGTTCATATTCACACTAGATTTAGATTAAAAGTTAAGAAATTGTTATGGTTCTATAGTGGATTCAATTTCCTAAGTAAAATCTATCATATTAGTCTCTTACTTTTGATATAGTTTATTCTTTCTTTTACTTAATTAAAGTTTATGTTCTTTTTAGTTTTCAATCAGTAAATTCCTTTTTATATTTAGTAATAATTCATCCGTCCCTGAGGTTTGACAACCCTTAAATACTCATCCTAGTACAATTACCTTGTACACTTGCAAAAGGGTTTAATTATAAACGATCAGTACAAACTTTCATCACACTTGAAACACAGCCCCTTGGATAGTCGTTTCTCCATCTGGGCTAGTGTGAGGCGATGCACGAGCTGACCGGGTGGAGGGGCTGCTGTCCCGGACGGCTGATGGTTGTGTTGCTGGCTCTGATGGACATGGGGTTAGCGCCAAGAGGGGGCTGTGGGGAGGGTCCCAACCTGCCACCTCTTCGCTGTCGGGCCAGTTTCTCATCTTCAATTCGTACATGCCGCACGACATCCAGCATAGACGAGCATGCAAAGTTGCACATTTCATCCGATATTTCCGGTTTGAGTCTTCTCTTGAATGTCCTTATCAAGGCTGCCATTGGCCACTTGGGAAGATGGTTTGCGATCTTCATGAATTCCATGTAGTAAGCCTTCATGGTGATGGTTTGGCGCAGGGTGGATAAAATCTCATTAAAGTCCTGGAACTTGTTGGGGCTGAACTGGATGCACAATTCATCGGCAAATGCGGTCCAAGTGGGGTAATGAACCTCCTTCTCAAAGCTCTGAAACCAAATGGAAGCATCACCATCCAAGTGGAATGCGGCTATGTGTAAACCATTCAGTTTCGTAGTGCATCCCTTGATAGGCGAAGAACTTCTCCGCCTTGTACAGCCACTCCACTGGATCCTCGTCACCATTGTAACGTGGGAACTATAGGCGGGCAAAAAGGAGCTCAGCTCCTCCTCATGGACCCCCACGAGAGCCCGAGTACTCCTCCCAGTCATCCACCATCTCATGGAACATATTTCTAGGTGGTGGCACCATTGGGACATTTCCCCGAATGCTTGGCAGCCCTCTCATATCCCAGCCCGTGCGTCCTCTTTCATTGGGCTATTCGAATGTGCCAAAGTGCACGGAGGTTTGGGGAGGCCGTATTTCTCTATCTAATGACATTTGAGGGCTGGAACAACAAAATTCTTGAGCCTGGGACGACTCCCCCTTCTCCATGTTGGCTGGCTGGGGTTTGGGCAACAATGGTGCTGAGGGCGCTGTTGAAGCTGAGCCACGACCATGAACTCGAGTTTGGCCATGATTTGCATGAGTAGGGAGACTGATAGTCTCAGGGGCTGGCTTGGGACTGTCTATTGGGATTTCGTTCTCCTTCTCGGGCTGGACTTTAGAGGCTGTGGCTGGCTGTTTGCCTCTTGCCATGACTGGAGATCGTGACGGCTTTGATACTAGTGTTGTGCCCAGCTTAGGCATAATCGGTACCTCGCACAAATCATGCTAAGGAGGATAGAAGAGAGTAGGAATGAAGAGGGAAATAACTAATTTCTATTGCATAAGAAAAACATTGAAGGAAGAAGACAACCCTTATAGGGAGCCGCGCCTCTCTCCTTGAGGATCGTGCCAGCTAGTGGGCCTGACTAATTAGCGGGGACATTAGCTGGTCCGTTACACACTACTATCATATTGTCCAAGTTACTGCTAATTATTACAGAAGCATAAAATAAATAAAGCAGCCTAATGCGAACAAATAGAAGGTCAACAGAGCGGAAAGAGAGCCTGGGTGAACGTGCACAACACGCTTACTCCCTTGTAGTTTCAAATTAGCAGTGTTCGGAGTTTCTCATTTATTTAGGGTGTCCTCCCCTTCAGGTCTGAAGACGGTTGCATAACCTTCTCTAGTTCTCCAACGTTTCTCTCATTGTGGCTTGAGGCGATAGACATACATTCTGTCTCTTTAACCCGGGATGTTCCTCTCTTTGTAGCCCGAAGTCAATAGACATAACTTTCCCCCGAGACACTTTACACTTCCTGTGCCCATAGGCGACAGACAGACATTTCCATTACTCGGAGTCTCTTTCCTCTTTTCGTGCTTGTAAGCTTCGGACAAAACCTTCCCTTTCCAGGAGACGTATGTAACTTCCGGGAATTTTCTAAATTCCCAAAGTCGACCACGTAAAAACTTGGGTATTAGACCCCTTGAACTTCTCCTGAGAATAACTTTAACATAAGTTTAGATTAGTGGCTGAAACCTTTGTAGTTAGAAAGTAGACGAAAGAGCTTTGAAATGCCACCAAGAACGTGTGAATAGGAGTTCGGATGAGGGAGATACGACTGTTTCAAGTTGAGGAGATTGCACAGGGCCCGTTTACCCGAATTGGATGTCCTAAACGTACTACGAGTTGGGAGTCTTATATGTACTAGGAGTTGGGAGTCCTAAACGTACTATGAGATGGGAGTCCTAAACGTACTAAGAGTTGGGAGTCCAAAATGAACTAAGAATTGGAAGTCCTAAATGAACTAGGAGTTGGAAGTCCTAAAAGAACTAGGAATTGAAAGAGGGAGAGAGAGTCCTAGCGAGAGAAGGACTCTCAGCAAGAAGAGGACGCAGCTAGAACTTTGTTGAGACAAGATAGCATGCAAGCAGTGGACTTCTACCCCAAGTAGGAGTCCAAGGAGTGCTAGGAGGGGTGAAAAAAGGTAAAGGAGAGATCAACTATAGATCTAGTTGGGTTAGGACTCTTTTGGGATTGTTTTGAGCATGTATGGGGGCTGGTTTCCTATTGGTAATGGGGTAGGGATTGTGATTCCGGGATTGTAACTAAGGATGAGAGAGTCCTAGAGGGGGAGGGCACCCAAGAGCTTTAAGAGAGGCAGCCCCTATTAGTTTTTTTTGGAGCCTCCCTCTTCTCTATCTCTTTCCTCCTCTTCCTTCTCTTAGCAAGGACTTCCATAACCAGCAATTTTGAAGGTACA
Organism: Saururus chinensis; assembly: GCA_035235625.1. NCBI lineage: Eukaryota > Viridiplantae > Streptophyta > Magnoliopsida > Piperales > Saururaceae > Saururus > Saururus chinensis. The sequence continues at coordinate 28,300,385 of CP141141.1, forward strand.
AATTAGCCACCTTTGGATTGAATTCAAGGCCTAGAACTATAGCAGCAAGAGCTAGAAACTTTGGGGACATGTTGGTACAAGTAGGTACTTTTTTTCAAACCCTTAAGCATGAGGTTTTGATAGATATAATTCAGCCATAAACATAGTTCTAATGGGGTTTTTGATGTCATGAATAATCCTTTACTTATTTTGAATGAGTGTGATTTTATCTCTTGGTTGTATGGCTGAATTATGCATGTATGAGCCTGATTTTTTGTCAAGTAGATTAGCTTAATTTATGCAAACATGTTGCTGATTTTTGTCATCTATTTTAGCCCCATGTAAGGCATGAATAATTCTAATTCTAGTCATGTTTATAATCCATAATTTGGGCATAAACTCTAGTGAATTTATTCCCTAGTTTGTTGCCTTACTTTAGGTCCAACTTTGGCCAATTTATTCCCTGGTTTGTGGCCTTACTTTAGGCTATACCTTGGATAATTTATTCCCTGGTTTTTGGCCTTACTTTAAGCCAAACTTTGGCCAATTTATTCCTTGGTTTGTGGCCTTACTTTAGGCCATACCTTGGACAATTTATTCCTTGGTTTGTGGCCTTACTTTAGGCCAAACTTTGACCAATTTATTCCTTGGTTTGTGGCCTTACTTTAGGCCATACCTTGGACAATTTATTCCCTGGTTTGTGACCTTACTTTAGGCCATACCTTGGACAATTTATTCCCTGGTTTGTGGCCTTACTTTAGGCCAAACTTTGACCAATTTATTCCCTAGTTTGTGGCCTTACTTTAGGCCAAACCTTGGTGATTTTATTCCCTTGTTTGTGACCTTACTATAGGCTAAACTTTGGCCAATTTATTCCCTAGTTTGTGGCCTTACTTTAGGTCATACTTAGGCCAATTTATTCTCTAATTTGTGGCCTTACTTTAGCCCATACTTTTGGTCAATAAAATCCCTAATTTGGAGCCTTGGTTTAGACTCCAGTTTGGTTAAGTAAATCCCTAATTTGAAGCCTTAGTTTAGGCTCCACTTTTGTCAAGTACATCCCTAATTTGAAGCCTTGGTTTAGGCTCCACTTTGGTCAAGTATATCCTTTAGTTAAAGCCTTGGTTTAGGCTCTACTTTTCCTTATCTAGATCCCTGATTTGCAGCCTAGATTATGGTTACACTTTTGCTTATTTAAATCCCTGATTTGCAGCCTTGTTTTATTCTCTATTTTTTTCCAAATTAATACCAAATTCTCAACCTTTATTTATGTTATAATCATGCTGAGAGAATATCTAAGTTTCAGCCCTAGTTTAGGTTGCATTATTGCCTACCTAATACTTGATTCTTAGCTTTGATTTAGGTTATAATCTTGTTGATTGAATCCCTGACTATTGAGCCTTAGTTCATGATATATTCATGTTTATTATGTCTCTGGAATTCAGCCTAAAGTGCCTTGAAATTCAGCATATGTTGTCTCTGAATTTCATCCTTGAATGTGATATATATTAGGGTGAATGTTGATGGTTGTTTCAGCCTGAACTTTTCATGTTAAGTGGCTGATTTGAGTTGTGCATCTCAGCCCCAATTCCTTTTCATTATAATGTTGAATTGGTCAGTTCATCTCAGCATGAGTCTAAGTCCTTGTCTTGTTGATTAGTGCACATGCTTATGCCCTAAGTTTGTCTATCATCTTGCAAATCATGAGAGTTGATTGCATATATGATAAGGTGTGATTAGTATTAAATCTTTAGATGCATTAAGTCTTTCAGCATTATGTTAATGAACAACAATATCCATGGTGGTAATCTTTCAGACCCTTGTGGTCTCCGCTCCTTTGGGACGATGGATCCCTGCAAATACACAAACCAGGTTTTTGAGCATCATGGAAGGCTCATCTACCTCCGGCTAGTGTGTCCATGAGCAGAGCTGGTACCTACATCTTTAGGCCCATGGCTAATCTAAGTGGATCTCTAGAGATGCTAGGATTTCTGATAATAGCCATGGTGGTAATCTTTCAGACCCTTGTGGTCTCTGCTCCTTTGAGACGATGGATCCCTGCAAATGCGCAAACCAGGTTTTTGAGCATCATGGAAGGCTCATCTACCTTCGGCCAGTGTGTCTATGAGCAGAGCTGGTACCTACATCTCTTGGCCCATGGCTGATCCAAGTGGATCTCTAGAGATGCTATGATTTCTGATAATAGCCATGGCGGTAATCTTTCATACCCTTGTGGTCTCTGCTCCTTTGGGATGATGGATCCCTGCAAATGCGCAAACCAAGTTTTTGAGCATCATGGAAGGCTCATCTACCTTCGACCAGTGTGTCCATGAGTAGAGCTGGTACCTACATCTCTAGGCCCATGGTTGATCTAAGTGGATCTCTAGAGATGCTAGGATTTCTGATAATAGCCATGGCGGTAATCTTTCAGACCCTTGTGGTCTCCACTCATTTGGAATGATGGATCCCTGCAAATGTGCAAACCAGGTTTTTGAGCATCATGGAAGGCTCATCTACCTCCGGCTAGTGTATCCATGAGCAAAGCTGGTACCTACATCTCTAGGCCCATGGCTGATCCAAGTGGATCTCTAGAGATGCTAGGTTGTTAGCATACAATTACTCCTTTGAGCGGGAGTTGGTATTTTCAGGTAATAATTAGTGCACTGTTTTCTGAACGGTGTCCATTGTTTTGTGCATTATGTTGGCCTTCATTGGATAAAGATCAACCAATGTTTATGAGCTATGTTATATTCAGTGCTCTGTATATTACCCTTACGTGGTACTGTTTGCAGGATGTTAGCATTGATTATTTAACAAGGGTTTTGAGATAATTAATAACATTGTTTGATGTTGCTTGTTAATTAGACAAGTGGAACGATTAAAGGACTTGCATAAATTGTAGGTTGCTTTAAAATACTTAAGCATTGCCTATGTGATGCTATGCTTCTTAATATAGTGTAGTTTTATGCAGAACTACATCTGGATCTGATCTTGTTGGAAACATTGGAGATGTTGTCTAATGAGTACGTCGGCAACTAACATTGGGTGATGTTGGCCCGATCCGAAAAATATTAATAAAATCTTTTGTCCTTGTGGAAGCTCTTCTCTTGAAGGCGTAGAGATTCCATTGTTGTTGTTGTGGTTGTTTGGTTTGGTTAGTTACAGATTCTCAAGGCAACGACAAGTGAGACTAAGACAGGCAAGGACCAAAATAAGTTTCTGCGGTTTTGCAACTCTAGTATGTAAGTGTTTCTTTGGCGTGAGAGTCAACTTGTTATTTATTTTCAGACGGTGGACAAACTTTTACTTAGATGGATGAGCTGCTCTTATTGAATTTTGAGACGTGTAGTAATATCATATGAGTTGATATTCGTATTTGTGAACCCCAGTTATTATGACCTAGATATTTAATCGAATGTTTTGTTTTGTATTTAGGAAAGAAAAGAAAATTTTCTCGTGACTACCGTTCATGCTATTTTAAAAAGGGTTTTAAAAATCCTGGTCGTGACAACGTATCACTCTTTGCACACTCGAAGGTGGCAGACAGAGCCTCCCCTTATTCAGAGACACTTCACACTTCCTGCGCTTGTAGGTGGTGGACATAACCCCTTAGCCAAAGACTCTTTCCATTTTTTCGCGCCCTTAGGCTATAGACTGAACCTCCCCTTAACTCGGGGGTGTTTCTCTTACTGCATGGCCCTTCGGTGGAGGATGGAGCCTCCCCTACTCGGGGCCACTTCTCTTGTTGTGGCCCAATGATAGAGGACGAATCCTCCTCTTGCTTTGGACCACTTTTCTCTCTTCAGGGCTCAAGGGCGACGGATAAAGCCTCCTCTTGCCTCGAGGTGATCCCCCTTATGGGGTTGCCAACTCAAGGAATGAAAATTTCTATTGCATAGAACATCCTCAAATTAGCTAAGAACACCTCTTGAATGATGCGAATCGGACTTAGAATGAGTGAGAAACGAAGAAAAGATGTTTTTGACCGTATGTATGTTTCCCGAGTCGGAAAACTTGACACTCTTTATATGAAAAAGGGATAGACATGAGGCTGACACATGGCAGATAGGCTTGACACGTGTCATTCCTATCAATACATCATCAGTCCTATCTACTATGTCATCAGTCCTATCCACTACGTCATCATTCCTATCCGCTGAAATCATTAGTCCTATCTGATACGTCATTATTTTATTTAAATAATATCTCAAGTTTAAAATACGATAACTTCTTATCCCGAAGTTGGAATTGTGCGTTCTTGGTAGTGATGGACTCGTATCAACGAGCCCTTCAAAACAAGACCATAAATGGATAGGTTATCCCATAGTTTTTAAGTGGGTCCCGCCCATGTGGCATGCTTATCGAGGTCATAACTTTCGCTCCCGACCTCTGTTACGCGTGTTCTTAGAATCATTATGCTCGTTACTTCAAGCTCTACTCAAATATGGGGATGTCATTCCTTTAAACCGCTAAAACTTAATTAAACTTATATAATTACCCCTAACCCTATGGGTTAAGCGTAATTAGAACATAGGGTGTTATAGGAATGCAAGGCAATATTGGAGGAGACTAGGTTATACCGAGTATACGAGTGCGAGAAAATCATCATCTTCAGACCTCTATTGAGAATTCAAATAGGTTTCTAGGATTACTCATAAGTGGTATTTAACATCGAAGGAAAAATACTACCCCTCACAGAGAAACATTGCCCTAGTTACGAGTATGAGGCCCAAAGGAAACCAGGTGAAGTTGGATAGTGGTGATGGGAAGTCTCTCCAAGGCAAGGGCTAATTTTTCAAAAAGTTCTTCGTGGGAAAGAGGCTGAAGAAGAATTTAATTAAAGAAAATTTGAAGGACGCATAAGAAAATAGGCGTATTGTCTACAACGAAGACTTAACACATTTAGCCATACTACATATTAGGGCACTCATATGACTCACACAGAGCAAGATATTTGTCTTCCCATCTCAGTGTAACTTTCTTGTTGACCAAGATGTTGTTGGGAAGTCCAATTGGGTAGAAGCAGTGCATGACATGCTCTATCGTGGCATATCCTCATCCCACAAAATCATTACGAGCATAGAAGATGAGCGCTCAGCCACATCTAAAATTCTAATTGGGGCTTCATTCATGCTACAAGTAAAATTTTGTATTAGTGATAACATGATTATATATATTATCATAGAATTGATAACACGATTACATATTAACATTTTAGTAATATCGTCATGAGCCGGATTTTCGAAACCCCTTTTTTAATTTATAGATTTACATTAACATTATTACATAAATTATCATATAAATTACGTTTCAATTTATCAGCAAAACCTTCACTAATCATGACTCAAAGACCAAGATGATGATCCTACCTCTATGTCTTCCGGCCTTTGCGCATGCTCCTCCCCGCCCCTATCGCCGGGCTCGCTCGAAAGCTCCTTCGACATCTATTCCCTTTTGCCTCTCAGCCCAAAAACTCCTTAATTGAGCCCTAAGAAACCCTATTTATAAACATGGGGGTTAGGAACCCTAATCTCCTTAGAAGTTGGGCTAACTAGGCTACTTGGGCCCTTTTTTTATTAATTTCCATCACTTTAATTAACAGGGCCGGAAAAATGACTTAAACGGTCCAAATACACGTCAAAATCGGGTAGGCAGGCCCTGTACGATATGTTCAACTTTGTACAGTACTAACTCCCTCATCCTAACTTTGATTCACATGTTCTTAGTCGTGTTTCAAATATCATTCTGTCTACTCTCTAATTACATTGGTTTAAGCCATAAATTCTATCATTGAGGAAGTTATTCTGTTAAGAAAGTCAATGGGTCAAACACGCAATTTTCCATGTGTTTAATTTTTGAAACCTAGCAAAATTCGGGATAATACATTCTCCCCCCCTTCAAAAGAATTGCATTCTCGCAATTTGCCATGGCCAATCATTGAACAATTTGGCCTTCAACTCAAAACCTTATTTGGCCCTCACTAGGGTTTCTATTCTCATCATATATTCAACATAATTTCCCATGTGAAGCATATCTTCTCACATGGCTAAATTGATTAGACCTATATCATTCGGTGTTCCATGGTCGGTGCCCTACTCATCCAATCAATTTATACATAAAGGAAAATAACTCCCAAAACATTATAATTTCTAAATAACTTCAGGCTACAATTAGAGGAATACCTTAGCTACCAAATGTCATGACCCGGATTTTCAAACCCCTTTTTTAATTTATAAATTTATGTTAACAAAATTGCAAAAATTACTATTCATACAAATTATGTTTCAATTTATCAAAAAACCTTCACTAATCATGACTCAAAGACTAAGATGATGATCCTACCTCTTTGTCCTTCGGCCTTCGCGCATACTCCTCTCTACCCCTATCGTCGGGTTATCTCGAAAGCTCCTCCGGTAGCTCCTCCCCTTTTCCTCTCGGCCCAAAAACTCCCTAATTGAGTCCTAAGAAGTCCTATTCATAAACATGGGGATTAGGAACCCTAATTCCCCTAGAAGTTAGGCCAACTATTCTACTTGGGCCCTTTTTTTGTTAATTTCTGTCACTTTAAATAACCTGGTCCTCGAAATGACTTAAACGGTCAAAATACATGTCTAAATCGGGTAAACACCTATACGATATGTTCAACTTCGAACAGTCGTAACTCCCTCATCCGAACTCTGATTTGCGCGTTCGTGGTTGCATTTTGAAGATCTTTCTATCTACTTTCTAATCACATTGGTTTCAGCCATAAATTCTATATATTGAGAAAGTTATTCTACTAATAAATTCAATGGGTCAAACATCCAATTTTCCACGTGTTTAATTTGTGAAACTTAGGAAAATTCGGGATATTACAAATATCATGTTGTCTAATTTGAATAACGTGTTTTAGATAACATGCTAGTTTGATTTGCATGTTTTTTATCACACACTAATTTGGTTATCGTGTTTACAATATTACCATAGATTTTTGTAGCATGTATTTTTAATAACACCATATTTTTATATCATGTAATCAATGACACTATTAGTTTAATTAGCTTGTTATCGATTACATGACATACATGATAATGGATCACAATTAACAAGATTGTTTTGCTAACATAAGTGTCTTTTTTAGCACACATCTATATGGGGGCCAAGTTGTCCTCCATGTAGTCCGAGGTGCAAGAGGTGGCCCAAGTTTACCTAATTGGTTAGTTATGTGGACAAGGCAACAAAACTTGATCCGGCAGATGAAAAGTTGAGGAAAAAGTTGCTAGCTCATCACAAGATGAGGAAGTGGTACAAGGATATGCCTGTGCGGCTAAAGGTCTATTATGAAGTTGTACTTTGTATAAATCCAATTGCTGAAGAGGCCCACTTGATCAAGGGCCAACGGCCAGCTGAAAAGTCTCATAAGATGCCTGCACAATCAAGTACACATATGAGAATGTATCCAATTAAAGCACATTGGGGCTAGAAGTCAGGACAATATCAACCTGACACATACATCATTGAAAGCTTTGTCATGCCACTAGATGCTATGACCGGGACTATTGACATTGTCTTGGAGAATGCCACCATGTACAGACAACGGGGTTAGAGCACAGAACATGTGGAAGTGGCACTGTAACGGGTTAAAAACTCGTTCGAGGTGGCCACAGGATTAATCGAATAGATGCAACCTCCAACCGATTAAATTCCTCAACTGCAAAAACATCTACAAGTACCACCTCTTCCAAACAAACGAAGTCCCTCAACCAGAAAAACGTCAAGAAGCACCACCTCCGCCAACAACTAAGGATTGAGGTTGGTGAGGGTAAATGCTCGAACATCAAAATCAAGTAAATTTTCTCGATCTGTTTTGCAAGAGCAAAGACAATGTGTTCCTCATTCTGGAGAGGAATATTTCATTTCCCAGAATTAGTTCCCTGAGTTTCTTATCATCAAGCTATTACATCATGTTATTAATATGACCTATGGTGAAAATGCATGTTATCAATAACACGACAGATAATAATTTTATATTATAATGAAAATGCTCTGAAACGTCGTGTCAACAATAACAAGACCTATTGTATTATCTTCAAAATGACTTTTGGAATAGTCGTATTATCAATCACACGCTGTGTAATATTTTCGTATATATACTAATATGACTTGTTACATAAATTTGTAGAGAAAAGGGACTCTCCGAAAAAAAAAGAATAGGGATCCCAAGGTCGAATACAGTGTTATCACAAGATTTCTGAAGAAGATCAATAAATGGTGCAAGCTTGGGAGGAACCAACTAAGTAGCTCAAACTGAAGTTTAAGAAAAGAAAAGCTTCTGATGTTGGCCCTTTTGCATCCCTTCTACCACTGTGACTTAGGCGGATGAGGTACAAAATGGCTAATCTACTAGCAAAGATAGGCAAGGACGAGGGGGTTGCCCAAATTTGTCCTACAATGATACACGTCAACTTCCTGACTATGAAGCTCGGTATGGCAACGAAGTGGGAGCTAGAGGAGGCGAGGTGGGGGTAAGAAGTTCCATTGCAGTTGTCCCTGCCACGTGCATTGTCCTGGCCACATATGAGGAGTATGATGTAAAGTCTCCTACATGGCCCACTGAGCAGACAACTATGGAGGCCTCTAGCTTGGCCACCATATCAGATATTCCTGAGGTAGTTGATGATGCCATACTATAAAGTATAAGAAGTATCATAGATGTCGAGGAGTAAATAAAGAAGCATGTGTTAAAGGAGAAGGATAAGGAAATGATGCCCGTGGTGCCAGAGAACAACCTTGACCTCTAGCACAAGTTCCACATGGAGGTGTTTTGTGGTGATGATCAGGAGACAGTCAAAGAGTTTGTGGCCCACCCACACCAGCAATGGCCTATGGCGATGCTTCTTCATAGAAACTATGTGTCTCTACTTTGTCAGGATTGCATAATGAATGAGGTATGCATGCATTCATGTTATTGGTCGTGTTATAAAAAATGCAATTTATATTTATTGTGTCTTCTAAAACACAATATTTATAATCATGTAATGGTCACCAAATCCCACAATGCTATCCATAAAAGTTAAACATCCTTTCTCCATTAATTTTTGGGCTTTAACCACCAAAATGATAAAAAAATTCTCTTTTCTCATCATTCTCTATATCTTATGTTTCTAATTCCCTGATATACCCAATTCTATCCTCTTCAACTTACTATCTACTAAAGCATTGTAAGTTGACAACCAATCGATTCCCAAGATATCATAATCTACCATCTCGAAAATGAGTAGATTGGCACAAAAATTTCTTTCTCCCAACATGACAATGATATTTCTCAAACATTTGTCTACGACTATAACTTTTCGTAATGGAGTATAGATGGCATAGGGTATTTCTAACTTACTCCTAGGATGATTGACATCTTCCATGAATAATTTAGGAATAAAGTAATGTGATGCACAAGGATCATACATCACTCTAGCTAGTCGGTTAAAATTGAGAATAGTACCTTCCAAGACTGCATTGTTTTTTGCATCTTCAGTTGACAGATCAAACAATTGGGCTCTAGTCATCTTCTTTCCATTCTCATTTGTATTTCCATGAGTACTTTGATTACCCTGAGGACACTATCAAGCTATATATCCAGGTTGCTTACAAGTATAACACACTCTGGTGTTCCCTTCACAAGTCCTTCTAGGCTGATTTTGGCCACTAATCTAACACTTCTATTTAGCCTTTATATTTTCTTGTGGGATGAAGTTCTTAGAAGATGGTCTATCATTCTCCACTTTCTTAAAGGTGTGATTTTCATTTGTGGTTCCTCTTTTACCCCTCTTGAAGTCTCCTTTTCCATAATTCTTTTTGTGATTTGTACCTTTGGTGGGCACTCCGGACCGATTAAAATCCTCTTCCAGAATTGATGCTTGTGCTAAAAAATTAACAAATGATGTTGGTCAAGAAGCCAACACCTTTGATCATATCTCATTTTTGAGTACCTAGACAAGGTGCTCCACCTTCTTCTCTTTAGTAGCACTGCATACTGAGCAAAATGCTAGAGTTGAAATACTTTGTTTTCATACTTCATCACCGATAATTCCTTCTGCTCTAAGTCAAGGAAATTCATCTCCTTGGTCGTTAGAGGTGTTGAGGAAAATATTACCTTTTAAAGGCCTCCAATAATTCTTTCCAAGAAATCACTTCTTTATCCTTAAAAAAAGAAATTTTCAAAATTTCCCATAAAAAAATGCTTTTCCATTCATCGTGAAGGTTGCCATGTTCACTTTTTCACTTGGTTGCACTAACATTGTTTCAAATTTTTTCTCTATTTCCTCCATCCACTTCTCCATTTCTTCTGATTTACCTTCTCTGTTAAAAGTATGCATCATCTTTTTGAACCTCTCGAAGATAGCAGAGTTCATACCCTCATTTGTTCCTTTTTCTCTTTCCTTGTAATTATTTATGTTAGCTTGGGCTTGAAGTCGAGTTTGAATAGCCACAGTTTGGGCTTGCAAGGTTTGAGTCATGTTTTGGAAAATGCTCATCATCTCAATGGGGGTCATAGTAACCTCAGGAACTTCAAAAGATGAGATTGTATATTTATTTCCTTAATTTTCTTGCTAAACACCTCTTGCCAAAATAGGTGTTGCAGTGGAAACAACAACAATAGCTACATTGGTAGCTGAAGGATCACCTACTCCATTTAACACAACTGTCTCCTACCTCACATGATTTGTGGTAGTAGGAGTCATTGAAGGCTGCAAACAAATATATGCACTATTAAGTCTCTACTTCTACCCCATCCAACCATTTATAACTATCATATATCATGCTTCTTGGTATGTAGACGAATTAAAACTTGTTCTCTAATACACAGTTGTCAACACCCAAATTTGCTCAATGCATTTTTTAATAAAATTAAGTAGAAATAATTTTTTTTATAAAATCATTTGTCAATCCTTCAACATATATGCCATTCCAAGGTGTGACTCACTCATTTTTGAACATATAGATAATCAGTCATCATGTCTTTAAATATATGACATAATAAAATTGCAACCAAATCTCACAGGGTCTTCCCCATGTACATACGAATCAGCATAATACACCAACTATAAGTAATTGGTACTCTCATGCCTATGTCTTAGAAATTACACACATCAACTAGAATTTATTAGTAAGTTTAGAAAAATCCTACATAGATCTAAGAACTTCACATCCTCCCATAGTACAAGTGTCTCATTCGCTATTCCTCGAAAGAACCTGCATCAATTGCAGATGCTGAGTATATAAATATACTAAGTGGGATGGCTAAACAAGAAATATAATACTTCAAGAAACATTTCTTAAAAACATTCCAACTAAAAGAGTACCGTAATTAGTACAAATTCAATTTCAAGAATATTATACTTCGATCATCAAGAGCAAAATAGTTAAATATGCATCGACAATCTTTTCCAATATCATGTGACTCCCACTCAGAAGTCTCCAACATCGTAAGTAAAAGTCGAAGGTTCTCTTTGAGAAGGTAGTCATTATCATGGAGTACAGTCTTTCCTCATTGAACTATGAATTACTTGAATTTGGAGTTCAAATAGTCTGAAGTTTGCCTGCCCCATCCACGTTATGAAGATAAGGCCCAAAGGTCCTCATGGACCCAAGTAATTGAAGTTTCAACTTCTATGATCATCAAAACCTCCTGTACTATACTATGTGGACTAGTCATTTTTTAATGATCTAGTCCATTTGAATACAACTCTTAGGCCAGGGAAGTGGTTCTACATAACTCTCATTTTTAGAGAGCCGGAAGACTTTATTTCATTTTCATACCAACCCCCTTCCGTCAATGTGGTTAAAAACTCACTTGAGGAGTCAAGACACTAAGGGTTCTTCTAATCTCAAATACCAAAAGACATTTGTCTTGGGTCATCCATTACAAGGATATTCATACATAAATACATAACATTATCACATCAAAATGCAATTTTATGTGTAGAATAAAATGCTATTAATATATCATAATAATAGTCTAACATTTATAGAAATTTTCTCCTAAAATACCCAACACCGACTTACTATCGATCGACTCATCAACATGTTGGCCGAATCACCGATGACCGTCATTAACTCATCAATGCGTCGAACCCCCCTATCGATAGTGGAATGAAATAGGAAAATAATTGTGCTTGACGTTGCCATTGACACGTCGACAATCATTGTTGCTGACCCACTGATAAGTCATGATGTACCATCGGTTCGCTAGCAGTGTTCCATCGTCCTATTCCTTCTGCATCGATAGCATCATCGACATGTCGATGATTGTGCAGATGAACAGAAAGTTATAGAACTTTTCTATAATCATCAAACTAACTTTCTCTTATGAAATATAATCATGTAATCCATTAGAATTGTTTATTAATTATCACAAAAGGAGAATGAGAGAATCAACCATACCACGCATATTACTCTATCAACATCCACCAAACATGCATTTCTTGTCCTAGCATTACAGATTCAAGTTAGCAATCTGACAAATGAACAAAATATCAAAATATCTCCACCAATTCGATTATGCATCCTTGGCATGCCCTAACCCACCAATCTGCCCCAAATTATGAGAATTTATACCCTTTGGGTGAAATATTCATCAAATATATTTTTAAGGAGGTCTAAATACCAAAAATTGGTGCATAACCAACTCTAAATCCCGCTTGAAACTTCTTCAATTGTAGTTTCACAACCATCAGCAAATTGGTTCCCACATCACCAATACGTCCAACCTTGTTGATAGTGAGATTACAGCTTCATCGACATGTCGAATATGACTTGACAATGGATTTATTGTACGTCAATAAGCTCATCGACACATTGAATGATGCCAATAGTGAAAATATTGTTTCATTGGTGAGTTCATCGACATGTCGGTGGTTCATCGATGGGACTCCGACCTTCAAAATGAATTATAATTTCTTTACTTTTAGACATATCAGTAGTACTATTTGTCTTAAGAAATTTACTTTGCAATATTATAATTCAAAACGTTCAAAAATTCCCTTTGAAAACTTTGGGTGTTACATATTTTTGCTATTTATTCGATGTTTCTCAAAGAGTGCGGTTGTGTGTTCACTTCTATTCTCACTTAACCCTGTAATAGGCATTGGCCATGATTTTTTTAATATCGTATTCACACTTTCAGACCTATTTGAGCATAGTGTTCCATATATTTTGGCTGAAAATACAACATTATCTCAGTGCTCGGCACTTACCTTATCTAGCCAAGCAAATGCCTCAGGATTACGTTATTTAATGTTGTTAATTGTGTAATACACATTATGTCTGAAAGTTTTAGAGGCTACATAGAGCTAGTTCTTTAAGTATTTTTCTTTGAATATGTCCAACATATTTGCTAGCATGCGATGGATACAATATCTATGGTGTGTAGAGGGAAAATACTACTTTACAGCATTTGCCAAGGCCTTCATTCTATCAGAAACAATTGTATCCAACTCAGTTGGAGGATAAGAAAATAGATAATTTCTGACCAATTTAAGAAACCAACTCTAAGTTTTCTTACACCCATTATTGACCACTACAAATGCAATGCAAAACATATTATTGTTCTCATCTAGTGTAGTTGCTATCAATAGCTGACTGGGATACTTTCCCTTAAAGAATGTCACATCTACGGTTAGCAATGGTCTTAATGTTGTTCTAAAAGATCTTGTAACCAGACTAAACAACCAAAATACTCTTTTAAAACCTTAACTCCCTATAGGTCCAGGAATATCACATGATCTACTTGGACTACACTACCTAGATGAATCTTTCTATCAGAAGTCCTTATATAGGAAGTATGCGATAGGATCCGTCTAGGTCCCCATTAATTATATCACACAATGCTCTACCTGCATGGCAAGATTTGATGTAGTCAATATTGAAATTAATTACATGACAATTTAACAAGTCATGTTTCCGATAACTCGAAAAGATAACTAGTCATTTTTTTGTAAAACTGGACTTAATATAAGCAACATGTTTACGGTAACATGACAAGTTAACAAGTTGTGTTTTAGAAAATTGGAATTTATAACATTGTGTTGCTTATAACACATCATGTTAACAAGTATAAATATCATAAGTGTGCCTTAACTGCACGCTAACATTTCTTGTAGTTTACAATTATACACTAGTGCTTCAAAATACATCTGGCTATGCTTTTCGATGTAATATATGTGGAATCTTTAAAGAGGTCATTGTATTTTCTCGCAATCCAAAGGTGAGATGCTAAAGGGTGATCAGTTGACTTCCTTTGCATTCTATATGCATGGTGAAGCACTAACCTTGTCACAATCACATGCTCTTATGTTTGATGCCCTTATGTACAATTGGTTGGAGAACTTTGTGGCATATGTATTCTTGTTCTCATCCACAACCCGATATGTGAAATTTGCCTTTATTGTAAGATCAATCAAAACCCTCTTTAAATGTATCGGACTTTATAAATGTGCATGCAATTAGAGTAGACTTTGGTAGTCCTTTGTTTGTAAACTACCAGTCATTACCTCACCTTCGCCAATATTTGGTTCCAATAGGTTGAGATCATTGACTGCCTCCCACTCTGCCTCGGACTCAATGTCAATATTACTAGGTACCTTGTTGTATCCAAATTCTTCATGGTTAGACATACTTTATATGCCAATTATGTCATTCTTGTTCCATTGGTCATCACCCACACTTCCTCAAATTCTTAGCCGTCATAATTTCCAGGATTGTATGGGGGATAATAGTTATCAAATAAAGTCTTTATCACACCTATTGCTTGTGACATTTCTTCAAATCCAATATGAATGACTTATGTAATAGATTTTGTGGACATTGTAATGTTAAACGATGTGTGATGTGGATTTGTTGAGTTGAAATCTCCCGATTCTCCCAATCTACAATGGATAATAACATGTTAATAAATATGTGATATAGCTAAACATCATGTATTTGGTTACACGCTTACAAATTTTATTCTGATATCGATGGGATGATATGTATACAAGGCGTGTTATTGTCTCTATGCTAACAAGAATATGTGAGATATCGCTTTTGTATTTCACATCATTAGTTATACGATATTATAAATATTGTGTTTTTACTAAACACGATATTGATATTATCATGTTTTCAAGTCTACATTAAACTAACGATAAAGTATAATTGATTTCCGTTTGTAAACCGTCATTCAAGCTGGGGTAAGCCAATTCCATGAGCGATTTATCTCTATTCACAGCCAAGTTCCTTTCCACTCATGGTGATTTGTCACCATTGGCAGGCTCGTTTATCTCTGCATACAATGATTATACTTTTTTATTTGTCATCTTATGATTGGAAAATATTGATTGTAGGTCTTCATTGTCTTCTAATTCATATAGAATGGATGATTGCTAAGATGGAATCAAATACATTAATCACATTACCATTGACAATAAGTATTTCTTTTGCTTGAACCCGTAGCTTGCCAAACCTCATCGAGGGATCAATATTCATCAACCACACCTTTTCACCTATATACATGCAATTATTGCCTTCTCTCCATTGTAAAAGATGCAAATACTAATCCTCTCCATTATGCTGGTTAATGGGTGATCGGATTAGCTAAAATGAAGTCATGTTCACCTGGAACCACTTTTATCTTGGAAAAAAACTTGTTTTAACAGTCTCCGATGGCTCTCCAGTGAGTCGCTAACTGTCATCTCCCGCTGGTGAACTCTGCCTTACTTCCGATCCTTCCTCTCTACACGGGAACGATGCCCATTATGCATTTATGTGGATCAATACGAGGATTTGTTTTATTTAAACCTAAAGACAATTTTGTGCTAAAGCAGGTGATATGATATTTAATGTTAAAAAATAGGTCATATAAAATATTTTTCTCTTCGATTAGGTAATATGGAAAAAATTCTAACTGTGCCTCCAAGTAGTGTAAAAAATTCCTCGGAATAACATAGAACTATAGTTTTGAACAATGTATTCAGAATTCGACAATATTTTACTAACCAACTACAAGGTGTAAAAATTTATAGCAACATGATATCCCCATGAAGAGAGTTTTGCAACACTTATATCCTGATAACTTATGGAACTCACAAGAACAAATGGCAACACCAAAGAGTGCCAAACGTCCGTCACACTGAGGTGTGAAAAAACCACCTTCTTACCTGACCAATCTTCCACTAGGATGGCATATGCTCCAATGTCACTAATGGATCTCAATTAATTAATACATTCTTCCGTTTACAACCTCTTATCAAAACATTTAGTAAATCCAGCATCTCATGCCACTAGCGCACTCATTAACGGTCCATTTGATGTGCATTGGCATATTGTTTAGCTGAAAGTGTCACAGGGGTTGCCTTTTTACAATACGAGTCAAACTTAGTACTATAATACTCATTGTTATCGGACTTGACACCTTTCAACTTCATACCTATCTCATTTTTTGGTACTCCACTTCTTGCTCATATGAATATTTTAAGTAACAGTTTTTTCCATATTGCCTGGCCAAAGAATGACATATTCCATATTTCCTAGATTTTAAACAGAAATGCCATATGACTGATGCGCTAAAATAATGTTCAATTAAATCTTTTTAAATTTTGAATTGCAATCCTATTTTATGTTAATTCATTGCTGATTTGGGTTATTTATGTTTTGAATAAGTTAGTTGGACCTTAATTGAGTTTACATGTCTAAACAGGCTTTAACTGGATCCAAGTAGAAGAGGAAGTAAAGCCCATCTACCTAAAGCTATTTGAAAGTCAAGAATGGGCTCTTAATGGTCTAAACATGCATGGAATGGTCGAACACAACCTTGTGGACCCGTTTAATTTGAGATTTGTATGAAGAGGACTAAATTAGTAAAGAAGCTGATTCAGACAGATTGACAAAACTTTAGTATTTCGATCATATCTTTTTATGTATACTTCGGATTGATATGATTTTGGTGCATTAGAAAGACGACTTCTGTGGCTACAAGTATTATTTCAGGAAGAAATTCCAAATTCTGAAGATTTATGGGTCGAATTCGGCATGAAATCAGACAGCTAGTTAACTAACTCGAGGCCAGCACATAGAAAATATTTTCATTGATTGTGATTGATACACATAAGGAAAGGCAATGAGGCTGATTGGATATCTAAAAGAAGATTTAAAGATACTTATTTGCTAAATAAATCATTGATTTATGTGATTGATTTAGAATCTAATCATTGCCAAAGAAGCAACTAATTAGGCAATCAATCCGGATGTAATCTAGAGATATTATTTCACTTTCCTCTTTGAAGCAACTCCTTTTATTCCTATAAATAGAGGGGTGGACGTGATAAATGAATGATCCCCTCCACTTTGGAGCTCTCCTCTCCTATTTTCTTCTCTCATATTGTATTTTTGTTTTAGTTTTATTGTAATGGCTTTCTAAGCTCTCAAGCTAAGGCTAGAGGAGATTTGTAACAATTTAATGGAGTTCAATTCATGTTTCATCAATGGTTTCAAGTAAGTATTGTTTATTTGAAGTGATGTTTATTTAATATTGTTCTTCTTCTTGTTTCTTTGTGATTTGGATACATAAGATGCTTAAAGGCTCTCCTTTTTGATCTTTTGTGATTTGGATACATAGAAATCTTTAAGAGACAATTATTTTTATCCTTCATCTATCCAAAGCATTTCTATTTTTATTTTCAATTTTAATGTTCATATCTTCCGGTTAGATAGAATTTTCATTCAATTCTAACTAAGATAACATGATACATGAAGAACATCATTAGATGTTACAATGATCCTTAATGCCTTAGTGTTTTCTCATCTTGATTTCTTGACTCTATATTGCCTCAATACTCTTCTACTCTTTCTTTCTTAATTTTTCCTTTCTCTATTTCTTCGTAACCATTTTCTTTGTTGCACAAGGCTTTCCTTGTGGATCGACCTTGTCTACTATAATTAGCAAGTAAAACAAATCTGAATTTGACTTCTTCATAGTCTTGTTTCAGACGTAACAACAATGACCTAGTTGTGGACCAAAATACCCTTAGGTTTCACTATATCATGTTTTAAATGTTCAGCTTGTAATAAATGCACACCGGAATAGTGTTGCGCCGTTCCGGTGTGTTGGGAGTCATCGGCGGTGAATGGAACTTGCCAGCGGGAGCTAACCGGCGGTAACTCACCGACGAGAGTCAATGAGCAAGAAAAAAGTGATTTTTGGGACCGCAAACGCTGTTTGAGTGCTTCAAAAGCTGCATTTCACAGAAACGATCATTCTTTCACACAGATCATGGATAGGATCGGAATTTGCATCCATTATAATGGAGAGGTAGGCAATGACGACATGTATATCGTTGGAATGGCACGGTTGATGAACATTCATCCATCGGTGAGCTTCGGCGAGCTGCTAGGGCAAGTCAAAGCACTACTTTCCATCAATGGTAATGCCAGTTTGAAGTATTTAATTCCATCATCCCAATCATCCATGATATATGAATTACAAGATGATGAGGATCTCCAATCAGTGTTCTCCATTCATAAGAAGGCAAATAAGGAGGTGTTATGGTTGTATGTCGAGATGAAACAGCCCGACAATGGTGATAAATCACCACCACCCTCCGTTGAAAGGAACCAGACAGTCAATAGAGCTGAATCACCCATCGTAATGGCTCATCCCAGCTCTAATGTCGGATTTCATACAGTATTCAATGAAACTCAGTTCACCTTTGAAACTGTCAGGCAACAATATTGAATCTTTAGATTATACGCAATTGGTATATTACGTGTACTCGAGACCACGATATTGAACTTATCGTGTTAAAGGTAAATCATATAGTTCGAAGTTATAAACACGACCTGTAATATATCGTATTAGTAATTACACGATATACACATGCGATAGAGCTATTATGTGTTGCATCGTAGATATAATAACACGACATGCATTCATGTTGTTGTGTCGATAACATGTCTTGACATGTTTGAGTGTTAACAGAATACACAATGTCAACTGATGTTGCATTTTTTTAACACGATAATGTGCAATGCAGATTGGAGAACCGGGAAACTTGCCCTCAACAAATACATGCCAATCATCTTTCACCAATCCAGTGAGTACAGAACCTGAAATAGAAGTCAATCAAAATAGATCAGAGGAATTGTCGCCAATGATGGGTTGGACAAGCACTTCATTTGATAACTACGAACCTCCAAATAGCCCTTGTAATTACGACAGCGGAGAAGGCGAAGAAGTTGAGAATATGTGGGGTGAGGATTTGTGGTACAATAATGATATAGTTGACATGGAAAGTATGTCCAACCATGAAGAATTTGTAAACAGCGAGGTTCCCAGTAACGTCGACGTCGAGGCGGATGCAGATTGGGATACCGTCGATGATTTAAACATGTTGGAACTGAATATTGATGAAGGCCAACTAATGACAGGTAGCTTGCAAGCTAAGGATTACCAGAAGCTCCTCGAATTGGGTGCACATTTTATAAGCCTGTTGCATTTTAAGAGGGTCTTGATCGACCTAGCAATAAAGGCGAATTTCACATATCGTGTTGTGGATGAAAACCGGAATACGTACCCCGCAAAGTGCTCCAATGAATCTTGTAATTGGTACATAAGGGCTTCAAACATAGGAAATCATGTGACTGTCACGAGGTTAGTGCCGACTCATTCATGTGGAACCCAAAGGAAGTCAACTGACCATCCCCTGGCATCGCACCTTTGGATAGCGAGAAAATGTTATGGCCTCTTTAAAGACTCAGTAGACATTACACCTAAGAGCATAGCAAGTTATATTTCGAAGCACTGGGGCATAACTACGAACTACAAGAAATGCTGGCGTGCAGGTAATGCATAAGAAGAAACGAAGTGTTGATTTAGTGTCACGATATGTTATTCTAGCTTTTTATCGTTTACACGCTTAAACTATTGTTGGAATATGTACTCACACGACATAATTCAATATCGTGTTACAAACAACACGACCAGGCATCGTGTAGGATTCCGATCACATGAAAACATAAATTCTCGTGCGATCGGGAACACGATGTAAGCCGGTGTCATATAACATTTACTAAATTGTCTTTGTTCGTGTAGGTAAAGCTCTGACTGACTTAATAGATGGTGACCCAGATGAATCCTACCGCTTACTTCCTTCTTACGGTAGGCAGCTAGAATATATAAATCTAGGAAGTGTAGTTGTGCCAGTGAGATCATGTGACATTCCCGAACCTATGGGTGGGTACGATTTCAAAAGAGTATTTTGGATGTTTGGCCCCGTTGCGAGAGCTTTCAAAACAATCCTGAGGCCGTTGCTAACGGTTGATGCAACATTCTTGAAAGGAAAGTATCTTGGACAGCTATTGATAGCAACTGCACTGGACGGGAACAATAATATGTTGTGCGTTGCATTTACAGTGGTTGAGAACGAATGTGAGAAAACTTGGTGCTAGTTTCCTGAGTCGCTTAGAAATAATCTATTCTCTGATCCTCTAGCCGAGTTGGACACAATTGTTTCAGATAGATAGAAGGGATTGACAAATGCTGTGATGAAGTTTTTCCCATCTACACACCATGAGTATTGCATTCGTCACATGGCAGCAAATATGCTAGACAGATTCAAGGACAACTACCTAAAGAATCAGCTCCATGTTGCAGCCGAAATGTTCAGACATAATGTGTACGATGAAACAATGAATAACATTAAAGAACATAATCCGGAAGCTTATGCTTGGATAAATGAGATAGGTTCAGATCACTGGGCCAATGTATCATTTCCAGGGAAAAGATATGGGACACTCAGCTCAAATATATCTGAAAGTGCAAATGCAATGTTCAAAAAGGCCAGATTGATGCCTATAACGCATTTAATTGAGCACACGAGGGAGCACACAATGGCATTATTTGAAAAATAGCGGACGAACGGATAGAATATGATGGAAGAGTTAACCCCATTTGCCCAAAAACAAATCAAAAATAGGCGAGAAGAAGCTAGGAATGTGATTGTATTGCCTGTGTCACTGTATGAATTCTAGGTTAACTTGCTACATCACCAGGTACATTGCATTCATACGGCGATGTACATAGCTTGTGCTTGTTTATACGTTAGGGCTTCATATCGTGTTAGGTTACAGATAGTATTGTCCTTGAACGTGTAAGTCGATACATCTTACGTAACAATCATAAGATGCATCGTGTATGCGAGACCACGATTAATTCATTTATCGTGCTCTCTTACTCACGATATGTTCCTCACAAGATGTGGTAAACCTAGTTGATCATACCTGAACATGCGGATGCTTTCAACATTTGGGTCTACCATGTAAGCATGCAATCGCAGCAATCGATAATAGACATTTCTATGTATCTGAGTACTACGAAAGATGGTACACTACTGAAATGTATAAAGTGACCTATAGTGAGCCCTTACACCCAACGAAGGATCGGCACCAGTGGGCACCGGTTGGAGTTATGCCTACATTCAACCCACCTATCCCTCAAAAGCAGCGGGGACATCCACGAAGAAATTGGATAGAGTCACAACCGCCTCTCAAAACCCCATGAAAATGTGGAACATGCAGCCAATTGGGTCACAACCACAAATGATGTACCAGCGCAAATGGAGGGTCCTCCAATGTGGCAAATGTACCAATGACAAGCCGAAGGAGGTCAAATAATAGCGAACACAAACAGCGTAAGGAAGGAGAGCAACGATCAAGCTTACCTTTTCCACCCCCGTTCTTCAGCTGAAATTTTTGAATATACATCGTGTAATGAACAACACGGAATATGTAATTAACGTGTATTAGGAAACACGACATGATGTAAATAGGGTATACTGTATATGTATATCGTTTAATCGACAACACGACCCAAATGGGGTACGTGTTGCTAATTACATGATAATATCATTAGATTATTAATTTTGCAATCAAATGTCGGTTGCTTACACGATATTGGTAATAACGTGTGTTCCAACACATGACAATTCCATGATCGTAATCCGATTCCCGAAGCATTATGCCCGAAGCACAAATTCCTTCATTTACTTGGTTGTCTGTAACCTTCTCATCCCGCCTAAAGCACCAACATGACCACGCCAACTGATTGCTCGTGCCTAGGTGAATTGTTATTATCTTTGTATTTTTTCACACCTCTATAAAGATTAGCTTTTTGGATGATCCTTGTTGAAGCGTGTATGGCTTAACATGATCTGTGTGTATATCGTGTTGCCGACCACACGACGGTTGATCTAATTTGTATTTTCTTTTCAAACGACTGTCGTGTATACCATGTTAACATTCACATGATGAGTTGATGACTAAGATAGTGATTATTGTTCATATCGTGTACTCCATTACACGATATAAAACATGACGTGCCATCGAGCATATGACAATTGCATTAATTTTACCACCCAATTCTCGAAGTGACACCACAATTTCTGGGATTTCAATTAAATTAGGATCACCAATTCACGAGGAGTCATTTCCAATTTCCAATGACATTAAATATAGAATATTTAACGATTTGTATCCCTCGCAGCCTACCTATATGTATCTAAGTGCCCTCTTTGCTTACCCAATTCGCAAAGAGCATTAGACGGAGCCTTTGGGACATTGATATGGCGCATGATGGTGTATCGTCCCCCTTCAGTGGAGCGGTGCTAACCAGCCTCTGAAGGGGGCTGATTAACTACCAGGTGTTATTCCAATGTCGCGAAGGTTCCGTCACAATTGAAGTGATGGGTTCATGAATCTGCATGGAGATCGCATGCATACTGATATTTGCGGAGCACGAGACAGATCCTTTGGGACATTGATATTGCACCGAATGGTTAATTGAGCCCCTTTAGTGGCGCGGTACTAACCAGCCACTGAAGGGGGGCGATTAACCAACCCGGCATAATATCAATGTCGCGAATGTTCCATCACAATTGAACTGATGAGGGCACAATTCACTATCTTCAGAATGTTTTTTTATTTGTATTTATACACTGCTCTATGAATATTAGTTTGTTGTATGTAATGAAAGCTGTTTCAAATTGAAGGAAAATATGAATATTCGTTATATTTTTTTTTCCGGTGGAAAGATGTCTTCATGTATAACACGGCACACACCCTTATCGTAAGCTCGATAACACGCCATACACCATTATCGTAATCTCAATAACACGACATACACCATTATCGTAAGATCGATAACACGACATACACCATTATCGTAAGATCGATATCACAACATACACCATTATTGTAAGATCGATAGCATGACATACACCATTAGCGTAAGATCGATAACACGACATACACCGTTATCGTGAGATCGATAACATGACCTACTCCATTATCGTAAGGCCGATTAACACGGCATATACCATTATCATAAGATCGATAACAAGACATACAACATTATCGTAAGATTGATAACACGAGGTCGACCAAGTTATTGGAAGTAATAAGTCGGCGTTACGAATAGACGATTTATGTGTGTAACGTATTATCGATTACACAACAAAATAACATGCCAAAATGGGATACAATTACATGATAATATCTCCGTTGCTTACACAATATTGGTAATAATGTGTGTCCGAACCCACGACAATGATAGGATTGTATTGACCCAATTCCCGATGCATTCTTCCAGAAGCATCAATACCTTCATTTACCTAGTGGTCTCTATCCGTTTCACCCTGCATATATATATATATATATATATATATATATATATATATATATATATATATATATATATAGTAGGGTTAGGGTTTGCTAGCTGCTCACTCACTGGTTCTTCGTGGAGACGGGTCATTCGGGAGATTGCTGTGGCGGCTGCTGGTGAATCGGCCTTCCATTAGACATAGTCATCACCTATATCCGATGGTGGGCTCGACTCACTAGACGGCGATATATCAATGACTCGAATGATCCATCAATATTCGCGCCCTATTCGCTATGATCTGTGACAATGATGGATCCGTGATTATGCAAGGAGATCACATGCCAACTCAACTTGAGGCAGATTATTCAGGAGATTGCTTTTGCGCCTGATGGTGTATCTTACCCCTGTCAGATAAGGGGCTCAC
The DNA here is from genome assembly GCA_035235625.1 of Saururus chinensis. NCBI lineage: Eukaryota > Viridiplantae > Streptophyta > Magnoliopsida > Piperales > Saururaceae > Saururus > Saururus chinensis. The sequence goes on from CP141141.1 coordinate 28,324,456, forward strand.
CTTGATTTGGTGGGGGAAGTACGCGACCAGGCGCTATAGCAATGTCTCGAATGGTCCATCCCAGGAGGTCGCAAGCTATTTTGTTTACAACGTCATGATTTTATGCTTACAAACACGCTATGAATGCTTGTCGTAAGTTCCATCACATGATAAGGTCGTATATAGTGTTACCGACCACATGCCAATAATACACGACATGGGTACTTGTAAAAAATGTAAACTAAAAAAGAGTAGCATTCATTGACCACATGAATAAAAGGTTATGTGTGTTACACATTACACGATAATAGGAAACTGCGATAGGGATTATAAATCGGATCGTGTAATCCATTACACGATATGGAATAGTGTGTGTGATCGATCACACGACAATTGAATACACGATATTGATACAAATAGTTTGTTCGATTATATGCCCTAATCAGATCGTGAGAACTATAATACGATCAGATATATGTGTACTGCCGGTTTGCGCTATTGAATACACGATATTGATACAAATCATTTGATCGATTATACGCCATCTTACATTCGTACAACAATTATGTACAAAAATAATAAGGGCTCATAGTAATGAAATACAAAATAAGTGGTCTTTTTACAATTCATCAGTATCTGGATCAAATTCCTCTTCAATTCGGGCTCGAAATATAGCAGCGCATATCATCGGCCTGACCAAGCCTGTTATCTCGAGCTGTCTAAAATCTGGCTGAATGACGCCCCCTGCTAGTTTCACTACATAGTACATAACGTAGATGCCACAATCTTCATTTGTTTCCTAGTACTGGCATTTGTTGATCTTAGTCAGTGGCCACGTTCGAGCACCCTTTATCTTAAGTGCCTTCTCCATTCCATTGGCAACATATTTCCTGACACGGTCCACCTTGGCGAAGTGGTGACTGTGATCACCCTTTAGAGGATTGTACCACCTAAATGGCTTCTCCCTGTAGTAGACAATAAGCAATAGAAAGTGGCCTTTGACATATACAGGAATGAAGCCGCTTTCCGTGTTAACATTTAGGCCTCTCAACAATATCCCAGAGAGTTTGCATTCCTTCTCCGCAGGCCCTTCCGCCAAGCCAACGTTAAAGTAGTGTTGAATGGCAAACTTTTCAAAAAAATAGTTGGGGTACCTGCATGGATTTCTCATATTTCGTTCATCTAGGAGTTGGTAGAAGACCTCGATAACCTACAGAATACCATACGTGTTAGTAATGACACGATAAGCTACTGATCGTCATATGACATTACTCGATAAGTTACTATACCGTGTTTACAATCACATGATAAAGTTACACGTCGTGTGGTCAGTAACACGATAGTTTTACTTCAGCAATTACAAGAAGATTGTTAGCGTATATGAAACCCAACGATAGGAGCATATGTCGTGTAATTGATAAGATGATAATTCAAGTTAATTGGATAACACGATATGATCCTAAGTCATTTTATTTATAACACAATAGAGCTTAAAACGTATGAGCAATTCATAGATATTACCTCATTCGTTATGCAATCCTGCTTTAAAAAAGATAGGTAGTCGGTGTATAGGAGGGTCTCTATGGGCTAGGACTTGCATGGGTTCGACAGAAATTCCGTGATAATTTCCTTGACTGCCTCCTCCTGAACATCCAGGAGGAACACTAATTCTGTGTCAAGATAGTCCTTCGGCCGCAGACTTGTCTCCTCCTTGTTTGTCTTAGTTGCAGTATCTTATTCGACATCTTCAACATTGCAGATACTCCCCAATACGTCCGCATCTACTGGAGGAGTATCCAATATAGTGCCATCACTGGAATTTGCGATTGGGGCTACTGGTTCCGGGGGAGGGAGACTTTGGATGTGTCGGACGGATAATGCTTGGGCCAAGGGCTGATGCCAGAGGTACTTCGTCACTAGGCTTTCTAGGCACATTGTGTCGAAACATTAATATGGACATGAAAGAAAGAGCTTAATGAACAGGAATATGGACTGTCCAGATTGCAAAAATAGTGGAGCCGTTCGAACGAGCATGCAGGGCGTTCGAACAGGATAACGTGATTTTGATGAAAAATGCAGTATAGGCGTTCGAATGGGCATGCAGGGCGTTCGAACGGGATAACGCGCAGTTTCCTTGTTTTAGCCAATTTTGAGTCCTTTTCATATAGAACTTCTTTCTATGGTTCTTATGCCTATATAAAGATATATCTATTTTATATGTCTTTTTACCTTATTTACTTGTATAGATTAGGTTAATTTAAAGTTAGTTATGGTTTATTTAGATTAAGATAGATATTAGTATTTTAGTTTATTTATTAATAATTTTGTAGTTATTAGTAGTTTAGATATGTACTTGAATCAAGTTGGAATTTTAATTATATTTTACATGTCTAAAATGTGATATTTTATGCTTTATAGGTAAAATGCGCTTATCAAAGAACTTGGACAATGTTTGAAATAATTCAAAATAGTCTTGACATGCTTTAAAGTGAGTTGGACAACTTTTCGGAGTTATAAACATGTTGGAAATTAATATGGACATGAAAGAAAGAGCTTAATGAACAGAAATTGGATTGTCCAGAAAAAGCTGTCCAGGTTGCAGAAACAGTGTAGCCGTTCAAACAGGGCATGCAGGGAGTTCGAACAGGATAACGTAATTTTGGAGAAAAATGCAGTATAGGCGTTCGAACGGGCATGTAAGGCGTTTGAACGGGATAATGCGCAATTTCCTTATTTCAGCCAATTTCGAGTCTTTTTCATATTGGACACCTTCCTACGGTTCTTATGCCTATATAAAGACATATTTGGCACGAAATTGGAGGTTAGGAAGTAGATTTTCTAAAGAGAAGAAGGAAGAAGAAGGAGAAAAACTCAAAGCTTCAATGGAAATTCAAGTGCTTTCTTCTACCATGGAAGGCTAGACTTTTCTTTTACTTAGGAGTTGATGAAGCTATAGATAAGTTTTAGTTTCTTTTCTTTTTAATTTAGATCTCAGTTGTGAATTATGACAATTGTATGATAAGGATTTCCTTTTTAATGGAAGAGCTTTTCGTGTTTATTCAAATCTATGTTGATTTATTGTCTTGTAGATGATAGATTGATGTGGTTTTGATATTTGCATCAATTCTAATTTCTATGATTTAGATGAGATGGTCATACAATAGTTTTAATGTTCAGATAATTAATGACTTGGATGAGTTATACTAAGATTAGACGGGTCATGCCTATAGCTAGTTTAGTGTAGATGATTTGTGCTATTGTCGAAGATAGTTCATGCCATGGAAGTTAATTAATGATTCTTTCTGAAGTAATTCTAGCTTGTAGCTGAGAATACTTGTTCATATTCATACTAGATTTAGATTAAAAGTTATGGTTCTATAGTGGATTTGATTTCCTAAGTAAATTCTATCATATTAATCTCTTGTTTTTAAACTAGTTGATTCCTTTCTTTTGCTTAATTTAAGTTTAAGTTCTTTCTAGTTTTTAATCAGCAAATTCCTCTTTAGATTTAGTAATAATTTATCCATCCCTAAGGTTCGACAACCCTTAAATACTCATCCTAGTACAATTACTTTGTACACTTGCAAAGGGTTTAATTATAAACAATCACTTTACTAGCTTCTCATCAATGTAGCTGCTAAAATGCTTCGGCTTCTTTGAGAGCTAAGCTGCAACTTTCTTCTCAAGCTCCTTGTTCATCTTCTGTTGCTCATGAGGTACAATGGGAGGGCCAAGAGCAGCTTTCAGCTTCACTCTGATTTTTATTGCTTGTTTGGGTACTGCTCCTTTATTCACTTGCTGGGGTGCTTCCGGTCCCTTCAAGGGTTGTTCTGGAATCTCCAGCTAGTCTGCGGGTCCCTCACGGGGTTGTTCCGGCACATCGCGGACTTGAGCCATGACCTCAAGTGGAAGGTCCATTTCCTCTACCTCCCTGGATTGTTCGACGAGATCCCAGGGAAGTTCCGGTTCCTCTACCTCCCTGGATTGTTTGTCAACATCCCGGGGAAGTTCTCGTTCCTCTAACTCCCTCGATTGTTCTTCGACATCCCGGGGTTGTTCTTCCACCTCATGGGGTGTATCCAAGACACCTCGTGGTTGATGCACGACTATTTCTTATTGTTCCATGAATTCCGCATTTATTTTTGACAAGAATCTAGTTATTACGGTCCTTTGCAACTTCGGACCAATCTTCTTCTTCGGTTTGGTGGCAGCTTGCGGTTGCTGTTTCTCTGTATATAAGAAGTAAGTTATCATGTTAGTAACTACACAATATACCCACAAGTCATTTACACACACGATACATATACTTATCATATTTGTAAAAACACGACGGAGGCCTAATCGTGCTGACGATCACACAACCACGCAGAGATGGTTCTCACAACTGTTGCTTCAATGATCGTGTGATCGAAGACACGACAAGCCAACCATTGTTTGTCTTACTTAACGACATGATCTCTTATCGTGTAATCCACTACACGAATATCCCCTAACCAAACTGTCGTACTTACTCAAAATGAATCCCTCTTCCACCGGCTAAGGGACTTGTACTGGTTGATGTTCGGGGGCAGATGGTTGGCGATCTGCTCTTGATTTTGATGCTCTTACCTTTGAACGAACCGAAGGCGATCCTTCGGTTATCGGAGGAGGGGTTGATGCTTGGGAGACCACCAGCTGACTAGGTTCAGGCGGCTGTTCTATCTCTCGTTCCTTGGGGGGTTGCATCTGTTCTATGAGGCTTATTGCCACCTCTAGATCGTCCTTAACACGCTGGAGTGCAGCTACAACTTGATCCGTGTTCCATCCCCGCTCACCGTATAGAACAGCCTTCTCCAAAACAACTTCACAAATTCCCGTCATGACATCAACTAGCATGACGAATGATTCAATGACGCCATGGCCGGAATGTACATGACCCAACGTCTCGCCATGGGTTGCATGGCCGGGCCTCATTGTTCGGAAAGGCTGCGTACCCGCCTTCTTAGCTTTCGGGGTCGCCCTTTGTCCATCCATCAAATGCACCTCTTCGGAAATTCATGTGATGCGCATAACAATTTACGAGTCAGGCTTAAGCCTCATGAAGATATCCTCATATCACTTCCATATCCGGTGATGAGCTAGAATCTTCTTCCTCCCCTTTTCGTCGGTCGGGTCAAGTTTATTAGCCTTCTCCACGTAGCTCAAAAGTTGGGTAAGTCTGGGCCACCTCTTGCACCTCGGGCTGCATGGCGGACCACTTGGAGCCCATATAGACGTATGCTCAGAAAACCATACCTGGCGGACAATACAAAAGAATATGAACATTAGTCTAAAATGTTCAGTATCTTCACTATAACAAGTTAGTTGTGTTACTTATAACACGCAAAAAGACACATCGTTGTGATTTCGAGAACACGATATGTATATGTGCATGTTACATGGCGTATGTCCGATAACACGAGGGTGACCAATAAGGCGATATTCATCTCTTTAAAACATATCATGTTATGATAAATACGATATTAGAGTTCACGTATTATAACACATGCGAGCGTTACCTGGTGCACTAATGAAGCCCCTGCGAGAATTCCGCTCGTGGCGGAACGCTCGTCCTGTCTGCTCATGATGTTCCGGTGGGCTGCCGATATGCCTCACATAAGCAAATCATGTACGTCGCCTGCCGAATTGTAGCTCCCAATGACCGACAAGTTATCTAAGTAATTACACAGAGCTGGGGATACGGCTCTGTTGCTCTGCATGAATAACACTAGGACACCCATGTGCACGATGGCCAACCGTGCTAAGTCCTCGTCTGAAACATTCCTTGTTTCTGCAGCCACTTCTTTGAACAATTCTTCCAGTCCTATCTTCTCCGGCCACTTCCCTTGGAAGAACTTCTTATAGAATTCCCCCTTACCATGGGCAGCCTTCCCCTCGCTGTTTTCCAATTTACACGGGTTCCATTTTCCACTCAACCCCGTGATCATAGCCACTGTAAGGGGTAGTCTTTTGCCCCTTATGTTGAAGACCTCCAGTGAGTCGTCGCAACAATCACCAATGAGTACATCCAATAGCGGCCTAGAGATGATGATGGGCTCGCAATCATATACTCGGTAGAACCCAGACTCCACAAAAATTGCCTTGCATCCTGGACGTGAATCTACAAGGTCTTTTGATACACACAGTCGAGTGGGGAAACTATTCGTTCCCAGACCATGTCTTCTCCCGTAGATTCTCTTCTGCAACCTTCACTGACTCCACCATTTGATGTAATACTCTAAATTTACGTCTAAAAAATTGGATATATATATGTCAATCAACAATAGGTCGTGACCATAATCAATAGTCGCGTCGGTTCACACTCTCTAACTAACTTCTATAGAGACGATAAGTATATGTATCGTGTAATCGAACATACGCTAAGAGGCCTTCGAATACACGACATCATTATGGTTCAACATCATGTTTCCGCCATCTTATTGAGAACACGATATATGTCATATCGTCTTTCTGACGCAACGATAGTGTGATTCGACGGCCTATGTCGTGTGTTCGATTACACACTAAATAAAAAATCGTGCATTTAAATGTCCAAAATGCCTTACCATGAAACTATTATTCTCGGAGCTGGATTAAACACTTGTTCAGCCACTACTTTTCAGGGATCACCGCAAACCTGCACTGCGCTACAAACAAGAACTAGCTTTGGGGCATACAGTTTCAAAACTCAGCTTATGAGAAACCCTCGTTCCAAAACTCGTTCTAGAACAAAAAAATCCCTAATTTTCGATGTTTTGGTTGGATAGGTCACAAAAACTTCTCACACACCGCTTAGACTTTGCTCAAATAGAAGACTTTCCAATCGGAAGTGAGTTTTTAATCGGAATGGAGTTTTTCACTCAGAGGAATCGCTGGCATCTAAAGTCGTATGCCAATGAATGCGACTTTGTGAGGGTTTAACACGATATAAAACCCTACCTCCGGTCAAGGGTATTTTAGTCCAAATTTTAGCTTATATCGTGTTATTCCAGGTCATATGGCATTTCTGTTTAAAATCCAGGGAATATGTCATTCTTTGGCCAGGCAATATGGAAAAAACTCTTTAAGTAATAAACCCATTGCTTTTAGTATAAGCTTCCATTTGTTTGGTCTAATTCAGACCTAAATCTGAATAAGTTACTTAAAAGTAGTTTTTAAATGGCTTTTCAGTGCATTTGTTTAGGACTAAATTCAGTTACTGAACCAGTCATGAAATCAGATCTACGTTAAAAACTTCAAATGGATCGTCAGATGCATTTCATACACTTACTGCCTTTGCAAACCTAAAATGCGACCCCGACTGTCTCTCCTCTCCCGATCACAGTCGCAGCCAGTTTCACTCCTCTGACCTATGCTTCCCGTCGGCCTCCACTCCTTCCCTTTCCCTCTCTTCATCTCCCTCATCCCTCTTCTCTCATTGTTTGTACTGTCCCCCAAAATTGATCTCACCATCGCTGTCTGGTGCTCCGAATCCTTCATTCCTCATCTATGCTCTTATATCACCAGAAATATGCCTCCAATTTGTACCCTCCTGTCGTTCCTCCCCTTTTGAACATGCGCTCCTACATGCCCCTTGCAGCACCGTCCTCTGGATCTCGATCTCTAGACGCTCTCCACAGATCTTCCCCAATTTAAAAGCAGTGAAGACTTTGAACTGGGTATCTTTCCTTTTCCACTTTTAGTTGGTATTTGCGTTTTTTTTCTTTTCTCTTTTCGGTCATTGCAGTAGTTTCAGTTTAGGGGTTGTGGCTGAAATTTGATTCGCTATTGAGCAGCCGTCGCTGACTAAGCTCTCCCTCATCAGGATTGGTACTAGAGGGAGGTAAACATTTTGTTCTATTTTCTGTAAAGATTTGTTTTTCTTTTTTTACCTGTAGTGGGTGTTTTTTTATGCATTTCTCTTTTTTTTTTACCCGAATTGTGTTGCCTTACTGGTTATATTTTTGGCTGTTGACAGTTCAAGTAAGCATTCACTGTGGATTTGTAATCAGTATGTTTGTCACTATGTACACTACTTTTTGTATTTGTTTGATTTGCTTGATAACACATTTTTGTGATTTTTACCTGTTAAATTAGCTGAAATTGTTGAATGAAAATGAAGTTTTTCTTTGCACTAGTGTCAATTTCAGCTTTATGTGATAAGGAAGTCCTGATTTTTTGTTTGTTGCTGAATGATTATCATTTATTTAAGTACTGATCGTTTATAATTAAACCCTTTTACAAGTGTACAAGGTAATTGTACTAGGATGAGTATTTAAGGGTTGTCGAATCTAAGGGACGGATGAATTATTACTAAAGCTAAAGAGAAATTTGTTGATTAAAAACTAAAAATAATTTAAACTTAAATTAAGCAAAAGAAAAGAATCAACTAGTTTAAAAACAATAGATTAATATGATGGAATTTAATTAGGAAATCAAATCCACTATAAAACCATAACAATTCCTTAACTTTTAATCTAAATCTAGTATGAATATGAACAAGTATTCTCAGCTACAAGCTAGAATTACTTCAAAAAGAATCATTAATTAAATTCTATGGTATGAACTATCTTCGACAATAGCACGAATCATCTACACTAAACTAGCTATAGGCATGACCCGTCTAATCTTAGTATAACTCATCCAAGTCATTAATTATCTGAACATTAAAACTATTATATGACCATCTCATCTAAATTATAGAAATTAGAATTGATGTAAATATCAAAACCACATTAATCTATCATCTACAAGACAATAAATCAACATAGATTTGAATAAACATGAAAAGCTCTTCCATTAAAAAGGAAATCCTTATCATACAATTGTCATAATTTACAACTGAGATCTAAATTAAAAAGAAAAGAAACTGAAACTTATCTATAGCTTCATCAACTCCTAAGTAAAAGAAAAGTTTAGCCTTCCATTGTAGAAGAAAGCACTTGAATCTCCATTTAAAGCTTTGAGTTCTCTTCCATCTTCTTCTTCTTTTTTCTCTTCAAAAAATCTACTTACTAACCTTCAATTTTGAGCCCAATATGTCTTTATATAGGCATAAGAACCATAAGAAGAAGTTGTTTATGAAAATGACTCAAAATTGGCTTAAACAAGGAAACTGCGCGTTATCCCGTTCGAACGCTTATACTGCATTTTTCTCCAAAATCATGTTATCCCGTTTGATCCTTCAAAACAGCCCGTTCGAACGGCTACACTGTTTCTGCAATCTGGACAGTTTTTCTGAACAGTCCATATTCCTGTTCATTAAGCTCTTTGTTTCGTGTCCATATTAATTTCTAACTTGTTTATAACTCCGAAAAGTTGTCCAAATCACTTTAAAGCATGTTAAGACTATTTTCACTTATTCCAAATATCGCCCAAGTACTTCGATAAGCGCATTTTACCTACAAAGTATTAAAACATCACATTTTAGACATGTAGAATATAATTAAGATCCCAACTTGATTCAAATACATATCTAAACTACTAATAACTACAAAATTATTAATAATTAAACTAAAATACTAATATCTATCTTAATCTATATAAACCATAACTAACTCTAAATTAACCTAATCTATATTAGCAAATAAGGTAAAAAATGCATATAAAATAAATATATATTTCATACTTATCAAATACCCTCAAACCTATATTTTGCTAGTCCTTGAGCAAAACAACTAATCTAGAAAAATAAATAAAAGCCACTTTTGTAGGGAATCACGATTGCATTTAGCGTATGCAACAAGCCTTTAAACCCCTAGGTGTCCCAAGTTGGACGAGTTGTGTCTCGTGAGGGTTTGCAACAATGATACCCACAAACATCTAAACCTAAGAAAATAAATAAAACAAAACAAGAAAACATAAATTCTAAAAATAATCTTCTCTAAAAAAACACATAACTAATTTTAAAAAGAACCAACCACAAATACTTGACACAAGTAAATAATTCCGATTTGACCACTTTTAAGTAAGGAATCATCAATTCTATAACCTCATCTTAGAAATAATTGTGCAACTACATATATACATTTCAAAAACATAAAGTGTAGAAACTTTGTAGTCATACAATTTCACTCTCTACTAACAAGCATATCTTATGTGACCCATTAACAAAGCTCATTAAAGTTCACTAACTCAAAAATATAACAATGTCAATCTTTCATCTTTAACATCTCATAATAAAACCTCATGTAATAGCCATCAAATTTAAATTAAATTCAGGGAATAAGAGTATAATATACCTCAAAATATGACTTGTGCAATACTCAGTTCAATTAAGCTTTCTAAATAGTCCATGTAGCAAGCGTTAGGCCAGTGTCCCTAATCCAGTTGGCTCAAGGCACTAGGTGTTGAAACACCCCTCAGGCTTAATAACTCGAACTATAAAGGCTACAGAACCAAGTATGTCATAAAAGAATTTATCTCAACTTTTCACCTTTTGACACGATCCCTTATACTTGCCTAGGCACAAGGCCCGGTTACTCAGTGAAAAGAGAAACAAACCTTTACTCTTTTTTTTATCATCATTTTTTCAATCAATCTATCTTTTTTTTCAACTTTTTTTTCTTATTTTTTTCATCACACACTTATTCCATTTTTTTCAAATAATAGCCAAGCATAAAGATCTATCATAAAACATTAAAAATTACTCAATTGCCATGTTTTCAAAAATATGCCCAATTAAAGATATCCCACTAAGATTACAAGTAATAAATCATAAAATTATATTCCTACAAGTTTCAAGTGTGTGAAATGTGATTTAAAAATATTAGCACAATTATCCAAGATAAAGAAAATAAAATAGAAATTACTCACTCAATCGCTTTCATTACTTAATTAATTACTTGAACTTTCTTCATGAAATTGATCTCTTTAAAAACAAACATATGTTTTTAAAAGAAAATAAGAAATAAAAACTACTTAAAAGAAAATAAAAACAAAAGAAAATCGGAAAAAAAAATACTCTAAAACATCCTAAAAGAAAAATAAGAAAGAAAAATATTTTTCTACACCCCCAAACCTAAACTGAACATTGTCCTCAATGTAAAAGAAAATATGTACTATAATGACAAGAATAAGTAAGAGAGGGAAAGAAAGATATCACCTGAATGCAGAACTAATCCACTAATCTGAAAATGAAGTACATAGAATTGAGAAAACATGAGAAACATACATATAAAAAGCAATTTCGCAAACCTAAAATACCAAGCTCCCAAAAAAGAGATAACAACAAAAACTGTAATGAGAAAAGAAAATAAAAGCTGAGAAAAATAAGTAAATAAAACCTAAATAAACCAAAGAAGATAAGCAAAAGGTAGGAAAAGAAATATATCAAAAACATGGGTTGCCTCCCAAGAAGCGCTAAGTTTATTGTCTTCAGCCAGACGTTGCCAACATTCCCAAATATATCAAGGTGGGTGGTAGATATTGGCATTGGCTCTTCTCTTAAGTCTCCAAAATGATGGTTCAAAAAAATTAGAAGGCACAACTTGATTATGGGCTGATGCTACAAAAGATGGACCTGTATCATAAGCATTAAATCTAAAACTGTCTACCATAAAACATTCAGCATTAGAGATTGCAGGTAAATTGTTTAGACACATCAAAAGCATTTAGTTGCACTTTCATGTTCCCAAAAGGACATCTTCATTACTCCTGTCCTACAATTTATGCATGCATTAGCTGTGGCAAGGAAAGGGCGACCTAGAATGATAGGAATCTGATGTGTGGAGTTGGCACCAGTTTCCATATCTAAGACAATAAAATCAACAGGGAAAAAGAACCGGTCAACTTTCACTAAAACATCCTCAATTACCCCCCGAGGCTTACGCACAGAATGGTCGGCTAGTTGCAATGTAACTGATATAGGCTGCAATTCACCTAACCCTAGTTTCTTATACACTAAGGGACTAGATTGACACTCGCACCAAGGTCAAGGAGGGCTCTATGAATGGAGTGATCGCCTATGACACAAGAAATAGTGGGCACTCCAGGGTCCTTATACTTAGGTGGGGTGTCAAACTTTAAAAGAGAGCTAACTTGCTCAGTGAGGAAGACCTTTTTAGACACATGGGTCTTAGATTTACGCTTTTGAGTGTATAGGTATTTGAGAAACTTAGCATAAGCAGGGACTTGCTCAATGGCTTCTAAGAGGGGGAGATTAATTTTGACTTGTTTGAAAGTCTCAAGAATCTCATCAGTCCTAGCTGTACTCTTTATAAATGGTGGGGCCATGTCCAGACACTGTGGAAAAGGTGCCCTAGGGATATAAGATCCATCGAAAGTGGTCTTAGACAGTGGCTCTGAGGAAGGGGAAGGAGATACAAACTCCTTCTCATGTGGTGCACTAACTTCTACTTGAGGCTCATTTGGGGCTGCCCTCTCTAACTCCTCACTCATATCATCTGTCACTTGTGTCCCCCCCCCCCCCCCCCCAACACTCTTGTTAGCAAGCCTCCCACTCCTAAGGGTCATTATGGAATTAACTTGTTCATTAGAGAGAGGTGTTCCCTCTACCCAAAATTGACCTTTAGGGTTTTGTAGAGGTTGACTTGGCAACGTCCCCATCTTTCTCTTATTTATAGCATTGGCTAGTTGTCCAATTTGAGCTTCTAACTTTGTTATAGATTGTGTGTGAGAGTGGAGGAGTTGGGATTGAGATTGAATGCTTTGCAGGGCACTAAAGGCCTTTTCTTCAAAACTTGGACTCCTACTAGGTTGGACATATGGGGGTTGCACTTGAGGTTAGTGGATATGGGCTGGTGAGACTTGGAATGGTTGCCTAGGGGATTGGTTGCCCACAACCCCTTGGTTTTGTGCCCTCCAGGAAAAGTTAGGATGATTCATCTACCCAGGGTTATATGTGTTTGAAAATGGATTGTTCTCAGCCCTAGGGAAGGATTGGGTGGCATTCACATGCTCTTGGACAAGCTCAGGAAATTGAGAGGCAGAGGGGCACTCCATGATAGTATGGGCTGGGCTAAGGCATATTGTGCATGCATCTTGAGGGAAGGGAGTGGGCTGATGGGTGAAAGTCATAATGAGGTCCAGCTTCCTACTCAAAGTATCAACTTTGGAGGAGAGGTCTAATGGGTTTTTGACTTCATACAAGCCACCCTAGAGGGGGCATTGTTTATGGTAGATAGTCCACTCTCATTTCTAATTCAACGCAGCATGTTGAAGAGAATTTTCACTCAAGTCCTCAAAAAGTTTTCATGCCTCATTTTCATTTTTTAGCAAAAAGGTACCCCTACAACTTGCATCAACAAGATGACAGTTTTGTTCAGTAAGACCCTCATAAAAACATTGCACTAATTGCCACTTAGGGACAACATGATGAGGACACCTCCTAAGAAGGTCCTTAAGTCTATCCCAACTCTCATGGAACTGTTCAGTAGGAAGTTGGGCAAAAGTGGTTATGGCCTTTCTCATTTGGTTGGTCTTACCTATGAAGAAGTATTTTTTTAGGAACTCTTGTTGCATTTGGGCCCAAGTTGTGATGGTGTCTAGTTCTAAAGAGTGAAGCCATTCCTTAGCCTTATCTTTCAATGTGAAAGGAAAAAGGCGAAGTTTAACAGCCTCATCGGTTAAATTTGAGAGCTTAAAAGTTGTGCATAGTTCTAAGAAGTCATCTAGGTGCCTATACGGTTTTCATTATTAAGTCCATAAAAAGATGGAATCATTTGAATAACATTGGGCTTAATTTCATAATTTTGAGCAGCGACCGCTAGCAACCTAATGCATGAAGGGGAGATGTACTCATTGGGAGTGTAATACTCCCTTAGAGCTTTGAGTGGTGCATTTAACTGATGTTCAGCCATGATGAGGGTAGAAGTAGTGTGGGTGGAGGAATTGGTGGGAGAGTTTGGGGGTGTAGGGATGTAGGTCGAGGGCAACTCAGATCTCCTAGATGTCCTCTCAGGCTCAGGGTCAAATGGTACTAATCGGGGGAGTAAGGAGCGATGACCACACATACACCACAAACACACCACACAATTTTAAGTGTAAAAAGGGAAAGATGAAGCAAAAATAACTAAGGAAAAGGAATAAAAAGGGAAAAGGATCTTGCAAACCGAAGAGATGCACTATGCTTGCCAATGTCCACTTGTGGCCACAAGTGTCGAGCGCACCTTCAACTTAACCTACAAGATCAAATTAAAAAAAGCTAAGAAATGAAGAATTAACCTAATAAATAAGTAAACTGAAACTAAAGTATCTAGAATTATCCTAAAGCTAATTTAGTAACAAATCAACACCGTCCCCAGCAATGGCGCCAAAAACTTGATCGTTTATAATTAAACCCTTTTTGTAAGTGTACAAGGTAATTGTACTAGGATGAGTATTTAAGGGTTGTCGAACCTCAGGGACGGATGAATTATTACTAAAAGAGAAATTTGTTGATTAAAAACTAAAAACAACTTAAACTTAAATTAAGCAAAAAAAAAAGAATCAACTAGTTTAAAAACAATAGATTAATATGATGGAATTTACTTAGGAAATCAAATCCACTATAGAACCATAACAATTCCTTAACTTTTAATCTAAATCTAGTATGAATATGAACAAGTATTCTCAGCTACAAGCTAGAATTACTTCAGAAAGAATCATTAATTAAATTCCATGACATGAACTATCTTCGACAATAACACGAATCATCTACACTAAACTAGCTATAGGCATGACCCGTCTAATCTTAGTATAACTCATCAAAGTCATTAATTATCTGAATATTAAAACTATTATATGACCATCTCATCTAAATCACAGAAATTAGAATTGATGTAAATATCAAAACCACATCAATCTATCATCTACAAGACAATAAATCAACATAGATTTGAATAAACATGAAAAGCTCTTCCATTAAAAAGGAAATCCTTATTATACAATTGTCATAATTCACAACTGAGATCTAAATTAAAAAGAAAAGAAACTGAAACTTATCTATAGCTTCATCAACTCCTAAGTAAAAGAAAAGTTTAGCCTTCCATTGTAGAAGAAAGCACTTGAATCTCCATTTAAAGCTTTGAGTTCTCTTCCATCTTCTTCTTCCTTTTTCTCTTCAGAAAATCTACTTACTAACCTTCAATTTCAAGCCAAATATGTCTTTATATAAGCATAAGAACCGTAGGAAGAAGTTGTATATGAAAAGGACTCAAAATTGGCTTAAACAAGGAAACTGCGCAATATCCCGTTCGAATGCCTTGCATGCCTGTTCGAACGCCTATACTGCATTTTTCTCCAAAATCACGTTATCCTGTTTGATCCTTAAAAACGGCCCGTTCGAACGGCTACACTATTTCTGCAATCTAGACAGTCAATATTCCTGTTCATTAAGCTCTTTCTTTCATGTCCATATTAATTTCCAACTTGTTTATAACTCCGAAAAGTTGCCTAAATCACTTTAAAGCATGCCAAGACTATTTTCAATTATTCCAAACATCGTCCAAGTACTTCAATAAGCGCATTTTACCTACAAAACATTAAAACATCACATTTTAGACATGTAGAATATAATTAAGATCCCAACTTAATTCAAATACATATCTAAACTACTAATAACTACAAAATTATTAATAATTAAACTAAAATACTAATATCTATCTTAATCTATATAAACCATAACTAACTCTAAATTAACCTAATCTATATTAGAAAATAAGGTAAAAAAGGCATATAAAATAAATATATATTTTATACTTATCAAGCACCAATTCTAAGTCTCTGACCTGAAGATGATTATTCATGCTTACCAGCTGTTGGTGTTTAAATATGCATTGTTCCTTGCATATGTCTTATCTAGTACTCTTTATGCCTTTCGAATGACATTTTTTTTCCCTTTTTACTCGAAGTTGCTAAAAAATGTAGGACAGACATTTGCAGATTAGGTGGCATTGAAAGTAAAACAAATTAGTGGAGTTCTTCCATTTCATAGCATTTATGGTATTTCACTGTTTCTCTACAGAACTCTATGGTTTTTTAAGGGTATTCATAATCTATGTTTGTTAAGAAAATCCACCATTAGAAAATAGAAAGTACTTTTGTTAGGCCCCACATGTCTATATGCCAATTCTAATCTTGAGGCTTTGCCGGGCTGCAAAGCTTTGAAGAAGCTTACCTTTTTTTGTTTTCCATACTATCATCACAAAAGACTATTCTAATTATCTTCACCATCTCAATATCTCTTTGGACATCATTATCTTCCCTTTCTCATTCACGTGACTAAATCGACAATGCTATGGTTTAGCGTCAGTAAAGCTACAAGTAATTTCCTACAAGCTACCAATAATGATTTTTAGTTATTTTCCATAAGTATTATCATAAGTGGCGACATAACTCGTGTCATGCCCCAAGTTTTAATAAATCTAATAACTAGAAAATGATAGGAGTGAAACATTTTTTTTATCACAAATCATCAATAAAAATATGAAAATTTTACTAAAAATAGAATTAAAGTGGAGAGAAATATAAAAATGTGCACAGGTGTACTAAAATTGCCTAAGTAGCCCTACACATGTGATGCTGACAACTCGTGTGGAAAACGACAAGTGGCTACCCCCAAGCTCTTCCTCCAATTGTTGCAAAATCAGATAGTCCAATCTGACGGGTGCCATTTAAAGAGGAGAAGAGCTACAAACAGAGAAAATTTTCAGCCTTCTCCCTTGCCCCATCATCTGTGCTACCCTCTCCTCACTCCACATGACCTCCTTGCCATGTACGCCTAGCTCACCCTGCACGCTAGCTCACTTTGTATGCCCTCCTCATATTACACTCTAAATGAGTGCACCTCCCCCTCTTGTATTTGGTTGCATACTGTTGCGGGCTCATAATTTTGAAAATTAAAAAAATAGTCAAAGATTTGGTTTTCTTTTCACTAAGCAACTAGGCCTTGTGCCTAGGCAACATATGGGTTTGCAATAAAAGCTTCAAAGTTGAGATGAATTATTTACATGACTACTTAGTTCTGAAGCTATTGTTGTTTGAGTTATTAAGTTTGAGGGGTGTCTCAACACCTAGTGCCTTGAGCCAACTAGATTGAGAATACTGACCTAATATTTGTTACATTAACTATTTAGAAAGCTTAGTTCCTTTAATAGTTTTTTGTCATTCAATCTACATTATTGTTAGTTTTAGTTTTCAAATAAAAATGTCATTTTTTAGAGTTTAGTAACGATTTAATTTTATCTTTGAGGTTTGACAACCCTGCATACTCATCCGATACAATTACCCCGTACACTTGAAAAGGTTTTAGTTTTAAACGATCAGCTATTCCTCAAGCAAATAAAAAATATAAAAAACTAAAACAAATCTAAGTAATCCACTTTTAAAGGAAAAAGAGATTGCATTTAGTATATGCAAAATGTCTTTAAACCCCTAATTTACATTAGTGGACGAGTTAAATCTGGTGAGGGTTCACATGAATAAACACACAAAATTCAGAAGTTACTTAAGACCAAAACAAAGAAAACAAAAGAAACCCAATAAAAATTTAAATGAATCTCCCATTCATCTCAGCATATGCTCTCTAATTATTCAAACTCAATAATGAAATAGCACAAAAGTTTTAAAAATTTTAAAATCATCTTCTCATTCCAATTATGCATATACAAACTTAAAATGTCACAAGTTCACTCTATTATCCCCGGATTAGAAATAATACAATACTATATGGCACTTGAGTATAAGCATGGAAGGCCGTATATATACGCATGAGAGTATCGATGACTATGGATACGAGTACACGCAGATGATACGCTTGGTATGCACCCAAACAGGCATAAACCCTTTTATAAACATAAAAAAATATTATAACTAATAATATATCATTATAATACTTCTTTTAGAGCATAATAAGACCATATAATGTCATATCAACTGATACGGGTATTCTAAAATTAGTTAATTTAGAACCATATACTATTATGCTCTCCATCCAATATAAATTATTGATCATTCTTTCTCATATTAAGTACTTTAAAATTAATTTAGTTTAAAAATAAATAATATGCTTAATATGAGTCTAAGTTATATGTTTAAATAAATGTATATTTGTGGAGCACTATATGCAAAGAAGTTAAACTTTCAAAGAAGCTGGATTTAATATAACTAAAACTTAAACTTTCAAAGAAGTTAGATTTGAATTGTGTTTTTATTTTTAAGAAAAAAAATTCAAAAAATTTTTTTCAAAAAAAATTAATTTTTTTAATTAAAAATTAATGTTTTAAATAAAAATTATAATTTTTTAATACAGTATCGATACGGACAGTATGTATCGCAAAATCATGTGGGGGGTATATCGCCCCCCGTACTGTACCGGTGTCGACCGATAGGACCCTGTATCGGTCGATACGGCCTTCCATGAGTATATGTGAATAAAGTTGTAACCAACTTAACTGAAGTTTTTAATCTTTGATTCAACTGTAACCTCACAGACCCCTAGGAAATCTATGTTCAAACTCAAAATTAAGTAAAAAAACTACTCACTATGGGGTTGTGAATGGTTTGGATGTTCACTTTAGGGGTTATTTGGGAGTGGGATCTGGGGAGAATTCTAGCAATTCTGTCTAAAATCCGCCTAAAATGGCCCGAATTCTAGTTGGGTCTAGAATGTGGGCAAAATTTATAATTCCTCCTGGAACATGATTCTGAGGTGTTTCCACCCAGAATCACCAAATCACCTCGGTAGGAGATTTGGGCGATTCCGAGAAAATGCATGATGAATGGAAACACGGGGTCATGATTTTTCCATTTCCTACCCCACATTAATGCTTCTCTATTGTCTTCTTTGTTCTCCCTCCCTTATAACCCTAGCCCAACCTTCCTCCCCCCCCCCCCCCCCCCCCCAAGGTCAGTCCTCTCCATCTACTGCTCCAAGTTTGGTTTGTCTTCTATGTCTTCAAATCGTGAAGCTCTTTGCTAAGGATCCTAAGGGCCAGAAGCGCGAGCTCATCGATTTGTTAGGGTAGATGCCCTTGAAGGCCCTGTCACTGCTTGGGACGGCGGTGATGTCGGCTCCCCCTGATGTGCCCGTTGAAGGCACAATCGGTACCTAGGAGATCTACGCAGGGAAAGGGGAGGAAATCAGAGTATTTTCAATTGCATAATGTCAAACAAAAGAGAGCCGCCCCATATAGGGGACGGCCAGTCCCCTAGGGAGTCGTGCCAACCCAACCCAGGCCAGCCCAGTTCCCTAGGTGAACATGCCAGTTAGTGGGTCGGCTAGCCCGGGCCACTAACTGAACCAACATAGTTTTATACCTAAATACCAAACCAAATTAAATACTTATCTATTACAATAATAAATAGTTCAATGCAACTAAATAAAAGCAATAGAGTATAGTCTGGGAATCTGGTCATCGTGCACAACACTCCACCATGCTTCCGCTATTCGCCTTGTCCTCAAGGCAACCAAGCTAGAAAGTGAGACATAAACTCATCTTCCGGCATCCACATCGAGTCCTCTAGAGGCTGCCCATGCCAAGAAATCAAGACCTCAGTAATAATGCGACCGGAGCGACGAACCCGACTCTTCTCAAGCACTGAAGCAGGGGCGGGGTTGGATGGCGGAGCGGGACCCATCAAGGGAGGAGGAGGAGCTCCCACAGCCAATGACTTGTCACCCACAAATCGCCGCAGACGGGACACATGTAAGACAGGGTGAACCAAGGAGTTAGGGGGCAAAGTCAGGCGGTAGGCCACATAGCCAACACGCTCCTCAATAACATACTGACCATGGAAACGGGGAGCAAGCTTGGAATTCTTAGGCTGAAACATGGAGGTCTGACGATGAGGAAGAACCGACACATAAACCAAATCACCCACCGCATACTCACGATCAGTATGGCGACGATCATAAATCTGCTTCACCCTGTTCTGGGCAGACGACAAATTCCCCTTGAGCTGGGTAAGACCTCATCGCGCGTCTGTAACATATAGTCCACCTCTGCCACAGATGAACAGTGGGGTACATAGGACAAGATGGTCGGTGGCGGCCTACCATAGAGCACCTCAAACGGAGTGAACCCGGCGAGCGTATGATAGGTCGTATTATAAGACCACTCGGCCCATGGAAGAAGTTGAAGCCACCAGCTGGGCTGCGTCATAGTAAAGCATTGAAGATACTGCTCCAAACAACGGTTGACTACCTTAGTCTCCTCATCTGTTTGGGGGTGATAAGCAGTGCTCATGTGGAGAGAGGTCCCCTGTAAAGTGAAAAACTTCTGCCAAAACTGCGAAAGGAAAAATGAGCATACTTGGACAGCCGTGAAGTCGGGCCACCTCGCGAACATAGAGCTCAGCTACAGTCTTGGCGGTGAAGGGATGGCCCAGCGCGCAAAAATGAGCATACTTGGACAGCCGGTCCACCACCACCATAATGACAGATTTGCCCTACACCACGGGTAAAGCCTCCACAAAGTCCATCGAAACATCTTCCCAAACATTATCTGGAATAGGAAGGGCTGCAACAAACTAGCGGGCGAGGTCGTGGTTGCCTTAGCCCACTGACAAACATCACAAGCGGCTACGTAGTCATGGACTGCCCGATGTATGCCATGCCACAGAAAGCTCTGGCTGACCTGTTTGTAGGTACGGAAGGCTCCTTCGTGACCAGCCATATGAGAGTCATGGAAGTGCGACAGGACGGTGCTGCGGATGTTAGCAACATCAGGAACCCACAAGCCGTCCTTCCAAAAGAGAAGAGCATTCTGCCACACAAAGAAAGGACGGGCAGCAGGCTCGGTTTGCAGGCTGGCAATCACATCCTGTGCCCAAGAATCCTCACCATAGGCCTGCCGTATCTCATCAATAAAGGGGCAGGAGATAGTGGAAAAGGCCAAACAAGAGCCCGGCGCCGGATGGCGAGAGAGCGCGTTGGCCATGATGTTCTCAGACCCCTTCTTGTACACGACCTCATAGTCATAGCCTAGCAACTTGCTTCCCCACCGCTGCTGAGAGGGAATAGACACTCTTTGTTCCAAGAAGTATTTCAGTGGCTGGTGATCAGTATGAATTAGGAACCGGTGACCGAGTAAGTAAGGGCGCCACTTGTCAACAGCGATGGCAATGGCCAACATCTCCTTCTCATACAGAGACATGGACAAGGAGCGGCCAGCCAATGCTTTGCTAAAATAAGCAATGGGTCGCTCGTCCTACAAAAGAACCGCCCCCAAGCCCAACTCTAATGCGTCGGTCTCTACCACAAATGGTCAGCTGATGTCAGGTAATTGCAGAACTGGTGCGGAGGCCATAGCTTGCTTAAGACCCTCAAATGCCGATTCGGCCTCCGCAGACCACGCGAAAGCCCCCTTCTTAAGCAGCTCTGTGAGGGGTCTAGCCAACTTGCCATAATGATTGATGAAATGATGATAATAACGTGTAAGGACCAGAAAACCACGGAGTGCCTGAACGCAGGTGGGAGTGGCCAAGAGAGCATGGCGGCCACCTTGGCTGGGTCGGTAGCAACACCACTGCTCGAAATAATATGGCCCAAAGAATCAACTTGCGGACTGCCAAAGGAACACTTCAAAATCTTCAGGAATAGAGAATTAGAGCGCAAGATAGAAAAGACCGACCTGAGATGCGTCAAGTGCTCCGACCACGAGCGGTTGTATACCAAGATATCATCAAAGAAAACCAATATATAGCGATGCAAGAATGGCCAGAAAATATCATTCATGAGGCACTGAAAGGTGGAGGGGGCGTTGGTCAGCCCAAATGGCATAACTAGGAACTCAAAATGGCCGTCATGAGTCCGGAACGTCGTCTTGTGCACATCTGCTGGTTGCACCCGAATCTGATGATAGCCCAAATGGAGGTCGAGAATACTAAAGACCGTGGCACCTGCGAGCTCATCCAATAGCTCCTCAATCACCGGTATGGGATACTCGTCCTTGACGGTGATTGCATTCAAAGCACGATAGTCAACACAAAACCACCACGACCCATCCTTCTTGTGAACTAGCAACAATGGAGACTAGTACGAACTTGTACTAGGGCAGATGATCCCAGACTGTAGCATGTCCACCACCAGCTTTTCAATTTCAGATTTCTGGATGTGGAGATAGGGGTAAGGGTGGACTTGGCTGGGGATAGGGATATGATGGTCATGAG
Source organism: Saururus chinensis (assembly GCA_035235625.1). Classification (NCBI taxonomy): domain Eukaryota; kingdom Viridiplantae; phylum Streptophyta; class Magnoliopsida; order Piperales; family Saururaceae; genus Saururus; species Saururus chinensis. The sequence goes on from CP141141.1 coordinate 28,346,542, forward strand.
GCCGGACTGGAGGAAGACTCAGTGGCTCGGCGAAGAGGTCCTGGTGGTCGGTCAATAACTCCTAGAGATCAGAAGGCAGTTCATCTTGAGGCACCTCTATAGTGGCATGCTGCTACAAGAGAAGTCCCTGGGGTGCGAACCGGAAGAAGAAGCTCACGGCCTGGGCTGAGAAAAGGTTGCCCGGTCGCGAGCCTTCGATTTGAACCTGCTGCCCGTTCAGAACAAAATCAATCATCATGTTCCTGAAATTCCAAACTACATCACCGAGCTCCTGCAGCCACTGTACGCCCAACACCACATCTACCCCCTTTGTGGGCAGCAAGAATAGATCGGTAACAAACGTGTGGCCCTGAACAAATAGCGTAACCTGAGTACACACCCCTGCGCTCCGAAGATGCTTACCGTCGCCAATTAGTACATCAAATGGCTTCGAGTCCAAAACAAAACAACCCAGCCTATGAGCTACCTTATCATTAATAAAGTTATGAGTAGACCCACTATCGATCAAGATGGGTGGCTGTTCCCACTTAAGGAATCCTTGAACTCGCATCGTACGTGGAGTGAATGTCCTCGAGAAGGCATGGACTGAAATTTTGGGTAGCACGTCCTCCTGGGGACAAGAATCAACTCCGTGCCCTCCTTCGCTGTCCTCTTTGACCTCCTCTATGAGCAGGTTGCCTTTAACAGAACAATGGTGCCCCAGAACAAACTTCTCGTCACAGCGAAAGCACAACCCTTTGGACCGGCGCTTGTCCATCTGAGCCGGTGTAAGGCGTCGAACAATCTAGTTGGACAGTGCGGTCTGCTGGCCAGGCCGGCCTGTTGTCGGAGTGCTGGTGGCCACTGCTAATGGGTTGGTGCTCACAACAGGCCGAGGCAGAGGTCCAAGTCGCCTACCTCTACGCTGTCTCATCAGCTTCTCTTCCTCGATGCGGGCATGATGCACAACGTCCCTCATGCTGGCGCAAGGGAAGTGACACATTTCCTCATAGATTTCAGGCTTTAGACGCATTTGAACGTGCCCACCAAGGCAGCCACTGACCAGTTGGGTAGTCGGTTGGCCACCTTCATGAACTCAGTATAGTATGCACGAACGGTGGTCGTCTGGCGCAAGGTGGAAAGTATCTCGTTGAAGTCTTGAAATTCATTCGGCCCAAATTGGATGCAAAGCTCATCGGAGAAGGTGGCCCATGTAGGGTAACACACCTCTTTTTCAAAGCTCTGAAACCTTACAGAAGCATCTCCGTCCAGATGGAATGCGGCGATGCACAGTCGTTCAGCCTCTGACTGCGTGCGCTGGTAGGCGAAGAACTTTTCCACCTTATACAGCCACTCAACAGAATCATCATCGCCATTATATCTGGGAAACTGCAGGAGAGCCAAACGGGGTTCAGCCCCCCCCCCCCCCCCCCCTCGTTGCCCTCCAAGATGCCCGGGATACTCGTCCAACTCCTCCTATGCATCAAGGAACTAGTTTGGAGGGGGCGGCCTCATAGGACATTTTCTCGAACACTGGGTGTGCCGTGCCTGTCCCAGGCCTAATGTTTTCCCCATTGTCCACCATGTTGCCCGGGATACTCGCCCCACTCCTCCTCTACGTCAAGGAACTGATTTGGAGGGGGCGACATCATAGGGACATTTTCTCAAACACCCGGTGTGCCTAGTCTATCCCAGGCCTGGTGTCCCCTCCCGGCTTTGAATGCCAGTGCCAAATTGCACCAGACCCGAGAAAACCCTCGCGTCGATGCCTGCCGGTGCTGGGGAACCAAGGAGGGTTGGTTCGGGGGGCTGCGATGGCCCACTCTTCTCCAGGACAGCAGGGGGCGGCCCAAGCAGGATGGGCGCTGTGTGCATAGTCGGGGTTTCGCTCTTCGCCTCCACACTTGCCAGACGCACGTTCATGGTCTTCGAGTCCGCCATGATCTCTGATAGATAGTTTCGATGGTTGCCATAGGAGTGTCCTTCTGGTTGTCTGCGGACACTGGAGTAGGAACCTCCTTTTCCGGAGGGACCTCGGGAACAGTGGCAGCTTGCTTACCTCGAAACATGGCCAAGGATCGTAAATGCTTTGATACCAATGATGTACCCATTGAAGGCATAATCGGTACCTAGGAGATCTATGTAGGGAGGGGAGAAGGAAGGAAGAAAGGGGAGGAAATCAGAGTACTTTCAATTGCATAATGTCAAACAAGAGAGAGCCGCCCCATATAGGGGACGACCAGTCCCCTAGGGAGTCATGCCAACCCAACCCAGGTCAGCCCGGTTCCCTAAGTGAACGTGCCAGTTAGTGGGTTGGCTAGCCCGGGCCACTAATTGAACCAACACAGTTTTATACCAAAATACCAAACCAAAATAAATACTAAACTATTACAATAATAAATAGTTCAATGAAACTAAATAAAAGCAATAGAGTATAGTCTGGGTGAGTCCTCTAGGAATCTGGTCATCGTACACAACACCCCCATCGTTAAGTGCTTCCTCAGCAATGATGAGGAGCTCTGGTACATCTCCTACCAAGGCAATCCCTCCACACCCATCACCGCTGACAAGGGTGAGGATTTTGTAAGGTTCGTTGCTTGTCACAATAGCGTACACTAGGAGAGGGGCCATGGGCCTATACAGTCTGTCATGCATACTGGTATAGTCTTGGGCAGCAATAACAACTGGCAGGCATTTGATATGGCCGCCATTTGTCCGATCAAGGTGCTCAACATGTCTAGCTACAAAGTCTGCCTGTCCATGATAGTTTAATGGCTTCACTACTATAGAGTGACTGGCCAGTGGAAGCGTGGCGGTCCCGGGGCCTTGGGGATGGCGCAAAGCTTAAAAATCGATTCTTTATATGATTATCTACACAAACACAAATGCAATTGCAAATCAATAAGCAATATACTATCCAAATTAGAGCACACAATTAATGAAAATAAATTAGGGAAAAAGGACGTACTGACCTTGGGCTGATCAGCCCCTAGCACACCATCCAATCTTCACACCATCATCCGATTGCAATAGATTACAATGGAATCAAGAAAAGAAGGGGCTTTTACCTTGTATGTGTTGATCCCTCTACCACCTTGTTCTTGGATGCAATTCAGCAAGGAAGACATCCCAAAGCCCTCTTTTTGAAGCTCCAACCAGCGAGGAGACAAATCCCTCTCAAGCACCACGTCCAAGAGGGTTTAGAGGAGAAGAGATGGGGGCGGCCAGCAGGTTTTTCTCACCAAAAACCTAGAGGGAGGCCGAACCCAATAAGGGAAAGGGGGCGGAGTGGGAGAAGGGAGAGGAGACGGGGGCGGACTGAATTAGGGTGCTCTTCTCCCTCTTCTATCCCTTAAATACCCCTCCTCCTTCTATCTTAGTTGGGCTTCTCAAGCAGGCTTCACTTAATGGACCTTTGCTGAATTTTCTAGGTTATTATTTGAGGGCCAGACACAACAGGAGCGGGCTCTATCTCTCAGAACCTGTGGGGGCCTGGACACCCTGCACACGGCCAAGCCCACGACAGGGTCGACCCCTCTCTAACCATGGGTCCAACCATAGAAACATAATTCATGAGTCGGGCCCCACGATGTGTTAATGCACATCCTAGTCACATGCCTAGTGTGAGTGTGTGATGTATGCTGGTCCCAATAGATTTAGTGCCACGATGGTTCATGTGGGGTCAGCGCGACCGCCCCACCAACCATGGACCCCGTGGCCCATACTAGCTCACCTGGACTGCAAATAATGTGGACCAAAATGGGCCCATGCCCATACCCTTGTCCAACATCCCCCACTATGGATGATGGGCTCATATGGTCCAACAGCTACTTGAGCTAGTCCTGTCGAAGACGAATGCTATGAGCGTGCTTTGAAAATAGATCTATTGTGAAGGCCTTTGTGAATGGATTTGCCAACATCTCAGTAGTAGAAATATTACTCACTGTCACTTTTCCCCTCTATATGTTGAAAATGTAATAGTAATGCACCTTAATGTGCTTACCCCTGGCATTGATCTCCCCATTCTTAAGTGTCGACACGGTTGCCAGATTGTCACAATAAATCTGGCTAGGAGCAATAGACTAGTCTTCTAGCCCCAATCTCTCTAGAAACTCATTTATCCATACTGCTTAGGAAGCTGCAATATTGCATGCATAAAACTCAGCTTCCATCATAGACTTAGAAACACACTTATGTTTCTTACTTGCCCACGATATAGCCCCACCTTCAAACATGAAAACAAATTCGGTAGTGGATTTCCTGTCATCTGGATCCCCCACATAGTCTGAATCACTAAATCCAGCCAATGACCGACTCTCCACCTAATAAGTGACTTTTAAGCATTTAGACCCTAAAAGGTACCGAAATACCCTCTTCATGCTTGTTAGTAGTGAAGTCTAGGGTCTTCTTGGTAACGACTCATCAACCCTACCACAAAACTAAAATCAGGCCTCGTACAAGTCATGACATACATTAAGCTCCCATAGCTTGCACATATGGCACTGACTCCATCCGGAGTCTATCTTCCTCACTCTAAGGAGCCACACTCTTAGACAACAGTGTACCCTTGTAAATAAGGAACTAAATGGTTTTCCAACCAATGAGATTGAAGCATTTGAGACTGCTCTCTATATATGATTCTTAAGATATATTAAGCTTTCTAGCCTTTCTATCTCTGTCAATTTTCATTTTAAGGATGTAGGATGCCTCACCCATGTCTTTCATTTCAAACTAGGTTTTGAGCCATTCCTTTAAACTGACAATCATACTTAGGTCATTCCCATCAAGAGTATGTCATCTACATACAATGACAATATTATATACCTAGTCCCATCCTAAAAGGTATAGACACAATGATCATGCTCGTTCACTATGAACCAATAACTCACTAATCACCTTGTGAAAAGTGAAGTATCATTGCCTTAGAGATTGTTTTAGGCCATACAATAGTTTTATCAGCCTACACACCTTGTGTTCCTCTCCAAGAACTATAAAACCTTCAAGTTGTTCCATGTAAATCTCCTCTTCTAAATCTTCATTTAGGAAGGCAGTCTTTACATCCATCTGGTACAGCTCTAAATCAAAGTAAGCAACGCATGCTAAGAGACATCTGATTGAGTCAAATCTTGCCACAGGAGAGTATGTCTCTTTAAAGTCCATCCCATACACCTGGGTGAACCCTTTTGCTACTAATCTTTGCCTTGTAGTTATCTATTGACTCGTCTGCCTTAAGCTTCTTTTTGAAGATCCATTTACACCCAATGGGCTTCTACCCCTCAGGTAGATCCACTATCTCTCAGTCCTTGTTCTTTAGGATGGAGTCCATCTCTTCCTGAATAACATTTTGCCATTCTTGAACGCCTAGAAAACTCAAAGCTTGCTCAAGGGTAATTGGGTTGTCTAGAATGGGTTTATCTAACGTGACATTGTCTTATGCTAGCATTGTATAAAAGTCCCTCAACTTTGTTGAAGGTCTTCTTTCCCTCAATGCCATAGGTTCCTATTCGGTTCGGTTTTGACTTGATACAATTACTTCCTTTGGCGAAGTGCTAGGACTAGCCTCTTTTACCACCTCAAACAAATCTACTCTTTTGTTAGGTATCTTCCTCCAAGAAATAAGCATCCCTAGACTCAATTATCCCCACTATCCCATCCGTATGGTGAACCACAAATCTGTACCCCTTAGAGTGATCACAATAACCTATAAAGTTACACTTTATGGTCTTGGGGTCGAACTTTGACCTATACTAGTCAGAGACCTTTATGTGTGCCCTTGACCCCCACACTCTAAGATGCCCTAAGTTTGAACGTCGACCCATCCATAACTCATAAGGTGTCCTTCAGACTACCTTTGTGGGTACACGATTAAGGATGACACGGTGGTGTCTAAAGCCTCACCCCAAAAGTTGGTTCCTTACTAATAGTGATTTAACATGGACCTTACCATGTCCATAACTGTCCTATTATGCCTTTCTGTCACTCCATTTTGTTGTGCATTGTACAGTAGGGTGTACTGGTAAACTATTCTCTAGATCGGTATAGAAATCCTTAAACAGGTTAGAGGTGTACTCGCCAACCCTGTTAGTCCTTAGGATTTTTACTTTCCTACCTAATTGGGTCTCTACCTAAGCTTTAAATTCTTTGAATTTATCTATGGCATCAGACTTCCTATTTATTAGATACATGTACTCGTATCTTGAATAGTCATCTATAAATGTGATGAAGTACGCCATCCCTCTGTGGGTCTAAACATTTAGGGGCCCACAGATATTAGAATAAACTACCCCTAACAGTTCATTTGCCTTTGTCCCTTTTGGAAGGATTGTCTGCTCATCTTTCTTGATAAGCAATCCTCACACACACATAGGTTTTTGGATATTTTAGGTAACAACCCCGCATTCAACATCCTATGCAGTTTGTCTACTTTCACATGACACAAATGCATATGCTACAGTAGGGCATCATTCACAGACAATACAAGATACTTAGAAGAGCTTATTTCAATAGATTCAAGAGAGTCCACTACATCTAAACAATAAAGACTATCTACTAAAGAAGCGGTAAAAAGCACAGATCCACCCTTACCCACAATGGCTTTGCTCCCCTTGAATCTAACTTCAAATCCTTTCTTAGTCAGAACATGGATTGAAATTAGATTCCACCTGATGGAGGGAGCAAAGAGTACATCAGTAAGCACCAGGGTAAACCTTCCTTCCTAAGGATCCTGTAGGTCCCCATGGCCCCCACATCGTAGTATGTGTTATTGCCCATGAAGACTTTGTTCTCGCCTAGCATGAGATTGATCATCTCACCCCTAGACCCCCTAGAATGAGACACGTGGATAGTAGCTCCATAATTTAGCCACCAAGTCTTCTCCTTAATATTAGCTAAACCCCTTGGAATGAGACAACACAAACAATTTCCCTATTCTTGCCCTTGTAGTTGTTGCTTGTCTGGTCATCCTTCTAGGGACAATTAGCCTTGAAGTGTAATATGCATGATTTTTATATATTTATACACCTATTTACCTTATTAATTAGACGTTGGAGTTCCAATTAGAGTGAAGAGGAAGTTTCCTGCTTGAGGAAGAAGTGCAGAAACAGAATGAGAAAAATAGAGAAGGACGTGTTGTTAAAAATAGAAGTGGACTGCAATTTGGAATCACATGGCAGTAAACAGAATTCCAATTCCTATTCAACTTATAAATACCAATTAAAATCTATATAAGTTGATCTAATGGAGATAAAATGCAAAAAAATCACATAAACACAGAAAAGAAAGAAATTAGAGAAAGCTCCATGCTAGGCTTTTAGGCTATGAAGAAAAATTCCAGAATCTAAGTTGTTCAAGGCTAAAGTGGAAGGAGCATTCCAAGTTATTTTAGTTTTATTTTCTTTTAATACTTGTAAGTTTATTTAATTTTTAGTAGATCTTTTGTTAATTAGTGGCTAGTTTTCTTAATTAAGGTTAAGAAGAACCTCTTATTAATTTTGAAGAGATGTCTAATCTATGTGTTTTGGTTAATTTAAAAGGGGTTTTATATTAATTTTTCTTATCTAAATTTGATTAGTGGACTAATTTTGATATGGGTCTAATCATACTTTTCTCATGATTTGAATTAGTTTTCATCAATTAAATACTTGGTTTAAGATTGATTATTAGGAAAATTGGGTATGAGTTGTGATTTGTTCATATGGATACAACTTATGACTTGATTTTATTCCTTTGAAGCGAGGTAGAACATATTTTTAGTATTTTGATTGAAGGATTAAAAGAAGATGAATTTTTCTATGATAAATAGAATGGAATTCTAATTTATTGTGAGTTATATTTGGGAAATAAATTGATGATCATAGATGTGATAATTTACATGTAAATAAGAGGGGATTCTTAAACCTTAGTTAAGTTTCGTTTAATATTTTCTACGCTTTTAATTGCTTTCTTAGTTTAATTAAATTTCAGCTTTTATATTTTATTTGAATTTTTTTTCTTTTGTGATTTAGTTAGCTTTAGTAATTTAAGTTTATTCTTGTTTATTATTTACTTTAATTCTTCTTAATTAGATTATTTACTTTTGTTATAAGTTGTTAACTAGATTAGAGTTTACTTAAGTTAGATTAAATTTGGTTTTTTTATTTCAAGTCTCTATGGGATTGATAATCGATTTAGCCACTTAACTACTATAGATTTGTGTGCTTACGAGTAAACAATTAAAATTCAACAACAAAGTGGCCTAGTTGGCCACACTTGAAGCAAGCACACTTGAGTTTGTTATTTACCTTGTCATTGCCCTTGTTCTGAGACTTTTTTCACTTTTTCTTTAAAGCTCTTTTGTTTGAAGGACCTGGCCCCTATCCACCTTTCTTACCTTCACTAGAGCTTTAAGCCAAGTTGGCAGTAGTAGCACTTAAAGCATTAACATGCTTCCTCCTTTCCTGCTCAAGCTTAAGCTTAGCAGTCAAAGACTCCATTGTAAGCTTTTGGTTACTCATGTTGAGGTAGACCACCACACTCTCCTAGGACTTAGGGTGACTATTTAATACAGTAGACACTTGGACTCCTTCAGAGATTAGATCATCTAGTGTCTCTAGGTCATCTGCAATGATGGACATGACACTCAGGTGCTCATTCACATCATTTCCCTCCTTCATCCTAGAATTCTGGCACTTAGACTGCAACATCTTCTTATGAGCCTCTGTCTGCTCCTCATACCTCATAGATACAACCTCCAACATCTCTCTGGCAGTTTTATACTTTTAAAAGAGCTTTTCCATCTTAGGCTCCAAGAAATTAAGAATAATATACTTAGTCTTGTTGTCATCATCCTTTAGCTTGTCATAAGCCTTCATCTGAGGAGTTGAACAATTCTCTCGCTGTGGTTGAATGACCTGCTTTATAACATGAGCAAGATCATAGAGGGTGAGGATATGATGTATCCTCCTCTTCCACACCAAGTAATTATCAGCATTCATCTTTTCAGTCTTCCCTATTTCTAAAGTGACCATCTTAGAAGCCATTGTGCAACTTGAGAATAAGGCAAAGAGAAGGAATTAATACTATGTTTGGCCAAAAGCTTCCTAAGTAATTCTTATTTAGACTCACTTTATCTTAAAATAAAGAAAATGGACAAATTATATTATGCTGAGTTAATTAACTTAATTGCACTTAAATAAGGCTTGGGCCACTATCAAGTGAAAAAATCCTAACTACCCTTAAGTCTTTTTAAGAAAAGTTACCCTAATTGTACAATTATGTGTTCATGATTTATGCAATCCCTTAAACACCCCCACTCAACATAAAACAGCAAATAAACACCTCTAGGTGTTGCTGGAATTTCAATTTTCTGTCTAGGAAAAGTTGGTGCAACATTACCAAAATAGCCCTAGGGCTACTTCGGTCTTTTCACCCTTGAAAGACACACCATGACTGTACACCCAGCAACAATTCAATTGGTATATAACACAAAGAATACAATTCTGGATGGAAAACACAAAGGCACACACGCTGCCTATGTAAATGTTGTGTACTGAAAATGGTATGTCTAAGGGGGGCTCAGGTCAATTGGTTTCTTAGGGTTTATTAGTTAATTATTATTTATTAGGGAGTTAATTGTTATTTCTATTTAATAATTTTTAGTGAGCTTTTAGGCTTGTTAGAAATCCCACTAGCTAGTATATTTAAGTATAAGGGCAATGCCCTAATTTGGCGATGGAATGGTTAATCTGCTGTCTAATTCTCTTGTCTTCTCCCTTGTCTCCCCCTCCTTTCCAACAGTCATGCTGCTCCTTCTCCTCTTTCACGGCCATCTTGTGCCACGTCCTTCCCATTATCGGGTTGTTAGGCCGTTATGGACACCGGTCCACAACATTGGTATTGGAGCCGTTGACTTCTGAAATCGTTGACTTCACTCTATCAACCTTGGCCGACATACGGTGGTTGGTCTCAGGGCTACCATTCTAGCGAGGTTTGTTCCTAGAGTTTCCCCGCTGATGGGCCAGTTGGAGCTGCCATTGTCAACTGATTGGATCGCCCTGTCAAGGCTGCCTAATATACCATTGCCTCTGCCAGACCATCTTGCCATGAGTTCTGTGCACTCTCAACGTCGGCTCCTCTCATCGCCCGACAGCTCGATCACCTTTTACTTGCAACGACAATAACATAAAAAGAACTTGTTTTTGAGTTACAGAGGAATCACTCCTCTCTGTTACAACCGCCATCCATTGTCGGTAGCAGCAGGCACACAAAGCATTTGACTCGTCCAGCCCGATGATCGTCCCCCAGGGCTGCTTGCTGCCACTGGCCCAGGCGCCGGTCATTCTCGCCGAACTCTTGTCCCCGCTCTCTGCCGAAGCCCACATCACCCTCCCAGCCTCGGGCCGCTTCTTCCCTTCCACCATCTGGTCGGACATGATAGCCCACGGTGCCACCTGGTTACCGTCGTTCCCACTATCCACCAGATTCCCCTGGACTGCCACTTCGCGACCGACCCCATCCGCCCGGCCCGAGTACCCGAAGCTCCGATTCATCCGGAGCAGCAGGGCGTCAGGAACGGCCACCGTGATGGAGTGGATAGAGGAGGCGTTTGGGGCTCCCGTGTTGGAGGCGTACGCCATGACGAAGGCGTCGCACCCAATGGCCCCGAATCCACTGCTGGAGGACAAGCTGCACAAGGCCGGTTCGGTAGGGAGGCCAGTCGGGCTGGAAATAGCGATTCTGAATGAAGACGGGGTCTGAATATCTGCGGGGTCACCAGGGGAGGTTTGCGTCCACGGGATCAACGTGACAAAGGGGTACAAGCACAACCCGGAGGCGAACAAGCTGGCATTCCAATTTGGGTGGTTCCACACCGGCGATGTCGGCTTTTTGGATGTGAACGGCTACCTCCACCTAGTTGGCCGGATCAAGGAGCCCATTAACCGCGGAGGTGAGAAGATTTCCAAGATCTTAGGGGATTTACCTTTCCATTTGGGTCAGATTTCCCTGGCTGGAGATCATGCTCAATTGCTCAACCTGCCATTTTGGAATGACCGAAGCGTATGGAATACGTTGCCTTGTCTAGCCTTTCTAACCCGGTTGCCAAAATTTTACACAGATACACAAATATGTTTGAGTCATGCATTCACCCATCGTTTTTACCCACGTGGTCATGAACTGGCTACAAGTCCTCAAATACTTTCTGCATACAGCCTTTTTCGGATAAAATGGGTCTGGTCAGGTCCGGTTTTAAGTCTGGCCCCTTCACTTTGGTCCTTGGGCACCTATACACCCTTGCCACTTGGGCTGATTGTTGTCCTTGGCATTTATCTATTATTGTTGTTTAATGCGCTCTATGGGCTGTCTAGAGCAGCCCTACTGTCCTTCTGATTACCCACTTGTTCGAGACCTGTGCGAGCAGTCTACTTTGATCCGCACCCAACATGTCGAGCCATTGTATTGCTCTTCCTCCTCTATCATCTCTAGTCATCCCTACCGACTACGAAGATCCCTTGCCCTCGGATTTGGTGTTTGTGGTGTTACCCACTACACACGTTTTCTTATCTTCTTAACCGCCATCTACCGTCGTGACTTCCAGCATGTTCCGTTCATTTCTTCATGTTGGTTTCGAATTCTGGCCTCTACCTTGCATCCTTCTATGTGTCTCATCTACAGTTCCGGACTGGCTATTCACAGTATATCTATGGTGGGCCCGATGCTTAGAGTTTTAGGCCACCCCGTGGGTGAGGTGATACACAAGCAAAGTGTGGTGGAATGTTGTGTACCAGAAATGGTATGTCTAAAGGGGGCATAGGTCAATTGGTTTCTTAGGGTTTATTAGTAAATTATTAATTATTAGGGAGTTAATTGTTATTTCTATTTAATAATATTTAGTGGTCTTTTAGGCTTGTTAAAAAGCCTACTAGTTAGTCTATTTAAGTGTAAGGGTTATGCCCTAATTTGGGGATGGAATGATTAATCTGCGGTCTAATTCTTTTCTCTTCTCCCCTATCTGCCCCTTCTTTCCAGCAGCCATGTCGCTCCCTCTCCTCTTTTCCAGCCATCTTGTGCCGTGTCCTTCATATTACCGGGCTGCCAGGATGTTGTGGACACCAGTCCACAACAGTAAATCGATCAAAATGCCCCTAGGGCTAAAACGGTCAATTCAAATAATTTTCCAATCCATTAAATTAATTAAATCTAAATAAAATAATTAAGTAGTCTTTCAAGACTAGAAAGTGAGTGTGTGATCAGGGAGTGATTAAAGAAAATTAATTGGTCAAAAATCACATGTGCGAATTGACCCCTTTGCCCTACATGTGCCCGAATGCACAAAACACAATTAATTCACTAATCACCAAATTTCCAAGAAACAAATCATACCAAACAATCCCAATATATTCAATTTCAACTTAATTACAAAAGCCTTGTAGATTAATCAATTTAGGGTTTTTTCCTTTCTAGAATCTAAAACCCTAAATCGGGTAAATTATTTTAATTTTTAATCAAATCAGCGACCAAATCCCCAATCCTAGGCTCCGATACCACTATAGAGTGGCTGGCCAGCGAAAGCATGGCGGTTCAGGGCCTTGGGGATGGCAAAAAACTTAAAAATCGATTCTTTATATGATTATCTACACAAACACGCATGCAATTGCAAATCAATAAGTAATATACTATCCAAATTAGAGCATGCAATTAATGAAAATGAAATTAGGGAACAAGGACATACTGACCTTGGGCTGATCAGCCCCTAGCACGCCATCTAATCTTCATACCATCATCCGATTGCAATAGATAACAATAGAATCAAGGAAAGAAGGGGATTTCACCATGTATGTGTTGATCCGTCTACCACCTTGTTTTTGGATGCAATTTAGCAAGGAAGACATCCCAAAGCCCCCTTTTTGAAGCTCCAACCAGCAAGGAGACAAATCCCTCTCAAGCACCACGTCCAAGAGGGTTTAGAGGACTTCTTCAAACCCTAGATCTAAAAATCCAATTTCTATGTTCAACAAGCCCTAGATCTAAGTTTTTCATTAGGGTTTTCTATATTAAATTCGGTTTTAATGGAGTTTAATTTAAACTCTATCTATTTGCAAGGTTTTCAAGAAGGGTGACCATCAAATCTAAGCCTAATCAAGCGATAAGGTAATGGACTTTCGAAATTTCAGTTTTCCTATGGTAAAACTCTTGATTTTGTGGTTTACTTTGAATGGATTTACTTAATTTGGTACTCTAATGGCATGATTAGTAAATGGTAATTTTTAATCCAGGTTTCATAGGGTTTTATCTTATTATGATATGGATTAGCTTTCTGGAAGTTATGGTGAGATTTTATTGGCATTTAGGTTGTTAGATGATGATTTTAAGTTTTATCCATGGAGTCTCGGTTTGAAGATTTGAATTGGAGAAGAAGGACGAACTGCCTTGTTGGCGTTCGAACGGCCCTCCTGGGCGTTCGAACGGCAACACTGTAAAATCAACTAATTTTCCGTTTATCCGATCGAACGGCCTGAGCAGGCGTTCGAACTTCTACACAGCAGTTTGGGTATATTTTTGCATGATGTCTATTTCGGTAATTCTACTTTGATATATCATTTCCATGTGTATGTGGAGTGTTTTGAGCTATATTATGCTACTGGAAGGGTGTACCATTGAGGTTATGAAGTTGTGGTATATATTAGTGTTATGTAGAATGACTTGAGATTGGTTATATGATGTTAGAATTACATCTTGAAGTTGTGAATGGTTGATGCTCTATGGATAGGTATATTTTCAGTAGTATATAGCATACTAATGGAATGATAAGTCATGTTAGGATGTGGTTAATTGATGTGTGAATGATGGTGGATGTCACGACTCAAGTAGGAATTGAATGATCTTATACATGTGTAGCTTGTGGATAAGCTTTGATTTGAGTTATGATTTTTAATGATTCTTCATCTATGATTTTTCGCTGGAATTCATGTTTAGATGTTATTACACATGTGTAGGTGTGATGGTGAGTGAAGTTCAACCATGTTGATATGCATTGAGGGAAATGCTTCTATTATGAACACACACACATGTGGGATTTAATGTTGATGTTAAGCATTGATATTATGATTATGAATGATGCGTGAGGGGCTGATGAGAGCACTTAGCATGAATTAGGATTCATGTATGCCTTGCCCACGTATGTATCTTGTTGCATGCATCATGAGAAATGGATTTCAATTGATGCTTTATCGAGATTAATCGAGTTTGACCGATTGGATGCAATGTGGTGAAATTGCGTGCCGAATTAATCGGTCGTGGCTTAAGGAAACCTGATTGGTCCGAAAGGACACGTTTTGATTTGAGTTCCTATGTGGAACATGTGCACTCCCCGGGTTGAGTCTAGTTAAATGGAATGATATGGGGATGAGTTGTGTACTTGTCTTGCGATTTGAGATTTATGATTGTCTTTTGGACCCTGAGAATCCAGTACGGTATGCTCTGTGCACCGGCTACCATGTGTTCTAGGGTTTCCTGTGTGGAAACTCGGGCTCTTCCCCATCGCAAGAGATGTCCCAGATCGAACACCTCTGCTCTAGGTTCTCCTCGTGAGAATGTGACATCCTTGGCCAGGATCGTCTGGGGTGAGCAGCTTTTAGGAATTGACAACCCTGAACTTCTTAAATTCTTGTGTAGAATTTGGACCATGACACGTCTTCGTGACCTTGTCTACGTCCCCGTCTTCGTGACACCATTTGTGATTACTCCTCGATGGAGGCATTCTTGATTTTTGTTGATGCAAGTATATGATGTATGACATGCATGTTTGTGTAACATGTAATTTGACACGTCTATCATGCAAGAATGGATGAGATATATTATGCATACTTGATTTGAAGAAGTGTGATTGAGACACTATATGCAGGTTTATGTGTTATGAATGCATGATCAGAAGGTGTGATTGAGACACTATATGCAGGTGTATGTGTTATGAATGCATGATCAGAAAGTGTGCTTGAGACACTATATGTAGGTTTATGTGTTATGAATTTCAGAAAATGATACATCTTGTCAATCTTTGATTTTAAATGATTATGTTGATGTGCCATTGTGTTTCCGATTATGATAGTATATTAGAAAACCATTGCTGAGTTTGTTTAAACTCACCCCTCTTTATTGTGTTTTGCTTTGGGGTTGCGTGGTGCGACACGCAGACAAACAGGATCTCCTCTTCGAGGAAAGATCGGAGACGACATCGATGTGATCGTGGAATCCACTTATGAGACTTATTTCCCTTGATTTATGTTTTATGTTTAGAACCTTTGTGTATGGTTCTCATTTTGATTCATACACTTGTGTTGTTTAAGACCTATTTTGGGAGCCTAGAGCGGCCTATGGTTAAACTAAGCATGTGGGTTTGAGACTTATGTTTATCTTGAGTTAATGTAAGTCTCTTTCTTTTCTACTTATTTACTCTTGCTCAAAGTGTTGTGCTTACTCCGTGATGTTATTAAATCGCCCGTAATTAGGGTTAAGTCTTCCGCTAAACCATATCTCAATTAACGCTTGTCGCCCCCGTGCGCTTGACAGGCCCCTGGACCGGTTTCGGCTCGGGTCGGGCTGTGCCGGGCGTGACATCTGGGTACCCAATGTAGAGGACCTACACCGGCATATTCTCTCCCACTTCCATGACACACCACTGACCGGCCACAAAGGGGCGTTCCGCACTTATAAGAGGGTCAGTTGGATCTTCCTGTGGTAGGGAATTCGACAAGCTATTTCAGATTATGTCGATGCCTGTGATGTATGCCAACGAGCCAAAGCCACCACGATGTTCCCTACTGGATTACTTCAGCCACTACCCATTCCCAACAAGGTTTGGGAGGATATTTTGATGGATTTCATGGAGGCCCAACCCTTGATGCAAGGCAAGTCGGTGATTCTTGTGGTGTTGGATCGGTTGTCTAAGTACACGCAATTTTGCGCTCTTGGACACTCCTTCACTGCCAACATGGTGGCTGAACTTTTATGTTTGGGAGGTTGCTAAGCTCCATGGCATGTCTCTCACTATTGTGTCTGATCGCAACAAGGTATTCATCTCTCATTTTTGCTGGGAGTTTTTTGCACTGTAGGGCACTACTCTTCATATGAGCACAGCTACCATCCGTTGACAAACGGCCAGACCGAGGTGGTGAACCGCTACCTGGAATAGTACCTCAGGTGCTTCACCATGACTCAGCCCCGCTGGTGGATCTAGCTTCTTCAATGGGTTGCATGGTCGTATAACACCGCCTTTCACACGAGCACAGGGTTCAATCCTTTCGAGGTATTTTATAGACATCCGTCCTGGACCGTATTGTCATATGTTCCTCAATGCTCTTCTGTCGCCGAGGTGGATTACATGCTTTAGACAAGGGACTCAGTCCTCCGTCAGCATCAGTTTAACCTTGCCTCAGGTCAAAACCAAATGAAATATGTATATGACAGAAGGCATGCTGATCAGGAGTTTAAAGTGGGCGACTTGGTCTACATCTCATTCGTTCCTCAGCGTCATACCACCTTATTCCAGACGGAGCATTCCAAGCTCGCCCCCTGTTACCATGGGCCGTATGCTATTGTGGAGCGCATTAGTCTAGTGGCTTATCATCTTGCCCTACCGCCTGGCTCATTGGTCTACCTAGTCTTCCATGTCTCCCGACTATACCGTTGTGTAGGTTACACCACCCTAGCTATCATTGTGCCACCTCCCCCATTGATGGGACCAGCCCCTATAGCTGAACCTACACCTGCCTCGATGCTTGATAAGAGTCGGGTCCACAGTTCCGGCTGCATTATTACAGAGGTGCTCATTCCATGGCTAGGCCATCCACTTGAGGATGCCACTTGGATGTCAGAGGACGAGTTTATGGCTCGCTACCCAGCATGGTCGCCTTGAGGTCAAGGTGATGAATCATATAAGCACACCCTAATAATGATTAGTTTAATCAGCAAGGATAATAAACTGAAAACTAACTAAAGAAAATAAAAACACTAGCAACTAACAAAAATAAAATAACTATCAAAACCTAAAATTGGGTTGACTCCCAAGAGCGCTAAATTTATTGCCTTCAGCTAGACTCACCTCCATCTAAACTCATCCAAGATCCTTTAATGCAATTATCTTCTCTTTGCCAATTCAACTTATCAAATCAGAGTGAGTTAAACAAACATTTAGTTGACCATTAGAATAAATGAAAGGAAAAGCATCCTCCACCAGACACTCAATCATGTCAACCTCAAAAGTATCATCGAAGTCTGATGGTTGTCTAATTCTATCAAATACATTTAACTCGCATGTTAAGTTCCCAAAAGAAAGCTTCATCGCTCCATTTCAACAATTTATTAGAACATTAGATATAGCAAAGAATGTACGGCCCAAAATAACAAGAATTTGCCCATGGATATTTTGAACAGGCTGAGTATCAAGGACTACAAAGTCTACTGGAAAGTAAAATGTGTCAACCTTAATCAGAATATCTTCAACAACACCTTGAGGAATTTTTACAGATCTATCACCTAATTGAAGTGTCATTGATGTGGGTTTTAACTCTCCCAATCCCAATTGCACATACACAGAATATGACAATTGATCATTTATAATTAAACCATTTGCAAGTGTACAAAGTAATTGTACTAGGATAAGTATTTAAGGATTGTCGAACCCCAGGGACGGATGAAATATTACTAAATCTAATAGAGGAATTTGTTGATTACAAACTAAAAAGAACTTAAAACTAAAATTAAGCAAAAGAAATAATCACTAAATTAAAAGAAAGAGATTAATATAATGGAATTTACTTAGGAAATTGAATCTACTATAGAACCATAACAATTTCTTAATTTTTAATCTAAATCTAGTGTGAATATGAACAAGTATTCTTAGCTACAAACTAGAATTACTTCAGAAAGAATCATTAATTAAATTCATGGCATGAACTATCTTCGACAATAGCACGAATCATCTACACTAAACTAGCTATAGGCATGACTCGTCTAATCTTAGTCTAATTCATCCAATTCATTAATTATTTGGACATTAAAACTATTGCATGACCATCTCATCTAAATCACTAATATTAGAATCGATGTAAATATCAAAACCACATCAATCTATCATCTACAAGACAATAAATCAACATAGATTTGAATAAACTTGAAAAGCTCTTCCATTAAAAAGGAAATCTATATCATACAATTGTCATAATTCACAACAGAGATCTAAATTAAAAAGAAAAGGAACTGAAACATATCTATAGCTTCATCAACTCCTAAGTAAAAGAAAAGTCTAGCCTTCCTTTCTAAAGGAAAGCACTTGAATCTCCATTGAAAGCTTTGAGTAATCTTCCATCTTCTTCTTCCTTTTTCTCTTCAGAAAATCTACTGTAATCCTTCAATTTCGAGTTAAATATGTCTTTATAAAGGCATAAGAACCGTAGGAAGAAGTTTAATATGAAAATGATTGAAAATTGGCTTAAACTAAGAAACTGCGTGTTATCTCGATCGATTGGCTTGCATTCCCGTTCGATCGCCTGTACTGTATTTGTCTCCAAATTTACATTTAGCCGTTTGATACTAAAAATGCCTCATTCGATCACCAAAGAAGAATATGCACTTAAATAATATAAGTACGCCAATTTACATCAAAACATCATACAACCTTTTTCTAACCTAATTAAATTTAATTTCTAATTATTTAAATTATATTAACTCTTAAATAAGACTAGACAATAGAATAATTAAGGGTAAAATAACATATAAATTATACTTATCAACAATAAATTCACATTATCCCCTAAATCTAACAAAGTCCGCTCAATGTGATGATCCTCTATCTTACATGAAATTGTGGGACAACCAGGGTCCTTATATTTGACAGGGAATTGGCATTGAATGATAGAGCTGACTTGCTCTGTCATGAATGCCTTTTGTGGAAAATTTGTTTTCCTCTTGAATGTGACTAAGTCTTTTAAAAATTTAGCATATGAGGGCACTTGTTGGATAGCATCAAGGAATGGGATGTTTATCTTCACTTGCTTAAAGACCTCTAAAATATCTCCAAATTGTGCATTTTTCTTAGGATTGACTAGTCTTTGAGGAAACGGGGCTTTAGGCACAAAATTCCTAACTAAGGAGTCAACTAAAATAGGTGGGGAGTCATTGGGTTCATGTTTCTCACTCCCTAACTCAGTATTCTCAGTTCTCTTTTCTTCAGGCATTTTTACATGATTATCAACTTGTCGCCCAGATCGAAGAGTGGTGATTGACTGGACATGCCCCTGGTCATGTGATGAACTTGAAGCATTACTAACAATATATTAACCTTTAGGGTTGGGTATAGGCTGCCTGGGAAACGTGCCTTTCTCTCTCTCCCTTACATGAGTTGCTAACTAGCCAATTTGAGTTTCTAGTTTAGCTATGGCTTGAGTGTTTATTTTACTAGAATTTTTAAGTTCTAATATGGCTTGGTTAGTAGACTGCATGAATGTTTTGAGAGACTCTTAAAGTGATGATTGTTGACGTGGTGGTGCAACAACAACTTGAGGAGCTAATTGGGTAAAAGAGGTGTAGGAGGGGTTGTGCTTCCTAAATTGAGTGGACATCTGCTGCATTGGTGACCCTACTCCATTAATGGGAAGCTGGTTTCACCTCGAAAAAAAATTTGGATGATTCTGCTAATTTGGATTGTATGTCTCAGAGAAGGGACTGGCAAATAGTTTCCTATAATTGTTTAGTACATTTGCTTGCTCAGCAAAGCACTCAGAATAACCTAACATGGAAGGACATGTTTGAGTAGTATGCATTGGACTTGCACACAGAGAACACACTTCATTTGGAATCTGGTTGGCGGAATTCATATTTTTAGCCAGGGTCATGGCTTCTATTTTTCTAGTTAACTAGTCTAACCTAGCTTTCATGTCAATATCTTCCCTTACTTCATATAAACCTCCTTTCCTAGGGTTTTGGGTTGGTTTTTCTCTGTGGGTTGAAAAATCCCATTGCTGGGAACTCTCAGACAAACCCTCAAGGAACTTATATGTTGCATCATCATTTAGACTCAAGAAACACCCACCGTTCATGGGTTCAATCATGTTTGTGGTGTGTTTGAGTCAAACCATTGTAAAAGTATTGCACAAGTCGCCATGTTTCAAAACCATGGTGGGGACACTTCAAAAGAAAATACTTAAACCTCTCCCAACTCTCATGAAAATTTTCATGCTCCTCTTAACAAAAGTCAGCTATCTCTCTCCTTAAGGCATTGGTTTTGGACGTTGGGAAAACTTTTGAAAGGAACTTGTTAGCAAGTTCCTCCCATGAATTAATAGACCCTGCTGGAAGAGAATTTAACCATGCCTTATCTTTATCCTTTAACGAGAAAGGAAACAAGCATAGATGGATTGACACATCAGAAAATTTTTGAAATTTAAAAGTATCACATATTTCAAGAAAATCCTTTACATGCATGTAAGGATCTTCTCTGTCAAGACCATGGAAGGTGGGGAGAAGTTGAATGACTTGAGCTTTCAACTCAAAGTGTGTGGCAGTGGTAGCGGGCAATACTATGCATGATGGATGATTGATAGAGATATGTGAAAATAACTCCCTAAGCGGTTTAGCCTCGGCATTGTTATCTCCCATTGTGAATGAAGATCAGTTTCAATTTCACCGGTGTGTTTGACCACGTAGCCACGTGGTTATACACGACTAATCCCCTCTCTAATGCCCCTTGTTTTTACCTCTCTCTCTCTCTCTCTCTCTTTGTTTTTTTACCACACTAAGCTAAAACTAGTAGAAGGGTAAACTTAGTTTAGATTTAATTTATTTTCCTTTACAAGTTATCGGCAACGGCGCCAAAAACTTATTGCTAAATTTTAATTATTTACTCGCAAGCACACGAATCTATAGTAGTTAAGTGGCTAAATCGAGTGTCGATCCCACATAGACTAGAAATCGAAAAACCAAATTTAATCTAACTTAAGTAAGCTAATCTAGTTAACAACTTATAACAAAAGTAAATAATTTAACTAAGAAGAATTACAGCAAATAATAAACAAGAATAAGCTTAAATTACTAAAGCTAACTAAATCACAAAAGAAAGAAAAATTCAAATAAAATATAAAAGCTGAAATTTAATTAAACTAAGAAAGCAATCAAAAGTGTAGAATAGACTAAATGAAAATTAACTAAGGTTTCAAAATCCCCTCTTAATAACTTGTAAATTATCACATCTATGATCATCAATTTATTTCCCAAATATAACTCACAATAAATTAGAAGTCAATTCTATTTATCATGGAAAATTTTATCTTTTAGACCTTCAATCAAAATATCACTTCAAATGAATAAAATCAAGTCATAAGTTGTATCCATATGAATAAATCACAACTCATACCCAATTCTACTACTAATCGATCTTAAACCAAGCATGTAATTAATGAAAACTAATTCAAATCATGAGAAAAGCATGACTAGACTCATATCAAAATTAATCCACTAATTAAATTGAGATAAGAACAATTAACATAAAACCTTTTTTAAATTAACCAAATCACATAGATTAGACATTTACAAAATTAATAAGAGGTTCATCTTAACCTTAGTTAAGAAAACTAGCCACTAATTAACATAATCTTTACTAAAAATTAAATAAACTTACAAGTATTGAAGGACAAATAAAACTAAAATAACTTGGATTGCTCCCTCCACTTTAGCCTTCAGCAACTTGAATTCTGGAATTTTTCTTCACAACCTAAAAGCCTAACATAGAGCCCTATCTGATTTCTGCATCTTTGTTTTTGTGTTCTGTGATTTTTTGTCTATGTTTTTTTTTCATTAGAGCAGCTTATATAGAACTTTAATTGGTAGTCCTAAGTTGAATTGGAATTCAAAATAAAAAACACTATGTTCTGACTTTTTTTTTTCTGTTTTTAACACTACATCGGTTTGGAACTTCTAAATTCATTTTCACGTCTTGCCATCTTTCCTTTCACAACACACTTCTGAATTCAGAACCTTCCCAGTTTAGCTCATCTTCTTCAGCAAGCTTTTGCACGATTTTCATCTCTAGAGATTCTTCATTTGCAATCAGCACCAGCTTCAACTCCCACCATTAATGGCGGACTATTTTTTTTCTACCAAATCCAAGCAATTGATTTGAAATTTTCCTTCCTTCTAAATTTTTGGTTCGAGTAATCACATGGTAGCCACAAACATTTCTACTTTACCATCAAAATCAGCTCACATTCTTTGATTTTAAAGTTCAAACGTCTTCTTAATTGATTTATTTGCTCAAATTCATACTAAATTCCACCCAAAACCAAATCTTAATAATCTGGACTTTCTGTCCAATTAAGTGTCCAAAACGTGTTTGGGAAGGTGAAGTTGTTCACTGGCAGTCTACATTATTTGCCCAGATTTCTTCTCTGTTCATTTAGGTCTTCTGTTCATGTCCATGTATATTTCCAACATGTTTGCATCTATAGAAAGTTGTCCAAATCACTTGTAAGCATATCAAGAGTAATGTAAATTTTTCTAAACATCGTCCACATTCCTCGAGAAGCATGCATCACCTATAACAAATAAATAATCATATTTCTAATGTGTAAGACATATACAGAACACTGATTTTATTCAAATACACTCCTAAACAATTAACATCGCCCAAATTAACTAAGAATTAAATCACATTACTAATATCTATCTTAATATAAATAAACTCTAATTTACCCTTAATTAACCAAATCATATACTAGAAAATAAGGTAAATATGTATATAAAATGAACAAAAATCATGCACATCAATGACATCGGATCTAATACGAACTCTGATTTTACAAATTCTAATTTTTAATCAAACATGATTTGAAAATTCTATTCAAAACAAGTTGTATCGAATTTGATTTGATATTCTATTTTGTATGTCTTACATCGGATTCAAGATCAACTCCTATTTTGTGAATTTCGATCAGGAATGATTTGAAATTCTATTTTTCATGTGTGGTATCGAATTTGATCTGAACTCTGATTTTTCAAATTTTGATTTTAAATTTGAATCAATAAAAAAATATCTGTTCTGAATCAATTACATGATTTTTTTAGAAATGATTTTTGTGATTTCAATTTTAAATAGTCTATCAAAACGACGGTAGAGTTACGAAGGAGTAACCACCAAACACATGTGGTATGGGACATGAGGTGCAAGTGGAAGACTCTATGGTTAATTCTACATGGGTGTTGTAATAAAATTTCATTCTGAATTGTTTGTTTCAAAAAATAAATTTGATTAAGAAATGAATCTGTTTTAAAAGATGGTGGAACTACCTAATTATAACCACCAAACACTTGCGGTATGGGACATGACAGTTAGTAGAAAACTCTAGAGTTAGTTCTGCCAATATATTGAAATAAAAATTCAACTTCGAACTACCTACATTTTCAAAGTTCAATAGTTCTATTATGAAAGATGGTGGAACCAGCTAGGAAAAACCATGAAACACCTGCGGCATGGGACGTAAGTGTTAGTGGATAGCTCCAGAGTTAGTTATGCTAGTGTGTTGAAAATAAAATTTTGATTTTAAATTATTTGTTTTAAAATTTTTATTTGTTTATAAAATGAATATAGTTTGAAAGGCAGTAGAGTTGCCAAGGAGAAACCACTAAACACTCACGGTATGAGACGTGAGTGTTCCGCATTAGCGCCCACCTGACCCGAACCGAACCCTGTCCACGGACCGGTCAATTCACACGGGGGCAACTAGATTGCATTGCGGAAGACTTTAACCCCTTAATCGGGTATTTAACACAAACACGGAGTCGCTTACCTTTAATTCTTTGTGTAAGAGAAATAAGGTAAAATAAAAGAGGATAATAACTCTGAAGTAAATCCTCACTCTCAACCCACATACATAATAATCTTGAGCCGACATGTGGCTCAAATCAAAAAATCTGAGACAAGTCTAAAAGTAGAAGATACACACGAGTCAGAAACATAGTGACCCACACAAGGTGTTCTATGATCATAATAGCATAAATCAGAAGACAAAATAGCATCTGGAAGCATCCATGTTTAATCCCACGCATATCCCGGTCGTCCCTCATATATGGAATCCTGATCAATTGCATGTTGTACCATGCAGCCCCAAAACAAAACACAGAAAGAGGGGTGAGTAAAACTCAGTAAGGTTTGAAATACGGTAACATTAATTAGAAAATAAACACGACACATCAACATGGTGATTCAGATCAACATTTCACATAATATCCCCATTTCTGATTAATTCCCTTACTATACCCCTAATTCAATAAATAATCAACCTGCATACAAGTATCTCATTCATACTAATCATGGTATGCATAACCACATTATGGCATAAAAATCCATCCTGCATAATGAGTGATTCTGACACAATCACATTCACAATCATGCATATCAAGCCATTCTCCTTCATAGCATTCAACTTGCATAACACGTGTCCTCAACACATAATCACATAATCCATATTCTTATCATTCATCTATTGATGATTCACCCTGCACGATTAGAATCTGAATCACATGATACTAAATCATGCATAATAAATCATAATCACATGTGTCACACAATCACAATTATCCTTATACAACCTATGTAACTTGGGCATAATATTATCTCATACATATGCGTCATCAACAAATGGTGAATGTCTCCATCATAGAGAGAAATACAATCATATCACCCACCCTGCACAATCCACGAAGGAAGGTCCGAATCCCACACAAGGAACCTACGGTGCTAGCCCATTATGGACATAATCTGAATTCCACGAAGGAATCATAAGTATTTGGGGTAGTCAGCCCTTATGTCAGCTCGTCTTGAACAATCCTGGCCAAGGAATGTTCGAATCTCACACAGAGAACCTAGAGCAAGTGCGTTCATCCTAAACATCTCCTGCGGTGGGGGAGAGTCCCGATTCCCACACAGGGAATGTAGAAAATGTGGCAGCCGGTGCACAAAGGCGTACCATTCTAGATTCTCAGGGTCCAGATGACTATTTCAAGAAATCTCAACCACAAGATGTGTACACAACACGTCTCCCATTCAACTCAACTCAATATCGACTCAGACCGACTCAACCCGAGGAGTATCCATGTTCCACATAGGAACTCAAATCGAAATCATGTCCTTTCGGACCAACCAATTTCTGATAAGCCAACGATCAATTAATCCGGCACGCAATCTAACATCATTGCATCCAATCGATCAACCATGGCTAAATCCCGATAAAGTCTCATTCAAAAATTCGTTTCATGATGCATGCAATATGGTACATACGTATGCAAGGCATACATGAATCTAATCCATGCTAAGTGCTCATTTCAGCCCCTCATGCATCATGTATATTCATAATACTAATCATCATAATAATTATCCCCCTCATGTGTGTGTACATGGTAGAAACACCTAATTCTAAGCATATAGACGTGTCTTGTACTAAACTCCTTATCATACTACACATGCACATTAATATCTAATCATGTATTCTAGTGGAAATCATGTGTGAAAACCATCAATTATGTAGTGTAACCACATGCTAAACCTATGTAAGCATATTCACACCACACTTGAATCTAGACATAGCACCACTATTCACCCATAATTTAACCACATTATATGAAGACATATCAGTTCATTAGCATGCTATAATCCTATTGGAATCATGCTTAAAACATAAGGAATCATTCAATCATAGATTCAAGATAACAATTCTACCATGTGTAGCCAACAACATGTAATTTCACATAAGACTTAAATACTCCTCATAATTCCTAACCTCAATATCATACTCTTCTAGTAGCACATTCTTGCTCAAATTACTCATCATGAACATAAGAAATGGTTCTAAGGCATAAAAATAGGAAAAAGAGCCAAAATATACAAAACAGCCGAAACTACTATGTTGTCGTTCGATCAGCCTACAAGGCCATTTGAATGCAATAATGGCAGTTCTGGTTCG
Organism: Saururus chinensis; assembly: GCA_035235625.1. Lineage (NCBI taxonomy): Eukaryota > Viridiplantae > Streptophyta > Magnoliopsida > Piperales > Saururaceae > Saururus > Saururus chinensis. The sequence goes on from CP141141.1 coordinate 28,372,503, forward strand.
TCTTCCCCACTTCAAATTCAAAATCAAAACTTCACATACACTTCATAAATCATCAAATTACATCCCAAAACTTCGTTATAATCCAATCCATGCTTCCAGAACATCAAATCTAGCCACTGCTAAACATAAACCCTAAGAAATTTCATCATAGATTACTCCTTTTTCAAATCACCATTAAAGCTCATAATCATGGAACCTATTTCAAAACTACCACAAATCGCAAATCTGAAACCACAACAATGTTTAAGACTAAAACACTTACCTTCCAACAAGTTCTCAATTCGAAATGGCTCCTTAAACTCCTTCAAAACCTACCCAAAAACATGATTTTTATTACTATTTCTCAAATTCGATGTTAAAACACCTAAAACCTTCAAGAACAAGTAGATCTATGGTTGAAGATGCTTAATAATGAAATTCCAAACATTAGGTTTTGAAATAGAACCCCAAATCAATAGTTTTTTAGTGAAAAATCGAGATTAATCCAAAGCTTAGGAAGATATTTGAAAGATATAAGCAAAACCCTATTAGATTAATGAAACATTAAGTAAAATCTTACCTTAATCTCCTTTCTCCTTTAGGAAAATGGCGATTAGACTCTAATGCTCCTAAGTCGCAACCCTTTCCCAATTGGGAAAGTGGCTGGGTCTTTCCTTTTATAGTAATGGGGTGGGGTAGACCTAATTAACTAGTGGGGTACAAATAGGGTTTTATACTAAAAATAGTAAAACTCGCTTATTTGAAACCCAATTTGATGTCTAAACATTCTGAAATAATTACCCAGGATCTTAAGTTGATGTTAGGAACATTTAGGCCTACAAATCCCAATTTTTCATGTGGGGCCCACGGTGGGTCCCGCAACCCTAACTTTTCGGGAAAATAATAAAAATTCTTAAAATTCCAGAAAAATTCCAAATGACTTAAAATAACTTAAAAACTATAAATGTGAACAAATGTTTGGTTAAAACCTTTGTTAACTACTTAAATTTTGAAAGTAGTTAAAATTGACATTAAACTGCACAAAAGCAATTAAATAAAATAAAATAAACCGGTTCAAGTTCATTGATCTTACATTGAGTTATTAGTGGAAAACTCTACGGTAAATTCTATCAATATATTGACACAAGATTCAACTTTGAAATGTCTGTATTTTCACAGTTTGTTTTTTATAAAACAGTAGAGCTACCTATGAGGAACCATTAAACGCTCGTGGTATGGGACACGTGGTATTAGTAGATAACTCTCGGGTTAGTTCTGCTAGTGTGTTGAAATTAAATTTAATTATTTTTAAAGACAGTGGCATTCCCTAAGAGAAACTGTCAAATACCCGTGGTATAGGGACACACGGTATTAGTGAACCGCTCTAAGGTTGAATCTGCTGGTAGATTTGACAAGAAAATTAAGTTCAAATCCTCTGTGTTTTGAAAGTGATTCAAATTAGTAAAGTTTTCTTGATGGATAGTAGAATTACTACGGAGAAACCATCAAACGCGTGTGGTATGGGACATGGGAGTTAGTAGATAGCTCTGATGTTGATTCTGCTAGTGCATTGAGACGAATTTCGATTTCAAATCGGTTTTGTTTGTAATGTTTGTTCTGATTGTGATTTGAAATTAGTAAAGTTGTCCTAATGGATAGTAGAATTATAGTAGATAAACCATCAAACGCCCGTAGCATGGGACATGGGGGTTAGTGGATAGCTCCAATGTTGATTCTACTAGTGCATTGAGACGAATTTATATTTCAAATTGGTTTCATTTGAAATGTTTATTTTGAGTATGATTTGAATCTAGAACATCTGATCTAAATTTGTTTTGAAATATAATGTTAAGTTTTAAGTGTTTGCACTCTTTGTTATTATTGTGCCCGATTTGGGCACAAGCGGTACCTCGCACAATCACGCAAGGAAGGGGGAAGAAGGAAGAAGGAAGAAGAAAGGGGAAGAAGAACTGAGTTTTCTATTGCAACCCAAACAAGAGAGGAGAGGGTCGACCCATATAGGGAGCCGCACCTTCTCCTTGGGAGTCATGCTAGCTAGTGGACCCGACTAATCCATGGGGCCACTAGCTAATCCATTCCACATAACTGTCATACTACTAACCTATTACATAAGCAAATATAGAATAAAGTACCATAATGCAATCAAATAAAGAGTAATCAGAGCGGAAAGAAAGCCCAGGTGAACGTGCACAACAGTTATGTCCCTTGGCCATAGGCTATGATGGTTTTGGAGTGAACTATGAGATGAGTGATGTGGTTCTGTGGTTAGTTAATTAACTAAAAACATACATTCTGGATACCTACCATGTTTAGGTATGGCGTGTGGGAGTCAGCCGTTTGGTATCACGGCTTCTGTTAAAAGATTAATGGGATACATGCTGTTAGGTATCATGGCTTCTGCTCTGAAATAGAATGTTATAGCTATTACTAGGTGTTTTGATTTTGATCCGATTTGAAGGGTATTTATTTGGTATAAAGTTCAAAAACTATCGGAGCTTGATTCCTTGACACCAACCAAGAAAAATAATCGGTATGGCACGCGCATGGGTGAAAAGCATCATGGGAAAGCTCCTCACTTATTCAGCCTCTTGCTACCCCATGAGTGTCGGGGGGAACGCTATTCTGTATCACGGTTCTAATCTGTTAATTCTAATTCTGAAAAGGTAGTTCTAATGTAAAACCTGGGATTATCAAGCACTCTTTGTTTGGATACCCACTGAGAAAAATAATCGGTATGGCGTGCACATATAGGTGTGGATCATTATGGCAAAGCTCTTATCCTTCTAAGCCTCCCACTGCCCCATGAGTGCCAAAGGAACACCGTTCGGTACCACGGCTTCTGATCTGTGCTCTATTCTGATTTGTCTTACTCTAATTTGATCTACTCTGATTCCAAAAAATGATTTCTCAAATTTTAAAGTCCATAATCGGATTCTGTATGATATGCTTTATCTGATTTTAAATTAATAATTGGATTTTGTTTAAAGTATTTTATCCAATTATAAAGTATCAAATTTTGGTTATAAAGGTTCTAATTCGATCTTGAATTATCGGATCTTGTTTATGAAGGTGTCAATCCGATTTTTATATCTCAGATTCTATTTACGAGTGTTTAATCCGATTATAATTTATCGGATTTTGTTTTGTTTTATCCTAGTAATTATCGGATTCTGCTTGTTTTTTAACGTGTTAACCTATTATTAACTATTAGTTTATGTTTTTAAAAGAGTTATCCAATTTCAACCATAGGATACATATTTATGAATGTTTTATCTGCATAGTTATCGGATTATGATTATTAGATTATAACTTATTGAATTATGTTTTTGAATGCTGTGTCTGATTGTAAATTAATCAGACTCATGTTAACGATCAGATTTTATTCCGATTTTGTTTTGTTTTGAAGAATGTTTTTGGGAGAATTGTGAGGATGCAATTCATTTAGGGGGGGACAATGTAACACCTCATGTTCTGACTATGCTGAACCCAAACGGTTGGGAGTAATTATATAATATTTAAGTAAATTTTAAGAGTTTAAAGGAATGAAATCCCCATATTTGAGTATAGCTTGAACTAACGAGCATAATGAGTCAAAGAACATGCAAAATAGAGGTCGGGTGCGAAAGTTACGACCTCGGGAAGCATGCCACATGGGCGAGACCCACTTAAAAATTATTGGATAACCTATCCATGTATAGTCTTGTTTTGAAGGGCTCATCGATATGAGTTTATTGGTACCATGAACACGCAATTCCGACTTTAGGGTAGGAAGTTATTGCGTGTTAAAGTTGAGATATTATTTGAATAAAATATGGACGTACAAGATAGGACTGATGATGTAGTAGATAGGAATTATGATGTAGTAGATAGGAATTATGACGTAGTGGATAGGACTGATGATGTAGCAGATATGATTGATGACATATCGGATATGACTGATGACATATCAAATAGAACTAACACATGTCAATCCTATATGCCATGTATCAGCCTCATGTCTATTCTTTTTTCATATAAATAGCGTCCAATTTTTCGGTGATGGAGTCACACGTATGTTCAAAAACTTCTTTTCTTCATTTCTTACTCGTTCTAAGTCCGATTTGAATTGTTCAAAAGGCGTTCTTAGCTAATTCAAGGATGTTCTACGAAATGGAAGCATCGATTCCTCGAGTTGGTGACCACATAAGGGGAGAACATCTCAGAGCAAGAGGAGGCTCTACCCGTCGCACTTGAGCCCCGAAGAGAGAGAAGTGGCCCGAAGCAAGATGAGGCTTCATCCTCCGTCGTTGGGATACAACAAAAGAAGTGGCCCGAAGTAAGAGGTGGCTCCGTCCTCTATCATCGGGCCACAACGAGAGAAGTGGCCTCAAGTAGGGGAGGCTTCGTTCTCCACCGAAGGGCTACACAGTAAGAGAAACATCCCTGGGTTAAGGGGAGCTTCAGCCATAGCCTACGGGCGTAGAAAAATGGAAAGAGTCCCCGGGTAAGGGGAGGTTCTATCTGCCACCTACGGGAGCGGGAAGTGTGAAGTATCTCCGAATAAGGGGAGGCTTTGTCTGCCGCCTTCGAGCATGCAAAGAGTAATGCATCTCCGGGAAAGGGGAGGTTCTGTTCATAGCTTATAGGTGCACAAAGAGGAAAGAGTCTCCGGGTAAGGGGAAGGTATGTCCGTCGCCTACAGGCGCATAGAGAGAAAAGTGTTTTCAAGTAGGGGAGGTTCTTTCCACTGCCTATGAGCACAGGAAGTGTAAAGTGTCCCGGGTTAAGGGGAAGTTATGTCTGTTGACTTTGGGCTACAAAGAGAGGAACGTCCTAGGTTAAAGAGAGGAAATGTCTGTCTATCGCCTGGAGGCACAATGAGAGAAATGTTGCAGCGCTAGAGGAGGTTTTCCCGACGTATTGAAACCATTAGGTAGGATGCCCTGAAAAAACGAGCAACTCCGACCACTGCTACTTCTGAAACTACAGGAGATGAAGCATTTCTAACTTTTCGATTTAATATGATTTATATGCATGTGTATCTTAATTAGTCATATTAATATACTAATTAAGATATAGTATTTTCTATGATCTGATGGATTCTGATATGTTCTTATTTAATCTGCTTTCATATGCTCTATTTTGATTTGCTATGCTCCAATCTCATCTGATATGATATGTTATGGTCGAATAAAATCTGATATCGTCTCATGGGATTTGATATGATCCAATCTGGTCTGTTGTGTGTATCCGCTCTGCTCTGTGATGGAGTGCCATGTGTGATTCTGTTAGTGTTCTGCTCACCTCTGTGAAAGGTGTGATTCTACTAATAAATTGGCTTCCATTCAACTCCAATTATTTATAAGATTTTCATATGACTCTGAATGATTATTCGATATAAGCATATACATATTTTAAAGTATATGATTTTGTGATGCTTAATGCATGTAATAGCCATTAGGCAAAACTATGTTCAGATCTGATTGTATTTGAATAATATTGTAGATGTTATCCAATACGTACGTAGGCAACCAACAGTACAACAACATTGGCCTGATCAGAATTAGTTATAATATTAGGTTTGTTCTTGCCTATGAATAATGAATCAAAAAAGCTCTGTAGTGTGTGTAGAGGAACGTTACGACTCTCACACTCAGATTCTGCCATTTCTGGTTGGTATGTTTTTTATTCTTTTATGTAAATTTAATTTACTCCAATTTTTGTTTTTGAACACTCCCGATCCGGATTAGGTTTCAGGTCGGGATGTGACAATTCCAGCCTCAATTTAACAATATCCTTTGATAGTCGCAATACATGAAGGAAGTTGTTTGTTCCTAGCACGAGCCTCCTCCCATAAATTCTCTTTTTCTTCTCTTTTGAAGCCTTCACTAATTCCACTATTTGACTATCTTCTTGTTGCTCTCTCGCACGCATACGCACGCACACCACGCACATAATCAAGAATGGGTTGTGACCAAAATCAATGAGTCGTCATTCACATTATGTAAATGCCCAAATAATGGTCAAATACACACTAAGTTCATATATCGTGTTATCATTAACATGATAGGTATGCCTTCACATACACGATAAAATGACTTTTTAATGTTATATTTCATATATCATATTATTGATAACAATATATGTATGCCTTCCCATACATGAAATAGGACTTATCAATGTCGTATATCATATTATGGATAGTACGATATGTTGTGTATCATATTATTGGTAACATGATCCATATATAGTACTTGTATATGGAAGTACTGACTATCGTCATAACATGATATACGAATACTCGTGTATTCAAACCTATGAAAAAAATTAGAGTTTGAAGATGAGACTATTATCACGGAAGTCGCCGATTGGTTGATGTCATTGACCTTTGTTGGCCCCTCGATGGGCTACTGATGACCTTCACTGCAAAATCACTTATCTAGTGGGAGATATGTGAGTAGAACCTCGGGCTAAATTTCACATTATGGCCAGAACTTGCATATGACAGGTCGGATTTTGGAAATGTAGGGTTGGAAATCATACCTACCACTATGTTTTCGCTTGTCATTGGTTAGACTTTGGAAATCGCCATTCAGAAATCGGAACTCGCACTCCAAGCTCGGTCATTTCTTGGTATTTGTGGCATTCTGACTTGATAACATAATATAAAACCCTAAACTCTCACTCAGTGGCATTTTGGTCAAATTTTCCTTAAATATCCTGTATGTTTGGGTTCCATGGCATTTAATGTTCAAAACCATGTATGTAATATGAAATATTTCTCTCTTCAGCTAGGTAATATGGAAAAATCTCTATATATTAATAGTAGGAAATTTTATGCATCTAATGGTGACTTGGTGAGTATATCTCACGTACAGTGAGTGCATCTTACCAAATGTGAGAGTGGTGTGTATACGAGTAACCTTATAAGTAAACATCCGTGCATCATAAAATGGATCTTAGGATACTTAAAGTACCAAGGTTTTTTCCGAAAAAAGTAACATACATAACAAAATTGAAGAGATTTATATCATTCAAAAACATAAGACTTCATACTTGTAAATAATTTGTGTGAAAGAAAAATAAAGAAGGATCCAAATTAGTGATTATAAAAGGCCAGCTTGAAAATATTGAAATTTAAATTGAGTGAACTGGCTCCAATAAAAGGCACATAAAGAGGTTTTGCAAAAAACAAATGACACATAGAGCATACTTGTTTTCTAGGAGTAGAACTGCACCACTTGCCCTTCACAAGCATTTTACGATGCTCACTTTATAGACAATTTGGGTGGTTAGTTAGAATGAGAGCGGCCATTTGATGGTTTCCATTTTGTTTTTTTATTGTGTATGTGTGAGAGGGGGATTAACAGCCTACAATATGCAAGACTCATTTGTCCCAAATTAATAGCTATAATTGAAAAAATAGTAAACTTCATTAAATAGTAAAACCCACATCTAAGAGAGGGAAAAATAAATTTTTGATGCTCGTTTTTAAGTATACAATCACTAAAATTAAACAAAATGAACTTTTTTTATGAAATGGAGTCATTAATTTAAGATGGAGGGAGTATATTTTTCGTGTTGTTGTTCCTATGTCACAGGGCATACAGTGGAAGTCACTATTAACTTCTCACATGTGTCTCCCACCTTGGCCATTCATGTGATTAGGACATGTGTTTTTGCCACGTTTTTCACTATTCATGGTTTCTTTCTACACCACCACAATGGAAAGTGGTCAAAGACAAGCAATACAATTTCATTTGGGAGCTACAAGTGCCTCAACTAATAGCTTTAAAGGCACCTAGGGATAGAAGACACATTTAATCATGGGAAGTAATTTTAATGCTTCACTTTAACAATGAGCCCAACGTAAAAAATACATAAGAGCCCTTCATTTATGAGATCAATGACGCATATGCTAGCGCACATTAGCATCAGTACCACTAGTACTATTATATACTAAGCATATATGTCATCAATCTCAAATATTAAGGGTTCCCATGTGTTTGTCACACTAGGCTCATTGTCATAGTGGAGCATGAAAAACTCTTCCTTAATCATGTGCTTGTCAATGGACCCACCCCATGGTGGGGCATGTGTACGTAGGTGGGCAAGTAGTGATGTTAGTGGCTTTGCCATACTCCAACTTGTTACAATTAAAGAAATAGTAATTAAAACCCAACTTAACTTGAATATGTTAAACCCAAACCCGATCGACTTGTTTACGATATAAAATTTTTATATTTAATGTTTTAATTTTTTTTAAAAAAAACTAGTTAACTATTAAAAATATATAAGATTTTAAATAATTAGTTAATTTTATCTTTCACCTATCAAGAAAATTTCAAGAGTTATTATAAACATAAAAATAATATTTAATATACATAGGCATAGTTGGGAAGGGGCGGGGCAGTCACCGGAAACATAAACTCAACCTTCATAATTGTTCAACTTTAAATTGAAAACTCAAAAAATGACCTATAAGGTTCAATTTGGGTTAAGTTTTCCCATATATCATACTCTTATGGCATGCATATAACAAGAGTTTTAAGCATTTTGGGGCAAGAATTATTACAATTAATGTTAGAACTATAAATGAGGAAAAAATAAGCATGTACTAGATTTTTTGCATTGAATGTGGTGCTGCTTAACAGCACAAAGTAAAACTATGAACTCTATTAGTGAGGCGTAGAGGATAGGGTAGACATGTCATCACAAGAGGCGGGGAAGAAACACATTTCTTCTCTTGTTTGAAAAGCTTTTGTTGCAGAAGGTGGAGGAGGTTGGGGAGAAAAAAGACAGTACTTTTTTCTTCTTTTGTTTGCAAGCTATTGTTACAATGAGCCATTATATCTATAAGCTAGGTAAGCCACGCAAATCCTGACCACCAGATTTCCATCTGAGGGCCAAACATGAGGAATTGGAGTCTTCTAATCAACCCTAAGATGAAAATCGAGCAGTTAGGATTCGTACGGCTCTCCCAGCTCATGTATATAGCAGCTCACTATATCATATCTCTCTCTCTCTCTCTCTCTCTCTCTCTCTCTCTCTCTCTCTCTCTCTCTATATATATATATATATATATACTTATTTGGTGGCATGTGTGTGCATGTAAACTTAGGCCTACCAAACAAGTATGACAACGTGTAATAGGTCATGGGTCCACTTCCATGTAATAGGCCACTTGAACATGAACCGGTGCACCCTAATTGGTTACTATATGACCAATATAGGTCGAGCTTATAACTTTGTCCAATAGGTGGTGGGGGTGAGGCAGGTTGGGAAGTGGTGTTAGTTGTCGTTGTTGGTATAAGAAAAGAAAGGAAAGGAAGAAGTGGGGTGCATAAAACAAATCATCAGGAAACGAAAAAAATGATAATTTCTATATGTATCCCAATAATCACTTCAGTAACCTAATAACCCCATAAACCTCATTGATAAATAGTTAAGTGAAACGGGGCACTAAGGAAATTATTGAGGTCCATATAGATGCGCTAAAACATATTTAAATTTAAAATAGTGCAAATTGGCTAAATAAAAGGCACATAAAAAAGATTTGCCAAAAAAATGACACATATAGGGCATACTTATTTTCTAGGAGTCGAACTGCATCATTTCCCTTTTGCCCTTTGCAAACAATTTAAGATGATCACATAGACAAATTTGGATGGTTAGTTAGAAGTTGAGTGGATATTTGACAGTTTCGAAGAAAAAAATTTGTATTGTGTATGCGTGAGAAGGGGGATTTATAGCCTACAATATGCAAAATATATTTTTTGTGGCTGTTCCTATGTCAAGGGGCATATCATGGAAGTCTCTATTAACTTGTCGCCCGTTCAGGTAGCTAGGACAATGCTTGTTTTTGCCACCACGTTTTTCATTGTTCATAGTTTATTTCTGGTCCACCATAATGGAAAATGGACAAAGACAAGCAACACATTTGGGACCTACAAGTGCTTCAACTGATTTGAGCACCCAGGTATAGAGTACATATGTAGGGCTGTTTGGGAGGTGTTTTGGTGGAGAATAGATTCTTCCTTTAAGCGTAATATGTCACATCAATAAGGAAAAAATTATTTTTCCTCCAACCCTCCCAAGTGGAAAGCAATTTTTTAAAACCCTAATATCTCCCAAAAAGCTCCTTAGTAATGGGTTTGTTAATGGACCCACCCCATGGGCGTGTGTACTGGGCAAGTAGTGATGTTCCTGGTTTTGTCAATCTCAAACTTGTTAAAATTTAAGAAATAGTAATTTAAACCCAACTCATTATAAAAAGAGTCCCGTTAATATTTGCCCGGACTCACGCGCACCGGCATGTGCCTGGGTTGATATTAACTTTTTCCTTATAAAAATGCCCATTTAACCTGTTTAGGAAATAATAATAAAATTTTGTTAAATTTTTTTTTAAATTTTAAGAAACCATTTTACTATTAAAAAATAAAATAGTTTAAATAATTAATTAATCTTATCATTCACCTATCGAGAAAATTTTAAGAATTGTTATGAACATAAAAATAATATTTAATATTTATAGCCATAGTTGGGAAGGGGCAGTGCCTAGGCCTAAACTCGACTTGAATCATTGTTCAAGTTTAAATTTAAAACTCAAAAATTGACCTATTAGTTTTGAGTGATTTAAGTTTTCCTGTATATTAGACTCTCGAATGGCATCCCGATAACAAGAGTTTTGAGCAGTTTTTGGACGAAAATTATTACTAGCTTTATATATGAGGAAAATAAAAACATGGACTAGATTTTCTGCGTTGAAGGGAAACCATTAACTCTATTAGTGAAAAGTGGAGTAGAGGATAGGGTAGACGTGTCATCCCACGTGCTGGCGAAGAAATACTTCTCTTATTTGCAAAGCTTTTGTTGCAGAGGGTGGGGAAGGCGACCTTTGATTTGATGGCCGTCAATTAAGCATAGGCTCGTAGGCCATGCAGACTCTATATATAAAAAGGTGGAGAAAAAAGATGGTAATGCTATGCGCTTCATCATCGCAACTATTATCCAATTAAGCATCCATATCCATTTCTCGTGAGATCTCTACCAGTTGTGGTAGATGGAATCTCATTGGTATAAATTGGCTAAGGGTGCATAAGGTCTGGAATCTAATTTGCACAAGTGTCTAAGGGGTAATAAGGCCTCTAGAAAAAAAATCAACAAGTTAACTGACCGTGGAATCAGCTGCAAGGCCATTTACTTGCTTTGTTGATTAGCTATTAGTGGTGGGAACTTGCAATGTAACAGCTAAGTAAGCATTTGCTGCAGGCCCACACAAGTGTTCTGTTTTAATCACAAATTCTTACCTAATTTTTAATAGTTTTTTACTCTTCTATCTTATATTAATAGTTTATTTAAAATATATAAAAAAATTCATTAATTAGCTCCATCTGCATTTTTTTTACTCCATCCACTAATTACTATGATGAGGATATATAACATAAAATAGGACTATTAGTATAGGATAACTTTTTAAATGAAATTATTAAAATGGGATGGATGGAGTGTGTATTATTACTATTTTAAAATATACGAAAAGGAAAAAAAGTACGCACAACATTTATGTGATATAGCTAGGGAAATGGACTGGTATGCTGGCATTCTGTTTGCCCATAATGTTTTAAGTCAATATTATATATTTATAGCAGATGTTATATGTAAAAAGAGGTTCAAAATTTGATGCATATATATAGAAGATGAAGAGAAATATCTTAAAACACTCCCTCTATCCCAAATTAATAGTTCCATTTGGAAAAAATTATCCCATATTAACAACTTCATTAGGCTCTATTTTAAGTGGTTGGATACTAAAAAATATGTTTCAGAAGCTATTTTCCATTCTCTTTAGTGTAGGTCTTACTATTCAATAAAAAGAACTATTTTTTCAAATAAAGCTATTATAATATATGTTGGAGGGAATATTATACTATTGAAGGTAAAGATATGGTTGTATGTGAGGTAGATACAAAAATATGGGAAAGTGATAAAAATGTGAATGCTGACAAAAATAATATGTCCTTGTCTAGTTTGCCTATTATTTCTTCCATTCCATATTAATTTTCCTATTTATTAAAAAATATAAAAATTATGCAAAGTGAAAAGAATCTTCAACAAACAAAAAATAAAAAAATAACTAAATTATCACCTTTTCGGGGGATGAAAAGACAAAAAAATTATAGCTTTAATAACTTTGATTCTCTTGCTCTTCATATTTTGTGAAGAAACCTATAAGACATTTTCTAATTAGTAAGAGACTAAGAAATATGACATTTAATGTGGGAAAAATGTGTTTTTTAAATGATACACAATATAGGACAAAGGGAGTATGTTATAATTGTTGATACATAAGATGAAGTAAAAGATTTACAATTATTAATTTGTAACACGTTTACAATTATATGTAACAGGTGTTAGAGGCCAACAGTAACATTAAATAGATATAATTGAATCAATGAATGAGAAGATATGGTTGTATGTTTGTTTCATGGTAGACTTTTGACTTAGGTTTTCATCATAAGATAGGAGTTCCTCTTCCAAACAGATGTATTCTTTACCAAGGAGTGGAGGAGAGTAACAAATATATTTTATTAGTTGTTCTTTTCCATTGTGGATATTTATTTTGCCAAATTTTTATGCTTCTCATGATTGGGAATAACACGTCTTGGTAGTAACTTTCAGTAGATCCTCTCCTTCGATATTGTAAGGAGGTGAAGGACATGCAAATGATTTAAATCATTTTTCAATGCAGTCATTTATCTCAATTAGAAGGAAAAAAAGTGTAAAACATGTCAGGACACCCATATTCCAATCATTCTCAGAATTTTAAAAATTGTGAAAGAGAAATCCGATTTTATATTCTTTTTTCTTCTAATTTTTTTAGATTAACTAGTTGATGATTTTCTTTTTCTTAGATCGAAATGGGTCATTCCCTCTTGATTTGTTTTTCTTTTTGTTTTACGGTTGATGTAAATCTCCTTTTCCTTTAATGAAATTGTATTTATATAAAAAAAAGATATAGTTGCATGTGAGGTAGATATACAAATAGAGGTTTGAGGATGGAGACAACATTATAACCTTGCTCTTTTGCCTATGGCCATAGGCCTGACACCACTTTTGATTGATAGGGAAAAGTGAATCTCATATTGTAGGTGGGACTCACTTTCTTTATCTAATCAAAGTTGGTGTAAAGCCTATGGTGCAGAAAAAATAGAGTATATATATCATTTTCTTTTGTCTATTTGTATTTTAAGTGGACAATGTTCATTCAAAAATAAAGTCGACATCAATATCTATCACTGATATAAGAAGTTGAAAAAGATTACAATATTATGCTATAAATATCCAATAAAAATTTATATATTTAAAATGTAGAAATGAACTGAAGGTTGGGTGCTGAATTCTGAAATATATACAACTTACTATAAAAGTATTTATAGCAGATGTTAGATGTAAAAAGAGGTTCACAATTTGATGCATATATATGGAAGACGAAGGGAAATATTTTAAAATACTCCCTCCATCCCATATTAATAGCTCCATTCGAAAAAAATGTTTATCTCAATTTAATAACTTCATTAGTCTCTATTTTAAGTGGTTGGATACTAAATAATATGCCTCATAAGCTAATTTCTATTCTCTTAATGGTAGGTCTTACTATTCAATAAAAAAACTATTTTTTCAAATAGAGCTATTGTAATATGGGATGGAGGGAATATTATACTATTGAATGTAAAGATATGGTTATATGTGAGGTAGATACAAAAATATGGGGAATGACAAAAATGTGAATGCTGATTTGTCCTTGTCTAGTTTGCCTATTATTTCTTCCATTCCATATTAATTTTCCTATTTGTAAAAAAATATAGAATTTATGCAAAGTGAAAAGAATCTTCGACAAACAAAAAATAAAAAATAACTAAATCATCACCTTTTCAGGGCATGAAAAGACAAAAAAATTATAGCTTTAATAATTTTGATTCCCTTGTTCTTCATATTTTGTGAAGAAATATATAAGACATTTTCTAATTAGTAAGAGACTAAGAAATATGACATTTAATGTGGGAAAAATGTGTTTTTTAAATGAGACACAATATAGGACAAAGTGAGTATGTTATAAGTGTAGATACATAAGATGAAGTAAAAGATTTACAATTATTTGTAACACTTTTACATTTATATGTTACAGGTGTTAGAGGCCAAGAGTAACATTAAAAAAAATTAATTGAATCTATGAACAAGAAGATATGGTTGCATGTTTATTTCATGGTAGACTTTTGACTCTAGATTGTCTTTAGAAGAGAGGAGTTCTCTTCCAAATGGATGCATTATTTACTCTTTTTCATTGTGGATATTTCACCAATTTTTTATGCTTCTCAGGGTTGGGAATAACACTACTTGGGAGTAACTTTTAGTAAATCCTCTCCTTGGATATTGTAAGGAGGTGAATGACATGCAAATGATTTAAATCATTTCTCAATGGTGTCATTTATCTCAATTAGAAGGAAAGAAAGTGTAAAACATCTGAGGACACCTATTTCAATCATTCTCATATTTTTAGAAATTGTTAAAGAGAAATCTGATTTTATATTCTTTATTCTTCTAAATTTTTTAGATTAGCTAGTTGATGATTTTCTTCTTTTTAGATCGAAATAGGTCATGCCCTCTTGATTTGTTTTTCTTTTTGTTTTATGATTTATGTAATTCTCCTTTTGCTTTAATGAAATTTTACTTATAAAAAAAAGGATACAGTTACATGTACGTAGATATAGAAATAGAAGTTCGAGGATGGAGACAAAATCCTCTTTTATGGCCATAGGCTTGACACCACTTTTGATTGATAGGAAAAAGTGATATAGAAATAGAGGTTTGAGGATAAAGACAAAATTCTCTTTTACATATATGGCTATAGGCTTGACACCACTTTTGATTGATAGGGAAAAGTGAATCTCATGTATGAGGTGGGACTCACTTTCTCTATCTAATCAAAGGTGTCGTAAAGTCTATGGTGTAGAAAAAATAGAGTATATATATCATTTTCCTTCGGCTATAGGCTTGACACCACTTTTGATTGACAGGGAAAAGTGAATCTCATGTATGAGGTGGAACTCACTTTCTCTATCTAATCAAAGGTGTCGTAAAGTCTATGGTGTAGAAAAAATAGAGTATATATCATTTTCCTTCGTCTATTTGTATTTTAAATGGACATTGTTCATTAAAAAATAAAGTCGACATCAAGATCTATCAATGATATAAGAAGTTGAAAAAGATTACAATATTATGCTATAAATATCCAATAAAAAGTTATATACTTAAAAGGTAGAAATGAACTAAAGGCTGGGTGCTAAATTCTCAAATTTATATAAATTACTATAAAAATATTTTGATGTGGGCATGTATTATAAGGCATATTGTTTAACATTACTCATTCCAACAATACGTAAAAGTAACAAAGAAGCATGTAGGGGTGGTAATCGGGCCGGGCTTGGGCGGGCCCGAGCCCGTTTATTTAGAGCCCGAGCCCATTAAGCCCGACTACTCACAGCCCATTTAAAGGCAAACGGTCATGAACCGGTCACGGGCTCTAATTACATTTAATTTAAAAAGAGTTATTTTTGGCCTCATAATAAGATGTAACTTGAATATATCATAAAATTTGATTGTTGGGGTTAAATATTCATTAAAAATTATTATTTTATTATTTTTTAAATAAAAAATAAATATAAAATTTTAAAACGTACTAAAAACATAAAAGACCGTATCGGCCAATACGTATTGATATGGTATATAAAAAATAATTTTATTTAAAAAAAATTTCTAAAAAAAACACAATTCAAACCCAACTTCCTTGAAAGTTTAAGTTTTTGTTATATTAAAAAATAATATTTTTAAAGTTAAATGAAATCAAGACGGGTAGGTCCATATAATTTACATAATTATTTTTTTTACATATAGTGCTCCACAACTATGCATTTATTTAAACACATAATTATGACCCACAGTCTTATTATACTTTAAAAGAAGTATTATGCTATTTTATTTCTTCGTACTCACTACCATCATTATATTCTTTTATCCTTTTTTTCAGTTAAGTATTTCATCATAGCTAATAATTTCATCAATACTTTCGTCTTGCTGATTTCAATGGCCTATTCGACATTGAAGGAGTTGATTATTAGAATTCTTTACTATTTGACATTGGTTATTTGGCGTTGATATGTATATAAATTTTATGTGGATATGTCTTCCATAAATAGCTAGCATCTCTAGATCATTTTGGGTTCGTAGAAACTATATATCTCGACCTTCTTTTTTTTCTTTTTTTTTTCTCACAAGAGAATCATTTGTTACAGTTATATATTGAGCTTTACATGAGACTATTTAGTTGAGAGATGGGTCTGTATAGCCCACCTACGTTATAACATGAGACAACCACTAATTATTAGTTCCAAACTAGTACTCAAGCGTTAACTATATATTAAGTACAAGCTTCAACTAGACAGGAATCACGTACAACCATACGAAAACTCACCATGGCCTCTTGGAAGAATTAACACATATCTTAATAAAAAACATCATATAAATTAACAAAAAGGGTGTGACTCTCCGTTAAGCCCAAAGGGCAAAAACATACTTTTGAATCTGCTACCTCAAAATATTCCTATTCCTTGATTAACTCAAGAAGAAATAAGAAAGAGCTGCTCATTTTTTTGCCACAATGTGAAGTGCAAAGTGCACATAATGAACCACTGTGTTGCAATCACTTGTAAGAAAAGAAATTTTTAAAATTTCTCATATTGGAGACTAATAAGGCATAAACCATTTTGTGTGAAACCTAAATTTGAATTTGGCAGGAAACGTTAAGATTCAAACTAGTGTAACAAATGAAAATAGGCTTTCTGAATATAAAATAAAGTATATCGTATAATAAAAAAATTGGAAAATAATCATTAATTATTAAAATTTAGAACTGAAACAAGTCCATCAGCTAGATGTCAGACAAGCTTTGCCCAGGTTTGTACCCAATTTTCACTCATAAAAAAGTAAACTTTTGGACTCCATTATGGCTATCATTATATGTAGCTGGAACAGGGAAGATGCAAACTCAGGACTTCTAGACTCCATTGTGGCTATCATTATATGTAGCTGGAACAGGGAAGATGCAAACTCAGGACTTCTGGACTCCATTATGGCTATCAATATTATATGTACATGTGAAATTAGACCCATGGGGAATCATGAAGTGGAATTACAATAGTTTTGATTTGTAGGTATGCCTCAAGAGCGTGCAACCCCATGTCTCTCCCAAATCCGCTCATCTTGTATCCACCATATGGAATGTCTTGACCTAGAGCAAAATAGCAATTTATCCAGACCACTCCAGCTCGAACTGATCTCGAAACCCGAATCGCCGTGTTTATATCTTTGGTCACAACTGCTGCTGCTAGTCTATACCTTGTCATGTTTGCCTTCTCAATTGCTTCCTCCACAGTCCTGATTAGGAATTATTAGAAGAGATGAATTAGCAACATCACATAGATAAAGTTGTCAATTCTAAAGACTGAAACTTGGATGTTAGAACTTTTTCATTTTTTAATCATTCTTAGCATATATTGAAGTTAGTATCAAGGTTAATAATCTACTGGAAGTCTGGCCTCTTGAATTGAGATGATAAAAAAACATTGCATCTATAATGGTAAAAGAATGATAAAAACTCACTTGAACTTCATCAAGCACATGACTGGCCCAAATATTTCGTCCTGAGCGATCAACATATCTTCCTATTCAAAATTTTCAAAACAGCATAAAAATATGAGTAGATCATGCCAACTAGAAAGCAACATTTACGTTGGCGACAAAAAAAAACTTTTACATGGTATGCTACAAGATTTGGTCTTAAGTTAACATGTATTTCTCTGATTACCATAATCTTGATTGACCCTTAAATTCAGAAGGGCCTAATTCCTATATAGGAAACTGACAAAATACAATCGATACTGGTGTACTACTTGAGATTAAAAACCAGCCTGAATCAAGTAGAACTGCAGCCTATGAGTCTAGCCAACTAGTACATTAATTCGGTCTGTAACAATCTTATCGTGAACAAGCACTTGAAAACTCTATTCTGATAAATTACCTTGACGTCTACAAATATGGTGGGTTCAATATAATAGCCCTTCTCACCCACAGGTTTTCCCCCAGTTAGAAGAGTTGCTCCTTCTCTCTTCCCATGCTCAATGTATTCGAGAACTCTATCAAGTTGCTTTTTGTTGACCTGAACTCAAATTGAAAAAGACTATTTTTCATTTTTCATGTACAAAGAAATTCTCATATCAAGTGTTTTGCAAAACCGGAGGTGAGTCAGACTCGTATGTCATCAACCACATTACCTGAGGCCCCTGTTGAGATGTAGGATCAAATGGGTCTCCCACCAACCAACTCTTTGCCTTCTCCTCAGATTTCCTTACAAATTCCTCATAGATGCCTTCCTGAACATAAACTCTAGAACCTGCTAAGAAAATTTCACCCTGCACATGTTGGTTATACGAGTTAAGTTTTGGAGCTTTTAAACCAGTAGTCAATTTGATAAAATATGCACAATTGATCATTGCCTTGTTGTAGAAGACGGCAAGTCGAGCGAGATCAACTGCCATATCCACATCGACATCATTGCAAATTATGATAGGAGACTTCCCTCCAAGTTCAAGAGTCACCGGTTTCAGATTGCTCATTGCAGCTGCCTGCATTACGTTTCGCCCAATTTCAGTGGATCCAGTAAAACTGACCTGCAACCAATTTAAGACTAAATTATGACAAGTATAAAAAGTCTAGCACAAATATTGATCATCTTTTTTAGGATGAAAAACTTAGCATCAAACTGCACATAAACACAAATGTAAGATTAGGTAACTCACTGACCTTGTCAATGTCCATATGAGAGCTGATGGCAGCTCCGGCTGTTGGTCCAAATCCATTAACGACATTCAGAACTCCGTCAGGGATGCCAGCCTAACTCCATCACATAAAAAACTGAAAGATCTAATCTTTAGAAAAAATACAGCTCCATAACAAGCATCAAAACCGGGCTGAAGAACAGAAAACAGGAAAGAGCGGATCAAATCTCACCAAAAGACCCAAAAAGAAAAGCACAGATCCAATCTCACCAAAAAACCCAAAAAGAAAGCACGGATCAAATGAAACAGAGACCCAGGTCAACAGGGTACAATGGAACAGAAGAAAAACCAAAAGTACAGAGAGAAGAGATACGTAAAGCAAGATAGAGAGAGAGATCACCCTTAAGCAATCAACTCCAGACCAAGCCGCAGTGATATGATCCAGTCGCCGCAGAGTTGAAGCCGGTGATCGAAGAGCTCCCGAAGGCACTCGGGCGATTGGGCGAAAGAGTACCCATATTCAAAAACTTAACGGGACTTATCGGGCTCCCGTGGCAGAGCCCGAGCCCGAGCCCGAGCCCGATTTACTTAACTACAGCCCGATAACAGCCCATTTGTTAATACTCAAACGGGCTCGGGCTGGGCTGGTCAAACGGGCTCAAGGCCCGATTATCACCCCTAGAAGCATGTTATGTGCAAAGGGATTGCCGTCAGGATAGGTGCTGTAAGAAGCCGACTTTTTGTCTGGTTTGGGAGGACTTGGACACTCCTTTAATAAAAGATACTGTCAGCAACTAAGAGAAGAAGAAATTCAAGAAAGAACAAGTGAAGTTTCACCCACCGTTTGGTAGCCCGAATCAACGGCTTACACAAATGTGCACAAATTTTGTGGAAAATCACAATCTGTACGTAAATTCTATCCGCTTTTATGTGCACCGTCAATTTAAGGCCATTAGCGGTGGTAAAACTTCGCTAGCGACTCTACTCTTGAAGCTTCACTAGTGAACTTAAATTTGGCAAGGAAAGGCTGCCGGAGCCCGGTGGTCAAACGAATGAACGATAATAATTTATTTTGAAATATTAATTTAGATAATTAACCAACCAAAGTTAGAGTTTTAGAAATGAAGTTGCACCAAAGAGAATTTAAGGATTTAATGGACCAAACCATTTTTTTGTACACCAGAATCAATGACCACCCACGTCAGCTAACTTTATTAGCTTTGTAGCATTGACTAACACCTAAAGATTAGAATTATTGCAAAATCATGGACTGTTTTAACAATTATTGAGGATATTTAAGAGCTAGTGCACAATCAACTTTGATCACTAATGAGGCTGACATGTACAAAAAAGGGACAAAACGATTTAACAGATCACAAGCCCCATAGAGCTGTCATAGTAAGCCTGAGTGAGAACGAGCACTTTCTCCACTTAGAAGGTGGAGGAAGACGTTGTCATATTATCTCATCATTGATCTCCATTGTATCTTTACTTTCTTGCTTTTGTTCTTGAGTTTCTCTCCCAGCTTCCTTGCTCTTTCCCCACAAGACGCAGTAGAGGCCACATACCAGCAGAAGTGCCCCAATAATGCTGCAAAAAATGAAACAGCAATGCATGCAACAATTAGATGAATTTTTCAGCTAATCATCAATTATATATTTAAATTATTGACAAGTAGATTTGGTGGATATAGTTTGTAAAGTGTATACAAATTTTTTAAACAGGTGTGTTTTGCTCTTTCATTACTTTTATCATGGTTCTTTTTATGTAAGCTTGAAGGAGCGGCTAAATGGATTATAAAGATAAGAAGAACCTTCCCCAGTGTAACATCTCGTTCCAGAATAGAGCAGAAAAGATTGCGGTTATGAGGAGTGATAACGGAGTGAAAATGGCTGTGAATAGAGGTCCCTTCTTCTCTATGCACCAAACTTGCAACCAGTAGGTGATTCCTGTCACAACTACTCCCTGCAATTCACCAGGGCTCTGTTATTAGTCTAACAAAGCAATAATTGTCAGTCTTGGAGAAGAAGCAAAAGCCATCAGCTGTATGTTTGCAGCAAGAAATGTTTGTAATGAAATTGTGGGTCTGACTAAGATATCCAAATTATTGAATCATAGGCAGAAAACTTACACAGTAAATAAGAGAGAGGAGGCTGGCATCCCATCCTAGCCTCCATGAAGATGGGTTTCTTTCAAAGAACAGAGCTATAGAAGCAGTTTGTACGGAACTAAAAAAGCATTGCAGAATTGTAAGGTGTCCTTTGGCTGGATACTTTTGAACTATAATTCCCTATTTCAATAAATTTGAAAAAAGCTATGACATCAATACATACAAGAAAAAAGAAAAAAACTTGTAGTTTATATATATCAAGTCTGGGTGTTCTTGAATACTATTTTAAGTGAGAACCTGTAATATTAACCACAATGACCAGGCCGCATTTGCTAATAAAATGAGAAGGGAGCCTTTCACCCACTCATCTTCAGTGTGAGATTCATGACTAGATGGTTGAGACAGATCTTCATGAGGTGATGAATAACGGTGACTAGCTTTAATTGGAGGACCCTTGTACAAAGCTAGCAAGAATGCCCCTGACAAACATATCACAGAGCCAAGCAGCTTCGCCACCCCAAACAGTTGGTTACATGATACCTTTTCCATCCTGTAAATTTAGATTAAACAAGGTGTGAAATTAGTTACAACATTACAAAATGGGGCAACGGAAGAAAATTCTGCCAATTTTTTTACTTCAGGAGGGCGGCCATGATAAATGTGATGACGGGAATGGTGCTATTACTTGCAGTTGCCATTGTTGCAGAAGCGTACTTGATTCCAATGTAGAAGAGGTTTAAACTCATAGTAAGCCTGAAAATTCACCGTCCATTATGTTTGTTAGATGATGAAAAAGTATAATTAAATTTCTCATATAGTCTTCTAACATGAGGTCTAATGAAGACCTCAAAAGGCGTTCAGAAAAGGAGGGCAACTCTGATATATGATGTGGTCCTTACCCGATCAAAGAGACGAAGAAGATTTTGCAGAGAAGACCAAAGGATAGGGTAGGTGCATTCTTCCTAGGAATCATGCACATGTAGTAAAGAAGTGTGAAGAAGAAATAAAGGAAGTTGCAGAGAGAAAAACTACTTTGCCAACTTTAAGGTAATGTCACCTCTCGAAAAAACAGGCAAACGGAACCAGGACAAGAGTGGCAATTCCCTGCCTGTAAACCACAAACACAAAGGAGTTCATCCCACCAGAAATTGCGATCTTGGAGAACAATGCCATTCCTGAATATGCGAACTGTATGAAGATCATGGCAACATAGGGGCCTTGGATGTTTGCCCATGCACTTTCATGTGACATGTTTTACTCCTACTCAAAGGAGCTACTGTAAGTCGGGTATGAAAGATTTTTTGGGCTGGTAATCTCAAGGTCACAATGACAATTGAGAAGAGGCTCATTTTATAAAGAGTAAAAGGCAGGTATGGATAACGATGGCTTGGATTACCATAATTTGAAGTAATGAGTTTATGAGATGTTTGAGGAGAATATAAGCATATATACTAATGATACGGATAGGAAAAAACAAATGAAGAGAATAAGTGGCTGCAAATGTGTGTTGTGTCGCTGAAAGCTGTGATATTTCGAGTATTTGGGGAACCGGGAATCCTATTTACTTTAGTAACACAGTCCACAAAAAAATGTGGCTGTCTGGCCGAGTGGGATTGCACAACAAAAGACACTACAAAGATAAGAACCGTTCGCACTGGAACAGGAAAAACACATGTATAAAATTCTGGGCTTCACAATATGTTTTGATTATCTGGATGTTGGCTTGCCTCCACTAATAAAAATGGGAAACAATGTGCCTTAAAATGAACGATAACGATTTTTTTACTATTCTTTTTATCGCATATGACCTTTCACCATGTTTTAATTGGACTGAAAAATAGAATCCCCTATTTCTAATCAAAACTTTGTTTAAAGTTTTGTCAATGGAGTAGGGTTATTATTATCCTTGTACATACTCATTATATGTACATTGTACATACTCATTATTTGTACATAGTGGAAGCCATCAGATCATGTGGGCCGCACTTGATCAGACGACTTACACAAAAATTGAATTTTTTTTTTCTAAATATAAAACAGCCAATTTTTTGTGAGCGCATATTTTTTAAATGAATGAGTTTTTTTCATATTGTCTGGCTGAAGAATAGAGAATTCTATATTCCCTAGATTTTAAACGGAAATGTCATATGACTTATTTATGGACTAATCTGCCCTTAGGTTTCCACTATATCATGTTTTAAAGTAGAGAGTAATAAATGAACACTGGAACAGTGCTGCACCGTTCCGGTCTGCTGGGAGTCATCGGTGGTGAATGGAACTCGCCAGTAGGAGCTGACTAACGGTGACTCACCAGCGAGCATCGATTAAAAAGAAAAAAATATTTTTTTTAAACTACAGACACTGTGTGAGTGCTCCAAAGGCTGTATTTCGTAAAAACAATAATTCTTTTACACTGATCATGGATAGGATCGGTCTTTACATCCATTATAACGGAGAGGTAGGCAATGACGATATGTATATTGGTAGAATGGCATGGTTGATGAACATTCATCCGTCGGCGAGCTTCGGCAAACTGCTGGGGCAAGTCAAAGCATGACTTTCTGTTAATGGTAATGTCAGTTTGAAGTATTTAATTTCATCCTTCTAATCATCCATGATATATGAATTACAAGACGATGAGGACCTCCAATCAGTGTTCTCCATTCATAAGAAGGCGAATAAGGAGGTGTTATCATTGTATGCCGAGATGAAAGAGCCCAACAATGGTGATAAATCACCATCACCCTCTGTAGAAAGGAACAAGACAATCAATAAAGCTGAATCACCCGTCATAATAGGTCATCCCATCTCTAATGTCGGATTTCATACCAGATTTAATGAAACTCAGTTCACCTTTGAAACTGTCACGTAACAATGAATCTTTAGATTATACGCAATTGGAATCTTTTGTGTACTCGAGGCCACGATATTGACCATATCATGTTAAGGTAAAATCATATCATGTGAAGAAATAAACATGATGTGTAATATATCACATTAGTAATTACACAATATACACATGTGATATAGCAATTATGAGTTGTTACATAGATCTAATAACACGACATGCATTTATGTCGTGGTTTCGATAACACGTTTTGAAATGTAAGCGTGTTAACAAAATACACGATGTCGATTGATGTCGCATTTTTCTAACATGATAATGTGCAATGCAGATTGGGAGAACCGAAAAACTTGCCCTCAACAAATCCATATCAATCTTCTTTCACCAATCCAACGAGTACAAAACCTGAAATAGAAGTCAACCAGAATATATCAGAGGAATTGTCACCAACGATGGGTGGGACAAGGACTTTATTTAATAACTACGAACCTCCATACAACCCTTATAATTACAACGGTGAAGAAGGCAAAGAAGTTGAGAATATGTGGGGTGAGGATCAATAGTACGATAATGATCTAGTTAGCATGGAAAGTATGTTTGACCATGAAGAATTTGGAAACAACTAGGTTCAAAGTAACATCGACATTGAGGCAGAGGCAGATTGGGATATAGTCGATGATTTAAACATGTTGGAACCGAATATTGGTGAATGCCAGCTAATGACAGGCAGTTTGCATGCTAAGGATTACCAGAAGCTCCTCAAATTGGGTGCACATTTTCTAAGCCTGTTGCATTTGAAGAGGGTCTTGATCGACTTAGCAATAAAGGTGAATTTCACATATTGTGTTATGGATGAAAATTGGAATACATACGCTGCAAAGTGCTCCAATGACTCTTGTAACTGGTACATAAGGGCTTCATGAGGTTAGTGCCGACTCATTCATGTGGAACCCAAAGGAAGTCAACTGACCATCCCCTAGCATCGCACCTTTGGATAACGAGAAAATGTTATGGCATGTTTAAAGACTCAGTGGACATTACAGGTAAAAGCATATCAAGTTATATTTCAAAGCACTGGGGCATAACTATGAACTACAAGAAATGCTAACTTGCAAGTAATGCATGAGAATAATCGAAGTGTTGATTTAGTGTCACAGTATGTTAGTTTAGCATATTATCATTTACACTCTTAAATTATAGTTGGATTTTGCACTCACATGACGTTAGTAAATATTTTGTTAACATAAACACAACTAGTCATCATGCACGGATTTTGATCACACGAAAACATAAAATGTCATGTGATCGGGAACACGATGTAAGCCTCTATTGTATAACCTTTACTAAATTGTATTCGGTCGTGCAGGTAAAACACTGACTGATTTAATAGATGGGGACCCAGACAAATCCTACCGCATACTTCCTGCTTACGGAAGGCACATAGAATATATAAATCTGGGAAGTGTAGTTTTTCCAGTGAGATCATGTGATATTCCCAGACCTATATGTGGGTACGATTTCAAAAGAGTATTTTAGATGTTTGGCCCTGTTGCGAGAGCTTTCAGAACAACACTGAGGCCGTTGCTAACAATAGATGCAACTTCTTGAAAGGAAAGTATCCTGGACAGCTATTGATAGCAATTGCACTGGACGAAAACAATACTATGTTGTGTGTTGCATTTGCAGTGGTTGAGAACGAGTGTGAGAAAACTTGGTGTTGGTTTCTTGAGTTGCTTAGAAATCATCTATTCTCTAATCCTCCAGCCAAGTTGGATACAATCGTCTTTGATAGACAGAAGGTTTTGGCAAATGCTGTGAAGAAGTTTTTCCTATCTACACACCACGAATATTGCATCTATCACATGGCATCAAATAAGTTGGACAAATTCAAGAACAACTACCTAAAGAATCAACTGCATGTTGTAGCTGAAACAGAATGTGTATAATGAAACAATGAACAACATTAAAGAACATAATCTAGAAGCATATGCTTGGCTAAATAAGATAGGTTCAGAGCACTGGGCCAATGTATCATTTACAGGGAAAAGATATGGGACCCTTAGTTCAAATAGGTTTGAAAGTGCAAATGCAATGTTCAAAAAAACCAGATTGATGCCTATAACTCGTTTAATTGAGCACACGAGGGAGCACACGATGACATTATTTTAAAAACGTCAGACAGACGGACAGGATATGATGGAAGTGTTAACCCCATTTGCCCAAAAACACATCAAAAACGGGTGAGAAGAATCAAGGAAAATGATTGTATTGGCTGTGTCAATGTATGAGTTCCAGGTTAACTTGCTATATCACCAGGTACATTGCATTCATACGGCGATGTACATAGCGTGTGTTCATTTATGCGTGAGGGCTTCATATTGTGTTAGTGTATGCAAGTTATTTTCATTTATGGTGTAAGTAGATATGATTTAGGTAATGATGATATGATACATCGTGTAATCGAGGACACGATATAGTCGTTTATCATGCGCTCATACTCACGATATTTTCTTCACATGATGTGGTAAACCTGGTTGATCATACCTACACATGTGAAAAGTTTCAACATCTGGGTCTACCATGTAAGCATGTAATCACAACAATCGATAATAGACACTTCTATGTGTTTGAGTACTACAAAAGATGGTACTCTACTGAAATGTATAGACTGACCTATTGAGAGCCCTTACAACCAATGAAGGATAGGCAGTAGTGGGACCGGCTAGAGTTATGCCTACATTCAGCCCACCTATCCCACAAAAGCAGCGGGGGGTGTCTATGAAAAAATCAAATAGAGTCACCATAGCCTCTCAAAGCCCCACGAAAATGTAGAACATTCGGTCAGTTGGGTCACAACTGCAAATGATGTACCAGCGTACAAGGGGGGCCTTCCAATGTGGCAGATGTCCCTATGACAAGTCGAAGGAGGACGAATAATAAAGTACTTAAACGATGTAAGGAAGGGGAGCATCGATCAGGGTTACCTTTTCCACCCCCGTTCTTCAGCTAAAATTTTTGTATATGCATCATGTAATCAACAACACGTATTATGTAATTAACGTGTTCCTAAAAATACGAAATGTTGTACATAGGGTATATTGTATATTTGTATTGTGTAATCAACAACACGACCAAAAGGGGTTACGTGTTACTAATTACACAATAAAACAAATGATATTTTTTTTTTGTCAAGAGTGTCCATTGCTTACACGATTTGGTCATATCGTGTGTTCGAACACATGACAATTGCATGCTAATAATGATGCAAATCCCAATGCATCATTCTCAAAGCAACACCATAATGTCCGTTGCATCAATACCTTCCATAACCTAGCAGTTCATAACCCTCTCACCCTGCCTATATATATTAGGGTTTCCATAACGCTCACCCACTACTGTTCGGCTCTGAGACGGTATTCTAGAGATTGCTTTTGCACATGATGGTGAATCTTCCCCCGTCAGATACTGTCCTCAACTGCATCTGGTGTGGGAAGAACACAATAAGGTGTTATTGCAATATTGCGAATGTTCTGTCCCATTGCATCTGACTGAACCACAGTTAGATCCTGTTGTATTGGAGTATATCTGACGAGTTTGTAGGGAGATCGCTTGTACAGTGTTGTTCTTCGTGGAGACGGATGATTCGGGAGATTGCTTTAGCAGAGGTTGGTGAATTGCCCTTCCATCGGAAATGGTCATCACCTATATCTGATGGAGGGGAAGATTCACTAGATGGTGATATATCAATGTCTCCAATGATCCATCGCATTCGCGCCATATCTGACATCAACATCCTATGAAGTGGTCATCAAGATCATAGTCTTATTCAATTTTCTGGTTGAAAATGTTATGTGAATAAGCGATATCGGGTGCTATTTGTCGTTTATACGATATTACGACCTAAGAGACTGTCGTCATATAGATATGATGATATGATGAAGTATTCTTCTAATTGCATTGACTGAAACACGACATTGGTATCTATCGTTTGTCGATTACATGACATCATCATCGGCCATATGTTGAACTCATGTTCTTATTAGACCTAGGATAGTTGTATTCGGCATATGTTCGGTCACACGACAGATATGTGACTCGTATGTTCAGAAACACGAAAGGAGGACAATCTCATTGAAGTGGTCGTCATGGGGCGTTAGTGCAGTATATCTGAGGAGTTTATTGGGTGATCGCTTGCACAGTGATGTTCTTCACGGAGTCGGATCATATAGGAAATTGCTAGCGGCGGCTGGTGAATCACTCCTCCATCGGATACATTATTCATCTATATTCAATGGAAGGAATGACTCACTTGACGATGGAATATCAATATATTGAATGATCCATTGCATTCACGCCATAACTGACATCAACATCCTCAATGATTCGTTTTGTGAATAATAATATTTTTGGTGTCATGAACTAAGGTTATGAAAGTCTAAATATAAGTAACAGTTATTGAAATGTTTTTCCAAACATATCAATGGAGTAATTATACGTACATCATCCTTTTTGATGCATGACTAATATGCCAATTGTCTTCTTAATAACACACATTGAAGTGCATCAGTTGGTAGGACAACTGATATGATATACTATCTGTCGTTGATACGATATCACGACCTAAGTGACTATCGTCATATCGATATGACGATATGCTGAAGTATTCTTCTAATCACATGTTCTGGAACCCGACTTTGATACATATCATTTTATCTAATACACGACAACATCACCAAAACACGTTCACGAATGGATTGTACATTAGGACACACGATTGGCTACGCCATCGTGTATAAACATGATATCCATGGAAGACACCATTTGCATGATAACACGACCTAAGAGAGCATTGTGCATCCAATAATATGATAGGATGAAATTTCCCATTAACTTCCCTAGTAATCAATTCCCGAAGAGTCACCATAATTTTCTATTTTCCCCTTAAATGCTCGTGCGGTAATTCTGAAGCATCAACACAAGTTTCAGGGTTTCAATAACTTCCATAACCCGACGCTTTGGAACACTCCCACCCTGCCTATAAATTTAACGGTGACCATGGGCATACCGAATTCGAGAGGAGGATGCGACAGAGAAGATGGATCGACTTCGCCTTGGCGGAAGCTCCGTGACATTGCTATTTCACCATTGTCTAATCCCGTCACCCATTATACGCGGTTGACCTTGGCCTATGGTAGCAACTTATAACGGGAACGGGTTCGATGATTGGTGTAATTTCAATCTCGCGGATGTTCTATCGTATTTGTATAACCTGGTCCAGTAGTATGCAAGGAGACTTGACATTGAGATCGCTCGCACAATGATGTTCTACGCGGAGACAGATCATTTAGGAGACTGCTTTAGCGGCGGTTGGTTAAAAAAGAATGTTCTACAAATAATATTTTTTGATGTATTGGCTCAATGTTATATAATGAAAAATATTAGTATATTACTTAACTTAATTCCTTTTTTTTTCAATGTGTATTCTGAAAATTCGCATTTCTGATAACATGACCTGAACAACTATCGTAAGATCGATCTTACGAAACCATCCATGTTATTCAAAAAAATTCATCATCAGTCCGAATACATGACATCAGGCAAAATCATTTTGTTGATTACACAACAAAATTATCTGCCATACAGGTAACTCGTGTTCTCTTTAGATCTATGTGAGATATACGCAATGTATGCCCCATCACACGACAGATATATGGATCGTCTGTTTGGAAACACAACATGAGGGCAAGCTCGCCAAATCTCATGGTTCGGACCGCACCTGCTAGTGTGGCCCGAACCTTCTCATTTGGGATGCCTAGCATATCGGCTCGGGGTTGATAGAACATTCTCGTCCGGCCAAACCATTGGGTTCGGGCCGCCTAGCCTATCAATTCGGTGTTGTATGAACCTTTGCGCACCCTACCTCACTATATATTAGGGTTAGGGTTAGGGCTCGCCCATCGTGTGTTTGGTGACGAGACGGATCATTCGGGAGATTGTTGTAGCGGTGGCTGGTGTATCGGCCCTATATTGGGTACGGTCCTCACATATATCCAACAGAGGGCATGATTCACTAGAAGGCGATATATTAATATCTCGAATGATCCATCGCAATCGTGCCATATCAGTGGAGTGTGCATGGAGATCATAGACATACTCACGTTCTTCACAGAGATGGGTCATTTGGGAGATTGCTTTAGTGGCGGATCGTGAATCAGCCCTCCATAGGATATGGTATTCATCTATATCCAACGGCGGGCTTGATTCACTAGACGGCGATATATCAATGTCTCCAATGATCCATCGCTTTTGCGATATATCGGTCATCTACATCCTCTGAAGTGGTCGTCAAGAACATTATTTGATTTGGTTTACTATTTGAAACTTTCCTATCACCATCCTTGTTGGTGAGATCGATTGGTCGTCGGTTAGTATGAACGACATCTGTCGATATCGTTTGTTTAATTACATGACATCAAACAAAACCTAGTAGGAGATGGTGTGTATGCAATAACACGACCTAATAGTAGATGACGTGTATGCGATAACATGACAAAATAGGAGATCGTAAGAACTATTATACGATCGGATATATGTGTACTTTTGTTTTGTGCTTTCGGTGACACGACATTGGTACATATCATTTAATCGAGTATATGCCACTTGGCTGAACACAACTTCATGTAAATTCAAACATGATAACAAAGTGCATTTTTGTTCCAGTGGATACTTACAAAATAAGGGGTCGAAAAAAAGAAATTTGTTAGTTAATCACAGTGTGAAAAAAGTCTATTGTCTAATTACAATTCATCTACATCTGGATCAAATTCCTCGTCGATTCTGGCCCAAAGAATAGCAGCACAAATCTACAACCTGACCAATCCTATTATCTAAAATCAAGCTGAAGGACACCCCCTGCCAGCTTCGCTACGTAGTACATGAGGATCAAACGACAATCTTCATTTGTTTCCTGGTATGGGCATTTGGTGATCTTAGTCATTGGCCATTACTGAGCACCCTTTATCTTAAGGGCCTTCTCCATTCCATTCGCAACATGTTTCTTGACACTGTCCGCAGCTGCAAAGTGGTGACCGTGGTCATCCTTTAGGGGATTGTACCATCTAAATCGCTTCTCTATGCAGCGGACAATAAGCAAGAGAAAGTGGCATGTGACGTAGATAGGAATAAAATCGCTCTCCATGTTAACATTCATGCCTCTCAACAATATGTCAAAGAGTTTGCCCTCCTTCTCCACTGGTCCTTCGGCCATGCTAACATTAAAATATTGCTAAATGGCAAACTTGCAGAAAAAAAAGTTGGGGTACTGATCGTTTATAAATAAACTCTTTGCAAGTGTACAAGGAAATTGTACTATGATGAGTATTTAAGGGTTGTCGAACCTCAGGGACGAATGAATTATCACTAAATCTAAAGAGGAATTTGCTGAATAAAAACTAGAAAAAACTTAAACTTAAATTAAGCAAAAGAAAGAATCAACTATATTAAAAGTAAGAGACTATTATGATGGAAATTACTTAGGAAATCGAATCCACTATAGAACCATAACAATTCCTTAATTTTTAATCCAAATCTAGTGTGAATATGAACAAGTATTCTCAGCTACAAGCTAGAATTACTTCAGAAAGAATCATTAATTAAATTCCATGGCATGAACTATCTTCGACAATAGCACGAATCATCTACACTAAACTAGCTATAGGCATGACTCGTCTAATCTTAGTGTAACTCATCCAAGTCATTAATTATCTGAACATTAAAACTATTGTATGACCATCTCATCTAAATCACAGAAATTGGAATTGATGCAAATATCAAAACCACATCAATCTATCATCTACAAGACAATAAATCAACATAGAATTGAATAAACATAAAAAGCTCTTCCATTAAAAAGGAAATCCTTATCATACAATTGTCATAATTCACAACTGATATCTAAATTAAAAAGAAAAGAAACTAAAACTTATCTATAGCTTCATCAACTCCTAAGTAAAATAAAAGTTTAGTCTTCTATTGTAGAAGAAAGCACTTGAATCTCCATTAAAAGCTTTGAGTTTTTCTCCATCTTCTTCTTCCTTCTTCTCTTCATAAAATCTACTTGCTAACCTTCAATTTCAAGCCAAATATGTCTTTATATAGGCATAAGAACCATAGGAAGAAGTTCTATATGAAAAGGACTCAAAATTAGCTTAAACAAGGAATCTGCGCATTATCCCGTTTGAACGCCCTACATGCCCGTTCAAACACCTATACTGCATTTTGCTCCAAAATCATGTTATCCCATTTGATCCTTAAAAATGCCCCGTTTGAATGGCTACATTGTTTCTGCAATCTGGACAATTTTTCTGGACAGTCCATTTTCTATTCATTAAGCTCTTTCTTTCATGTCCATATTAATTTTCAACTTGTTTATAACTCCGAAAAGTTATCCAAATCACTTTAAAGCATGCCAAGAATATTTTAAATTATTCCAAACATCGTCTAAGTACTTCAATAAGCGCTTTACCTACAAAGCATTAAAACATCACATTTTAGACATGTAGAATATAATTAAAATTCCAACTTGATTCAAATACATATCTAAACTACTAATAACTACAAAATTATTAATAATTACTAAAATATTAATATCTATCTTAATCTAAATAAACTATAACTAACTCTAAATTAACCTAATCTATACTAGCAAATAAGGTAAAAAGACATATAAAATAGATATATATTTCGTACTTATCAGGTACCTGCTTGGATTTCTCAAATTGTGTTGATCAAGAAGTTGGAAGAAGACGTCTATGACTTACAACAAACCAAACGTGTTAGTAATGACACGATAGTCGATAGATCATGACATCTTTTATACGATAAATGACACATTTACA
Source organism: Saururus chinensis (assembly GCA_035235625.1). NCBI lineage: Eukaryota > Viridiplantae > Streptophyta > Magnoliopsida > Piperales > Saururaceae > Saururus > Saururus chinensis. Next base: position 28,405,227 of record CP141141.1, read on the forward strand.
AGTCGTGTATTAATTAACATGCCATTATAGTCTTAACTTAGTGTATTATGAAAACAACGATATGAGCATAGATCGTGTAATTGATAAAATGATAATTAATTGTACATTTTTGTCAGTTATTCAATCGTTTGATTGATAACATGATAAAGGTTAAAACGTATGAGCAATGAAACGATATTACCTCATTCATTATTTAGTCCTGCTTTAACAGAGATAGATAGTCAGTGTAGAGGAGATTTTCTATGGGCCACGACTTATATGGGTTCAACAGAAATTCCATGATATTGTCCTTATCTGCCTCTTTTTGAAGCTCCATGTGGAACACCAACTATGTGTCAAGATAGTCCTTTTGCAGCAGACTGAGCTCCTCCTTATTCGCAGTATCCTTCTTATTCATCTTATTCACAGTATCATCTTCAACCTCTATCACATTGCGGATACTCTCCAGTACTTCTACAACAACTAGAGGAGTATCCAATAAAGTGCTACCACTAGAGCTAGCATTTGAGACCACTGGTTTCGAGTAGGAGACTTTGGATGTGTTGGACGGGTAATGTATGGGCCAGGGACCAATGCTAGAGGAACTTCGTCCCCTGGTTTTGCAGTCTGAGCAATGTGTCCAAACTTGGCTAACTTCTTATCAACGTAGCTGCTAAAACTCTTCGGCTTCTTCGATCCTTGAGCTGAGACTTTCCTGACCGCCTCCTCACCTTGAGTAGGTGGTTCACCGGTGGTGTACCTTGACTTCCTTGGCACAGGAGGTAAGAAGGGAGAGCCAAGAGTAGCTTTCCGCTTGAGTCTTAGTTTTATTGCTTTTTTCGGAATTGCTCCTTTATTTGCTTCCTAAGGTGCTTCTGGTCCCTCAAGGGGTTGTTCTAGTACCTCCAGGTGTTCTGCCAATCCCTCCCAGGGTTGTTTCGGCCCATCACGGACTTGATCCAGTTCCTCTACGTCCTGGGGAAGGTCCGCTTCCACGACCTCCTGGGGTTGTTCTTCGACTGCCTGGGGTTGTTCCATGACTTCCCGTAGTTGTTCCAAGAATTTTGAATTTAGTTTCATGAAAAATCTAGTTATTACGGTCCTTTGCAACTTCCAACCAATCTTCTTCTTCAGTATGGTGGCAGCTTGTGGTTGTCATTTCTCAATATTTAAGAAGTAAGCAGTCGCGTTAGTAAACAAATGATATGCACGCCAATTGTCTGTTACCGTACACAATGCAACTTCATATCGCATTGATGGAAAAATGAAAAGAGGACTAATCGTGCTAACGATTACACAACCACAACCAGATTATTTTCTGAAGTAACTTCTGCTTTAATGATCGCGTGATCGATGAAACGACTATAACGAAATCGTCTTTCTTAATGCAAGACTGTTTAGTCTATCGTGTACTAGATTACACGAATATCCCCTAATGAAACACGATATATTAAAATGTTGTACTTACACAAAATGAATCCCTCGTCCACCAGCTGAGGGACAAATTATGGTTGATCTTTGGGGGCAGATGGTTGGCGAGCTTCTCTATATTTTGAAGCTCTTGCCTTTAAACAAACCGACGGAGAACCTTCAGTTCTTGAAGGAGGGGTTGATGCTTGGGCGACTTCCAGTTGAGGGGGTTCATGTGGTTGTTCTGTCTCCGGTTCCTGAGGGGGTTACATCGTTCTATGAAGCTAGTTGCCACCTCGAGATTGTTCTTAACACACTGGAGTGCAGCTTCAACTCGCTCCGTGTTTCATCCCTACCCACCATAGAGAACAACCTTCTCCAAAACAACATCACAAATTCCCGTCATGACATCAATTGGCATGACGAATGATTTAATGACATTCTTGCCATAATGTACATGCCCTGACGTCTTGCCGTGGAGGGCATGGGCAGGTCTCATTGGTGGGAAAGTCTGTTTACTCGCCTTCTTAGCCTTCGGGGTCGCCCTTTGGCTATCCATCACGTGTGCCTCTTCGGCAATCGGTGTGATTTGCGTAATAATTTGCGGGTCTGGCTTTAGCCTCATGAAGACCTCCTCGTACCACTTCCTCATCTGATGATGAGCTAAATCTTCTTCCTCCCCTTTTCATTGGCCGGGTCAAGTTTATCGGCCTTCTCCACGTCGCTCAAAAGTTGGGTAGATTCGGGTCACCTCTTACACCTCAGGCTACATGGAGGACCACTGGGAGCCCATATAGAGGTATGCTCATAAAACACTTGGAGCCACATATGGAGGTATACAAAAGAAAATGGTCAGTAGTGTAAATGGTCAGTATCGTAAGTATGACAAATTAGTCGTGTTACTCATAACACGCTTAGAGCCACATCGTGATTCTTGTAACACAATCCTTACCCATCGTATAATATCCAATCTACAATATTACACTTAGTCGTGTTACCGAGATCATGATAGGTCTACGTGTATGTTATATGTCATATGTATGATAACATGATTGACTTAATATTGTGTGAGCAATATAGTGATATACATGTGTGTGTAAACATATCATGTCATTAGAGGGACAATAATAGTCTTTTGCGTGGTATATAACATACAAGCATTACCTGGAGCACTAATGAAGCCCTAACGAGAATTTTGGCCATGGCGGAACACTCATCCTGTCTACTCATGATGTTCTGATGGGCTGCTGATATGCCTCTCATCAACATATCATGTACGGCGCTAGCCCAATTGTAGCTCCCCACGACCGACAGGTCATCTATGTAATCACATAGAGTTGGGGATACGGCTCTGTTGCTCTATGTGAATAACACGAGGACACCCATGTACACGATAGCCAACCATGTTAAGTCCTCGTCTGAAACACTCTATGTTTTGGCAGCCACTTCTCTCAGCATTTCTTCAACTCCTATCTTCTCCGGCAGCTTTCCTTGGAAGAAATTCTTGTAGAATTGCCCCTTGCCTTGGGTAGCCTTCCCCTCGCTACTTTCTAGTTTACACGGGTTCTCTTTTCCCCTCAAGCCCTTGATCATTGCCACTTCATCTACATTAAGGGGTAGTCTTTTGCCTCTTATGTTGAAGACCTCCTACAAGTCGTCCCAACACTCACCAATGAGAACATCCAACAATGGCCTGGAGATGATGATGGACTTGCAATCATATACTAGGTAGAACCCAGTCTCCACCAATATGGCCTTACATCCTGAACATGAATCTACAAGGTATTTTGATAGACGCAGTCCAGCGGGGAAATTATTCTTTCCAAGACCCGGTCTTCACACGTAGATTCTCTTCTTCTTCTCTTCTGCTGCCTTCACTGACTCTGCCATTTGATGTAATACTCTTAACTTTACATCTAGAAAATTGGATAAATATATGTAAATCAACAATAGGTCGTGACCATAATCAATAGTCACATCGATTTACATTATCTAACTAACTTCTATTTATACAATAAGTATATCGGTCATGTGCTCGAACATATGCGAAGAGGAACTCCCATACACGATATCATAATGGTTGAACATAGTGTTCCGATGTTTTATCAAACACGCAATATATGACTCATCGCATTTATGACCCAATGATAGTCTGCTTCGACTGCCTATGTCATGTGCTCTCATACATGCCAAATAAAAAATCGTGCATACAAATATCCAAAAGGCCTTACCATAACCACCACTGATGTTCTCCAAGCCGGATTAACCACTCGTTCAGTAGCTGCTTTTCCACAAAGTTTACTCCTTTACCCGGATTGCTACAAACGGAACCTCGCTACAAAGAAGAACCAGCTTTGTGGCATACAGTTTCAAACTCAACTTGGGAAAAAAACTCATTCCAGAACTAAGACCAGAGTGTTCTTTGCACACTTGTTCCAGAACAAAAAAATCCTAATCTTCAATGTTTGGTCGGATACGTCGAAAAATCTTCTCTCATGCTACGTAAAACGCTGCTCAATCAGAGGACTTTCCAATTGGAATGGAGTTTTCAATTAGAAAGGACTTTTCAATTGGAGGAATCGCCTGCGTCAGAAGTCATATGCCAATGAATGCGACTTCGTGAGGGTTTTACACGATATAAAACCCTATCTCCGGTCAAGGGTATTTTAGTCTAAAATTTACCTTATATTGTATTATTGCAGGTTTTATGACATTTCCGTTTAAAATCTAGGGAATATGGAATTTTCCATTCTTCGGCCAAGCAATATGGAAAAAACTCTAAATGAATTTACATGGACCAGAAAACAAAGGGAAAACAAATTGAGATACACTCCTAAATGAATATTGAAATGGTTGTGTCTAGCTTGACTAGGCTCTAGTACCAGAATATGTGATCACGATACATAAAAATCCCAGCATGATACATACATACCTAACATTGTCCTAACATAATCACCCGGTAACTTGTGAAGTCCCTATGTACTATGCTAACACACCTATGTACCATAATGCTGAACTCTAGTCATTAGGGCTACAAGCGGTCTAGGCCAACTCGAGGCCATGACCCTAGCCCTAAAATTGATATCCAGGCCCTGGTCCTAGGTGGGCTTTCAAATGTCAGCCTTACCTTGGCCTTAAGAGGGCTAGGGCCGGGCTTCGAACTTTTTGGATTTTTTTTTATTTTCATTTGGAAAATTTAAGAAAATACAACATACGGATAAAATATGTACCTCTAATCTGATAATGTGAATCCTTAAGGACTAACACCACTATGTTATGCATAACTTGACCAGTGGTTATACCTAGAAAGATATTGGTGTAAGCTATGTGAAAGTATGATTCATATTTTATAGTTGTATTTTTTTATCTTCACTAAAATACCCCCACTAAAAGGTTCTGATTTTGTAGTGCTCTCGCCACAAATCAAGTTACCAAAAATCCTCTCATAATTATTTCTATTTATTTTTGTTTCACGTAGGCCAAGCAAAGTGAGCTTATGATCTCTCAATAACAACCGACCTCTTCACCTGGTGGTCTAAACCCTACATGTTCCACAGCCTCCTCTACTTCTAGTTTGCCAGCCCGCCACAAAAATTTTTGTTTAGTGAAGCGGGTTGTGGGCCTGACCGGGCTTATGGGCTTTTCGCCGATGACCCTAACCTAGGTCCAACTGTGGGTCTTTTGGGGAACCGCAAGGTTGGTTTATGGCTTTGTAAAAGTTGCCAAAAAACAAAAGTTGGGAGCATGCTTTTCCTTTGTTTTTTTCTTTTTTGGTTACAAAAAGCCGGGAGTATGTTCATTCAGGGGTCGGTTATGTTCCTTCCAGCTTTATGAGAGTAATGCATCAATGTGGGACGCAAATGAAAGTTTCCTCCCTTAGCACTTGTTGGCCACTAAAAAAATAGACTTTCTTTTCCATCATCTCTTCTAATTCAAACTTTAAAACGTGCCCGCCCCCAAATTAACATATCACAAACGCCTTTTTACCGCCCTTCTCATCCACCTATGACCTCCGCCCGTCTCCGTCGGACAACCTCCGACTAGGTGCCCTTCTTAGACGTCACTCCGACCCCCTTCCGAGTCCCGACTTGTGCTCTTTCCCTCTCCTCTTTTTGCATCTTTTTTACTATTAGGATCTGGGCTTGCTTGCTTCTGGTTTTCTTCCTCTGGTTGCGCTCGGAGTCGGACCAAAGAAAGTAGAAGCCAGAAGGGTGTGCGGTTGTATTGAACAATGGTGGTGTCTCAGGTTCCCATTGTAGTGGCGGTACTGGTCGTGGCCCTCATGTTTGCCATCGTCTTGCCTGCAGTCTTCTACTCGAGCGCCTGCAAGTGATGGTGAGTTTACTGTTGCCTTTAGATATAGATTTCCATCTTGTTTCTTACTTTGATTTATCGCTAGTTGTTTTTCACTTGATCATGCTTTTCTTGCGTAACACGCATGATTTAGTGTTTGAACTTAGTAATGGATCTGATTCTATCATTGTTCATATATGAATGAATCTCTTCCATATGAATGATTTTCTTGTTGTGTGCTTTTGATTCTTTTATTTATGTGTTTCCCCTCTTCGTTCGTAATTGAATTTACTTTGTTGGCTGTCAAATTTTTGTTTATTCTTGTTGGTATTTGGTACTCGAGTAGACAATTCTACATTTTACTATCTACTATTTAAGAAAAAATTTCAAAAATAAACTCCACAAATGTCAGAAATACAAAAATAGGCAGGGACTTCCAATTTAGACTTGCGCACATGCAACCCAGCCACACGTACTGTGTGAAATGGCATACATGCCCTTTTGCCTTATTAAACCTCCCCACAAGGAAGCAACTCTAGGGCTCCGGGTGTAGGGGTGTAAACGGACAGCCTTTGTCCGCCGTCTGTCTGCAATAAAAATGGATGGTATTAACTTGTCTGCGCGGACACAGATGCGGCTACGGACTATGGTTTCAGTCCGGTCATTTTATGGACATGGCTGCGAACAACGCTTGTCCGTGTCCACGGCTGTCCGCGTCCACAAGAATATAACTTCTTTACCCTTCGTTTTGCCCTAATCTCGCTTTGATCTTTCTGAAATTGAGCTCTCATACAGGACGCAGCTCCGGCGATTGGAGCTCTCATACCGGACGTGGCTCTGGCAGTGAATCCTCCCCTCCGTCCGCCGTGGCCCACCGGAAATCTCTCTACTTCCTTTCACATAGTGAATCCTCCCCTCCAAAAAAAGAGCCTCTGCTGATTTCCTCTTTCCCTTCTTCAAAAAGAAGAACAGCGAGAGATCATCAGAGGATCTAGCACAACGACTTCTGTGTCACTTCCACCTACTTCGCACTGTCTGTCTTGGGCGGATCTGCAAATGCCGTGAGCTCGCTCTTCTTCCATGTTTTACAGTGGTGAGTTCTCACAGTTTCATGAGTTCTCTCTGCCTTTTTTTTTCCATTGTTTTTCATTTGGATTTTGGGAAGTGGGTAAGCTTTTAGTGTTGTTTCTGCATTTAGGCAAATGGGTCGTTGTCGGTTTGGAGTTTGATCCACTGGTTGGTGGTAATGTCGTAGTTATTCTTATTCTTTTGTGCCTTTTCTTTTTTTTCCCTTTGATTCTTTTTGTGTTTTGTGTTGAACTTTCCAAAATTTCATATTTTTTTGCGTTTTTTAATATGAATATTGAAAGTATTTTGTTGTTGTCAGTTTTGGGTTTGATCCAACGATTGGTAGTAATCTCGTTGTTATTCTGATTCTTCTATGTCATGGAAGTGTAATTGTCCGTGTCCATGCGGACAGAAACGGACGGACAATTTACATGTCTATCACGGACAGCAGACAGACGGACAATTTGATTAAGTAAAAATGGACGGACACTGACAGCCCTTGTCCGCGTCCATGTCCGTCCGTTTACACCCCTATCCGCGTAATCACCAGCAAGCACTAGTCCCCCTCGCGCAGGCAATCGCTTAGCTGAACCACCTCTCACTGGCCCCATCTTTCCCTCAGCACTCTCCTCTGCCAACTCCATGCCCTCACAATCCCATATCCCTCCACTTGAAGTCTCCTTTCCCGGAGGGTTTCAAATGATCAATGTGCACCTGCAAAAGAAGTCTCCAGATGAACGGTGGCCTCTGAGAGATAGTCCTCTCCCCGGCTGCCTCTCTCCTACTCCCCTGTCCTACTCCTACTCCTACCCAAGCTCAAGTCCCCTCCTTGGGCGAATTTTTGTTGTCTGTTCACCATTGTGTAACTCTCATCCCGTTGTCTTTCTGAAGCGGCCAACTTTGGACTGCAAGTTGGTGATTATAAGAGTCCAACAATTATATGCAAGTTGGGGAGGGTACAAATGTGAAGTGAAGTTGCGAAGAAAAGGTATTGCTAAAATTTGTGTGAAGTGTTATATTTTGCTATATTTGTATGTTTTGTTAAAGTTATACGAGAAGTATGTTTGTCTAACCAATGGAAGATCCAGGAATTTAAGTTAGAGTGGTCATTAAATAACCAACTCTAAAAGAATTCAATTCTTACAAACTAAGTGTAACTTTTTTCTTACAAAAATGACTATATCAATAATAGCACACTAAGACGTCATTATATTTTTAATGAAAGATGCAACTGAAACTTTTATTTTGAGAAACTTATCCAATTGTTTTGAGTAAACATAAAAATGGCATCACAATTAATTTTGTTTTGAAGCATATTGCCTAGCAACAAGACCAACAAATATCATGCTGGCTTATTAAATTGATGAATAAAACTACCAATGAGATGAAAAAGAAAATTACCAAGGCAAAATAATGATAGCATAAGAAGTTAACTAATATGGCCTAACTGTTGACTAGTAGATGTAAGGAGGCTTTTTTTTAAAGTACATTGTGTGGTCATTTCATCAAGTTAGGTTTATATATTGGTAGATAAATAAGCTTGCATGTGAGTTATATCGTTAAACATATCTTGTGTGTTTGGTGATTAGTATGCATGTCTTTGATAGATAATAATAGATGCAAAGTAATTAACTGTGACTATATTTGTTGTTGATAGGCTAAGTATGAACAATATATATCATTTGTCTTACCCATGTTTTGAAAGATGTGATCTTATTTCTAGCAAGGAGGAGACCATAAATCATAATTGTATGGATAAAAATAAGTTAACTGATAAGGCCTAACTGTTGATTGGTAGATGTAAGGAGGACTTTTTTTCAAAATACATTGTGTGGTCATTATATTTGATCAAGTTAGGCTTATATATGGGTAGATAAATAAGCGTGTATGAGAGTTACATTATCAAACATATATTATGTGTTCGGTGCTTAGAATGCATGCCTTTGATAGATAATAACAGATGTAGAGTAATTAATTGTGAATGCATTTTTTGTTGGTAGGCTAAGTAAGAACAATATAGCTTATTAGTTTTACCCTTGCTTTGACTGCTTAGTAGCTGTCACATTTCTTCCCCACCATTAACGATTTTCTGTTGGCAGAATGATTTGATATGATCTTGAAATACGTGGCATTTGATGTTTTGAAGCATAATGTTGCAATGGAGATGGTGTTTAAAGCAAGGAGCGAAGTTCTAAACCTGCTACACAAAGGCCTGTGATAAGGCACACTTCTTTATTCCTTCTAATATACAAATTTTTTGAGTGGAAAGTTCTTGTTTGTTTTATCGTTATGTTGTCCTCTCTGTTTTTTCCCCTTTTGGCAACATACTGGCAGGTTTAGTCTCACATCAACAATGTGAGCAAGGTGATGGAGGATGTTAGGTTCGTCTTCAAAAGAGATGCATGGGGATATTAGGTTCGTCTTCAAAAGAGATGGGCTTTGGTTGTTGTATGCATGTGTTGAGCAACGATTAAAGGGAAGAGGTGCTTGAGACGCAACTGGACTAGTGGCTATTGATTTTGTACAGTTGTAGTACTGTATTGTGGCTCCACCTAAGAACTCGGGGCATGAATATAATTCAAAGTCAAGGATAGTTTGAGTTGCTACATTTGTATCCTTTTTCTTTTCGTCTTTTCCACTTGTATGTGGATTTGATGGGTTGTATGAAAATTTAATGCGTAGCGTTCTGTCTCACTTGGGGGGAGCATTGTGGCCTTTGTGTCTACAGGCGCTATGGCAATTGTATATTTTTCATTTGTAATACAAGATAAGTTTTGTGCTAGATATCGGATTGTTCTCTGATGTGTTTGGCTTGTTTTGAAGTGTTGACTGATTGCTTTCCATGGCTACATCGTCTAGGTCTTTAGAGAAGCCAATTTTGAGAATTCTCTATCTACATGGGATTGTTGATTGTCTCTATTTTCTTTGAGGGATACCTTCCTATAACATACGCTTATGCTATTGGGTCCAATCTGAGGCCTGGGATAGGTATAGCGAGAAGCCAATCACGGCTAATGTGATAGCCACAATATGTGCAAATTTGTGTGCCCCGATGTTGGTAGAGGTACCATGGGTGCTAGAAAAATTTTAGAAGAAATTGGGATTTAAAATTTTTGTGTAAATGAGATATGTGGGGTCTTATATGCATCAGTACAATCATATTAACTTGAAGTTCTTTTTTATAGCAATGCAAGACCGAGAGTTATGTACCAAGAGTTATGTCATTTAGGTACTAACAGTTTTCAATTGAGCCATATCAGTCAATGCTTTCAGTCTCAATTTTTTCACCATTTTTGTTGATTTTTTTCAATTTGATTCTTAATCCCCACTCATTCCTTCCTTTCTTACATCCTTCAAATCAATAATAAAATTAATGAGCCACAATGTAATTCAAAAAATATAAGCCACCTGCCATTTATCAGTCAACAGTTAGTATGTATTAGTTAACTTTGTTCTAACTATATAAACTAGGTCATATGGTATCCTCCTCGCTAGATGTCAGATAATATCATTGAAACCTACCTTGTAAACCTATCTTGCTCAAAACTAATGACCACACAATGTACTTCGACAAATAAAAGCCTCCTAACATCTACTAGTCAACAGGTAGCCCGTATCAGTTAACTTTGTTTTAACCATATAAACTAGGTTGTATGGTATCTTCCTCGCTAGATATCAGATCACTTCATCTTCATGAGTAAAACTAATTACATATATTTTTCTTACTTGCCTACCAACAAAACATATATATTAATTTACTTACTTTTCATCTATTAAAATCTATTATAAGCATGCACACTAAGCACCAAACACACAAGATAATGTCGAAGTTATTAGTTACATATACTCTTATTTATCCACCCATATGTAAACCTAACTTGCACAAATCTAATGACCACTCAATGTACTTTGAAAAATAAAAGCCCCCAACCATCTACTAGTCAACAGTTAGGCTGTATCAGTTAACTTTGTTTTAACCTATACACTAGGTCATATTGTCTCCTCCTCACTAGATATCATATCACATCATTCAAACCCACCTTGTAAACCCATCTTGTGCAAATCTAATGACCACACAATGTACTTTAAAAAATAAAAAGTCTCCTACCATCTATTAGTCAACAGTTCGGTTGTATCAGTTAACTTTGTTTTAACCATATGGTCTTCTCCTCGCTAGATATCAGATCACACCATTGAAACCTACTTTTTACACATATCTTCCTCAAATCTAATTACCACAAAATGTGCTTCGACAAAGTTAAGCCTCCTACCATATACTAGTCAACAGCTAACCTGTATCAGTTAACTTTATTTTAACCATATAAACTAGGTCATATGGTCTCCTCCTCGCTAGATATCAGATCACACCATTGAAACCTACTTTCTACACCTATCTTCCTCAAATCTAATTACCACAAAATGTACTTTGACAAATAAAAGCCTCATACTATCTACCAGTCAATAGTTAGGATGTATCAGTTAATTTTGTTCTAACCATATAAACTATGTCAAATTGTCTACTCATCGCTAGATATTAGATCAAATCATTCAAATCATGAGTTATACTAAAAGGCTATATTCTTCTTACTTAGGCATTTTGAAATTTAAGGCTTGATTTATCTTACTTTTTTAGTCATTTTAATGAAGAGCCATTTTTTACCAACGAGGCAACGACCTCAAAAGCTCATGATTTTGGGCAAAATAGCTCATTTAGGCTAATTGTAATTTAATTATATCCTAGAACATGTAGCAGTCTTGCATGACTCCCAAGTCTGAGGATACAATGTTGAGCGATCAAAAGCTCCTTGGAAACTGTATACAGAATAACCATAAACCTTAATTTCTTTGCAAAAGTAAAATAGAAATCGAGAATTCGTTGTATAGAATAAGTATAAACCTTATTCATTCGCAAAAGAAAAATTGAAATCGAGAATTCAAGGCCACCAACATTGCATATTTAAAATTGAAGGATAATTAAAAAGTGCTTGATAGCAAATCAAAAACCTCATTGACAAGTGCAAGAATAACAACCCTTTTTTCTCTTTTTTTCCTGTTGTTAACAATGGTGTCTAGGTCCTCATGACCCAACTAGAAACAGGGCTGCCAGCCTATTAGAGTACTCTATCCCACCACTCATTCCCTGCCCATACATCAAGTTCAAATATAATCAACAGCCATTAGTTTGGCATATCTTGTGAGCCAAGCTCTTTTGTTGCACACTTCTTTAGAACAAGAATATTCTACTCGGCAAGCAAATGTGATAAATGAAAATCAATTTATCATATGTACATATTGTTACAAGCTATCTAGTACCATATAGCCCCAAGTTGGGTTCTTTATTTTAGTTGCATATCCACAAAGTAAGGAGTCTACAGAAGGAAATGGTTATCCCGATAAATTATTCAATTCTTTGTTTAAATGATCCTAGTGACTGTGCAACACTTTGGGAAAGAAGCAAATCTTTCATTTCCTTGTAACTTCTAAGTTCCTCCAGTGCATCTGACATCTTTCAAGGCATGAAGAATCCCGAAGAACCAACTTGTCCATTGGATTCAAATTTGGAAGACTGAGACATGTAGCTTTGGTCTTGACGAAGAGGGGGAGCAGTCCTTAGCATATGTACAAGAATGCATACAACGACATTTTGTGAGGTTCTGGATGAAGGCAAAGCATGGTTGGGACTAGATTCAGGGGTTTCCTTTCTTTAAAAAATCATGTTCACAAGAATAAGATAGGTATATTGTTTACAGGAATCTTAAACTAGCACCTTTCAATTATGCACTTATGTCAAGGAAGTTTTGAACAAATGAAAACATTATTATGCAAGCTATAAAAACCTTGTTGAATTTTGACTAATACAATCCTAAAAGAATCAAGCAGATATAAAAAAAACTATCCTACTTTCTTTCTGCATGAACTCTCCTATAGCTAGCTCTCACAATAAATAACTTGCCATCAATAAGTAGTGCTAACATGTAGAGAAGAGAGCACTCACTTCATAATAGTGTAGAACTCAAGTAAGTTGTTCGCTTGCTTGAGTTCTTGGCACCCAATAGTAATATGTTGCTAATAACACAATTCTAAGGTGCATTCACTTGCTTAGAGAATTGATCATCATAAAAAAAAAACTAATGAGAAGCTCATAAAATAGTGCAGTTTATTCTCTATCATTTATTAAGATATATGCTCCACTCAAATAGAAAAAACAACTTTTGTGACCAACCCATATAGAGCTAAAGAATTTCTTTTATACATGAATACATATATCTATTCCCTGTCACAAAAATAATGAAGAAAGAATCCAAAAGTCGATGCAAAAAACATGGTGGGAGGGGAAGCAGTTGGACGAAATTCTCCCTATTGTCACAAAGAATATTAGTAAACAGTCGCCCTCCAAATCGACTATTTAGAAAATATTTTCTCTTGCACTTAAATTAATACCACCAAAGGCTCATTTGAAGTCCTTAGCAGAGAGATAATCATCAACACATATACTAAGCATTAAGTACAACAAGATAATGAACTAGACCATAATATGAACTACTTGGCAACTATAAACACTTATTGCAAATTATAATCAATTATTGCAACTAAATATTATTGAATCATTACGTGAACAAAGTTACAATACATAAAAGTAGAATTGAAAAAGTAGTAGCGATATTATACAAAAGTAAAAATTATACATGATGATTTGCTATAAAGGAAGGAGAACTTAAAAGAAACAACCATTCCAAAGACCAAAAAAATCACAATGCAGAGGAACTCCTACCACAACCCAACATGACCAGCAAAAATAATATTAAAACTCAAGAAAACAAAACTTGAGAAAATAAAAAGAATTATAGAGCAAGCAAAGCAAATGTTTCTGGACAAGCATATCATAAAGTATCTATTTAATAGAACATAGAGAAAATTATACAGAAAAAAAATTAATTGGATGTATTTGAGAAGAAATTGTATGCAATTCTATACAGGTTCCATGTGCTCATAGGCATTCACAATAAAGTATATTTGGGCCCATAATAGGTATTCTGATAATCACTAGCGGAGAGAAGAAATTTTATTTCCAAACAATGATAAAAAATGAATAATTTGGGCATACAATAAGGCAAATTGAACAATTAGTACAAAAGATAGAGCATGACAATTAATCTCAGACATATAGTTCACACTTTCACCCTTAGAGTGAGCAACTTAGAGTTATCAGTTAGACAAATGCAAATATTTGCTGTGAAATCTCTGCTAGTACAAACATTCAAACAATATCATAAATAATTCAGGGATAGATTCCTTAGTGGAAGCAATCAGACATCTAAAGGAGGGAACTTAACAAGCAAAGAAAATTATAGCACGCATTCTGAGCAAAAATCATTCAAGCTACCTTAATATTCATTTGGTTATGCGAAAAATAAGGGATTAGGGATCTTACCTAGCCAATCGATTATGAAGCCCAAGCTTCATAGGGCAAACGAATGAAAGCTGCACTAAGGGTGCAAAGGCATTAAAAATCCCCCCGAGGAAGGGACTGTGAGCATGGGTAGAAGTAGGATAGAGGAGTGTGAGAGGGGCGGCATGAGAAAGGAGGATCGCCTGGAGGATGTGTGCATTCCTTTATTAGTAGGCCGGGAGAGGAGAGTTAGAGCAGCGGGATAGCGGGACTATGAGTGCACAGAGGTGGAGGAGGAGAGTGCAAAGGGAGAGATGGGGCCGGGGAGAGGCGGATCTGATTGGCGATGTAACCCGGTAATCTCCGGCGAGAGGGGACTGTGCTATCACCCAGAGACGAATAGTGGAATCGATTGTATTGAGAGGAGAGGAGTTTATTAAGTAAAAGGGCATATATGTCATTTTGCACTGTACGTGTGGGGTTTCGCATGTGCATAAGTCTAATTTTGTAAAACTGGAATTCCTTGCCTTTTTTGGTATTTCTGACATTTTTGGAGTCTATATTTGAAAATTTTTCACTATTTAACGTATTTGAGACTAGATATATCTCTTCATTCCTGTTGATAATCTAAAAGGCTTTGACTTTTTGCAATGGAAGGAAAAAAACTTGTGTTTTTCCAGTGTATCTATGGTTTTTCCTGTAAAAATTTGTTTGATTACCGCAAGATAAACAATCTTCAAAAGCTTCTTATTGTCATTTCTTAATTCTAATATCAACACCCTGTTTGAAGCATATCATTTGTACATCATTTTTTATCTAAAACTTTTGTGTAAACTGCGCATAGCTGCAATTGATCAAGGAAACGCCTAGTCGTATATAGCTCCTAGTTGCTTTGCTCATCGACTTTTGTTCTTTGATTGTCATCTCTCCTACTTATGTTTCTCTTCAAAATCTGAGAATAGTCTATTCTATATGCTTCTTGAAAGATTTACCTAGAACAAAACTTTTTACTAATCATTAACAAAAGTTCATGATGTTCTATGCTGTTGTCATTGCCATCTTTACCTTGAAAGCTGAATTTTGTAATTAGTTCATGCACTGAGAAGCATGTCCATGATGTTTGATTGCATCTAGTATTATAAATACTTAATGCTCTTGCATTCTATTTGACAAGAAAGTGAAATTTAGCTGCATATGTTGGAAGTTCACGAATTTTAACAAAATATAACTCTCATACTCTTTGAAGCTAGAATTTGCAGCCAATTCCTAGAAAAGTGAGGAAGATCAAGCAGGAGGATGAGAAGATACATGACCCATATCCACCATAGTCGGAATTCAGACCCACCAACCTCCAGGAGATTACGAGGCAATTTTTGGAGCATAAGGTCAAGGCTTTTATTATGCTTAAGTAGAAATATGATAAGCCATTTTTGAGGATTATGTCTGAGGTTGGATTTGCTTTCATGTAAGTCCTTTTTACTACGAAGAGAATAACAGTTTACATTCTGCCCCCTTCTGGTGCACAAAAATATAAATATGTTATACAAATCACTCTTTTCTTTTGGACTGTAGTCTTGCCAGAGGTCTTCTGGCAGCTATTCACAAAGTGGATGCAAATGAGTACTGCCAGTGGTGTCACTATATTGATTGCATCCCTAGTAAAAGATGTAGCTATTATAATAGAAAAGTTGCTTGTGGGGTATAATCTAAACACATATGCTAGATAATACTAGTTATGAAGCTGAATGAAGCATATTACTGATTCGTAAATGCGCCTCACTGTGAGTGAGGGAAGGTTAATTTTGACATGCATGGCCAAAGACATCTTTCATATATATCCATTTACTAATGTGTCCCAAGGGAGGATCAATGACTTGTGCAGTCATATATGCTCCTAAGTTTTTTGTATACATGTTTGATAAATAAAGTGGAATTCTGATTTTGTATCCTTATGTTTGTACTTCTAATATTATTGTACACTTTTTTCTCATGCTGAGTTGTAGCATTTGAAATAAGCAGATATGTTGGTATTCTTTGAGAACCAAGAAACTGTCTTCACATTGAGCTGTTGATGCAGCTGAATCAAAGTCTAGTTTGTTAAAGTCTTATGGTAGTTTAAGAGTTATCTCCTTGTGAAGAGAATTTGAAGAACATTCGTATGATGGTGTTGTACAACATATATATAGGGAAGACCCTAGGATACAGATTTAGGGTATATCCCACAAGAATATTACATATGATTAGGAGTATCCCATAAGAATATTACAAACGGTTACATACCATGAGGGAAGAGTCAAATGCTAGAAAGGAATTATTTTATTCATTTAATACGCCCCTGCAAACTTAGGGCGAGTGAGTAGCCGTGAGTTTGGTAGTGAGAACCTAAAATTCAGCGATGGGAAGCGGCTAGTAAATATGTTGGCAAGTTGGTCTTTAGATGATACAATATGAACTTGCATGTTACCAGCTAGAACTTGCTCCCGAATGTAGTGATGATCAATTTCAATGTGTTTGGTGCATGCATGAAAGATCGGGTTGGCTGTGAGAGTGATGGCAAACTGATTGTCGCACCATAGTGTGGGTGTAGCGGTGGGGGAGATGCTGAGGAACTTGAGAATCATGGAGATCCAGACAATCTCTGTGGTAGTGGAGGAGAGCACACGGTACTCGGTTTTAGTGGATGAGCGGGCAATTGTGGCTTACTTTTTATACTTCCAAATGATGAGGTTAGGACCCATGAAGATACAGTACCCGGTGACAGACCATTGGTCAAGAGGATCGCCGGCCCAGTCAGAGTAGGCAGTGAGAGTACAAGGCCCAGGTCGTATGAGAATGCCATGGGAGAAGTGTAACACCCCGCTTTTCTAATCTCATTTAGCCTATGAGGTTAGAGGTAATTAGATAATCATTCGAGGAGTTTTAGAGGGTTTCAGAAGTTGAAATTTTCGTACTTGAGTAGAGCTCGAAGAAATGAGCGTAATGATTCGAAGAACGTGAGAAACGGAGGTCGGGACCGGAAGTTACGACCTTGACGAGCGTAGAAAATAGGCGGGACCTACTTTGAAATAGTGTGATTTGCTGCTTTAAGTGGGTTTGTATCGAAGGGCTCGTCGATACCAGTCCAACGGTACCTAGAACGCGTGAATCAGAATCCAGGGTAGGGAGATACGCGCGTTTGAAGATTTGGATTTTTTTAATAATAAAGAATTGGCGGCGCGCAGCTGGCGCTCCGCGGTGCAGGCAGACACGGGGCGCATGTGCTGCGATTACGCAGCCGGTTTTGGCGGCGCGGCGCCGCAGTTTCGGCGTGGCTCGGGGCCTATATAAACCCCATTTCATTCCATTTTCGAATGAGATTTTCCCTCCCCCTGTTTCTGACCATTCTGAGGCCGATTAAGGCCGTTAAAGACCCGTTTCCTACTAAATCAAGCGTGCTCTACACGATGGAGGGGTCCTTTCTTCGAGTCGGAGTCCATATGAGGAGGAAACGCCCCAAGACAAGGAGAGGTTCTGCCCATTGTCCTCGAGCGCCGACAAACTTCTTTCTCCCCATTCTTAAGCATCCTGACTCCGATTTAGTCCATCCAAGTAGAGTTCTTGACTAAATCAAGTATGTTCTACACAATGGAGAGGTCCGTTCTTTACGTCAACAACCGTATAAGGAGGAAATGCCCTGAGACAAGGAGAGGCTCCTCCCGTTATCCTCGAGCACCGAACAAGAAATAGGAGCCCGGAGCAAGATGGAGTTTTGTCCGACGTTTCTGAGTTACGTCAAGAAAAGTAATCCAGAATAAAGGAGGTTCTGTCCTCCGCTCACAGCGCAGAAAACGAGAAGAATCTCCGGCAAGGAGAACGTTATACGTAGTCTTTCGACACAAGACGAAGAACGAATGGAGGCTAGAGGAAGCTCCGTCTATATCTTCAGATCTGAAGGGGAGGATGCTCATACGAGCAACTCCGAATACCGCTATCTTACGAGACATGAGGGCAGTAAGCTTTTCTGATCTCCCGTTTTAATTATAGAACGATGTGTGTGCTATGCTTTGATCCATATGCTTGATGTGTGCTTATATGCCATGATGTGCGCTTATATGTTATGATGTGTGTGGTCTCGCTCTAGGGTAGAGCGAGACGTGTGTGTGTGTGTGTCCGGTCTTGGCTCAGTGATAGAGTGAGCCAGTTGGTGTGCTGAGTCTCGATTCAGTAATGGAGCGAGATATGTGTATGTGATTTCGATCCCGCTCTGTGGTAGAGCTAGATGTACGATTCCGTTAATTTATTAACTTCTGCTTGACTCTAATATATGACGAGTTTTTGTATACTTCGGATTAAATATTCGGAGATACGTATTTTATATGTATAATTTTGTGATGCTTGTTGTATGTAGTAGCCATTAGGCAGAATTACGTTTGGATCCGATCGTATTGGAATAATATCCAATACATACGTAGGCAACCAATGGCAAGGCAACGTTGGCCCGATCCAAATCATTATAAATATATGTTTTATTCTGTTTTACATGCGACGAACTATGAAGCTTCGTTACGTGTAATTGTTCGTTACAACCTAAGTCTACGTACGAGGAAGCCTTAAAGCTCCGTAGTGTGTAGACGAACGTTGTACCTCTCGCACTCAGACGATAATTCCTGGCTTAAGAAAAAGAAAATTTTTTATTAGTGATTTTGTGGGCCCGGCTCGGGTTGGGTCGCTACAAGAAGTTCCTGGAAGGTACCAGAGAATCTGCTTAACGATCACATAGTGAGCAATGGAAGGGTTATGCATATGCTGGCAGACATAATTCACGGAATAGGCAATGTCTGGTCAGGTGTTGGTGAGGTATTAGAGAGCACCAACGATGCTCTTGTAGTGGGACAGGTCAGGGAATAGGGGGTCAGTGGGAGAGGTGGGTGGTCGTTTGTAGCCAGTAGGTGCGGGAGTAGGTTTGCAGTGGTCCATATGGGCACGATGGAGGATGTCTCGAGCATAGTGGGATTGTGAGAGGAAGAGACCATTTGGGGTAATACCGAGGAAATGATGAAGGAGACCCAAGTCTTTGACTGCAAAGGCACGACTAAGAAGAGATATGACGTGGTCAACGAAGGAAGTATGAGAGCCAGTGATAAGGATGTCATCTACATAGATGACAAGGATGTTGACTTGGGAGCCTTGTTGGTGAAGGAAGAGAGATGTGTCTGTGTGGCAAGACCGAAAGCCAAGATGGGTTAGGTAGGAAGAAAGTTTGGCATACCATTGTCGAGGGGCTTGTTTGAAACCATAGAAGGCTTTGTGAAGGCGACAGACATGGTGAGGGTGGGAGGGGTCAATGAATCCTGGGGGTTGGGCCATGTAGAGTTCATCCTCAATGGTGCCATGAAGGAATGCATTGGAGACATCAAGCTATTTGATGGCCCAAGCATTGGAAAGAGTGAGGCTAAGAACAATTTGGATAGTATAAGGCTTGACCACGGGGCTAAAAGGGAAGTCATTTTCAAGGAAGCAGACATGGCGAGAGATGTAGACTTGGTAACTGGAGGGGTTGAGGTAGCGATAACCTTTGGTGGTGGGACAATAGTTGATAAAGACACAAGGGATAGATCGGTGTCAAGTTTATGTTGTGAGAAAGGGTGGGTCCATGGATAACATCGACAATCGAAGACGCGTAGGTGGGAATAGTCAGGAGGGGTATTGTGGAGAAGTTGATAGGGGGGAGACATGATGGAGGGTGGGGGATGGAAGCCGGTTGATGAGGTATGTGGTGGTGTATGTGGCTGAGGCAGGGTGGCCAAGTCATTGATGTCAAGTAGTAGAGTAGGAGGTAGTGGCAGTGAAGTCACTTGGGGGGGGGGGGGTGTAGAAATTGGGTAGATGCTGTTCCGACTACTACAATAGAGGAGACAACAAGTCTTGTTATCCTAGATTGACACATTAGAGGCAAAGAAGGTTAGAGAACAGTCATTGTCACATGCAATTTTGTGGACTGAGAGGAGATTGTGAGCAATAGAAGGTGTGTAGAGAATAGTAGGTAGGTAGGGTGTAGAATGGGGGAGGGTGAGGGAGGTGTTGCCAGTGGAAGAGACTGGAAGGGATTGGCCATTACCTTTGTTTATGTAAGGGGGGCCAGGGTAGGGAGAGGGGGAGGTGAGTTGGGTCACGTCTGGGGTATTGTGATCGCTTGCACCGGAGTCTAGCAGCCAATCAAAGGGGCGTTGGACCCTTCCTTGAGCGTTCATGGCAAGGGCACGATTCCCAGTGGGACCCATGTACGTGGCATTGTAATGTTTACTGCATTTGATGGCACTGTGGTCAGAGGAGCCACAGGTTTGGTAGGTGGGGCATGAGGGATGAAATCCACCACGCCCGCGACTGTAGCGCGAGTTACCCCCACCCCCACGATGAAAGTTGGGGCAGGGAGGTCAATAGTGATTTACAGGGAGAGTGAGAAGCAGTCCGGGGGCTGCATAGGTAGTAGCTAGTGAGGGGTCCGTGGTGGCCGGTGGGACACCCGAGGGGAGCCGAGGAGAAGTTGGCCCAGGGCCACTGTGAGGGGGCCAAGGAGGGCCTGCTGAGCGGAGGCGGCAACTGCAGAGGGAGAGCTACTCGCGGCAGCATGGAGGGCAGTGGGGTGGACTAGTAGCAATCCGGTGGGAGTGGCTTGCTGGAGTTGGAGAGTTGCTTCTTTGGCTAGGAGGAGATTCCACAGTTCGGCGAAAGGGATGAGGGTGCCTCGAGCACAAATGCCGGCGGCGAAGGCAGCCTAGTCAGGAGGGAGTCTGGCGAGAGTTTGATGGAGTAAGTCAACGTCATTGACCAGAACGCCAATGGCAGCCAGCTGGTCGACCAACTGGCCGATCTAGTCAAGGTAGGCCGTCGTGCCGGTTGAGCCGAAGCGGCAGTGGCAGAGCTCTCCCATGAGGTGGATGATGGCTGCCAGAGAGGCAAACAAGTATCTGGTGGCGAGAGCGGTCCAGAGGGTGGTCATGGTGGTGTAGGTGAGAAAGTGGCGGACGAGGGTCGGCTCGATGGTGGGGCGGAGAAACACGAGCAAGTGGTGGTCTGTGGCGATCCAATCAAAGTAAGAAGGCCGGGTAGAAGAGTCCGCCGGTGAGGGACACGACAGAGAACCGTCGACGTAGGGTAGTAGGTGATAGGCAGCCAGAACGAAGGTGGTGGTCGTGTGCTAGACCAGAAAGTTGGAGCCGTCGAGGCGAACGGTGATGAGGCTAGACAGGTTGGAGACGAGAAACTTAATGGAGGTGGGGACGGTTTGGAGGAAGTCGGCCGCTGTAGGAGGAGCGGCTGGCAATGGGGGGTCAGATGTGCTGGAGGCGATGGTCGGCACTAGAGAGGCTAAGGGATCCATGGGGAGGAAGGGGACGAACAAAAGTTGTGAGGGGAAAAGAAAGGGGAGAGCTTTGTCGGAGAGGAGGTCTAGTCACAGAGGGACGACGGGGGGCGAGAGGTTGGAAGTGAGGAGACGACCGGCCAAAGGGTAGGGAGGGCGAGAGAGAGAGAGGCAGGAGTCTAGATGTGAGGTGAGGGGAGCGGCTTGACGGAGAGCGAGCGGAGGGTGGAGAGAAAAAACCGGAGGAAGGGAGATTGGTGGCGAGGTGCAGGAAGATGTTGACGGGTGGAGGGTGGAGAAGACCGGCCAGAGGAAGGGCAATTGGTGGCAAGGTGTAGGAAGTTGTGGACTGGTGGAGGGTGAATGTGGGAGGCCGGCGACTGGGCGAGCGGTAGCGAGGAGCAGTGAAAATGGGAAGAGATTTCTGAGAAGGGTATGATGGACACTGAAGTGACAAAAGGTGATGGGATTGATGCAGCAGGTGAGAGGGACATGGGGAGTAATGAGAACCTGGAAAGGGTGATGTGCAGGTGTAGAGAGGGAGAGGGAACAGTGAGAGTTCCTACATGAGGGGCTCGAGAGATGGGAGAGAATAGGCAGTAGGGAGGGAGGGCCTTATGGTATGTTGGGAAGAGGAAAGGCTTTAGCTTGATTTGGCACTTGATACCGTGAAGAGAATTTGAATAACATTCCTATGATGGTGTTGTACAACAATAAATATATATATATATATATATATATATATATATATAAAGCAGACCCTAGGACACAGATTTAGGGTAAATCCCATAAAAATATTATATACGATTAGAGTATCCCGTAAGAATATTACAAATGGTTACATACCTTTGTTTGACCACTCTATAAACCGTCATGCCACATGAGTCACTTGCGACAACTATTCCAGCGGTTGGCAGTCTGTCAGCACAATAGATCTCCCATTTCATCTTAGTTTTGTCAATTAAAGAGCAGGCCATGGTGACCAAGGAGATATCTAATTTTTGACATGTAAAAGAGAGGGCAACTGAACTAATTTTGTTCAGGGAGTATTAACTTTTCAGTCAAAATTATTTTTTCTTTTTTGTACGTGTGTGTTTAGGCTCTCTAGGACATAAAAAATTTGACAAAAAATTCCAAAATTATGTGAATACAATTATTCATAAATTTTTAGCATAAAAAGATCTATTCAAAATTTATCTTTTTCTATTCGGGCAGTACATAACTATTTTTTATTATTATTTCTTTTGTTGAAAAAGTCCTTAAGACCCGATCCCCTCAATGCTCATACTTCTCACACACACTGAGTGAGGAGTGATGTGATCTTCTTGTGGGTGATCAATAGAGTGAGTGTTTTAACTTTGAACTCGGGACCTTTTACATGATCACTTTTTGCAACAAGAAAAATCTCTAAATCCAACACATAGCATATGCCATTTGGAATTTTGGATGATAAACCGCATCCTTAGGAAGAAAATAAGATACATGTTGTCAATCAGAATAGAGTGGCCCCAAGTAGAAAAGTAACAACCATAGTCAATTTTTCTTTCTAAAGCTCGATATTAGAGCATTTAGCTCAAGAGGGGAAAACAAAACTAGAAGAGTACATAGAGAAGAAAGAAGCAAAAATTACTATTTCTATTTCAAATACTCCCTCTGTCCTAAATGAATAGCTTTGTTTGATAAAAAAGTTTGTTTAGTATTAATAGCTTGATTTTATTAAATTTAAGTGGTTGGGTACTTATTTTTAAGAGTATCATAAGCTTATTTTTCTTTTTCTTAGATGTGGGTTTTACTATTCAATAAAAACCATTTTTTTCCCAATAGGTTGGTGCCCTTGCTCATGTTGGGCTAGTTGCTCCTATTGACTTGATTGTCCCCTGTGGAAACACTTATTTGGATCAACGTTGTAGAGATAGTGTTACAACTTATTAGCAATAATGCTACAATATTTAAGCAATAATGCGAAAACGGTTTACCAATATTGCTAAAAGGTTGTAGCAATATTATAAAAACGTTTAACATAATTGCTAAACCAAATTAGCAATATTATTTATGTCTTACGAATTGAGATTTATTAGGAGAGTTGAAGTAGCAAATCATTTTAACTTATGCATCATGTAAAATAGAAACATTCTTTTAGCATTACTCTTGAAGTCATATAACATGTGATTTAAGAGTATGTCTATTATATGTTTCAAATAGGTAACCATTTCAATTTAGTTCAGGTATAAAATGAAATGGCTAAAACATTTTATCGATATTGCTACAATATTTTAGCAATAATGTTACATGTTTTAACTATAATGCTACAACGTTGTAGCAATAATGACAGAACATTTTAGTAATATTGCTAAAACGTTAGAACAATATTGCTAAAACATTTAACATTATTGCAAAACCGAATTAGCAATATTATTGGTTTCTTAAAAATTAATATTTATTGGGGGAATTGAAGTAGCAAATCATTTAACCTTAAGCATTGTATAAAATAAAAACATAGTTTTAACATCACTCTTGAAATCTTATAACTTGTGATTTAGGAGTATATCTAGTATATGCTCTAAATAAGTAACTATTTCAACTTAGTTCAAGTATAAAATGATGCAAAAAAATAAATCACATTATAGATATAATTCTAAAATGTTTTAGTAATAATGTTAAAACTTTATAGCAATAATGTTATAACTTATTAAAAATAATACTACAATGTTTAAGTGATAATGCTAAAACGGTTTAGTGATATTTTTAAACATTGGAGTAATATTGTTAAACCAAATGAGCAATATTATTGATGTCTTAAAAATTGATATTTATTGGGGGAGTTGAAGTAACAAATCATTTTACCTTAGGCATTGTGTAAAACAAGTGATTTAGGAGTATATCTATTATATATTAGAACATGTTCCAATATATAATAAATATACTTCTAAATCACAAGTTATAAGACTTCAATAGTAATGCTAAAATTATGTTTTTAATTTACATGAGGCATAATGTAAAATGATTTGTTACTTCAACTTCCCCAATAAATCCCAATTTGTAAGTCATCAATAATATTGCTAATTTGGTTTAACAATAATGATAAATGTTTTAGCAATATTACTAAATATTATGTCATTATTGCAAAGACGTTGTAGCATTATAATTAAAAACGTTGTAGCAGTATCATTTTATACTTGAACTAAGTTTAAATGGTTACTTATTTAAAGCATGTAATAGATATGCTCCTAAATCACATGTTATAAGACTTCAATAGTAATGTTAAAAGTATGCTTCTATTTGTAATGTCCATGATTTTTCTACGATTTTATGTATTTTTTTTTTTATCATTTTCGGTGATAAAATGTGACGCTTCAGCGTATTTTACCACGGTACTTATACTCGTAGAGTCGGGTACGGGGCTTAGTTGCGGTACTTGGGCTTCGACATGTCACATATATTTTTGACGTGTAAGAAAGTGAAACAACGCGTAAGATGGGATAGTGGAAAAAAAGAGAGTAAAAAGTGGATCATGGCTCAAAAGAGTCGTGTCTAGTTCCATTTCTTTTTAGAACGTCCAAAAGGTTTGAGAGTAGAGAAGAAACCCGAGATCAATTCCGGTCACTGCACCGTGCCTCCTCTGTCATCGGTTTCTACCACTTCTTGCACGGAATCTACTTCTCCTTGCTGACACAAGTCCGTTGGTATCAGCTAGGACCGCCGCCATGTCCTCTTTGTTCCTTCACATGCTACCCATGTTTTCCCTCAGTTTTCACAGTGTTTCACTAGTGTTGGGCCATCAAAGATTTTTTATCCTTCGGTGGCTTCAGCTCTCCACTAGACTTAGCATCGTCCAGCTGCCAGGACTCTAGAGGTGCCAGCTAGAGCCACTGCCACCCTCTCCTCACTCCTCCGCGAGCTACTGGTATTTTCCTGGGTTTTTTTTTCTCGTTGTCAAGTTCATTTTTGGAGATGCTGGTGTGTTTCCGGTCGTTGTCTAGCCTCTCAACCACTTTCTTCTAGTTGTCCTTAGGTTGGCAAAGATATGGCCACCACCCTAGTCCAACCCCGTTGTCTCTATACCCATGCTATTCACAACTAGGCTTCATATCCTCCACCCTATTGATCTGAACTATTTAAAAAACAATTTCTTTTGGTCTGATGACCCAAAGTGTCTGCCTTTGGTATGTTTTGCACAACCGGCCACCAAACGGACTCTCGTCAGACTCCGTATGGCCCACCTTGACCTGGTATTGGTTGGGGTTTGCCATTTCCAATCCCGCTTTGCCCCTATTTTCCTACTTCACCCTTCTGCCTTGACTTGGGTCTTACTCGTATGACTCTTCATGGCCGTTTTGCCATTATGACGCCTTCGGTTTCCAATTCGCCTCTGGCAAGCCTTGGGGTCAGTCTTGTTTCACCGTGGCCTTTGCTCTGCCACTACTTAACCCTGAGACACCCCTTTGCCCTTTTACGTGCGAGATACATAGCCGCCTACACCAATTGTTTTGGTTTTGGGTAGCAATCGGTGATGTCGCTACTTCGGTCGGCCACCACATCCTGGCTCTAGCTTTGTCTCCCTTTTCTAGGCCTTGGTCAGCCAATATCTAGCCCTCTTCCCCTCAGTGGCCCTTTTTGTTGTGTGTATAAGTGGCCGCTTGTGCATGTAGTTGCGCATACAGTTTAGGGTGTAGGCGCTGCTTGAACATTGGATGGCTCTGTCACCATCTGAGTTGACCACTAAAGCCCTCCTTCACCTCTCCTCCATTCTTGAGCATCGCCCCGTGCCCTCCGCCTTTATGTGGTCCTTGGTAGATGCAAAATCGACACCATTGGGTGTTGTTTATGGCCGATTTTGACATCGTACGACCAGCCGAGTACTTCTTAGCAGTCGGCCGACCTTTAGTTAGTCCACCTCGACTTTTGGTCATACTTTCCATTTCTATTGTTACAACCTTTCTCCTGGCCATCCTAGTGTACTGTTGTGGATCGCGGATTTTTCCATATTGATTTACGTCACTCTATTTGGTCGTGAGTACTTCTAGCACTTCTTAAACCCTCAGGATAAAAACTCTCTCAACTTAGAAATGCTTTTGGCCACCAACTCCTCCATTGATGCCGCGATCGTCATGCGCTCGCCATCAAACGTCATGGATTACGAGGTAAGGGAGCTTTGAACTAGTAATTTCGTTATAGTGTGCTTTGATTGTGTAGAAGCATGTTAGGATGATTGAGATTTGATGATTGGATGTTAAATCATGATCCCTTTGTATGATGTAAGAGGATTAATTATGCCATATTGAAATGCATATGACATGTATGTGAGTTGTAAGTATGGTTGATGTATGTGGAATATGTGTGTAGTAGTGATGGCTAGTGAGTATATTGGTAAGCTATGTATGTGGAATATGTGTGTGCTAGTGATGGCTAGCGAGTTTGATGGTAAGCTACGTATATGGATTATGTGTATGCTAATGATAGCTAATGAGTATGTTGGTGTAGTGCCCTGACTTTTTAAATTACTTTAAAGGTTGGAGTGCCATCAATTCATAATTAAAAGTGGGCCAAGATCAACCGTGTACAGAAGAATAACTTTTCATTAATTTATGTAATTATAAAAATCTTTACAAAACAAGGCTTATCATGCCTTAGCAAAATCAAAGTAGCGCGATGTACATAATTAGTACGTAACAAAAAGACTTGACAAAACAAATCCAAGCGTAGATCTTTCGAAGTTTTACGGGCAATCTTCATTAACATCAACATCTTCGTTCGGACTTGTAGTGTCTAGGGGTGGGTGAGTATAACTATACTTAGTAGATAGAGTTAAATTCTTTTAACATGCTAAAACATAAAGCATAAACAAAGATGCATAAAATATTCTTCTAATAATTTGTATTCAAAAGTCGACTCAAAATAATATTATCCACTAATAGAATCAAACGCATTTGTTATACAAAAAGTCAGATAAAATGGTTCTTCACAGAATCCGGTAAACTCAGATAAATAGTTCGTAAGTAGAATTCAATATATAATTAAAAAACAAATCATCATTCACAGAATGCTGATGATACCAGAGTGACATACACCCCAGCTTGTGGGTCAACGGGATCCGAATAAAGAGGATCCTCCCCTGATATCCAACTTCTTGGGCGCGCCATATGCCTTAATAGGCAGTACCCAGGAGTCATAACTCCGATAGTTTTTGGGCTTTATACCAAATAGCTACTCTTCAGAACTGATGATAGTTTTTGGGCTACAACAGCAAGGCCATCGCTAGCACTGCTGAAGCCATGGCTAATGCAAAAGTTTTTTTTTATATATGTATGTTTTTAAAATTTTATTTTATATTAAACAAAATTTAAAACTTTAAATGAGCGCAACTCCTTCCCCCATACTCGGAATAGTGCGTTCTTGGTACAGTTGTACTTGTATTGATGAGCCCTTCAAAACAATACCACACAAGGGTGTGTTTTCTAATTAATTAAAAGTGGGCCCATTCATGACACGCTCCTTGAGGTTGTAGCCTACCATCCCGTTGTTTGTTTGACACATTCTTGGGCTTGATACATTCGTCTCTCTGAGCCCTATGTAATACCTTAAAGCTCATTCCAACGAATCGCTCTTGAATATGTCTACTTTTAAAAAAAAACAGCTATTGGGCCATAAACTCTTTTATGGGCCCAAACATTCAATTTTTTCAAAACATAAAAATTTCGGGGTGTTATAGTTTGTAAGCTATGTATGAAAGTATGTATATGCTATACATATGTGTGATGGACATACGTATGTATAATGACTATACGCATATGCGATGGATATGTGTATGTGCAGAAGTATGAGTAATGGATAGTAAGAGGTGACATAGGGTTTGGTATGAATTTTGATATGGATGTGTAACCGTATAATAGAAGATGAAGGATATAAGTTTAACAGGCGAGGATTGGAATGGATTGGTTTGGATTAGAGTGTATGTTTGGGGATCATCAAACAATAAGATTGTTGCATAGTTATACAAGTATAACATACATATTATAAAGTGAAAAGTAAGCATAATAAGTGAGGTATAAATAAGTGAGTGATAACTAGGGTTGGCTCTCAAAAGCTTAGTTTGATGACTTTTGAGTAAGAATTTTTGGCCATAAGGTGGATAGCAGAGATTGTATGAATATGTAAGATTTTGGTGTACATTGAGTTATGTTGTGAGTTGGACAGGTTAAACGAAGTATGCTGCTCTGACAAACTAGGCTTTTGGAATGGGCTCAACTTTAGTTTGATCAGTGGAACATTGCATGATTGAGAGTTTTTATGGAAAAATTGTACAACATAACTTACTTAATTCAAACTTGAATTGTAAGCAAAACTAATATGTTAGCACTGTGAGTTTGAAATTTGAGGGTCTCGATGGATCAAGTTCTGTGTTTGAGCTAGCTAATAATGAGTCGACTAAGCATTTCTCATGTCTTGCTATCATGTTTATCCTGCCGGATGTCGTTTGTGTGCTATATTAAGCCCAAACATTTGATGCTCTATTTAGAGCACTGTATGATTCTGCCTAAAAGTGACACTATATAATTCTTCCTAAGAGTGACACAATAATATTCTGGCCTAGGAGTGACACTGTATGATTCCATTATGAGTAAGCACTATAAGACCCCTAAAATGTGGGCATTTATGCTTGCACGCTCATGAAATAGTATCATGGAACTGTTCTTATCTGTTTGATCTTGTGCCCCATGAGCATTAGCGTGTCTTGTCTTAGGAAAGTCCATGACGTCTAGTCACTCCCCGGAGGTTAAGGTGATGCCCCAATGACATTCCTTTCCATTTCGACTTTGGAGCTTATTAATAATAGTTAGCTTCGGTGGTCTATAGTATGTGAATGACTATATGACTTGAGTATGTATATTTTTTAGTATGTGTAAGTTTTGAGCAAGACTGTAATAGTAAGAATTGAAGTAAGGTTGTAGGTGTAAGGTCCTATGAGTAAGATTGTAAGGGTAAGGTCGTACGGGTATGTGTAAGTAGTATGAGTAAGCGTGCAATTGTAGGAGTAAGTTGGTAAGACTCTGATTAAGAGTGTAAGTGTAAGATTGGGGTGATGTTATGTATTTGACATGATTATATGCGTATGTGCATGATTATTATCTACCTGCTTGCTTCATGTTTGAGTTGCATGAACCCGTCTACATATGGAGTTATTGAGTTCACTATTTAGAACTCCTCTACCGAGTATTTTCCTATTGAGTATGAAAATACTTATTTACCATATTTTTAGCTACAATGGTGGAGAGACTTTTGCAGGTTTGTGATAGAGAGCTTCTAAAGATGGACGTTTGTTCACGTGGGTGGATTAATTCTCTTTAACTCAAGTATATCCTTGACTCACTGCGAGTATTATTTTTTGCCATGACTTGATGTATTGGGTGGGACGAGGATTAAGGTGTTTATACTTTCTGGACTTATAATTTAGATTAGATTGTGAACTGTTATGGGACTTGCACTCAGGGATGCTTGTGAGAGATTTGTATTTAAAGTCTATGCTGATATAAATTTATTTCGTACTTTGCTTTCGAGTAGCGCCTGAGGATGTCTGGTTTGGTTGTAAGATATTTGACCTTGGTAATTGATACACAAGATGGCTCATGGATAAGAGCTTGGTGACCATGGGTTATATTAATAATCTATTTTGTAATAGTTTAAGTTATTAATTCAATTGGATGGGAGTGGTTGTATGATATATGATGGGTGACATATATAATTCTTTTTACAAGATGTGTTACATATAGCATGGCCGGTCCCCCTTTTTCGAGAGGTGATTTTAATGGGTCTTCATATTATTATATTTTTACTAGTCTTTGGAGGCTCAATTCCTAAACCAATTAGCCATTACTACACAGGTTCATACATAACTGATATCTAAAACATAGTAGAATGGAAATACATAACTACATTTAGAGAAGTATTTTAAAAAATATCCTCACATGATGTGTGACAAATTAGTTTATACATGCTCGGATTTAGAAATTTATATTTGTCTTTCATCTAAAAAATAATAGAATAGCAACCTCTAACTAATATTTGACCAAAAAAATCAAATTCAACTATATATTCAAGTTACATTTGTTATGAGGCAAAAAACAACTATTTTTAAGTTGATGCAGTTATAGCCCATTAAACCCCAAAACCAATTCACGATTAATTATTTTCAAATGGGTTGTGAGTAGTCGGGCTTAACGGGCTCGGGCGGGTCTGAGCCCGCCTGATTGCCAGCCCTAATTGCATTGGAATTGGTAATGTCGATGCAATTCATGCTTCTTCGCATTAACACGATGGGTATGGAAAGAAAAAAGTTAATGTGCACCTGACGCATTTGGCAGCATGTGCATAGAGCACGACACTTATCGTCGGATCTCGTACTTGCTAATCAAGGGGCAGTAGGCCATTCAAATATGCTTACCCCCTTGATTGAGATATGAGGGGTGCATGATATGCCTAGTGCATGACTTCCTAGATGCGTTCAGTGCATACTAACATGGCTCTTTTAAATGAGACTTGTTGTTATGTGGTTGGGCTCACACGAGTTAGTGTGAGATTTGTCATCATTGGCATCGAATTTCAATTTAATGGCAAACATTACTCAAGTGGTACATTAGTTTTCTCCCCCGTTGCTCTCTTTGGTCTCAATTCAATGACCCATAATGCTCGAGCTCACATTGACGCGCATGAGCCTAGGCTCATACTAACTTTTTCTTTCAAATATTGTCTCTTAAAAAAGATATATTTGCAAGAGGAGGCTAAGCTGGCATTGTAGCTGCAAATAGGCTAGGGCATTGTGGCATTGACTACGATCGAACGAGGAAGGGGCTACTAGTGTGTGGGACAAGTCTTTGCCTATGATCTGATGCCTAGGGGGTGACTAATGTAGGGAACAAGCCCAAAGCTAATAGCATGGGGACTCACTTACCTAGCTACAAATTTACATCTTAAGCAATAAAAAGAATAAAATTAAAAAAAAAGTATTTAATTAATATATTAACATTATATTGAATATAAAAATTAACACTTTTAAAATCTCACATTAGGCCTCCAATGGTCTAAAGCTGACCCTGCCCCCACTGCCCCCCTTTGTGACCTCATCATTGACTACCCACTCACCTTGACCTTCTTATGCCTAACATCGCCACCTTGGACCCTACCTACCTTGCCCCCACAATTTTCTAGCCACACGGTCAGAGCTGGTTGGCTTGATTGGTTGTGGCCATGAGGTGAGGTAAACTCAGGTAGGTGCACTGGCTCTGTTGTTGCATACAGGTGCCAGAGAAAGAAAAAGGGGCAAAAAAATGTGAAAATTTTAATTTATTTTAAAATTTTAAAAATATAGATATTATAATTTAATTTTAAAATATTTAAGCTCGGTAATTAATCAATTGTGAAGTGAGAAAAATCTAAAGTTCCAAGCACCTCTTTGGGTATTGCTTTAGTTCTTGAAGGAATATAATTTTAAATCACATTAAAGTATATAATGCCATATCATTTTAAAAGGGTGTTTAATTTTTTTTTTAAATATAGTAAAAAGGCTATTTAAATCATTTTACTTAAAAGATTCACAAACAAAACAAAGACTTTCAAAATTAAAATTATGCTAAGAAATCAAAATAATATAACATAAACTTTAAAATATACAAGAAAAAATAATATAAAGTAAAATTTGGAATACAAAAAAAACACAATATGACCTCTAGAAGTGAGAGAGGTGAGGGTTATATCTTGATCATTAAAAATTGAAATTAAGAAACGTGAGAGAGTTGTATGGGTGGAGATTTGTTTACACATTTAGTGTATAGTACAAAAAAAGTTTAGTTTAATCTAAAAGTATAATATATAGAATGTGGGAAATGAATATATATTTAATAGGTATCATTGGGCATTGGGTATAGAAGATTTTTTGTTTTTTGTTTTTAAGTTAAAACAAAGCAACTTATAGTAAGTGACTTTTTTCTTGTCTCAGTGATTGATTTTTGGGTTTTTGAAAAATCTCTACTTGGAAGTTTATGACATATAATTAATACAACGATATAAAAAACATTGGCATCCCATAAAGCTATCTCTTTGAATTTTTACCGTATAAACCAATTTTTAATATAATCCCATAGAAGCCTATACGACCATGGTTATACAAGTTCAAAGGAATATGGGGCCTCATCTCTTGGTGGGGCCGCAGCAGCCTAAACTACCACCGACACTGGGTGGGGGTGATGTAGGTAATTAGGTGGTGGTGTTAGCTACCACTATTATTGTCGACACGGAAAAAGAAGGAAAGGAAGAAATGGGGTGCATGAAAGAAATTGTCGTGGGGGACACTTGGTAAAAATGAGAAACTAAAAACAAAATGTCTATTTTTAGGAGGACGTTAAGAAAGAATCAGGTCCCAATAACATTTACTTACTATGGTTTGTGACCCGCTCGTCATGCACCACTACGATGAATGGGCTCCACACCTATGGGCGATGACCAAATACAGGGCCAAGCCCTCATCTTGGTGCGCATCAACATGCCTAGCGTAAGTGGTTGTAGCAATTTCACCCCACAAAAGTGGAGGGTCTGTGTGCCTCAATTTCTTCAATTTTAAACATATAAAAGTTATCTAAACGTGTCAAATATTAAATGAGCGTATTTACTATATAACCATGTAAAAAGGTTACATTGAATAATTTTTGCATGCCATGGAGCTAGAACCTTAACATGGGACCTGATGGCTCTAGGCCCCATCTGAGCACACGAGTTGGACACTATCGTGAAGGGCCGTCGGATGGTTGTTCCAATGGATATGTCATAATTAATTAGGACATATCCACAACGCCCTAGCCTATTTTCACCTACAATGCAAGCTTAGCTTACTCTAGCAAATATATCTTGAAATTCAAGAGACAATATTTGAAAGAAAAAAATTAGTATGAGCTCAGGCTCACGTGCGTCATCATGAGCCCGATCGAGCATCATGGGTCATTTAATCGAATCAAAGAGCGCAAAGGGGTAGAAAACTAATTTAGCCCTTGAGTAATGTTTGTAGTTGGATTGAAATCTGATGCACAATTATGGCATATCTCATGCTAGCCTGTGTGAGCCCAGTCACATAAAAAGTCTCATATTTGAAAGAGCCATGTTAGTATGCACCCAACACATCTAGCAAGTCATGCATCAGGCATATCATGCGCCCTTAGATCTCAATCCAAAAACATTACTCAGGGGGTCAATGGATTTGAATTACCTACCACCCCCTTGATGAGCACGTGCAAGATCCGACGACAAGTGATGTGCTCGATGCACATGCAGCCAAATGCGTCAAGTGCACATTACCTTTTTCCCATTTAAAAGCTATTTTCAAATTAGTAAAATTGTCACAAACAAAACAAAGACTTTCAAAATTAAAATTATTTTAAGGAATCAAAATAATATTACATAAAATTTAAAATATAATAGAAAAAATAATATAAAATAAAATTTAGAATACAAAAAAAAACAATATGACTTCTAGAAGTGAGAGAGATGAGAGTTATATCTTGATATTCAAAAATGAAATTAAGAAATGTGAGAGAGTTTTGTGGGTGGAGATTTGTTTAGACATTTAATCTGTAGTACAAAAAAATGTTTAGTCTAATATAAAGGTATAATATAAAGAATGTGGGAAATGAATATATATATATTTAGTAGGTATCATTGGGCATTGGGTATGGAATATTTTCAGTTTTTTTATTTTAAGTTAAAATAAAGAACCTTATAGTAAGTGACTTTTTTCTGGTCTAGTGATTGATCTTTGGGTTTATGACATAAAATTAATATAATGACAAAAAAAATTGACATCCCATAAAGCTCTTTGAATTTTTACCATATAAACAAATTTTTAGTATAAAAGAGTCGCTATTATTAATACTATTTGCGACGCTTTTATAAAAGAGTCGGAAATAGTTCTAATTATTTTTATAAAATTTATAACTATTAGCGACACTTTTTAAAAAGCGTCACAAATATTGTTAATATTAGCGATACTTTTATAAAAGTGACGCTAATAGTTATATTATTTGTAACACTTTTTAAAAAGTATTGCTAATAGTTATAAATTTTACGACACTTTTATATGTATCGCTAATATTAATTTTTAGCGACGCTATGTATTGTGTCGCTTATAATTTTGTTGTTGTTGTAGTGGGCGGAGAGTGAGCAAGTTCGGCTGAAGTTGAAGAGGGGCTCCAGATGTGCCACTCCTTGACTGACTTAGGGCAGGGGTTGGAGCGGAAGATGGTGAGGAGGCGCTTCAGGTGCTCACAAGCATGTCTAGGGTTTTGGCTGGATCGAGAGCATGTGGAACTGTCCTCGTTCCCGTCTTGAAATTTGAATTACAAGATGACCGAAAGGGCAGGGTTAATGGAATTGACAGAGTATGTTTTGGGTTGTTGTGTGTGAGGGTGGGCTAAATAACGTGTTGCTATATGAATGGTGGCCAACGGGTGCTGAGGGAAAAACTGACTTGGCGGGGTTACACTTGCCAGGTCAATTGGCCGGTTCATCCGGGTCACTGGTTCAAACCGACCTGGCTGAGTTACACTTGCCAAGTCGGTTGAACCTGTAACCCGGTGCCTGTCCGGTTCGATTTTAAATATCCTACAAAAAAAAATATTGAGGAGGGGGAAGAGAGATTCAAATATGGGCTTTCTTTTTTATTAAATGGGTCTTTAACCAAGTAGGCTATTACTTTTTTGTGTGATGATCATGGCAATTACTCATATATTATTAAATTTATTGTGAAAGAAACATCACAAAATCATGTTTTTTTAGAGGGATTCAAACACATCACATAGATTTGCCAACTATACTCTTTTGTTTTGTGCTACACATAGTACTCAATTATATATGAATTATTAAAATTAAGAGAGAGATGACTTATTTTGATAATTGACGTCAAGATCAACGAGTCAACTACATGTTGAACCGGGTTGACCTAGCCTAGAAACCAATCTGAGTTGGTTGCCGAGCCGGGTTTTAAAATATTGGGTCAAATAACTTAGACATAAGTGTTAAAATTGATCTTTTTATAACTAACTAAACCCACACATGGAGGATCATATCTATGCACTTAAAGAAACCCCATGAAAGGAACATTTATCAATAAGTTCCCTTGTAAAATGTCCTCAAGAAATGCCTCTACTATCACTAAGGTTGCATGACCATGTCATAAAACTATGATCTCATGCCTTCATGCAGCTTACAAAATCTCTTAACCTGTGGAAGAGAGGCTTTTGCAATGAAGATTTTTAAGGAAATCTAGGCGTCTTGCCGTGCAAATAAATCTTTCTACCCTTGTTTTGCTTCATTTGCAATTTCCTTTTGTGTAATTTGCAATGGTTGAACTTCCACAAAATGGTATCAGATCCTCATACTCTCTGAGTCCATTTTTCAAGCTCATTGTAGACTTTGAGGTTCTAAAATCATGCCCAAAGTGCGTTCCTTGCATTTCCATCGGACACATATTTGTACCTTTTTGTCTTGGTTATGAACAAAAGGTATTTGTCGCTATATAAAATAGATGGCTTTGAAGGTTTCCGTCATGCAACTGTTACTAGAAATTCTCGAGATGAAGGTGGATTGAGAGCTACGGGTTCAACCTTTGTACATGAATGTAAACTACCTAACTAAACACATCAATCATGTGTATGGACCATAAAGCTTCAACGTTGGGGGCTGAGTCATGTTTTAGTTATTTGGATTCCCGATTTGCCCAATTGATGAATTGGATTTGATGTTTGCATTGGAATCGGTAATGTTGATCCAATTCCTGATTCTTCTTGTAACTCGATGGGTATGGAATGAAAATAGGCAAAATATGATATTTCATTATAGTATATAACTGTTTATAGATACAGGTATGTAGTTCCCATTGAGGAATACACAGAAGGTATAAACATGTATTTCCACAGGGAGAGGATGTAGTAACAAATGGATGGTGGTGATGACAAGGAGAGGGGAGTCCAGGATTGCCATTGTCGCAAGGGACGAGGTGTCCTTAATAACCCATGGGAAAACTCACGGTGGAGGTAGAACCATGAGTTTAGAGTGTAACTGCTGAAACTGCTCGATGGAGAGAGACTTAGTGAGGACGTCAACCACCTACTGAGTGGAGGGAGTATGGACATCAATTTTTTCGGCTAAAACCTGCTCCCGAATATAGTGATTATCAATTTCAATGTGCTTAGTTCGAGTGTGGAACACCGGGTTGGCCGAGAGAGAAATAGCAGACTTGTTGCCACACCATAGGATGAGGGTAGAAGGGAGGGACACTCCAAGGAAGGTGAGGACCATGCAGGCCCAAGTAATCTCAGTGGCTGTGCTGGAGAGAGCCCGATATTCGGCTTCGGTAGAGGAGTGGGCCATCGTGTCTTGCTTCTTTGACTTCCTAAGAATGGGGCTGGGACTGAGGTAGAAGCAGTAACCGGAAATGGACTAGCGATCAATGGGGTCGCCTGCCCAATCGGAGTCGGAGAAGGCATAGAGGGCAAAATAAGTCGATAGAGGCGCCCATGAGCAAAGGTACCTTTGAAGTAGCGAAGGATTCTTTTAATTGCTATATAGTGAGAGGTGGAGGAGTTGTGCATATGTTGGCAAAAAAAGTTGACGACATAGGCAAGGTCGGGACGGGTGGAGGTGAGGTATTGTAAGGTGCCAACAATGCTTTTATAGTGAGAGGGGTCAGGAAAGGGTGGGTTGTGGGGATCGAGGGGAGGGCATTTGTAGGTGGTAGGGGTCGGGGATGCTTTACATTGGGACATAGAGGCACATGCAAGAATATCAAGGGCATATTGGGGTTGGGAGAGGAAGAGGCCGCTGGGGGTGTGGGTAACTTCAATGCCAAGGAAGTGATGGAGGTCACCGAGGTCTTTAATGGCAAAGGTGGAACTTAGGAGGGAAATAACTTGGTGGATGTAGGGGGGATGGTTACCAGTGATGAGGATGTCATCGACATATAGGACAAGGATGGTGATGTGGGAGCCTTGGGTGTGAAGAAAAAGGGATGTATCGTCATGACAAGAGATAAAGCCAAGGGAGAGAAGGTAGGTGGAAATGCGAAGGTCCCAAGCACGAGGGGCTTGTTTAAGGCCATAGAGGGCTTTGTGGAGGCGACAAACATGGTTGGGCCGAGTAACATCATGGTAGTTGGGAGGTTGTTCTATTTAGAGTTCTTCGGAGATAGTGCCTTGAAGGAAGGCGTTGGAGACGTAGAGTTGCTTGATGGGCCAAGAGCGGGTGAAGGTGAGGCTTAGAACAATCCGAACCGTGTAAGTTTTGACCACGGGGCTAAATATCTCATTGTAGTCAAGGCCTTCCCCTTGATGGAACCATTTGGCAACAAGGCGGGCCTTGTAGCGAGACAATCCCATTAGCATCACATTTGACTTTGTAAGTCCAGTAGCAACCAATGATATTGGAGGAGCACGGGGGAACCACTAAGCTCCAAGTACCTTGTTTGTGGAGGGCATTAATATCCTCATCCATAGTGGCACACTATTCGGGAATGGAGGAAGCTATTTTGATGGAAGAGGGTTCGGTTTGAGGTGGAGAGAGAGTAAGGAGGGAGAAAGAGACACGAGGACATACGATCCCATCTTTGCTACGAGTGATCATTGGGTGAGGGGGGAGGGGGAGGGGGAGAGGAGTGGGGTGGGGAGAGGAAGGGGAGGGAAGCTAGAACGGAAGGGGGTTCGGGGTAGGGACGTGGTTGTGGTAAGGGAGCTCATCTTTGCGAAAGCGGACATGGCGGGAGGTGTAGACATGATGGGAGATGGGATCGAGGCAACAATATCCTTTGGTGTGAGGGCAATAACTGAGAAAGATGCATGAGATGGCCCGGGGGGAGAGTTTATGGGAGTAGGGGCGGGTCCAAGGGAAGCAGCGACAACCGAAGGCTTTGAGGTAGGAGTAGTCGGGGGGGTTGGAAGAGGAGTTGGTAGGGAGAGAGGTTTTGTAGGGAAGGAGAGGGTAGGCGGTTGATAAGATAGATGGCAGTGCAAGTAGCATCCACCAAATAGGAGAGAGGCATGTGGGCGTGGAGAGGAGGGCGAGGGTAGTTTCGATGATGTACTAGTGTTTTCTTTTGGCAACACCATTTTGTTCGGGGGTATGAGGGCACGAGGTTTGGTGGGAGATGACACGAGAGGAGAGGTAGGAAGAGAGGCGGTGGTTGAGGTATTCACTGCCATTATCGGTGCAGAGGGTTGTAAGGGTGTGGTGGAGGGTCTGTTTGGCAATGGCATGGAAGAGGCGTTTCCGTTACATCGGATTTAAGTTTGAGGGAGTAGAGCCAAGTGTAATTGGAGAAGTCATCGACGAAGATCACATAATAGAAAAAGCCAAGAGAGGATGTGACCGGAGAGGGACCCCAAACATCCGAGTGGACGAGCTCAAGAGGGTGTGAGGAGCGCTTCGGGGAGGGTGAGAAGGGGAGTTTGTGCGCTTTACCAATGAGACAACTATTATAGTCTAAGGATGACATTTTTTGGATTGGAGGCGACAAAGTAGAAACAACTAAATTAAACATAGTAGACGACAAATATCCAAGCTAATGTGCCAAAGGTGAGAGGAGGCAGAGGCGAGTAGGGCAGTGAGAGACGCGGTAAGGGCGGAGGACACCGGATAGACACCATGTTGGCACGGTCCTCGAAAGAGTATGCGCCGAGAGCTAGTGCCCTGGATTGTAACATGAGAGACATAAAAGGTTAGTGAACAATTATTATCAAGAGCGAGTTTATGAACGAAAAGAAGATTATGAGAGATATATGGAGTATGTAAGACATTGTGAAAAGAAAGGGTAGAGGGGCCGAGATGGAGGGTGATGTGACCAATAGATGAGACGCGTAAAGCCGCCCCGTTCTCGACCTTGACGTGATCGAACGTCAAGTAAGGCACATAGAAGGAGAGGTGACCGCGATTCGTTGTCACGTGGTCTGAGGCACCACTATCAAGGAGCCACTCCGTGGGAGTTGCTGAGGAGGAGGCACCGGTGGAGAGTGCAAGAGCACCGGAGGACGAGCCCCCATGGCCGGAATAGCACTCCCAACATGTTTTGGCAGAGTGGTTGGTCCCATCGCAAATCTGGCAAGGGGGCCAGGGACCACGACTACGAGGACCGGACCGCCAACGTCCACAAGGAGAGCCACCGCGTGGGCTGGACGCCCCATGGCCAGTAGGGGTGGGGAGAAGGCCCCGGGCAGCCCCTCCCCCATATGGGGTAGCATGTGCAAGGGCCAAGCCCCCGGCAAGGGGGGCAGTAGCGAGGCCACCAAGGGGAGCCGTCGAGAGGCAACAGGGAGAGGCGGGAGGCAACCCATAGGGGCCAGGGGTGGTGGGGGGAGGGGCCGGAGGTAGGGGCCCATAACTAGGCGGAAGAGAGGTGCCATGAGTGGAGGGCAGTGAGGGCCGTCGCTGGGGGTAGGCCTATGGTGGGGGCGGCAGGGGTGTGAGAGAGAGTGGCTTCCTCGGCAAGGAGAAGTGTCCAAAGTTCTGGGAGAGGAATGGTAACACCGTAACCATGGAGGGCAGCGGAGAAGACAAAGTACGCACATGAGAGATTGTTTAATGTCTTATGAAAGAGGTCAAGGTCCGAGATGGGAGCCCCAACGACGACAAGTTGATCCGCATAGGCTTTAAGGCCGTCGAGATATGCGGTCATGGTGCCATCACCTTGGATGTGGGCGGCAAGACATTCTTTCACGTTGAGGATGTGAGCTGGGGAGGTAGAGAGGAAGCGATCTATGGCTACAGTCCAAAGGGCAGCGGCGGACTCAAGGCCTATGAAGTAGCCAAGCAAGGGAGGGGAGATGGTGGCACAAACGGCAGTGAGGAGTACTCGATCAATGCAGCCCCATTGGGTGGCGGCAGTGAGGAGTACTTATTTTTTTTAGGTTAATTTTAGTTTCTTACCTTTTTTTAATTTGATCTTGTAGGTTGAGTTGAAGGTGCTCTCTACACTTGTGGCCACAAGTGGACATAGACAAGCTTCTCTTCGGTTTGCAAGATCCTTTTCCCTTTTTATTCTTTTTCCTTAGTTATTTTTGCTTCATCTTTCTCTTTTTACACTTTAAATTGTGTGGTGTGTTTATAGTGTATGCGTGGTCGTCGGTCCTTACTCCCTCGATTAATACCGTTTTTCCCTTTTTACACTTTAAAATTGTGTGGTGTGTTTATAGTGTATGCGTGGTCGTCGGTCCTTACTCCCCCGATTAATACCGTTTGACCCTGAGCCTGAGCGGACATCTAGGAGATCTGAGTTGCCCTCGACCTACATCCCTACACCCCTAACTCTCCCACCAATTCCTCCACCCACACTACCTCTACCCTCATCATGGCTGACCATCAGTTAGTAGATGCACCACTCAAAGCTCTAAGGGAGTAGTATTACACTCCCAATGAGTACACCTCCCCTTCATGCATTAGGTTGCCAGCGGTTGTTGCTCAAAATTATGAAATTAAGCCCAATGTTATTCAAATGCTTCCATCTTTTTATGGACTTAATAATGAAAACTTGTATAGGCACCTAGATGACTTCTTGGAAATATGCACAACTTTTAAGCTCTCAAATTTAACCGATAAAGCTGTTAAACTTCGCCTTTTTCCTTTCACATTGAAAGATAAGGCTAAGGAATGACTTCACTCTTTAGAGTCAGACACCATCACAACTTGGGCCCAAATGCAACAAGAATTCCTTAAAAAGTACTTCCCCATAGGTAAGACCAACCAAATGAGAAAGGCCATAACCACTTTTGCCCAACTTCCCACTGAACAGTTCTATGAGAGTTGGGATAGACTTAAGGACCTTCTTAGGAGGTGTCCTCATCATGCTGTCCCTAAGTGGCAATTAGTGCAATGTTTTTATGAGGGTCTTACTGAACAAAACCGTCATCTTGTTGATGCAAGTTGTGGGGGTACCTTTTTGCTAAAAAATGAAAATGAGGCATGAAAACTTTTTGAGGACTTGAGTGAAAATTCTCTTCAACATGCTGCATTGAATAGAAATAAGAGTGGACTATCTACCTTGAACAATGCCCCCTCTAGGGGTGGCTTGTATGAAGTCAAAAACCCATTAGACATCTCCTCTAAGGTTGATACTTTAAGTAGGAAGCTGGACTTCCTTATGACTTCAATACATCAGCCCACTCCCTTCGCTCAAGATGCATACACAATATGCCTTAGCCCAGCCCATACTATTATGGAGTGCCCCTCTGCCTCTCAATTTCCTGAGCTTGTCCAAGACCATGTAAATGCCACCCAATCCTTCCCTAGGGCTGAGAATAATCCATTTTCAGACACATATAACCTTGGGTAGAGGAATCATCCTAACTTTTCCTGGCGGGCATAAAACCAAGGGGTTATGAGTAACCAAGTTCCTAGGCAACCATTCCAAGTCCCACCAGCCCATATCCACCAACCTCAAGTCCAACATCCATATGTCCAACCCAATAGGAGTCCAAGCTTTGAAGAAGAGGTCTTGAGTGCCCTCCAAGGCATTCAATCCCAATCTCAACTCCTTCACTCTCACACACAATCTATAGCAAAGTTAGAAGCCCAAATTGGACAACTAGCCAATGCTATCAATAAGAGAGAGACGGGAACATTGCCGAGTCAGCCCCAACAAAACCCTAAAGGTCAATGCGGAGTAGAGATAGTCCCTTCCTCTAATGAACAAGTTCAGTCCATAACTACCTTTAAGAGTGGTCAACACATTGATAATTAGGTTGGAGAGGAGTCCTTGGGTACCACAAATGAAAGGTTAGATAATTCAGCCCCTAATGAGCCTCAAGTAGAAGTTAGTGCACCACATGAGAAGGAGTTTGTATCTCCTTCCCCTTCCTCAGAGCCACAGCCTAAGACCACTTTAGAGGGATCTTACATCCCTAGGGCACCTTTTCCTCAGTGTCTTGACATGACCCCAACATTTAGGAAGAACACATCTAAGATGGATGATATTCTTGAGACTTTTAAACAAGTCAAAATTAATCTCCCCCTCTTAGATGCCATTAAGCAAGTCCCTGCTTATGCTAAGTTCCTCAAAGACCTATGTACTCAAAAGCGTAAATCTAAGACCCATGTGTCTAAGAAGGTCTTTCTCACCGAACAAGTTAGCTCCCTTTTGAAGTTTGATACCCCACCTAAGTATAAGGACCCTGGAGTGCCCATTATTTCTTGTGTCATAGGCAATCACTCCATTCATAGAGCCCTCCTTGACCTTGGTACGAGTGTCAATCTACTCCCTTACTCGGTGTACAAACAATTAGGGTTAGGTGAATTGCAGCCTACATCAGTTACCTTACAGCTAGCCGACTATTCTGTGCGTAAGCCTCGAGGAGTCATTGAGGATGTCTTAGTGAAAGTTGACCGGTTCTTCTTCCTTGTTGACTTTCTTGCCTTAGATATGGAACCTATCTGCAATACCACACACCAAATCCCCGTTATTCTAGGTCGCCCCTTCCTTGCCACTGCTAATGCTTGTATCAATTGTCGAACGAGAGTGATGGAGATATCCTTTGGGAATATGAATGTGAGGCTGAATATGTTCCATGCATCTAACCAGCCACCTGTTAAGTGTGACTTTGAGTGCTTAATAGTTGACCAGTTAGATGACCTAGTTAATGAAGCCCTTCCCCTTACCCTAATGAGAGATGTTCTTGAAATGACTTTACTACACCCAGGGTTAGAAGAGTCTACTATTGATCCATCTTTGGAGGAGGCCCATAGCCAATTAGTGGTTGCTAGTGTTCCCGAGTCTTCCTCTTGGAAGCTCCAGGTAGAGCCCTTACCTATATTAGCCTCCACACCTCTTAAGCCCTCCATAGAGTCACTACCTAAGTTTGAATTAAAAAACTTACCCAGCTCTCTTAAGTATGCCTTCTTGGGACTGAAGGACACTCTTCCAGTCATTATTTCCTCTAGTTTGACTAGTGACCAAGAGAGTATATTGCTTACCGTCCTTGTCACACATAGGAGAGCCATAGGATGGACTGAAGCTGACCTTAGGGGGATTGACCCATCCATTTGTATGCATAGGATCCACTTAGAAAATAATGCCAAACCCTCGAGAGAAGGACAACGAAGGTTGAACCCTAACATGTGGGAGGTAGTCATGAAGGAGGTGGTTAAGCTTTTAGATGCAGGTATCATATACCCTATTTCTGATAGTGAGTAGGTGAGTCCTACCCAGGTTGTTCCCAAGAAGTCTGGATTTACTGTTAAGTCAAATTCATCAGGAGAGTTAGTCCCTACTAGGGAAACCACAAGGTGGAGAGTGTGTATAGACTACCGGAAGCTGAATTCCATGACCCGAAAGGACCATTTTCCCTTGCCATTCATTGACCAGATCTTAGAGAAACTAGCAGGTCAGGACTTCTATTATTTTCTAGATGGCTACTCAGGGTATAATCAGGTACCTGTGTTTCCGGGGGATTAGGAGAAGACCACCTTCACTTGTCCATTTGGTACATTTGCTTATAGACGTATGCCATTTGGTTTGTGTAATGCTCCTGCTACATTTCAGCGCTGTATGATGTCCATATTTTCTGATATGAATGATAAATTTTTAGAAGTTTTTATGGATGATTTTTCTGTTTTTAGTGCTTCGTTTGATGAGTGTCTAATAAGTATAATTTATGCGTTATTTTACCCTTAATTATTCTATTTTCTAGTCTCATTTAAGTGTTAATATAGGTTAAATTATTAGATATTAAATTTAATTAGGTTAGAAAAAGCTTCCATGGTGTTTTGAATTAAATTGGCTTATTTGGCAGATTCTTCATTGGCGATCGAACGGCATCACTAACCGATCGATCGGGTACACGTGATTTTGAAGAAAATTCAATTCAAGCGTTCGAACGGGCATGCAGGGCGATCGATCGGCATAACGCGCAGTTTCCTTATTTCAACCAATTTTGAGTCCTTTTCATATACAACTCTTTCTTATGGATCTAATGCCTATATAAAGACTTATTTGGCACGAAATTAAGGGTTAACAAGTAGATTTTCTGAAGAGAAGAAGGAAGAAGAAGATGGAGAAAAACCCAAAGCTTTCAATGGAGATTCAAGTGCTTTCTTCTACAATGGAAGGCTAAACTTTTCT
Source organism: Saururus chinensis (assembly GCA_035235625.1). NCBI lineage: Eukaryota > Viridiplantae > Streptophyta > Magnoliopsida > Piperales > Saururaceae > Saururus > Saururus chinensis. Next base: position 28,449,846 of record CP141141.1, read on the forward strand.
TTTACTTAGGAGTTGATGAAGGTATAGATAAGTTTCAGTTTCTTTTCTTTTTAATTTAGATCTCAGTTGTGAATTATGACAATTGTATGATAAAGATTTCCTTTTTAATGGAAGAGCTTTTCATGTTTATTCAAATCTATGTTGATTTGTTGTCTTGTAGATGATAGATTGATGTGGTTTTGATATTTTCATCAATTCTAATTTTTGTGATTTAGATGAGATGGTCATACAATAGTTTTAATGTTCAGATAATTAAGGACTTGGATGAGTTATACTAAGATTAGACAGGTCATGCCTATAGCTATTTAGTGTAGATGATTCGTGCTATTGTCAAAGATAGTTCATGCCATGGAAATTAATTAATGATACTTTCTGAAGTAATTCTAGCTTGTAGCTGAGAATACTTGTTCATATTCACACTAGATTTAGATTAAAAGTTAAGGAATTGTTATGGTTCTATAGTGGATTCGATTTCCTAAGTAAATTCCATCACATTAATCTCTACTTTTTAAACTAGTTGATTCCTTTCCTTTACTTAATTTAAGTTTAAGTTGTTTTTAGTTTTAAACCAACAAATTCCTTTTTATATTTAGCAATTATTCATCCGTCCCTGAGGTTCGACAACCCTTAAATACTCATCCTAGTACAATTACCTTGTACACTTGCAAAGGGTTTAATTATAAACGATCAGTGTCTCCATAATTTATCTCTTGTGCTTAAACGTTATGAGGAGACTAATTTGGTTTTGAGTTGGGAAAAGAGTCATTTTATGGTTCAAGAGGGCATTGTTTTAGGTCATATTGTTTCCAAACGTGGTATTGAAGTAGACAAGGCCAAAGTTGACCTTATAGCTAACCTGCCTCCCCCCACTACAGTAAGACAAGTACGTTCCTTTCTTGGCCATGCCGGTTTCTATAGGTGATTCATTAAGGACTTTAGTAAGATTTCTCAGCCATTGTGTCATTTGTTGGCTCATGATGTATCTTTTGATTTTGATGATGCTTGTATGAAATCTTTTACAAAGCTTCGTACACTCCTCTCTACTACACCTATCATTCAGCCCCCTGACTACTCCCTACCCTTTGAGATTATGTGTGATGCCTCTGACTATGCTGTGGGCGCAGTCCTTGGCCAAAGAGTGAACAAAGTCCCCCATGTCATTTATTATGCTAGCAAGACCCTTTCTGATGCCCAATTGAATTATACCACCACAGAAAAGGAATTGCTAGCTGTTGTCTATGCCCTTGATAAATTCCGATCGTACTTTTTAGGATCCAAAATCATTATCTTTTCTGACCATGTAGCCTTACGCTACCTTCTTTCTAAAAAGGATACCAAGCCTAGGCTCATTCGATGGATTTTGCTCCTTCAAGAGTTCGATTATGAAATTAGAGACAAGAAAGGTGTTGAGAATGTTGTGGCTGATCATTTGTCTAGGATCTTATTTGAGGAACCTTCCCACCCTGAACCACTTTATGATTCTTTCCCCGATGAGCAACTCTTTGTTGTCTCTACCCATACACCCCCCTGGTTTGCTCATATTGTTAATTATCTTGCTGTGGGTCACATTCCCTCTAATTGGACTAAATATGACAAGGATTTATTCTTTTCTCATGTTAAGCACTATTATTGGGATGACCCTGATCTCTTTAAGTTTTGTTCTGACCAGATTATTCGTCAATGTGTGCCTGATAGTGAATTTCATAGTATTCTCACATTTTGTCACTCTCATGCCTGTGGCGGTCATTTTGGGGGAAAGAAAACAGCTGCTAAGGTTCCTCAAAGTGGATTCTATTGGCCCACCTTGTTTAAGGATGCTCATGAGTTTTGTAAGTCTTGTGATAGATGTCAGCGACTAGGGGCCCTTTCTCGGAGAGACATGATGCCTCTCCAACCCATCCTCATTGTAGAGATTTTTGATGTTTGGGGAATCGATTTTATGGAACCATTCCCACCCTCCTTTGGCTACACTTATATTTTGGTCACCGTCGATTATGTCTCCAAATGGATTGAAGCCATAGTGACGAAAACCAATGACCATAAGATTGTGGTGGCATTTATCAAGGAACATATTTTTTGTCGATTTGGTACACCTAGAGCAATTATTAGTAATGGGGGTAGCCACTTTTGTAACCGTTCTTTTGACTCTCTTCTTCGAAGATATTCCGTCACACATAAAGTTGCCACCCCCTACCATCCACAGACCAGTGGTCAAGTAGAGGTGTCCAATCGTGAGATTAAGAGAATCCTTGAGAAAACAGTGCGCCCTGATCGAAAAGATTGGTCCATGCGTTTGAATGATGCCTTATGGGCATATCGGACCGCATATAAAGCCCCCATTGGCATGTCTCCTTACCATCTTGTTTATGGTAAGGCGTGTCACTTACCCGTTGAGTTGGAGCACCGTGCTTTTTGGGCCATTAAATCATTTAATTTTGACATGGACAAAGCCGGTACCCACCGCAAACTCCAACTTAATGAATTGGAAGAGATACGTCATGAAGCTTATGAGAGTGCCAAATTATATAAACAAAGGACTAAGGCTTTACATGATCGCTTAATCCATCGAAAGTCCTTTGAACCTAACCAGAAAGTTTGGCTCTTTAATTCTAAATTACGCCTCTTTCCAGGTAAGCTTAGATCTCGCTGGGATGGCCCCTATGTTGTTACTCAGGTTTTCCCTCATGGAGCAATTGAAATCTCTGACCCACGAGATAATCGAGTTTTTAAAGTTAATGGTCAGAGACTTAAGCCTGTCATTGAGAGAGATATTGAGAGAGGTAACATTGACTCTATTGATTTGATTGATCCATTAATACATAAAGGGAGTGCACACCATCTTGCTAAAGACGATAAACTTAGCGCTTCTAGGGAGGCAACCCTTGTTTTATTCGGTTTGTTTTTATGTTTCTTCTATCTCTTTTTCTCTCTAGTTTTAGTTAAATTTCCTTTATTTAATTCATGTAGTGATATTTTTTTTTAAGTAGTTTTAGTTGATTAACTAGATTTTTTATTTTATTTTTATTCAAAAAAAAAATTGTGTTTAACCGTTCGATCGGTGTTACACCCGATCGATCGGCCCGATCGATCGGTAAGTATGTCGTTCGAACGGTCGAGTCGTCACTTACAACGCGTGCGCCGGCCAGTTCGGTTCCGCCGTGGTTTTTCCTCCGCCGTCTTCCGTGTCCTGTCCGGCGAGCTTCTTGTCCAAATATCATCCCTTCTCTCTGATTTTTCTTGTAGAATCCATTTCTGGAGTCTATTTAAGCCAAATCGCCCTCTATTTCCCGTTGTTCCTCTGTTTACCCGGTAAGCCCCAAATTCGATTGTTGAAAATTTCCTTCAATTTTTGATCAAATCCGGTGTAATTTTTTGTGAAAATTTGTTAAAAACATCTTGTATATCTTATATTGATGATTTGGTTCTGTTTGATTGACTGATTACTGTATTATTTACGGTGGATTTCGGATTTTTCAGTCCGCACTGTTTTTGTTGAAAATTTTAATTTTTGATGCTTTAATGAACCAATTTTTATGTACTTTCTTTACAAGAGATGCTCAATTTTTAATTGTACATATCATACTTTACTTTGGGACATTTCTGATAATTTTTTTACAGGGGTATTTTCGTAATTTGACATTGTTGGGCTGTACAGAATTTTTTTTCCCTTGCTTTTGGTCGCTTCACTATCACTTTTAGCACTTCTGTTTGAGCTTTTTGCAGACCTATGGCGCACGGTTCTCGTTCTAAAGCTCCGAAGAAGAGGAAGGGCGCCCCCTCTACTTCGCGTGCTTCATCTTCCACTACCGCCACTGCTGATCGACCTCTTCCTGCTATTGTTTATGAGCGACAAGTGGAGTTTGTCCCCAACATTACTGCTGCCCAGTCATGGCTTATGGAGCGCGAGGATTGGCACTCATTTTTCTCACAGATTGCAGCCCCTGATGCTTGCGTACATCATGAGCAGGTCCGATCTTTCTATTCATCCGCTTTTCTTAATGAGATGGGATATATTGTCAACACCATTGGAGGTATTACAATCACTGTCACACCAGATCTCATAGCCTCAATGATGGGTCTCACGCACTCCAGTTTCACCTATCCGTCTTTTGCTGATTTTGCTTTTCCCGATGAGTATACTATCACGGGAACTCTTATCGAGCAGGAGCGAGGCCCATCCCTCACATATGGATTGCCAGCTTCTCTCATGACTCAGGACTATCGTTTTGCACATTTGATATTGGAGTATGACATATGGTTCCGCCGTCATGAGAAGGTTGACTACACCTTAGCTCGCCTTCTTTATGTTCTGGGTCGTGCAGAGCGGATTCACATCGATTTTCCCTCCTTTGTCTTCGCACGGATGGCAGATATAGTCTCTGGACCCGTGGATGCTCGATTAGCTTTTCCTTTCCTTTTGGAGCATATTTTTGTTCACTTTCAGTTGGATTTTCCTTCATATGCACCCACGAGCCGAGGTTTAGGGGTCATTTCCCAGGCGACCCTAAACCGTATGATTACACATTGTCCTCCTCCACCAGCATTCAACGAAGAGAACGAGGAGGAGCCAGCCACAGAGGGTGTTCCAGAGGTTGCAGCTAAGCAGCACATTCCAGCACATGCTACTGACTCTTTCCTTGAGATGGAGCATCGTCTTAGAGCACATATTGATTCTTCTCAGGCACAGCTTCAGACGAGGCTTACTACACATATGGATGCTCAGATGACTGAGATGAGAGGACTTATACAGGGACTGGCTGATTTGATTCGTAGCCAATCAGCTCCGGCCGATGCGGATGATAGTGACTAGTGTTCTACTGATGCAGATGATTTTCATATTTAGCTATGCAGGGGCTACTTTTCTCTTTTCTTATTTTTTCTTTTCTTTGCTTTTTATTTTTATTTTGTTATCTCTTTTCTGGAAGCTTGGTATTTTAGGTTTGAGAAATTGCTCTTGATATGTATGTTTCTCATATTTTCTCAATCCTATGTACTTCAATTTCAGATTAGTGGATTAGTTATGCTCTCAGGCGATATCTTTCTTTCCCTCTCTTACTTATTCTTGTCATTGTAGTACATATTTTCTTTTACATTGAGGACAATGTTCAGTTTAGGTTTGGGGGTGTAGAAAGATATTTTTTTTTCTTATTTTTCTTTTAGGATGTTTTAGAGTTTTTTTTTATTTTCTTTTGTTTTTATTTTCTTTTATGTGGTTTTTATCGCTTATTTTCTTTTAAAAGCATATGTCTGTTTTTAAAGAGATCAATTTCATGAAGAAAGTTCAAGTAATTAATTAAGTGATGAAAGCGATTAAGTGAGTAATTTCTATTTTATTTTCTTTATCTTGGATAATTGTGCTAATATTTTTAAATCACACTTCACACACTTGAAACTTGTAGGAATATAATTTTATGATTTATTACTTGTAATCTTAGTGGGATATCTTTAATTGGGCATATTTTTGAAAACTTGTCAATTGAGTAATTTTTAATTTTTTATGATAGATCTTTATGCTTGGCTATTATTTGAAAAAAAAATGGGATAAGTGTGTGATGAAAAAAAAAAGAATGAGAAAAAAAAAAGATAGATTGATTGAAAAAAATTTGATGAAAAAAAAAGTAAAGGTTTGTTTCTCTTTTCACTGAGTAATCGGACCTTGTGCCTAGGCAAGTATAAGGGATCGCATAAAAAGGTGAAAAGTTGAGATAAATTCTTTTATGACTTACTTGGTTCTGTAGCCTTTATAGTTCGAGTTATTAAGCCTGAGGGGTGTTTCAACACCTAGTGCCTTGAGCCAACTGGATTAGGGACACTGGCCTAACGCTTGCTACATGGACTATTTAGAAAGCTTAATAGAACTAAGTATTGCACAAGTCATATTTTGAGGTATATTATGATCTTATTCCCTGAATTTAATTTAAATTTGATGGCTATGACATGAGGGTTTATTATGAGATGTTAAAGATGAAAGATTGTTATTGCTATATTTTTAAGTTAGTGAATTTTAATTAGCTTGGTTAATGGGTCACATAAGATATGCTTGTTAATAAATAGTGAAATTGTATGACTACAAAGTTTCTACACTTTATGTTTTTGAAATTTATATATGTAGTTGCACAGTTATTTTTAAGATGAGGTTATAGAATGGATGATTCCTTATTTGAAAGTGATCAAATCGGAATTATTTACTTGTGTCAAGTATTTATGGTTGGTTCTTTTTAAAAATAGTTGTGTGTTTTTAAGAGAAGATTGTTTCTAGAATTTTTGTTTTCTTGTTTTGTTTTATTTCTTTTATTAGGTTTAGATGTTTGTGGGTATCATTGCTGCAAACCCTCATGAGACACAACTCGTCCAACTAGGGACACCTAGGGGTTTAAAGGCTTATTGCATACGCTAAATGCAATCTTGATTCCCTACGAAAGTGGCTTTTATTTATTTTATTTTTCTAGATTAGTTGTTTTATTTTGTTTTGTTTTGCTTGAGGACTAGCAAAATATAGGTTTATGGGTATTTGATCAGTATAATTTATACGTTATTTTACCCTTAATTATTTTACTGTCTAGTCTCATTTAAGTGTTAATATAGGTTAAATTATTAGATATTAAATTTAATTAGGTTAGAAAAAGCTTCCATGATGATTTGAATTAAATTGGCTTATTTTGTAGATTCTTCATTGGCGTTCGAACGGGGTCACTAACCGATCGATTGGGATAACGTATTTTTGAAAAAAATTCAGTTCAAGCGTTCGAACGGGCATGCTGAGCGTTCGAACGGCATAACGCGCAGTTTCCTTATTTCAATCAATTTCGAGTTTTTTTCATATTGGACTCTTACTTACGGATCTAATGCCTATATAAAGACATAATTGGCTCGAAATTGGGAATTAACAAGTAGATTTTCTGAAGAGAAGAAGGAAGAAGAAGATGGAGAAGAAGAACTCAAAGCTTTTAATGGAGATTCAAGTGCTTTCTTCTACCATGGAAGGCTAGACTTTTCTTTTACTTAGGAGTTGATGAAGCTATAGATAAGTTTTAGTTTTTTTTCTTTTTAATTTAGATCTCAGTTGTGAATTATGACAATTGTATGATAAAGATTTCTTTTTTAATGGAAGAGCTTTTCATGTTTATTCAAATCTATGTTGATTTATTGTCTTATAGATGATAGATTGATGTGGTTTTGATATTTGCATCAATTCTAATTTCTGTGATTTGGATGAGATGGTCATACAATAGTTTTAATGTTCAGATAATTAAGGACTTGGATGAGTTATACTAAGATTAGACGGGTCATGCCTATAGCTATTTAGTGTAGATGATTTGTGCTATTGTCGAAGATAGTTCATGCCATGGAAATTAATTAATGATTCTTTCTAAAGTAATTCTAGCTTGTAGCTGAGAATACTTGCTCATATTCACACTAGATTTAGATTAAAAGTTAAGGAATTATTATGGTTTTATAGTGGATTCGATTTCCTAAGTAAATTTCATCATATTAATCTCTTACTTTTAAACTAGTTGATTCTTTTATTTTGCTTAATTTAAGTTTATGTTCTTTTTAGTTTTCAATCAGTAAATTCCTTTTTATATTTAGTAATAATTCATCCGTCCCTGAGGTTCGACAACCCTTAAATACTCATCCTAGTACAATTACCTTGTACACTTGCAAAGGGTTTAATTATAAACGATTAAACGGCCAACAAGGTCACCAGTGACCGGGCACGGGGTAGAGCCATCAAGGAACCCCATGACACCATAACCCTCACGGAGGTCGCGAACTTGAATCCACCAAATGAGGAAGGTGTTGGAGTCACAGCCTACGGTGACAAGTTGAGGGAGATGAGAGTTGTGGAAGCGAACCACTGCCAGGACGGGAGCAAAGAGGTCATCTACTGTCGTGGAGGAGGGTGGGGAAGAGGGAGAGCTAGGGGCTAGACCAGATGTGGTCATAGAGTGGCCAGGAGACGCCATGAGGAGGGACTGGGAGAGGCTGTGCGGAGGGGGGGGGGGGGAGGGCAGAGGGGACCAGAGCAATCTATCGATAGGGTTGTGGAGGCGACTGGTGGCTGGAAAGGGGGAGCCTTTCTAGAAGGAGGACCGTGGAGGTGACTAGCCGGGACCAGGACGATGTTGCGCCGGTGGGAAAAAGAGCAGTGGTGACTGGATCAGAGTAGATTTGGAGGACGATTGGAGCGGGACGAGCAGTGCTGATCCAGTTACTTGGATCTGGAGTTGGAGGAGGCGAGCAGAGCAGGAAGACAGCGAGCAGAGCGAGAGGCGGCTCTGGTGGGAAGGGAGACCGATGAGCGGATTTGGATGAGGCTGGAGTGTGAGGAGCAGAGGGTCGAACCACAGGGAGGGCAGGATTGTAATGCCCGAGATTTTTCATACATTTTCCTTAAAATTCACGGAATTTTTTTTCAATTTAACAACAATTGGAGGAAAAATGACGAAATCCAAACCTATATAAACAGTTTATAATTTAAAACATCATACAGTTAAACATCATACCTCCAAATCAAATATCCTTAGGCGCTACTCGAAAACAAACGTACGAGTAAATTACCATGATCATGGATTTTTAAAATACAAATAACTCTCAGGTGTCCCCGAGTACAAGTTTCATAATAGTCTACATTCTGATCCAAACTAAAAGTCCAGAAGATATAAACATTTAAATATCATCTCACACAATACATCAAATCATGGCACAAATGATACTCAAAGTGAGTCAAGTATACCTGAATCAAAGGGGAAATAATCCTCCACAGAAATGAGCATCCATCCCAGGACCTCTCCAACACAACCTGCAAAAGCCTCCCAAACACGGGTCTAAAAAAATAGGGTGAGTATTTTTATACTTAGTAGGAAAATACCCAATAGGGGAAACCCAAATAGTGAACTCAATAAGTTCATAAATACATGCGTCATGCCACTCAACATGAAGCAAACAACGTATAACAATTATGCTCATAAGCAACTAATCATGCGTAGCATACCATGAAACCAAACTCATACAAACACCCTTAATCAGGGTCTTACAACATACTCGTACCATCGTACGCTAACTCATACAACTTACACGTACTTGTACGACCTTACTCGTACAATCTTACACTTACTCGGACGACCTTACTCGTATAGTCTTACATTTACTCGGACGACCTTACTCGTACAGTCTTACACTTACTTGTACGACCTTACTCATACAGTCTTACACTTACTGTAGTACTCATATTCAAACTCTTACAGTCGTGCTCATACTCACTCTTACAGTCATGTTCATACTCACTCTTACAATCGTACTCATCCTCATAATCATACACTTACTCAGAAACGGACATACTCATACTTATACTCTTACGATCGTACTCATACTATCGACCACTGAAGCTCATTACAACTAATAAGCTCCAGCGTCGAAAAGGAAAAGAATGCCACTGGGGCATCATCACCTTAACCTCTGGGGAGTGAGTAGACACCATGGACTTTTTCGAAGGTAAGGCACACCTATGCTCATGGGGCACAGGATCAAATAGGCAAGAGTAGATCCATGATACTACTTACCTGAGCGTGCAAACATACACCCACACATAAGGGGTCTTATAATGCCATACAATTGCTCACCATAATGGGTCTTATAGTGCCAGTGCCACTCTTGGGCAGAAACATACAATGCCTCTTGGGCGGAATCATACAATACCACTATTGGGCATGAATATACAGTGCCACTCTTGGGCAGAATCATACAACGCTCTCAATAGAGCATCAAAGGTCTGGGCTTAATACAACACGTAGACCAAATCGAAAACATACATACAATTGCTCTCAACAGAGCATCAGACGTCTGGTGCTCTATATAGCACATAGATAACATCTCGCAGGATAGACACCATGGCAAGACATAAGAAATGCTCAGCCGACTCATTATCGGCTAGCTCAAACATGTAACTTAATCCGTCAAACCCTCAGGTCTCAAACTCACAACGCTATCATTAGCTTTCTTTTAATTCAAGTTTGAATTATGTAAATTATGTGGTACAATTATGCCACACAAACTCATAGTCCTCGACTGATCAAACCGAAGCTGAGCCCGATCGAAACCCCAGTTCGTCAGGGCAGCAGACTTCACTTAACCCATCCATATCGTGATCAAACTCACCGTACATCAAATCCTTACATACTCATATAGTCTCCGCCATTCCACATTCCGACCAAAACATCTTACTCGACATAATCAAACTGAGCTCCTCACATTAGATCCCCGTTATCATCCTCTTACTTAATATCTCACTCATTATACTTACTTTTCACTTCATAATTTGTACATTATGCTTGTACAATTATGCACGCTCTTACTGTCTAATAAACCCCCATAAGACTCCAAGCCTAAGTCCTCTTACTTACTGAACTCCTGACGTCCACTCCAAACCGAACCAAACCAATCTGCTCCACTCCTCGCCTGACAAACTTACGTCTGTTGTCTTCTGTCACACGCTTACACATCCCCCAACACCTCCAACTCCATACCAAACACTCTTATCACCTTTTACCATTCATCGCCCACATGCACAGTCCACATACGTATCTTACTCAAAATCGCTAGCCATTACTAGCATGTCTATAATACGCATCCATAGCATACTAACACAATCGCTAGCCATCACTAGCGCATACAAATTCCACATCCATAAAACATACGTACAACTCATACATATCAATCATACTTAGCACGTGTAATACACATACATCAACCGTACTTATAGCTCATACGCATGCCATATGTATCTAAACATACCATATAATCATGCTTATATGCACATCATGCAAGCCTAGCATGCTACTACTCATTCAAGCATGCTATCATGAAATTACGAGTTCAAAACTCCCCTACCTTGTAATCATGACGTTTGATGGTGAGCATACGACGGTGGCAGCGTCGGTGGTGGAGTTGGTGGCCAAAAGCTTTGCCAAGTTGAGAGAGCTGCTATCCCGAGGGTTTAAGATGCGCCGAAAGGACTCACAGCCAAATGTAGTGTCAGAAGTCAATGTGGAAAATCCGCGATCCACGGCGGCACACTAGGGGAGGCCGGGAGAAAAGTCATGCCAACGAGTAGCAGGTGCGACCGGAGGTCCAAGTGTACACATTAAAATTTGACCGGCGGTTGAAGAATACTCAACTGGTCACAAGACGTCGAAATTGGCTATGGACAGCACCCAACGACATCGATTTCGTGTTTACAAGGGCCCACATATGGGTTAAGGGTGTGGGGTGACACTCGAGGACGGAGGAGAGGTGGTGGAGGACTCAGATGTCAACTCCAGATGATGGCGGAGCCATCCAACGGTTAGGCGGCGCCAAGGCGACACCTTACCCCTAACTCGCAAGCGCGGCTACATACACGCGCGGCCAAAGGCCACTCAAGGGAAGACGGGTTGGACGGTATCAGCCCAAGGATCGGAAGGGTGGTAGGGCCATGCTCATGGGTGGTGACTTACAAAGACGGCCTTTGCCGTTGTGCAGAGGTAGGTTGACTAGATGTCAATCAACATCTGGCAGGGGTTGGACGGTAGAAAGGCAACACATGATGCTCTCTATAGCACAGTCAAACACATAACCGATAGAGGGGACATGTGGCTTATGTCGAAAAAAGAGGGGCGGTGCTGCACTAGGGCAGACAACCATCTTCAGGTTGAGACCTGCCGAGGTACTGTGGTCCAGAGGGTGTTTGGCATCCAACGATGCTCAATGGCCCAAAATGGGTGGAAAACCCTGGGGCACAAAGGAGCAGGGGTTACTGGCCGGCTCTATCATGGCCTTAGCAGCCAAGAGGAGCTATCTCCAGCCAGAGGTGACGGCCAAAATCAGCGGCGACCTGCCGGACATATGGCACAGTGAGGAGGAAAGGCTCGATTTTTGTGGACGAGCACAACAACCGACGAACGACGGATCTCGTTCCAACAGAACAGATGGGACGAAGGCTAAATCGGGCTGGGTGGAAAGATCCACCATCGTTGCCAGGCCGGAGAGAAGCCGAACCAAGGTGTGGTGGGTCAAGTCCAGCGTCCGGCTACCAGTGGCAACTAGTGAACTCAGACACGGCCAAAAACCGGGGAGATGAGGGACTGGCCGGGGGCAACCAGTAAGGGTGGAGTGGCCATGGGGGCAGTCCTACCGTCATCAGCCCAAGGCTGGTTGGCAAGAGGCGAGCCGAAGGCTGGCTCTCGCCGGCGCAGCCCCAAAGTCCATCACAGACAGAGACAGGGGAGAAGGTGGGTCTGGCCAGAGGAAAGAGGGAGGGCAGAGGTAGAACAGTAATAGGGCCGGCGAACCTCAGCCGGGATGGTGGCTCAGCCGTCGTTAGGCCGGGACAGAGCAAGACGGAGGTCCATCAGCCAAGGCTCGCCGCCGGCGGCCTCTGTTTCACAAAAACAGAGCACTGGCTTATAGGGTAGAGGGGAGAAGATGGTAGGAGAGGATGGGGATGCAGGGAGGCTAACTGGGGCCGGGAGGGACGGTCCATCGCCATCGCCGGACCAAGGCGGGGCCAGACAAAGTTCCTGTCGGCGGGGGCTCACCGCCGCCGGCCACTGTTTAATGAAAACAGTAAGGCGGAGGAAAGCAGGGGTGAAGGGGAATGAGGATGGGGCGGTGGAGTAGAGGCCTCTAGGGCCGGGAGGGGTGGCCACCCGCCATCGTCGTCCCAAGGCGGGGCCATAGCCGGCTGGCCAGGCCTTGCAAGCCCGTGGTGGCGGTGGAACAACACAATACAGAGAGGGGTAGAGAGAGCTAACCAGGACGATCTAGGTGGGGGAGCCGGCGGGACTGGATAGGGTGATGGCCTTGCCGTCGCCAGCCCGTGGCTGGCCGGGCGGAGGCCGGGCGGAGCCCACTAGCCACTGCCAGCACCGCAACAGCAAGAATAGAGTGAGAGGGAGAAGAGACCGCGACTTCTCATTGCTTCCAGAACGGGATATGGCGAGCTCGATCCGAATTTTTATTTTTTTCCCACTTCTCTTTATCTCTTCTGCACTCCGTTTTCTTTCAATTTTTTGCACCGAAACGCGTGTCCAGGCCTGTGGCCTACAACTAAACCAAACATCTGATGCTACGGGTATAAATACCAAGGACAAATACACCGAAGCGTCACAATTTCTCGTAAAAAATGATCAGAAAAATTACCAGAAAACGTAGAAAAATCTGGGGCATTACAAGGACGCTGGCAATAACGGGAGTCCAGTGATGGGGAGAGCACAGGACAGGCCGGCGAATAGATAAGGGCGTCAGACTCAAGGGAGGGCTTCGGAGAGTTCACCGGACGGCAGTGCTTACCGGCTAACGGTTTCCGAAAACGGAAAGGGGGATCAAGCCGTTGGGCAGAAAGGCTTTGATACCATGAGAACAAGCAAAAGATGGTATTTCATTATAGTATACAACTGTTTATAGATATAGGTATGTAGTTCCCATTGGGGAATACACAGAAGATACAAGCATGAATTTCCATAGGGAGAGCATGTAGTGACAAATGGATGGTGGTGATGACAAGGAGAGGGGAGTCCAGGATTGCCATTGTGGTAAGGGAGGATGTGTCCTTAATATGGAAAATGATTTAAATAGCCTTTTTGCAATATATTTCTTTAAAAATTAAATACCCTTTTAAAATAATTTGGCATTTTATACTTTATTGTGATTTAAAATTATATTCCTTTAAGCACTAAAGCAATACCCAAAGAGGTGATTGGAACTTTAGACTTTTTCTGACTTCACCATTGATTAATTATCGAGCTTAAATATTTTAAAATTATATTATTACATCTATATTTTTAAAATTCAAAAATAAAATAAAATTCTCAATTTTATTCTTCTTTTTTCTTTCTTCGGCACCTGCAACAACATAGACCAGTGCAGCTACACGAGTTTACCTCACCCCATAGTCACAACCAATCAAACCTAGCTAGTTCTGACTATGTAGCTAGAAAATTATGATGGGGAAGTTAAGCAGGTGCTAGGGTGGCGGTGTTAGGCATAAGAAGGTCAAGGTGACGAGTAGTCAATGATGGGGTCACAAAGGGGGCAGTGGGGGTAGGACCATTGGAGGCCTAAGGTGAGATTTTAAAAGTGTTAATTTTTATATTCATTAAAATATTAATATATTAATTAAATAATTGTATTGAAAATTTATTCTTTTTATTGTTTACAATGTAAAGTTATTAATTATATTTAATATTCAAAATTTGTTAATAGGAGAAATTTAGCCACGTAAGTGCAGCGTAGTCCCAAGGCTATTAGCGAGGGGCTTGTTCCTTACATTAGTAACCCCCCTAGGCATTAGATCATAGGCAGAGACTTGTCCCACATAGTAGTAGCCCTTTCCACGTTGAATCATAGTCAGTGCCACAATGCCCTAGCCTATTTTCACCTACAATATAAGCTTAGCCTCCTCTTGTAAATATATCCTTTTCAAGTGACAATATTTGAAAGAGAAAATTAGTACAAGCCCAAGCTCACGTGCGTCAGCATGAGACTAAGCATCATGGGTCATTCAATTGAATCAAAGAGCACAAAGGGGTAGAAAACCAATTTAGCCCTTGAGTAATGTTTGCCGTTGGATTAAAATTTTATGCCCAATGATGGCAAATATCATGATAGCCCGTGTGAGCACCGCCACATAAAAAGTCTCATTTAAAAGAGCAATGTTTGTATGCACCCAACGCATCTAGCAAGTCATGCATCAAGCACATCATGCACCCTTAGATCTCAATCCAAAAAACATTATTCAGGGGGTCAACAGATCTGAATTACCTACCACCCCCTTTGATTAGCATGTGCAAGATCCGATGACAAGTGATGTGCTTGATGCACATGCAGCCAAATGCGTCAGGTGCACATTAACTTTTTTTTATTTAAAAACTATTTTAAAATTATTAAAATATTCACAAATAAAACAAAGACTTAAAATTAAAATTATGCTAAGAAATCAAAATAAAATTACATAAAACTTTAAATATAAAAGAAAAAATAATATAAATTAAAATTTAGAATACAAAAAAAAAGACCTTTAGAAGTGAAAGAGATGAGGGTTATATCTTGATGTTAAAAAATGAAATTAAGAAAGGTGAGACAGTTGTGTGGGTGGAGATTTGTTTAAACATTTAATCTGTAGTATAAAAAAGATGTTTAGTCTAATATGAAGGTATAATATATAGAATGTGGGAAATGAATATATATTTAGTAGGTATCATTGGGTATGGAATATTTTTAGTTTTTTTATTTTAAGTTAAAATAAAGAACGTTAGAGTAAGTGACTTTTTTCTTGTATCGTGATTGATCCTTGGGTTTATGACATAGAATTAATATAACGACAAAAAAAATTGACATCCCATAAAGCTCTTTGAATTTTTACATATAAACAAATTTTTAATATAATCCCATATAAGCTTACATGACTATGGTTATCCAGGTTCAAAGGAATATGGGGCCTTATCTCTTGGTGGGGCCATTTTCAGTAGCCTAAACTGCCTATGGCACCAACCAGCCCCGGCGGGGGTGATGTAGGTTAGGTTGCGGTGTTGGCTACCATTATTATTGTTAACATGGGAGAAAGAAGAGTAAGAAATGGGGCGCATGAAAGAAATTATCATTGGGGACACTTGGTAAAAATGAGAAACTAAAAAAAAATTAAAATTTATATTTTTAGGAGGACGTAAGAAAGAATCAGGTCCCAATAGCCTTTACTTACTATCGTTCGTGACCCGCTCGTCATACACCACTACGATGAATGGGCTCCACACATATTCCCGATGACCAAATACAGGCCCAAGTCTTCATCTTGGTGCGCATCAACATGCCTAGCGTAAATGGTCGTAGCAATTTCACTGCACAAAAATTGAGGGCCGTGGAGCCAGAGTCAGAACCTTAATATGGGACTTGATAGATGGCTCTAGGCCCCATCTGAGCACACGAGTTGGGCCCTATCGTGCTGGGCCTTCGGATGGCAGTTCCAATGGATATTTCATAATTAATTAGGAAGTCAATTTTAGAGCCTGTATACACTGGTGGTGCATGTAATAATTAAGCTCCACTTTATGCGAAAAAAAAGTAAGCTCCATTTAAATTTTATTCAAAATTATGGAGTGATGAAGTAATTCCAAAGCTTCAAAGATTTCTTGAACTCCAATCAGATCTAATCGGATCACCAGTGTTCATCAAATATCTCTGTAACTTCAATGCAAATCTTAGCAAATATATGTTAATTTTTATGTTAATGAAGGGAGTCCTGAGACTAAAAGTGCAAGGAAAATAGTTTTTAGTCCTGAGAACTAAAACCAGCCTTTTAGAGCACCCTATCCCATCATCAATCCCTTTGGGTACTACTCTTTTTATTTCATATTACATTTAAGATAAGAAAAAATAAACTTATAGTATTGTTTTTTAAGTACCTCACCACTTAAGTTGAACTAAATGAAACTATTAGTATAGAGCAAACTTTTTTGTCAAATAGAACTATTAATTTGACACTAAGAGAGTATAATAAAATTTCTGCAGGTGGCCAATAGAATGGGGGTTTAAACATGACCTCCGTTTCCTTGGGTATGGATGCATAGTTCTTGCTATTCCACGAATACCTTGGTTGTTAATATCCATGATTAAACACTAAAATAAAGAGCAACCTAGTTAATTATTGTCAAACCTATGAATTTGAAATAGTGTATAATTATTCAAAATATTGTCTTGACCATAGGCCCGTGACCAAGCCCCATAGGGCTCCCATCATAGGATAACCCGCCATCTATAATTGCCTATACTATGTTTAGAGCCTTATGTGGTATGATCATGATCACAGAAGCCCGTCAAGGCTAGATGAGTCAATTATGTGGTTCCCTTTAGAGCTTAGCATTGGTAGTTAGTTAATTTAACTCATTAAACCTCCATTCTCATATAATGGTCATACAGATACAATCATAGTCCTAGATGAAGAACAAATTCACATAACTCCTTTTTTTATCAGCATACTAGGCATATGACTGGACATAAAGATAAAAAAAACTCACCTAGGAATCAGTACTTGTGACAACTTTGGCACGTGCAGCAAAACCCATCACCCAACTGATTGGCAGAGGGCAACTGCGTGAACGCTGGTTCAGAAAATCCAGCCATGGGCTGAGGCAAGTAGTCTATTGAGGACGATAAGGAAGACGACCCCCCTAGCAGGGACACAGCTTGATTGTAATTCTGGTATGTCACATTGTAGTTGATGGCTGTGCCAGCGAACACATGACCATAGCTCTCTAGTGGTGGGGGATACAAGGAGAAGTTGTTGAAGCTGTTAGAGCTAAAGTACTGATCATGCAGAACTGGGGGCCCTTCACTGTTCATCAGTGGATCCATGATCATGGATGTGTACAAATTGGTTGCAGGTCTGGCACAAGAGAAGGGTACTAGAGGCAGATCAATATTTGGGTTTTTGATCAATCCATCCATACTTTGCTTCCCCTTCATTGATTCAATCTTCTTATTGACCATCTCTATCTTGACGTCCAAATTGGAGACTAATTCCGTCAAGTACTCCACAGAACATTCATCCAGCCTTTGGTCCCAACTGGGGAACACCAACTCCAAGTTCTCCCTCTTGCACCGTTCAAGCTCTTGTGCAAACTTCTTCATTTGCTCGGCCAGATGGGTGGACAGGCCACTCTGTCTCTTGTTCCTTTCCTCCGGACTCCGGTGGAGGTATGCCTCTACGACAGCCTCCACCGCTTTCCGGTCCTTGGGCCATGTCGCCGCCTCCATGTGGGGCTCCCCTGGAGGCCCCATGCATATCATGCAAACGCTCACGTCACATAACGTAGCAAATTCAGACACCTTCTTCATGAGTCCGCTCCTCCTCTTCTTGTACGTGATGTTTCGGTTCTTGTCCAGGCTAATTCGCTTCATGGGCAGTTTGGCACGACCCATTTCTCCACTTTCTGATTTTCTTCACCTAGTGAGGGGCTGACGCACATATATACGAACATTCGAGAGGAGATGAAACAAGAAGATACGAAATTCAAACCGTGACTTACTGGATATATACATATGAGAGAGCGGTAGAAGATTTTTGTGATGGACAATATCAAACAAAGGTTGGTGATCTTGTGAATATTTTGGTCGTTATATGGAAAGTACCTAATTAGGGATCAATCAGCCAGGCCTGCAAGTTGGTCTGGAAATCACTATACTTTCGGATATATACTGCCGAGCGACCTCAATGCCACCGTGTTCATGGAGTTCAGGAGAGGCAACTGCCTCAGAATAGCCAAAATTTGGGAGTAGTTTTTCAGTGTCATTTAATGATTCGCTCTTCTATCACACGCATAGAGTCTTAGACCGTTTAAATCATCGAATGTGAGCGGAGAGGTTAAATCCGACGGCTCACATTACTCGATGGCGGGCAGGTTTAATTAAATTGATAAAATATTAAGTACGGATAGAGTACCAATATGACGGTATCTATCACTAATCAAAAATTGACTTGTTCACACATTTTTCGGTTAATTCTTTAAAAATAACATATTTAATATAAAATATAATAATATCTTAAATCCTAATTTGTGTTAGGCATGCTTACATTGGTACCCTATCGGTACCTAATGTTTTTCCAATTAAATTACCCTATGTTCTTTTAATGTCTGGTTTTACGCAATTGCTAGTGAGCCCAAGCTCATGTTAACTTTTCTCTAATATAAATAGTTTCATTCTTCAATTCAAACCGTTTAAAACGAGGATCCAATTGTTTTGATCTGTACAGCTTTATTATGTCACTTTCAGGGTTTTCTTTATTATTGGTTTGGTTTCTTCCTCCCCTTTTTTCCTTCTCCTGGGACGCTGATTTCTTTGTTGGGGACGCTGATTTCTTTCCTATTATTTGCGTTTGCATTGTGATTTGTAAATGGAGTTGGACGAACAATATATAGCACCTTTAACCGTTGTTGGGCCATGCTATGGGTTTGGCCCATCCGTGTTGAACCGGCTTAGGTGAGCCAGTGCACATTCACTGGGTCTAAAGAATGTACAGGGGAACCACAACCTTTTACCCTTGGCGCAAGTGTTGTGGGCCTGATTTACACATAGAGATATATATGAGATAGATGCATGTAGGCCCGGCGCATATGGGCCGCGTGATTTAAATTAGTAACCCATGTTATTGAGGGGAGGTAGGTTTATATATATATATATATATATAAGAATATTAATAAAATTAAATTATTTCAAATGGTTTTTATATAAGAAAGAATATAAAAAAATAATAATTTATAAACAAAATGAATCTAGCAAAAGACAACAATCAACCAAATAAATATATATAATATTCCTAATAAAGTAATAAACAAGAAGATATCGACCACAATCACACATGTTGAAAATGATACTTTGTCGTATATTGTTCCTTATTGTGATTCGAGAAAGATTGCATCTTCTTACAAGTTCAAGCCGATAAACCTAGCATATGTCCTTGCTAGAAAGCACTCGTATGCAAAAGTACCATAAGAAATTTCAAAGCAATCTCAGCGGGACAAGTAACGACTCATCCAAGAACTGAAGTGTGACCATGCAGTTGCACAACTTCCTTGTTCTCACCCATCCCTTTGAATAGTCAGTCAGCTATTGTGAACGTTGAAGCATTTACACAGCATTCCTATAGAAAATACAAGAAGATCAATAGTTTATTTAATAGGTGGTAGAAAGTTTTTACCTATTAATATAAACAAGATACAGATACAATAAGATCAAGAGAACATTGAAGACATGATGATTGTCGAGACAGGAGCTAGTTTTTTTTTTAATCGGTAAAAAGATATGAGGGATACCCCCTTTCATTAAAGCACCATGAGAATTACATCAAAGAAAAGAAAATTACAATCTCCATCTCAAGGAATTTGAGGATACGTAAAGACAGATTTCTTGCTCAATTTTCCTTATAAGATATCTCTTATGAGTGTACTCGTCAGAAAAAATTCTTCCATTTCACTCTCTCCAAATGAAATAGATAGCAGCATTGAGGAAAAATTTGAAAATCAAACCAAGATGTTTATTTCTCCGATCAATAACTCGACATTGAGTGACAAAGAGGAGATGATCATTAGATATCGAAGGCACCCTTAATAAATTAACAATAGATTCAAGATCATTCTTGCATAATACACATCGATTAACCAATAAAACTCCTCTTTCTTGAATTTTATCTAGAGTGAGAAGACCTCCATGCATCATAAGACAACAAATAAAAAAGTGTCTGGGTATATGATGTTAATACCAAACAAGATTACCCCAATTTATTTTGGACTTGTGAGTTCTCACCACATTAAAGGCTGAAAAACAAGAGAATTTTCCTGAAGGAGATGCCTCCCAAGATATATAATCATCACCATTAAATAAATGAGGTTTTTCCATATCAATTGATTGTTTGAATAAGATTTCTCTAGGAGAATTACTAAAAGAAAATCTCCATTGATCATGAATCAAACAATCTGACATTTTTCTAGAATATCAATAGAGTATTGTCCTTGCATTCTTCTTCCAAACTTTTGTAGTAGAGTAAATTTCCCAGCCCATGGGTCAAGCCAAAAATTTGTTTTCCGACCATCCATAATATTATATCTCACATATTTAATAAACAAAGGTCGGTGTTGTGGACGGAAGTCCACAACGGCCTGGCTAGCCGGTAACGGGAAGGGAGTGGCGCAGGAAGGCCGAGAAAGGGGGGAAAGAGCGGCATGGCCGCCGGACAGAAGGGAGAGGCAAGGAGGAAAGGGGAGAAGACAAGACAATTAATCATTCATTTCATAATCCACTTAGGGCGTAGCCCTTACATTTAAATAGATAATCCTAATAGGCTCATTAACAGACACCTAAGGTCCAATAACATAATTAAAAGAAAGCACAAATATTCTAATTAACTTAATTACCTAAATACCCTTATTACATAATTACCCTACCTTATTACATAATTACCTAATTACCCTAGCATGTGGCCCCAGTGGCAGCCCCTAGGACGTTCACAACATTCCACCTCACTTCTGCATCACCTCGTCCTCGAGGTGATCTAAAACTCCAAACATTGGGCCCACCATAGCTCGGCTGTAAACAGCCGGTCCAGAACCGTGGATGAAACACACAGAATGATAGAGATAGTGGGTTACTACTCAAAAGCATACGTGCAGAAGCCAACACGAACTTGAGGGGAGTGCAGTTAACTAAACCCAAGGGTAGAGCAAAGGAACGGGCTCAACTTGTTGGGTGCATGAAAAAATTAACTGTCTGCATAGGTCCCCAGCAAGCGGGGTCATCAGAAGGACCATAGGGCGCCCCAAGATTGCCCATAGAAGGCATCAGACAGCAATAGTAATAGTGTCAAATAAGTGCAACAATTGACTTAGAGATGATGGTGCGAGATGAGCCGTTGACCAATGTGAAGCGGGCTGATGCATGGAGCAAAAACTACCTAAGTGGCCATTTCGTATGGAATATATGGCTCGACGAAAGACGTGGAGCAAATTCCTTCTTTGAGTTAACCGAAACAGGCCTGAGACCAACATAAAGTCCTTGGAAAGCCGCAAGCACTGTGGGTGGCTTCCTTGTAGTGCACGTTCCTACTTTTCGCAACAAAATATCCTAGTTAATAGAGATCGGGCACGCATAGCCATCTTTCCAAAAATGTGCATCACGATGTTTGGGAGGAAGTTAGTGGCCGGAGCAAACGGCGGAACACGATGGTTCTGGGGCCATCCAACCAAGAGCCAGAGCAACATGCCTCTCGCCCGAGCTTTTCTGCCCCATAGTCCGATCCGCCATAGTTCCAGCCGAAATTTAGGGTGCTGGTTCCGTAGTTCATCCAGAATTTTTTGGCGAAAATCATGCAACAGAAAATTTCACTGGAAGGCAGGGAAATTCCGGCGGCCATAGCTTGCAACAACGATGGTGGCTGGATGGGGATGACAGTGTATTGAAAGGTGAATCCCGTCTGGGTGATGGCTGAGTCAAACAGAGCATAGCAATTGCTGGGCCAATTGCAGGGAGAGGGACCAACGGAGGTCCAAGTGCGGGAACAATCCACTGCGTCGGCGGTACCGTGGCTGTGCTCGGTGGAAGTGATCCGGCGGCCGCAAAGGAGGAGGCTGGAGTTCAGGCGATGTTGTCGACTTGATCAAACCATCGGGTAGAGGGAAGACACAGAAGCCACGAAGGTGGAGATGGATGGGTGCCCACTAGAGGAGGATGGCCCACCGAGAAGTAGCATGGAGGACGTTCCCGAGACCCCGAGTGCTGGAAAGCCGTATCCCCTGTTTTCGACGATGAAACAGGGAGTTTGTTTTGTCTTGAAGAGTTGAGGCCGGACTTTGAACGAGAACATTCGGAACCCGTCAGAGGTGTAGATGTTGTTCTTGATGGATGGCAACAAAGGATCCACCGCATAGTCCTTCCTCGCCGTTCCAAACGAGCTAGCCGTTTCGGTATTGGCCACAATGGTGGCCAGCATCGTAGAGGAATCATTTGATGCAGGGGACTATCCAATGAAAAAATATGACGACACTGCGAGTGCAACTGATTCCGCCCATGCAGCTAGAAGCACCCACTCAGCCTCGATGGCACGGACAAAATGTCCAGATGCTGCGCAGTGGGGAGTCGTGCTCCCATCCAGCACACAGAAGCGGTTGATGTCAACAGTAGGGACAGCGGCGGTGATGAATTTCATCACGTCGAGGCTGTCGTAGGTGGCAGCTACCATAAGGAGCGCACGCTGTTCCAGTACCATTCCCCTAGTAGAACCACCAATTCCGCAGCAACGACGTGCATACTTAGATGCCAGACTCGTCCACCGCAGATGGTTCACGGGCAAGAGTTCGCCTAACAGTCTCCTCATCGTCATATGCAGCGTTCAAGGACACTGGAGAAGTAGCCATCCATCTCGATAGAGAGATGGCATTAGTCACTATGCATCATTTTCCTACGGCTTGTTCTTTCGGCTTCTTCCCCTTCACGAAGAAGTGGAGAGGGCGAAGAGAGGGATGATGGCAAGACCCATGACGATAGAGGATTTGTTGCTGCTGACCGGTTGATAAAGCGAAGGCGATGATTCCATGAATCAATTGCTTTGATACTAATATTGTGGACGGAAGTCTACAATGGCTTAGTTAGCCGGTAACGGGAAGGGAGTGGAGCAGGAAGGCCAGAAAAGGGGGGCGGCATGGCTGCCGGATAGGAGGGAGAGGCAAAGAGGAAAGGGGAGAAGACAAGACAATTAATCATTCATTTCATAATCCACTTCGGGTATAGCCCTTACATTTAAATAGGTAATCCTAATAGGCTCACTAACAGGCACCTAAGGCCCAATAACATAATTAAAAGAAAACACTACTCTAATTAACCTAATTACCTAAATATTCTTATTACATAATTACCTAATTACCCTAGCACGTGGCCTCAGTGGTAACCCATAGGACGTTCACAATAGTCGAATAGACATAATTTTTTTCCAAGCATATGAGTCAGAAACACAAACCTTATAAACCCAAATAGTTGAGTTTTTAATGTAATAAGAGTGATCCAACGAACCCAAAGAGAATTTGCATTTGTAATTAATTTCCACATCAATCTACAGAGGCCAATAGAGCACCAATTTTGAATAGATGTTAAACCCAACCCTCCTTTAGATTTTCGTGTATAAACTTTGTTCCAAGATAAAGGTCTAAAATGTCTTCGACCGTTAATCCCAGACCATAAGAAATCACCCATAATGGATTCAATTCTACTTGAAACTGTCTTGGGCAAAACATAATGCAAGGACCAATACACTTGCATGCTAGAAATGACAAACTTTAATAATTCAATTCTACTTGCATATGTAAGGAGATTTTTCTTCCAACCAGCCAAAGTTTTTTGAATTTTCATAATTAGAGGAGCACACATAGACTTTTTGATAGATCAAGAGAAAAGAGGGAGACCAAGATATTTCACAGGCAGCGCTCCTTCTTGAAATCCTGTAATATTCCGAATAAGAGCTTTATTCCTGCAACTTGCTGATAAATAAATATGACTCTTAAAAGAATTGGCAATCAACCTACTACAAGCTGAGAAAGATGAGGTGATCTCACAAATGGCCTCCGCTGAATGACAATTATCCTTAGAGAAAATAAGCATATCATTTGCAAACAATAGATGAGAAACTGAAATAGAACTACCTCTATGAGGGGGCACAAAAAGTCATTCTACCTGGAATTTATCTATGATGTCTGAGAAGTCTTGCATAGTAAGAACAAAGAGGAAGGGAGAGAGTGGGCATCCCTGCCTTAAACCACATTTGCTTCTAAAGAATCCAAAATTGCTTTCATTAAGCAACACACTGAAGCTGGCCGTAGTAATACATTCTTGGACCCAAGAAATCCACATATGAGGACACCCAATATAAATTAGAGCCTTGAGAATAAAGTCCCACCTCATTTTATCATAAGCTTTTTTCAAATCCAATTTAATACAAAACTCTCTATTAGCTCTTTTACTATGGTAATTGTGAACTAACTTATGACCAAGCAATATATTTTCAGTAATGTGTCTACCTTTCAAGAAAGCAACCTGATTTGGACCAACAATGGTAGATAATACCTTAGAAAATCTGTTAGCCATGATTTTAGTAATTACCTTATACAAAAAATTACAAAGAGCAATAGGCTGAAACTTATCAAAGGATCTAGCATGATCCTCCTTAGCAACAAGACAAAGGAATGTAGAATTTAAGGCCCTAAGCATTTTTCAGCAACCGAAAAAGTACTTAAACTGCATTTAAAAAGTGTACACTCAAAATGTCCCAGCAATGCACAAAAAATTCCTTACCGAATCCATATGGGGAGCTTTGTTTAAAGGACAAGAATGAACCACTTGGGTGATCTCCTCATCAAGAATGTGGGCAATGAGACTATCACGTTGAACATCTATAAGACGTCCCCTGATATAGGAAGAATGAATAGTGTCTCTAGTTTATGGAGAAAGGATATTCTCAAAATATGTTGAAGCTTCTTTTCCAATTAAATTTGGATCTGAAATAAGAGCACCTGTTGAATCAATAATAAAAGTAATATTATTAGAAGTTGTATTTCTGGAAGCAAAAGAATGGAAGAACTTTGTGCATCTATCCCCCTCAACAAGCTAGCAGATTCTAGATTTTTGACGATAAAAACTTTCTTCTCCACTAAGTTCTTTATTGTAAATTGCTTGAGCTTTTGACTCCTCCAAAACCAATGTATCATTCAGCGGGTCTGTTCGAAGAGCAGATTGAATCATACTTAATTTCCTTTTTGCCTCCTCCACACGGGATTTGATATTTCCAAATATATTTTTATTCCATTCCCTGAGAGCATATTTGACTTTTTTCAATTTTTGAGTGAAAATATAAAGCGGGGTGCCACTGACATTCTCTTTCCAAGCGTCTATAACAATGTCATGAAAACCATCTACATTGATCCAACAAGAATAAAATCTGAAAGGACATTTACTTATGACACCTTTAATCCTTATATCAACAAGGAGCGGCATATGATCTGAGACATCAGGAAAAAGACATCTAACAAAAACTGAAGGGAATTTCACAACCCAGGATGGATTACAAAACACCCTATCCAATTTAGCAAGAATTCTCCTAGCATTCATACTTTTGTTACTCCATGTGAAATTTGTGTCATAATTTAATTGAAGAAGACCAGCTGAATGCACATAATTATACTTTTGTTACTCCAGGAGCTAGCTTTTCGTCCAACACTAAATTAATACAATATAATTATAAAATATTTCTTCAAATCTCTCTATAAACCCATGTCAGATCAGCAGACATGACCATTTAATCCACTTATAATTAGCTCTAAAACTTCACTTCTAGAGTTTTGGCAGCCTATGGAGCAAAAGTTGACAGGTCCACATAGACAAAGCTTTCCTAGTTAATTAATAAGAAAATATACAGTTGGTTAAATGTTTACATGATTAAGAAGCCTTATATAGTAAATGTGTAACCTTATGAAGTTGGTTTAGGACACATACCATATCATGAGCCATACTCAAAGGATACCTTTCATCCAAACCTTCTCTTACTCCAAGTCTATGCAAAAGCGAATGTAAGATCTTTAACTTTAACGTGATTTAATTTCCTTTTTACCATGTGAATTTGTGTACTTTTACTTGTTTTCTGGTTTGATTTGATTTTGGGGTTAAGGGTTAGTAAATTATGGCTTTAACAAGGTTTAGTTTTACTTTTTATAAGTTTTAGTGTCAAACTTAATTCATCTAATTTTTATGTATTTTATGGGATTTTATTGTAATTTTTCTTTAATTTAGGGTGTGGACCCCTCCGTGGGCACCATGTCCACCTTGGACGGTGTGCGATCCACTTGACTCATAAACTTATATTATTTCAATTCAGAAAGTTTTAGAATGATCAATCTCATTTTTAGCCGTAAAATGACCCTAATTGGTCACGTAGTGTGTTTTTACCATATTTAACAGCCCAACAATTTATAAACATAGTCGAAAACCTTACTATTTAAGAAAAAACCTTAACCACTTGCCCATTTTCAGAAGGGCTATGCAAGGTAGAAAGAAGTGCTCTAACCCCATTTCCCAAAGAGAAAAAACGGATTAAAGTGTATTTTCTTACCCTAATCACCCCTAATATTTAAATTTTGGTCTTAATTCTTCTTATCTTCATTTTCTCCAAATTTATTTTTAATTTCTTTCATTAAAAATTTTATTTTTAATTTTGATTTAAAACCCTAAATGGCTGATTTTCGTTTTTAACCAAATGATATTATAGATCTACCTATTTTCAAGTTGATTTAAGCTTATTAGTGATTTTTAATTGTTTTACTGAAAACCTTAATTTTTGGGTAAGATTTCCCATGGATTGAAGCTTCATCATAGATCATAGGGCTTCATAGAGGTAAGGAAATTTTATCTCGCGTGGTTTTATCTATTGGATGACATGTTTGTAGGTTTATGTAGGTTCTTGCTTCATTTTGAACTTTATTAATGATTTATTAAAAACATGTCATTTATGGCTACTTCCTTATTTTAAAGCATGAGAATGATTAGATCTATCATGATATAGGTTTAGATTTTGATATCATGATCTTCTATGGTGATTTTAGAATTTATCTTAAAATTTTGGATGTTTTCGGTTTGAATTTCAGAAGGTTGAAGACGAACCAGGAAATGTGCAAAAAGTCAATTGCTAAGGGCGTTCAAACGGCCCAACAGGCGTTCGAACGACCAACTGTTCAAACATCCTGTCTCGACAATCGAACGGCCTAATGTTTGAACAGCCTGATAGGGCGTTGGAATAGCCAAACGACAAATATTGTCATTCTAGCCATTTTTGTGTATTTTGAACATTTCCTGTTCTCTTCATATAAATCTAATTCTTTATGACTAAAATGAGTTGGTATTACCTACATGACTATATAATTGAATGAAAACAATCTTTAAATTATGATTTAGCTCAAGCATGATTAGGACTATACTTGTTTAGTTTTAGTATGATATTCTACTTGTTTTAAAGCCATGTTTTATTACTTCTTCATAATTTACTTGATGATTCTAGTAGGTTTTGACCATTATTATGTATATATTCTTGCACATGTTATATTGATTTTGAGTGAATTATGTTTCACATGTTTTAGCTTAAGTATGGATATGTTATACTAATGTAGATCTAGCATGATGTTATATTTGTCTTGGACTTGTATTTTGATGTTTTCTACACATTTACTCCATGATTTTAGTAAATAGGACTGTGATAAATTATAGATGCTTGCATATATACCATTAATTTTAGCTTGTTCATGTTTCACATGTTTTAGTGATGTGCCCGGTGAAGGCACAATCAGTATCAATGAGTATTCACGCAGAGAAAGGGGAGAAGGAAGAAAGGGGAGAAATCTGTGTAAATTCAATAGTATACCGTCAAACAAGAGAGGATCGCCCCATATAGGCGACGACAAGTCTCCTAGGGAGTCATGCCCAACCCACACTAGGCCGGTCCAATTCCCTAGGTGACACGCCAGTTAGTGGTTCGGCTAGCCCGGGCCACTAACTGAACCAATACAGTTTACATCCAAATACCAAACCAAAGCAAATACTAAACTATTATGATAATAAATAGTTCAATGCAACTAAGTTAAAGCAATAAAGTAGAGTCCGGGGAAGTCCTCTGAGAGACTGGTCATCGTGCACAACACTCCACCATGCTTCCGCTATTCGCCTTGTCCTCAAGGCGACCAAGATGGAAAGTGAGTCATAAACTCATCATTAGGCATCTACGTAGAATCCTCCAGCGGCTGCCCCTGCCAAGAAATCAAGACCTTAGTAATAATGTGACCAGAGCGACAGACCCGATGCTTCTGAAGCACCGAAGCAGGGACAGTGTCAGATGGCGGAACTGGGCCCATTAGGGGAGGAGGAGGAGTACCCACTGCCAATGACTTGTCACCCACAAATCACCGTAGACGGGACACATGAAAGACAGGATGAACCTAGGAGTCAGGGGGCAAGGCCAGGCGGTAGGCCACATGACCAACACGTTCCTCAATAGCATACGAACCATGGAAACAGGGAGCAAGCTTGGAGTTCTCAGGCCGAAACAAGGAGGTCTGTCGATGAGGGAGAACCGACACATAAACCAAATCACCCACCGCATACTCGCGATCAATATGGCGACAATCATAAATATGCTTCATCTGGTTCTGGGCAGATGCCAAATTCTCCTTTAGTTGGCGTAAGACCTCATCGCACGTTTGCAACATATAATCCACCTCTGCAACAAAAGAACGGTGAGGTACATATGATAATACCGTCGGTGGCGGATAGCCATAGAGCACCTCAAACTGAGAGAACCCAATGCACGTATGATAGTATGATAGGCTGTATTATAAGACCACTTGGCCCATGGAAGAAGCTGAAGCCATCGGCGGGGCTGTGTCATAGTAAAGCATTGAAGATACTGCTCCAGGCAACGGTTAACCACCTCAGTCTGCCCATCTGTCTGGGGATGATAAGCAGTGCTCATATGGAGAGATGACCCTTGTAAAGTGAAAAATTCCTGCCAGAACTGCGAAAGGAAGATCCGATCACGGTCAGAAACAATCATGCGGGGCAAACCGTGAAGTCCGGCCACCTCGCGAACATAGAGCTCAGCTACAGTCTTGGTAGTGAAGGGATGGCCCAGTGCGCAGAAATGGGCATACTTGGACAGCTGGTCCACCACAACCATAATAACGGGCTTACCCTGCACCACGGGCAAAGCCTCCACAAAGTCCATCGAAACGTCCTCTCAAACCTTATCTGGAATAGGCAAGGGCTGCAACAAACCGGCGGGTGAGGTCGTGGTCACTTTAGCCCACTGACAAACATCACAAGCGGCCACGTAGTCATGGACAGCCCGACGTATGCCTTGCCATAAGAAGCTCTGGCTGACCCGTTTGTAGGTGCGGAAGGCGCCCTTGTGACCAGCCACAGGAGTGTCATGGAAGTGCAAAAGGATGCAGCAGTGGAGGTCAGCAACCTCGGGAACCCACAGGCGGTCCTTCCAGAAGAGAAGGTCATCCCGCCACACAAAGAAGGGCCGGGCAGCAGGGTTGGTCTGGAGGCCGGCAATCACATTTTGCGTCCAAGAATCCACACCATACGCGTGCCATAGCTCCTCAATAAAGGGGCAAGATAGAGTGGAGAAAGCCAAGAAAGAGCCCGACACCGGACTGCGAGAGAGCGCATCGGCCACGTTGTTCTCAGACCCTTTCTTGTACACGACCTCGTAGTCGTATCCCAACAACTTGCTTACCCACCGCTGCTGAGAGGGAGTAGACACTCGTTGTTCCAAGAAGTATTTCAGTGGCTGGTGATCAGTACGAATCAGGAACCGGCGACCAAGTAAGTAAGGATGCCACTTGTCAGCTGCGAGGACGATAGCCAACATCTCCTTCTCATACACTCACAGGGACAGGGAGCGGCCAGCCAAGGCTTTACTGAAATAAGCAATAGGGCGCTCGTCTTGCAAAAGGACTGCCCCCAAGCCCGCCACGGAAGCGTCTGTCTCCACCACAAATGGTCGGCTGAAGTCAGGTAATAGCATAACCAGGACAGAGGCCATAGCCTGCTTAAGCCCCTCAGTCCAAAGAAAAGCCCCCTTCTTAAGCAGCTCCGTAAGGGGGCGAGACAACTCACCATACCGATTGATGAACCGGCGATAATAACCTGTAAGGCCTAGAAAACCCCTGAGTGCCCGGTCGCATGTGGGTTGCGGCCAAGAGAGCATGACAGCCACCTTTGCCGGGTCAATAGCAACACCACCCCTCGAGATAATATGGCCCAAATAATCAACCTGCGGCCTGCCAAAGGAACACTTCAAGCACTTCAGGAATAAGGAATTAGCTCGCAAGATAGAGAAGACCGACCTGATATGCGTCAAGTGCTCCACCCAAGATATGTTGTACACCAAGATATCATCAAAGAAGACCAATATATAGCGACGTAGGAACGGCCGGAAATATCATTCATGAGGCATTAGAAGGTGGAGGGGGCGTTGGTCAGCCCAAATGGCATCACTAGGAACTCAAAATGGCCATCATGAGTTCGGAATGCGGTCTTGTGCACGTCAGTGGGCTGCACCCGAATCTCATGATATCCTAAATGTAGGTCGAGCTTCGTAAAGACTGTGGCACCTGTCAGCTCATCCAATAGCTCCTCAATCACTGGTATAGGGTATTTGTCTTTGAACGTGATTGCATTCAAAGCACGATAATCAACACAGAACCGCCACAAACCGTCCTTCTTGCGAACTAGTAGTACCGGGGACGAGTATGAGCTCGTACTAGGACGAATGATCCCTGACTGGAGCATGTCCACCACAAGCCTTTCAATCTTAGATTTTTGTATGTGAGGATAATGGTAAGGGCGGACTTTTTCTGGCCCCCCCCCCCAGGAATGATAGGAATCTGGTGGTCATGAGGCCGTACCGAAGGAAGACCCTGCAGCTCTGCGAACAAATCCTGATGGTCGGCCAACAACTCCTGGAGATCTGAAGGCATCTCGTCTTGAGTCACCCCGATTGTGGCACACTGCTGCAAGAGAATACCTTGGGGAGAGAACCGGAAGAAGGAGCTCACAGGCTGAGCTGAGAGGAGGGTGCCCGATTGCGAGCCTTCGATCCGAACCCGCTGCCCGTTGAGCTCATAATCCATCACCATGTCCCTGAAGTTCCAAACCACATCACCAAGCTCCTGCAGCCACTGCACGCCCAACACCACATCCACCCCCTTCGTAGGCAGCAAGAATAGGTTGGTAACAAACGTGTGGCCCTGGACAAAGAGCGTAATTTGAGCACACACCCCTGAACTCTTAAGATGCTTGCCATTGCTAATTAGCACATCAAATGGTTTAGAGTCCGAGATGAAACAACCTAGCTGATGGACTACCTTGTCTTTAATAAAGTTATGAGTAGACCCACTGTCGATCAAGATAGCCACCTGCTCCCGATTGAGGTAACCCTGGACTAGCATCGTGTGTGGATGAATGCCCCTGAAAATTCATGGACTGAAATTCGGGCAACACGTCCTCCGGGCAAAACAAATCAACTCCAGCCCCTCCTTCGCTGTCCTCTAAAACCTCCTCCATGAGGAGGCTGCCTTTAACAGAACAGCAGTGCCCGGGAACAAACTTCTCGTCACAGGGAAAGCACATCCCTTTTGACCGGCGCTCTTCCATCTGGGCTGGAGTAAGGTGTCGGACAATCTGGCTGGGCAGTGCGGCCTGCTGCCGGGCTGCTAGTGGTCGCCGCAAGTGGGTTATCGCTCAGGACAGGCTAGGCATAGGTCCAAGCCGCCTGCCTCTGCTTTGCCTAGTCAGCTTCTCTCCCTCGATGCTGGTATGGTGCACGATGTCCCTCATGCTGGCGCAAGGGAAGCGGCGCATTTCCTCAGAGATTTTAGGCTTTAGACCACGCTTGAATGTGCTCACCAAGGTGGCCATCGGCCAGTCAGGGAGTCAAATGGCCACCTTCATAAACTCTGTATAGTATGCACGAACGGCGGTGGTCTAGCGCAGGGTGGAGAGCATCTCGTTGAAGTCCTAAAATTCATTTGGCCCAAATTGAATGCATAGCTCATCGAAGAAGGCGGCCCAGGTGGGGTAGCGCACCTCTTTTTCGAAACTCTGGAACCAAACTAAATAGTCCCATCGAGGTGGAAAGCAGCGATGCACAATCGTTCAGCCTCAAAATGTGTCCCTTGGTTGGCGAAGAACTTTTCCGCCTTATACAGCCACTCCACAGGATAGTCATCGCCATTATAGCAGGGAAACTGTAGGCGAGCCAAACGAGGTTCAGCCCCCCCGCCCCCCTCCTATTGTCCACCACGATGCCCGGGATACTCGTCCCACTCCTCCTCTGCGTCATGGAACTGATTTGGAGGGGACAGCATGATATGGACATTTTCTCAAACACCTGGTGTGCCTCGCATGTCCCAGGCCTGGCGTCTCCCCTCCAACGCTTGATTGCCAGTGCCAAATCGCACCGGACCTGGGAAGACCCTCGCGTCGATGTTTGCCGGTGTTGGGGGGCTAGGGAGGGTCAGTTCAGGGGGCTGCGATGGCCCTCCCCTCTCTAGGATAGTAGGGGGCGGACTAGGTAGGATGGGTACTACACGCGCAGCCTGGACCTCGCTCTTCGCCTCCACACATGCCAGACGCACGTTCATGGCCTTCAACTCAGCCATGATCTTGAACAGAGTGGGTTCGCCGACTGCCGCAGGAATGTCCTTCTGGCTGTCCACGGACACTGAGGCAGGAACCTCGGGAACAACGGAAGCTTGCTTCACTCGAGCCATGTCCGGGGATCGTAAATGCTCTGATACCAATGATGTGCCCGGTGTAGGCACAATTAGTATCAATGAGTATTCACACAGAGAAAGGGGAGAAGTAAGGAAGAATGGGGAGAAGTCTGTGTAAATTCAATAGCATACCATCAAACAAGAGAGGATCGCCCCATTTAGGGGACGACCAATCTCCTAGGGAGTCGTGCCCAACCCATACCAGGCCGGTCCGATTCCTTAGGTGACATGCCAGTTAGTGGTTCAGCTAGCACGGGCCACTAACTGAACCAATATAGTTTACATCCAAATACCAAACCAAAGCAAATACTAAACTATTACAATAATAAATAGTTCAATGCAACTAAGTTAAAGCAATAAAGTAGAGTGTGGGGAAGTCCTCTGAGAGATTGATCATCGTGCACAACATTTAGCTTAGGTTTTGGACACTATCACTTATGTACACTCTTGCATAGACTTATATGATTTAATTTGACACAAATGGATCATGTTTCATGTACATGCTTGGACTCATTTATCCTTGCTCACGTATGTACCATGTTGCATGCATCATTAAATAATTTACAAACAAAATTAATCGTGATTAGTCATGATTGATTGATTGGATGTAATTGTATGTCATTGGATATCAGATTAATCGTTCAGAGGCTTATTGAATTGGTTTTGGGTCCGAAAGGACATATTTTCGTGTTACGTTCCTTTGAGAACGTGGTGCCTCCCCAGGTTGAGATGAAGGAGTTTGATTATGCGAGTTTATCTGATGAGTTATCTGGACCCTGAGAATCCAGGATGGTATGTCCTTGTGCACCGGCCTACCACGCTGCTTCACTTTTCCTTTTGAGGAATTACGACTTCCCCTTGCAAGGTTAGTGATGGGTGAGTAGGCTGCTCTAGTTTTCCTTCTTGGAATTTGGACCTTCCATGCTAAGGATTGTCCTTGGTGAGCAGGGGGTACTTTCCCAGTTAGGGAACCTACCCAAACCACTCTAGTTTTCCTTTTATAGGAATTCTGACCTTCCCAACTAGGGATTATCCTGGACAAACAGGTTGATTATTTTTCTCAATTGTGAGACATTCCCCATTTATTTGTTGCAGGTGTATGGAAGATGATGCTCATTGACATAGGTTGTATAGGAACAATGAAGCTTATTTTACACATGTGATTATGGTATGATTTGCATGGATATGTAGAATGGTTTGTAGTTGATACAGTTGATGTTGTAGGGTGAATGTTTTTGAGAAATGATTATGCATGAATTTATATTGAGAATGATTAATGCATGATGTAATTATGATGATGAGTTTCATATGTTTACACATGAGGTGTATATGTTTAATGAGCTATGGATGAACCCATGATGCACAAATGACATGATATGTGCTTATAGAATGTGGGTTATAGCATGATATATAGGTAACATAGCTATATGTTGATGAAATACGTTATATATAGCATGATATGTAGGTGGCTTGACTATGTGTTGATGAGATATGTTTTAAATAACATGACATGCATATAGCATAAATAGATGCTTAAGGAATGTAAATTATTACATGATGCACAAGTGGTATAGGTTTATGTGAATATTCCATGATGAATGGACATAATGATTGATTATGTGATGAATGATATGTTGAGTGTGACTGTGTTATTATGAATTAACTTCTTTATTAAAAACCCTTACTGAGCTTTGGCTCACCTCTCTTTGTTTTGTGTTTTATTTTGGGGCTGCATGTCATGCTATGCAGGTTACTCGAATGAGCTCTATGTTGAGCATTTGGATGACACCGATCATTGAGAGGGGATTCATGGAGATGTTGGGTTTTATGTTAGCTTATTTATGTCATGTTGAAATATTAATACACTTGACTCTACTTCACATTTTCTATTTAGCCATTGATGGTAGACTTATTTTAGCATGTGTGGGCTTGTTTATGACTAGTATGTGGGTATGAGTGGACTAATGCTTTTATTAGTAGTTCTTTTTTTGCTCATTTTGCTTTTGTACAAAGGATACATGTCCAACTCTGTAGTGTGTTTTACCGAGGATGGGTTAAGTCTTCAAGCAATTCAACTCCACCTTATCGCGTCATGTGTTGCTTCCTCCTTGGATCGGGTTCGGCTTGGGGGGGTGGTGTGTGTCGGGGCGTGACAACCTATATAGACTTATATGCAAATCTACATCAAACATAGTTTTAATAATTACATAACTTATTAATAAAAGATAAATTAACTAAAAAAAATTTGATAAGTATTATGTGACAATAGACAAGTTTGGTGATTGTGTAATTGCTGCCATAAAATGAACAATGTTTGGATGCTCCAAACATTTCAATATAGCCACCTATCACGTAAGAAATACAAGTCAGTGAAAATTTTAAAAATGGCTAATTGATCTAAGAGGAAAGACATTAGAAAGTTTATAACAAAAGATCATATATGTTAATTAAGAAAATGTTTTGGCATAAAGATACCTCTCACAAAAACTCCTTTGTACACTCTGCATAAAAATCCTATTCCATAAGAATCTTCAAAGCAACCCCGTATTTGATTAAAGCCATGATTAAATTTTTTAAAAAGAATATGTCATTAATGAGATTTTTCTACACATTTTCAATAAAATTCATGATTTTGTTTACAATATAACGGTGGTAAATAGGGGAAATTAATGAAATTTGAAATCTATGAAAACAAATTTTATAAATGTAAATCATCATACATCAATTTTTCCCACATAAAATTTTTAAATCTTCATACAATCAAACAACACATGTGAATTGAAACAAAAACATATAAAATAAACTGCCATGGCTGTGAGCTTCACAAATACATCCCAGGCTTCTCTGAGTGCACGTCCTTCAAGATTCCAAAGTATACAGTTCTATAAACAAGTCCAAAAATATAAACATACCCAACACTCTTCTTACTCAATAGAATAGATCATGGCAAAATAATATAGACTCACAATGAGTCAAAGCTATAACCGAGCCAATGAAGATTGGTCAACCAACGGAAACAACAGTCTATCCTAAGTAGCTCTCAATCAAAAATCTACTAAAGCCTCCACAACATACTAGGCTAAAAAATGGGGGAAATGAGTATTTTTATACTTAGTAGGAGAGTTCTAATCAATAAATTTTGTAAGTGCATACATAGATGCGATCATGCAACTTAACAAGAAGCACAAATGCATATATAATAATCAAAGTCTTATTATAAAACAAAATCATACACATACACATACTATCTTACCAAGTATTCTTACACTTACAATCATACTTGTTGTAATGAATGTGCATTTTTGGTATAATTTTATGCCTCTAATAAAGCTACTTTTAGAGTTTCTAGTGATTTTAATTTATTTAGAGGTGTGTATTCGGTGGACTTTCTTAAGGATGTAGTAGAGCTCTGAAAAACGAGCGTAATAAACCTTGAACCGCACAAATTTGATGCTAGTATCAAAAGTATAGCCTTAGGAAGAGTGCCACATAGGATAAACTCACATAAATAGTGCGAGATAACATACCCATGTGGGATCTAGTTTTGTAGGCTCATCAATGCGAGCCCAACGGTATAAAGAATGAGTGAATTAGAGTTCGGGAGAAAACATTATGTGCAACAAGGCCATACATAGTCGTTATCTTTATAAGATAGTTGGGTTAGGGGTAATATAGTGATATGCTAAGTTGATTAGATGGATATTGAACCATCAAGTGGTAGTTGAGGATTTTAGTCTGAAATTCATTTTTGATTCATGCTATCAATCATGTTTTGCATGCTAGTGTCTGTTTACCTTGCTTAATCTTGCTCATTTTTCCAAAATGACAATTTTGATAAAGTAATTAACTAATAAACTAATCATATGACTCATATGTTCTTATATAATGATGCTTTTTACACAGGGTTTGTGTATTGATTATGATGTTTATATTTACATAGGTTGTGTACAGATCTATATAGGGATAATGATGCTTATTTACACAGGATTGTTGTATGGATTATGATGTTTATATTTACAATAATTGTGTATGGATCATGACACTGATTATGCAAGATGTGTATGGATACATCACTTGAATGAATAGGTGGTGTGTGTGTGGATTATGAAACATGATTAAGGCATTATGAACATGTTTTGCTTATGGATTATGATGTTTGATTGAGATATTTGTACAAGTTGTATGTGTAAGGGATTTGACTTGTTCTTGTGTTATTAGCACCAATTTTGCATAAGGCCTATGTTATGCTCCCTAATGATTATGTTTTGTTGTTATTGCGAGCTTTATGCTTTTTAAGTCCTCATGTCCATTCATTGAATTATTCAAACTAGCTATTGAAATTAATCAACACAAAACAACCCAAACACCACAATTTAAACAATTAAATCAAGGAAAATTATGAGAGAAATAACTAGCAAACTAGGACATACAAATTAGCAAGTTTTAATCAAGTATTTCTATAAAAAAAGTAAAGCACATTTCGAAATTAGAACCCTAGCATAAAAAATTAAAATATAAAAATTAAAGCAAGGTTCTAAAGCAATATCATGGCAAATCTGATTGATATCAAGTAGCAAAATAAAAAATTTTAATAAGTAAACCTCAACAACCAATTGTGAGTTTATTATCCATCTAATCGGTCTAGTAGATAACTAGACTTCTTTTAAAACTAGTACTTTGACAAATAAGAATGAAGAGTTCTAGCCACTTTGCATAAAATTTTTAAGCAAAGTGGAATTAAACTTATATTCTCTCAAGTCTCACTCATGAAGCATCAATTAATTAATCATCATTCAATCCATACATGAATACAACAATTTATGTAGAAAACTCCAACTAGGGTAAAAAACCACGGCAGTTCTAAAGGAACCAAATCAATGCACTAGAAACCAAGACTTTACATTAACACAAGCAAACCACTAACCTTATTTAGACTCTAATACAAGCTGCTCTTATTTAGATCGTTGTTGCTCACCTTTAAGTCTTCTTCCTAAGCACTTGAAACTTTCTCCTCCTTCACTTGTCTTTGTCTTCCTTCTAGTCTTCAACAAGAACCTCTTATTATCTCTATTTTAGCCTTGTGAAAATCTTCAATCTTCCATTGAACATATACTGCAACACCTCTTTGAAATCTTTGTGTATAACCTCCTTTAGTTATGGATTGTCTTCTTCAATTCACCATTGATCTTCAACTCAAAGATATTTATGAATTCTCTTTTGGTGTAAACCCTTTTTCTCTTTTCTTCTGTAGGTTTTCCTCTCTCAAATTTCATGATTTTATAACCCTTATATAGCTCATTAATTCGGTTTAAGACTTATACTTGAATAAGGAAGGAAATAAAAATCGAAATCTCTTAATTAGTGTAACTAGTTCTTGAAATAATCGATCATTCTAAATAGCAATCGATCGGTAATTCTTTTTAATATATATGATATTGCAAGCTATCATCCGATTACGAGAGCAATTGATCGATGACTTTCAACTTTGTTTTGCACAAGGCTAAATTAATGGGTGATCGATCATTCTATCCTTCATTGTTTGCAGTGATCCATCCTTCTACCTAATCTTTTACCTTTTTGCCTTTTTACCCTAAATCCTTCTAAAATCACTAAAATCACTTCTGAAAGTTCACCAAGTGATTTTTGTATGTGAATGTGATCTGAATAAGCTTCAAAACACTTCCACATTCTCCAGTCTTCCACCTTGATCAATAAGAACACATATGCTCCTATTTTTCAAGTTAGTCAATTCCAAATCTGACTTAACCACAAAAACCTCAAATCCGATTCTAAGACTCATTACATACAAATGGTTTCTTGACATAATTTTGAAAAAGAAATCAGCCAATAAACTAGATGTATGACTAACATGTTTTTACAATCTCCCCCTTTGGCTATTTTTTGTCAAAACACTACACATTTAAAAATTAAAATAAAATTACAACTCTTAACATAGTGCATCGACTTTCAAATTATATAAAATAACTTGACACTACAAAGACTCAATATAGAATCAATTAACTTAAACTCATTAATTTGGAATTGAGATTCAAAAGCCTTGTATAAACCCGCACTTATCCTACACATTTAAAATCACATTGGTTTGCATAACACTGTCCAGTCAATTAAAATATAAGCGCTTCAATTTTTATTACTCACTTCTCCACCTTTATGACATAAATAGACCAAAAGTTAAAGTAATATAATTAACAAAAATACTCATTAAAGCTCCATGAAGTTATAAATTATCACATAAGGACATGAAAGTAAAACATTAAACCGACACATGGACATCTCATATCCCACAGTAAAATCAGTTTCAAGAGTGTATCTCATCATCACAATAAAACATACACAAATTGAACAAGTTTTAATTAGATGGAATATATGAAAAGTGATAAGAAATAAACAAACACATCAATCTGCAGCTGCATCATCATCTCCACTCTCGTCCCCTCACTGTCTGCTCATGGCAAGCGAGATCTGGTTAAGTGATCAAGGGCAATAAGCTGTTGGAACACAATATCTTATTAGCTACACTTGCAAAAGAATTGCTAATTTTTTTTAAGTGATGCTAATAATTCTTTCAAAATCTTTTTTAATGATGGTTTTTAAAGCACCGATAATAACATATTATTAGTGACACTTGTAAACATGCGTCACTAATAGTATATTATTAGCGGTGCTTAGTTATGGATAATGATTTCATTTAATTAGCGATATTTTTCTAAAGCATTGCTAAAAAAATTTTAACAACATATAAAAAATGTGGCTAATAACATTTTTAGTTTATTTAAATTTTTTAATATTAGCAATGTCTTTTCTATTAATGACGATGCTTTATAATAAGCATTACAAATAATTTACTATTGGCAATGCTTTACAAAGTGTTGCAAAAAAACTTATATTAGAAACACAAAAAAGCATCACAAGAAAACTTATATTAGCAACACAAAAAAAGTGTCGCTAATAGAACTTTTTCATATGCCTCACTAACAAGAATTATCGACCCTACTTTTTTTTACGCTTTTAGCAATGCTTTTTAAGCGTCGCTAATAGTCATTAGCGATGCTTTTAAAAGTGTTGCTAATAGTCTTTTTTCTTCTAGTGTATGTTCAGCATAGTCTCCAATTTCTTCTTTCCACTCTTGAATCTTTCTACTTTCTCATTAGAGGACATAAGTTCTCTATTGAGAGCACTAAACTTCTCTTTCTCAAAATCAAAGTCTTTTAAGGTCACTCACTTCTCTGTCTAACTTGATGTTCAACTCTACTAACCTTTTGCCTCTTGAGAAGACAAGACCAACTCATCATCTTTCTTTTTCAATTCTCTCTCAAGGTGTTTGGTTTTTCTAATTAGAACTAAGAATTATTAGAGGAACCCATTATAATTATTCAGAATCAAAGTCAGACTTTGAGTCCTTTTCAAGAGAAGTGGACTCATGAGACTCTTCACTAGAATTATTTTCCTTGACACTTGCATGGAAGATAGTATAATTACACATCTCATCTTCCTCGAAAGGACTCTCATCAGACTAAGTTTCTTAATACACATTTCCTTTTTTCTTGTTATGAAACCCCTTCGATTTTCTAGGCTTATTAGGAGAAGAATTACCAAAATTATTGTTAGGAAAATTAGTAACAAAATGACTTAACTTACCACATTCAAAATACTTCATATTTTTCGTGTCTTGTTTGTTTGCCTTTCTTCTTTTATATCCCCTTATCTCTTCCCTGAATCTTGACCCTTATTCGCAAACATAAAGTTTTGAGAGTTCATAAATTTCTTGAAGTTTTTGGCTAACAAGAGAATTAATTCTTCATCGTTCTTAGATTCTTCATATTCATCAAAGGATTTTAAAGCTTTATTCTTCTTGGAAGTTCTCTTAGTTGTTTTAAGGGCACTCTATTTTCCCTTGGTTTTTTCAAACAATTATTTGTGATTTTCATAAGATTAGTTTTGCATTTCAAAGGTTTTAAGGTTCTCAACAAGCTCATCAATATCTAAGGTCTTTTTAGATTCATTAATTG
This sequence comes from Saururus chinensis, assembly GCA_035235625.1. Taxonomy (NCBI): domain Eukaryota; kingdom Viridiplantae; phylum Streptophyta; class Magnoliopsida; order Piperales; family Saururaceae; genus Saururus; species Saururus chinensis. The sequence goes on from CP141141.1 coordinate 28,490,770, forward strand.
TTGCCATCTTAATTTCAAATTTGGATGACAAGGACCTTAATAATTTTCTCACAACTAGGCAGTCAGGAATAAGCTCCCCTAATTGATCACAAGTGTTGACTATGTATGATATCCTAGCATAATAGTTAGAAATAATTTCATCTTCAACTATTATAATGTTTTCATATTCAAGGGTAACATCTGCACCTAGACACTTTGACAGCCTTAATTCTGTCATTATACTTCACAAGTTTTTCCCATGCAAGCTTAGTAGATGTGCAATTTAAAATTAACCTATGTTTTGACTTTCCCATGGCATTGATTAATACACTAAGGGCCTTACTATTTTGGTTTGTAAGTTTTGTTTCATTTTCATCCCATTCACTCTTGTCTTTTAAAATTAAATTTCCATATTTGTCTTTGGTCTTGGGAGAATTTCAACATTTAATCCTCGCTTTCTAGGCATACCATCAAGCGCTTGAATAAAAGATCTCATCCTTTTCTTCTAATAAGAAATTTTTTGACCATCAAACAATAATAGTTGGTTCATAAAATCACCCAAATCTCTATATTCATTCATTGAATTATTTGACATAGTCATTAAGATCAAACAAACTTAAACTACTACCCAAGCAACAATTTTTAAGCACATAAAGTAAGGAGAAATATATGAGCAAGCATAATCACTAATTAGGGCACACAACTCAGCAATTTTAACAAGTAATTCTAAGAGACAAATAAGTAAACTAAGCACAATTACTAGATCAATCCCTATAGATTTGCCTTAGATCGGTTTGTCATTGTGTTCAGGGATGACATTTTGGGGTACTCACCAACAATAGAGGAACATCAAAACCAACTTAGGAAACACTCATTATTCTCCACAAAAATCAGTTTTATGTTAATTTAAGTAAATATGATTTTTGGATGGAGAGTATTAACTTTTAGGGGGCATGTGATGTTCAAAAGATGGAGTATCAGTAGATATTTCAAAAGTAGAAGAAGTAATCAATTGGGAGAAACCCAAGAATATTGAAGTAAGAATCTTTTTAGGGTTGATAGGTTTTTACTGAATATTCATCCAAGGTTTCTCTTCAATTGCATTACTCATGACAAAGTTGTCAAGGATTAATGTCAAATTTAATTGGAGCAAGGAGAGCAAAAATAGTTTCCATGAATTGAAAGTAAAACTCACTATTGCTCTACTGTTAGGATTACCTGAAGAAAATGATGGATAAGTTGTTTACAATGATACTTCGAAAAAAGGATTGATTTGTATATTGATATCAAATGGAAAAGTTGCTCCTTATGCTTCAAGGCAACTACGAACTCATGTGCAGAATTACCCAACTCTTGATCTTGAGTTAGTTGTAGCTGTGTTTTCTCTTAAAATTTGGAGGCACAACTTGTATCAGGTAACATTTTAAGTGTTTGCCGACCATAAGGGTTTAAAATATGTATTCTCTAAAAAAGATTTAGATATGAGGCAAAAAAGATGGTTAAAATACTTAAGGACTATGATTTACTATATCCTACCTTCGTAGAAAGGCTAATGTAGTAGAAGATGCACTAAGAAGAAAATTTGTGGTGATAATTACTCAAATGATGATGAAGGAATGACATTTACTATGCAGTACTATTGCACAGTTGCATATTGAAGAATTAACCAAAAAAAGAAAACCATTGTTAGCCAACTTTATAGTTCAATCTCACATTGTATAGATGATTTTAGAAGCTCAACAAGCTGATGAGGAAGTGCAAAGTTTCCTTGACGGAACATAGTTTATGAAGGATGTGGATGGAGGAATACAATTCAAAACTTGGTTAGTGATACCCAACAACATGGATTTGAAACAAGAAGTTGTTAAAGATAACACATCATTCTCAGTACACAATATATCCTAGTGGCACTAAAATGTATCAAGATTGTGGAATGGGATGAAAAAGGACATTGGAATTTTGTTGTCAAATCTTTAATTTGTTAACTTGTAAAAGTTGAACATCAGAGACTAGCTAGGACCTTAAATCCACTTGAACTCCCACAATGGAAATGGGAGGATATTTGAATGGATTTTATGGTGGGTTTGCCTAAAACACAAAAGAAGCACAATGCAATTTGTATAGTAGTATATTAACCTTCTACATATGAAATGGGCCCTTATGCTAGAAAGTTTAGCTAAGTTTTATATCCAAGAAATAGTGAGGTTACATGGTGCACTGTAGACTATAGTATCTAATAGAGTTCCTAGATTCACATCTAGTAATTGGAATAGTATCAAAAAAACATTGATTGTAAAACTTAAATTCAACACAACCTTTCATCCTTAAATGGATGGCCAATCTGAACATATCACTCAAACGTTGGAGGATATGCTTCGGACTTGTGTATGTGAGTGGAAAGGGAATTGGGATAAATTTATGTCACTCGTTAGTTTTCATGTAATAATGCATATCATTCTAGTATTGGAATAAAAGCCTATGAGGCTTTGTATGGACACCAATGTAAGTTACCCACAAGTTTGAATGAAGTGGGTGAACGTCAATTGTTTAAAGAAGAGTTGGTGAGTCAATGAGCTAAGAAGATTCAAGAAATCGAACAAAAACTTCTCACCACTCAAAATTGCTAAAAGAAGTATGATGAACTTAGACAAAGAGAATTAGAATTTGAAGTGGGATAACATATCTTTCTGAAAGTCTCACCCACCAAAGGTGTAATGAGGTTTGGGAAGAAGGGGAAATTGAGTCAACATTTTGTTGGACCTTTTGAAATATAAGAAAGAATTCAACCAACAGCATACAAGCAAGCTTTACTTCCTAGTTTAATCGAAGAACATAATGTCTTTCATGTATCCATGCTAAGGAACTACATTCCAGATCCAACTCATGTCATTGGTTTGACTAGGGTAGAGCTTCAACATGATTTGACCTACAAAGAAGAACTAGTACAAATTTTTAGATAGAAATGTTAGAGCCTTGTGGAACAAAGTCATACATAAGATTGAAGTACTTTGGAGAAGCCAAGCATGGAAACAAATGTCCTTGTATGTAGACAATGAATTGAAGAAAGTATTCCTTCACTTATTCACTGAAGTATCCACTTAAAATTTTAAGGATAAAATTTTCTTAAAGGAGGGAAGAATGTGACACTCCTAAATTTAGAAAGTAAATTTATACATTAAATGTATTAGAATTTTATTAAATCTAAAGCATCTATGGAGATGTCATCAGGTGCATCGGTGAGTTGAGTCAATGAAGTTAAACAACAATGTGTTGGTGAAGGCATCACCGATTTTCTATTTCATCGGTAAAGCCATCGACATGTCAGTATCCAAGGCAGTTTTTCTGATAGTGTTAAAAAATGTCTAAAATAAATAGTTACACATGGTTAGATACTAGATTTTCCTCCGTTATAAATTCCCCATTCTCATCCTATGAGCCAAATCTCTTCAAAAACAAATATTTGGTAAAGAGGAGATAGCTAGGGTATGCCAATGTTAGGAGAACAAGGGAGAAAAGGATTGAACACTAGGGACTTGATGCACTGCTTGCAGAGAAGAGAGGTCTGATTGCTGATCGTTTATAATTAAACCCTTTGCAAGTGTATAAGATAATTGTACTAGGATAAGTATTTAAGGGTTGTCGAACTTCAGGGACGGATGAATTATTACTAAATCTAAGAGAGGAATTTGTTTATTAAAAACTAAAACAACTTAAACTTTAATTAAGCAAATGAAAGTAATCAATTAATTTAAAAGGAAGAGATCAATATGATAAAAATTACTTAGGAAATCGAATCCACTATAGAACCATAACAATTTCTTAACCTTTACTCTATATCTAGTGTGAATATGAACAAGTATTCTCAGCTACAAGCTAGAATTACTTCAGAAAGAATCATTAGTTAAATTCATGGCATGAACTATCTTCGACAATAGCATAAATCAACTACACTAAACTAAATTATAGGCATGACTCGTCTCGTCTTAGTATAACTCATCCAATTTATTAATCATATGAACATTAAAACTATTATATGACCTTCTAATCTAAATCACAGAAATTAGAATCAATGTAAATATCAAAACTACATCAATCTATCATCTACATGATAATAAATCAACGTAGAATTGAATAAACATGAAAAGCTCTTCCATTAAAAAGTAAATCCTTGTCATACAATTGTCATTATTCACAACTGAGAACTAAATTAAGAAGAAAAGAAATTGAAACTTATCTATAATTTCATCAACTCCTAAGTACAAGAAAAGTCTAGCCTTGCATTGTAGAAGAAAGCTCTTGAATCTCCACTGAAAATATTGAATGATCTTCCATCTTCTTCTGTTTAGAAAATATATTGGAAAAATCATTCAATTTTGAGCCAAATATGTCTTTATATAGACATAGGAATAATAGGAGGAAGTCTAATATGAAAAGGACTCAAAATTAGCTCAAAATAGGAAACTGTGCGTTATCCCGTTCGATCGCCCTACATGCCTATTCGAACGGCTATACTATTTATGCAATCTAAATAGTTCTGTTCAGTTTTGTGTCCAGTTTTTGATCAATTTTCTACTTTGTTCATTAAGTTCTTTCTTTCATATCCATATTAGTTTCCAACTTGTTTGTAACTCCGAAATGTTATCCAAATCATTTTAAAGCATGTCAAGAGTGTTTTGAATTATTCCAAACATCATCCAAATACCTCGATAAGCGAAATTTATCTACAAAACATAAAAACTTCTCATTTTAAACATAGAATATAATTAAGATCTTAACTTGATTCAAATACATACCTAAACTACTAATAACTCCCAAATTAATTAATAATTAAACTAAAATACTAATATCTAACTTAATCTAAATAAATCCTAACTAACTCTTAATTAACCTAATTTATACTAGCAAATAAGGTAAAAAGGCATATAAAATAGATATATATTTCATACTTATCAATTGCTAGCCTTGAAACCTATGTGATTGTTGGATTGCTAGTATAATTTTTATGTGATTAAATCATGATTATAGATTATTGATGGTAAGCATGATTTATATGGTTATATAAATAACAATTGTAGCGATAAATTGAAGTTTTGTTGACATAGATGTTCTAGTTAAATGCTTTTACAAAGAGGAAAGAAATGAACCCCAGAACCAAAATTTTCTTTTTTTTGCTCCAATCACCGACTTGTTTGTTGACATATTGATGAAGACGTCGATGGTTAGAGGTAGATGATCAATACCGACATCGAAATGTGGGTGCACGTTAGTGTTAAATTGGGCATGAGCACTGAGAATGATGCATTGGTGACAATGAGTGTAAATCAATCTCTTTGTAGTATACCCATTGTCGGTAGGGGATGGACACATCAATGATGGTGCCGATGGCCATTGGCACCTACACCGACCCTTAGATGGGCCAATTTTTTTTCCTTGGAGTATATATGATTTCCTAAACATGTACTCTGGCAAGAGCTGATTCATTTATGCAATGGTTTGATGATGTTATTGGGTACTCTATTTGATATTCGTACTTTCAAAAAATAAGCAGCCCGCACCCAAGATAATTCTAGTGTAAGCTTTGATTTATTGACATTATACTTGTTTTTCCACTATAATATTTATGAAAATGAATTTGAAAATATTTGGGTGTGATACAAAGGCTATTTATATGGGAGAAAGAACAAAATTTTGATATATAACTACCAAAAATTGGGTAGGGTTTGGGCCCATTAGCGGGAGCTGCCCTAATTGTTGGCACCCGCACCAACGTGTCAATGTCGCATTGGTGAACAATAGTTCAACTTTAAATGACAATTACTTCTTCATCCAAGCTTCAATTTATGCGTTAATTAGTAGCGTTTCGAAGCTCTTTATGTCTACTATATATATCCCAATGTTTCAAGTTAAAACTCTAACTACATAGTAAGATATTTCACTGAGAAGGCCTAAGGGTTGAATTCACTATTTTCCACGTGAACTTAAAATTTTCTCTGATGTTATATCTACCATAACTTCCTCATTTGAACTCCGATTTGCACATTCCTGGTGGCTTTTCGTATCTCTTTCTTTCTATTTTTTATAATTAAGTTCCAAACCTAAAATCCATTTATAGAGGAAGTCATTCTATTGAGAAGACCCAAGGATCAAACTCACTATTTTCCACATGGACAAGTTTAGGAGATTTAAGAAATTCCCAGGTATTACATCATACCTGCTAGCTATTGCTTCAATCATATCCTTGACAGTCATATACTTTTCAAATAACCTTTCAATATTAGAATACATAATCATAAGAATGGTAGTTCTAACCTAATATCTTCCTCCTTAAACTTCTCATAGGCCCATTTCTTTGCAAAAGCGGAGGTGTCATTAAGTGGGTCCACTACTTAGTCCAACACATGGACCAAGTTATAATGTAAGAGGTTATGCCTGATCCTCCTTTTCCAGGTGAGGTAGTTTGTGTTATTGAGTTGATTAGTTTTGCTTTGTCACTCACAACCATACAAGAAGTCATTGTTAATGTAGGAAGTTAGTGATAATCTACAAGTCATATATTTCCAAGGCAATTAGTAAGCAAGCTTATGAATTCACTATTCAACAAAAAGTATGAGATTACGTATACTGTGCAAATCTATCATGACCCAGACTTGAATGTCCCCCCGTCAAGATTGTGGCAAATAGGGCTAGTCCTCAGCCAAATAATCGGTGGACAAGGCTTGTCCATGTTTGTGTCCGCTAACAATTTGTCCGCCGGCATTTTGTCCACATACAAAGTCTCTTTTTTAGCTCTTAGGTGATGAGCACTCCCTTTGTCCTAAATACCTCCATTTGGGAAAAAAATTATTCCATATTAATAGCTCCATTTTGTTAAATTTAAGTAGTTAGGTACTTAAAAAAGAGTATCACAAGCTTATTTTTCATTCCCTTAGATGTAGGTTTTACCGTCTAATAAAAACTGCCATTTTTTCAAATGTAGCTATTAATATGGGACGGATGGAGTATTTAATAATTAGCTTTAAAGAATAACTCAAATATGACATTAACATGATTGTAGTGAAATTGTTAAATATTTAAATATAATAAAATGATGCCTAATAATAGTTATAGCCAAAAAAAAATTATCCTTTATATAAGAATGTACATTATATTTTAAAGTTAATCAGACCTCGGACAAATGTGCAAGCCAATTATCCAACTATACACAAAAATGGAAAACCCTGACCTATGAGTCATTCAAATTTTTGCAAAAAATAATTGAACACCTTATATGTCCACGAAATTTGGACCACATACAACTAAGTGAGTTATTGACACAAAATTGAGGGGTCAAGTTAACTTCAAAAAGTATTTATTTTAGAATTCTGAAAATCACTGTACAATTCAAGAAATCTTGAGTAGTTGGAAACCAAATATATGAACTCTGTGATAAAGAATCCAAATTAGGCTTTGGGATTTTCATTCTGGATATATAACTCATCAAATTTCACTCACAAGAAATTTGGGGCAAAATAACATATTTTGGAAGCAAAAAACATGTTAGAATCTAGGTTCACAAAACTATGAATTCCGACCTGCTTGGAATAAATTTATTTTAGCAATTAGATATTAATTGGGAAAATCCCCAAAATTAGGATGTATAACTCAAAAAAGCTTGAAAATTTTTCGGAGGTAAAACAATGAAGGAAAAGTCCCTCAATTCAGTCAGAAATACAAGATAGTGCCAACTCGCCGAAATTGGGTTTGTAGAAAACAAGTGTTGGACAAGGAAACACTTGAATACAACCTCTGAAAATTTTACCAGAATGACATGAAGATGTCCTTAAGACTTCTGATAAAATTTAGATCAAAACATCAATCATAAGGGCATGACCCGATCCGGGTAGGCACAGAGTATATAAAAACTGTGAAACAAGAGGAGGAATTCTACCCAAAGCTCAGCAAAACTCTCAGGAAAGGAACTCAATTGAACATGATATATGATGATTCAATATGATCAGAATGAACTATAATTAACCATGACAACATGAAGAGCCTTTTTCATATAGCAAGTAGTCAAGGCTTTGCAAGTACATGCACAAAATTCCAACTTTTGCCATGCAAGTAAAACCCTAGATAACATACTACAAATTTAAATTTAAAGCATACATAAGCATGAAGATTCATTGAGTGTGAATCACTTACCTCTCAAGTAGATCCCAATAAAGTTGATGCAAAATGCCACTTCCTTGCAAAAACCTTAGTTTGTCATATGCTACTTAAGCGCCAAATCAATAACTAACAAGAATTCAACATGATTGAATGAAAAGCAATTTCCATTACCTTGAAACATCCTAAACCTCCAGCCAGTCCCTTTTGTAACTCCCAAGTTGAAAAAAACCTTCGAGATTGTGCTCCAATGGTGGAGAATTCAAGGGTCTAGGGTTTTGTATGGTTCTTCAATGATGACTCTTGCAAATCAATGTAAAAGAATGAAATTAGTTGGAGGAACAAGAGAGGGGAGAGAAGAGAGAGATAAACTAGAGAGAGGGGATGGCATGGGGGTGTCCTTTATAGAGAGGAATCCTATGTTGGGTACCTTCCAAGATTCCTAGGACTCCTTCCAAGTCTATCCTACCAACAAGATCATATCAAATCTAACCATAAGCCGATAATCCATATCAAAACAAACTATAAGGGGGTCGTCCCACAACTTTCTGTCATAGTCCTTTTTGGCTAGCGGGCCAATAGACCTATCCAACATGCCTCACCCAGCTTAGGTTTGAGTACATGTTATGCACTTACCCAATTTCTCTCCATACTATGCCGAAATTAAATACTAAAAACTTCTAATTAAAGAAAAATTAAGTGTCACAAATCCGTCCATACGAATTTTATACAATGCCCAGCCTAGCGTCAAAGGGTGAAATTGAAATCCAATGTTCAATAATGCTATCAAGTAAGAGCCCACATGCAATGAGCCCCCCATTGCTAGTGGGCGCATGAGAGTGAAAACAAGTTGCAACTGGTTAATAAACAATGGCTGATCAGCTAAAATCGGTTTTGATGGCTACACACCCAACTGCAAAAGGGGGTTCATTTTCGACTCATTGTAGGTAGGTGCATCTAAATGTCTTCCCAAGCAAATAATCAATGTATAATTCAACAAACCAATATCTGAACACTACCATTCAACCCAACATTGATTTCTGTGCAAAAAATATTAAGACGTAGATTTAACAAAAACCCCTAGGCATAGGCATGTATTAAAATTCACAACATAGATTCATTCATTCTAATCAAATACACAAATCAACTCCAGAATAACAATATGAGAGTAATTATAAGATTTGGATAGAAATATTTATCACTCATCGGTACCCTCATGATTTGATACCCATTCCTCTTATTCTATTATTAGATGGTAGTCCCATAGAACTGACCTTGCAAAAATCAACCTCATGGAAGCTTGCATGAGGTTAACCTTACTGTAGACCTTCTCTTATTGATAAGACAAAGAGGAATAAGTAGCAAATCCTCATGGTAGGCTTGAGAATTTTTGGTCAATTTTAATCGGTGGTACCCACTCATTAAGGTCAGTCAAAATTTCAATCCTAAATCAATTGCTTAAAATTGATGAGTTTAAAGAATGAGTCTTAAGTTTTGGAATGACACCAAATTTCGTTGACCTCATCATAAAAGTGAATCTTTAAATCCCAATTGGTCCCAATCCTTCTTGCGAGATCCATGGATCTAAAATAAAAATATATTATCAACTGTTGATTCAAAGATGAGATCAAATGGTGTAATTGAGAGTTTAATATTTATCTAATCAACCTTGCAAATCACCACATTGCTCCTAATGTGATTATCTAATGAAGATAAAGACTACAAGATATGACCTCTTTGTACAAAATTTTCTTATATAGCAGAAACAAAATACTACGCACAAACCTAATATGATCTCAACCTATGATAAATCTATCAAGCAATCAAACCACAAAGAATACAAGATCACACAAGGATTTAACATGGAAAACTTCAACTAGGCTAAAAAACCACAGTCGCCTGACAAGGCCAAATCAATGCACTAGCAAGTAAGAATTTACAAGACCCAAAAATAACTAACCAACCTCTTGACTTAACACAAATGAAAACATATTTTCTTTGTTTAGTCCTCATTGTTGTCCTTCAAGTTTGTCCCTTTGTCAAATCCTTAAAGCTTTCCCTCTTCGTGTTCCATCTTAGTCTTCTTCTAGAAGCTCAATCAAATACTCCTTCTTTGATTATTGATCTTCCCTTGAGCTTCTTCAATTACTCCTTAATAAAGAACTTTGCTGCAACTCCTCAAGCCCTTGTGTGTGTTGTGTTATGAATTTCTCTTCATTTTTGGCTAATTAAATTAATCTTCAAAGCATGTAGCCAAAGGAAAGCTCTATACTCTTAAAACCCAGTAGACTACTCACCAATCTCTCTATGCTAACAATGATTTCCCTCCTCTTTTCCCACATTCAAAACACCCCTTATATAGATAACCAACTTGGTTTAGGTGTTAGACCTTGAATAGGAATCAAATTCAACATAGAATGACACATTTTTGGAAACTACGGACTCCAACATCGATCACTACAGTAACCGATTGATCACCCATCATCTCAGCCAAATTTTGAGAAAATTACTATAGTAGCCAATCGATCGCTAAAGTAATCGATCAAACAATGAACAATAACTACTACAGTAACTTGCTCCAGTAATTTGCCATAGTGTTGTAACATTACCAAAATTTAAAATTCTTTCCTATTAATCCCGTTTTAATCCCAATTAATCTTGGATGAAAATGTTACATACTTATGCAATTTTTCACTCATTTTACACTCAATTCTTTTTCTCACGCTCTAATATGATAAACCCTTTTATCCTAAATGAGTGTTTTATTTGCAAAAATACTACTGAGTCTTATGATTTGCTTCATCTTCACCAAGTGATCTTGAGCAGCATGCATTATATCCTATGTCTCAAAACACATCAATTTGACATTATTTTGTGCACCAAAATAAGCCAATACACTACATTGTTCTTATAGTAAAGAAAGGGCCCACACATCCATATGGGCCCAAATTTCACTTTCCCTATTTTTTATGATGCTCTTTCAATATTCCTTAGTCCCACTACAAATACTTGCAAGACCCATCTAGAAAAGCAACCTCATAGAAGCTTGTGTAAGGTTGACCTTATATTGTTTTTTTCCATATATACATAAGAAAAAACCTTCCTAGATTTGTAGCTTACTATAGTTTTGGGAATTGGGTAATGAGATCATAGTCTCATACCATGATCTGATGGCCCATTTGCAAGAGCTCTGGTGAGGTATAGCTTCGACTAGTCCTTCTGTCTCTCTAGCCACGTCGTCGATTGTGTGGTAGATCACAGGGTGGGCCACATGAGTAATTGGTGCCACTCCATCAAAATTTATTAGAACATATGTCATATACTAGTTTAATTGGAAAATTTATGTGTCAAAATTATGCTAGAATTTGAGTATGTAATTAGTCTTAAAATTTAATTAGATGTAGTTGTGTTCCAGATATATTTGAAATTGGTTGACTTGAAAAATAGGAGCATATGTGTTCTTATTGCTCAAGACCGAAGAATAAAGGATGTTGATGGGTTTTGAAGCTTATTCAGATCACATTTTCATACTAAAATCACTTCGATAAATGTTATAAGTGATTTCAGAGGGATTTAGGGTGAAAAGGGAAAATTTGTCAATGGATAGTACCATCGATCAATACTAGACAATACATAGCATGAAACAAATGATTGACACCTAAATCAACCCTTTATTAATCAAAGTCGAGAGATTATCTATCAATCTCTTAATGAGTCATGTGTTTAGAAGATAGTGCATGATCGATCGTTGTATGAAACGATCGATCGCTAACAATTTTAGTTACCCTAAGCAAGTCTTTCCGGATTGGATTTCTTTCCTTGTTGAACTCAAAGTGCCAAATTATTGGGAGACCTATATAAAGGATAAGAAGTGAGGAAATTGAAGTAAGGAAAGCCTAAAAATAATTAGAGGAGAAGGGAGATACCTTTGCTTATTGTTTTCCCATAGAATTCACAAAGAGTTTGAAAAGAAAATCAATGGCAAATTTATGAAGCTGATCCACAACTAAAGAAGAAATTTCACACAAAAGTTTCAAAGAGGAGTTGTAGAAGAACTCAAAAGCTGAAGTAAATAGAACAAGAGGAGCTTGTTGAAGGCTAGAAGAAGAAAAAGACAAGCAAGGAGAGATTAAAGTTTTAGGTGGTTTACTTGTGTTGATGTAATTATTTTGCTTGCTAGTAGTGGATTGCTTTGGTTCCTTGTTGGGAATGCCATGATTTTTTACCCGAGTTTGGGTTTTCCACATTAAATTGCTATGTGTTCATGTGTGGTTTGAATGCTTTATGTTTTATGCTTTGATGATTGATTAATCGTGAGTGCACTTAGAAATGACGTTTTCCTTGTTTCTCCTATATAAAATTTTTTTGCGTAAATAAGCCATATCTTGTAGTCTTTATCTTAATTAGATAATCATACTCGGGGCAATGTAGTGATCTGCTACATGGATTAGATAGATATTAAACTTATAAGTGGTAGCTGAGTGTTTTTCATTGATAAATTGAGTTTGCTCCATGATATTAATCTGTTTTGGCATGCTAGTGAATTATCATATTGCTTAATCTTCCTATATTTGGATTTCTAGTGCTACATAACTTGTATTAGGGTTTGATTTCTCAATTTTGCTTACAGGGAATTAGTCGTTTCGTATTTCATATTACAATTTGTTGATTTCAAAATATTGGGTTAGTCGTTTGGGATTTGAAACACACATTTCAGAATGAGGTCTTAGTCATTCAGGATTTTGCATGTGCATTTCAGATTACCACGTTAGTCAATGCAAAAGCGATTTTCATACTCATACATTTCAAACCCTAGCTTACAATGTGAAATAGCCTTCACTCGTAGATTTTCAATTTCGACCCCGTTAGTCACTTGATTAGGGTTTGATTTCTCAATTTTGCTTACATGGAATTAGTCGTTTTGTATTTCATATTACAATTTGTTGATTTCAAAATATTGGGTTAGTCATTTGGGATTTGAAGCACACATTTGAGAATGAGGTGTTAGTCATTCAGGATTTCGCATGTGCATTTCATATTACCCCGTTAGTCAATGCAAAAATGATTTTCATACTAATACATTTCAAACCCCAGCTTACAATGTGAAATAGCCTTCACTCGTAGATTTTCAATTTCGACCCCAAAATTATGTGTTTTGAAAATGCACGCATCGAACCAGGGGTCTCTCTCCATCATATTCTCCTCTGCAACCCCTTAGAAAGACAAATTCATCAAAGGCCGTGGGCAATGACCTTCCCATCGCTGGGCTAAGGGGGGCCAAAGGCCAGACGGTGGTGGCCGGCGATGCACAAAGACAAAGGGAAAAAGAGGTACGGACGGATTTTACCTCACACTGGGGAAGGAGAGGAGGGGAGGCTGGGACGGTGGTGCTCGGACATTGTCCAGGCCAGGGAGGCGGGCTGGAGGCTAATCGGTTGGCGGCAGCGGCAGATCGAGAGAAGGAAGGGTGGGCGATTTCATCGGGTTGAAATGAGAAAAGTGGAGAGAGAAGGGCAGACGAATTGTGGGACCAAGCTGGGGTAGCTGTGGCTATGGCGCCAGGCCGAGGCCAATTGGGCAGAAGCAGGCGGCCAGCGGTGTCGTCGTCTCCGGCCTGAAAGAACGAAGGGGTAGTTCCTTTGTTCCGTTCGCGGGACAGTTGCTCCAATATTTTTTATTCTCCTTCTCTTCCTTTCTTTCGGTTTCTATTCTCCTTCGTGTCTCTTTATTTTCTCTCCTGTTTTCGCGCCGAAAGTTTATGTGGTGTGTCGAGACCGATGACCTACGACTGAACACCACTCTCGACTCTATGGTTACAAAAATTGAGGTCAATCACAAAAATAGATACGCCGAAGCATCAAATTTTCCCGTAAAAAATACAAGCAAAAAATAGTAGAAAATTTACAAAAAATTACAAAAAAATCGAGGATGTTACACATATGCAAATGACTAAGTGCACATAATATCACCTTATTATGGACTAATCATTTTTTTTATTTATTCAACTAAGATTTTAGGAATTAATATTTTATATCATGTGTTTAGATAAAAGTTGAATTCTATCGTGTATTTTATCATGCACTCTAAAAACTTAGGATTCTAGTATGTTAGATTACTTGTGTTTCTTCTAGAATTACTTGATAACTGATTTGTGTCGCCTAGTTTGTTAGTTTGCTTCTATTATAATTTTCCTAGCTTTAAATGCTTAAAGTGTGTGTCTTGGGTGATTTTTATTGGATTAATTTTAATGGCTGGTTCAAATAAATCAATGAATGAACGTGGGGATTTAGGTAATCCAATGAATCGTTCACCCTTATTTGATGGTCAGAATTTTTCATATTGGAAAAATGGGATGAGAGGTTTTAGTCAAGTGTTTGATGGGAATTATCTGGAAAGCGGTGATTAAAGGTTGGAATCCTCCAATTACCAAAGATGTAAGTAGAAATTCAATCTTAAAAGACGAGAGTGAATGGGATAAAATGAGATAAAGCTAGCAAATCACAATAGTAAAGTCCTTAGTGCATTGTTCAATGCCGTAGGAAAATTACAACATAGGTTAATTTCTAATTGCATATTTGCCAAGGTAACATGGGAAAAGTAGTAATTTATAACAAGGGAACCGAGGTTGTTAAAGTGTCTAGGCTAAAGATGCTTACCCTTGAATTTGAAATCATGATAATGAGTGAACATGAGATTATTTCTCAATACTATGTTAAGATTTTAGGCATAGTAAATACATGTGATCAATTGGGGGAGCCTATACCTAATTACCTTGTTGTAAGGAAACTATTAGGGTTCTTGTCCTCTAAATTCAAAATTAAGGTGGCGGCCATTAATTAATATAAAAAGATAGACACCTTAGACATTGAGGAGTTGGTTGGGAAACCTTAGGTCTTTTGAGATGCAAGAAGAGTCATATGAAAACAAAAAAGAGTTGTTTGAAAAATCCAAGGGAAAACAAAATGCACTAATAGGGGTTAGTCAATTAGGATTTGAAAATTAAATGCTAGTATTTTAAAATTTCCGATTAGTCATTTAGAATTGTCTATGCCATACTTACAATCCAGTGTTATTACATTAAGATTTAAAATACAATATTTTAAATACCGTGTTAGTGGTTAAACAATTGATTCTTGTATTTGAAATATAGCGTTAGTTAAAAATCTTAGGATTGTGACTTAAGAGGATTTTGCTGGAAACTTATAACATACAAGTGATATTTTACAACACCACCTCTAGAGGTGGTATTGTAAAATGACAAAAGCACTAGAAAAGGGAGGCCGACACGCACTAGAGGTCAATACCGATATGATACGCCCCCCACAAGTATCTTTGATACGTAGCGGCCGTATCGGACATACGGTATTGATACAACCGATATGAATCGATACTCTAATATTTTAATATTTTTTTATTTTAAAAAATATTTTTTTTCTTAAAAACAAAAATATAATTCCAATTCAACCTCTTCTAATGACTATGTTTTTATTATATTAAAAATATTTTTTAAAAAATTATATGAGATCAAAATAAGTGGGTCTATATAGTTTACATAATTTTTTTAAAAATTTAGTGCTCCACAATTATGCATTTACTTAAACATCTACCGTATGAGTTTCTCAATAATATTCATATGACTCATTAAATATCTTATTTTATTTTAAAATAAATTAATTTTAGAACACTTAATATGGGGTGGAGGGAATAATAGTTTGTAGAGGACAGAGGGAGTAAAGTGTATGGTTCTAAAATAAAATAATTTTAGAGCACTCGTATCAGTTTATACGACCTTCTAAAATGAAGTATTATAATGATATATTATTAGTTATAATATTTTTTTATGTATATCAAAGGGTTTACGACCGTTTTGGCGCGTACCAAGGATATCATTAGCGCGTACCCGTATCCATGATCGTCGATATTATCATCTGTATCGATATTGCCTTCCATGGCTTGGAGAAGGCTGGCATTTTCATGCGGCGACTGGAGCTTGGCGGAGGCCACCATCCTTGTCGGAGAAACCATCGTGGCCAGGTAATGTCTCCTCTCACCCTCCAACTGCCGCTGTCTTCCGTTCTCTGTTTTGATTTTTTCCCTCTGCATACCCTATTGCCTACTCCGCTCATGGCCACCTCTCGCATTTTTTCAAATTATGGATTAGTCAAATTTTAAAATTGTAGATAAAAAAATTTTAGGAGTTAATTATTTTGAAATCAACAGCTCAAATCCTGGGATTCTAGTAATACAAGATTTGGGTATCCAAATATTGTAAAATCTGGCAGTTCAAATCCAAGAATTTGGATTATATTCTAAAATCTCATATTATAAATCCAGTATTTAAAATTTTGATAGACTAACCCCCTGTAAAAGCATCTAAGAGAACTTCCAAATAGATTAAAGTCTTAAACACCTTAGAAGAATATGAAGAGTCTAAAGATGATGAACCATTAATGCCTTTGATGGCCAAAAACTTTAAGAAATTCATGAAAACTTAGCACTTTAGGTTTGGGAATAAGGGTTAAAATTCTAGGAAGAGACAAGGGGATAAGAGATATGAGAGGCAAAACAAACAAGACAAGAAGAATTTGAAGTGTTTTGAATGTGGTAAGTTAGGTCAATTTGCTGCTGATTGGATTAACAATGATTCTGACAATTCTTCTAATGTTAAGCCTAATAAATCAAAGGGTGTTAATAATAAGAGAAAGAGAAAGGGAAATATGCTTCAAGGAACTTACTCAAATAAGAGTTCTTTTGAAAAAGATGAAATGTGTAACTATATAGCCTTCTATGCAAGTGTGAAGGAAGATATTTCTAAAGAAAAATTTTATGAGTCGACTTCTCTTAAAGAGAAGTTAGAGTTTGACTTTGACTCTGATGAATACAAAGGATTCCTCCAACAATTCTTAGCCTTGACTAAGAAAGTCAAAAGCCTTGAGAGAGAGTTGAAAAAGAAAGAGTATGAATTAGTTTTATATTCTCAAGAAGCAAATAGGTTAGTGGATTTGAATGTCAAACTTGAGAAAGAAGTGAGTGGCCTTAAGAAATAACTAGAGAGTGAAAAAGAATAGTCTAGTGCTCTTAATAGAGAATGCACGTCCTCTAAAAAGAAATTAGATTGATTTAAGAGTGCGAATAAGAAATTGGAAATAGTATTTATTATTGGTCAAACTAACAAGATGAGCTTAGGTTTTAGAAAATTCTTGATTACCCCCATAGCAAAACCTACTATCTTTGTGAAGGAAAAGAGAGTAATAAAAAATATTGCCCAACCCACCTAGGTCAAGAGTGAAAGGAGGAAGGATAAGTTCTAGTATTGTGGGTGTGTGTGACATATGCCATATTGCTTCCCATACTAGAAAAGAATGTCCCAATAATTATCCCTTCAAACTTAGGTAAAAGAAAAGAGAACAAGCGCACTACCCATGTTACCCCCAAGTTGCACCACCAAGTGTATGAAAAGAAGATGAAGAGAGTGTGGGTGAAGAATATTGATCTTCAAGCTTTTAAGGATTAATTAGGAAGAGTAAGGAAGAGCACCTTAGATTGCCTTCGGATAGGTTAGCTAGGCAAAACTAAGGAACTTGTCATCTCTAAATAAAGAGATTATAATTTTTCTCTATGATTTAATTCTTTTGATCCTTTGGACATTCTTGCTTTTAGCTTTTATCGCATTTTACTTTGTTTTTACATGTCTTTTATTTCATAGGCATGAATTAAAAAATTAATAAAAAGGAATATGATGAAAAACACAAAAAAACTGTGTAGTTTTTACTTGATTTTGCAATTAGCTAGCTTTGTTTTTGTTTTTATTAGTTCAGCTTTTAGACTTATTAAAATTAGTTTTCTTTTAAGCTAAAAAGCAACATGATAAGTGGTCAAACATACCTTAACGAAGAGAAGGATAAACCAAAGAGAGTGAAGATCAATTTGATTATCTTTTGCTTGATATTGCAATTCTCTATTTTTAAAACATGCACATATGATGTTGAGACTGAAGTCACTTTTATGTATGAACATTAAGAGAGAATTTATAAACATAAGTTAACTTAGGCATTTGATTCTAGTGAAGTCTTAGTGATCAAATTAGAGGATCTTTGGCTAGATTTCAATTTAGAATTCAAATGAAAAAAAATTTCATGTAATGTACTATAATAATGATGAGCCTTATATATTAGGTAATGGAGTTGTCCTTGTAAAGATGATAGGGAAGGGCTACTTACTTAGGTCAACCTAGGCTAGTGTGAAGCTCTCATCCTCTTGACATCAAGAAAAATGAATTAAAAAAAATGGTGAAAAAAATAAATCATGCTAGTTGAGAGGATTCAAAAAAATTCGAAGACTAAGAAAAATAATTTGAGGAAAAATATCATAACTCAAAAAAGGCATGGGCAATATATTATAAGTTTTTTATTATATCATCTTTTTAAATAAATTATGTGCATAGATTCTAGCTAAAATGAGTTGAAAAATGTGAACTTATTCTTTACAAAGTTTTGAACAAATTTGTTTCAATTTGCTTAAGTGTGATCTTATGAGATTCAAGAAAAAAAGAGACAAGAGTTGGAAACATTGGTAGTTTCTTAAAAAATTAATAATAGACGATTGATGTGTTAAGAAGAAAAAAAAAATTGACAATCACATACCAATGTAGTTGACTATTCTAAAGTAGGTATTAATGAACATAATATGTGGATGCGCTTAAATTAAAGGGAAATTAATTAAAAATTCATAAAAAGGAGCTCAAGTATGCTTACTTTCACTATTTGTTTTTTAATTTGAATATTGATCATCAAAAAATTTAATTTTGATGGGAAATGTCTTGAGATATTTTTTAGAAATTTATTTGAATTTTTCAAAAGAAATTGCATTTTCCTTTTTTTTGAAAAATAAAAAATTCAAATTTCTCAAGATTGATCGATCAATTCACCCTAGTGATTGATTGTTGGTTCGGTTTTTGAGCCAAATCACTATTTACAATTTTGGAAAAACTCATTTCTTCTCTATTTCACTCCAAACTCTTCCAAAGAGGGTTAGTGAGAGAGTAGAAGTGATTTGAGTGATTTTTGCGTGCAAAAGGACCATATTTCCTAGTCAAATTCAAGCATTTTGTTGTGGCCATGGTCAATACTGAAACTAAAATTTTGATGTTTAGTGTATTTTTAATAGATATTGAAAAGTTTTGAACCAATAGAATTGTTAGAAATAACTTGATCTACATTATTCCATATTTTTATGCAATTTGATCGCCACATTGTGAGATTTCACGAAAAATTCATATTGGTTTCAATTTTTCACCTCAAATTGAGAATTTTTTTAAAAACTGGACGTTTCTAAACAAAACTGGTTGTATATCTAATTATAACTTTTGTTCTACTCATTGTTATCTAAATTGTATCAAAATTTGGAGTCAAATTAGATACAAAAAAAATTTTAGGGTTTTATTTAAATTTCAAAATTTTATTTTTAACATGCAATTCAATGATTTTTGAAATTCTAGGACATTTATTATTGTCTATTTATTTTTTCCTAGTATATGCTTTACCCTAGGTTGTTTATTTGCCATATATTTAGATGGGGAGAGCAAAGAAGCTGAAGGTTGCTCTTGAGTCTGGGTCTGGGGATCTATGTGTTTTGACTAGCAGAGCAGGTAGGGTTGGACCTATTAGGTGTGAACATAGTGTAGTTCATATTCTACTAGAGACTACTATGGACAAGACTGAGGCACGTCCGTGCTAGATGGATTATTGTAAAAACATATGAGACATATGTATAATTTATTGACTAATTGTTTTTAAAAAAATTATATCTAGAAACCATATGCATGTAATGAGTCTTAGAAATTGACTTGAGGTTGTTATATTCGAGTCAGATTTAGAATTGACAAACTTGAAAAGTAAGAGTAGACGTGTTCTTATTGATCAAAGTGGAAGATTGAAGAATATTTAAGAGTTTTGAAGTTTATTCAGATCACATTTGCATACATAAATCACTTGGAGAGGTTTTGGAAGTGATTAAAGAAGGTTTTAGGGGGAAAAAGGGCAAAATGGTAAAAGAATAGGCAAAATGATTGATCATTGAAAGTAACAAAGGATAAAATGATCGATCACCCATTAATTCAGCCTTACGCAAAACAAAACTTATAATTGATCTATCGCTCTCATAATCGATCGATCACTTGAATTATCATGCACATTAAAAATAATAAACGATCGATCACTGTTTAAAATGATCTATCATTCCAAGGACTAGTTACCCTAATTAAGAAATTCTAATTTCAATTTCATTCCTTATTCAAGTAGCACTTAATGAGCTATATAAGGGTTATGAAATCACAAATTTTGAAAGAAAAAAATTTAGTGGATGAAAGAGAAACAAACTTTACACTTTTGCTTATTGTTTTCCAAAGGAGAATTCATAAAGAGCTTTAAATTGAAGATCAATGGTAAATTAAAGAAGATAATCCACAACTAAAGGAGCTTATACATAGAATATTCAAAGAGGTGTTGTGGCATATCTTCAATGGAAGATTGAAATTTTCTACAAGGCTAAAGTCAAGATAACAAGAGGTGCCTGTTAAAGACTAGAAGGAAGACAAAGACAAGGTAAGCATGAGAAATTTTCAAGTGCTTGAGGGAGACTTAAAAGAATACAAGTTCAATTCTACTTCGCTTACATATTCTACCCAAAGAGGATAGAACTCTTAATTATTACTTGTTGAAGTACTATTTTTAAGAGCAATCTAGTGATCTTGTATCTAGGTCGATTAGATGTATACTAAACCCACAGCTATATTTGGACCATCTCTACCTCCGATCAGTTAGTATTTCCACATCTAGTTAGACAATGGTATTCATCTCTCTGCTTAGAGGAGGACGACTGTTTAGTTGGCATAGGAGGAGGAGTGCAGGTAAGAGTTTCACCTAATGTGATTGGTGATACTATTGGATGTGAGAAGAAACTACTACTTATCTATAGTTTGTGGGGTAAAAGTTTCCACTAGATAGTGAGCTGACAAGGACATTGCTTGGTTTGCATAGAAGTCCAGGTTGGATGTATCACTGCTCACTCATTTCGGGATGCCTGATTTTTGTCTGCTACATGTCATAGCTGAGTATGACATATGGAGTATTCATAAGGAGAGAGTGGATCACACGATGGCTAGGATACTTTATCTCCTTACATAGCATGAGCTTGAGCTTGGCCTGCCTTCCATCATATTTGGTCAGATGATGACATTTTTACATGGCCATAGGAATGAGATATTGCCCTACCCCTACATCTTGTGTAGGAATTTTACTTTGGCTCATGTGAGGATCCCACGAGGAGAGCCTACGATGGTTGGGATGGGGCCTATTGATGCTGCAATTGTTCATATGATGTTGTCCCATCATAGAGGTCTAAACAGAGACATGGAGGACCCATAGGCACTAGGACAGGCACCAACAAAGTTAAGAGATTATCAGGATGCAGTATTACATAGTATTAAAGAGATCAAACATATGATCAAGCTCGATTCCCACATGATGATAGTGAGTGGGGACATTCTGATGGTAGAGCTCATTGATTTTTTATCTTTATGTATTTCTTTGTTTGAACTTGTTTCAACTCAGTTTATATTTCACTATAACTATGAGATGTATTTTGAAATTGATTTTGTTATGGGATATGTGATGGACATGGTTTATTATATGGCTTATTTATTTCATGTCTTATGGTGATATGTGTGACTTTATTGTGCTTAAGTGAATATTTTTGTTATTATTTCCTTTGAATTTTTGTCTATTTATGTCAAAAGGGGGAAAAATGATTAAGGAAAATCAAAGTACTTATCTTTATTTGATTGTACAGTACTATGCAAATCATTTTGATTTTAAGTGTGCAAGATAAGTACAGGTCTAAACAAAGCTTGCCAAGATCAATTCCAATGACTCTATAGTAAGTCTTTGTGTGCCAAGTCATTTGTACAAATTGAAAGTCAAGGCACTATGTCAAGAGTTGTAATTTTCTTTTAGATTTTCAATTGTGTAGTGTTTTGACAAGAAATAGCCAAAGGGGCAGATTGTTGGCACATATGTGTCATATGTTAGGTTAATTGGCTAATTTCTTTGTCAACTTTATGTCAGAAACCTCGAGTATGTAATTAATCTTAAAATCTGATTAGATGTAATTATGGTCGAGTTAGGTTTGGAATTAATGGATTTGAAAAATAGGAACAGACATGTTCTTATGGCTCAAGACTAGAGAGTAAAGGATGTTGATGGGTTTTGAATCTTATTCAGATTACACTCTCATACTAAAATCACTTGGAGAAGTTTTAGAAGTGATTTCAAAGGTTTTAGAAAGATTTAGGGTAAAAAGTGTAGAACTATCGATGAATACTACTATCAATCGATCGCTAGACAATCACTACAACAAAATGTAGTATTCGCGTCGCTAAAAACAACTATATGTGACGTATCCAAAGCATCGCAAAAAAAAAAAAACTATTAGTGACGCATTTCTCTATGCGTCGCTAATAATCATATATTAGCGATGCTTACTTGAAAGCGTCGCTAATACTAATCATATTAGCGACGCTTTATTGTAAGCGTTGCTAATAGTGCCCCTATTTGCGACGCTTAAAACAACCGTCGCTAAAAAGTATATATTTTAAATAAAAAAAAAATATTATGACTATTAGCGACGCTTTTATATAAACGTCGTCAATACCATTTATAATAGCGATGTTTGTTGTTAAACGTCGCTAATAGCTTTATTAATTAAATTTATTTAATAAATAAAATTTAAATAATTATTTTTTATTTTAAAAATTAATTTTAAATAATAAAAAATTTTAAAACTTGAAATTAGAGGAGAGAGAGAGGGGCGGGAAGAGAGGAGAGGGAAGAGAGAGAGAGAGCGTGGGGAGGGAAGAGAAAGAGAGAGGAGAGGGAAAAGAGAGTGGAGAGGGGAGAGAACAGAGAGAGAGCATGGGGAGGGAAGAGAAAGAGAGAGGAGAGGGAAGAGAGAGAGATAGAGAGGAGAGGGAAGAGAGAGAGAGGAGAGGGAAGAGAAGAGAGAGAGGAGACGGAAGAGAAGAGAGAGAGGAGAGGAGAGGGGAGTGAGAGAGATAGGAGAGCGAAGAGAGAGAGAGAGGAGAGGGAAGAGAGCGAGATAGGAGAGGGAAGAGAGACAAAGATAAGAGGGAAGAGTGTGAGAAAGGAAATGGGAGGGAAGAGAGAGAGAGGATAGGGAAGAGAGAAAAAAAATTCTAATTTTTAAAATTTTTTTTATTAATTTTTAAAATAAAAAAATATAAAATACTAATAGCGACGTATAATTATACGTCGCTATTAGTACATGTAATAGCGATGTATATATGTATATAGCTCTATTAATATTTTTATTTAAAACTATTTTATTTTAAAAAATTAATTTTAAATAAAAAAATATTTAAAATTTGAAATTAGAGGAGAGAGGGGAGGGAAGAGAGAGGAGAGGGAAGAGAGAGAGGAGAGGGAAGAGAGAGAGAGAGAGAAGAGAGGGGAGGGAAGAGAGAGAAATTTTATTTAGATTTTTTAAAAAATTTTATTAATTTTTTTATTTTTAATATAAAAAAATAAAATTAAAATACAATACTAATAACGACGTATAGTGCTATACGTCGCTATTAGTATATGTATTAGCGATGTATAAAATTATACGTCGCTAATACGTGTACTAATAGCGACGTGTATGACTATACGTGGCTATTAGTATTTTTATTTAATTCTTTTTTTATTTTTAAAAATTAAATTTAAAGAATAAAAAATCTAACAATTTTGAAATTAGAGGAGAGAGAGGGGAGGGAAGAGAGAGAGGAGAGGGAAGAGAGAGAGAGAGAAGAGAGAGAGAGGAGAGGGGAGAGAAAGAGAGAGGAGAGGGAGGGAGAGAGGAGAGGAGAGGGGAGAGAAAGAGAGAGGAGAGGGGAGAGAGAGGAGAGGAAGAGGGGAGGGAAGAGAGAGAGAAGAGAGGGGAGGGAAGAGAGAGAGAGAAGAGAGGGGATGGAAGAGAGAGAGATAGAGAAGCGAGGGAAGGGAAGAGAGAGAAATTTTATTTTGATTTTTATAAAATTTTTATTAATTTTTTTATTTTTAAAATAAAAAAATAAAATTAAAATATAATAATAATAGCGACGTATAGTGCTATACGTCGCTATTAGTATATGTATTAGCGACATATAAAATTATACGTCGCTAATGGGTGTACTAATCGCGACGTATATATCTATATGTTGCTATTAGTATTTTTATTTAATTCTTTTTTTATTTTTAAAAACTAATTTTAATGAATAAAAAATCTAAAAAAATTTAAATTAGAGGAGAGAGAGAGGGGAGGGAAGAGAGAGAGGAGAGGGAAGAGAGAGAGAGAGATAGAAGAGAGGGGAGGGTAGAGAGAAATTTTTATTTTGATTTTTTAAAATTTTTGATTAATTTTTTTATTTTTTAAATAAAAAAATACAATTAAAATACAATACTAATAGCGACATATAGTGTTATACGTCGCTATTAGTATATGTATTAGCGACGTATATAACTATACGTCGCTATTAGTATTTTTATTTTAAAAAATTAATTTTAAAGAATAAAAAATCTAAAAAATTTGAAATTAGAGAAGAGAGAGGAGAGGGAAGAGAGAGAGAGAGAGAAGAGAAAGAGAGAGGAGAGGGGAGAGAGAGAGGAGAGGGAGAGAGAGAGAGAAGAGAAAGAGAGAGGGGAGGGAGAGGGGAGAGAGAGAGGAGAGGGAGAGGGGAGGGAAGAGAGAGAGAGAATAGAGGGGTGGGAAGAGGGAGAAATTTTATTTTGATTATTATAAATTTTTTATTTTTAAAATTAAAAAAAATAAAATTAAAATTTAATACTAATAGCGATGTATAGTGCTATACGTCGCTATTAGTACATGTAGTATCGACGTATATAACTACACGTTGCTAATACGTATACTAATAGTGACGTGTATAACTATACGTCGCTATTAATATTTTTATTTAATTCATTTTTTTTATTTTAAAAAATTAATTTTAAAGAATAAAAAATCTAAAAAATTTGAAATTAGAGGAGAGAGAGGGGAGGGGAGAAAGAGAGGATAGGGAAGAGAGAGGAGAGGGAAGAGAGAGAGAGGAGAGGGGAGAGAGAGAGAGAGGAGAGGGGAGAGGAGCGAGAGAGATTGAGAGGGAAAGAGGAGTGGATAGGGAAGAAAGAGGAGAGGAGAGGAGAGGGGAGAGAGAGAGGAGACGAAGAGGGGAGGGAAGAGAGAGAAATTTTATTTTGATTTTTTAAAAATTTTTCTTTATTTTTTTATTTTTAAAATAAAAAAATTAAATTAAATTATAGTACTAATAGTGACGTATAGTGCTATACGTCACTATTATTATATGTATTAGCGACATATAAAATTATACATCGCTAATAGGTGTACTAATCGCGACGTATATAATTTATACGTCGCTATTACTATTCTTATTTAATTCTTTTTTAAATTTTAAAAAATTAATTTTAAAGAATAAAAAATCTAAAAAAATTGAAAAAATAGAGAGAGAGAGAGGGGAGGGAAGAGAGAGAGAGAGAAGAGAGAGAGGAGAGGTGAGGGGAGAGAGAGAGAGGAGAGGAGAGGGGAGAGAGAGAGATAGAAGAGAGGGGAGGGAAGAGAGGGAAATATTATTTTGATTTTTTTAAATTTTTATTAATTTTTTTATTTTTTAAATAAAAAAATAAAATTAAAACACAATACTAATAGCGACGTATAGTGCTATACGTTGCTATTAGTACATGTAGTATCGATGTATATAACTATACATCACTAATACGTGTTATAATAGCGACGTGTATAACTATACGTCGCTATTAGTATTTTTATTTAATTCTTTTTTTATTTTATAAAATTAATTTTAATGAATAAAAAATCTAAAAAGTTTGAATTAGAGGAGAGAGGGGAGGAAAGAGAGAGAGAGGATAGGGAAGAGAGAGGAGAGGGAAGAGGGAGAGGAGAGGGGATAGAGAGAAGAGAGAGAGAGAGAGAGAGGAGAGGGGAGAGGGGAGAGAGAGATTGAGAGGGAAAGAGGTGTGGATAGGAAAGAAAGAGGAGAGGAGAGGGTAGAGAGAGAGGAGAGGAAGAAGGGAGGCAAGAGAGAGAGAGAGAGAAGAGAGGGGAGGGGAGAGAGAGAGAGAGAGAAGAGAGGGGAGGGAAGAGAGAGAAATTTTATTTTGTTTTTTTAAAATTTTTATTTATTTTTTTATTTTTAAAATAAAAAAATAAAATTAAAATATAATACTAATAGCGACCTATAGTGCTATACGTCGTTATTAGTATATGTATTAGCGACATATAAAATTATACATCGCTAATAGGTGTACTAATCACGACGTATATATCTATACGTCGCTATTAGTATTCTTATTTAATTCTTTTTTTATTTTTAAAAATTAATTTTAAAGAATAAAAAATCTAAAAAAATTTAAATTAGAGGAGAGAGGGGAGGGAAAAGGGAGAGGAGAGGGAAGAGAGAGAGAGAGAGGAGAGGTGAGGGGAGAGAGAGAGGAGAGGAGAGGGGAGAGAGAGAGATAGAAGAGAGGGGAGGGAAGAGAGAGAAATTTTATTTTGATTTTTTTAAATTTTTTATTAATTTTTTTATTTTAAAATAAAAAAAATTAAAACACAATACTAATAGTGACGTATAGTGCTATACGTTGCTATTAGTATATATATTAGCGACGTATATAACTATACGTTGCTATTAATATTTTTATTTAATTATTTTTTAATTTTTAAAACTTAATTTTAAAGAATAAAAAATCTAAAAAATTTGAAATTAGAGGAGAGAGAGGGGAGGGAAGAGAGAGAGAGGATAGGGAAGAGAAGAGGAGAGGGAAGAGAGAGAGAGAGAGAAGAGAAAGAGAGAGGAGAGGGGGGAGAGAGAGGAGAGGGAGAGGGGTGGGAAGAAAGAGAAATTTTATTTTGATTTTTATTAATTTTTTATAAAAAAATTTATTTTTAAAATTAAAAAAATAAAATTAAAATACAATACTAATAGCGACGTATAGTGCTATACGTCGCTATTAGTACCTGTAGTATCGACGTATATAACTATACATCGCTAATACGTATACTAATAGCGACGTGTATAACTATATGTCGCTATTAATATTTTTATTTAATTCTTTTTTTATTTTTAAAAATTAATTTTAAAGAATAAAAAATCTAAAAAATTTGAAATTGGAGGAGAGAGGGGAGGGAAGAGAAGAGTAGAGGGAAGAGAGAGGAGAGGGGAGAGAGAGAGAAGAGAGAGAGAGGAGAGGGGAGAGGGGAGAGAGAGATTGAGAGGGAAAGAGGTGTGGATACGGTAGAGAGAGGAGAGGGGAGAGAGAGAGATAGAAGAGAGGGGAGGGAAGAGAGAAATTTTATTTTGATTTTTTTAAAATTTTTATAAATTTTTTTATTTTTAAAATAAAAAAATAAAATTAAAATACAATACTAATCGCGACATATAGTGCTATACGTCGCTATTAGTATATGTATCAGCGACGTATATAACTATACGTCGCTATTAGTATTTTTATTCAATTATTTATTCTTTTTAAAAATTAATTTTAAATAATAAAAAATCTAAAAAAATTGAAATTAGTGGAGAGAGGGGAGGGAAGAGAGAGAGGATAGGGAAGAGAGAGATGAGAGGGAAGAGAGAGAGAGAGGAGAAAGAGAGAGGAGAGGGGAGAGAGAGAGGGAGAGGGAAGAGAGAGAGAGAAGAGAGGGGTGGGAAGAGAGAGAAATTTTATTTTGATTTTTATAATTTTTTTTATTTTTAAAATTTAAAACATAAAATTAAAATACAATACTAATAGTGACGTATAGTGCTATACATCGCTATTAGTACATGTAGTATCGACGTATATAACTATACATCACTAATATGTATACTAATAGCGACGTATACAACTATACATTGCTATTAGTATTTTTATTTAATTATTTTTTTATTTTTAAAAATTAATTTTAAAGAATAAAAAATCTAAAAAATATGGAATTAGAAGGGAGAGGGGAGGGAAGAGAGGGAGAGGATAGGGAAGAGAGAGGAGAGGGAAGAGAGAGGGGAGAGGGAAGAGAGAGAGAGAGGAGAGGGAAGAGAGAGAGAGGAGAGGGGAGAGAGAAGAGAGAGAGGGGAGTGGGGAGAGAGAGATTGAGAGGGAAAGAGGAGAGAATAGGGAAGAGAGAGGAGAGGGAAGAGAGAGAGGGGGAGAGAGAAGAGAGAGAGAGAGAGAGAGAGAGAGAGAGAGAGAGAGAGAGAGAGAGAAAGAGAGGAGAGGGGAGAGAGAGAGAAGAGAGAGAGAGGAGAGGGGAGAGGGGAGAGGGGAGAGGAGCAAGAGAGATTGAGAGGGAGAGAGAGGGATGATAGAGGGAGGAGAGATGGGAAGATAGAGAGGGAGGAGAGAGAGGGAGGGAGGAGAGAGGGAGGTAGGAGAGAGATAGTGGGAGGAGAGAGGAGAGGGAGGAGAGAGAGAGGGGAGGGAAGAGAGAGAGGAGTGGAAAGAGGGAGAGAGAAGAGAAAGAGAGAGGAGAGGGGAGAGAGAGAGGAGCGGTGAGGGGAGGGGAGAGAGAGAAAGGACAGGAGAGGGGAGAGAGAGATAGAAGAGAGGGGAGGGAAGAGAGAGAAATTTTATTTTGATTTTTTTAAAATTTTTAAATTTTTTTTATTTTTAAAATAAAAAAATAAAATTAAAATACAATACTAACAGCGACATATAATGCTAGATGTCGCTATTAGTATATGTATTAGCGACGTATATAACTATACGTCGTTATTAGTATTTTTATTTAATTATTTTTTATTTTATAAATTAATTTTAAATAATAAAAAATCTAAAAAATTTGAAATTAGAGGAGAGAGAGGGGAGGGAAGAGAGAGAGGATAGGGAAGAGAGAGAGGAGAGGGGAGAGAGAGAGAAGAGAGGGGTGGGAAGAGAGAGAAATTTTATTTTGATTTTTATTAATTTTTTATAATTTTTATTATTTTTAAAATTAAAAAAATAAAATTAAAATACAATACTAATTGCGACGTATAGTGCTATACGTCGCTATTAGTACAAGTAGTATCGACGTATATAACTATACGTTGCTAATACTTGTACTAAAAGCGATGTATATACATCGCTATTAGTATATTTATTTAATTCTTTTTTTATTTTTAAAAATTAATTTTAAAGAATAAAAAATCTAAAAAAATTGAAATTAGAAGAGAGAGGGGAGGGAAGAGAGAGGAGAGGGAAGAGAGAGGGGAGAGGGAAGAGAGAGAGAGACAAGAAAGGGGAGAGATAGAAAACATTGCGCGTGCACGAAAAATTTGCGAGCGTGTGGTGTGAAAATATTCTGCGTTGGGCGAAATTTTCACCCCGCATGGGCAAATATAAGTC
The DNA here is from genome assembly GCA_035235625.1 of Saururus chinensis. Lineage (NCBI taxonomy): Eukaryota > Viridiplantae > Streptophyta > Magnoliopsida > Piperales > Saururaceae > Saururus > Saururus chinensis. The sequence continues at coordinate 28,520,316 of CP141141.1, forward strand.
ACCCGCGCGAAACATATCGCCCACGCGGGTGTTTTTCTTCAACACGCTTCCCCCTTCTCTCCTCCAGTCGCCGCTGTCTGCCCTTTTCCGCCGTCCGCCGCCTGTCCTCATCCATTGTCAGCTGCTGTCCTTCCTCCGCCGCCGTTAATCGCTTGGCTACCGCCCGTGCACCTCCATCCGCCCCACTTCACCCCGCGGTTCCTCCCGTCCCATGCCCCACCCCTTAGCCGCTTCCGCCGCCCGCATTCGGCCCCGACAACCCCGATCCACTCCATCCCCGGCAACCCCGCTCCGATCCGATCCCGGCCACCCCGCATCCGTCCCCGGCACTCACAATTCCGGCCCCCTTCTTGGCCACTCCTCCCCTCTTGTGCCCCACCCCGTAGCAGCCTTCCGCCGCCCGCGTCCGCCTCCGGCCTTCTCTCCCCAGCGCCCACAAGCCTGGCCTCCCTCCCGCTGTCCTGGATCCACCCCCTCTCCCCCGGATCCCCCCCTGCTCCTCTCCGGGTTAGCCACCCTGGCCCTTGTTCCCCTTCTCTGTTTCAGAGGAGGGGGGATGCGGGGGAGAGGGGGCAGAGCCAAGGCATTGGGAGAGAGGCCGGGACCCACCGGAATCCGGCCCTCTCTCCCCCACTCACACTACCGAGGGCCGACCTCCTCCCCCCCCCCCCCCCCCTCCCCGGGACAGCCACCCTGGCCCTTGTTCCCCTTCTCTGTTTCAGAGGAGGGGGGGGGGGGGGGGGGTCCGGGGGAGAGGGGGCAGCGGGAGGGAGGCCTGAACCCGCGGAATCCGGTCCTCTCTCCCCCGCTCACTCGCCCCCCAACCTCCCACCGGCGCCGGATCCGGCATTTCAGCCGGATTTCGGTGCTGGATTTTTTTTAAATTTTTTCTAAAGTTTTTAGCGACGCTTATAAGCGTTGCTAAAGGTTTTTTATTTTTTAAAATATTATTAAGTATTAGAGACGCTTCTGAAAGCGTCGCTAATACATATTTTTTTAAAAAAGAATATGATTTTTTCGTTAATGAAGATTTAAAAATTATTTTTTTATTAGTGACGCATAAAACAACATCGCTAATAATTAGTTATTAGCGACGCTTGTATCTGTGCGTCACTAATAAGTTGTTATTTATTTATTTTTAAATAATTTTTTAGATTAGCAACGTGTAATAAAGCGTCGCTAATAATCAATCAATTATTAGTGATGCTTAAGTACTCTTCGTCGTTAATAATTTATTATTAGCGATGTTTTGTTGTACGTCGCTAATACTAAAATTATTAGTGACGTATAAATAAGCGTCGCTAATGAGCAATAGCGACTCGTGTTTATCGACGTAAGTAGCGACGCTTTTTAAGCGTCGCTACTAGTCATTAGCGACACTTTTACTATTATTAGCGACGCTGATAAGCGTCGCTAATAGTCTTTTTTGTTGTAGTGAATACACAGTGTAAAAAGATCGATCGGCACCTGAATCAGCCCTATGTTAAACGAAGTTGAGAATTTATTGATTGATCGCTTTGTAGACTGATTGATCGCTCAATGAGTTGTGTGTTAAAAAAATAGTGAACCGCTAACAATTAAGAGTTATCCTAAACAAGCCATTTCGGATTGAGTTTCTTTCCTTGTTAAAGTCAAAGTGCCAAATTGTTTCGGAGACCTATATAAATGATAAAAAGTGATGAAACTGAAGAGAGGAAAACCTAAAAAGAATTAGAGAAGAAGGGAGAGATCTTCACTTATTATTTTTGTAAGATCCCTAACCCTAACCCAGTCTATCTTAATTAATTATGTTGTTATTATGTGGTTTTGGTTTTAATTGGTCGGTTTGTCTTGTTTTACTTCTAAAAGGAGATAATAATGGTTTTATTGAGGTTTTCATTTGATTTTATAAGTTTCCATACTAAACTAAAATTTTGTGATTTTTAGGGATTTTTTCAAAAAATTAAGGTGTGGGTCCCACCATGAGCCCCAAGTTCATGTTTTGGGGTGAATGTTCCATGAGACCCTAAACCCAACTCATTTCAGTATTAAATAGTTTCAAAGTTTTTAAATTTTTTTTTAGACTTAAAATGAGCAAATTACCTATTTTTAGTACAAAATTCTATTTATACCCTAATGTTTAATACATATACCCTATAACTTTCTATATATAGAAAATCCCAGCTCCATTCCCATTTAGGAAGGGTTGAGATCTGGGAGGCTGAGAAGCCCTAATCCCCATACTAAAGAAGAAAAACTTTATTTAGGTAATATCAGTCTTGATTTTTCATTATTTTTTTAGGTTTTTGCTTAATCTTTCTTAATCCCATCTTTTTCAAGGTTAAATCTTGTTTTACCTTACTAAAGTTTCTATTTTTAATCCATATTTCAAAACCTCTAATGAGGGATTTTCGTTTTTAAGCAAAGAAAGTCATAGATTTACAAGTTTTCAAGTGATTTAAGCTTAAGTAATCAGATTTAACAATGTAATAACGAAACCCTAACCTTGGGTAGGGATTTTAAGAGATTGAAGCTTCGATTTTGAACCAAAAGCTCATTGAAGGGAAGAGTTTTTCTTCTTGAATAGGTTTATGTAGGTTTTTCTTTATGTTAAGCTTTAATAGTGGGTAAAATAAAGCATGCTCTATTTAGTGATTTTCTTGTGTTTTAGCTAATAAATGACTAGATCTATCATTTCCTAAGCTTATATTTCAATATTATGATGTTTGGAAGTGACATTGGTCGTTCTTGTCGATTTTGTGTATTTTCGGTTTTGGGTTTGCAAGGTTGAAGATGAACCAGATTTAATTGTATAGGCATTTGAACGGCCTAGTGCTCGAACGGCCATCTGGCGGATCGAACGGTCCTTATGGCTGATCGAACAACCAAATGACAATTTTTCCATTTTGTGTATTTTGTTCATTTCCATGTTCTTCTTCATAAATCTCATTTATTATGATTATGAGAAGTTATTTTTACTTGGAAATACTACTGTGAAGACACGAATATTACCTTGAAAGCTATGATGTTGTTCAAGTATGAATTTGGTTACATGTTATTGGATTGTGGTATGTTATTATTCTTATTCTAGAATAATGTTAAGTGATTTTTCATGTATTACTTAGGATTCCAGCAAGTTTAAAGCATGAGAATGGGCATGTATGCTTTCACACACTACAACAAAATGTAGTATTAGCGACACAACTGTAAGCGTCGCTACAAACATCTACTCACAATGCATAAAAAAGCGTCGCAAAAAAAGAACTATTAACGACACATTTTATTATACGTCGGTAATAGTCTTATATTAGCTACACTTAGTTTAATGCGTCGCTAATACTAATCATATTAGCGACGCTTTATACAAACGTTGCTAAATGATATATATTTTAACTAAAAAAAGAAAAAAATCATAACTATTAGCGACGCTTATTGCAAGTGTTGCTTATAGTCCAGCTATTAGTTATTAATTAAAAAAATTTTAAAATTATTAGTGACGCTTTAAAATAAGCGTCGCAAATAACATTCGTAATAGCGACACTTATTTACAAGTTTTGCGAAAAGCTTTATTAATTAATTTTAGTTAATAAATAATAAATGAAAATAAAAAATTTAAAAAAACTTCCTAAATATAATATATATTTTATTCAATATTCACTATTTGTATATATAATAAATAAATATTAAATGTTTAATAAAAAGTAGTGTTAATAATAGATTAAACTTTCACTATTTAGATATAATATATTTTATTTCTTAAAATTTCTTATTAATTTGAAAATATAATTTATAATAAAGAGAGAGAGGGGAGAGAGAGAGAAGAGCGAGAGGGGAGAGAAAGAGAGGGGGAGAGCGAGGGGAGAGAGAGAGGGGAGAGAGGAGAGAGAGATGAGAGAGAAGAGAGAGGAGAGGGAAGAGAGAGGAGATGGTAGAGAGAGGAGAGGGTAGAGGGAGAGAGAGGAGAGGGAGGGTGGGTGGAGAGAGAGGAGAGGGAGAGAGGGGGATATTTTTAAAATTTTTTTTTAAAAAAAAAGTATGAGCAACGCATACATGTATGCATTGCTAATACACTATAGCATTAGGCTAATAGCATTTTTAATTTTTAAAAAAATTAAAATTAAAATAGATAGAGAGAGAGAGGAGAGGGGGAGAGAGAGTGAGGAGAGAGAGGATAGGGAGAGAGGGAGAGAGGGAGGGGAAAGAAAGAGGGGAGAGAGAGGAGAGAGAGAGAAGAGAGAGAGGAGAGAGAGAGAGAGAGAGAGAGAGAGAGAGAGAGAGAGAGAGAGAGAGAGAGAGAGAGAGGAGAGGGAGTGGGAGGAGAGAGAGAGGAAAGAGAGAGGGCAGAGAGAGGAGAGAGATAGAGAGGGGAGAGAGAGAGGAGAGAGAGAAGAGAGGGTAGAGTGTGAGAGCGGAGAGGGGGAGAGAGAGAGGGAGGAGAGGGAGAGAGATAGGAGAGAGAGAGAGAGAGAGAGAGGAGGGAGAGAGAGGAGAGAGGAGAGGGAGAGGGAGAGAGAGAGGTGAGAGGAGAGGGAGGAGAGAGAGAGGGGGCAATGATAGAGAGAGGAGAGAGAGAGGAGAGAGGAGAGGGAGAGAGAGGAGAGGGCGAGAGGAGAGAGAGAGGAGAGAGGAGAGGGAGAGAGAGGAGAGGACGAGAGGAGAGAGAGAGGAGAGAGGAGAGGGAGAGGGAGAGGAGAGAAGGAGGAGATGGAGGAGAGAGGGTAGAGAGAGAATGATGGTGGAGAGTGCAGAGAAAATAACATCATTTGCGACGCTTATGGATAAGCGTCACAAATAAGATAGTTTTTGCGACACTTATCTATTAGTGTTACAAATGAAAGCAATTGGCCATGTTGGAAGAACGCCGCAAATATTGAAATCATTGTGATGCTTATTAAAGCTTCGTTAAAAGAATTATTTTTACGATGCTTAGATTAAGCGTCACAAATGATATTCATTTGCTACATTGGATAAGCGTCGTTAGAAAGAAGGCGCACACACAAATGTTTCACGCGCGTGCTGTGTGAAATTTACCCGCACGGGGCAGAATTTTTGCCTTGTGTGTGGCAAATATATTTCGCGCGCGCGGGTCATTTTTTCACTCCTGGCCTACTCCCCTCCTCCCCCTCTGACGTCTGCCTTCCGCTGCCCTTTTGTAGCCATTCACCGCCTGTTTCCGCCGTCCGCAGCCGGTCTGCCTCTGTTTTCCGCACTTCACCCCTGCCGCTCCTACCCTCCTATGCCCCACCCCTAGCCGCTATTCGACGCCCGCGTTCGGCCCCAGCCACCCCGCCACTTCCCTCCCCCTTGCTCCACCCCCCTCTCCCTCCTGCTTCGGTCCCACCTCTCCCCCTCCTTCTAATTTTCAGAGGAGGGGGATGGGTGGCTGGAGGGAGTCTGAGGATACCGGCGCCGCCGTCCTCCCGCTCCCCTTCTCTGCCCCCCTCCTTCCCCCCCTTCCTTTGATTTTCGGAGGAGAGTGGGGGACGGATGATGGCGGCGCTCAGCCCTCCCCCTCTCCCTCTCCCTCCTCTCTCCCCCCCCTTTGATTTTCAGAGGAGAGGAGGGTATTGGGAGGGCGCCGCCGTCCTCCGGCCCCCCTGCTGTAGTGTAATGCCCCTAATTTTCCCTACGATTTCATGTAATTTTTCTGCTATTTTTCTAATCATTTTCGGCAGAAAAATATGATGCTTCGGTGTATGTGGCTTCGGTATTCGTACCCGCAGAGTCGGGTGTCGGGTTCATCGTAGGCCACGGGCCTGGACGCACGTTCCAGCGTGAAAAATCGATGAAGAAAGGAAGAGTAGAGGATAAGTGAAAGAAAAGAAAAAAAAAAAAGAAAAACAGATAAATCGGGCTCGGGCTTGGCCGAGCCCGATCGAGAGAATTCTGGAACAAGACGACCCCCTCTCTGGCTTCTCTCTGTCCCAGCCGCCGCCGTCCCGGCCCCACAGCCACGCCGTCCGCCCCGTGCCTCTCCCCTGTTTTCCCCGGTCCGTCTCTGCTCTCGCTGATTTGTCCTGCGGCGGCGCCGGCGATGGCCAGTATGCTCCACCCGGCCTCCGTTCGGCCTGCCACGGGCTGGCGACCACAGGACCACCCCCATTTCCGCTTCGCCGGCCCTCGAGTTTCATTTTCTCCGGTAAGCCCTCTCTCCCTCTCTTACTGTGTTTTTTTGTTGGGCCGCTGCCGTGGGTCGCCCAGGGCCGGCCAGCCGGCCACCGCTCCGCCCTGGGCCGGCAACGGCGGGAGGCCAAGCCTCCCGGCCCAAGGGCCTCCGCTCCGCCGCCCTGTCCCCATTTCTGCCTCTGCTTTGTTTTTCGCCAAACGAACTGCGCCCCTCCGTTCTTGGCCTTGTAGCCGCCGATGATGGCCGGCAGTGGCCAGCCAGCCACAGTGGGTTCTGCCCCGGCCTGGCGACGGCCCCCAACCAGTCGGCTCCACCTCCACCTCTTCCTCTGTGCAATTCTCCTCCGGCCAGATGCCTCCACCTTCACTGTTCCGCCGATGTTTGGTTTTGGTGGAACGGAGGCCGGCAGTTGCGAGCCACCGACGATAGACCTCTGTCTAGCTCCACCCCGGCTTGACGACGGCTGAGCCACCTTCCCAGCTTAGGTTTGCCGACCCTAGCACTATTCCGGTCCACCTCTCCCTCATCTCCCTGTTTTTGCCATGTACGAGTTCTTTGGCTTCCACTGTCAGTTGGACACCGGACGCTGGACTTGACCCACCAGACCTTTGTTCGGCTTCTCTTCGGCCGGGAAACGATGGCGGATGTTTCCACTCAGCCCGGTTTAGCCTTCGTCCCCTCCATTCCGCTGGAACGAGATTTGTCACCCGCCGGTTGATGTGCTCATCCACAGAAAATCGAGCATTTGCTCCTCACTGTGCAATTTGTCCGGCGTGTCACCGTTGACTTTGGCCGTCACCTCTGGCCGGAGATAGCTCCTCCTAGTCGTTAGGGCCACGATGGAGTCGGCCAAAGCCACCAGTAACCCCTGCTCCTTTGTGCCCAGGGTTTTTCACCCGTTTTGGGCCATCGAGCGTCGTTGGATGCCGAACACCCTTTGGACCACCTTAGTATGGCGCATCTCAGCCTAGAGATGGTTGGCCGCCCTAGTGCAGTACCGCCCCTCTTTTTTCGACGTGAGTCACACTCCTCTACCGATTATGTGTCTGACCGCGCTATAGAGAGCACCATGTTTTGCCCTTTTATTGTCCTACCTCCACCGGACACCGTATGGCCTCTAGTCGGCCTACCTTGACAAAACTATGGCAAAGGCCATCTTTGTTGGTCACCAACCTTGGGCATGGCCCTATTGCCCATCCAAGCTTTGGGCCAACACCGTTTAGCCCTCTCCTCCTCCCTTTGGCCGCGTGTGCAGGTAGCCACGCGTGTGGGTTAGGGTATTAGTGCCGCTTTGGCACCGCCCGACCGTCAGATGGCTCTGTCATCATCTGGAGTTGACATCAGAGTCCTCCATCACCTCTCCTCCATCCTTGAGTGTCACCCATGCCCTCCGCCCTTATGTGGGCCATTGTAAATGCGAAATCAATGTCGTTGGGTGCTGTCCACGGCCGATTTCGACGTTTTGTGACCGGTTGGGTATTGTTCAACTGCCGATCGAATTTTAGTGAGTACACCCTGTCTTTCAGTCACACCTGCCACTCGTTGGCACGATCTTTCTCCCGGACGCCCCTAGTGTACCGCCGTGGATCGCAAATTTTATCGTGTTGACTTTGACACCCTATTTGGCTGTGTGTAGTTCCGGCGTTTCTTAAAACCTTGGGATAGCAACTCTCTTAGCTAGGCAATGGTTTTGACCGCCAACTCCGCCACCGTCGTGTGCTCACCATCAAAGGTCATGGTTACGAGGTAGGGGAGCTTGAACTCGTAATTTCATGATAGCATGCTTGAATGAGTAGTAGCATGCTAGGAACTGCATGATGTGCATATAAGCATGATTATATGGTATGTTTAGATACATATGGCATGCATATGAGCTGTAAGTACGGTTGATGCATGGGTAATATGTGTGCTAAGTATGTTTAATATGTATGAGTTGTATGCACGTACTATGGATGTGGAATATGTATGCGCTAGCGATGGCTAGGAAATCTGTAAGTATGCTACGTATGTGTTTTATGGTCATGCTAGTGATGACTAGCGATCGTGAGTTAGTTATGTGCGTGGACTATGTGAGGGCAGATGTATGGGCGATGGATGATAGAAAGTGGTAAGGTTTTTGGTATGGAGTCGGATGTGGACGGGTAAGCGTGTGATGGAAGATGACAAACATAAGTATGATAGACGAAGAATGGAGCGGATTGGATCGGGTTGGTGTGGAGCAAAGTCAGGGGTTGGTTTCTGTAAGTAAGAGAACTTAGGCTTGAAGCCTGATGTGGGGTTTGTTAGACGGTAAGAGTGTGCATAATGTACAAATTATAAAGTGAAAATTAAGCATAATCAGTGAGGTGTAAGTAAGGGAGTAACGAGGATATGCTTTGAGGAGTGATAAGTATAATTTATACGTTATTTTACCCTTAATTATTTTACTGTCTAGTCTCATTTAAGTGTTAATATAGGTTAAATTATTAGATATTAAATTTAATTAGGTTAGAAAAAGCTTCTATGGTAGAATTAAATTGGCTTATTTTGCAGATTCTTCATTGGCGTTCGAATGGCCTCACTAACCGATCGATCGGGATAACATAAATTTGAAGAAAATTCAGTTCACGCGTTTGAACGGGAATGCAGGGCGTTCGAATGACATAACGCGTAGTTTCCTTATTTCAATAAATTTTGAGTTTTTTTCATATTGGGCTCTTTCCTACGGATCGTATGCCTATATAAAGACTTATTTGACACGAAATTAATGGTTAACAAATAGATTTTCTGAAGAGAAGAAGGAAGAAGAAGATGGAGAAGAATCCAAATCATTCAATGGAGATTCAATTGCTTTCTTCTACCATGGAAGGCTAGACTATTCTTTTACTTAGGAGTTGATGAAGCTATAGATAAGTTTCAGTTTCTTTTCTTTTTAATTTAGATCTCAGTTGTGAATTATGACAATTGTATGATAAGGATTTCCTTTTTAATGGAAGAGCTTTTCATGTTTATTCAATTCTACGTTGATTTATTGTCTTGTAGATGATAGATTGATGTGGTTTTGATATTTGCATCAATTCTAATTTCTGTGATTTAGATGAGATGGTCATACAATAGTTTTAATGTTCAGATAATTAAAGCCTTGGATGAGTTATACTAAGATTAGACAGGTCATGCCTATAGCTATTTAGTGTAGATGATTCGTGCTATTGTCGAAGATAGTTCATGCCATGGAAATTAATTAATGATTCTTTCTGAAGTAATTCTAGCTTGTAGCTGAGAATACTTGTTCATATTCACACTAGATTTAGATTAAAAGTTAAGGAATTGTTATGGTTCTATAGTGGATTCGATTTCCTAAGTAAATTCCATCATATTATTCTCTTACTTTTAAACTAGTTGATTTCTTTTCCTTTACTTAATTAAAGTTTATGTTCATTTTAGTTTTCAATCAGTAAATTCCTTTTTAGATTTAGTAATAATTCATCCGTCTCTGAGGTTCGACAACCCTTAAATACTCATCCTAGTACAATTACCTTATACACTTGCAAAGGGTTTAATTATAAACGATCAAGTTTTTGGCGTCGTTGCCGGGGACGGTGTTGATTTGTTACTAAATTAGCTTTAGGATAATTCTAGATATTTTAGTTTCAGTTTACTTAATTTTTTTAGGTTAATTTTCAGTTTCTTACCTTCTTTTAATTTGATCTTGAAGGTTGGGTTGAAGGTGTTCTCTACACTTGTGGCCACAAGTGGACATTGACAAGCTTCTCTTCGGTTTGCAAGATCCTTTTCTCTTTTTATTCTTTTTCCTTAGTTATTTTTGCTTCATCTTTCTCTTTTTATACTTTAAATTGTGTGGTGTGTTTGTGGTGTATGCGTGGTCGTTGCTCCTTACTCCCCCGATTAGTACCGCTTGACCCTGAGCCTGAGCGGACATCTAGGAGAACTGAGTTGACCTCGACCTACATCCCTACACCCCCAAACTCTCCTACCAATTCCTTCATCCACACTACCTCTACCCTCATCATGGCTGAACATCAGTTAGTAGATACACCACTCAAAGCTCTAAGGGAGTATTACACTCCCAATGAGTACACCTCCCCTTCATGCATTAGGTTGCCAGCGGTTGCTGCTCAAAATTATGAAATTAAGCCCAATGTCATTCAAATGCTTCCATCTTTTTATGGACTTAATAATGAAAACCTGTATAGGCACCTAGATGACTTCTTAGAAATATGCACAACTTTTAAGCTCTCAAATTTAACCGATGAAACTGTTAAACTTCGCCTCTTCCCTTTCACATTGAAAGATAAGGCTAAGGAATGGCTTCACTCTTTAGATCCAGACACCATCACAACTTGGGCCCAAATGCAACAAGAATTCCTTAAAAAGTACTTCCCTATAGGTAAGACCAACCAAATGAGAAAGGCCATAACCACTTTTGCCCAACTTCCCATTGAACAGTTCCATGAGAGTTGGGATAGACTTAAGGACCTTCTTAGGAGGTGTCCTCATCATGCTGTCCCTAAGTGGCAATTAGTACAACGTTTTCATGAGGGTCTTACTGAACAAAACTGCCATCTTGTTGATGCAAGTTGTGGGGGTACCTTTTTGCTAAAAAATAAAAATGAGGCATGGAAGCTTTTTGAGGACTTGAGTGAAAATTCTCTTCAACATGCTGCATTAAATAGAAATGAGAGTGGACTATCTACCTTGAACAATGCCCCCTCTAGGGGTGGCTTGTATGAAGTCAAAAACCCATTAGACATCTCCTCTAAGGTTGATACTTTAAGTAGGAAGCTGGACCTCCTTATGACTTCAACACATCAGCCTACTCCCTTCACTCAAGATGCATGTACAATATGCCTTAGCCCAGCCCATACTATCATGGAGTGCCCCTCTGCCTCTCAATTTCCTGAGCTTGTCCAAGACCATGTGAATGCTACCCAATCCTTCCCTGGGGCTGAGAATAATCTATTTTCACACACATATAACCCTGGGTGGAGGAATCATCCTAACTTTTCATGGCAGGCACAAAACCAAGGGGTTATGGGTAACCAACCCCCTAGGCAACCATTCCAAGTCCCACCAGCCCATATCCACCAACCTCAAGTCCAACATCCATATGTCCAACCAAATAGGAGTCCAAGCTTTGAAGAAAAGGTTTTGAGTGCCCTACAAGGCCTTCAATTTCAATCACAACTCCTTCACTCTCACACACAATCTATAGCAAAGTTAGAAGCCCAAATTGGACAACTAGTTAATGCTATCAATAAGAGAGAGATGGGGACGTTGCCAAGTCAACCTATACAAAACCCTAAAGGTCAATCTCTGGTAGATGGAGCTCCTCCCTCTAATGAAGAAGTAAATTCCATAATGACCCTTAGGAGTGGGAAGATTGTTGATAAGAATGTTGGGGGGACACTAGTGACAGATGATAGGAGTGAAGAGTTAGAGAGGGCAGCCCCTAATGAGCCTCAAGTAGAAGTTAGTGCACCATATGAGAAGGAGTCAGTATCCCCTTCCCCTTCCTCAGAGCCACAGCCTAAGACCACTTCAGAGGGATCTTATATCCCTAGGGCACCTTTTCCTCAGTGTCTTGACATGGCTCCACCATTTAGAAAGAGCACAGCTAAGATGGATGATATTCTTGAGACTTTTAAACAAGTCAAAATTAATCTCCCCCTCTTAGATGCCATTAAGCAAGTCCCTGCTTATGCTAAGTTCCTCAAAAACCTATGCACTCAAAAGCGTAAATCTAAGACCCATGTGTCTAAGAAGGTCTTTCTTACCGAGTAAGTTAGCTCTCTTTTGAAGTTTAACACCCCACCTAAGTATAAGGACCCTGGAGTGCCACTATTTCTTGTGTCATAGGCGATCACTCCATTCATAGAGCGCTCCTTGACCTTGGTGCGAGTGTCAATCTACTCCCTTATTCGGTATTTGAGAAACTAGGGTTAGGTGAATTGCAGCCTACATCAGTTATATTGCAGCTAGCCGACCATTCTGTGAGTAAACCTCGAGGAGTCATTGAGGATGTTTTAGTGAAAGTTGACCGGTTCTTTTTCCCTGTTGATTTTATTGTTTTAGATATGGAAACCAGTGCCAACTCCACACATCAGGTTCCTATCATTCTAGGTCGCCCTTTCCTTGCTACAACTAATGCATGTATAAATTGTAGGACGGGGGTAATGGAGATGACCTTTGGGAACATGAAAGTGCACCTAAATGTTTTTGATGTGTCTAACAATTTACCTGCAATCTCTAATGCTGAATGTTTCATGGTAGACAATTTTAGATTTGATGCTTATGATACAGGTCCATCTTTTATAGCATTAACTCATAATCAAGTCATGCCTGGTAATTTTTCTGAGTCATCTTTTTGGTGATTTAAGAGAAGATCAAATGCCAATATCTACCACACACCTTGACATACTTGAGAATATTGGCAATGTCTGGCTGAAGACAATAAACTTAGCGCTTCTAGGGAGGCAACCCTTATTTTATTCGGTTTATTTTTTCTCTAGTTTTAGTTAAATTTATTTTATTTAATTCATGTAGTGATATTTTTTTTTGATTCAGTAGTTTTAGTTGATTAACTGGATTTTTATTTTTTATTTTTTATTTTTATTAAAAAAATATATATTTGTGTTTAACTGTTCGATCGGTGTTATACCCGATCGATCGGTAAGTTGGCCGTTCGAATGGTCGAGTCGTCTCTTTCAACGCGCACCGGCCAATTTGGTTCTGCCGTGTTATTTTTCTCTGGAGTCCATTTGAGCCGAATCGCCCTCTATTTCACGTTGTTCCTCTGTTTACCCGGTAAGTCCCAAATTTGATTTTTGAATTTTTCTTTCAATTTTGACCAAATCAGGTGCAATTCGTTGTGAAAATTTATTAGAAACATCTTGTATATCATATATTGATGATTTGGTTTGTTTGATTGACTGATATGGCATAAATTATGGTGGATTTCGGATTTTTCAGTCCGCACTATTTTTGTCAAAAATTTCAATTTTTGATGCTTTAATGAACCAATTTATATGTACTTTCTTTACAAAAAATGCTTAATGTTTACTTGTGCATATCATATTTTAATTTGGGACATTTCTGATCATTTTTTTATAGGGGTATTTTCGTAATTTGACGTTATTGGGTTGTACAGAATTTTTTTTCTCTTACTTTTAGTCGCTTCACCATCACTGTTAGCACTTCTATTTGAGCTTTTTACAGACCTATGGCGCACGGTTCTCATTCTAAAGCTCCGAAGAAGAGGAAGGGCGCCCCCTCTACTTCGCGTGCTTCATCTTCCACGACCGCCGCTGTTGATCGACCTCTTCGTGCTATTTGTTATGAGCGACAGGTGGAGTTTGTCCCCACCATTACTGCTGCCCAGTCATGGCTTATGGAGCGAGATGATTGGCGTTCCTTTTTCTCAAAGATTGCCGCCCCTGATGCTCGCGTACATCATGAGCAGGTCCGATCTTTTTATGCATCCGCTTTTCTTAATGAGAGTGGATATATTGTCAGCACTATTGGAGATATTATGATCACTGTCACACCAGATCTCATAGCTTCAGTGATGGGTCTCACGCGCTCTAGCTTCACCTATCCGTCTTTTGCTGATTTTGTTTTTCTCGATGAGTATACTATCACGGGAACTCTTATCGGGCAGGAGCGAGGCCCATCTCTCACATATGGCTTGCTAGCTTCTCTCATGACTCGGGACTATCGTTTTGCACATCTGATATTGGAGTATGACATATGGTTCCGCCGTCATGAGAAGGTTGACTACACCTTAGCTCGCCTTCTTTATGTTCTGGGTCGTGCGGAGCGGATTCACATCGATTTTCCCTCCTTTGTCTTTGCACGGATGGCAGATATAGTCTCTGGACCAGTGGATGCTTGATTAGCTTTTCCTTTCCTTTTGGAGAGGATTTTTGTTCATTTTCAGTTGGATTTTCCTTCATATGCACCCACGAGCCGAGGTTTAGGGGTTATTTCCCAGGCGACCCTAAACCGTATGATTAGACATTGTCCTCCTCCACCAGCATTCGATGAGGAGAATGAGGAGAAGCCAGCCACAGAGGGTGTACCAGATGTTGCAGCTGAGTAGCACATTCCAGCACATGCTACTGACTCTTTCCTTGAGATGGACCATCGTCATAGAGCACATATTGATTCTTCTCAGGCACAGTTTCAAACGAGGCTTACTACACATATAGATGCTCAGATGACTGAGATGAGGGGACTGATCTAGGGATTGGCTGATTTGATTCGTAGCCTGTCAGCTCCGACAGATGCGGATGATAGTGATTAGAGTTCTACTGATGCAGATGATTATGATATTTTGCTATGCAGGGGCTACTTTTCTCTTTTCTTATCTTTTCTTTTCTTTATTTTTATTTTATTTTATTTTGTTATCTCTTTTCTGGGAGCTTGGTATTTTAGGTTTGGGAAATTGCTCTTTATATGTATGTTTCTCATGTTTTCTCATTCCTATGTACTTCATTTTTAGATTAGTGGATTAGTTCTGCTCTTAGGTGATATCTTTATTTCCCTCTCTTACTTATTCTTGTCATTGTAGTATATACATTCTTTTACATTGAGGACAATGTTTAGTTTAGGTTTGGGGGTGTAGAAAGATATTTTTCTTTTAGGATGTTTTACAGTATTTTTCTCAATTTTCTTTTATTTTTTTCTTTTATGTGGTTTTAATCGTTTATTTTCTTTTAAAAGCATATGTCTATTTTTAAAGAGATCAATTTCATGAAGAAAGTTCAAGTAATTAATTAAGTGATGAAAGCGATTGAGTGAGTAATTTCTGTTTTATTTTCTTTATCTTGGATAATTGTGCTTATATTTTTAAATCACAATTCACACACTTGAAACTTGTAGGAATATAATTTTATGATTTATTACTTGTCATCTTAGTGGGATAGCTTTAACTAAGCATATTTTTGAAAACATGGCAATTGAGTAATTTTTAATATTTTATGATAGATCTTTATGCTTGGCTATCATTTGAAAAAAAAAATGGGATAAGTGTGATAAAAAAAAAGAAAAATGAAAAAAAAAGTTGAAAAAAAAATAGATTGATTGAAAAAAAATAGATGAAAAAAAAGAGAGTAAAAGTGTGTTTCTCTTTTCACTGAGTAACCGGACCTTGTGCCTAGGCAAGTATAAGGGATCGCGTCAAAAGATGAAAAGTTGAGATAAATTCTTTTATGACTTACTTGGTTCTGTAGCCTTTATAGTTCGAGTTATTAAGCCTAAGGGGTGTTTCAACACCTAGTGCCTTGAGCCAACTGGATTAGGGACACTGGCCTAACGCTTGTTACATGGACTATTTAGAAAGCTTAATAGAACTAAGTATTGCACAAGTCATAGTTTGAGGTATATTATGATCTTATTCCCTGAATTTAATTAAAATTTGAAGGCTATTACATGAGGTTTTATTATGAGATGTTAAAGATGAAAGATTGTCATTGTTATATTTTTAAGTTAGTAAACTTTAATGAGCCTGGTTAATGGGTCACATAAGATATGCTTGTTAATAAAGAATGAAATTGTATGACTACAAAGTTTCTACGCTTTATGTTTTTGAAATGTATATATGTAGTTGCACAATTATTTCTAAGATGAGGTTATAGAATGGATGATTCCTTACTTGAAAGTGATCAGATCGATATTATTTACTTGTTTCAAGTATTTATGGTTGGTTCTTTTTAAAAATAGTTGTGTGTTTTTAAGAGAAGATTGTTTTTAGAATTTTTGTTTTCTTGTTTTGTTTTATTTATTTTCTTAGGTTTAGATGTTTGTGGGTATCATTGCTGCAAACCCTCACGAGACACAACTCGTCCAACTAGGGACACCTAGAGGTTTAAAGGCTTGTTGCATACGCTAAATGCAATCGTGATTCCCTACGAAAGTGGCATTTATTTATTTTCTAGATTAGTTGTTTTGTTTTGTTTTGCTCGAGGACTAGCAAAATATAGGTTTGGGGGTATTTGATAAGTATAATTTATACGTTATTTTACCTTTAATTATTTTACTGTCTAGTCTCATTTAAGTGTTAATATAGGTTAAATTATTAGATATTAAATTTAATTAGGTTAGAAAAAGCTTCTATGGTAATTTGAATTAAATTGGCTTATTTTGCAGATTCTTCATTGGCGTTCGAACGGCCTCACTAACCGATCGATCGGGATAACATAAATTTGAAGAAAATTCAGTTCAAGCGTTCGAACGGGAATGCAGGGCGTTCGAACGGCATAACGCGCAGTTTCCTTATTTCAATCAATTTCGAGTTTTTTTCATATTGGATTCTTTCCTACGGATCTTATGCCTATATAAAGACTTATTTGGCACGAAATTAATGGTTAACAAGTAGATTTTCTAAAGAGAAGAAGGAAGAAGAAGATGGAGAAGAATCCAAATATTTCAATGGAGATTCAAGTGCTTTCTTCTACCATGGAAGGCTAGACTATTCTTTTACTTAGGAGTTGATGAAGCTATAGATAAGTTTCAGTTTCTTTTCTTTTTAATTTAGATCTCAGTTGTGAATTATGACAATTGTATGATAAGGATTTCCTTTTTAATGGAAGAGCTTTTCATGTTTATTCAATTCTACGTTGATTTATTGTCTTGTAGATGATAGATTGATGTGGTTTTGATATTTGCATCAATTCTAATTTCTGTGATTTAGATGAGATGGCCATACAATAGTTTTAATGTTCAGATAATTAATGACTTGGATGAGTTATACTAAGATTAGACAGGTCATGCCTATAGCTATTTAGTGTAGATGATTCGTGCTATTGTCGAAGATAGTTCATGCCATGGAAATTAATTAATGATTCTTTCTAAAGTAATTCTAGCTTGTAGCTGAGAATACTTGTTCATATTCACACTAGATTTAGATTAAAAGTTAAGGAATTGTTATGGTTCTATAGTGGATTTGATTTCCTAAGTTTATTCCATCATATTATTCTCTTACTTTTAAACTAGTTGATTTCTTTTCCTTTACTTAATTAAAGTTTATGTTCATTTTAGTTTTCAATCAGTAAATTCTTTTTTAGATTTAGTAATAATTCATCTGTCCCTGAGGTTCGACAACCCTTAAATACTCATCTTAGTACAATTACCTTGTACACTTGCAAAAGGTTTAATTATAAACGATTAAGGAGCTCAGTTTGACGATGTAAGTAAGATGTCTGATCGTAACGTGGATGTTAGAGGATGTATGATTACGTAAAGATCTGTGTGCGGTGAGCCATGTTGTGACTTGGACGGGTAAGTAAAGGCTGCTACCCAGACGAACTAGGGTTTCGATTGGGCTCAGCTTTGGTTTGATCAATCAAGGACTGTGAGTCAGTTTGGCATAATTGTACCACATAATATACTTAATTCAAATTTGAATTATGAGAAAACTAATAATAGTGTTGTGAGTTTGAGACCTGATGGTTCGACGGATTAGGTTCCGTGTTTGAGCTAGCCGATAATGAATCGGCTGGGCATTTCTTGTGTCTTGCCATGGTGGTTATCCCTGCGGGATGTTGTCTGTGTGCTATAGTGCACCAGACGTCTGATGCTCTATTGAGAGCGATGTATGCTTTAGCTTGGTCTGTGTGCTATATTAAGCCCAGACGTTTGATGCTCTGTTGAGAGCGCTGTAAGTTTTCGCCCTTCGTGGGCTCTGTATGTTTCTGCCTAGATGGCACTGTATGTTCTGCCCAAGAGTGGCTCTATAAGATTCCTACCCAATAGTGGCACTGTATGTTTTCTGCCCTTAGTTGGCAATGTATGGCCCTAAAGAGTGGGCCTTTGCGCGCTCAGGTAAGTAGTATCATGGACCTGCTCTTACCTGTTTGATCCTGTGCCCCATGAGCATAGGTGTGCCTTGCATTCGGAAAAGTCCATGGCGTCTAGTTGCTCCCCGAAGGTTAAGGTGACGCCCTTGTGGCATTCCCTTCCTTTCTGACATTGGAGCTTGTTAATTGTAATGAGCTTCAGTTGTCGGTAATTTGTGTACGATAGTGAGAGTATGTTGTATGCTTCAGATTCTGAGTAAGTTGTGCGTGTAAGATTCCGAGTATGTGTAAGTGTAAGCTCCTAAGGAAGACATAAGAATACGTTTATGTGTAAGCGTATGATTGTACGATTAAGGTCGTACAAGTACGTGTAGGTTGTGTGAATATGAGTATGAGTACGATTGTAAGATGAAGATTTTGAGTAAGAATGTAAGTGTAAGTTTCTGAGTAAGACCGTAAGTGTACGATTCTGAGCACGATTGTAAGTATATGATTCTGATAAGGACTGTAAGTGTAAGAATGTACGAATAAGGTCGTACAAGTATATGTAAGGATTTGAGTATGTGTACGATGGTACAAGAGAGTTGTAAGACCCTGATTTGGGTGTTTGTGTAAGTTTGCTTTCATTGGTGTGCTATGCATTATTATTTGCAGATGTACTTGATTGTATTATGTTGACTGCTTCATGTTTGGGTTGCATGAACGCATGTATTTATGAACTTATTGAGTTCATCATTTTTGGGATTTTCCCCTACTAGGTATTTTCCTACTGAGTATGAAAATACTCACCCTACTATTTTTAGCCCCATGGTTCGGGAGGCTTTTGCAGGTTGTGTTGGAGAGCTCCTGGAGATGGATGCTCATTTCTGCAGTGGATTGTTTCCCCCTCAACTCAAGTATATTTGACTCAATGAGAGTATATTTGATGCCACGATCTGATGTATTAGGTGAGATGAGATTTAAGTGTTTATATCTTCTAGACTTTTAATTTGGATCAGACAATGGACTGTTTATGGGACTTGTACTCGGGGACGCCTGGGAGTTATTTGTATTTAAAAGTCCATGATCATGGTAATTTAGTCGTACGTTTGTTTTCGAGTAGCGCCTGAGGATATTTGATTTGGCGATACGATGTTTAACCGTATGATGTTTTAAATTATAAACTATTTATACGGGTTTTGATTTCGTTATTTTCTCTGATTTATAAATTAAAAAAAATCTGTGAATTTTAAGGAAAATGTGTGAAAAATCTCGGGCGTTACATGCAGTCCGCCTCCTTCCCCAAATCAGAGGATGGGGGCAGAGCCGGGGAGTGGTTGTCCAGACGACGGCATCACCGTTGTCGTCCTCCCGCTCCCCCTCTAATTTTAAGAGGAGGAGGGAAGGAGAGGGGCCGAATTTTTTTAAATTGTTTTTTGTTTTTAGCGACGGGTTTAGAGCGTCACTAAAGATGATATTAGCGTCGGTAATATTATGTTATTAGCGGCGGTGCATTGAATAAGTTTTTTTTCTTAAAAAAATTATTTTATTAGCGACGTATACACAAATGTCGCTCTTATTAGCGACGTTTAGAGTATATGTCGCTAATAAGTTTTTTTTTAAAATTTTAAATGATTTTTTATATTAGCAACATATACACAAACATCGCTAATGAGTTATTTTTATTATTATTTTTAAAACAGTTTAATTATTAGCGACGTATATAATAACGTCGCTAATAATTGATTATTAGCGACGCTAATAAATAAGTGTCACTAATAATTTTTTTATTAGCAACATAATTTTATTAATAGCGATGCATAAATATGCGTCGCTAATAGGCCCAATTAGCGACGTTTTTGTTATGAGTTGCTAATAGGTAATAGCGACGACACTTTTTGCGTTGTTTTTTATGAGTCGCTATTAGTCATTAGCGACGCTTATGGGGCTATTAGCGACGCATAAATGCGTCGCTAAAAGTCTTTTTTGTTGTAGTGACATGTCATGCTAAATTATTGGTGAATTATATTTCAATGTCTAGCTTAAGTATAATGATGATTATGCCTACCTAAGTCTAGCATTAAGTTGTAATTGACTTGGACATGTATTTTTCGAGGTTTTTACCAGATTTTATTAATGATTTCAGTAAGAAGGAACCATGATAGAATCATGAAAGGATGCATATTGTATAAGGAGGGTTTGATCATGATGTGTATGTTAATGCTTAGATTTGAGCACTATTGTTTTGCACACACTATGTGGAGGTAATTGTGGTGATTATTTGACACATATAAATTAGGAATGATGTACATATGGACTAATTGGATCATAATTCATGTATAAGGATTCATGTAGTGTTGCTCACATATGTACCATGTTGCATGCATCATCAAAAGAGTTTTATGGATGTGATTTATCGAGATTAGCCGTAATTTGATCAATTAGATGCAATTGGGTGATATTGCTTGCCGGATTAAGCTATCGATAGCTTATCGAATTGGTTGGGTCCAAAGGATATGATTTCATTTTGAGTTCCTTTATGAATATGGTACCTCCCTGGGTTGAGATGAGTTTATTGTGGTTGAGGCGTTATCTGGACCCTGAGAATCCAGTATGGTATGTCCGCGTGCACTGGTTACCAGGTGTTCTAGGTTTCCCTTGTAGAAATCGGACTCTCCCGCGCAAGAGATTGTCCAGAGTGAACACACTACTCAAGGTTTCCATGGAGGAGATCGGAAGTTCCCAACCAAGACTGTCTAGAGTGAGAAGACTGATCTAGGTTTCCATTGAGGAAAGCATACGTTCCTTTTTGGATTGTCTAGAGCGAGCAGAGGGGTTAACTCCCCCAATGCCCTATGTTTCTATTTAGGAAATCGAACTATGTCCAGGGTGGGCAGTATGATTGTTATTTCTCTCCATGAAGGAGACATTCACCATTGTTGATAATGCATGTGTATGTGATATTATTATACCTAGTTACACAGGTTGTGTAGGGATAATTGAGTTTATGTGATACATGTTGATATGGTTTGATATGCATGATTATGGTTAGTGTATTAGAGACATTTCTCGTACAGGATGAATGCTTATGATTGAGAATAATTATGCATACTGTGGATAGTGTGATTGAGATACTCTTATGCAGGATGAATGTATGTAATGACGATGGATGATGAATGAGATGATATTGTGATATGCCATGTGGAATGGTATGCATGAGATATGTTGATGATATCATGGGTATGTGTATGTGATGAGTAATCATGACATAGAGATGTACGGGTTATGCAAATGTCCCATGATGAATGGGTGTGTTTTATGTGATGAATTATATGTGAGATATTTGTGATGATTTTGGATTTACTCTCTTGATATATAAAACCTTGCTAATTATTTTTACTCACCCCTCTTTCTTATGTGTTTTTGTTTTTGGGCAGCATGGTGCGACATGTAGGTGATCAGGACTCCCTGTATGAGGAGAGAGTGGTGGATAGTTTGGCATAGGAGAGGATGCCTAGAGGCTTTGTGTCCCCTGTTTGTTTATGTAGCATGTTACCTTGAGTTTTATTCCATGTTGATTCTGTTAGATACTTTATTCGCCGGTTTGGCCTTTGACTCATGTTGACTTTATAACTTAAGCCGTGAAAGGGCTTAGTGACTTAAGTTTGTGGGTGTTTTGTGAGGATTAATTTTTATATGTTGTCCTTTATTTTTTCTTATTTTCTCTTCTATAAAGTGTATGGTGCGCCACTCCATATAGTTTCAGTCGTATGAGGGGTTAAGTCTTCCTCATACTCCGTCACAACACATGCACCAAACTTCCCTTGGACAGGGTCTGGCTCGGGTTGGTATGACGTCAGGGCATGACAGTTTTCCTTGAAAATTTATAAAGAGTTTGAAGAGAAGATCAATGGTGAATTTATAAAGTTCATTCACAACTAAAGAAGAGATTTCACACAAAATCTTCAAAGAGAAGTTCTAGAAATTCTTTAACGAGAGATTGAAGAACCCAAAGGCCGAAGTGAATAGAACAAGAGGAACTTGTTGAATGCTAGAAGAAGACAAAGACAGAGCAAGGACAAATTAATTTTTTAAGTGCTTGAGAGAGAAGACTTGAAGTCCAGCAAGCTTGCTAGTAGTGGATTAATTTGGTTCCTTGTTTGGACTCCTATGGGTTTTTACCTGAGTTTGGGTTTTCCACATTAAGTCACTGTGTGCATGTGTGGTTTTAATGCTTTATGCTTTATGGTTTGGTGATTGATTATTGATGAGTGCACTTAGAAAATAGGTTTTATTGTTTTCACTATATAAGAAAATTTTGCGTAAAAAGGTCATATCTCATACTCTTTATCTTCATTAGATAATTTGACTATGAGTAATGTGGTGATCCGCTAGGTGGATTAGACAAAAATCAAACTTACAAAATCATGTGGTCTTAACTATTGGGCGCACACGTGCATGCGCTTCATACAATGAGATTCGATTGAATTATTGTCTCTGTCCAAATATTATAGAATGGATTGGATGTATCATATGAAAACTAAGAAAATGATATTTACACAACAAAATCTCACACATGACTTTTGATTGGATTAGATAAGTGGCCTAAATGAACTTTGTGTGAGGCCTACTTATCCAATCCAATCAAAACTCATGTGAGTTTTTGTGAGTGTTTATGTTGTGGGAATATGACTATCCTATGAACTAATTTAGTTTACAAAAGTACAAAAGCTTTAGCAATATTATCGATAGAAATAAGCATTGAACATTAACGACGAAGAAATTGAATTAATAATTGCAAACCTAAGAATGTAAGCATGAGAACCATAGACGTGGCCCCCACAACCATTGTCATTCTAAAAGCTTACGAAACATATAAACACAAGACATCATTGATGCAGCGGAGGTGGAAAAAAGTGTTATCATTTTGATATTGTTCAAGCAACTAATGTGGAAACTCCTTGCAATGTCATTAAGCCTCGGCAATTGAATCCTTTTGATCTTCTTCATAGTCTTTTTCTACTTCAGAAATGAGTTTATTATCCATTTCTTCCCTCCTTTTGGCGCATAAAACAGCATAAAGACCCACTATCATGAAGATTGCGCTTATAACACTGCAGCAACATCTTGTATATGTTAGATGAAATCAAATGTCCAAAATCTGTAGGATAAACAAGTCTCTCAAAATCTCGAGCCATTAGGAAGGGGAAATCTTATTTATATCTTTTTATATTCTAACACCCCCTCATTTGTAAGTGTCCATCAAACGCAACACGTAAAACACAATTGGGGTTTAAATGTCTCTAATGAGACTAGAACCCTTGACTTGCCATAACCTGGAGCTCTGATACTATTTTAAGATAACCATGTTTTCCAAAAGCTCGAGCCATTGGGAAGGGAAAATCTTATTTATATCTTTTTATATTCTATCAAAATCAACACAACAAACCTATAGAGAGGTAAATCACCTTCCAAGATTAATTAACTCTCCAAACATAAATGCAGAAACAATAGTTGTGAGGATCAGAGAGAGTGGACAAAACATGGCAGTGAAAACTGGGCCTTTCTTCTCAATGCACCATGCTTGTATGTAGTATGTTAGACCAGATAGTATGACACCCTGCAAAATGAGAAATTATCGGATACATAATATACATAGAGAAAATCGTGCTCATCACCTATTAGGGATGGACACATGCAATAATGTGTGGCTCATAACAAAAACGATGTGTACGTGCATTTCCCTTTTGGGTGATGTGCACGCTTATTTTTCCATATACCTTCCTAGGGTTTGGCAACCATATTGAAAAATAAGTGACTTTTCCTTTTAAGTAAAATCGAAATATAAAATATGACATTATAAAGAAAACGACTTTGAAAAAGAACCCTCCTTATAGAGAGGGTTAGAGAGGAAAGTCCATTTAAGGCATTTTTTTTTAGTTTTTAAAGTAATTACCAAACAAGTCCAAATAATTTCTCCCGCAAAACTTATCTTCATCTTAACAATAATAAAAAATGCAAAAGCTCATAGACAAGTTGAGTTACGCTGTAGACGACTGTCAGAAGTCGAACATCCAGGCCCAACTTCCACTTGTGAAAATTCCTTTCAAATATAAAAGCGATGACGAATGATTGGATAGCGCTGAAGATGCATTGCAAGGTTGTAAGAAGAAGCTTGGATGAATAACTCTTCAATAATATGCCCTGTTGGGAGGAGCATTCAAAAGCCAATTTAATGGCTAACTGTGATTTCAAGAAAAAAGTGAAGAACAAAGCTAAATAACACAAGTGCATTTTCAAGCAAAACTCACTTGCAACACCACCCAAAGTGACCATGCTGAATTGCCCAGAATGATGAGAAAGGTTCCTAGTGGCCAATATTTGTTTGAATGAGGAGCAATCAGATTGTTTTTGCGGCTTAAAAAGTGAAAGTTTTTCAAAAATGTCAATGGAGGACCCTTGTAAAGAGCAAGTATGATGACCCCGGAGGTGCTGGCCAGAACACCAAAGAACTTAGCCTTTCCAGCGGGAGTTCTCAAGTTAACAAGTTCCATCCTGCAGGAAAATCTCACATCAGACTTTATATACTAATTAATTAATTATTGATTTATTTATGTATTTGTTTATCGTCAAAGTTAGGTAGACCATAACTAATGGTAGTAGGCACATAATTAATTGCGTAGTAATTGAAGGCAATGTCATGATAACAAAAAACAAGTTTTTTTATGGATAAGAAAAAAAAGACCAAATATAATCACTTGTGTATACTCTCTCTATTCCACACTAATAGCTCTATTTTGTTTTTTGAAATGAGATAAAAAAGTTCATTTTGAAAAGCCAAATGGACCTATTAATCTGGGTTGGAGGAGTATATAAGTTCTTACTGTAAGTATATTTGCTTATATTTCGTTGTCTCTGGTATTAATTTTTCAGATTATATTGGTAGTCTAGTCAAGACTTATTTATTTCTTTATGTTGAAGTAATTTTTTGTTTTAGCATTTACTTTGTATTAGGCTATCTGATTTCTTTGTATTTCAGACTTTTGATCTATTCAATAATACAAAATTCTCTTATTATCTAATTGTCCTAATCAGGGTTATCTATCATGAAAGGCTAATACTAGAGACTTAACTAAATATGAGCAAATATACTCTAATTCCACTGAGACAAAGGAACCAACCTCAAACCTTTACTGCCAATTGGTTATTTGGAATGCAGCTATGGATGTTGCCGACTAATTTTGGGGTATACAATCATCTAAGAATTAAAGTTTTTTTGTTAGTTTGTATTGTTTATTAGCAGGTATTTTTCTAGATAGATAAAAAGTACGCCTTAATTACCTGAATAGAACAGCCCAGAGGAAAGTTAGAACTGGAATTGCATTTGCAGCTGTAGCCACCAGACTTGCAGAAGTATAGTTAACAGCAGGTCCATACAAGTCCAAGGAAAAAGTAATTCTATACCACTATGCCCAAAGTCAGATGCATTTTTCATAGCTTATAATTTCAGAGAGCATGTTAAGCACACGCAAAAGTAAAATTAAGTGAAGAAAAATATCATTCTGCGCTGCACATACCCAACAAGAGCAAGAAGGAAGATCTTGGTCAATATGGTAAATGACAGCTGAAGAATGTGGTTCCTATGCATCACATGTCTTCAACATTAGGATTCAAAAACAAAAGTGAAAAAAACCATTAAATTTGTTAGTGTTCACCTCTCAACTACTAAGGTAAATGGAAGCAGCACTAGGCTGGCAATAGCTTGCCTATAGAAGGTGAACACGAAAGGATTGAGTCCTCCATTGAGTGCCGCTTTGGACAGCAGAAACAAACCTGCCCATGTGCCTTGGACGAAAATCACCGCCAAGTAAGGTTTCGGTCCTTCCATCCGAGGCAATCTGATTTCTAACTAAGAGAACCTTATAAATGCAAAAATTAGCATGAGCTCAGCTTATGTGTCAGCAACTTAGCAAGAGTTTAGTAACCGTGAACCTTTGAATCTTGATATAATGGTGCGCATTAATAGAGGGGTGGGTGGATGACTCAAACCCGCCTAGATAAAGGCTTTTTCCCTGCACTCAGTGGAGGCACTGTTTTGGCCTCTCAAGTTAAAAAAATAACATATCTCACTTTCTAGAACACCGTTTGTTGGAATAAAACCAAAAACTATTGAATGGAGAAAGCTACGGTTCATATTGTTCAAGAAGGCATAAAGGAAGTGACAAATCGTACCGCTTCTGTTTGCAAGAATGGTACGTTGTCAAGTCACTTTAAATTAACTGTGTCATACCATATCTAGCACTTCGAAAATTTTCTGGTACTATTTTAAAGTTCTATCCGTGCTTATCCTTGAAGTGTATATAAGAATTAATGCTTTACATCTTAATTTAGGTTTATGCTCAGACAGTGGGAATGATTTAGAAAGCAATGCAACAGTGAGCGGGGTTTGACTCGATTTTTCACTTGAAGTTAAAGAGAACTACTGGCAAGGGCGGAGCTTGGATTTTGGGTGAGGTGGGGCAAGAAATGAACAAGCCTTTTCTCTTATAAAACTATAGAAAAATGAAGCATATGCAGCATATATAAGCTTAAAGTAGTTTTTTTTTAGATCGCCTTGACCATATTGCCCCATCGTCAGAAATCTCTTTACAATAGATACTAAATGCTTACCAATTGCTGCAACATACGTGAAAAGTATGGAAGATTGTTCAAGAAAAGAACCGATCTGCGATTGATCGATTGATATGGTTGTCACTAGTGAATTGAAACAAAGGCTTTGGGTAATTGATCATTGGGCCAGACCGATTGATCGCCCCAAGTTTTGGAATGAAGGCAATTCACCAAGTTGTATGGATTGATCAGCCGTATAATAGAAATAACATAGTATTGCCCTATTGGGACTCTTCTTGATTGACCATTTGTGAGATTTCCTTCCTAAAATAGCCTTATTCGAGCCTGCACATCCTTTGGGGTATTTAAGACTCCTTTAAACCCCAAGGAGCCATGGTTGAGGCTTTGTAAAAGTACAAACTTTTTAGAGTTGAGAGGATTTGACTGCTCTATGTTGTAATCTTCTCCTCTATACTGTTCACCTGATTAAATAGTGAATTTGTGTGTGAAGGGTGGAGACTAGTGCAAGAGAGACCACCTTAAAATCTTGTGTGTTCTTTTGTGACATTTGAATTTTGTTGTAGTTCTGCATTTTTCTTTTCCCCAACAACTGGTAAGCGAGGGTTTGGTTAATGGCGGACAAAGGGAAACTGAAGATTGAGAAGTTCAATGGCACAAACTTCTTATTTTATTACATGTAAATTGAAGACTATCTCTATCAGAAGGATTTGGGGTAGCCCATAGGAGGGTTGAAACCAAACAAAATGTCAAAAATTGGAGAATTTTGGATCGGAAGGCCCTTTGCATTGTGCATCTTTCTTTGACGGCACATGTCGATCCCAATGTTTCTAGAGTAATTTCTACTAGCGCTTTGGTTGGTGCATTAAAACAATTATATGAAATGCTGACTGCTACGTACAAAGTTTATTTGTTAAGAAGTTGTTTGAATTGAAAATAGTGAGGATGAGTTTGTTCCCTCTCATCTCAACCATTTTAATAAGGTCATAAATCAATTAGAAGCTAAAGATGCTTATTTGCACAGGATATGAAATCCATTGCTCAATTAAATTTATTGCTGAAGAGTTGGGAACCATTAGAATTGCTTATCGTAGTTCATTCGATAAACAAAAATTACAGCTTAATGAAATTATTGAACTACTATTGACAGAGGAAATAAGGAGGAAGAGAGATGGGCTTGCATCATCTGGTTCAGTGTCAAAAACTAGTAATAGAGGTTGGTGTGAATAGCGAGGTAACCTCAGGAATGGTTGTAATGATTCCAAATTTGGGAAATCCAAGAATTGCCAAGGAAAAGGTGATGGTGCATGTTGGAATTGTGGCAAAAAGGTCACATGAAGAAAGACTACAAGGCACCTAAGAAGGATGATTAGGGAGGTAAAAATACTATCAATCTTATCATTGATTATGAAACACAGTGCATACTCTTGTATTTAGAATCTCATAGTGAGTTGTGGGTCATTAATGTTGGTGCATCTTTTCATGCCACATCTAAAAGGGAATTATTTTGTGATTATGTTCATGAAAACTATGGGAAAATTTACTTGGGGGATGATGATGCATGCGATATGATTAGTAAAGGGAATGTTAAAATTGTGCAAGGCAATGAGACAATATTTTTGTTGAAAGATATCAGACATGTGCCTTGCTTGACACAAATATGATTTTTGTTGTTCAATTTGCTGAGAATAACATAGCTACTAGCTTTGTTGGTGATACATAGAAGATGAGCAAATGTTCTATGATCTTAGCCAGGGGAAGAAGTTAGGGACAGTGTGCTTGTCCTCCAATTACCATAACTCTATTTTAGTGGCATCCTCTAGAGGTGAATCAAGCCTTTGGCACAAGTGCGTTGGGCACATGAGTAAAAAGGTATGGATGTTTGAAAAAATAAGGAGAAATTACAAGCCTAAAAGATATTGATCTTGCTTTCTATGAACATTGTGTCTATGGGAAACATTAAACAAGAATCTTTCAACAAGGTAGTGGAAGAAAGGAAATTAGAATGACATGAGTTTGTGTATACAAGCATATGGGGACTTGCTCAAGCATCTTCGCGGTGATATTTATTTTGTTACCTTTATTGATGATGCTACAAGAAATTATAAGTTTATTTCATCAAGCATAAGTCCAATGTCTTTGAGACCTTTATGACGTGGAAGGCTCATCTAGAGAGTGAAATGTGTTTAAAATTGCAATGTGTGAACAATGACAATGATGTAGAGTAATGTGGCAAAGAACTTCAGCCATTTTGTGATAAGAAAGGAATTAGAAGACTCATCACTATACTAAGAAAGCCCATATAGAGTGGTGTGGCAAAGTGGATGAATATGACTATCTTGGAGCATTCAGGTTTATTCAGGTTTGCAAGTGCTGTTGTGGGAAGATGCAGTTAACACAATGGTGCACTTGATCAAGAAGTCCCCATCTTATGTTTAGGAAAGTGGAATTTTAGAAGAGGCATGGGTAGATAAGGAGGTGCAATGTGATTATTTATGGGTGTTTGGTTATGTAGCATATGCACATGTTGAGCTAGAGAACAGGGGAAGATTAATGCTATGTTCTCCAAGTGTTACTGCATTCACTATGTAGGTGACACTTGTGGTTACGGACTCTGGGACCTTATATAGAGAAAGGTGGTGCATAGTATTGATGTGGTCTTCAATGAAACTAAATTATATGAAGACAAGCAAGTCCTACAAAAGGGGAATGAGATTGCCGAAGATTTTGTAAAACTTGAGGACATTGACACTAGTGCAACAACCTCTTAGCTTCATACTGATGAGACACTAGTTTCTAGTAGGGATTCTTCTTAAAATGACACTTAGGTTATGACTAAAAAGGATCAGACTTCTACTTTTCATATAGAACTTTAGACACCTTTTAGATTGACATCCATTAAACAATGTAAGCAAAAAAATGTTGGTCTTCTTTTATGAATTATTTGTTGTTAACAGATAATGGAGAGGCTGATAGTTTTGAGGAGACATATTAGGTTAACACTCAACTTGTGTGGGAGCATGATAGGGATGATAAATGGAATAATTGAACTTAAACAAAACTTGGGAACTGGATGAGTTGCACAATAGGAAGAAGGCTCTGCATAATAGGTGGATCTACAAGCTTAAGGACAAAGATGATGAAAGGAAGCGGTACAAAGCAAGGCTTGTGGTAAAAGATTTTGAACAACGACATGGGGTAGAGTTTATAGAAAATTTTGCACTTGTTAAAATCTGCACTATCAAAACTATCTTGAGCTTTATAGTTGTAGGAACATATGAGTCATATGTCAATTTTATTGGCTAATTTCTTTATCAAAATTATTCCAAGAAACCTTGTCTATGTATTAAGTCTTAGAATTTAATTTGAGATTGTTGTGGTAAAGCTAGATTTAGAATTGATAGACTTGAAAAATATGAGCAAATGTGTTCCTATTGATTAGGATAGAATAATAAAGAATGTTGAAGGTGTTTGAAGCATATTTATATCACATTTTATACAAAAATCACTTAGAGAAGTTTCAAAAGTGGTTTTAGAGGTTTTAGAAGGATTTAGAGTAAAAAGGATAAAATAATATATTGTCAAGCAGAACGATTGATTATTGCATATAATGACGATCCAAATGATCGATCACCCCTTGATTTAGCCCTGTGCAAAATAAAGTCGTGAGTTATCGATTAATTACTCTAGTAAATTGATCAATTGCTTGATGTATCATGTACAAAACAAATAGTGAACAATTGATCGCTTCAATGACAAGTTACCTTAATTAAAATATTATGATTTCAATTTCATTCCTTATTCAAGTACAAGTTCTAAACTAACTTAAGACACTATATAAGGGTGATGGAATCACAAAATTTGTTAGAGAAGAACATAGAGGATATTAGAGATAAAATGGTTTATACATTTGCTTATTATTTTCCAAAGGAGAATTCACATGAAGCTTTGAGTTGAAGATCTATGGTGAATTAAAGAAGACAATCCACAACTAAAGGAGTTTAGACACAAAGATTTCAAAGGAGTTACGATATATCTTTAATGAGAGATTGAAGATTCTACAAGGCCAAAGTCAATACAACAAGAGGTGCTTTTTCAAGACTAGAAGGAGACAAAGACAAGGCAAGGAGGATAAAGTTTCAAATGCTTAAGAGAGAAGACTTTAAGGCCAACAACAACGATCTAAAAAAGTGGAGCTTGTGTTAGAGTTTAAATAAGGTTGGTGGTTTGATTGTGTCAATGCAAAGTCTTGATTTCTAGTACATTGATTTGTTTTTTTGGAACTATCGTGGTTGTTTACCCGTATTAGGTTCCATATTAAATTGTTGTGTTCCTGTGTGAATTTAATGATGATGATCGATATATCATGAGTGAGATTTGAAAGAATAATTAGTTTGATTCCGCTACATATAAAAATTATGTGTAAAGAGGCTAGAACTCATACGTAGTCTTTATCTTTGTTGATAATCAGAATAGGGGTAGTCTACTGATTTGGTAGTAATTAGATGAATATTAAATTCACAAGTGGTAGTTATTATTTAATTATTAAATATTTAATTTTGCTAAATGATATCAATCAGTTTTGCTAATATAATGCTTTATAACCTTGCTTAAATTTCCACACTTCGATTTCTTATTCTAGGGTTTGAATTTTAATTTTTTGCTTAAGTTTGCTTGTTTATCTCTTAGGAATACATGATTAAACTTATTGATTTGTGTGCCCCAGATTTCTAGTTGCTTCACTCATATTTTCCTTGATTTAAGAGCTTAAATTGTGGTGCTTGGGTTGTTTTGGTTTATTAAATTTAGGGTTGAATACCTCAATGAATGAGCATGGGGACTTCGTAAATCCAATGAATAGACCTCATTTGTTTGATAGACAAAATATTTCATATTAGAAGATAGGATGAGAGCATTTTGAAAGCACTTGTAAAAGGCTAGAGTCTTCTAATGACAAATGATAAGGAAGAGAATTCAATTCTAAAAGTTGAAACTAAATGGGATGAGAATGAGACTAGACTTGCTAATCAAAATAATAAATCATTTAGTGTATTATTTAATGCAGTAGTAAAATCACAATATAGGTTAATCTCTAATTGTGTGTCTGCCAAAGTTGCTTTGGAGAAATTGGTAAAACATAATGAGAGAACTGAGGTTGTGAAGGTATCTAGGCTACAGATGTTAACTCTAGAGTTTGAAAACATTAAAATGATTGAAGAAGAGATCATTTTTGAATATTATGCTATAATTTTAGACATGCTCAACATTTTTTATCAACTAGGAGAGCCTATACATGAATACCTTTGTGTGAGAAAACTTTTAAGGTCATTGTCGTCAAAATTTATGATTAAGGTGGCTATCAATAACTAACCTAAGAAAATTGACACCTTAGAAATAGATGAGTTGGTTGAAAACCTTAGAACTTTTAAGATGTAAGAAGAGTCCTATGAGAACAAAAAGAAGTTGATTGAAAAGTCTAAGGGAAAACAAAATGCCCTAAAAGCATCTAGAAGAACTGATAAGTATAATTTATACATTATTTTACCCTTAATTATTCTATTTTTTAGTCTCATTTAAGAGTTAATATAGGTTAAATAATTATAAATTAAATTTAATTAGGTTACAAAAAGCTTCCATGATGATTTGAATTAAATTGGCTTATTTTGCAGATTCTTCATTGGCGTTTGAACGACCTCACTTACCATTCGATCGGGATAACGTAATTTTGAAGAAAATTCAGTTCAAGCGTTCGAACGGGCATGCAGGGCGTTCAAACGGGATAACGCACAGTTTCCTTATTTCACCCAATTTTGAGTCCTTTTCATATACAACTCTTTCTTACAGATCTTATGCCTATATAAAGACATATTTGGCTCGAAATTGGGAGTTAACAAGTAGATTTTCTGAAGAGAAGAAGGAAGAAGAAGATGGAGAAAAACCCCAAAGCTTTCAATGGAAATTCAAGTGCTTTATTCTACCATGGAAGGCTAGGCTTTTATTTTACTTAGGAGTTGATGAAGCTATAGATAAGTTTCAGTTTCTTTTATTTTTAATTTAGATCTTAGTGGTGAATTATGACAATTGTATGATAAGGATTTCCTTTTAATGGAAGAGCTTTCCATGTTTATTCAAATATATGTTGATTTATTGTCTTGTAGATGATAGATTGATGTGGTTTTGATATTTGCATCAATTCTAATTTCTGTGATTTAGATGAGATGGTCATGCAATAGTTTTAATGTTCAGATAATTAAGGATTTGGATGAGTTATACTAAGATTAGATGGGTCATGCCTATAGCTATTTAGTGTAGATGATTCGTGCTATTGTCGAAGATAGTTCATGCCATGGAAATTAATTACTGATTCTTTCTGAAGTAATTCTAGCTTGTAGCTGAGAATACTTGTTCATATTCACACTAGATTTAGATTAAAAGTTAAGGAATTGTTATGGTTCTATAGTGGATTCGATTTCCTAAGTAAATTCCATCATATTAATCTCTTGTTTTTAAACTAGTTGATTTCTTTCTTTTACTTAATTAAAGTTTATGTTCTTTTTAGTTTTTAATCAGTAAATTCCTCTTTAGATTTAGTAATAATCCATCCGTCCTTGAGGTTTGACAACCCTTAAATACTCATCCTAGTACAATTACCTTGTACACTTGCACTAGGGTTTAATTATAAACGATCAAGTTTTTGGCGTCGTTGCTAGGGACGGTGTTGATTTGTTACTAAATTAGCTTTAGGATAATCCTAGATATTTTAGTTTCAGTTTACTTAATTTTTTTAGGTTAATTTTTAGTTTCTTACTTTCTTTTGATTTGATCTTGTAGGTTGAGTTGAAGGTGCTCTCTACACTTGTGGCCACAAGTAGACATTGGCAAACATAGTGCTTCTCTTCGGTTTGCAAGATCCTTTTCTTTTTTTTTTATTCTTTTTCCGTTAGTTATTTTCCTTTTTTATACTTAAAATTGTGTGGTGTGTTTGTGGTGTCTGCGTGGTCGTCACTCCTTACTCCCCCGATTAGTACCGTTTGACCCTGAGCCTAAGCGGACATCTAGGAGATCTGAGTTGCCCTCGACCTACATCCCTACACCCCCAAACTCTCCCACCAATTCTTCCACCCACACTACCTCTACCCTTATCATGGTTGAACATCAGTGAGTAGATGCACCACTCAAAGCTCTAAGGGAGTATTACACTCCTAATGAGTACACCTCCCCTTCATGCATTAGGTTGCCAACGGTTGCTGCTCAAAATTATGAAATTAAGCCCAATGTCATTCAAATGCTTCCATCTTTTTATGGACTTAATAATGAAAACCTGTATAGGCACCTAGATGATTTCTTGGAAATATGCACAACTTTTAAGCTCTCAAATTTAATCGATGAAGCTGTTAAACTTCGCCTTTTCCCTTTCACATTGAAAGATAAGGCTAAGGAATGGCTTCACTCTTTAGAGCCAGACACCATCACAACTTGGGCCCAAATGCAACAAGAGTTCCTAAAAAAATACTTCCCCATAGGTAAGACCAACCAAATTAGAAAAGCCATAACCACATTTGCCCAACTTCCCACTGAACAGTTCCATGAGAGTTGGGATAGACTTAAGGACCTTCTTAGGAGGTGTCCTCATCATGCTGTCCCTAAGTGGTAATTAGTGCAACGTTTTTATGAGGTCTTACTGAACAAAACCGTCATCTTGTTGATGCAAGTTGTGGGGGTACCTTTTTGCTAAAAAATGAAAATGAGGCATGGAAACTTTTTGAGGACTTGAGTGAAAATTCTCTTCAACATGCTGCGTTGAATAGAAATGAGAGTGGACTATCTACCTTGAACAATGCCCCCTCTAGGGGTGGCTTGTATGAAGTCAAAAACCCATTAGACATCTCCTCTAAAGTTGATACTTTAAGTAGGAAGCTTGACCTCCTTATGACTTCAACACATTAGCCCACTCCTTCACTCAAGATGCATGCACAATATGCCTTAGCCCAGCCCATACTATCATGGAGTGCCCATCTGCCTCTCAATTTCCTGAGCTTATCCAAGATAATGTAAATGATACCCAATCCTTCCCTAAGGCTGAGAATAATCCGTTTTGAAACACATATAACCCTGGGTGGAGGAATCATCCTAACTTTTCTTGGCGGGCACAAAACCAAGGGGTTATGGGTAACCAAATTTCTAGGCAACCATTCCAAGTCCCACCAGCCCATATCCACCAACCTCAAGTCCAACATCCATATGTCCAACCCAATAGGAGTCCAAGCTTTGAAAATAAGGTCTTGAGTGCCCAGCAAGGCATTCAATCTCAGTCCCAACTCCTTCACTCTCACACACAATCTATAGCAAAGTTAGAAGCCCAAATTGGACAACTAGCCAATGCTATCAATAAGAGAGAGACGGGAACATTGCCGAGTCAGCCCCAACAAAACCCTAAAGGTCAATGTGGAGTAGAGATAGTCCCTTCCTCTAATGAACAAGTTAAGTCCATAACTACCCTTAGGAGTGGTTGACACATTGATAATCAAGTTGGAGAGGAGTCCTTGGGTACCACAAATGAAAGGTTAGACAATTCAGCCCCTAATGAGCCTCAAGTAGAAGTTAGTGTACCACATGAGAAGGAGTTTGTATCTCCTTCCTCTTCCTCAGAGCCACAACCTAAGACCACTTTAGAGGGATCTTACATCCCTAAGGCACATTTTCCTTAGTGTCTTGACATGACCCCACCATTTAGAAAGAGCACAGCTAAGATGGATGATATTCTTGAGACTTTTAAACAAGTCAAAATTAATCTCCCCCTCTTAGATGCCATTAAGCAAGTCCCAGCTAATGCTAAGTTCCTCAAAGACCTATGCACTCAAAAGCATAAATCTAAGACCCATGTGTCTAAGAAGGTCTTTCTCACTGAGCAAGTTAGCTCTCTTTTGAAGTTTGACACCCC
Source organism: Saururus chinensis (assembly GCA_035235625.1). Lineage (NCBI taxonomy): Eukaryota > Viridiplantae > Streptophyta > Magnoliopsida > Piperales > Saururaceae > Saururus > Saururus chinensis. Next base: position 28,555,765 of record CP141141.1, read on the forward strand.
ACCTAAGTATAAGGACCCTGGAGTGCCCACTATTTCTTGTGTCATAGGCGATCACTTCATTCATAGAGCCCTTCTTGACCTTGGTGCGAGTGTCAATCTACTCTCTTACTCGGTGTATGAACAATTAGGGTTAGGTGAATTGCAGCCTACATTAGTTATATTGCAGCTAGCCAACTATTCTGTGCATAAGCCTCAAGGAGTAATTGGGGATGTTTTAGTGAAAGTTGACCGGTTCTTTTTCCCTGTTGATTTTATTGTCTTAGATATGGAAACCGGTGCCAACTCCACACATCAGATTCCTATCATTCTAGGTCGCCCTTTGCTTGCCACATCTAATGTATGCATAAATTGTAGGACGGGGGTAATAGAGATGACCTTTGGGAACATGAAAGTGCAACTAAATGTTTTTGATGTGTCCAACAATTTATCTGCAATCTCTAATGCTGAATGTTTTATGGTAGATAGTTTTACATTTGATGCTTATGATAGAGGTGCATCTTTTGTAGCATCAGCCCATAATCAAGTTGTGCCTTCTAATTTTTTTGAACCATCATTTTGGAGACATAAGAGAAGAGCCAATACCAATATCTTCCACCCACCTTGACATACTTGAGAATGTTGGCATTGTCTGGCTGAAGACAATAAACTTAGCGCTTCTTGGGAGGCAACCCATGTTTTTGATATATTTCTTTTCCTTCCTTTTATTTATTTTATTTGCTTCATTTAGGTTTTTTTATTTATTTTTCTCAGCTTTTATTTTCTTTTCTCGTTATAGTTTTTGTTGTTATCTCTTTTCAAGGAGCTTGGTATTTTAGGTTTGGGAAATTGCTCTTGATATGTATGTTTCTCATGTTTTCTCTCAATCCTATGTACTTCATTTTCAAATTAGTGGATTAGTTCTGCATTCAGGTGATATTTTTTTTTCCCTATCTTACTTATTCTTGTCATTGTAGTATATATTTTCTTTGACATTGAGGACAATGCTTAGTTTAGGTTTGGAGGTGTAGAAAGATTTTTTTTTTTCTTATTTTTCTTTTAGGATGTTTAAGAGTTTTTTTTTTTATTTTCTTTTGTTTTTATTTTCTTTTATGTGGTTTTTATCCTTTATTTTCTTTTAAAAGTATATGTCTATTTTTAAAGAGATCAATTTCATGAAGAAAGTTCAAGTAATGAATTAAGTGATGAAAACAATTGAGTGAGTAATTTTTATTTTATTTTCTTTATCTTGGATAATTGTGCTAATATTTTTAAATCACAATTCACATACTTGAAACTTGTAGGAATATAATTTTATAATTTATTACTTGTAATCTTAGTGGGATATCTTTAACTAAGCATACTTTTGAAAACTTGACAATTGAGTAATTTTTAATGTTTTATGATAGATCTTTATGCTTGTCCATTATTTGAAAAAAATGGGATAAGTGTGTGATGAAAAAAAAAGAATGAAAAAAAAAAGATTATGAAAAAAAAGTTGAAAAAAAATAGATTGATTGAAAAAAAAAATGATGAAAAAAAAAGAGTAAAGGTTTGTTTCTCTTTTTACTGAGTAACCGGACCTTGTGCCTAGGCAAGTATAAGGGATCGCGTCAAAAGGTGAAAAGTTGAGATAAATTCTTTTATGACTTACTTAGTTCTGTAGCCTTTATAGTTCGAGTTATTAAGCCTGAGGGGTGTTTCAACACCTAGTGCCTTGAGCCAACTGGATTAGGGATACTAGCCTAACGCTTGCTACATGGACTATTTAGAAAGCTTAATAGAATTAAGTATTGCACAAGTCATATTTTGATATATATTATGCTCTTATTCCCTGAATTTAGTTAAAATTTGAAGGCTATTACATGAGGGTTTATTATGAGATGTTAAAGATGAAAGATTGTCATTGTTATATTTTTGAGTTAGTGAACTTTAATGAGCTTGGTTAATGGGTCACATAAGATATTCTTGTTAATAGAGAATGAAATTGTATGACTACAAAGTTTCTACACTTTATGTTTTTGAAATGTATATATGTAATTGCACAATTATTTCTAAGATGAGGTTATAGAATGGATGATTTCTTACTTGAAAGTGATCGGATCGATATTATTTACTTGTTTCAAGTATTTGTGGTTGGTTATTTTTAAAAATAGTTGTGTGTTTTTAAGAGAAGATTGTTTTTAGAATTTTTGTTTTCTTGTTTTATTTCTTTTATTAGGTTTAGATGTTTGTGGGTATCATTGCTGCAAACCCTCACGAAACACAACTCGTCCAACTTGGGACACCTAGGGGTTTAAAGGCTTGTTATATACGCTAAATGCAATCGTGATTCCCTACGAAAGTGGCTTTCATTTATTTATTTTTCTAGATTAGTTGTTTTGTTTTGCTCGAGGACTAGCAAAATATAGGTTTGGGGGTATTTGATAAGTATAATTTATACGTTATTTTACCCTTAATTATTCTATTTTTTAGTCTCATTTAAGAATTAATATAGGTTAAATAATTATAAATGAAATTTAATTAGGTTAGAAAAAACTTCCATGATAATTTGAATTAAATTGGCTTATTTTGCAGATTCTTCATTGGCGTTTGAACGGCCTCACTTAATGTTCGATCTGGATAACGTAATTTTGAAGAAAATTCAGTTCAAACGTTCGAACGGGCATGCAGGGCGTTCGAACGGGATAATGCGCAGTTTCCTTATTTCACCCAATTTTGAGTCTTTTTCATATACAACTCTTTCTTACGGATCTTATGCCTATATAAAGACATATTTGGCTCGAAATTGGGAGTTAACAAGTAGATTTTCTGAAGAGAAGAAGGAAGAAGAAGATGGAGAAAAACCCAAAGCTTTCAATGGAAATTCAAGTGCTTTATTCTACCATGGAAGGCTAGGCTTTTATTTTACTTAGGAGTTGATGAAGCTATAGATAAGTTTCAGTTTCTTTTATTTTTAATTTAGATCTTAGTGGTGAATTATGACAATTGTATGATAAGGATTTCCTTTTAATGGAAGAGCTTTTCATGTTTATTCAAATCTATGTTGATTTATTGTCTTGTAGATGATAGATTGATGTGGTTTTGATATTTGCATCAATTCTAATTTCTGTGATTTAGATGAGATAGTCATGCAATAGTTTTAATGTTCAGATAATTAAGGATTTGGATGAGTTATACTAAGATTAGACGGGTCATGCCTATAGCTATTTAGTGTAGATGATTCGTGCTATTGTCGAAGATAGTTCATGCCATAGAAATTAATTAATGATTCTTTCTGAAGTAATTCTAGCTTGTAGCTAAGAATACTTGTTCATATTCACACTAGATTTAGATTAAAAGTTAAGGAATTGTTATGGTTCTATAGTGGATTCGATTTCCTAAGTAAATTCCATCATATTAATCTCTTATTTTTAAACTAGTTGATTTCTTTCTTTTACTTAATTAAGGTTTATGTTCTTTTTAGTTTTTAATCAGTAAATTCTTCTTTAGATTTAGTAATAATCCATCCATCCCTAAGGTTCGACAACCCTTAAATACTCATCCTAGTACAATTACCTTGTACACTTGCACTAGGGTTTAATTATAAACGATCAAGAACTTCTAGGAAAAACAAAGTGTTAACACCGTAGATGAATATGAAGAATATGAAAATGATGATCAAATAATGCTTTCATTAGTTAAGAAATTTAAGAAAATTCTGAACTTTAGATTTAGCAATAAGGGATAAAATTCTAGGAAGAAACAAGGAGAAAATAGAGATGAGAAATGAGAGGCAAACTAACCAAGATAAGAATCTAAAATGCTTTGAATGTGGTAATTTAGGTCACTTTTTTGTTGATTATCCTAACTTGAAGTCTGATAATTCTTCTTATGATAAGTTCAAGAAGCAAAAGAGGTTTTATTATAAGAAATAAGGAAAAGTGCTTAAGCAACTTACTCTAATGAGAGCTCTTGTGAAGAAGAAGAAGAAGAAATGTGCAACTATACTGCATTCCATGTAAGTGTGAATTATTATAGTTCAGAAGAAGATTCTCATGAGCCCACTTCTCTCTAAGGTAACTCATAGTCTGAGGTTGATTATAATGACTTTAAGGGATTCCTCCAACAACTCTTAGTCTTGACCAAAAAAACCAAAATCTTTGAGAGAGAGTTGATGAAGAAAGAATATGAACTAGTTTTGTTTTCTCAAGAGGCAAATAGGTTAGTGTAGTGGAATAACTAACTTGAAACAGAGGTAAATGACCTTAAGAAAGACCTAAAAAGTGAGCAAGAGAAGTCTACTTTTTTATATAGAGAACTCATGTCCTCTAAAGAGAAATTAGATGGTTTCAAGAGTGAGATAAAGAAGTTAGAGACTATGCTTAGTATTAGTCAAACCAACAAAATAGGCTCGGGTTTTATATCTCGTTAATAAAACCTACTATTGTTGTGAATGCTAAAGAGATTATTTTAGCAATGCAAAAAAATGTCACTAATATTAGTACTACTAGCAACACTTTTTCATAGGCTTAAAAAATGAGCAGTTACAATGAGACTTTTTTTGACGCATTTAGTAATGCTTTTTAAGGATCGTTAATAGTCCTTTTTTCTTGTAGTGATTACAATGCACAACTCATTGCATTTATCTATCCAAACAAAATGCTTCAAAGAAATACCCTTCTTGTAGCCCGACATTCTTCTCCCATATTATCATAGCAAAGAATATTAAATCAAAACCCATCTATAATAATCATATAATCAAACAAGATATAAATCCAATTCCTAAAGACATTCTTGTATATAGAGATTTGCAATGATAATAATCAAGCTGGAGGCATATATTCAATGCTCTCTCCATGCAATGGTGCAACTATTTAGACTTAGAAAGGCCACGGCCAATTGCTAACAAACTTGTCTTGCATGTTGGCACTCCTCTTCGTGGTATTCCCATAATTCTTCTTATAGGAATGGTATGAAAGGACATATGAGGCATATGTATTGTAACTGACTAATTTTGATGATCAAAACTAAGCATAAACTTCATGTATAGTTTAAGTCTTATGAATCTAAATGCATGTGTAAGAACATAAATACATATATCAAGGCTATTGGCTAATTTTATTGTCAAAATTATGTCTAGAAAGCTAGTGTATGTATTGAGTCTAAGAATCTGATTAGATGTCATGGTTGAGTCAGATTTGAAATTGACAAACTAAAAAAAAAAGAACAGACATGTTCTTATAGATGAAGACAGTAGTAGATTGAAGAATGTTGAAGGTTTTTGAAACTTATTCAAATTACATCAGCATACCAAAATCACTTGGATAGGTTTCAAAATTGATTTCGGAGGTTTTAGAAGGTTTTATAATAAAAAGGTCAAAATGATAAAAAAACAAATTGAACGATTACTGGATCTACAGTTAATCGGAAGGATCAATCAAACTTGATTTAGCCCTATGTAAAATGAAGCCTATTGTTATCGATCGATGATCTTCATTAATCAATTGTTCGCTTGAAATATCATGCACAAAACAAACAGTGAATGACCGATCGCTTCAAGGACAGGTTACCCTATAGCCCATTCTGATTTCGATTTCTTTCCTTTTTTAAGTCAAAGATCTAGACCGACTTAAGGAGCTATATAAGAGTTAAGAAATCATGAAATTTGAGAGAGGAAAACATAGAGGAGATTAGAGAAAAATGGTTTATACCTTTTGCATATTGTTTTCCAAATGGGATTCACACGAAGCTTTGAGTTCATGATTAATGGTAAAATCATGAAGCTTTTCTAAAACTAAAAGGAGATTTCACACAGAGATTTTAAAGATGAGTTTCACTATATCTTCGATGGGAGATTGAAGATTTCTAAGGAGGCCAAAGTCAATACAACGAGAGGATCTTGTTGAAGGCCAGAGGAAGAAAAAGACAAAGTAAGGAGGAAGAAGTAGTTTTAAGTGCTTGAGGGAGAATACTTGAAGGCAAACAATAATAAAGATTTGTAGAGACCTAAACAAAAAGAATTTGTGTTAGAGTCAAAACAAAGGTTGATGGTTTGCTTGTGTTATTGCAAATTGTCTTGCCTTCTAGTAGTGCATTGATTTGTTTCCAGTGTTCAATTGTAGTGCTTTTGTACTCAAGTTTGGGTTTTCCATGTTAAAGTTGTTGTGTGTTCATGTGTGGGTTGAATGTTTGTGGTTTGACTAATTGATACATCGTGAGTGAGTTTTGAGAGAATATTTACTTAAATCCGCTATGTATAAAATTTTTGTGCAGAGGCTAGAACTCGTAGTCTTAATCTTCATATATAATCAGACTAGGAGCAATCTAGTGATCTGCTATACTCTTCTAGACATATATTAAACTCACAAGTGGTAGTTGAGGTTTAATTATTAAAATTTTGATTTCGCTCCATAATATCAATCTAATTTGACATGTTAGTGCTTTATAATCTTTCTTAAACTTCTATAGTGTTATATTTTGTGGTAGATTTGAATTCTAAATTTTACTTAAGTTTACTTGTTTTTTCTTAGAAATGATTGATTAAACCTGATGTTCGTGTGGGCTGGATTGCTAGTTGCTTTTCTTATAATTTTTCTTGATTTAAGTGCTTAAATTGTGGTGATTGGGTTGTTTTTGTTGGATTAAAATTCATGATGGTTTGAATAACTCAATGAATGAACATGGGGACTTCGGAAATCCAATGAATAGACCTCCTTTATTTGATGACATTTATATAAACGCTTAATGGGAATGCCTAGAAAGTTGTTATTAAAGGCTGGAATCCACCAATGACCAAAGATGAGGAAAATAATTTTATTCTAAAAGATAAAAGTAAATGGGATGAGAATGAGACTAAACTTGCGAATCAAAATATTAAAGCCTTTGTGCATTGTTCAATATCGTGGGAAAATCATAATATAAGTTGATCTCTAATTATGTATTTGCCGAGGTTGCATGGGAAAATTTGGTAAAATATAATGAGGGAGTTGAGGCTATAAAGGTGTTTAGATTGCATATGTTGATACTAGATACAGTAAACACATGTGATCAACTAAGAGAGCCTATTACTGATTAACTTGTTGTGAGAAAGTGATAAAGGTCATCCTCTAAATTTAAAATAAAGGTGGTTGTCATTAATAAATCTAAGAAGATTGATACCTTAGACATTTAGGAGTTGGTTGAGAACGTTAGAACCTTTGAGATGCAATAATATCCTATGAGAACTAAAAAGAGTTGATTGAAAAGTCGAAGGGAAAACAGAATGCCCTTTAAGGCAACTAACAGAACTTACAAGAAAAATAAAGTATTAAATACTTTAGATGAATCTGAAAAGTTTGAAGATGATGAAGAACTAATGCTTTTATTAGATAGGAACTTCAAGAAATTCATGAAAACTCTGAACTATAGATTTGACAATAAGGGACAAAATTCTAGGAAGAAACAAAAAGAGAAGAGAGATGAGAGGCAAACTAAACAAGACAAGAACTTGAAATGTTTTGAATGTGGCAAGTTAGGTCACTTTGCAGCTAATTGTCCTAATATTAATTCTGACAATTCTTCTTATGATAAGCCAAAATATGCTTTAAGCAACATACTTTAATGAGAGCTCTTCTTCTTCTGAAGAAGAACTATGAAATCATATTGCCTTCCATGTAAGTGTGAACGCTGAAAGCTCTGAAGAAGATTTTCATGAGTCCACTTCTCTTGAAGAGAACTCAGAGTCTAACTTTGATTTTGATGAATTTAAGGGATTCCTCCAACAATTCTTAGTGTTAACTTAGAAAATCAAAAGCCTTGAGAGTTGAGAGAGAGTTAAAGAAGAAAGAGGATGAGAAAGATAAGTCTAGTGCTATCAATAGAGAACTTATGTATTCTATAGAGAAATTACATGGATTTAAGAGTGGGAAAAAAGTTGAAAACTATGCTTTGCATTGGTCAAACAACAAGATGGGCTTAGGTTTTAGGAATTGCTTGACTACTACCTTCGCAAAACCTACAATCTTTGTAAAAGAACTATGAAACCATATTGCCTTCCATTTAAGTGTGAAGGATGATAGTTCTAAAAAAGATTCTCATGAGTCCACTTCTCTTGAAGAGAACATAGAGTCTTACTTTGATTCTGATGAGTTTAAGGGATTCCTCCAACAATTCTTAGTGTTAACTTAGAAAACCAAAAGCCTTGAGAGAGAGAGCTGAAGAAGAAAGAGGGTTACCTAGTTTCGTCTTCTCAAGAGGCAAATAGGTTAGTAGAGTTGAACAACAAATTTAAAAGACAGATGCATGACCTTAAGAAAGACCTAGAGAGTAAGAAAGAGAATTCTAGTGCTATCAATAGAGAACTTATGTCCTCTATAGAGAAATTATATGAATTTAAGAGTGGGAAAAAAGTTGGAAACTATGCTTTGCATTGGTCAAACAACAAGATGGGCTTAGTTTTAGGAATTGCTTGACTACCACCTTCTTAAAACCTACAATCTTTGTAAAGGCAAAAGAGAGTACTAAAGACCTTAAGAAAGTGCCCAAGCCACCTAAGTCAAGAGTAAAAGGAGGAAGGAAAGGTTCTAGTATTATGGGTGCATGTGACATTTGCTATAGTGAGACCTATAATAGAAGAAAATGTCATAAGAATTGCCCTTTCAAATTAACATCAAAGAAGAATGAGAAGAAGCACACTACCCCCACTATCCCTAAGTCGCCCCAACAAGTGTATGAAAAGAACATGAAGAGTTTGGGTGGAAAAAGTTGATCTTCCAGCTTTAAATGATTAATTAAAAAGAAAAGGGAAATCTACCTTAGGTTGTCTTATGCTTGGATAGCTAGGCAAGGTTAAGGAGTTTCACATCTCTAAGTAAGAAATTCTGATTTGTGACCATTGTTTAATTCTTTCTATCATTTAGACATTCATGTTGTTTTTTATTTTATCACATTTTACTTTGTTTTTACCTGTCTTTAATTCATAGGTTTTGAATTAAAAATGAAAATAAAAAATGGAATATGATAAAAACACAAAAAACAATTAATGTAGCTTTTGCTTGAGTTTGCAATTGGCTTTGTTTTGGTTCATTACAAGTTTAGCTCTTGAGATATATTGAGATAGATTTTCTTTTTAGCTAAAAAGCAACATGATTAGTAGTCAAACATACCTTAACAAAGAGAAGGTTATAACACCAAGGAGAGTCAAAATCAATTTGATTTTCTTTTACTTAGTGTTGCAATTCTCTAATTTTAAAGAACTTGCACACATCATGTTGAGACTCAAGTCACTTTTATATATGAACATCAAGAGGGAATTCTTAAACATAAGTTGACTTACGCATTTGGATTTGGATTTTAGTGGAGTCTGGGTGATCAAACTAGAGAATCTTTTGCTATATTTCTGATGCACTAAAATAATGTTGAATTATATGTTTTCAAATCTTGAATTACAATCATATTTTGTGTTAATTCATTGCTTATATGTGTTATTTATATCTTCAATAGGTTACTTTGGCCTCCATTGTATTTACATATCAAAATGGGTTTCGATAGGATCCAAGTGGAAGAGGAAGTGAAGCCCAACTACCTAAAACTATTCAAAGATCAAGAATGAGCTCTTAATAGTCTAAGAATGAATTAAATAGTCAACCACAACCTTGTGGACCCGTTAGATTAATATAGAGAGAAAATCAAATTCGGGAAAAAGCTGATTTGGATAGATTGATATAGCCCTAGTATTTCCGTCATATCATTCTATGTGAAATTCGGATTGATATGATTCTGGTGGCATTAGGAAGACTAAAAGATACTTATTTGCTGAATAAATTATTAATTTATTTAATTGATTTAAAATCTAGTCATTGACAAAGAAATAACCAATCAATCAGGATGAAATCAAGGGATATGATTGGACCTTCCCCTTTGAAGCAACCCCTTCTACTCTTATAAATAGAGAGGTGGATGTGGTAGAGGCATCATCCCCTCCTCTTCAGATCTCTCTTATCCTATTTTTCTTCTCTTCTTTTGTAACTTTTATTTTTACTCTACAACAAATAAGGGTATTAGCGATGCTCCTGAGTGTCACTAATACCACTAAAAGCGTTGCTAAAGGTTATTTGCAACGCTTAATGAGTGTCGCAAATAACCTGGTCGCTATTGTGAAACAGCGACGAAAATATAATTGCGTCGCTAAAATTACCTTTAGAGACGGTTTCATTTACATCGCTATTAATTCATTCTTTCGTTGCTAATAATAAAGTTTTAGTGACAGTTTCAATACTGTCCCTAATAACAAGTATTAGTGACCCTTTTTTATCTTCGGTAATAATACATATTAGCGACGGTTAAAAACCGTTGCTAATAACAATACATTAGTGACGGTTTGTATTATTGTCACTAATATTATAAGTATTAGCGACGTTCATTAATTTTCTCAGAAAATATATACATTAGCGACGCTCTTCTAAAACATCGCTAATAATCATATTAGTGACGTTTAATTAGTGTCGCAATTAAATAAATCTTTGAAACAGTAGCGACACTCAAGAAGCGTCGCTAATATGAGTATTAGCGACACATACGAGCGTTGCTAATATATATAGAACCATTACTGAGCATCACTAATGACCTAATATTGAAAAAAAAATACTAATACGATAAATAGAAATAAAAATTTTATTTATAATTTTTTATTATATCCATACAACCATATCTCAAGTACAATTAAATTTTTTTGCTTATAATACAATTCTAGTTTGTTCCTATTAATGACATATTTAAAGAAAAACCATGTTAGCTATAAATGTCAAAATCTTCACTACCTCCCTTCTCTGAATTTCAAAATCTCTTGAAGCTTTAGAGCACTTTTGGTTAAACCTCGATTTGCTATATTAAGATCAGTTGACAGTTGCTACTTCATCATCAGATTCACTTTCAGAGCCATAAACAACCCTGACAAACAATTTCAAATTATGCTTAGAAAGAATTTCCACCATCCACCAGTATTAAATGTTACACATACTGACTATAAGAAAATGCACTTACTTCGTAATAAAATTGCTCACATCTTTAATTCTTACTGTATTGATATCAATTGCAGGTAATATATTGTGAAACATAATTGTTGTAAGCTTTAGATGTTGATCACCAGTCCCGTAACCAGAAAGAACAATTTGCAAAACATGCATGTTTGACTTCCATTACTAAAGTCAAAATTCCAAAAAGCAATTAATATTAAAATACCAGTTAAAGAGATTAGCATAATAGCATATGTAATGTATAATAGAAAGAAATAAAGGAATTATGATTTCAGAAAGACACATTGAAGCCAAAAATTTACCAAAGCAGAGTTCTTGAAAAGCTCTGGAGGACATCTGGCACATGCCAATGAGTAGTACTCTAGAATTTTGAATGTTAGGGATGCTCCCTGTGGAGTTCTTGCAACCCTAAGATATGGCCCAGTTTCAATTTTTGACAATATCAGGGAATGAGTGACACCCATTGGTCCTGCCACATTCAAGAAATCCTTCAGATTGTTCTGTTTCTTCTCCTGTAAACACAATAAAGTAGTTGGCTTGTGGGTATAGAAAGTGCTTTTAGCTGTCAGCTACATTCCCAGAAAATACTTTTATCTAACTTGGAGCAATAGATTGCAGCTCTCTATGGGTCATGGCCAAGTTAGGAATTCTTTAACTTCATAAAGTGATCCGATCATCCTCCTCAAACATGAGAGAACTAGTTCTTTTTTTTTCAAGATGTTGCACAAGTATAAAATGGGATAGATCCATAAGCATTGTGCTCAACCAAAGAGAATAAGTAACGTAATAACAAAAAAATATAATTAAATTAACCTACTCCTCAGCCACGGAGCCATAAATTGATCAGAAGCCACATAACATAGAATAAGGCTAGACAGTCAACAAATCAAGATATGCAGTCAACAAATTTCAAACCTGCTTCTCAGTATCGTCATGATCAAGATGTGACAAGTAGATCAAAGTTTCCCTCATTATATGTGCCAACTGATTACATAATTTAAATAAACAAATATACAAAAACATATCAAACAATTGATGCAGATGCAATTACATGGAACAATAAGCTTGTCATTAACACAATAATGCCTTTTGTAGGCAATTTCATATGTGAAGTAAAAGCCAATTTGATAATGATAATAAGAGTTTTTTCCATATTGCCCGGCCAAAGAATGACATATTCCATATTCCTTGGATTTTAAACGAAAAAGCCATATGACCTGGAATTGGACCAGAATACCCTTAGGTTTCACTATATCATGTTTTAAATGTTCAGCTTGTAATAAATGCACACTGGAACAGTGCTGCGCCATTCCGGTGTGCTGGAAGTCATTGGCGGTGAACGGAACTTGCCGGCGGGAGCTGACAGGTGGTAACTCACCGGCGAGAGTCGATGAACAAGAAAAAAGTGATTTTTGAGACCGCAAACACTATTTGAGTGCTCCAAAAGCTGCATTTCACAGAAACAATCATTCTTTCACACCGATCATGGATAGGATCGGTATTTGCATCCATTATAATGGAGAGGTAGGCAATGACGGCATGTATATCGGTGGAATGGCATGGTTGATGAACATTCATCCATCGGTGAGCTTCAGCGAGCTGCTGGGGCAAGTCAAAGCACGACTTTCCATCAATGGTAATGTCAGTTTGAAGTATTTAATTCCATCATCCCAATCATCCATGATATATGAATTACAAGATGATGAGGATCTCCAATCAGTGTTCTCCATTCATAAGAAGGCGAATAAGGAGGTGTTATCGTTGTATGCCTAGATGAAACAGCCCGACAACGGTGATAAATCACCATCACCCTCTGTTGAAAGGAACCAGACAGTCAATAGAGCTGAATCACCCGTCGTAATGGCTTATCCCAGCTCTAATGTCGGATTTCATAACGGATTCAATGAAACTCAGTTCACCTTTGAAACTGTTAGGTAACAATATTGAATCTTTAGATTATACGTAATTGGTATATTTCGTGTACTTGAGACCATGATATTGAACTTATCATGTTAAGGGTAAATCATATCGTGCGAAGTTATAAACACGACTTGTAATATATCATATTAGTAATTACATGATATACAAATGCGATAGAGCAATTATGTGTTGCATCGTAGATATAATTACACGACATACATTCATGTCGTGGTTTCAATAACACATCTTGAAATGTTTGCGTGTTAACAGAATACACGATGTCAACTGATGTTGCATTTTTTTAACACGATAATGTGTAATGAAGATTGGGAGAACCAGGCAACTTGCCCTCAACAAATCCATGCCAATCATCTTTTACCAATCCAGCGAATATAGAACCTGAAATAGAAGTCAATCAGAATAGATCAGAGGAATTGTCGCCAATGATGGGTTGGACAAGCACTTCATTTGATAACTACGAACCCCTATATAGCCCTTGTAATTACGATGGTGGAGAAGGCGAAGAAGTTGAGAATATGTAGGGTGAGGATTTGTGGTACGATAATGATATAGTTGACATGGATCTCGTACGATGGGGAACACGATGTAAGCTGCTATCGTGTAACATTTACTAAATTGTCTTTTGTTTATGCAGGTAAAGCTTTGACTGATTTAATAGATGGTGACCCAGACGAATCCTACTGCTTACTTCTTACAATAGGCAGATAGAATATATAAATCCGGGAAGTGTAGTTGTGCCAGTGAGATCATGTGACATTCTCGGACCTATGGGTGGGTACGATTTCAAAATAGTATTATGGATGTTTGGCCCCATTGCAAGAGCTTTCAGAATAACCCTGAGGCCGTTGCTAACAGTTGATGCAACATCCTTGAAAGGAAAGTATCCTAGACAGCTATTGATAGCAATTGCACTGGACGGGAACAATAATATGTTGTGTGTTGCATTTGCAGTCGTTGAGAACGAATGTGAGAAAACTTGGTGTTGGTTTCTTGAGTTGCTTAGAAATCATCTATTCTCTGATCCTCCAACTGAGTTGGATACAATCATTTCAGATAGATAAAAAGGATTAACAAATGCTATGATTAAGTATTTCCCATCTACACACCACGGGTATTGCATCCGTCACATGGCAGCAAATATGCTAGACATATTCAAGGACAACTACCTAAAGAATCAGCTCCATGTTGCAACCGAAACATTCAGACAAAATGTGTACAATGAATAGCATTAAAGAAAATAATCTGGAAGCACATGCTTGGCTAAATAAGATAGGTTCGGATCACTGGGCCAATGTATCATTTTCAGGGAAAAGACATGGGACACTCAACTCAAATAGATCCAAAAGTGCAAATGCAATGTTCAAAAAGGCCAGATCGATGCCTATAACACGTTTAATTGAGCACACGAGGGAGCACACAACGACATTATTTAAAAAATGTCGAACGAATGGACAGAATATGATGGAAGAGTTAACCCCATTTGCTCGAAAACACATTGAAAACAGGCGAGAAGAAGCTAGGAATATGATTGTATTGCCTGTGTCACTGTATGAATTCCAGGTTAACTCGCTACATCACTAGGTATATTGCATTCATACAGTGATGTACATAGCTTGTGCTTGTTTATACGTTAGGGCTTCATATCGTGTTAGGTTACACACAGTATTGTCCTTGAACGTGTAAGTCAATACATCTTACGTAACAATCAAAAGATGCGTCATGTATGCGAGACCACGATAAATTCATTTATCATGCTCTCTTACTCACCATATTTTCTTCACAGGATGTGGTAAACCCGGTTGATCGTACCTGCACATGTGGATGCTTTCAACATCTGGGTCTACCATGTAAGCATGCAATCGCAACAATCGATAATAGACATTTCTATGTGTCTAAGTACTACGAAAGATGGCACTCTACTGAAATGTATAAAGTGACCTATCCTGAGCCCTTACACCCAACGAAGGATTGGCACTAGTGGGCACTGGCTGGAGTTATGCCTACATTCAACCCACCTATCCCTCAAAAGTAGAGGGGTCATCCAAGAAAAAATCGGATAAAGTCACAACCGCCTCTCAAAGCCCCACAAAAATGTGGAACATGCAGCCAATTGGGTCACAACCGCCAACGATGTACCAGCGCACATGGAGGGTCACCCAATGTGGCAGATGTACCAATGACAAGCCGAAGGAGGTCAAATAATAGCGCACACAAACAACGTAAGGAAGGAGAACATCGATCAGGCTTACCTTTTCCACCCCTGTTCTTCAGCTGAAATTTTGTATTTACATCGTGTTATGAACAACACGGAATATATAATTAACGTGTATTGGAAAACACGACATGATGCAAATAGGGTATACTGTATATGTATATCGTGTAATCGACAACATGACCCAAATGGGGTACATGTTGCTAATTACACGATAATATCAATCGATTATTAATTTTGCAATGAAGAGTGTCCATTGCTTACATGATATTGGTAATAACGCGTGTTTGAACCCATGGCAATTCCATGATCGTAATGATCTGATTCCCGAAGCATTATGCCTGAAGCATGTATGGCTTAACATGATCTATTTGTATATCGTGTTTCCGACCACACGACATTTGATCAAATTTGTATTTTTTTTTCAAACGACTTTCGTGTATATCGTGTTAACATTTACACGATTAGTTACCCGAATATCGTGTTCACATTTACACGATGAGTTGACGACTGCGATAGTGATTATTTTTCATATCGTGTATTCCATTACACGAAATGAAACATTATGTGTCATCAAGCACACGGCAATTGCATTAATTTTACCACCTAATTCTTGAAGAGTCACCACGATTTCCAGGATTTCAATTAAATTAGGATCACCAATTCGTGAGGAGTCATTTCCAATTTCCAATTACACTATATATGGAATATTTAACGATTCGTATCCCTCGTAACCTACCTATATATATCTAAGTGCACTAAAGGCTTACCCAATTTGCGAAGAGCACGAGATGGAGCCTTTGGGACATTGATATGGCGCCTAATGGTTATTCATCCCCCTTCAGTGGCGCGGTACTAACCAGCCACTAATGGGGGCCGATTTACTATCCCGGCGTAATATGAATGCCACGAATGTTCCGTCACAATTGAACTGATGAGGGCATGATTCACTATCTTCAGACTATTTTTTGATTTGTATTTATACACCGCTCTATAAATATTAGTTTGTTGTATGTAATGAAAGGCCTTTCAAAGTAATGGAATATATTAATATCAGTTATATATTTTTTTCCCGTGGAAAGATGTCTTCGTGTATAACACGCTCTCAATATTGGTCGTACGTTAACACACACGACAGTGCCCGTCTTCATGAAAACAAAAACATGATACTTAAATATGTAGATCAATTTTTTGGATAACACGACATACACTATTATCGTACGATCGATAACATGATGTCCATCAAGTTATTGGAAATAATAAGTCGGCGTTACGAATAGATGATTTATGTCGTAACATATTATCGATTACATGACCAAATAGCATGCCAAAATGGGGTACAATTACATGATAATATCTCCGTTGCTTACACGATATGAGCCTTATAACGTGTGTTCGAACCCAAGACAATGATAAGATTGTATTGATCCGATTCTTGATGCATTATTCCAGAAGCATCAATACCTTCATTTACCTGGCTGTCCATATCCATTTCACCCTGCCTATATATATATATTAGGTTAGGGTTTGCAGAATGCTCACTCACTGGTTCTTTGCGGAGACGGGTCATTCGGGAGATTGTTGTGGCAGCGGCTGGTGAATCGGCCCTCCATCGGACACGATCATCACCTATATTCGATGGTGTGCATGATTGGCTAGACGGCAATATATCAATGACTCGAATGATCCGTCGATATTCACCCCCTATTCGCTATGATCCGTGACAATGATGGATCTGTGATTATGCAATGAGATCGCACGCCAACTCAACTTGAGGTGGATTATTTCGGAGATTGCTTTTGCGCCTAATGGTGTATCTTCCCCCTATCAGATAAGGGACTCACCTTGATCTGGTGGGGGAAGTACGCGACCAAGCGCTATAGCAATGTCTCAAATGGTCCCTCCCAAGAGGTCGCATGCTACTTTGTTTACAACGCCATGACTGTATGCTTACAAACACGCTATCAATGCTTGTCGTATGTTCCATCACATGATAAGGTCGTATATAGTGTTACCGACCACGCCAATAATACACGACATGGGTAGAAATCGTTTGAACGAATATATGCCATCTGACATGGCTACTTGTAAAAAGGGTATATTATAAATGCATAACATGTCATCGCCCACATGACCAAAAGGTTTTGCATATTACGCATTACACGATAATAGGCAACTGCAATAGTGATTATTAATTGGATCGTGTAATCCATTACACGATATGGAATAGTGCGTGCGATCGAGCACACGACAATTGCATTAATTTTATCACCCAATTCCCGACATCACAAACATCCTAATACGAGATGTGAATTCAAGGTGGACACAACCTAATACGAGTTGGTGTGTATGCGATAATACGACATAATAGGTGATCGTGAGAACTATAATACGAACGGATATATGTGTACTGCGAGTTTCCGCTATTGAATACACGATATTGATACAAATCGTATGATCGATTATACACCATCTTACATTCATACAACAATTAAGTACAAAAATAATTGGTACAATCATTAAGTACAAAAATAATAAGGGCTCACAGTAATTAAATACAAAATAAATGGTCTTTTTACAATTCATCTGTATCTGGATTAAATTCCTCTTCTATTTGGGCCCGAAGTATAGCAGTGCATATCATCAACCTAACCAAGCTTGTTATCTCGAGCTGTCTAAAATTTGGCTGAATGAAGCCCCTTGCCAGTTTCGCTACGTAGTACATGACGTAGATGCCACAATCTTCATTTGTTTCCTAGTACGGGCAATTGTTGATCTTAGTCAATGGCCACGTTCGAGTGCCCTTTATCTTAAGTGCCTTCTCCATTCCATTGGCAACATGTTTCCTGACACTGTCCACCTCGGCGAAGTGGTGACTGTGATTACCCTTTAGAGGATTGTACCATCCAAATCGCTTCTCCCTGCAGCGAAAAATAAGCAAGAGAAAGTGGCCTTTGCGTATACAGGAATGAAGCTGCTTTAAGTGTCACTACAAAAAAACAAACTATTAGCGGGGGTTTCAAAACCCCCGCTACAAGTCTCAAAACCACCGCTAACACTTTTAGTGGGGGTTTTGAAGTTGCCACTAAAAAGAGCCCCGTAGAAAGTTTTTGGGGGGAACTTAGCGGGGGTTTTGGGAACCGCCGCTAAAAAGTAAGCTTTTTAGCCGGGGTTTTGGTAGCCGCCGCTAATAAGTTTAAAAAACCGAATTCTTTTAGCGGAGGCCAGGCTAACCCCCCGCTAAAAGCTTAATTTTTTTAGCGGGGGTTTTTCAAAACCGTCACTAAAGTATTTTAGTGGGGGCATATATGAGTGTCAAAAACCGCCGCTAAAGTATTTTAGTGGGGGGTCTATATGAGTGTGAAGACCTTTTAGTGGCTATTTGAAAAACCTCCACTACAAATATTTTTTTTTCCCAAAAATTTTAATTAATTTTTCTTTTCCCACTTGCACATTTATGTACTCTCAAACACACTATGCTTCAATTTGCACCTTACATATAAATATAAGTTGACGTTTTAATAATAACATAAAAGATCTTAAAATAACAAAATTATTTAAATCTAATATGTAATACAATAAGTATTGAAAAAGATGCTTGCAAATACAATAGTTCCAAATATTTACAATGTCTAAGTACTAATAACAAGATTATTTAATATAAATAAGTAGGAAAAGTCTTCGATAAGACAAATTCGTCAGCGCAACTTGTCAATTTAAAATCATTCGCCATTAGCCTACACAAAAATGAAATAAAACAAAATTAGCTTATGAAATTGTTAAATTAATAAAAAAATATAATTATACTTTATAACTACTTTGTATGTTTTTACCTGACTCATTTGAGACCGAAAAAAACTCATCATTTGATCCGTCTTTGATAATAATTCTGTTTGCTGATCTTTAAGTTGCACTATTTCCTCCTTGTACTTCGTGCTCTCATCTTTTAATTTCAAATTATCCTCTTCTATATTTGACAATTTTTCTTTCATAGAATTATATTCAGCTACTGAGGAAGATCTTGTATGTTTAGCTGATGCCCCCCATAAACTAGTTGGAGTTACTCCGTGACCAAAACCCCGAACACGTCCTGGTTTTTCAGCTCCCATGGCAATAGAAAATATATCATTTGGTGAAGGAAGTGGTGCCTCCTGAGGACAATCTTTTTCTATGCGAGCCTCAATTTCTTTCTGCAATTCATGAATTCTTTTAGTACGTAATATTATATTTGAAGGTCCATATATAAATAAAATGACACATATATAATAGTTAAAAAAAATAGTCCAAGTGTTGAGAATGTTTAACTTACAATCTTATTTTCTGCATCTTTGTTGACATATTTGCCATCCTTTTTTGTACGTGTTAAAATAAAAAGATCACATCGTGGGATTGGGACATCAGTTTTCCATTTCAATTGCTTCCAACATAAATAAATAAAATTCAAAATTTTAGACTAATTAATAAAAGAAAAAGTACAAAATAAATAAAATATACATGTAATGAAAAAAATTGACAATTACCTCCTCAAACTGTATTTGCTTAAAGCTTTTAGTTCCCGTTGTGTGGTGGAATGTTTGTTTTGCACGATTACTTTTATTAGTAGTACTCCTTACCTGTATTAATTCATTTTGGTTTTGTTAACTTATAACACAACAACAAATTTAAATTGAAGATCATTATGATTCACTATTATAGAGTTTACCTTTGCTTTTTTTGATTCCCAATAACTCAAAAGAGTTTTCCATTGGTCTTTATCCACTTCAATAGGTGCCTCAATGTTTGCACGCGCGTCTTCAGGCTTAGTATCATAATATTTAGTTTTCAACTTGCTCCTGAAGTCAACCCATTTCTTATTTAAAGAGGACATAACATATTTTTTTACATCAGATACAACGTCGTCATCAAATTTAAAATACTTCTGCATCACACAAGAATTACTAGTATAACATTAGACTTGGCCTCATATTTAAGTTGATTTTATTTATAATATATAGATAAATTTAACATCAATTAGTGAGCAACCTAAAACATTATTAATACCCAAAAATCTAAATCTTCATAATTTCTTACACTAGAATTTTCTATTTAGATCACAACAAATAAAAAGTAAAAGGATAATGCTTACCAAAACTTCTTCCCATGCCTTGTCTTTGTTATCTGTAGGCATTAATTTCCATGTAGCAACATCTATAGGAAATTTAGACCGATCCCTTACCAAAGGACCCAAAAACCAGGTAAACCATCTAGGCATGTTAGGTGAAGGGCCTAAGAATATGTTAAAAATCTAAAAGCATCTGTGGAAGTATTCTCTCCATATGAGTCACTTCTATTGCAGTAACACCCTCAGCGTCGGTAATTATAGCAGCTTTCTCCTATAATATGTTACCATATAATATGGACGCTTAACTATTCAAACTTAGTGATTATAATAGTTCATTTAAGTGGAAAAAGATAGTGATACTTCCGAACAAATTCGTCAAACAATGGGCATATCCTACTGTTTTCGGATGTGTCATCATATTTCACACTATAAAATTGGCTTATTGCACTAGCCAGATGACAATATTTCTCTAACGTGTCAGTCAAACAGCTTGTCCTTTGTACATCAAACCCCTCAAGAATCTCTGTTGTAAAACAACTGCAGATGCAAAAATAAAGCACAAGAAATGTCTTAACTGATTAATGACATAATGGCATCTCAAATGTGAAGATTTTGACCATGAGGTACTCATAGAGATCTGACATAAACTTACAAGTGCTTACGCAGTTTTGATGCTTTCAGATGCTTCACAAGAATTTGGGTCACCTTCTACTAAATATATCAGCTTCTGGAGCCCACATCTCTACAGAAGAAACTAGCACCTTTGTATGCCCCTAAATAACATAAAATCAGCACTGATATCAAAAACAGATTATCATTCTGTCTGCACAGAGAATGTAAAGTCTAAAATTAATATGACCTCTAAATCCAAGAACTATTCAAATGAACTACGAATTTAATAAGACTTAAAATATCAGATACACAAAAGATTCTTTGACTAACACACTTTAGAAAGAAGAGGAGTCTAGCCATAAGCATGTACCAGCCACTCCCTGGAATTTTTACTGTCCAGTTCACCACAGTTAACAAAAGATGATGACAGCTCAAGATTCTAAACTTTGAACCAGTATGCAGGACATGAGAAAGAGAAAGATGACAAGCACAGAATTGTTTCTTATGATTCAATGAACTTGTAACAACCCACCCACCATAGACGAGAAAGAGGTAATTATGTTATTATGTTCATGAACTCTATTATATGCCCGCAGTTTCAATGAAGAGGAAAAGCTCATGAATCTCTCTCATATGAATTATCTGACTTGTACGTAACAAACCTACAATCAATGCAGATCACAACTAAATTTTACTTGTTTCCAGTAAGTAACCAGATTAATAAGCAAAAACTACACCGACCAGTAACTCAAGATAGTTTGATAAAATTATTGACATGCTTTATGAGAACATTACAGTAATACTATGTACTGTTTTACTTGCAAAAGACAAAAGCTCCAGGATTCGAATTGGGCAAAATCCACATTCAAGTCAGAAATATTGTTGCAGAGATTAAGCTTATGCCGGCTTCAGAATTCAAACCTCTAAATCCAAGAACTATTCAAATGAACTACGAATTTAATAAGACTTAAAATATCAGATACGGCTTGTATGGAATTTGTGGAACTGCTCAAAAGATTCTTTGACTAACACACTTTAGAAAGAAGAGGAGTCTAGGCATAAGCATGTACCAGCTGTAAGATAACCAAGTTTCCCAAAAGCTCGAGCTGTTAGGAAGAGGAAATCTTTTATATTAATTTTATATTCTAACATCCCCCCTCACATGCAAGCATTTATCAAGCGCGGCACGTGGAACACAATTGGGATATATAAATGTCTCCAACGAGACTTGAACCCAAGACCTCTTATAACCTGGAGCTTTGATACCATGTAAGATAACCAAGTTTCCCAAAAGCTCGAGCTGTTAGGAAGAGGAAATCTTTTATATTAATTTTATATTCTAACACCAGCCACTCCCTGGAATTTTTATTGTCAAGTTCACCACAGTTAACAATCTTCACTGGAATTTTCTGTCACGACTTCGTAAATGACATGTTAACCTCAGAGCAGGGATAATTCTGAAGGAAACTTCATAAAAATTGAAAGTTCAAGCAGAGCAATCTAGACTTGAGTAAAGAAAGTAAAGAACTGGCAGTTTTTTACCACAGAATTCTTTTCCAGGTTTATCTAACCCTTCTACTACTTGTCGAGGAAACTTGCAAGATTTGATGATTCCAACGACCTAATTAAAGCAAAGAAAATGTAGTAAATAATAAATAAGACAACAAATTATAACAGTACAGTGAAAAACAGATATGTTAAACAAAAATTAATTTTAAGAAGAAGACCATGTTATTTGCTTAGGTATTAAATCATTGGCATGAACATATAGTAAAATGCATAACCAGTAATTAATAAGCCAAATAAACACATTTAAAAATATTAATGACTTGGAAAAGTTAATGATAGTGGCTTCCTTTAGAGTGGATAGTAAATCAAACAACTTAATACAAAAGAAAGTGTTGAATAAAAATATCATACTATTACAAGAGAAAGGAATTCAAAATTGTAAGAAAAAACTGAATTTTAAATTATTAATCATCACAATCAGTTTCATTATCATCTCCAAAAATTGATATGTCATCTGTTCATGTGGCAATTTCTTCTGATAATGTATTGTCTATGGCTCCCTCTGCATTTGGTCGCAACCAATTTACTACTATATCTTCATCTTCAAAGTTGCCTGGAGATTGTTGGCCAAACATCGCATCTATTGATACTTCCGAATCATCATCATCACCAATTTCTTTTGGCTTGGTCTTCACAACAACATGCCAATCAGGTTCAATTGGATCTTCAACATAGAAAACTTGTATTGCCTGAGATGCTAATACATATGGCTCATCTGTCTCACTATGACCAGAAAACAACAATCTTGAAAAATTCACAAGTGTAAATCCATTCTCATCAGTCTTAATTCCTCTTCCTTGAGCTCTTATATCAAACCAATCGCATTTGAACAATGCAAACCTAAAGTCATCAGAATATTTCAACTCAATTATATTAGTTACGCGACCATAATAAGTTAAGGGCGATGAAATAGGAGATTTATCCCTCGAGCTTGCATAACTTATAGTTTCTGCCGTAACTGCAATACCACTATTCTGAGTTTTAGCTCTCTTATCCTTATCTAATATACGAAATTTAAACCCAGATTTGGTTGTGTGGGCACTAAATCTATATGCAATAGGATGTGGGCCTTCCGCAAGTAAGTCGACTCCTTCTTCGATACTAATATTTGCCTTCACCTTTCATTGAACCTACAATCATGGGAAAAAAGTAATAAAAATCACTTTATTGTGCAGACTAAGCTAAACATGTGTGCCAACAAATGTTTGTTTTGTTACATACCTCTTGCTTTAACCAATCACTAAATTGTTCATTGTGCAATTTTTTAATATCACGAGGATTTGCTCTCCTGTGTCTTAGTTTAAGAACACTAATATGTTGTCTACACATATTTTATGTACATGTCACTATCAACTATTCATGTATTGAATATATGTAGACATTAATTTCATCAAGAGTGTAGAACTAATGTCATGATTTGAAGTTCACTTTATATAAGGTCCAACAATGTCCTCATTATTGAATAACACATAACGATGTGTTTGCTCCAATTCAATTTTGCTTAGAAAGAACCTTGACCCACACGATGTATCTTCCTTTTTTGACCTAGGGTGTCAACTTAACCGTGTTTCAACATTGTCAAAATATCTTGAACAGAATGAAAGACATTCATCGGCAATGTATGCTTCAGCAATAGACCCCTCTAGTTGAGCCCTATTACGCACATACGACTTTAAAGTACACAAGTACCTACACATCTCAAATTTTGTTTCAAGTAAGTTATCACATAAATTTACATTTTAATTATAATAATAAAACAAAAAAAATTGATTACCTTTCAATTGGGTACATCCATCGGTAATGAACTGGTCCTCCTATAAGGGCCTCTGAAGCAAGATGTATAGGCAAATGTCCATAACATCAAAAAATGTTGGAGGAAAGATTCTTTCTAGATGGCAAAGGACTACTCCAATATGTTGATCAATGCATTTGAGGTCTTCCACATGACACTCTTTAGAGCATAATTCACAAAAGAAATTGCTCAACTCTATAAGTGCATACTTTACATTGTTGGGCAAAATTCTTCGAATGGCAAGTGGCAAAAAATATTGCATAATGACATGAGAATCATGACTTTTAAGCCCAAAAATCTTACACTCTTTAACATTTACTCGCCTTGATATATTAGATGAGTAGCCATCAGGAGTCTTCAAAATTTTCAAAACACTACAAAACATTTGCTTCTCTCCTTTGCTCATAGAATAACATGCAGGTGGTAAATAAGCACTTCTACACTCTGCTTGCCACTGTAGGTGTAGCTCTTTCCTCACTCTCATGTCTACTAAATTGAGACGCACATTTAAGTTATCTTTTGATTTCTTTTCTAAATTTAATAAAGTCCAAAGGACATTATCACATACGTTCTTCTCAATGTGCATCACATCCAAGTTATGCCTTATTAAATTATGCTCCTAGTAAGGTAACTCAAAAAATATACTCTTCTTCCTCCAATTACTTTCTCCCGTGCCTACTCTCTTATGCTTTTTCTCAACACCAAAGGTGTGTTCAATACTTTGTAACTTATGCAATATACTTGACCCTGTCAGTGGAACCGGGGGTTCTCTATCTTCAATTGAACCATTAAAAGAGTACTTCTGCTTCCGAAATTTATGGTCTCTAGGTAAGAAACGACGATGACCCATGTAACAACATTTTCTACTATTTTTCAAATATAATGAGCAAGTCTCCTCATGACATGAGGGACATGCTAGCTTCCCTTTTGTGCTCCAACCCGATAACATCGCATACCCTGGGAAGTCACTTATAGTCCATAGAACAGCTGCATGCATTTGAAATATCTCTTTCTTCGATGAATCATATGTCTCCACACCAACATCCCATAATTCTTTTAATTCTTCAATCAACAGCCTAAGGAATATGTCTATCTTATTTCTAGGGTCATCTGGGATGAGCAATGATAACATAAAGTTTGGTTGTTTCATGCATAACAATGGGGGTAAGTTATAAGGAACTAGAATTATAGGCCATGTGCTATGTGAAAGAAACAATGTCCTAAATGGGTTGAAGCCATCACTTGATGACCAAGTCTAACATTACGTGGCTCTGAAGCAAATGCAGGATAGATAGAATCAAGCTGTTTCCAAGCTGGAGAATCAACCGGGTGTCTTAGGATCCCATCTCTCTTACGCTTCTCATCATGCCATCGCATATCACCTGCAATTTTGGAAGACATATATAATCTGTGCAACCTTGGCTTTAGGGGAAAATGACGAAGTATCTTTGCTGGGATCCTCCTTTTAGTACCATCTTCATCACCTTCTGAAGTCTTCCAACGAGGTGTCTCACATACATGACAAACATTTTGGCTAGCTATGCCCTTCCAATACAACATGCAATTGTTTGGGCATGCATCAATCTTGTTGTACTCAAGTCCCAACATTGATATAATTTTCTTACATTGTCCAAATGTTTTAGGTAGGTTGTTATCTTTTGGATGTAGTTCATGTAACAAGTCAAACAACATAGTGACTGACTTGTTACTCCATCCACCTAGACATTTAACATGCCATAGTCTAAGAACAAAAATAGCTTTGTGAGTGTTGTACACCCTGGAATCACCTCACTCTCAACATCTTCTACCAATTTAAAAAAATTGGGTCGATGTTCCATGGGTATGTCATTTGTGCCACTATCAAAACTATTTATTGGATCTTCATGAACTCCAAATGCATCATGCAACATTGACTGCATATCATCGCCTGTGTCACGTAAACTGACTCCAACATCCACCAAATTTTCGTAGCTTGAACTACCTATTTGGCTAGATGAGTTCTCGCCATGATAAACCCATATGGTGTAGCTTTGTATAATACCATTGCATATCAAGTGTTCAAAGGTTGTAACCCCATCTTGATACAACACATTGTTACATTTATTACATGGGCATTTCAACTTCCCATTTATGCATGCCCCACGTTCTATAGCTAGTTCTATGAATCTTTTCACACCTTCAATGTACTCAAAAGAAGCTCTAGACTTATTAATCCAACTCTTATCCATCAACTGCATTATTTACAAAATTATATATACTAGTTTAGTAAAAAAATAATAATAATACATAACCCAAGAGAATAAGAAAGGAAGTGGACGAAAGTAGATCTTCCAATGAATCAGACATATGTACAATACTAAGTCAAATTGCATACCGTTCAACTTGGTAAACTGGAAATTTCTACTTATTTTTAACTCTAGTTTTAACTACACTGTGAATAATTATAAAAAATCATAACATGTAAGATCAGTATTTTATTGTCTGCTTTATAATTTGGATTTATTGCTAAAAGTGGTGCATCTGATCCTAATATTGTGTTCACCTTAACCTAAAATCTTAATAGACATAATCAGACACCTCATTTTGAATTGCAAGGCTACCTATGGAACCAGATCTGACAGCTTGCAGCAGATTTACTGCTAAAAGTGGTGCATTTGAACCTAATATTGTGTTCACCTTAACCTAAAATCTTAACAGATTTAATCACACACCTCATTTTGAATTGCAGGGCTACCTATGGAACCAGATCTGACAACTTGCAGCAGATTTACTGCTAAAAGTGGTGCATCTGATCCTAATACTGTGTTCACCTTAACCTAAATTAATAAAAATCAAGTAAATATTTTACATATATGCAAAAACATTGAAGGTGTATGATGCACATTTTATCAACCCAATCAATTTCAAAAAGCATTTTCACAACTCCAGAAGAAACATCAGCATGATCAATAATCGAACTCCCTTGAAATTCATCAAACTAATATTGATAGCAATCAGGCTAAAATCATTTTAAATAATTAAAAAAAACATTTAATGTACTTTAAGTTGATCCTTAGAGGTTAAGGAGAGAATGGTGGCAGGCAGCAACAAAATAAGAGGGATAGAAACTCTGTCTCAAAAATAAGGAGCGAGCATCAGGTTCAGCTAAAAACAAGTTGGCTCAATCACTTTAAAATATTGATTTTTTTTTTGCTGGCAATGAAAAAAACATGTCAAGTTTAAGAGATTTATTGCCCTTCAGGTACTTCCTTGCATGTTTTACATATTTAATGCCTACATGTAAGTTTTGCAGAAAAATTGATTACACAGACTTTAAACTACTTCATTTCACCAAATACTGAAATTTCTACCATATATTTTTACATGCAGGTAGAGTTTCCACACAACCTAACAAATTCATCGAAACCTCAGCCCACCAATGAAATAAGGAGAAGGGGCTCATATAGCATAGTAAGAAAATATTGTACCAGTCCAAATAACTTGTAAAATAAACAAATGTGACTCCTATAACAATATGGATAGTGTATTTGATTATCACAAAGAGTTACCAATTATTTTCCAAGCAGGCTAAGGCTAATGAATCTATTTGGTAGAATAAATCCTTTGTGTCACCAAGAACTCCAATTCCGAGAAACATTTTTGCTGGACCTAAAATTTTATCTCCAGAAATCTGCAAACTCACAAACCTTAGCTTCAAAACAAGCAAAAACAACTCCAAAAAACAGATTTGTGGAAAGTAAATAAGAGTTGTCTAGCATATTTCACTAACTTACACTGATATTTCCAGAAGCAACTGCTGTATATGTACTAAACCCTCTAATCACTGATGAAGTAGTAAAGACAGGGCATCCTTAGCATCAACAATTTTTTTATCAAAATATAATGTCCCATCATCTACCACACAACAAAACTAATCAGAAGAAAGTAATGCAGCAAAAGGGTATTCACTATAAAAAACCAAAGCTACAAGTTCTGATTAATTACACAAATGCATATTTGGCAAGCAGTTTAAAATTTAGAAATTCTCCATTATAATTTAATAAGCCCAAAATGTTCTTGCATAAACAAAAAAAATTTAAGAGGACACACATGAAATGAAGAAACAAAGGAAAGTATGTTGCATTGCCTCCAATAATGCTAATTATCATCAACTTTGGTCTAGAAATATAATCTATTATAGACCATTTCCAGTGCCTTTAATAAAATGTTATGGCGCAAATCAGCCCTTTAAGGCTAAGGCCCACTTGCATGAGTTGATATTGCCTTGGCATATTCATTTTTCTTTAGGGTTTCTTCATTGATTCCTGATATTCTATGCTTCCTTACTTAAGACATCCCTAGTTTAAATAGGGTATCTTCATTATTTATATTTTCTAGGTCAAGACTTCTATTAGAAAAAGGCTAGGTGCCTATAAATAACAGTGTGCATATTTACTATGTGCAAGAGGTGGAAAACTGAATACTTAGTGCTTTCATGAATACTGAAGCTTGAAATGAAACTAGATATAGAAACTAAGATTTTATAAACCAACCTCAACCAAATAGAAAATAAAAGGAAAACAATAAAAATCAGCAAATTTCAATACTTGTTATAATTAAGTAATTTAATTCTTCAATTGCATGCTATGCACTTCCACTTATAGCTCAATAAAATCTTTCTGTTGTATTTCCTTATAAATAATGAAAAATGAAGACAAAGAAGTCACCTAAAAATAACATGAATCTTATAAAGACACCGCTTACAACACCAATTCCACATTCATAGAGTACCAACCCAAGATACAAGAAATAGCAATTTGATAAAAAAAAAATCATGAATTTTATCCAACATGAATAGACACGCCTTACAAAAAAAACCAGTAACTATGAACACACTATCACCTACGAACACACAAATTAGAAGAGCTTTAGACTAACCCTGACGATAGGCTCACAAACTCGACAAAATGAAAACCATAAATTAAAAGAATTCATAAATCATTCAAAAAATATCAGGCAACTGACATATGTGAGTATCAAACTTTCCATTGCATAAAACAGAAAAAGGAATGCATTATAGAAGCAAAATTGCTGCTTGAACCCACAAAATTGCTACTTGAAGGAAATACTTTAATGTTATAAGTCAGTAGAGCACGCTCTAAACGAGCATACTTAGGTATACCAGCATACTTAGTATAATTAATTATTTGAGAAAAAATATATGAAAGTGTCGGTTTTTTAAAAGAAAAATCACAGCGAACCTTAGAATAATAATGCATTGCAAAAAAAAATCGAATGTAACCCTCTAGGCATTCGAAACAGAAGGAGAAGAAGTAAACAGGAAAAAAAACATAATACCTCATCAACGAAAAAAAATTGTCGCCGGCCTTCACTGCTCCATAATTTCACGCTTGAGCAGGGAGAGAGTAGGGAGAGAGTTCTAATGAAAGAGAGAGAGTCATAATCAAAGAGAGAAAGGGGAAATTTAGTCCTAATGGAAGACTGAAACTATATGGCAGGAGGGATTACCGGGATTTGTTTGGATTTCCCCCCAAGATCCACGCCTCTTCCACAATCTTCAGCGGTGACCTTCCCATTAAACAAATGCCAAATCCTGCAGTTCGCAGCCTCATCAAAAATCTCCAATCAATCCTTCCCGCCAATGAGAAATTTACAATCTTTGGCGGCAGCTTCTCTTCTCTACGTCGATCGCTCCATTTACTGGTATCCTGTCCAGCGGCGGCTTCCCTTTTAAACAGTCAAACGCTCCCTTTCTCGTATGCAGTCCCGCGGTGGTTTTGAATTTCTCCTACCCCCATTAATCAAGCTAATGAATCGTGCAAGTGACTTTAGCGAGGGCCTGATCAAAAACCCCCCACTATAAAACCTTTTCAGCGGGATTTTTTCATGACCCTCACTAAAATACCCCCACTAAAGGGTCTTAATTTTGTAGTGTGTTAACATTCAGGCCTCTCAACAATATGCTAGAGAGTTTGCCCTCCTTCTCCACAGGCCCTACCACTGAGCCAACGTTAAAGTAGTGTTCAATGGCAAACTTTCCGAAAAAACAGTTGGGGTACTTGCATGGATTTCTCATATTTCGTTCATCTAGGAGTTGGAAGAAGACGTCAATAACCTACACAATACCATACGTGTTAGTAATGACACGATAGGCTACCGATCATCATATGATATTACATGATAAGT
The DNA here is from genome assembly GCA_035235625.1 of Saururus chinensis. Classification (NCBI taxonomy): domain Eukaryota; kingdom Viridiplantae; phylum Streptophyta; class Magnoliopsida; order Piperales; family Saururaceae; genus Saururus; species Saururus chinensis. The sequence continues at coordinate 28,586,148 of CP141141.1, forward strand.
TACTATACCGTGTTTACGATCACACGATGAAGTTACAAGTCGTGTGCTCATTAACACGCTAGTTTTACTTCAACAATTACAAGAAGATAGTTAGCGTATATGAAACCCAACGATAGGATCATATGTCGTGTAATTGATAAGACGATAATTCATTGTAATCGGATAATACGATATGAGCCTAAGTCGCTTGATTCATAACATGATAGAGCTTAAAATGTATGAGCACTGAATAGATATTACCTCATTCGTTATGCAATCCTGCTTTAACAAAGATGGGTAGTCGGTGTTGTTGTTACGTCTGAAACAAGACTATGAAGAAGTCAAATTCAGATTTGTTTTACTTGCCAGATGTAGTAGACAAGGTCAATCCACAGGGAAAGTCTTGTGCAACAAAGAAAATAATTACGAAGAAATAGAAGAAAGAAAGAGTAGAAGAGTATTGAGGCAATAAAAAGTCAAGAAATCAAGATGAGAAAATACTAAGGCATTAAGGATCATTGTAACATCTAATGATGTTCTTCATGTATCATGTTATCTCAGTTAAAATCGAATGAAAATTCTATCTAACAGGAAGATATGAACATTAAAATTGAAAATCAAAATAGAAATGCTTTGGATAGATGAAGGATAAAAACAATTGTCTCTTAAAGATTTCTATGTACCCAAATCATAAAAGATCAAAAAGGAGAGCCTTCAAGCATCTTATGTATCCAAATCACAAAGAAACAAGAAGAACAATATTAAATAAACATCACTTCAAATAAACAAGACTTACTTGAAACCATTGATGAAACATGAATTGAACTCCATTAGATTGTTACAAATCACCTCTAGCCTTAGCTTGAGAGCTTAGAAAGCCATTACAATAAAACTAAAACAAAAATACAATATGAGAGAAGAAAATAGGAGAGGAGAGCTCCAAAAAGGAGGGTGTAAGTCATCTATCACGTCCACCCCTCTATTTATAGGAATAGAAGGGGTTGCTTCAAAGAGGAAAGTGAAATCATATCTCTAGATTGCATCCTGATTGATTGCCTGATTGGTTACTTCTTTGGCAATGATTAGATACTAAATAAATCAATGATTTATTTAGCAAATAAGTATCTTTGAATCTTCCTTTAGTTAACCAATCAGCCTCCTTGTCTTTCCTTATGTGTATCAATCATAATCAATAAAAATATTCTTCATGTGCTGGCCTCAGGTTAGTTTACTAGCTGTCTGATTGCATGCCGAATTCGACCCATTAATCTTCGGAATTTGGAATTTCTTCCTGAAATATCAATTCTAGCTATGGAAGTCTTCTTTCCAATGCCACCAGAATCGTATCCATCCGAATTATACACAAAAAGATATGATCGAAATACTAAGCCTCATCAATCTGTCCGAATCAGCTTCTTTCCTAATTTAGTCCTCTTCATACAAATTTCAAATCAAACGGGTCCACAAGGTTGTGTTCGACCATTCCATGCATGTTTAGACCATTAGGGACCCATTCTTGACTTTCAAATAGCTTTCGGTAGATGGGCTTTACTTCCTCTTCTACTTAGATCCTGTTAAAGCCTGTTTAGACATGTAAACTCAATTAAGGTCCAACTAACTTATTCAAAACATAAAAAGCCCAAATCAGCAATGAATTAACACAAAATAGGATTGCAATTCAAAATATGAGAACATTTAATTAAACATTATTTCAGTGCATCAGGTGTATAGGAGGGTCTCTACGGGCCACGACTTTTATGGGTTCAATAGAAATTCTGTGATAATTTCCTTGACTGCCTCTTCCTGAACCTCGAGGTGAAACAGTAACACAGTGTCAAGATTGTCAAATTCCCGATTTTTCTATAATTTTTCTCCATATTTTTGCAATTTTATGTAATTCTCTGCAGTTTTCTACTCGTATTTTTGATGAAGAAATTTAACGGTTCGGTGTATCCTTATTTGTAATAGTCGTGACCACAAGTGTCATGAATAGTGTTTAGTCGCAAGTCATGGGGCTTGACGTATGATAGAAATTTTTGGCACAAAAATCAGACGCGACGCAGGAGAATAGAAACGTGAAGAAATGAAGAGTTGAAAAAAAAAGAAATACATAAAGCGGATTGGGCGCATCTCAGTGCGCCCAACCCGCTGGACGAATAGTGAAACTAGGGGGGGCAACCCTTCACTATCTGAGGCCAAAGGCAGTGCCACAGGTGGTCACTGGCTTAAGCCCGGTTGGCTACAGCCAAGCGACGCCGCTGCCGCCTCCCTCGCCTGGCCACACCAGCCACCGTCGCCCCATTTCCTCTTTTCAATTTAGGACAACAGATGCCGAATCTTGAGTTTCACCCCAAATTGTTGCTGCCACCGGCTGCATGGCCGCTAGCCAGTCTCCACACTTCTGCCCCGACCAAAGCCACCGCTGGCCATCGCCGTCCCGGCCTCCCCGCCCCTCCGTCGCCGGTGTGTGGTAAAAACGATTCCACCTCAATTTTTTTTTAGTTTTCTGTTCATTATGACCTGCGGCTATGCCCTAGTCACCGGCCACCGTCGCCGGGTCTCCGGCTCTCTTTCGGCCCCTCGATAACAAGGACACCACCCCGTGGCTGAACCGCCGCCTCCCCGGACTGTGACCCCTCCTACTTTCCGGTCCAGACATAACAATTTTCCCATTTTCATTCTGTTTCCGTTCTTTGTGTTTTGCGGCCGCCGGCTATGCCGCCGGTGGTTGGCCACCTTTGACCAGCCTTTGGCCTTCCTTCGGTCCAGTGACGGCAAGGCTACCGCCTTGGCTGCCACCCTAGCCACTGCCTCTCTCTGCACGATGCCGATCCGAAAAAAAATTTCCCACATCCGTAGATTTTTGTCATTAGTTTTCATTGCTGGTTGCCACCCACTATTCGGCCTCCAGTTTGCCACCTCGAGCCGACGACGACGAGGTGCTGAGATTTAGCCTCTTGCATCGATTAGTCCCGATTCGTTCAATGGACCGACCCGCATTAAAGTAATGTGGCACTTTTTCACGGGCCGCATCCATTCTCCGCAATCGGATGTCGGAAAATATTGGGCCAATGTCCATTTGACTTGCCGCTATCCAGCAACTATCGGGTCCCGTCTTCTCCCAAGTCTAGGCCCCGGCCATGTCGGGCCATTAGTAGCTCAGCAAGGCATGTTTGCTGCCCCAATTTGGCTCATTGTCGCCCCAGCTAAATCGGGTCTTGGGTCTCTGCAATTTTCTAATCATATGCTACGTTGCAGACAGCTGCAAACGTCAGCTTTCCCCAATAACAGAAAGGGGTCATTGCTCTCGGCCTCCTCTGCACATCTTTTGCACACACCAGATGCCCCTAAATTTTGGGTATGTCTCTGACTATCGCTGATGGGCTCTGCCCCAGCCCAGTGACAGCTAGGGCCAGCACTTATGGCCCAAATTTTCCTTTGCACCCCACTTTTGTTACGCATGATCCAAAACCTACGGGAAAGAGTTCCTGAATTCTGATTCTTCCAAGGGGAAGTGAAATTGTCAATTGTTAGACTCAGTCCATCAAAGGTTCGACCGATGTCGTGACCATACCCTCCATTGTAAGTCATGCTTGATGCATGATTGTCCATACAATGAGTTGGTTATGGGTAGCATTTAGAAATGTCGCCGCCTTTGTCAGCCACTTACGTCATGCCTTAGTACCTCAATGTATATTTAGGGAATGTCTCCACCACTAGGCAATTTGGCCGTGAAAGCCCTCTGCCACCTTGTGAGGCTTCGACAATGCAGAATTGCACCTGTTGGATGTGGTCCGCTGTCCATTTTCATGTTTTGTCGCCAACAAAGTGTTTTAAACCGTTGGCCGACCTCCAATCAGTCAGCCCCCATTCTGTGGTCACTGCCATTTCTAGTGGCACGACATTGTGTCCGTCCGCCTTAGTGCGTCCAAACCTTTGGCTTCAAGTGAAATTAATCTAACATTATTGAGATTAATTCCAGCATCTCTAAAAATCCTCAGGACACAACAACTCTATCAGTGCGATGCTTTTGGCCACCTATTCCGCTATCGACGCCGCCACCGTCGTTTGCTCGCCAACAAACTCCTATGGATTACGAGGTAGGGGACCTTGAACTCGTAATTTCATTATAGCATGCTTTGATTGTGTAGTAGCATGCCATGAGTTTATAATTAAATGTTTTGCATGATTATGTTGACTATAAAAGCATGTTGTATGTATGTGAACTATGTGCGTATGTTAGTGACTAAGGGCACGTAGTTGCTATGATCGTATGTATGTGATCAGAGCGGGTGATCTTCATTGTGGGTGGGTGATATGTGATTGATGGGCATGAGTAGAATTGCTTGATTGTAAGTTTGGTGAAAGGGTACTTCGTAAGCTGTGACATGGAAACTGTGATTGTATGTCAGGCGAGGAAAGACAAGATTGAAAGACAAATGTTGGATTTGATGAGATTGGAAAATTTGTTCAGTTTGAATGAGACGCACGTTGGAGCAACGAGTAGGAGACGTGGGGGATGCAGGGAGTTGAAGACTTAACATTCGGAGCGCTTTGAGGGATTGTGAGTTAGTAAGAGATAACGACATAATTGTACAGGCATAATGTACGTAATATGAATTGTAACGGAAGAACATGAGTAAGGAATTAGTAAGGATTTGATGACTTGATTTGGGTTTAAAGAGTTTAATTTGAGGAGTTCGAGTATGACGACTTGGGTTTAAGGTGGATGGTGTAAGATGTAAGGTCGTAAGTACTTGATGGAGAGAGTGTGAGTATGGGATTCGAGTTCGACAAGTAAGACTATGCAGAGATCGGTAAGGTTGTTGGTGTAAGGTTGTGGGATGAGTTAAGTAAAAAATGCTACCATTGTGGATTGGAACTTCTGAATGGGCATATTTCTAGCCTTGTTGGCTGAAGAATGTAAGATAGAAGTAGTTCTGAACATAATTGTACATGCATAAGTTACCTAATATGAACTTGAACAGTACATAACCCTAAATTGGTAACATTGTAAGTTCAAGACTGAGGGTTTTGACAAATTAAGTTCCGTTTTGAGCCAGTCGATAAGTAATCGACTGGGTGTCCTTCCTGGTCTAGCCATGGTGTTTATCCTACGGGATGTTGTCTGTGTGCTATATAGAGCACCAGACGTCTAATGCTCTGCAAGAGACCAATCGTATGTATGTTTTCAATTTAGTCTTGGTGTTGTATTTTGGCCCAGATATTTGATGCTTTGTTGAGAGCGCTGTAAGTTTTCGCCCTTCATGGGCACTGTATGTATTTAGCCTACTGATGACACTATATGTCCCGCCCAAGAGTGGCACTGTAAGATTCCTGCCCTTAGTTGGCACTGTATGGCCCTTGTTGGCAATGTATGGCCCCAAAGAGTGGGCATTTGCACGCTCAGGTAAGCAGTATCATGGACCTGCTCTTACCTATTTGATCCTATGCCCCATGAGCATAGGTGTGCCTTGCCTTCGGAAAAGTCCGTGGTGTCTAGTTGCTCCCCGAAGGTTAAGGTGACGCCCCAGTGGCATTCCCCTCCTTTCTGACGCTGGAGCTTATTAATTGTAATGAGCTTCAATTGTCGGTAGTATGTGTACGATAGTAAGAGTAAGTAGTATGTTTCGGATTCTGAGTAAGCTGTACGAGTATGATTCATAGTAAGTGTAAACTTCATGGGAAGACAGTAAGAGTAAGTTTATGAGTACGAGTAAGATTGTATGAGTAAGGTGGTACAAGTAAGTTCGTACGAGTACGTATGTGCTGTAAGTGTAAGTGTACGTGGGTACGAGAAAGACTTTGATTCAGAATGTAAGTGTAAGAGTAAGAGTAAGAGTATGTTATGTGTAAGTATAAGTGTAAGTGTAAGAGTATGCGACAAGGCTAAGTACAAAAGTAAGTGTAAGTTCACCGGTTCGATGGTATGTGTGTAAAACATTTTATTTATGTTGCATGTACTTGCTTCATGTGTGATTGCATGGATGATGCATCTATGAATGAATTTACGAAGTTCATTGATTTATTTCCCTACTGGGTATTTTCCTACTGAGTATGAAAATGCTCACCCCATCTTTTTAGCCCTTTCGACCGGAGGCTTTTGCAAGCCAATTGTTAGCTGTTAAGACTGGACTTTTCCCGTGGTGGACAATTCTTCCTCCACTTGGAGTGCAGCAAAATCGCAGTGAGGTTATGTGAAGTTTAGTGCTACTATCTCATGTATTGTTTAAAGTGAGAGAAATGTAGTATATACTGGACTTGTACATGTATGTATGAATGATTTTAAGACTGTGAAAGAACTTGTACTTAGAGATGCCTGGGAGGTTTTTGTTTTCGAAACCCATGGCCATGGTAGATTTTATTCGTATGCTTTTGTATTAGGTCACGCCTGAGAATGTTTGTTTGTTGTAAAATGAATTAATTTACAAAAATTGTTTGCATATGATTTTGTATTTTGTTGGTTCTTTGATTTACGTTGGTATTTCAAAATAAAATATTAACAAAGTTTTTAAAGTAAATGTGTGGAAAAACCTCGGGCGTGACAAAGATAGTCCTTTGGCCGCAGACTTGTCTCCTCCTTGTTCGTCTTAGTCGTAGTATCTTCTTCGATATCTTCAACATTGCGGATACTCTCCAATACGTCTGTATCTACTAGAGGAGTATCCGATATAGTGCCTTCACTAGAAACTGCGATTGGGGCTACTGGTTCTGGGGGGGAAACTTTAGATGTGCCGGACGGATAATGCTTGGGCCAGGGGCCAATGCCAGAGGTACTTCGTCACCAAGCTTTCGAGGCTGGGCATTGTGTCGAAACTTTGCTACCTGCTCATCAATGTAGCTGCTGAAATGTTTCGGCTTCTTCGAGAGCTGAGCTGCAACTTTCTTCACAGGCTTTTGACCCTGAGCAGGTGGTTCAACAACGGTGGACCTCGTCTTTTGTTGCTCATGAGGTACAATGGGAGGTCCAAGAGCAGCTTTCCACTTCACTCTGATTTTTATTGCTTGTTTGGGTACTGCTCCTTTATTCGCTTGCTGGGGTGCTTCCGGTCCCTTCAAGGGTTGTTCCGGAATCTCGAGCTGGTCTGCGGGTCCCTCACGGGGTTGTTCCAGCACATCGTGGACTTGAGCCACGACCTCAAATGGAAGGTCTAGTTCCTCTACCTCCCTGGATTGTTCAACGACATCCCGGGGAAGTTCTGGTTCCTCTACCTCCCTGGATTGTTTGTCGACATCCCGGGGAAGGTCCAGTTCATATAACTCAAGCAGTTGTTCTTTGACATCCCGGGGTTGTTCTTCTACCTCATGGGGTGGATCCACGACACCCCGTGGTTGATGCACGACCATTTGTTGTTATTCCATGAATTCCGCATTTATTTTCGTCAAAAATCTAGTTATTACGGTCCTTTGCAACTTTAGACCAATCTTCTTCAGTTTGCTAGCAGCTTGCGGTTGCCGTTTCTCTGTATATAAAAAGTAAGTTATCATGTTAGGAACTAAATGATATCCACACATGTCTTCATTTACACACACGATACATATTATTATCGTATTCGTAGAAACACGACGGAGGCCCAATCGTGCTCACGATCAAACGACCACGCAGAGATGGTTCTCACAACTGTTGCTTTAATGATCGTGTGATCGATGACATGATAATCCAATCATCATCTATCTTACTCAACGATATGATCTCTTATCGTGCACTTAACTAGATGAATATCCCCTAACCAAATTGTCGTACTTACTCAAAATGAATCCCTCTTCCACCGGCTAAGGGACTTGTACTGGTTGATGTTCAGGGGCAGATGGTTGGCGATCTGCTCTTGATTTTGAAGCTCTTGCCTTTGAACGAACCAAAGGCGATCCTTTGGTTATCGGAGGAGGGGTTGATGCTTGGGCGACTACCGGCTGACTGGGTTCAGGCGGCTGTTCTATCTCTCGTTCCTGAGGGGGTGTTCTATGAGGCTAGTTGCCACCTCTAGATTGTGCTTAACACGCTGGAGTGCAATTACAACTTGATCTGTGTTCCATCCCCGCTCACTGTATAGAATAGCTTTCTCCAAAACAACTTCACAAATTCCCGTCATGACATCAACTGACATGACGAATGATTCAATGATGTCATGGCTGGAATGTACATGACCCAACGTCTCGCCATGGGTGGCATGGCCGGGTCTCATTGTTCGGAAAGGCTGTGTACCCTCCTTCTTAGCTTTCAGGGTCGCCCTTTGTCCATCCATCAAATGCGCCTCTTCGGAAATTGGTGTTATGTGCATAACAATTTGCGAGTCTGGCTTAAGCCTCATGAAGACATCCTCGTACCACTTCTGTATCAGGTGATGAGCTAGAATCTTCTCCACGTTGGGTCAAGTTTATCAGCCTTCTCTACGTCGCTCAAAAGTTGGGTAAATCCAGGCCACCTCTTGCACCTTGGGCAACATGGAGGACCACTTGGAGCCCATATGGACATATGCTCATAAAACCATACCTAGTGGACAATACAAAAGAATATGAACATTAGTCTAAAATGTTCACTATCTTCAATATAACAGGTTAGTCATGTTACTTATAACACGCGGCAAGACACGTCGTGTTTTCGGTAACACGATAAATTCCGATCGTCTAATGAGACCTCCACGATATAATACATCGTCGTGTTTTCAAGAACACGATATGTATATGTGCATGTTACATGGCATATGTTCGATAACATGATGAAGAGTTGTTTCGTGTGACCGATAAGGCGATATTCATCTCTTTAAAACATATCGTGTCATTATAAATACGATATTAGAGTTCATGTATTATAACACATACGAGCGTTACCTGGAGCACTAATGAAGCCCCTACGAGAACTCTGGCCATGGCGAAACGCTCGTCCTGTCTGCTCATGATGTTCCTGTGGGTTGCCGATATGCCTCTCATAATGAGAGAGAGCTTATTCTTGCATGCCATTTTTCTTCTATTTAAAATGAAAACAAAAAAATTTTCAAAGGTACTCTGAAAATCATATAGTAGAAAAGGGTAACCTTGGTGCCTAATTTTTACTAATATTCATATAATTACCTACTGCTAAGCCACCAAATATAAAAAGATAGCTATACAATCAACATATAATGATAAACATATTCTGAATTTGGCATATACACCCATTTATAAATATGTCTCGTTATTTCACTAATGATATGCAATACTGCCACTGATAAGAGTTGGTAGTGTTTAAAACAAATTAAGAGACCAAACAAGTAACTTTAAAACAAAAAGCTATCTAGCTTTTAAAACAGGTAACTTTATAATAAATTAAGAGACCAAATAGGTGACAAAATTATTGAGGTCTCACATTCTGCAAATCATTAGGATGAACTTAGGTAGACTTACACAAGGAAGTTTGTGTATCACCACCCAGCTTTTCTAGGCTACCTATCACCACCATCAATGCTGCATGGAAGTCAAATTGAATAATAATAAATGATAAAAAAATTACATATATAAAGGATGGTGGTTAGCTTGCGCTACCCCGCCCCCCTTCCATGCCATCAGATGACTATGATCCGAGGGCGCACAAAACTTTTCACTTCTAGCGCTTGACATTTCAACCACATAGAATCACACCAAAATGAAACACCAAATCACTGAACTTGAGTCTCGCACCCAAGTCTTTAATTCACCAAAAATGAGCAAAAATTTATTTCTAAGCACGCACAAGAAAATGTAATACAATCTTCCTTTTCACTCGTAACAATAACTGAAAATATTGATGTCTACAATGAAAATTTAATTAATTACTCAAATCATGTTAGGAGAAAGAGAGTCTAAAACTTTTATATCTAGTTTAAATATTGGTGGCCAAGATAAAACATAATTCATACAAACTGGACCACAAGTCTATCTAGAGACTGACGAACTTTCAGTAGCTAATATTACATCTGCAATAAAAACTACAATAATTTTAGAATTTTCCCATAGCAATGTAAAACTAATGTACTAGTAGGCATAAACGAATAGTTTAACATCTCTTAACTTCAATGACAGCTGAGATTAGGACTGAGCATTACATTAACATTAGCGACACTTGCATCGTTGCTCCCTCTTGAATTCCGTAAGCATGTCAATTTGAGTTTATTGTTCCTGAATTTATCTTTGTTGTTCTTCAATATGGATTTCTTGACGTTTAAGACGTTCTTCATATTCTTCAATCATCACACGTGCTTCGGAAGCTGACCTTTCTGCCATTTGGGCTCTTTAAGTAGCATTTTCGAGCTGCGAAGACATCTCTCGTCTTAATGTAGACACTAGGGACACCTCACCTTTTCCACGACCACAAACATAATTCTTTCATTCCCCAATAATTTGAAATGCTATCTAGTCTCCAGTTAGTCTCTGTGCCCAATCGTCTGTACTTGATGGATCATCGCGAGCTTTAATCATTTTATTTTGCAATTACAAATGTAGGTAATAAAAAATGTAAACGATTACAGTTTTGATATCAATAGATGCAAACCAATCAATTACTAAGTCTTACATGCAAATCATGAGCCTCATTGCTTATCTAATCACCTTTCTTTGTTGAGAAGTGTGTTTCTTTGTAAAAATTAATCATACTAAATTGATGTTCCTCATTCTCATTACGCTTACAGTGTCTCGTTCAAGGGTAAGTAAAAAGATAAGTGCAACAAATAAATGTAAAGTGAAGCCCATAATTAAAACTAAGATGCTGCAAATATTACCAGCTCCTCCAAGTAACATACAAATGGTTTTGAACCTCCAGTATGTTGGATTTTTCAATTCCTGTCGGTTCCTCTTAGCTGCACAACTAATATCCAACATTGAAAGAAACTCATTCTAAGAACAATGTAACATCGTATTAGCAAAAGAAACAAGAAAAAAATGCACATATAGAGGACTCATAGTCCATACCTCAAATTCCTTCGATGCAAACCTATCACAAATTCTTTCCCATTTCTTTGAGGTAATAGTATCATATGGATTGGCTTTCATTGTAGCTAAATCTCTTGTTTTGAAGTGTTTGTGCATGTAATATCTGAAGTCTTTAAACCTCTCTGTGAATATCCTATTAAGTTCATTCGTAACATGACCAGGGTCTCCATGTAATTCGAATTTATCCTAGTAAATTGTATAAACTATTAAAGAAACAATATAAATGGTACTAAGAGTTAGTAAAAGGAGAAATAAATTCTATAATGAAATCTACCTTAAGCTTATTATGTATTAACTCTTTATTTGCCTTTGGCACGTGTCTCCAATCAGAAATAACATCTCCCTTATCATCTATCAACAATACATTATATCGGCATATGAGCCCTGCTTCGCATGTTAATTTGGCACATTCACTACTTATTTGTCACCATTTATTATTGAGAATTTCAACATTAATTTTCCCTTTCTTTTGCACCAATTCATGCAATGATCTATTTATTGTCTTTCCATGACCTCTCTTTTGTGAAGATCCTGTAAAAAAAGACGTTATATAACATAACATATTATAATAAGACATATAGAGAGATTACCTGCATCACTAGATGAAAAAAGAAAAAATAGCATATTATAACAAGACATATAAAGAGATTACCTACATCACTAGAAGAAACATCTGGGCCATCTGCAGTTTCTGCATCCTCATATTCGTTTATTAAGTGTTGTCGCTTGTTGCCTCCAGGAGCCATAACTTTAAACATATTTCAGTAAATATATGTAAGTGGATACCATTTCAATTTAGAACAAGTAAAGGTTATTGAATAAGTGAATATTGTGTTCAACTTAAAAATACTGTAAATCAATGTTATTTATTTGCAAATTTTGAATAACTTTAAATAACTACATAACATCTATGTCAATATTCATATCACTCGACATAAGTGTTTCTTCCTCACAACAATACTCATTTACAGTATCATCTTCTTCATAAGTCATATCATCATCAATGAAATTCAAATCTCTATAATCTAAAATCTCATATTGGCATTAACTGCATGTGAATCAATAACAATCAGAACCATGTCTGATCTATTTAGTGCTAATAATTCATCTTTATCAATTTCATTGTCAGGATTGACAATCCCATTGTATGCAACATGCTCAGGCATCTTTGATGTTGATAGGCCCCTCACCTTCCTCTGCTTCCATAACATCATACATTCTCCTTAGCTTCAACTTTTGCACAATTTGCCAATTACCCTGCAATTTAGTGTCCTTCATGTAAAAAACTTGTGTAGCCTGATTTGCAATAATGAAAGGGTCATCCTTGTACGACATGTCAGATGTATTAATGGTTGTAAAGTGGGCATCTATGTAAATTCTTGATTTTTTTCCTGTATTCCACCATTCACACTTGAAAAGAAATACCTGAAACTAAAACAAGTAGTGTAACTCAATAATGTCTGTCAAGACACCATAGAATCCTATAGGTTTTGCATTGTGCTCCCCGCTAACAATGACACCACTATTTTGTGTACGAAGATTTTTTTCACACTATTTTGTGTGGAACCTCATACCATTCAAGATGCAACCTATATATCTTATTATTCGTTGATCTGGACCACATGCTAATACATACATTTCATCATTGGTAGTTGCCTGACCCTGACGACGTACGAGTTCTATTTGTTGGGAAAAAAATTAATAAACCAAAAGTTCTAAACTAAAAAAAATTCATGTATTATCATAATAAGGTATATTATATAAATTTGTATGCCCACTTACAAGTTTCGCAAACCAATCACTAAATTCTTTTTCTTGCCTTTGTTGCAAATTTTGAGAATTTTTGCGCATTAGCTCTATCTTGTGCTTATAGAAATTAGAATTGTATATTACAAATATTAAATTCACATAAGAAATTTTAGTTGTAAATGCAAATATAAGTTTACTTACCAAAAGTAATTCTCTATTTCGATACAATTATTCAACACATAATATTGAGCCTTAGTGAGCTCTGCTAGGTTGAGCTTGTGAAAAGTGCCAGATCCTTAAGGTTCAGCATTTTGTCCAAACACAAAATGACTGGTGCATGTTTGGTCTTCACATCATGTAACATCCGAGATTTTTCTAAATTACCGAAGTCGACCACGTGGGGATTAGGGTGTTGGATCCCTTGATTTTCTTGTGAGAATAAATTTATCATAAGTTAGAATTTGGGGCTGAAACCTATATAGTTAGAAAGTAGATAGAAATAGCTTCGAAATGCCAATAAGAATGCGCGAATCGGAATCCGGATGAAGGAGATACAACTGTTCAAAGTTGAACATATCGTATAAGGCCTATTTACCCGATTTAAACGTGTATTTGGGTAGTTTAAGTCATTTTGCAGGCCTGATTAATTAGAAATCCGAAAATAATATTTAGAAGCCTAATTAGGTGGCCTAACTAAGGGGGATTGGTGTAACTTCTAGGGGGATTGGTGTAACTTCTAGGGGGATAAGGAAGCCTAATCCCTATGCTTATAAAAGGCTTCATTAGGGCATTATTAGGGGGATTTTGGCTAATGAAGGAGAGAGGATGGAAGGGGCGGAAAAGGCGGTAAAGGGCGAGGCTCCGGCGGCAGTAGATCGACAACAAACCGGCAATTAAGGTAGGTTAGTTGTCTTAGTTTCGAGTCTATTAAATATGCAAACTGTTGTGTAATTTAAATCTCTGCAATGGTTCTGCAATTGTTTTAAACTGTATTCTGTAGTGATCACTGTTCCCGTAATTACGAGAAACAGTCAATCTGCAGTAAGTAAAAAAAACAAAGTCGCGTTGCAGTTGGTTGTGCCGGCCCTGACGGCGGTGGACCGGGCTTTTGCGGCCCCGCTGCTCCTTAAAAAAAAAAAAAGGAAAGGCGGCCTTTTGGCTGCCGGACAGTAGCGGGACTCACCTTGTCGGTTCCGCCGTGCTCCGGTAGTCCGGGGGCTTTGTGCCGCCAGCCCTCTACCGCAGTGGGGGGTGGCGCCGCCACAAGCCGAAAGGTATCTGGTCGGTCGCCGGGAAGATGACCCCATGGGTCGTCTGTGCTCCCCAAACCAGGTCAGTTAACCTGACCCGGTTCGGTCCGACTTTTAAAAAAAAATATTACACTAACCCAGAACCTGGTCCAGTTCAATGAGATAGAGTTGTCAAAAAAATTTGGAAAAATTATGAATGACTAGTAATATATGCTGAGTGCTCCAACTATGTTTCAGACTAGGGGAAAATTCCAGAGTCTCTAAAATAACCAATTTACCCTTGTGAGTTGACACATAGTATAATGATTAATAATCAGACTTCAGGGCTCCGGTTCAGCGGTGTTTGAGTGGATTTAAAATTTTAGAACACTCTCAGTGATATTTTAATGTGTATTCTAAATTTGGAAAAATTCATAAGCTAGGTAAAAAACCCAATAAGTAGATATTGACTATTTTACCCCTAAGGTTAAGGTGAGATGGTTAATTGAACCGGGATCGGTTCAATGGGTTTATGACCCCGTTAAATGGCAAGAAAATTGTCTCGATTTCATAACATCAAGGTATAACCCTGGGATTAATTTTGGACCCATCATGGTTTAGAAAGGCTCTAAACAAAAAGATAAAAATACCCTTATGTGTAGACTGACCCCCATTCCTGTGAATGAAATTATCGGGTCAAAGTTATACAGAAACCTTTTGAGAGGTTAATGACTTGCCCGAGAGTAGAGAGGACCTTATTTAATGTTGGATAACTATCTTAATGACCTTATGTGCATTATAAACTATTTTTATAAAATCTTGACTAGCTAACCCAAGGAGGGTTAGGCACGTGAGCTCAAACAATCTAATATCACTATTGAATTTGGTTATTGATATTATGATCTACGTGGACCTGTGTGGTTCTGATTGTTTATGTTGATTATTGTAAGTCTTTCAACCTTGATTTGATTTGTTATCATGCTGAATGTTGTTAGTTACTTTAGCCTGATTCATTATATTAGTTTGCTTATTTGATTAGTTTGTTTCAACCTCAATCAAATTCATAGTTGTGTAGATTTGATCAATTTATTTGAGCATCATTTCTGATTTGTAGTCTTGTTGATAGGCTTACATGTCTCAATCTAAAATAAGGATGTTAACTTGCTGATTGTGTAAGTTTGTTGCATGCATGATATGCTGTGAATAGTCTTTAATCCTTTTGCCTTATGTGGATGCATTTTATCACATGTTGAGTTAAAGTTTAAGCTCACGGTAATAGCCATGACGGTAATCATTCAGACCTTTGTGGTCTCCGCTCCTTTGGGACGATGGATCCCTGCAAATGCGCAAACCAGGTTTTTGAGCATCATGGAAGACCCATCTACCTCCGGCCAATATGTCCATGAGCACAGCTGGTACCTACATCTCTAGGCCTATGGCTAATCAAAGTGTATCTCTAGAGATGTTAGGATTTCTATTAGCATACAATTACTTCTTTGAGTGGGAGTCGGTATTTTTAGGTAACAATTAGTGCATTGTTTCCTGAACGGTGTCCGTTTTTTTGTGCTTTGTGTTGGTCTTTATTGGTTAAAGGTCAGCTCATGTTTTTGAGTTATGTTTTATTTAGTACTCTGTATATTACTTTACATGTGTCATTGTATATTGATGTTCTGCATATTGGAGTCCTTTGTCTAGAAATTTTTAGACAGGCGAGTTGTCTATGAGTGAATACATATTTGCTAATATTAATTATTGAATAAAGGTTGTGAGATAATTAATATCATTATTTGTTATTGTTTGTTAATTAGACAAGTGGAGTGATTAAAGGACTTGCATAAAATGTAGGGTGCTTTAAGCATTGCATTTGTGATGCTATGCTTCTTCGCATAGTGTAGTTTTAGGCAGAACTACGTATAGATCCAATCTTGTTGGAAATATTGGAGATGTTGTCTGATGAGTATGTAGGCAACTAACATCAGGTGATGTTGGCCTAATCTGAAAAAATATTAATAAAATCTTTTGTCCTTTGGAAGCTCTTCTCTTGAAGGCGGAGAGGTTCTATTGTTGTTTTTTTTTGTTTGGTTGGTTGCAGATTTTCCAGGTGATGACAAGTGTGATTAAGAGGCAAGCACAAGATGAAGTTCTTCGTTTCTGCAACTCCAATACATATGTATATCTTTAAAAAGGTGCATTTAAGAAAGAAAGAAAAATATGTGACTTACCGTTCATGCTATTTTAAAAAGGGTTTTAAAAATCCAGGCCGTGACACATCCATCATGGTTACGATGTTCATGATTGAATATAATCTCAATACCCTCAAGATACATGGAGCAAAAGGTGAGACATTCTTTGTTGATGTAAGCTTCAGCTATCGAGCCCTGTGGACGTGCTTTGTTATGCACATATTGTTTTAGAGTACGGAGGGACATGTTATAACGTGTTAAACATAGAATTAATTGATAAAAAAAATCAAAATATAGTCTAACCTTTCAATTGGGTACATCCACCAATACTGTGCAGGCCCACCTATTATCACTTCATAAGATAAATGAACCACTAAATGGACCATAACATCAAAGAATGACGGTGGAAATACTCGCTCTAACTTGCATAATATAAAGACGATTTCTTTGTCAAGAGTCTCCAATACTTTCAATTGTAGTGTCTTACTACACAACTCTTTAAAAAAAAAACCCAACTCAATCAAAGGCATTGACACTTCCTTATTCAAATATCTATGCATTGCATTTGGGAGGAGCCTTTGTAAAAGTATATGACAATTATGACTTTTCATTCTTAATATCTTGCAGTCATTAACATGAACGTAACGAGATATATTAGATATATATGCATATGGAAATTTAACTAACTTCATCCACTCACAAAAGCGACGTTTTTCATCCTTAGACAATGTATAGCATGCAGGTGGCATCACATACTTATCACCAATTTTTCTCAGGTGTAACTCTAGCCTTAAGCCCATATCAGCCAAGTCTAAGTGAGCATTTATGTTATCTGTTGTTTTCTCCGAGTTGAATAGTGTTCCAATAATATTATCACAAATTTTCTTCTCAATGTGCATAACATCCAAATTGTGACGTAGCTTGAGTATTCTCCAATAGGGTAATTCAAAGAATATACTCTTTTTTGTCCAATTTAACTCCCCCTCAGTACGTTTCCTTTTCTTGTTGTTTGGTCCCTTCCCAAATATAACCTATCTCACATTTTCCAATTGTGACAACAAGTCATCCCCAGACAATTGTAACGGCTTTGACTGCAATTCCGACTTCCCATTATATATCTCCTTATACCAAAATCGCAAATAGTGCTTGTGTGGCAAGAAACGACGATGTCCCATGTAAGATGTCTTTCTACCATTCTTCAATCTTTCATAGCTAGCATCTTTATTGCAAGTTGGACATGCCAAAAAACCCTTAGTGCTCCATCAAATAAGTTTCCATAAGCGGGGAAGTCAGTTATAGTCCACATCACTGTTGCATGCATTTTGAATTTTTTATTTCCCACAACATCATATGTCTCAATCCCAATTTCCCACAACTCTTTCAACTCGTCTATGAGTGGCTGCAAATATACATCAATGTCATTTCCTGGAGCTTTAGGCCCAGGAATAAGCAATGACATGAAAATGAATGGATCTTTCATGCATTTTCAAGGAGGCAAATTATACAGCATGAGCATTACATACCACATGCTATATGCATTCGACATGTTACCAAAGGGATTAAAGCCATATGTTGCTAGACCAAGTCTCACATTGCGAGGATCACGGGCAAATCACTCATGCCCCTTGTCAAATTCCTCTGAAGATTTAGAATCTGTTGGATGCCTAGATACATCTTTTTCACTAACTCGCTTATCTATAGCCGTCTTTCTTGACATAAATAGTCTTTACAACCTAGGTTTTAACATAAAATACCTAAGTACCTTAAGAGGAATTTTCTTACATTTTCCTATCCTTTCTTTATATCTTGGTTGGTGACATGTGGGACACTCTTGTCTTTTTTCATTCTCTTTCCAAAATAGTACACAATCATTTATGCATGCATGGATTGAGATATATCCGATTCCTAAGTCTCACATTAACTTCTTTGCTTCATAATACGAGGTCGGCAAAGTCTCCCCATTCGGCATTACAATTTTAAACAACTCAATTTTCATATTGAATGATTTGTTACTCCAACCATAATTGTCTTTATATGAAGCAACTTAACAAGAAAATTCAACTGGGAGATTTTCTCACAGCCTGGATAAAGTGGACACTTTGCATCATTCAATACTCTGCCAAATTCACCTAAATCACCATTTTCAAGGTCATTAGAATCACTTATGTTAGTATTTTCCTTTTGGGCAACATTTGAGGCATGGACATCAACACCAGTTTCGACCCATATGTCTTGTAACATTTCTTGCATCCCATCAACTGGTTCATCATTAATAATATTGCTAAAACCTTCATCTCTACCCTTTGTTGAAGACATAGGTTCTCCATGATGCTCCCACTGAGTGTAATAGATGTCCATTCTATTGACCAACAAATGTTCTTCAACCTTACTTATATGTTTATAGTATCTATTAATGCATTTCCTACATGAACACCTGCATCTGTTGGCACTATTTATATGTAGGCTTGCCATATCAATAAACTTTTTAATTCCTTCAATGTATGACAACAAATACCTATTTGGTAGAAGCATCCAACTTTTATCCATAGCACTCTACAATTAGCCAACTAAATCATAACTAAAGATAATCATTACTATTTTTTATGACATAGGAGTTTCAGAAAAAAGAAATAGACATAGGAAAAAAAATTACCTATGCTCCTTTTGCCTAGGATGTTTGTCCTCTGCCCTATGTATAGCAAATGTATCAAAGAAGTGTTCCAGCCCGTCTAGACCACCCAAGTGTACCTTATCCACCACTATATCTACTAAAGTACCTTCATACATATAAAAAGTAGTAAGTGGTAGAAAGTTTTCTTTTTTGAAGCTTATTAATAAAGTGGAATGATATGCAATTGCTAAATTGTAAAAAACGAGGCATAGAGAGGAAAGACAACTGACATAGGTTTTATTCATTATAGTACTAGAAAACTACAGCTATTCAAACATAATTACGACTAATAAATTCAACCTAAGCAATAGAGATTTCATCCGAAAGTGATTGAACTGTGTAAAGGATAAAATGTGGAGACATCATGCAGCATTAAAGTTCATGGTTTAGAAACTAATCAGTCAAGTTATTATTGAGGAAAGAAAAAAGAACTGGGTTAGAAGAACTGAGATATCCATTTTAGATAACAAGACCACATACTTTCATCATATTCTCCTCAAGGCATGTACTGAATTCAGTTTTAGCTGTAAACTATCAAAAAAGTTGATTCAAGACCTTTTTTATTAAAAGACTTAAACTAACCCTAAGTTGTTCTTTATTCTGCATCATGAATAGTTACTAAAGATAATAACTAGTTTATATGAAGGGATAATCATGTTCTATACAAGTGGGCCTCATTACTTAGATTGTACAAAATTAATTCTCAATTATTTTGTGTGTGTGTGTCGTGTGTCAATGTGTGTGAGAGAGATGTTACTTTTGAGGTTGATGGCAACCATACTTTATTGATATCGACAATATCTGTGTACAGATTTTTCCAGACTTGCGCACTGAAAATTCGATGTTTATTGTTTAACTTTTTAAATTTGCAAAGCTAAAGGAATGGAAAGGTCCCAGTAAATTACCAAATGCTGGAAACTACCGAAGAGCATTGAAGGAGATTAAGAATTGCATGGGTGCCGCCCCTTTTCCTCCTGCAGTTATTAAAAGGAGATTATCAGAGTAATGTTCTGATATTCGTAATCCAGTTTTCTAATATTGAATTTAATAAAGTGCATAGAATTCATAATTTGTCAAAGTGATTACGTGATATTTTACCCTATTTCTGAACATCATTATTTGTCAAAGTGAACTTTTTTGTACTTTTAATTTAGGAGCTTTGCTGCTTCATTATCAAATAAACAGACATGCTATGAGGTAATCAACTATTTAAAAACAGTAAACAACTAAGTTATAAGCAATATTACTTTTCTTTAATTTGATGCACCAGTTTATTGTATATATTTTGTTTCTGTAGCCAGCCAGCCATAGGACTGAAGTTAATGGGAAAGAGAAACAAAAGAAAAGTATGTCATCGATGTCAGATTCCCATAATTCAGATAATTTTACTGTAATAGACTTAGATGGGGATGATGAAATGAAAATTGGTGATATGCCTCTGCCCCCATACCTAAAGCAGACAGAAGCTATGTTGGCAGAAGAGGATCTGAAGGTAAGCAAGGCTGTGCAGGTTACAAAAAAGATATTTAATATTTGAATAGGAACAAACATGGTAAGGAGATTTTGGCTAAAAAGTTTTATCCAATGATTGGGTATCTAGGATAAAATTGCTCTTGGTGAGGTCGAAATGGAGGATATGGAAGAGGAGTCCATCCCTGACATTGACAGCTCTGACAAGAAAAACCCACTAGCTGTTGTTGAGTATATTGAAGATATTTATACTTATTACAGGAAAGCAGAGGTAATTGTTAATCTGCAAGTTTTCCATGTAACAACTTATGTTCGGTCACCTTCATGCATAAGATCTTAGCACTACATACTTTAAATTCTTGTATTAGAAATTTTTTTCAAAAGTATTAACATTAATTGTTATATTATCTTTCTGTGATCAGACTCTCATGTAATTTACTAAACGAAGTGATGTGCACCATTATCTTAATTCTTGGTGAATTTGACAAGTCTATGAAAATCATCTGAAACAGCTTCCTTTGCAACCTTGGTATGCTGTTTGACCAAATTGTCCTTAGGGCAGCAGATAGCTTTTCATTCAGTGCCTTTACTTGATCTTCCAATTCAGTCAGATGAATATATGACTCCTCTGTAATTTGGACATACTTCACCTTTTTTGAATCATCCTGCCCAAACAAGAATCAGGCTGTGGCAAATGCAAACGAGGAAGAAGTATAGAAGCAGCTCAGCAAGTCTAAGATTTCAAGAGGTTAACAACAATTATGGTCCATGAGATGCCAACAGAAACAGGCATACTGACATTTTTCATAGTTTCTGCACTGATTTGCAAATAAAGAACCACCATACTCACAACCGAAAGAGTTGGAAAAAAAAACTAAAAAAAATCTCACACAAAATAGTAATGGATAATTGTATCAAATACCTCAGGGAAGAAGACTGCCCTTGAAAAAACTTGCCAAAAGGAACAACTTTGATGGCGATTTGGGAGGAGGTCGGCCGAGCTATGGAGATTGATGCCGTTTTGGTGGACGACGGATATATGGAGATTGATGGTGATTTGGGAGGAGGTCGACCTAGCTATGGAGATTGATGCGAGATTGACTACGATTTGGGAGACGGCTTACAGAGGGAGAATGATGTGAGACGAATGACAAAGGGAGATGGTCGGCGTCGGAGCTAGGACATTGTGGGGCGGGATTGACACTCTGGTATGGGAGGAGAGCAGAAGGTATCCCGCGCGGAAGAGTCAGTTGTATCCTCGCGGGAGATGCGGTCCGGATTTGGCGCGAGTTGAGTGAAAATAAAAGTCATATATATGTTGGGTCATGCCGTATAGGGCTACGTTGAAAGCCCTATACAGCACAAATCAGTTGGGTCGGCCAGGTCTTGTCTTGAGTTAAGTTGGCTCGGGTCTAACACGTGAAAATCAAAGAATCGACCCGAACAACCTAAACCCAACCTAACCCAACCCGAGATGTAACCCTAGTATCGTGCAGTATAAAAAACTCGGACCGAATATGATACAAATAGTGTAATTCCTACCCCGACCCAATTTAGCCCGTTTAGGATATTTTTTAGTTTTTAAAATACCATTTAATATAATATTAAAAATAAAAAAATATTAAAAATATATAATTATAACTTTTATAGATATCTTGAAACTGAACTTGACCCGACTACGTATTTGAGTTAAATTATCGAAGGACGAGGCAATTTAGGATTTAAAAATTACTAAATATGTGCAATTTGGTAAATTGAGGATGAGTTAAATAAACTAACAAACAACAAAAAATTAGACAGAAAATTAGACGAAACATATTATGGATGTATGAGATAGATGATGAAAAGCTCTAAAGAGAGATAAATTGGCACGCATCTTGGTGGGATTTTCATTACTAGTTAGAGTGTTTTCAAAAAAGAGACATAATAGCTTTTTAAAACTCATTGTTTAACTTGCAAGCGGGACATGATATTCCTCTGACGGGAGTAGAGACTTTGAGGCAATTGTTTGAGCATAATTACAAAAAATTAGTCTTTAGTGACGTGTTATAACACATGACTAGTTGAAAGGGAAAATTATACCGAACGACAATTAATTTCACTATGGTCATAAATTGATGAATAAGTTGCAAGACTTCATATTACCATATTAGTAATATTTTTCATTATATTTATATAATTTAATAGTACTAGTAAATGGTTATTTTTTACACTTTAAATAATTTATTATATAATATAATAAATAATTATTTTAAAATTTTATTAAATAATATATTAATTATGTATTTCATAATCTATATTATTTTAATTTTAATATATAGATAATTAAAATTTATAATAATTTGATACTATTTATTGCTACTTACCATTTTTTAAGAGAGAGAAAGTATACCAATGCTTGACAAAGAGGAATATCATCAAAGTTTTTCATTATTCAAATTGTTTAATTTAGAAGCTGAAACAATATGATATTCCTCTCATGGGAGTCGAGTCATTTATGCAATTGTCTTATCATGTGTTATAACACATTGGTCGAAAGGACAAATTACAGCCAACGATTAATAACACTATGGTCCTAAATAAATGAAAATAGTTATTTTTTATAAAATAAATAAATTTATTATATAATATAATAAATGATTATTTAAATTTTTTATTAAATATTATATTAAATTACATGTTTTATAATAATTATTATTTAATTATATTATATAAATGATTAAAATAAATAATAATTTAATTATATAATATATCTAATTAGTTAAGCATTTCATAATTCATATTACTTAATTTCTAAGTAGGAACAACATGTAAGATATTCTTTTGACATAAGTCACCAAATTTTTAGGCAATATAAAAAACTAGCTAGCCTGTACTTACTATTATAACAAATACCTTAGATAGCCAAATTATTATTGATGACAATTAATAGCACACTGGTGTAAAGGGTAAATTATTATAAACTATATATAATTAACAAAAGTACTATGGTCCTAAATAGATAAATAAGTTACAAGCCTTCATGTTATCGCAACAATAATATTTTTCATAATATTTATATGTATATAATTTAATAGTACTAATAAATAGTTATATTTTACAAATTTTTTATATAATATAATAAATAATTATTTTAGAATTTTATTAATTTATGTATTTCATAATTTATATTATGCCTATATGAGCCCGGGTTTTATGGGCCATTGGATTTACATCCGACGGTTCATAATACTCATAAGTTTAAATGCCTATTAATATTATGGGCTGCCGAATGTAAATCTAACGGCCCATAGAGCCCGGGCTCACATACATGTATATGAGCCCGGGCTCATATAAACTTTTTCCTATTCAATTCTATTATATAAATTATCAAATTAAATAATAATTTAATTATATTATATATTTAATTGAATAAATATATATTAAATTAAGTATTCCATAATACATATTGTTTTATTTGTAAGCAGGAATTATACCATAATCTTCTTCTAACATAAGTCGAGAGATTAAGCTAATTGTCTGGGCCCAATTCCAAAAAATAATTCTTTACTCATGTTATAACACTTCCCATTTTAACCTATTTCCTTAACAAAAAATGTTTAAAAATTTATATTGTAACTAGCTAGAGTCTTGGTAAATACAATCATCTATAGAAGGTCATATCAATATAGATGACAAAATTAAATATTTAAGTAAATAAATAATTTTGGAGCATTATATTTTAAAAAAATAATTATATATATAAAAACAAATTTTTAACAAATTTTTTTTAGTATATCAAAACATTATCACATCTTTAAACATTGAAATAGGTTGGGTTTATATTGTGTTTTTATTTTTCCTAAAAAACTAATTTTAAAAATAAATTAATAATAAATTAATTAAGTATCGATAAGTATATATCGGCTATTTCAAGATGTTATAGCCAATACTTATCGCAAATTTATGGGGACATACTACCCCTTAAACCATATCGGTTTATTTATTTTTAATTTTTTTAAAATTTTAAACACATAATTGTTCGTGACCCTTTTGTGAAGTATCGATACAAGTAACTTATTCGGGATGCTTTTTATAAAGCGTCACAAATAATAAGTATATTATTCGCAATGCTTAATTTATTTTTATTAAGTGTTGCGAATAAGTATACGTTTGTTTAGTTATTCTTTTCATACAACGCCACAAATAATAGTGTTATTTTTAATTTTTTAAAATTTCAAAAAATTACTATTAGGGACGATTTTGTAAAGCTTCGCTAAAAGTTTGCTTATTAGCGACGTTTTATTAAAAGTGTCACTACAAGTGTCATTATTCGCGACGGTTTTTGTAATGCATCACCAAAAATATCCTTAATATCGACATTTTACAAAACCATCACTAATAATTTTTTTAAATTTCAAAAAAATTAAAATAATACTAAAAGTACACTTAATAACGAGGCTTTTAGTGAAGCGACGCAAATAAGATACTTAATCGTGACGATTTTGAAAAAGCATCGCTAATAAGATACTTAGTAGAGACGCTTTGTCAAAGCATCGCGGATAAGATACTTAGTAGCGATGCTTTAAATAAAGCGTCTCTCTTAAGTCTCTACTATTAGCAACATTTTATCTAAAGCGTAGCTAATAAGATACTTAGTAGTGACGCTTTAATCAAAGTGTCGCTAAAAGTAGACTTAATAGCGACGCTTTACAAAAAACATCGCTAGTAATATAACTGTAGCGATGCTTTCAATAAAGCGTCACTACTAAGTATCTTATTAGCGACCCCTTTATCAAAGCATCGCTACTAAGTATCTTATTAGCGACGCTTTTTGAGAAGCGTCGCTATTAATATAATTTAATTGTGACACTTTAATAAGCGTTGCTAATTGTACTTTGCCGCTAATTGTACTTTTTAGCGACGCTTATCTTTGCGTTGTTAATAAAAGCATCACTAATACTACATTTTGTTGTAGTATTAGTTTTATTATAATGGCTTTCTAAGCTCTCTAGCTACAACTAGAGGTGATTTGTAACAATCTAATGGACTTCTATTTATGTTTGATCAATGGTTTTAAGTAGGTATTGGTTATTTAAAGTAATATTTATTTAATATTATTTATCTTCTTAATTTTTTGTGATTTTGACAAATAAGATGCTTGTAGGCTCTCCTTTTTGATCTGTTGTGGTTTTGTTACATAGAACTCTTGAAGAAACAATTATTTTTATCCTTCATCTATCCAAAGTATTTCTTATCTTTATTTTTCTTTTTAATGTTCATATCTTCCGGTTAGATAGAATCTTCATTTAATTCTAACTGAGATAATATAACACATGAAGAACATAACTAGATGTTACAATGACCCTTAATGCCTTGGTGTTTTCTCTTATTGATTTCTTAACTCTTTATTGCATCAATATTCTTCTAGTCTTTCTTTCTTAATTTTTGTTTCCTCTATTTTTTGTAATCATTTTTTTTGTTGTGCACGGCTTTCCCTGTGGATCGACCTTGTCTACTATAATTGGCAAGTAAAACAAATTTGAATTTGACTTCTTCATAGTCTTGGTTCAGACGTAATAATAATTTCTATTTAGAATTCAAAAGAAAAGAAAATTTCATATATTGTGCTTCAATATTTATGTCTTATTTACTTTAATATCTCTTTACATAATATAATTGTCCTTGTAAAGATGATGAGGAAGAATTACCTATTTAGGTCGGCCTAGGCTAGTGTGGAGTTCCCATCCACTTGACATCAAGAAAAATGAATAAAAAAGAAAGAAAAAAATGATGCAAGTAGAGAGGATTTAGAAAAATCCAAGCTTTAGAAAAATGACTTGAGGAAAACTATTATAATTTAGAAAAAGGCATAAACATGTTGATTATGAACTTTTGATTGTTTTATCTTTTTAGGAAAATAGTGTAAATATATTCTAGCTAAAGAAAGTTGAAAAATGTCAACTTAGTCCTTACTAGGCTTTGAACATATTTGTCTTCATTTGGTTAAGAGTGATCTTGTGACATTTAAGATTAAAATGAGACACAAGTTGACAACATTGGCGGTTTTTGTTTAAAAATTAATAAAAGAGGATTAATGTGTCAAAAATAAGAGAATAAAATTGACAATCACATACCAATAGGGTTGATATATCTAAGGCAAGGTATTAATAAACATAATATGTGGATGCAGTTAGATTAAAAGAGGATTGATTGAAAAATCACCAAAAAGAGCTCAACTTTGCTGATTTTTCTTGTTTGATTTTTAATTTGAGATTTTGGTGCCAAAAAGTTTTTTTTTATGGGAAGTGTCTGGAGATATTTTTAGGAATTTCTTAGATTTTTTTAATTTTTCTAATTTTAATTATTTTTAAAAATAAAAAAAATAGTATTTTAAGATCGATTAATTGATTGACCCTAGAAATTGATCGATGGTCCAGTTTTTCTAGCCGAATCACTGTTCTCAATTTGGTCATGGTTGATATCATTTTCATTTCACTGTAAACTCTTCCAGAGAATGTGAGGGTGAGAGAAAAGGTGATTTGAGGTGTTATGGAGAAAAGGCGATTTTCTCCACAGCTAAGGTCAGTTCAGAATTTTTATGGGAAGTGTCTTGCAATATTTTTATGAATTTATTATAATTTTTAAATTTTAAAAATAGTATTTATTTCAAGATCGATTAATTTATTGACCTTAGCAATTGATCGCTGGTCGGGTTTTTCTAGCCGGATCACTTTTTTCAATTTGGTCATGGCTCATATCATTTTCATTTCACTCTAAACTTTTTCATAGAGCGTCTGGGTGAGAGAGAGGGCAATTTGAGGTGTTCTTGCACAATCAAAGACCCTTTTTATGAATCAAATTCGAGATTTTCTCCATGGCCAAGATGAGTTCTGAAACAAAATTTTTGATTTTTAGTGTTTTTTCAAACAATTTCAACGATATTTGAACCCATATAATTTTTAGAAATAGGAAGATCTATCTTTGTATAAAATTTGAGATTTTAGGAAAAATCGAATTTGGTTTCAATGGTTTTTTACAATTTGGGGATATTTTAAAAATTGGATGTTTCTTATCAAAATTGATAGTAGGTCTACTGATAAAGTTTGATCTACTCACGAGATCTACTTTGGGTTCAAATTTAGAGTCATTCTAACACACCAATTTTTTAGGTTTTATTTAAAATTAAAAATTTGAATTTTGGCGTGCATATCAAGTAGTTTGTTTGAAATTATAGGATGTTCTTTAATGTCATTTATTTTTTCCTAGTTCATGCTTAACCCTATGTTGTTTTATTGTCATTTAATCTAGATGGGGAGAGCCAAGAAACAAAAGACTGTTGAGTTAGGCTAAGGGGACCCAAGGGCATCAAGTAGTGGGTCATATAGAGTTAGACCTATTTGCTATGAGCAGAGTTTATTTCATGTACCCTTAGCGATAGCTATAGGATGGATGAAGGCTTGTCCGTATTGGATGGAGTACTTTAGCACAATCTCTACATTTGGTCAGTGTGTTTACCCTAGGTTGGTTAGACAGCGGTATGCATCACTCCGTTTGGAGGATGGTGATGCATTAGCTGAAGTTGTAGGCAGAGTTTAGGTGAGAGTGACACCTTACATCATAGCGGATTTTACTGGCTGTGAGGGGAGACAACTCACCTATCCTTAGTTTGATGGATATGTATTTACACCTGAGAGTGAGCTGAATGGAAGTTTGCTTGGTTTACCTAGAGGACTAGAGCTTGAAGTTTATTTGTTTGCACACTTCATGACACAGGATTTCAAGTTGCTACATGTCATAGCTTAGTATGACATTTGGAGTGATAGGAAGGAGAGAGTAGATAGGACGATGGCACGACTTCTACACCTCCTAGCACAGCCACAACTAAAGTTGGATCTGGCCTTCATTATTTTTGGTAGGACTAGGACATTCTTACATGGCTACACACATGAGATGTTACCTTACCTAGAGTGGAGCCCACTACGAATGGCATGGGACCGATTGACCTTGTAGTGGTTCATAGGATGTTATCTCACCATCAGGGTGATGTTCATGAGGCACATACAACAACAGATATTCCAACATTGATGGATGATCGAGGTAAACCGACTACTATTGCCGAGTTTAGAGTGTTTCAGGATGCTGTGTTTTGAGGCTTAGAGACATTGATCACTTGCTCAGAGGCCACTTCCACATGCAGATTGAGGTTTATTTTGATTTTGTATTACTTTTTCATGTATTCCTTTGTTTAAAACTTGTTCAATTCAGTTATGTTTCATTTTGACTATGAGATGTACCTTGAAACTGATGTTATGTGATGGACATGTGATATGCTGATGTGTGTGTATATATATATATTCATGTCTTTTAATGACTACGTTAACTTGATTGTGCTTTAATGAGTATTTTTAGTAATTATTGCTTTAACTTTTTGTCTATTTATGTCAAAAAGGGAGAGAAGTGGTTGATAAAAATTAAAGTACTTATGTTTATTTGATTGAAGAGTACTATGCAAATCTATTTTATTTACAATGTGCAGGAAAGTAATTATTTCTTTTCAAGCTCAATACCAAATGATTGTATGTTAAATGAGTCTATGTTAAATCTTTATAGTGTCAATTTATTTGTGCAATTTGAAGGTCAATGTTCAATGTGAGGAGTTGTAATTTTATTTTGCTTTTCAAATATGTAGTGTTTTGACAAGAAATAGTCAAAAGAGGAGATTGTAAGAATATATGAGTCATATGTCAAGGTTATTGGCTAATTTCTTTGTCAAAATTATATCTAAAAACCTTGTATATGTATTGAATCTTAGAATATGATTAGATGTTGTAGTGGTCGAGTCAGATTTGGAATTGACATACTTGAAAAATATAAGCATATGTGTTCTTATGGATCAAGACAAAAAAATAGAGAATGTTAAATATTTTTGAAGCTTATTCAGATAACATTCGCATACCAAAATCATGTGGATAAGTTTCATAAGTGATTTCAAAGGTTTTAGAAGTTTCTAGCGTAAAAAGAGAAAAATGGTAAAAATACAAACAAAACGATCAAACGCTGGATATACAATTAATCAAAATGATTGATCTGCACTTGATTTTTCCATGTGTAAAAAAAAACCAAGAGTTATCGATCAATCGCCTTCAATAATCAATCAATTGATTAAAGTATCGTGCACAAAAAAATAGTTAACGATCATTGTTTGGAACATTAATTGCTTCAATGGCAGGTTATCCTGATTAAGCAGTTTTGATTTTAATTTCTTTCCTTATTCATGTCAAAGACCTAAACCAACTTAAGAAGCTATATAAAGTTTTAAAAATTACAAAATTTGTGAGAGGAAAACCTAGAGGAGATTAGAAAATAAAAGGTTTATTCCTTTTGCACATTGTTTTTCAAAGGGGAATCATATGAAGCTTAGAGTTGAAAATCAATGGTTAATTGATAAAACTTTTCCACAACTAAATGGAGATTTCACACAAAGATTTAAAAGATAAGTTGGAATATATCTTCAATGGGAGATTGAATAAGGACAAAGTCAATACAATCAGAGGAGCTTGTTGAGGGATAGAAGAAGACAAAGATAAAACAAGGAGGAAGAAGAAGTTTTAAGTGCTTGAAGGAGAAGGCTTGAAGACCAGCAACAACAAAGAATTGTGGAGATCTAAACAAAAGGAGGTTGTGTTAGAGTTTAAATCAAGGTTGGTGGTTTGCTTGTGTCTTTGTAAATTGATTTGGTTCCAATGTGGAACTGCCGTATTTTTTTACCCGAGTTTGTATTTTTCACATTAAAATTATTATGTGTTCATGTGTAGATTGAATGCTTATGGTTTAAATGTTTAATACATCGTAAGTGAGTTTTGGGAGAATATTTACTTGATTCCTCTATGTACAAAAATTATACACAAAAAGGCTAGAACTCGTAGTCTTTATCTTCATAGATAATCAGACTAGAGGCAATCTAGTGATCTGCTATAGTCTTTTAGACAAATATTAAAATCATAAGATGTAGTTGTAGATGAGTTGAATTTTGAATTGACAGATTTGAAAAATAGCAATAGACGTGTTCTTATCCGTTAAGGTTGAAGACTAAGAAGAGTGTTGAAGGTAAGTGGTAAATTTACACACTCTCAAATACTCGAATAACTTATATTAGCTTAGAATGAGTGAATCAAGTGCACTTATTTTAAGCCAAAGGCTGGTGGTTGTGGTCATTTACATTAGTTGGGATTTTTCACGTTAAATCCTTGTGTGTTCTATCATGCTTTATGGTTTGATTGCTTGAAGTATGATCATGAATGCATAGAGTTTTGTTGTTTTTGTTGCTTAATAGAAAATCATGTGTTTATAGGCTAGAACTTGTAATTTTTAGCTGTCTAAGATAATTAGAATAGGTGCAATCTAGTGATCTGCTATCACCATCTAGATGGATATGAAACTCTCAATTAGTAGCTGGGGATTTTTGTGTGAAATTTTCTTTATATCATGCTATCAATCATGTTTTGCATGGTAGTGTATGTCATTCTTGTTTAAACTTCTTAGATTTTCATTCTTAGAATTATATTTCTTGTGTTAGGGTTTTACCTTATAATTTTGTTAGATTTACTTGTTTTTCTCTCAAAACCATTTGTGAAACTTGTTGATGTATGTGCCCTAAGTAGTTATTTTTCTTATCTTTTGACAATGGCTCTTCCCCTTAACCTAAGATACTTGTCTAATGTGGTATAGTATTTACAAATAAGAATATACCCGCATAATACTATTTGAAAAGAAAAAAATTTAAACACAAAATTTAAATGTTCATGTAACTTGTGAGACGTAACATTCAAGTTCTATTATGTTTT
Organism: Saururus chinensis; assembly: GCA_035235625.1. NCBI lineage: Eukaryota > Viridiplantae > Streptophyta > Magnoliopsida > Piperales > Saururaceae > Saururus > Saururus chinensis. The sequence goes on from CP141141.1 coordinate 28,617,196, forward strand.
CTCTACTCATAACAAATTAGTAGCATGCTCTATTGAGAAAACACAGTTTGCTTTGAAATACTCTTTTTACAAATGTGTTTTAAAAAAAACTCTTTGTGGAATCAATTTTTTTCTTTTTGAAACATTCTAAAAACAAATAACTATAAATTATAATGCTAAAATATATTAAATTCCATTGAAAGCACTTTAATTTCAGATCAAGAATTCAAGATAAAAATATAACATTAAAACGAACAATTTTGAGCTCCTTTTTGATGAATTTTTAATTAATTTTCCTTTAATCTAAGTACATCCACAGATTATGTTCATTCATACTTTGCTTTAGATTAGTCAACTCCATTGATATATAATTGTCAATTATTATTTATTCATTTTGACACTTTAATTCTCTTTTATTAATTTTAGAAGAAACCACCAATGTATTAACTCTTATCTCTTTTAATCTTAAATTTTGCAAAATCACTCTTATTCAATTGAGATACAGTTGTTTAGATCCTAGTAAAGAAAAAATTCTCATTTTTCAACTCACTTTAGCTAGAATCTATGTACATTTTCTCCTAAAAATAAAAATTTTATCAAAAATTAATATGTCCATTCCTTTTTATGAGTCATGAAATATCATTTTTGGCTTTCATAAATATAGTAGGTTTTGCTAAAACCTAAACCCATCTTATTTGTTTAACCTATGCTCAACAAAATCTCTAATGACTTCCCACTCTTTAATCCATCTAATTTCACTTTAGAGGACATAAGTTCTCTATTGAGAGTACTAGACTTCTCTCTTTCATGTTGAAGGTCATTTCTAAGGTTAGTTACTTCCCTCTCAAGCTTGATGTTCACCTCTATTAACCTATTTGCCTCTTGAGAAGATAAAACTAACTCATCATCTTTATTTTTCATCTCTCTCTCAAGATATTTGGTTTTTCTACACAAGACAAGAAGTTGTTGGACTCATCAAAATCTAAAACTGAAACTAAGTTCTCTTCATGAGAATTAGACTCATGAGACTCTTCAATAGAACAATCTTCATTCACACTTGCATGGAAGGCCCTATTGCACAATTCTTCTTCTTCCTCAAAAGAGCTATCATTTAAGTAAGTTGCTTGAAATACCTACCCCTATTTCTTTTTATCAAACAACTTTAAATTTCTAGGTTTATCACCAAAAGAACTATTAAAGTTATTGTTAGGACAATTAGCAGCAAACTGACCTAACTTACCACATTTAAAATACTTCATGTTCTTCATATCTTACTTGTTTTGCCTCTCAACTCTTCTTTTCCCTTGTCTCTTCCTTGAATTTTGTCCCTTATTCTCAAACCTAAAGCTTCGAGTTTTCAAAAATTTCTTGAAGTTTTTAGCTAACAAGACCATAGATTCTTCTTCATCCTCATTTTCTTCTAAGGTGTTCAAAGCTTTAGGCTTCTTAGGATATTTCTTAGATACCTTAAGGGCAATTTTTTTTTCCTTTAGAGTTTTCAAATATTGGCTTTTGTTTTTGTAAGACTCCTCTAGCATATCAAAAGTTCTTAAGTTTCCTACAAATTCCTCAATGTCTAAGGTGTCAATTTCCTTAGATTTATTAATTACAGCCACATTAATCTTAAATTTAGAGGAGAAGGACCTTATGAGTTTTCTCACGACAAGGTAATCTAATATAAGCTTTCCTAGTTGATCACATGTGTTTACAATGTCCGATATTTTAGCATAATATTCAAAAATTGGGTCTTCTTCATTCAATATGATATTCTCGAACTCTATGGCGAGCATCTCTAACCTAGACACATTCACAGCCTTAGTTCCCTCATTGTATTTAACAAGTTTTTCCCAAGCTACTTTAGCTCAAATACAATTTGAGATTAACCTATGCTAAGATTTTCCTATGACTTTAAACAACACAATAAGGGTTTTACTATTTTGATTTGCAAGCAAAGTATTATTCTCATTCCATACACAATCATCTTCTAAGATTGAATTTCCATCTTTGTCTTTGGCCATGGGAGGATTCCAACCTTTTATCAGGGCTTTCCAAACATTGCCATCAAGTGCTTAAATAAAGGCTCTCATCCTATTGTTCCAATAAGAAAAGTTTTGACAATCAAATTTGTTAGAATATATGTGTCATATGTTAGGTTCATTGGCTAATTTCTTTCTCAAAATTATGTCAGAAACCTTGAGTATGTAATTAATCTTGAAATTAGATTAGATGTAGATGTGATCAAGTCAGATTTAGAATTGATGGACTTGAAAAATAGGAGCAAATGTGTTCTTATGGCTCAAGACTAAAGACTAAAGGATGTTGATGGGTTATGAAGCTCATTTAATTCACATTCTCATACCAAAATGACATAGGCTCTGTTTGGATTGGAGAAAAGTGGGAGAAAGGGATAGAGAATTTAGGAGAAAGGGAAATAATGGGATTCCTGAAAACTTTCTACTGTTTGGTTGCATCTAAGCAAAAGGCCGATCACCAGATTGCCGAGATCCTCTCTCTCTGATCCTGCCCTCACATGCAACTCACCCCTTCTCGAAGACCCTCCCCTCCTCCACCAGTCCATACTTTTACTCCTAGATCTGTCCTCACAATAGCATAAAGCCCTCATAGGAGCATCAAGCCTATTTCTCAAATCCGAGATCGTATCATCTAATTTGCTCAAATATCTCCCCAAACACCTCAATTTCTCATCAAAAAACCCAGCAAGCTTTCTGCTCTCTTCACTAATTGAATTACTTCCACCAATGCCACTGTTCCATAAAGTGATTCCCCTCAGCGAATTAATAACACCAACAGAGAACCCAAGTAGAAAAATGATGACGAAGATAGGGACGATGGTTGCAGAAGAGAACCTGACACTAGAGATGGCCATAGAAGCGACGAAGCCGAGAAAAAACACAAAAATATGCTTCTGATCATCGATGCCAACCGAAGCTAAAAAGTTGAGAAATTGGTCCAACTCACCGGAGGCAGCGGCGCGGCATGGAGGCTGCAGAAGCTCGTCCCACCTACCATACGTCGAGGGGATCGGATAGGAAGGAGTCGTGGTGGAGCTGGCGGTGACCCAAAGGCGGGAAAAGCGAGTGGGAAAGAGAAAAGTCGGAGGATATGGCCATTGATGGCGGAAGGACGTCAAAGGGAAGGGAGAGTGGAGCACTGTCTAGGCTCTGGAAGACACATCTGGGTCTGATGCTGGTCTCGATAGGAGCTTCAACAATCTTAATGGCGTCTTCTTCAACAAGAAAAGCTAACGTGTGGAAGAGAAGGCAAGAGATACGTATGAAGCTTCAACCCATGGATTTTCTCCCAAAATCTATGGGTCGAGGGGCGGCAAATTTTGGGCCCCCATTTCCATGCCCTTGCCCTCGCTTTCTACCCCATTTTCCATTTCCACAATTTACCAAACAAAGGAAACGAGGGGATTTTAAATAGAATCCTTTCCTTTCTCCTGCTTTCCCCCAATCCAAACATAGCCTTAGAGAAGTTTCAAAGGGTTTAGAAGGTTTTATGTGGAAAAGGACAAAATTGCCATTAAATAGTGTCATCGATCGATCGTTGGAGTTATGTGTTGATTGAATTGATCGATCGTTGATGAATAGTTGTACTAATTTTATGAATTGATGGATCACCTTATAAATAATCAATCGACACTTGAAACAATCCTTTGTAATATAAGGTCGAGAACTTATCAATCGATTGCTTAGTAGATTGATCGATCGCTGAAGGAGTCGTATGTTCAAAAATGAGTGAACGATTGATCATTGTCTGAAATGATTGATTAGTAGCATTTTTAATTTCGCTAAAAAACCTTTCGAGATTAGATTTCTTTTGTTGTTGAAGTCAAAGTGCCAAATCAATTTGGAGACCTTTATAAAGGATAAGAAGTGGCAAAATTGATGACAAGAAAACCTTAAAAAAATGAAGAAGAAATGAGAGATCTTTTCATATTGTTTTCCTTGAGAATTCAAAAAGGAGTTTGAAGAGAATATTAATGGTGAATTCATTATGTTGATCTACAACTAAAGAGGAGATTTCAACAGTAATTTCAAAGAGTAGTAGAAAATCTTCAATGAGATATTGAAGAACCCAAAGGCCAAAGTTAATGGAACAAAAGGAGCTTGTTGAAGACTAAAATAAGACAAAAACAAAGCAAAGAGAGATTAAAGTTTCAAGTGTTTGAGAAGAAGACTTGAAGGCCAACAAAGAAAAGAATTTGTGGAGACCTAAAAAAGGAGTTTGTGTTAGAGTCAAAACAAAGGTTGGTGGTTTGCTTGTGTCATGTAAATGTCTTGCTTGCTAGTAGTTTATTGATTTGGTCCTTGTTAGGACTGCCGTAGTTTTTAACCATAATTTGTCATTGTGTGTTCATGTGTGGCTTTGCATGTTTTATGGTTTGATGATTAATTAATCATGAATGCACTTATAAATTAGGTTTTCATTTGTTTCGTTATATAAAAAAATTCTACGCAATGAGGCCATATCTTGTAGTCTTTATCTTAGTTAGAAAATTGGACTAAGGGCAACACAGTGATCTGCTTGGTCGATTAGATGGATATTAAACTCACAAGTAGTAGTTGAGGCTACTTATTGATAAATTAAGTTTGCTCTATGATATCAATCTATTTTTTTCATGCTAGTGCATCATTATTTTGCTTAGTCTTCTAATATTTTGAATCTAGTGCTAGATAACTTTTGTTAGGGTTTGATTTCTCAAATTTTCTTATTGTACTTGTTCTTCTTTTAGAATTGCTTGCTAAACTTACTGATTTGTGTGCCCTAGTTTGTTAGTTTGCTTCTCTTATAATTTTCCTCACTTCAATTGGTTAAAGTATGTTGATTGATTGATTTTTGTTGGATTAATCAATGGTTGGATCAAATAACTCAATGAAAGAACATAGGGATTTGTGTAATCCAATGAATCATCTCCCCTTGTTTGATGGTCAAAATTTCTCATATTGGAATAATAGGATGAGATCTTTTATTCAAGCACTTCATGGAATGCTTGGAAATCTTCAAAGATGAGAGTGAATGGGATGAAAATGAAATAAAAAGTGCAAATCAAAACAATAAAGCACATAGTGCATTGTTCAATGCCATAGGACAATCACAACATAGGTTAATTTCTAATTGCACATCTACCAAGGTTGCATGGGAAAAACTTGTAAAATATAATGAAGGGAGGCTATAAAAGTGTCTAAGCTATGGACGCTTTCCTTTGACTTTGAAAACATGATAATTAGTGAAGATGAGACTATTTCTGAATTCTATGCTAAGATTTCAGACATAATAAACAAATGTCAGCAATTAGGGAGCCTATATGTGATTACCTTATTAAGAGGAAACTATTAAGGTCCTTGTCCTCTACATTCAAAATTAAGGTACTAAAAAGATAGACATCTTAGACATTAAGGAGTTGGTTGGGAACCTTAGAACTTTCGAGATGCAAGAAGAATCTTATGGAAAAAAGAAACAATTGTTTAAAAATTCCATAGGAAAACCAAATGCCCTAAAAGCATCTAAGAGAATGTCCAAGAAGAATAAAACTTTGAACACCTTAGAAGAATCTGAAGATGATGAATAATTAATGATTTTGATGGTTAAAAACTTCAAGAAATTCATGAAAATTCAAAACTTTAGGTTTGGGAATAGGGGTCAAAATTTTGGGAAGAGACGAGAGACAAAACAAACAAGACAAGTAGAATTTGAAGTGTTTTGAATGTGGTAAGTCAGGTCACTTTTCTTATGTTTTCAAATAGTTTTAAAAATAAGAGAAAGGGCAAGGTACTTCAATCAACTTACTCTTATGAGAGTTCTTATGACGAAGATGAGATGCGTAACTATACAATCGTCCATACAAATGTGAAGGAAGATTATTCTGAAGAAGAGTCTCATGAGTCCACTTCTTTTGAAGAGAACTCAAAGCCTCAATTTGATTTTTATGAATACAAAGGTTTCCTCCAATAATTCTTAGTCTTGACTAGGAAAACCAAAAGCCTTTAGAGAGAGTTGAGAAAGAAAGAGGATGAATTAGTTTTGTCTTCTCAAGAAGAAAATAGTTAGTGGACTTGAATGACAAACTTGAGAGAGAAGTGAGTGACCTTAAGAAAGACTTAGCCAGTGAAAAAGAGAAGTCTAGTACTCTAAATAGAGAACTTATGTCCTCAAAAGAGAAATTAGATGAATTTAAGAGTGGGAAGAAGAAGTTAGAAGCCATGTTGTGCATTGGTTAACTAATAAGATGAGCCTAGGTTTTGGGAATTGTTTGTCTACCACCTCCATAAAACCTACTATCTTTATAAAGACAAAAGAGAGTGACAAAAACCATAATATAGTACCCAACCCACCTAGGTAAAAAGTTAAAGGAGGAAAAATAGGTTCTAATATTGTGTGGGTGTATATGACCAAGGTCAAAGAAGAGAGTGTCTCAAAAATTATCCTTTCAAACCCAGGTCAAAGAAGAATGAGAAGAAGCACACTACCCATGTTACCCTTAAGTTTCCCCACCAAGCTTATGAAAAGAAGATGAAGAGAGTGTTGGTGATGAAGATTGATCTTCAACCTTTAAAGGATCAAATAGGAAGAGCACCATAGATTGTCTTAGGAAAGTTTGGGTAGGCAAAGTTAAGGTGTCACGCCCCGGCACTGCCCGACCTGAGCCGAACCCAGTCAAAGGCCAGTCAAGCACATGGGGGTGACAAGGAGATTGAAAAATGATTAGCGGAAGAGTTGTGCCCTTATCACGGGCAATCTAATAAATATGGAGTAAACGCACCACTTTGAGCAAGAGTGAATAGGTAAAAACAAGAGAGTTATTTTAACTTTAAAATAAACCATAATCTCAAACCCACATAGTTATTTAATCCATAGCCCACACTAGGCTCTAAAACTATGTCTCAAATAATCTAAAGGTAACATGTAGCACAAACCAAAAAGAGAACTACACCACATGAGTTCTAACATCATAGCAAAAACCATGGAAACATATCACATAAGAGATCTCCACGTCTACTCCCAAGTCTTCTCCGACCTTTCTTCATAGAGAAGATCCTGTCCATCTGCGTGTCACGCCACACAGCCCCAAAGAAAAAGCACAAGAAAGAGGGGTGAGTATGATAAACTCAATAATGGTTTTTGATATAACTATAATCATTAAAAACACGATGGTATAGTAATATAACAATTCAGATCAATACTTGACAAGATTTATCATTTTTAGATCATACATGCACATCACCAAAACCTGCATCGTAGTGTCTAAATCATATAGTGCAATTCAACACCATATAAACCTGCATAAGATGTATCTTTAATATACATTTCAGATCATGCATCAACATCATATAAACCTGCATGAGATGTATCTCTAACATACATTTTGGATCATGCATCAACATCATATAAACCTGCATGAGATGTTTCTTTAACATACATTTCAGATCATGCATCAACATCATATAAACCTGCATGAGATGTATCTCTAACATACATTTCGGATCATGCATCAACATCTTATAAACCTGCATGAGATGTATCTCTAACATACATTTCAGATCATGCAACCCTGCATATAGGGTCTCCATCACAATCTTCAAATCAGGCATTCATAACATATCTCATCCATTCTACATGACAAACGTGTCAAATTACATGTTACATAAACATGCATAGCATACATGTTATACATGCATCAACATAAATAGAGAATGACTCCATCAAGGAGTAAACACAATTAGCGTCACACAAACGGGAACACAGACAAGACCACGAACGCGTGTCATGGTCCAAATTCTACACAAGAATATAAGAAGGTCGGGGTTGTCAGTCCCTAAGTTGCTCGCCCTGGACGATCCAGGCCAAGGATGTCCCATTCTCATATAGAGAACCTAGAGCAGGGGTGTTCACCTAGGGACATCTCCTGCTGTGGGGGAGAGCCCGAGTTCCCACATAGGAAACCCTAGAACATGTGGTAGCTGGTGTACAAAGCGTACCACTCTGGATTCTCAAGGTCCAAAAGACAATCATAATAATCTCAATCCGCAAGACAAGTACATAACTCGTCCCCACATAATTCCATTTAACTAGACTCAACCCGGGGAGTGCACTTATTCCATAATAGAACTTAAATCAAAACATGTCCCTTCGGACCAATCAAGTTTCGATTAAGCCACGACCGATTAATCTGGCACGCAATTTCACCACTTTGCATCCAATCGATCAAACTCGGTTAATTTCGATAAAGCCTCAATTTGAAATCCGTTTTCATGATGCATGCAACATGGTACATACATGGGCAAGGCATACATGAATCCCAATTCATGATAAGTGCTCTCATCAGCTCCTCATGCATCATTCATAATCATAATATCAAGCCTCATCATAATCATTAACCCCACATGTATGTGTGTGTACATGGTAGAAGCACCTCACTCGATGTATATCAACATGCTTTGTAATTAACTCACCATCACCCTATACATGCGCATTAACATCTAATCATGGATTCCAGCGGAAATCATAGGAGGAGAACCATTAAAATCATAACTCAAGTCAAAACATAACCACATGCTAAACATATGTAAGCTCAATCACCTCATACTTAAGTCTAGGCATAACACTAACATTTACACATCATTTAACCACATCCTATAATGACATATCAGTCCATTAGCATGTTGTAGCTCTACTGAAAACATACTTAAACCATATTGAATCAACCACTCATATGTTCAAGATAGCAATTCCAATAAATATATCCAACTACAAGCTATTTCACATAACTTTAAATATACAGCACAACTTCTAAACATTAATAATATGCTCTTCCAGTAGCTTACCCTGGCTCAAAACACTTCACATAAACATAAAAATGATATTTCATAGTAGAGATATCGAAATACACAACATACTAACAATGGTCAATTCTGCTATGTAGCTGTTCGAACGCCCTTCAGGCCGTTTGATCGGGTAAACAGGAAATGTTCCGAAAATGCGTGTTGTCATTCGAACGCCCTGGTGGGCCGTTCGAACGCCAACAAGGTAGATTCGACCTTCTTCTTCATTTCAAAATTTCAAACCGAAACTCCATTGATGAAATTTAAATCTCCATCTAACAACTCAAATACTATTAAAAATCCATCTTACCTTCCAGAAAGCTAATCTACCTCATATTAAGACAAAACCCTAAGAAATCGGGACAATAAATTACCATTTACTAATCTCACAATTAAAGTACTAAATCAAGTAAATCCATTCTAAATAAACAATAAAAATCGAGATTTTTACCATAGGAAGACTGAGATTTCAAAGACCCATTACCTTATCACTTGATTGGGTTTGGATTTGACCGTCACCCTTCTTGAAAACCTTCCAAAAACATAGAGTTTAAGTTAAACTCCATTAAAAATCGATTTAACATTGAAAACCTTAATGAAATCATAGATCTAAGGTTTGTTAAGCATAAAAAATAAATTTTCAAATGTAGGGTTTGAAGTAAGGAAGCAAATCAGTAGTTTTGATGTTTAAAATCAAATCAAATCAAAGGGGAAATGATAGATTAAGAACGGATTAGGAGAAAACCTAGGATTTAGGTTTAATTAAAACAACATACCTTAATCTCCTTCTGATTCGGGCCTAATTGGGGAACTAGGCCTTAATCACTCTCTCCCAGCCTATTCCCAAAATGGAAATGACTCAGCTCTTTCTATTTATAGTAGGGCTTGGGGTGTACATAATCAGCTAGTGGGGTATGAATAGAAATTTGGGCTAAAAATGGGTATTTTGACCATTTGAGCACTAATTAAACCTAAGAAAATTATGAATTTTTTTATAAAAGCTTGTGTTGATGTCCAGATTAATTTGGTCCAAAAACCTCAATTTCGCCGGTGGGGCCCACAGGGGAACCTGCTAAACCCTAATTTTTGGAAAATTAGTGAAAAAAATTAGAAAAATTCCAAAAATTCAGGTTTGACCAAAAATCACTTAAAACCAATAATTGTAAAGTTTATTTTGATTAAACCATAAGAAACACTATTTATTTTTTAAACCACCAAATTAATTAGAAAACGTGTTAACCACACGACAACCGATAATTAAAATGAAAAGAAAACCGGTTCAAGAGTGAGAGTCCTTACATAAGGATTTTGTAATCTCTAAGTAAAGAGATTTTGATTTTTGTCCATGGTTTAATTCTTTTTATCCTTTGCACATTCAAATTTTTTAGTTTTTATCGCATTTCACTTTGTTTTATGTCTTTTAATTCATAGGTTTGAATTGAAGAAAATGCATTATGATAAAAAAACACATACAAAAATTAGAGTAGATTTTTCTTAAGTTTGCAATTGGTTTTTATTTTGGTTTTTGCTTACTTCAACTCTTGAGACATATTGAAATTAATTTCAACATTAGTAGTGGTCAAACATACCTTAATGAACTTAGTCTTTTCTAGGGTCTGAACAAATTTTTATCAGTTTTGTTAAGAGTAATCTTGTGAAATTCAAGACTAAAAGAGACAAAAGTTGAATACGTTGGTAGTTTCTTCAATAAAATTAATAAATTAATATTAATACGTGAAAAAGAAAAAGAAAAAATTGACAATCATATATTAATGGAGTTGACTAATCTAAGGGAAGGATGTTCCACCTAAAATCAATGAACTCTCCATAAGTGATAGGTTGATCCAAATTTGCATATTCTCCCTTCGTTGTAGCTGATGCCTCTTGTTGATCATGCTTCTCATTTTCAATTGCTAGCTCCTGCTCCCTGGTGTGGGATATCATGCTCCTAACCACTATTGCATCAATCGATCCCATATGGGCTGTTGTAGACTCCATGTGGGTTATCCTAAGTCTAACAGAATTAAAAATCTGACATGGAATGTACAGAAAGGAAGCATTTTATGCAAATCTATGTAGAAAGGTCATGATTCGTATGCGCATTCTTTCCCACTATCATGACACTTCAGTAGCCAGTCATGTGGGAGCATTCCGTACATATAAGTGGGTCAGCGAGAGTTTTGTGTGGCAGGGTATTCGACGGGCAGTCTATGTAACGTCCGAGAATTTTCTAAATTCCCAAAGTCGACCACATAAAAACTTGGGTATTAGACCCCTTGAACTTCTCCTGAGAATAACTTTACCATAAGTTTGGATTAGTGACTGAATCCTATGTAGTTAGAAAGTAAACAGAAAGAGCTTCGAAATGCCACCAAGAACGTGCGAATTGGAGTTCGGATGAGGGAGATACGACCATTTGAAGTTGAGCAGATTGCACAAGGCCCGTTTACCCGAGGTGGATGGAAGTCCTAAATGAACTAGGAATTAGAAGTCCTAAAAGATCTAGGAATTGGAAGAGAGAGAGAGTCCTAGCGGAACAAGGAATGGAAGTAAGAAGATGACGCAACTAGAACTTTGTTGAGACGAGATAGCATGTAAGCAGAGGATTTCTGGCCCAAGTAGGAGTCCGAGGAGTGCTAGGAGTGGTGAAAAAAAGTAAAGGAGGGATCAACTATACATCTAGTTGGGTTAGGACTCTTTTGGGACTGTTTTGAGCATGTATGGGGGTTGGTTTCCTATTGGTAATAGGGTAGGGATTTGGATTCCGGGATTGTAACTAAGGATGGGAGAGTCTTAAAAGGGGAGGGCACCCAATAGCTTTAAGAGAGGTAGCCCCTATTGGTTTTGGAGAGCCTCCTTCTTCTCCATCTCTTCCTTCTCTCAGCAAGGACCTCCATAACCAGCAATTTTGAAAGTGCAAATCAGCCACCTTTGGATTGAAATCAAGGCCTAGAAGCATGGCAGCAAGAGCTAGGAATTTTGGGGACATGTTGGTACAAGTAGGTGCTTCTTTTCACACCCTTAAACATGAGGTTTTGATAGATATAATTCAGCCATAGTTCAGCATGGTTCTAGGGGGCTTTTTGATGTCATGAATTGTCTTTTACTTGTTTTGAATGAGTGTGATTTTATCTCTTGTTTATATGGCTGAATCATGAATGCATGATCCTGATTTTTGTCAAGTAGATTAGCCTCAATTAATGCAAACATATTGCTGATTTTTGTCATCTACTTTAGCCCCATATAAGACATGAATGATTCTAATTCTAGTCATGTTTATCATCCATAATTTGGGCATAAACTTTGCTGAATTTTCTCCCTGATTCGTGGCCTTAATTTAGGCCTTGCTTTTATTTATTTTATCCCTGGTTTCTCTCCTTTGTCTAGGCCTTACTTTAGGCTAAACTTTGGCCAATTTATTGCCTAGTTTATGGCCTTACTTTAGGCCATACTTTGGCCAATTTATTGCTTGGTTTGTGGCCTTACTTTAGGTCATACTTTGGCTAATTTATTCCCTAGTTTGTGGCCTTACGTTATGCCAAACTTTGGCGAATTTATTCCCTGATTTGTAGCTTTACTTGAGGCCATACTTTGGATAATTTATTCCCTGGTCGGCCATACTTTAGCCAAGTTAATCCCTGATTCATGGCCTTATTATAGGTCATACTTTGGACAACTTAATCCCTGATTCGTGGCCTTATTATAGGCCATACTTTGGACAACTTAATCCCTGATTCGTGGCCTTATTATAGGCCATACTTTGGACAACTTAATCCCTGATTTGTGGCCATATTTTAGGCCATATTTTGAATAATTTAATCCCTGATTTGTGGCCTTATTATAGGCTATACTTTGGAAAACTTAATCCCTTATTCGTGGCCTTAGTTTAGGCCATACTTTGGCTAATCAAATCCCTGATTTGATGCCTTAGTTTAGGCTCCACTTTGGTAAAGTAAATCCCTGATTTGAAGCCTTGGTTTAGGCTCCACTTTGGTAAAGTAAATCCCTGATTTGAAGCCTTAGTTTAGGCTCCACTTTGGTCAAGTAAATCCCTGATTTGAAGCCTTGGTTTAGGCTCCACTTTGGTCAAGTAAATCCCTGATTTGATGCTTATGTTTAGGCTCTACTTTTGCTTATTTAAATCCCTGATTTGAAGCCTTGTTTTATGCTCTACTTTGGCCAAATTAATACCAAATTCTCAGCATTGATTTATGTTATAATCATGCTGAGAGAAAACCTAAATCTCAGCCCTAGTGTAAGTTGTATTGTTGCATATCTAATACTTGATTCTCAACTTTGTTTTATATCATAATATTGCTGAATGAATCCTTAATGTTAGAGCCTTAATTCATGATTTGTTCATGCTTATTAAGTCTCTGAATTTCAGCCTAAGAAGCCTCTGAGTTTCATCCTATGTTGTCCTTGAATTTCAGCCTTGATTGTGATATACCTTAAGTTGATTATTGATGTTTGTTTCAGCCTATGTTATCCTTGAATTTCAGCCTTGATTGTGATATACCTTAGGTTGATTATTGATGCTTGTTTCAGCCTATGTTGTCCTTGAATTTCAGCCTTGATTATGATATACCTTAGGTTGATTATTGATGCTTGTTTCAGCCTAAACTTGTCATGTTAGGTGGCTGACATGAGATGTTCATCTCAGCCCCAAATCCTTTTCATTAGAATGTTGAATTGGTCAGTTCATCTCAGCATGAGTATGAGTCCTTGTCATGTTGATTAGTGCACATGATAAAGTGTGATTAGTATTAAATCTTTGGATGCATTAAGTCATATAAACATTCAGCATTGTGTTAGTTCACATCAATAGCCATGGCGGTAATCTTTCAGACCCTTGTGGTCTCCGCTTCTTTGGGACGATGGATCCCTGCAAATACGCAAACCAGGTTTTTGAGCATCATGGAAGGCTCATCTACCTCCGGCCAGTGTGTCAATGAGCAGAGCTGGTACCTACATCTCTAGGCCCATGGCTGATCCAAGTGGATCTCTAGAGATGATAGGATTTCTGATAATAGCCATGGTGGTAATCTTTTAGACCCTTGTGGTCTCCGCTCCTTTGGGACGATGGATCCCTACAAATGCGCAAACTAGGCTTTTGAGCATCATGGAAGGCTCATCTACCTCCGGCCAATGTGTCCATGAGCAGAGCTGGTACCTACATCTCTAGGCCCATGGCTGATCGAAGTGGATCTCTAGAGATGCTAGGATTTTTGTTAGCATACAATTAGTCCTTTGAGTGGGAGTCGGTATTTTCAGTAACAATTAGTGCATTGTTTCCTGAACGGTGTCCATTGTTTTGTACATTGTGATGGTCTTCATTGGTTAAAGATTTGCCATGTTTCTGAGCTATGTTATATTCAGTGCTTTGTATATTACCCTTATGTGGTACTGTTTGCAGGATGTTAGCATTAATTATTGAACAAGTGTTGTGTGATAATTAATAACATTATTTGATATTGCTTGTTAATTAGACAAGTGGAATGATTAAAGGACTTGCATAAATTGTAGGTTGCTTTAAAATACATAAGCATTGCATATGTGATGTTATGCTTCTTAGTATAGTGTAGATTTAGGCAGAACTATGTGTGGATCCGATCTTGTTGGAAACATTGGAGATGTTGTCTGATGAGTACGTAGGCAACTAACATCGGGTGATGTTGGCCCGATCCGAAAAATATTAATAAAATCTTTTGTCCTTGTGGAAGCTCTTCTCTTGAAGGTGTAGAGATTCCATTGTTGTTGTTGTGGTTGTTTGGTTTGGTTAGTTACAGATTCTCAAGGCAACGACAAGTGAGACCAAGACAGACAAGCACAAGAAGAAGTTTCTGCGTTTTTGCAACTCCGGTACATAAGTTTTCTTTGGCATGAGAGTCAACTTGTTATTTATTTTCAGACGGATGACAAACTTGTACTTAGATGGATGAGCTCTTCTTTGTGAATTTTCAGACATGTAGTAATATCAATGTATATGATATTCGTATTTGTGAACCCTAGTTATCATGACCTGGATATTTAATCGAATGGTTTGTTTTGTATTTAAGAATGAAAAGAAAATTTTCTAGTGACTACCGTTCACGGTATTTTCAAAAGGATTTTAAAAATTGGGGTCGTCACAATCCAGGAGTATGTGTCCATTTGCGATGTCTGTCAGAGAGCTAAGGCTGCCACAACTTCTCCTGCATGTTTGCTTCAGCCCTTGCCTATCCCTAATAAGGTTTGGGAGGATGTTTTGATGGACTTTGTGGAGGCCTTGCCCTTGGTGAAGGGCAAGTCAGTGATTATGGTGGTGGTGGACCGGTTGTCCAAGTACGCTCACGTTTGCGCTCTAGGGCACCCATTCACCGCCAAGACAGTGGAAGATCTCTATGTTCGGGAGGTGGCCAAACTACACTGCATGCCTCGCACTATTGTTTCCGATCATGACCGGATCTTCATACCTCAGTTTTGGCGGGAGTTTTTTACTTTACAGGGTACTTCTCTCTATATGAGCACTGCTTATCACCCTTAGACGGATGGCTAGACTGAGGTGGTTAACCAATGCTTAGAGCAATACCTCTGATGTTTCACTATGTCACAGCCCCGTCGATGGCTTCAGCTTCTTCCCTAGGAGGAGTGGTCATATAACGTTGCCTATCACACTTGTGCCAGTTTCACTCCTTTTGAGATGTTGTATGGCCGCCCACCCCTGACCGTGTTATCTTATGTCCCTCATCTCTCCTCTGTGGCTGAGGTAGATTATATGCTCAAGACATGGGACGAGGTTCTTCGGCAACTAAAGGAAAACTTGTCCTCGGCTCAGAACCGGATGAAGCAAATTTATGATGGTCAACACACTGACAGAGAGTTCGCAGTGGGTGACTTGGTTTATGTCTTTGTTCTTCCTCAGCGCCAAACATCCTTGTTTCAGCCCGAGCATTCCAAACTCGCCCCTCGTTTCCATGGGCCCTATGCTGTGGAGGCACCTATAGGCCCGGTGGCTTACCGCCTTGCTCTACCGCCTGACTCCTTAGTCCACCCCGTCTTCCATGTCTCCTGGCGGCGTCGATGCGTAGGTGACACGTCCTTGCCTACTGATTCTCCACCACCCCGCTTGATGGGCCCAGTCTAGCCTTCTGACCCAGTCCCTATCGCGGTGATTGATAAATGTCGGGTCCGTCGCTCCGGCCGCATCGTTACAGAAGTGCTCGTTGCTTGGCAGGTCAGCCCATGAAGGACGCCACATAGATATCTAAGGATACATTCATGGCTAGCTACCCAACTTGGTCACCTTGAGGTCAAGGCGAATGGCGGAAGCATGGTAGAGTGTTGTGCATGATCACCAAACTTTACTTTATTTCCTTTGTTTCCTTGTTATTCTAGTGCATTAGGCTATTTTCTTATGTATTAGTTTAGTATTTTCTTATGTAATGGGATGATAGATTGTAATTGGACTAGCTAGTGGCCACGGAATATCCTAGCCCACTAGCTGGCACGCCTCCCTAGGAGAGTGGGCCGTTCCTGGCATGACTCCCTAGGGGAGTGGTCATTTCCCTATATGGGTCGACCTTCTTCTTTGTTTTGAGGTTATGCAAATTGGATATTCAGTTCTCTCCCCTTTCTTCCTTCTTCCTTCCCTTTCCCTGCGTGAAACTCCAAGGTACTGATTGTGCCTACAACGGGCACATCAATCTCATCAAGAGTTTTCCTAAATTTAACATTGTCTTTTTGAGGAATATTCATGTGAGTTAATGATTAGATAGTGCATGTAGAATCACTTTTCACACACATCTCGAGGAGGTATAATAAATTCTTTAAGGAGGATTGAAGAAACTCAAAGAGAATTGACAATCAAAGAAGGTGTATTTATTTAAGGAACAAGAAGAAGATGAAGATTGAATGGGAAGAAAGAAAGCTTTAGGGCCTGTTTGGATTGGTGGAAACCAGGAGAAAGAGAAAGTGAATTTAGGTGAAAGAGAAACTAGGAGATTCATAAAAAACTTCCACTGTTTGGTTGCATAAATGATGTTAGAGAAAATTGACGCGACAGTAGTGGTAGAGGTGGTAGTGGCAATGGTGGTAGTGGTGGTGGCGATGGTGGCATTTGTGATGGTGGCGGTAGCATTGGTGGTGGCAGTGACGGTGGTGGCGGCAGCGAGGGTGGTTGTGGTGGTGGCGGCGGCGGTGGTGGTAGCAGCAGTGGTGGTGATGGTGGTGGCGGGGGTGGTGATGGCAGCGGTGGCAGCAGTGGTGGTGGTGGTGGCGGCAGCAGCGGTGGTGGCAGCGGCAACGGCGGTAGTAGAGATGGTGATAGTGATGGTGGTGGTAGTAGCGGCAAGACATATGCATTTAGTACGTCGATTTTCTCCCAAAATCAATGGGTTGATGGGTAGAAAGTTTTTGGGCCAATTTTTCATCTATTTTCTCTCAATTTTCATTCTAGTTTCTCTTTCCTGGTTGCACCAAACAGTGGAAATTTGGGGATTTTAAGAAGATTCTTTTCCTTTCTCCCACTTTCTACCAATCCAAACAAACCCTTAAGGTTTTGACGAAGAAAAATACTTAAAGACCAAGAATGAAGAGGACTGATAAAAGAAAAGACCTTTCCTTTTTGTCGAGTTGATTAAGGCTGGTTAGCTATTCTTTAGGTCTTGTAATGTATTTCTTACTCGTGCATTAATTTCGCAAAAAGAGGTTACCATGATATTTTATCCTAGTTGTGGTTTTTCATGTAAACAATCGTTCTGTGAATGCTTGCATGATTGTGTGGATTGCTTTATGGCTTAATCATACGATTTTCTTAGGATTTCATGTTAGTTTTTGCTATATAAATCCATGTGACATAAAGTGGTTGTATCTCTTAATTTTAACTATATTGAAAATATTAGTTTTAGCAGCAATGTGGTGATCCGCTTTAGAGATTTTGTCGGATACTAAACTACCACTTGGTTTCCCTGGCCTCGACTCCTTCCCTTCCCCTTTTCAGTTTGAACTCCACCTCCAAAACCTACAATCTACTCTCACCATTGGCTTCTAGCATGAACTCCTAGTCATGTGCAAATGAGGGGTGAGGCCCCTAGTTCTTCCCTTGTCACACCCCTATCCTTCCCTCCCTTGGCTCTTACTCTGCCTATGGAGCCGGCAGTTTGTTAGCCCTCCTACTATTACTGGCCCCCCTAATGTCACCCTCCTCCCTACCCCTTACTCTCTTCATTGTAGGTAGTTATGTACCCCTTAATTAGATTATTTTCGATATCTTGCCACCAGTCAACATGATACTAGGAGTTGATTTGGCATAAATCCTATTTTTTAGGTTATGTTGATTTTAACTTTGTAATGTTTGTAACTTTGTAATGCCCATATACTAGCTTTATTAAATGAGATCCCACATGACTATATTTCTCTCAAACGTTTTATGGTCCCCACTTATACAACACACTTTTCAATAATAATTTATTTTATTTTTGCCTACTTATACATGTTTGGATTCACATATTTTTTTATGCCCTTAAAATACTTAAAAATAGCACAATTAAATGAGAATTGACATAACGTGCTCTATGACACAAAGCCCATTCACACCATTATCTTTTCCGACCAACTACATATACAATATTTAGCCCATCAGATTTGGACTCACGATTATCTAGTTTTAATGTATCAATACAGACTTTGTGTATATAATTTATAGTCATTATGGTCCAAAACACATGTAATGCAACTATAACATAAAAGGTAGACCTTTGTTCAATACATACCTTATTTTAAATTTAATTTAATATATTTTATCTTATGTATTCTAAATTTATGGGCATTAAAAATGTGCTTTCTTGTTAGTATATATATATATAGAGAGAGAGAGAGAGAGAGAGAGAGATTATAGGGTGGGCCTTATGAGTAATAGGCATCGTGCGATCAAAATCATGTAGCCTTAATGTCTTAGGCGCACATGTGCATCAGGTTCATACTAATGAAATTTTAATGGATTAGTCTCTTTGAGCAAATTTTGTAGTATGCATTGGATTTATCAAGAACTAATTTATTGAACAAATGTAAAAAACATTTGACGTTATCGATAAAAATAAACATTAAATATTGAAGCCGTAAAAAATTGGACAAATAAATGCAAGCTAAGAACGTAAAGCATGGGGACCATGGACGTGGTGCCGATATCATTTGGAAAGCTTGTGATAAAAAAAATATATGTCTTCTTCCCTATGGATGTAGTGGAGGTGTAAAAAAATGTTATCATCTAGATAGTAATCAAGCAGCTAATGTAGAAACTCTGCAAACTCATTAAGCCTCAACGAGTGCATACTTTTCATCTTTTTTGCACTCCTTTTCTTCTTCAGCATATAGTTTGTCATCCATTTCTTCGCTCTTTTTCACCCATAAAACATTGTAAAGACCAACTATCATCATGACTACGCTTATAACATTGTAGCATAAACTAGGATATGTTAAGATGAAATCAAAAATAGAAAATAAACCTTCTAAGATTAATTGACTCACCAAACATAAATGAGGAAACAACAGTTGTGAGGTTCAAAGATAGAGGGCTAAAAAAAACGCGGCCTTTCTTCTCAATGCACCTTGTTTGTATGTAGTATGTTAGGCCAACTATTTTGACACCTTGCAATACTTGTCTTTCTTCTTAATCATTAATTAAAAATGCATAAATCGCAAGTCATTAAGCTCATAGTCAAGTGAAATTACTCAGTAGATGACTGTTAGAAGTCGAACATCCAAGCCCAACTTCCACTGGTGAAAATTTCTCAAAATATGACAGTGACAATGATTGATTGAATAGCGCATTGAAGAAGCATTGCATATTTGTGAGAAGAAGCTTGGATGAATTACTCTTAAAAAAATGCCATGTTGGGAGAAAAGAATTTAATAAAAAATTATATGACCAACTATAATATCAAGGAAAAAGTAAATAACAAAGCTGAATTGAATAGAATCAATTCCAAATGGTCTTAGATGAGTCTAAGTTGAGTCAAAGTATAAATTTTATATAAGTGAAAGTCAATGCAATAAAATGTCAAAGATGTAATGTTTGATTTTATTACTATAGTCTTATGCCATGAAATAGCCATAGGAGGAGATTGTTAAAACATATGATAACATATGTATCATTATTGACTTATTTTGATGAAACAATGTAAGATCCCTAACCATAACCCAGCCCATCTTAATTAATTATGTGGTTATTATGTGGTTTTGGTGGTAATTGGCTAGTTTGTCTTGTTTGGGGGTTAAAAGGAGATAATGATGAGTTTTTATTCGATTTTATAAGTTTCCATACTAAACTTATTTTTTGTGATTTTATGGGATTTTCCATAAAATTAGGGCGCAGGTCCCACCGTGGGACCTACATTTGTGTTTTTGGGATAAAGGTCCCATGAGACCCTAAACCCAACTTATTTCATCATTAAAGAGTTTTAAAATTTTAAAATTTCATTTTAGACCTAAAATGAGCAAATTACCTATTTATAGTATAAAATTATATTTGTACCCCAACTTTCAATATTCTTACCCCAATGACAATATAAATAGAAAATCCCAGCTCCATTCCCATTTGGGAAGGACTAAGATCTGGGAGGCTAAGAAGCCCTAATCCCCATTCCAAAAGAGGAAAGCTTAATTTAGGTAAGATTAGTCTTGATTTTTCATTAATCTCTTAGGGTTTTACTTAATCTTTCCTAATCCCATCTTTTCGATGGCTGAATCTTGTTTTACCCTACTAAAGTTTCTAATTTTAATCCATATTTATAACCTCTAATGAGGAATTTTTGTTTCTAAACAAAGAAAGCCCTAGATCTACAAGTTTTCAAATGGTTTAATTTAAGCTTAAATAATCGAATATAATAAGGTAATAACAAAACCCAAATTTTGGGTAGGGATTTGAGGAGATTAAAGCTTCGATTTTGGACCAAAAGCTCACTGAAGGTTAGGGTTTTTCTTCCAAAATGGGTTTATGTTTCAGATTTGTGGTTTGGAATGGTTTAGGAATGATGCACCGGATTTTATGTATGATTTCAGTAAGTAGGAACCATGATTGATTCATGAAAACATGCATATTGTTTGATGATGCTTTGTTCATTATGCATATGTCGATGTTTATAATTGAGCTTTATTGCTAGGTACACACTTGTAGAGGTAATTATGGTACTCAAATGGATTAGGAATGATGCACACATGGACCGATTGAAGCATATCTCATGTATTAGGATTCATGTAGTACTTGCTTACGTATGTATCATGTTGCATGCATCACAAAAAGGGTTTTATGAATGAGATTAATTAAGATTAGTTGTGATTAATTGATTGGATTCAATTGAGTGATATTGCTTGCCGGGTTAATCGATCGAAGACTTATCGATTAGGTTTCTACGTCCGAAAAGATGGAGTTTTACGTCCCTTGAGAATGGCTTTTACTCCTCAGGTGGAGAAGATCGGCAATGCTATAAGGAGATTAAATTATTGAGACCATCTACACCCTGAGAATTCAGGCTAGTTTGTTCGAGCGCACTGACTTACCAAGAGGTATTTTCCCCCGTTAGGAATTTTACCAAACTGCGAAATTCCTTTGTACTTTTAAATTGGGGATTGTTCAGAGTAAGCAGGGACTCCTTAGCTTTGGCAGATTAAGCAGGGTTGTTTTATTTATGCATGATTATGGTTAGAGTGTTAGAGACATTTTTCATGCAGGATGAACGCTTATGATTGAGAATAATTATGCATGATTATGGATGTTGTGTTAGAGACACTTTTCATGTAGGATGAATGCTTATAATTGAGAATAATTATACATGATCATGGATGGTTTGTTAGAGACACTTCTCATGTAGGGTGAATGCTTACGATTTAAAATAATTATGCATACTATGGATAGTGTGATTGAGATACTCTTATGCAAGATGAATGTATGCATTGAGAATAAATCATGAATAGGATGATATTATGATATGCCGTGTGGAATGGTATACAAGAGATATGTTGATGATATCATGAGTATGTGTATGTGATGAGTAATCATGATATAGAGATGCACATGTTATGCAAATATCCCATGATGAATGGGTGTGTTTTATGTGATGAATGTTATGTGAAATATCTGTGATGATTTTGGATTTCCTTTCTCAACATATAAAACCTTGCTGAGTATTTCTACTCACCCCTCTTTCTCGTATGTTTTTTGTTTATAGGCTACATGGTGCGACATGCAAGTGGTCAAGACTCCCTGTATGAGGAGCAGGTGGTGGATGATTTGGCATAGGAGAGGATGCCTAGAGACATTATATGCTTTGATCATCTATGTTTCATGTTATCTTGAGTATTATGTTATGTTGGTGATGTTATATACTTTACTTGCCAATTTGGCCCATTGACTCATGTTAACTTTGTGACTTAAGCCTTGAGCGGGCTAAGTGATACTAAGGATGTGGGTATTGTGAGGACCAATGGTTATTTGATGTCCTTTATTTTTTTTTTTCTTATTTTCTCTTGTACAAAGTGTATGGTGTGTTACTCTTTAATGATTCACCCGTATGAGGGGTTAAGTCTTCTACGTAGATCAATGTTGTGGTTTATGTATAGTGTTAGTAATAAAGTTTGATTAGATTAATGTTGTAGTTGATTCAGAATTGGAATTAAAAGACATGAGAAATAGGAGAGGACTCGTTCTCAAGGTTCAAGGTTAAAGACTACATTAAGTGTAAGAGTTTAAGGTATAATATACACACTCACATACACAAATAACTTAGATTTAAGTAGAACTAATCCTTAAAAGTGATTTTGGAAGTTTTTGTAAAAGACTATTCAAAATGGAAAAATTGTTCATAAGGGATTGATAGCTTTTTTACACACTATTTAATTGATCTATTGTTGGTAGTTTAATTTTCTTATTTTCTACCCGAGGGATGAAATTATGGATTGCCTAGGTAAATGATCATTCTTTTGGCATATTCCTTAAACTAAACAGGCGACTGATCAATCGCCTTTTGAAATGATTGATAATTTAATAATAAAATTGTTTAATTTATGATTCCATAATAGAGTCCTTGTAAGATCCCTAACCCTAAATAGGTTTATTTTAATCAATTATGTTGTTATTATGTGGTTTTGGTGTTAATTGGCCAATTTCTCTTGTTTTGGGATTAAAGATAATTAACGATGGTTTTAATTAATACTTTCTTCATTTTATTGGTTCTTATGCTAAACTAAGTTTATAAAAAAAATTGGAATGTTTGGGATTTTTTTGTAAAATTAGGGCAGGGGTCCCACCGTGGGCCCCACATTCGTGATTTGGAGGTAAAGGTCCCAAGAGACCCTAAAATTGACTTATTTCAACATTAAAGAGTTTCAAACTTTTTAAACTTCGTTTTAGACTTAAAATGAGCAAATTACATCATTTTAGTACAAAATTATATTCGTACCCCAATTTTCAATATGTATACCCAATAACATACTATAAATAGAAAATTTCAGCTTCATTCCCATTTGGAAAGGGCTGAGATCTCGGAGGCTGAGAAGCTCTAATCCCCATACCAAAGAAAGAAAGCTTGATTTAGGTAAAATCAGTCTTGATTTTTCATTATTCTATTAGGGTTTTGCTTAATCTTTCTTAATCCCATATTTTTCAAAGTTAAATCTTGCTTTACCCTACTAATGTTTCTGATTTTAAACCATAATTCAAACTTCTAATGAGGGATTTTTGTTTTTAAGCAAAGAAAGCCATGGATCTACAAGTTTTTAAGTGATTAAGCTTAAATAATCGTATTTATTAAGGTATTAACTAAACCCTAAATGGGGGTAGAGATTTGAGGAGATTGAAGCTTCGATTTTAGACCAAGAGCTCACTGAAGGTAAGGGTTGTTCTTCCAAAATGGGTTCATGTTTCGAATATGAAGTTTGGAATGGTTTATGTGAGTTCTTCTTTATGTTGAGCTTTAATGGTGGGTTAAGAAAAAAATGTTCTTTTTATGGATTTTCTTGTGTTTTAGTTTATAAATGACTAGATCTATCATTTTCTAAGCTTATATTTCAGTATCATGATGTTTGGAAGTGAGATTGGGATATTCTTGTCAAGTTTGTGTATTTTCGATTTTCGGTTCGCAAG
The DNA here is from genome assembly GCA_035235625.1 of Saururus chinensis. Classification (NCBI taxonomy): domain Eukaryota; kingdom Viridiplantae; phylum Streptophyta; class Magnoliopsida; order Piperales; family Saururaceae; genus Saururus; species Saururus chinensis. The sequence goes on from CP141141.1 coordinate 28,641,139, forward strand.
GTTGAAGACGAACCAAATTTAACTATGTAGGTGTTTGAATGGCCCTACAAGCAGATTAAATGACCAGGCATTCGAATGGCCATCTAGCCGATCGAATGGCTTAATGACAGTTTTGCCATTTTGTTTATTTTGTTCATTTTCATGTTCTTTTTCTTAAATCTTAGTTATTATAATTACGAGGAGTTATTTTTATTTGGAAATACTACCATGAAGACATGAATTGTATCTTGAAAGCTATGATGTTGTTCAAGAGGAAATTGGTTACATGTTATTATATGTTAGCATGTTATTCTTCTTATCCTAAAATCATGTTGAGTGATTCTCCATGTTTTACTAAGGATTCCAGCAAGTTTAAAGTATGAGAATGGGCATGTATGCTTTCACATGACATGTTAAATTATAAGTGAGCTATATCTCCATGTCTAACTCAAGTGTAGTGAGTATTATGCATACCTAAGTCTAGCATGAAGTTGTAATTGACTTGGACTTATATTTTTTGAGGTTTTTACCGAATTTTATTCATGATTTCAGTAAGAAGGAACCATGATAGAATTATGAAATCATGCATAATGAATAATGAGTGTTGCTTATGATGCATATGTAAATGCTTAGATTTGAACACTAGTATCACGTATGTACCATGTTGCATGCATAATGAAAAGAGTTTTATGAATGAGATTTATTGAGTTAGTCGGGATTGATCGATTGGATGCAATTGGATGATATTGTTTGTCGGATTAATCGATTGATGTCTTATCGAATTGGTTGGGTCCAAAAGGACATGATTTCATTTTGAGTTCCTATTTGGAACATGGATCTTTCCCGGGTTGAGTTGAGTTGAGAAGAATTTATTGCAATTGAGGTTAATTTATTGAGTTATTTGGACCCTGAGAATCCAGTATGGTCTACCCTCATGCACCAACTACTATGTGTTTTAGGTTTCCCATGAGGAAATCAGACTCTTCCCCGCAAGAGATGTCTAGGGTGAACACACTGCTCTAAGTTTCCGTGAGAACATCGAATGTTCCCAACCAAGATTGTCCAGGGCGAGTAGACTAATCTAGGTTTCCGTTAGGGAATTAGATCTTCCTTTTTGGATTATCCAGAGTGAGCAGAGGGGCTAACTCTCCCCAACATCCTAGGTTTCCGTTGAGGAAATCAAACTATGTCCAAGGTGGACGGAGGCCCTAGGTTTCCGTTTAGGAAATCATATTATGTCTAGAGCAGGCTGTATGATTGTATTTCTATCCATGATGGAGATATTCACCATTGTTGATATTACATGTGTATAACATATTATTATACCCAGTTACACAGGCTATGCAGGGATAATTGAGTTTATGTGACACTTGTGGATATGGTTCAATATGAATGATTATGGTTAGTATGTTAGAGACACTTCTCATGCAAGGTGAATGCTTAATAATTACGCATACTATGGATAGTGTGATTGAGACAGTCTTATGGAGGATGAATGTATACAATGAGGATGGATTATGAATGAGATGATATTGTACATGTTATGCTATGTGGAATGATATGCAGGATAAATGTATGCATTGAGAATGAATCATGAATGAGATGATATTATGATATGCCATGTGGAATGGTATGCAGAAGAAGTATTGATGATATCATGAGTAATGTGTATGTGATAAGCAGTCATGATACAAAAATGCGCATGTTATGCAATGTCCCATGATGAATGGGTGTGTTTTATGAGATAGATTCTATGTGAAATATCTGTGATGATTTTATATTTATACTCTAGACATATAAAACCTTGCTGAGTATTTTACTCACCCCTTTTTCTTATGTATTTCTATTTTAGGGCTTCATGGTGAGACATGTAGGTGATCAGGACTCCCTGTATGATGAGCAAGTGGTGGATGGTTTGACATAGGAGAGGATGCCTAGAGACTATGTATTCCCTGCTTATCTATGCAGCATGTTATCTTGAGTTTTATTCCATGTTAATTCTGTTATACACTTTATTTCCCATGTTTGGCGGTTTACTCATGTTGACTTTATGACGTAAGCCGTGAGAGGGCTTTGTAACGTAAGTATGTGGGTGGTTTTGTGTAATGCCCCAGATTTTCCTACGATTTCTTATGATTTTTCTGCTATTTTTTTATTATTTTTGGCAGAAAAATATGATGCTTCGGTGTATGTGGCCTCGGTATTCGTACCCATAGAGCCGGGTCTCGGGTCAGTCATGGGCCACGGGCCTCGACGCGTGCTTCTGGCATGAAAAATCGTTGAAGAAAACGGAACTGCAGAGGATAAGTTGGAAAAGAAAAAAAAAAGGAAAGGATCGGGCTCTGGTTCGGCCGAGCCCAATCTGGAATCCTCTGGAGTGAACAGTGCGCTGTCCCCCCCCCCCTTCCGGCTTCTCTCTGTCCCAGCCGCCGCCACTAGCTCCGCCACGGCCGTGCGACGGCAGGGGGGCCACCGTCCTGGCCAGTCCCGTTGGCTCCCCCACTCGGATTCCTCTGGTTAGTCCCACTCCGCTCTCTCTCTGTATCTTGATTTTGCATCGCCGCCACTGGTCGGCAGTTACCAGACGGCCGCCGTGGGCTCCGCCCGGCCTCCTTCTGTCCAGCCATAGGCCGGCGACGCAGGGCCGCCACCCTAGCCAGCCCCGGCCAGCTTCCTCCTCCCCTTGTCTCTCTGTTTTGTATTGTGGCAGCATCGGCTATGGCTAATGGGCTTCACCCAGCCTCCATTTGGCCAGCCACGGGCCGGGGATCGCAAGGCCGACCCCCAGCCAGCTCCGCCGCCCCCTTGGCCGCTCCGCCCGGTCTGACTTGCACCCTATTGTGGGTGGATTCTTTGTTGAGTTGTTGCCACTGTCGTTGGCCAGTGAAGCCAGCCCGGTCGTTGTGGGCTCTGCCCCAGCCTGGCGATGGCCTAGGGACAGCCCCATCCAAACTGGTTCAACCTTCGTCCCCTCCGCTTTGTCGGAGCCTGATCCGCATCCCTTGCTTGGGTGCTCTCATTCGGAAAAACCGAGCCTTTGCTCCTCACTGTGTTGTTTGTCCGGCGTGTTGCCGTTGACTTTGACCGTCAACTCTGGCCGGAGATAGCTCCTCCTGGCCGCTAGAGCCATTGATAACCCTTGTTCCTCCCTGTGTCCCCCCGGCCCCTCTATGCTTTTGGCCGTTTTTATGTTTTGGGCTATCGAGCATCGTTGGATGCCGAACACCCTTTGGACCACTTAGTGTGGCGGGTTTCAGCCTAGAGATGGCTGGCCGCCTTAGTGCGGCACCGCCTCTCTTCTTCGGCATGAGGCAGGTTCCCCCTCTGTCAATGATATGTGTTTGACCGCGCCACTTAGAGTGCCACCGTTTTATCTCGCCGTATGCCGATTGGCCTCTAGTCGACCTGCCTCGGCACGGCAACGGCAAAGGCCGTATTGTTGGCCTCTGCCCTTGGGCATGGCCCTACCGCCCTTTCGAGCTTTGGGCCGATACCGTCTAGCCCTCTCCTCTTCCCTTTGGTCGTGTGTGCAAGTAGCCATGCGTGCGGGTTAGGGTATTGGTGCCGCTTTGGCGCCGCCCGATCGTCAGATGGCTCCGCCATCATCTGGAGTTGACATCGGAGTCCTCCATTACCTCTCCTCCTTCCTTGAGTGACGCCCACACCCTCCGCCCTTATGTGGGCCCTAGTAAACACAAAATCGACGCCTTTGGGTACTGTCCACGGCCGATTTCGATGTCTTGTGACCGGTTGTGTATGGTTCAACCACCGATCGAATTTTAGTGTACGCCTAGACCTTCGGTCGCACCTACCACTCGTTGGCACGACCTTCCTCCTGGCCGCCCATAGTGTGCCGCCGTGGATCACGGATTTTTTTGCGTTGATCAGTGTCACCCCTGTTTGGCCGTGAGTGCTTCTGGCGTTTCTTACACCCTCGGGACAGCAGCTCTCTCAGCTAGGCAATGGTTTTGACCGCCAACTCCACCACCGACGTCGCCACCATCATGTGCTCGCCATCAAACGTCATGGTTACGAGGTAGGGGAGCTTTGAACTCGTAATTTCATGACAGCATGCTTTGAATGAGTAGCAACATGCTAGGCTTGTATGATTCCATGTTTTGGATATTAAATCATGGCATGTTTGCATGATGTAAGATAGTGAATTATGCCACATTGAGATACATGTATGTATGTATGTATGTGAGTTGTAAGCATGTTTTATGTATGTAGAATGTGTATGCGCTAGTGATGGCTAGCGAATATGTTAATGTGCTCCGTATGTGTATGATGTACGTGCTAGTGACGGCTAGCAATTGTGAGTAAGTTATGTATGTGGATTGTGTGCGGGCAGAGGTATGGGCGATGGACAGTAAGAAGTGGTAAGGGTTTGGTACAAAATTGGATGTGGATTTGGATGTGTAAGCGTGTGACAAAAGACAGCAGACGTAAGTGTGACAGGCGAGGAATGGAGCGGATCATTTTGGAGCGTACGTCAGGGGTTCAGTAAGTAAGAAGACTTAGGCTTGGAGCCTTATGGGGGTTTGTTAGACAGTATGAGCGTGCATAATTGTACAAGCATAATGTACATATTATGAAGTGAAAAGTAAGAATAATAAGTGAGGCACTAAGTAAGAGGGTGATAATGGGGATATGCTATGAGGAGCTCAGTTTGGCGATGTAAGCAAGTTGTTTGATCGTAAGGTGGATGTCAGAGGATGTATGATTATGTAAGGATTGTGTACAGTGAGGTATGTGTGACTTGGACGGGTAAGTGAAGTCTGCTGCCCTGACGAACTAGGGTTTTGATCGGGCTTAGCTTCGGTTTGATCAGTCGAGGACTGAGTTTGTGTGGCATAATCGTAGCGCATAATATACTTAATTCAAACTAGAATTATAAGAAAGCTAATGATAGCGTTGTGAGTTTGAGACCTGAGGGTTCAACTGATTAAGTTCCGTGTTTGAGCTAGCCGATAATGAGTCGGCTAAGCACTTCTTGCATCTTGCCATGGTGGTTATCCTGCGGGATGTTGTCTGTGTGCTATATAGAGCACCAGACGTCTGATGCTCTGTTGAGAGCGATGTATGCTTTGTTTTGGTCTGTGTGCTGTATTAAGCTTAGACGTTTGATGCTCTGTTGAGAGCGCTGTAAGTTTCCGTCCTTTGTGGGCTCTGTATGTTTCTGCCTATAGATGGCACTGTATGTTCTGCCCAAGAGGCACTATATGTTTCTGCCCAAGAGTGGCACTGGCACTATAAGACCCATTATAGTGGGCAATTGTATGGCACTATAAGACCCCTTATGTGTGGGCAATTGTATGAACCCTTATGTGGGTGTATGTTTGCGCGCTCAGGTAAGTAGTATCATGGATCTACTCTTACCTGTTTGATCCTGTGCCCCATGAGCATAGGTGTGTCTTACCTTCAGAAAAGTCCATGGCGTCTAGTCACTCCCCGGAGGTTAAGGTGATGCCCCAGTGACATTCTTTTCCTTTTCGACGCCGGAGCTTATTAGTTGTAATGAGCTTCAGTGGTCGATAGTATGTATACGACTGTAATTGTATGTTTCGAGTACGACTGTAAGGGTAAGAGTAATAGTAAGAGTACGACTGTAAGAGTGAGTATGTGTATGATTGTAAGAGTATGAGCACGACTGTAAGATGATGATACGAGCACGACTGTAAGTATATGATTTGAGCAAGACTGTAAGATGATTCTGAGTAAGACAGTAAGCGTATGACTGTACGAGTAAGGTCGTACAAGTAAGTGTAAGATTGTACGAGTAAGGTCATACAAGTACGTGTAAGTATATGAGTTTGCGTAGGATGGTACGAGTGTGTTTGTAAGACCCTGATTAAGGGTGTTTGTATGAGTTTGGTTTCATGATATGCTATGTATGATTATATGCTTATGAGCATAATTATGTTATACGTTGTTTGCTTCATGTTGAGTTGCATGACGCATGTTTTTTTATGAACTTACCGAGTTCAATATTTGGGATTCCCCTACTGGGTATTTTCCTACTGAGTATGAAAATACTCACCCTACTATTTTTAGCCCCGTGGTTCGGGATGCTTTTGCAGGTTGTGTTGGAGAGCTCCTGGAGATGGATGCTCGATTCTGCGGTGGATCGTTCTGCCTTTGACTCGGGTGTATTTGACTCAATGAGAGTATAATTGGTGCCACGATCTGATGTATTTGGTGAGATTTAAGTGTTTGTGTATTCTGGACTTTTAAATTTGGATCAGATAATGGACTGTTTATGGGACTTGTACTCAGGGACGCCTGGGAGTTATTTGTATTTGAAAATCCATGATCATGGTGATTTAGTCGTACGTTTGTTTTCGAGTGACGCCTGAGGATATTTGATTTGGCGGTACGATGTTTAACCGTATGATGTTTTAAATTATAAACTGTTTATACAGGTTTTGATTTCGTCAGTTTTACTCCGATTTAAAAATAAAAATTTTCCGTGAATTTTATGAAAAATGTATGAAAATCTCGGGCGTTACATTTTGTGAGGACTAATTATTATATTTTCTCCTTTATTTCTCCTTGTTTTCTCTTGTACAAAGTGTATGATGCACCACTCCGTATAATTTTACTTGTGCGAGGGGTTAAGTCTTCCGCATAGATCAATACTTCATCACCCCGTGTTCACTGACCTACCCTTGGACCAGGTCCGGCTAAGGTTGGGCGAGTGCTGGGGCATGACAATCTCTCCAACTTAGGTTCTTTTAAACCTAACCAACTTAAGACTCTATAAAAGCCCAAGGCAATGATGAAATAGAAAAGAAGGAAAATTCATATGGGTGAATGATAAGAGAATGAATGCAGATTCACTTCACACGCACGGGACATCTTGAGGAGGTGTAACAAATTCTTTAAGGAGGATTGAAGAAACTTAAAGAGAATCAACAATCAAAGAAGGTGTCTTCATTTGAAGAATTAGAAGAAGACAAATATGGAACAGGAAGAGAGAAAATTTCGAGGTCTTGATGGAGGGAGAAATTTGAAGGCCAACAATGAAGATGACTCAATAAAGAAAAGTTTATTCCTTTATGTCAAGTCGATAAATGTTGGTTGATTCTTTGTTGGCTAGTGCATTGAATTGACATAGAGAGGCTGCCATAATTTTTTACCCTAGTTGGGTTTTCCACATTAAAAATTATTGTGCAAATGCTTGCATGATTATGTGGATTTCTTAATTGATTAATCATACACTTTTCTTAGGATTTCATGTTAGTTTTTGCTATATAAATTCCTGCGATATATAGTGGTCATATCTCTTAATTCTTATTTGATTGTAAGTACTAGATGTAGGAGCAACATGGTAATCCAATTTAGGGTTTTGTCAGATACTAAATTGTCACTTTGGTTTTTTGGCCTAGATTTCCTCCCTTCCTCTTTTTGGTTCGAACTCCACCTCCAAAACCGGTGGCTGGCTCTCACCATTGGCTTCTAGCATCCACTCCTATTCACATGCAAATTCAGGGGTGATGCCTCTGGTTCATCCCTAGTCACACCCCTACACTTTTCCCCCTCAGCTCTTACTTTGCCTATGGATCTAGTGGTTGACTAGCCCTCTTGCTGTCACCGGCCTCCCTCATGTCACCCTCCTCCCTACCCCTCACTATCTTCCTTGTAGGTGGTCATGGATAATAAGGAAGAGCTTTCCATAGAGGAAAAAAAATAATTGAAGGACTCCTACAAGATTGCTACCTCGAATATGTGCATTCCCACATGAGGATCCCGTGGGAGGAAAAATATTTCTCATATCTATATATATCACATCATACTATTATATAAAGTAAATTGACTTGACAATAGAATTTTTATTTTTGGACTATTTTACCCATATTTTTTCTCTTAATTCCTATTTTACCCATATTTTATGTCCTTATATTTTTTAATACGAGATTGAATTGGTATATAAATTGAGGATATTATAATAAAACTATTTACTTAGATTATTTTAGATGTCTTGCAACCTGTCAACATGATACTAGGGGTTGATTTAACATAAACACTATTTTTTAGGTTATGATGATTTTAACTTTGGAATTTTATATCTTGCACGTGCAAACACAAATTTGCACGTTTTTAGTGTCTACAGAAAGCTCTCGATGAGCTTTATTGAATGAAGTCCCACATGCTATGTTTTTATCAAACTATTGATGGGCTCCACTTATAAAACACACTTTTTTATTATAAAATTTCTTTTATTTTTGCCTACTTATACATGTTTAGATTCAAGTATTTTTCTTATGCTCTTAGAAAACTTGTGAAGAGCTCTATTAAATGAGATCCACTACTAAACTGCCTGAATATAAATAGTGTGCTATGCTGACATAAAGCCTTTTTACACCATTATCTTTGCTAACCTATGATATATATAATATTTAGCCCATGAGATTTGGACTCGCAATTATCTCTATCAATGTATCAATACAAAGTTTGTGTATACAATTTATAGTATTATGATCCTAAGTATGTAATGCAACTTCAGCATACAAGGGAGACCTCTGTTCAATAGACACTTTATTTTAATTTATTTTTTCTTATCTTAATATATATATTGACCTATTTTTCACATGTACATTCTCATTAGCATATATAAAATTAATATGCATTGGCCATGTTGTCGGATTGTGTGTTAGATTATGGGGTAGACCATGTATCTAATATGTATCACGCATTCAAAATCATGTGGCCTTAATGAGTTGGGCACAGATGTGTCGGGTTCATAGAAGTGTTTCTTATGCTTCATGAAGAGAGTGAGCCAAGCGTAAAGAATGCCTAAGAGGTGTTGATTTTTAAAATCGACATGCGCTAATGTGCGCTACCGTGTGCACCGTCGATTTTGAAAATCAACGCCTCCTATGCGTTTGCGTTCCTTACGCTCAGCTCACATTGAGCGTGAAGCATAAAAAATGCTTCCCATGTTCGTGCTATTAAAATTTTAATGAATTAGTCTCTCTGTCCAAATTTTATAGTATGAATTGGATTTATCAAATCAACTACTTAAGTGTACAAAAGTACACAACCTTTGAACATTATCGATAAAAATAAACATTAAATATTAACGTTGCAGAAAATTGCAAGTTTAAGAATGTAAAGCATGGGAACCACGAACGTTGCCTCCACAACAATTGTCATTAGGAAAGCTTATTATAAACATAATACGTCATCTTCCTTATATAAGCAGTGGAGGTGTAAACAAATGTTATCCTCTAGATATTAATCAAGCAGCTAATGCGGAAACTGTCTGCAAAGCCATTAGGCCTCGGCGAGTGCATCATCTGTTTCAGCATTTAGTTTGTCATTTATTTCTTCCCTGTTTTTGGCGCATAAAACACTGTAAAGACCCACTATCATCAAGAGTGCGCTTATAACACTGCAGCACAAACTCGGATATGTTAAGATGAAATCAAAATTGGAAAATTAACCAACTACCCTATAGAGATGTAAATCACCTTCCAAGATTAATTAATTCTCCAAACATAAATGTGGAAATAACAGTTGTGAGGATCAAAGAGAGAGGCATGAACATGGCAGTGAAAACAGGGCCTTTCTTCTCAATGCACCATATTTGAATGTAGTATGTTAGGCCAGCTATTATGACACCCTGAAAAACTTGTCTTTCGTCTTAATCATTAATAAAAAATGCATAAATGGCAAGTAATTAAGCTCATAGTCAAGTGAAATTACGCAGTAGACGACTGCCAGAAGTCGAACATCCAGGCCCAACTTCCAACGGTGAAAATTCCTTTCAAATATGACAGCGACGACGAAGGATTGGGTGGCGCTGAAGATGCATTGCAGATTTGTGAGAAGAAGCTTGGATGAATAACTCTTCAAAAATATGCCCTGTTGGGAGAATTGCATTCAAAAGAAAATTATATGGCCAACTGTAATATCAAGGAAAAAGTAAGGAACAAAGATGAATTGAACAGAACTGCATTTTCAAGCAAAACTCACTTGCAACACCACCCAAAGTGACCATGAAGAATTGCTTAGAATGATGAGAAAGGTTCCAAGCGGCCAGTATTTGTTTGAATGAGGAGCAATCAGATTGTTTTTTCGGCTTAAAAAGTGAGAGTTTTTAAAAAATGTCAATGGAGGACCCTTGTAAAGAGCAAGTACTATGACCCCAGAGGTGCTGGCCAGAACACCAAAGATCTTAGCCTTTCCAGCGGGAGTTCTCAAATTAACAATTTCCGTCCTGCAGGAAATTCTCTCATCAAACTTTATTTACTCATTCATTTATTATTTATTTATTTATATACTCCTTTCTTTCTAAATTAATAGTTCCATTTAGAGAAAAAGTTTGTTCTATATTAATAATTTTATTTTATTTAATTTAAATAATTGGGTACTTTGAAAAGAGTATTATAAGCTTATTTTCGTTCTCTTAAATATAGGTTTGATTATCATTCAATGAAAATTACTATTTTTTCTTATAACTATTAATATGAATGGAAGGAGCATTTATTTATTTGTTTATTGTGAAAGTAAGGTGGACCAGATAACTAATGTCAGTAGGCACGTGGTGTTGTGGAACATACATAATCAATTGTGTACCGATTGAAGGCAATGTGATGATAATAGATAAAAAAAAAATACCATAATATGGTCAATTTTGTGTAGTACTCCCTCTTTCCCACGTTAAGAGCTCCTTTTTCTTTTTCTGACTTTTCTATTCAATAATATAAAATTTCTCCTTCTCTAATTGCCCTAATCAGGGTTATCGATCTTGAAAGACTAATGCTAGAGACAACAAAATATGAGCAAATATACACTAACACTAGCACAAAGGAACCAACCTCAAACGTTTGTTACTAATGGGTTATTTGGAATGCAGATATCGATGTATTTGGGACATACAATTCTCTAAGAATCAAAGTTTTTTTTTTTTACTTTGTACTGTTTATTAGCAGGCATTTTTCTTGATAGATAAGAAGTAAGCTTTATAAATTACCTGAAAAGAACAGCCCAGAGGAAAGTTAGAACCGGAATTGCATTTGAAGCTGCAGCCACCAGATTTGCAGAAGTATAGTTAACAGCTTGTCCATACAAGTTCAAGGTAAAAGTGATCCTATACCACCACGCCCAAAGTCAGATACATTTTTAATAACTTACAATTTGAGAGAGCATGTTAAACACCCGCAAAAGAAAAGATATAATTCTGCACTGCACATACCCAACAAGAGAAAGGAGGAAGATCTTGGTCAATATTTTCAACGATAGCTGATGAATACGCTCCCTATGCATCAGATTTCATCAACATTAGGATTCAAGAACAAAAATGAGGAAAACCATGATTTTTTTTATTGTTTACCTCTCAACTACTAAGGTAACTGGAAGCAACACTAGGCTGGCAATTGCTTGCCTATAGAAGGTGAACACAAAAGGATTGAGTCCTCCATTGAGTGCCGCTTTGGATAGCAGAAACAAACCTGCCCATGTGGCTTGGACGAAAATGACCGCCAAATAAGGTTTGAGTCCTTCCATCCGAGGCCATCTGATTTCTAAGTATGAGAGGCTTATAAATGCAAAAGTTTGCATGAGCTCAGTTTACGTGTCAGCGTTAGTTAAACCTTCTTCGGATCTTGAAATGAAATCATGGCTTGAGTGACTCGTCACTAACAATGCTGACAAAAATCCAACATAAATCTGATGTCTTGCAATGCAGGGACTCGCGTGAGCACTGACTGATGCTAACCGGTCACAAATGCTAAACACCGTTTGTCGGAATAGAAACAAAAACTGCTGAATGGAGAAGTGGGGTTATATACCGTTCACGAAGGCTTAAAGACAATTAGATGGATGACTTTTTATCATCACCATCTGTTGCTTTACATAAATAACTCAAAGTAGCCCTTTAAAGGAAGTGACAAATGGTAGCAAATGGTAGTCGCTTCTGTTTGATAGAATCGTACCTTGTCAAGTCACTTTAAATTAATTAATTTTTTTCTTGGCCAAAGAAGCTAATATTTTATATTTTTTAGTTTTTAAGTACGAATGCCACATTACTTGCTTTAGGATGAAATTACTCTTAGGTTTTAAATAAACTCAAACCCCATAGATATTCTGAAAAATTAACAACAAAATAGTGTGTCATTATTGCGGTGGAGAGGATTGATCGGCGGCAAGTTAGAATTTGCCGACGGGTGTGTTGGACCATGGTATGGGCTCGGGCCCAGTTTGGTCCAACGTTGTCGCAGTCCAGGTGAACCGGTACGGGCCACAGTGTCCGAGGGTGGTGGGGGTAGTCACGCTGACCCACATGTACTTTCGTTATACTAATTCAATTGGGATCCGCATACGTCACACGCGTACACTAGGCATACGACTAGGTTGTGCATTAACATGTTGTGGTGCCCAGTTGCACGAATTATGTGTCAAGGGTGGGACCCGTGGTTAGAGAGGGGTCGACCCTATCGCGAAGGCTTAAAAACAATTAGATAGATGACTTTTTATCATGCTTCACATAAATAACTCAAAGTAGCCCTTTAAAGGAAGTGACAAATGGTAGTCGCTTTTGTTTGGTAGAATCGTACCTTGTCAAGTCACTTTAAATTAAATAATTTTTTTCTTGGCCTAAGAAGCTAATATTTTATATTTATTAGTTTTTAAGTACAAATGCCACATTACTTGCTTTAGGATGAAATTACTCTTAGGTTTTAAATAAACTTAATCCCCATAGATATTCTGAAAAATTAACAACAAAATAGTGTGTCATTATTGTGGTGGAGAGGATTGATCGACAGCAAGTTAGAATTTGCCGACGGGTGTGTTGGACCATGGTATGGGTTCGGGCCCAATTTAGTCCAACGTTGTTGCGGTCCAGGTGAACTGGTATGGGCCATAGTGTTCGAGGGTGGTGGGGCAGTCGCGCTGACCCAACATGTGCCTTTGTTACACTAATTCGATTGGGATCCGCATATGTCGTACACGTACACTAGGCATACGACTAGGTTGTCCATTAACATGTTGTGGGGCCCAGTTGCACAAATTATGTGTCAAGGGTGGGACCCATGGTTAGCGAGGGGTTGACCATGTTACGGGCTTGGCCGTGGACAGGGGGTTCAAGCCTCCACGGGCTCTGAGAGACAGAGCCAGCTCCCATTGTGTCAGACCTTCTTGAAATAAGCCTGAGCTCTTAGCAGGGAAAGCCCAATTAAGAGAGCCCAATTAGAAGCCCACCTAAAAGAGGAATTGAGGAGGATATAAAAGGAAAGAGGGGAAAGGAGAGGGCTGCGCTAGCGGTTCGCCCCCCTCCTCTTGCTCCTCTCCTTCTCCCAATTAGCCACCCCCTCCCTCTTTCTCCCAAGTTTGGCCAGTACAAGGATTGGGGGAAAATCCTTGCTGGCCGCCCTCCTCCTCTCCTCTCCTTTGATCATTGACGAGGCTGACGAAGGTGGTGGCCACCCTTGCTGGTTGGAGCATTGAAATCAAAGGGTTTTGGGGTGATCTCTGCTGAGAATTCAATCCAAGCGAAGGGCTTTTGAAGGATCTGCACATAGAGGTAATCTCCTTTCCATTGCTTGTTGATTCTTGTGATTGGCGTGCAAGGGCTAGACAGCCCAGGTCAGTATGTATTTGATCCAATTTGTATCTTATGTTTGCATGATTCATTGATTGGATATGATAATTGCTAATTGATTAGAGATATATGTATGTTTCATTGTAGATTAATTTAAAGACTGATTTTTTATTGCTGCGCCACCCCCATCCCACCGTGCTTCCACTAGTCGGGCCATTTTTCAGGGTGGTGACCGGCGGTGACTCACCGACGAGTCACTTGAGACAGTAATTAAAACTGATTTTTTCCACGATGGAAGTTGCTCAGGGTGAAAAATGCTTCATTTCGGTGGATCTAATCACCCTTTAACCTCTATAATGGAGAAGATTGGTATTTGCATGTATTATAATGGAGAGGTAGGAAATGATGGCATGTATGTAGGTAGATAGATGTGGTTGATAAACATTGATCTGTCGGTGAGGTTCGATGAGTTGTTGGTTCAAGTCAAGGAAAGACTTGTCATAAATGGTAATGTGCATGACTTTGAAGTATATGATTCCATCTTCCCAATCATCCATATAAATTAGAAGATGATGAAGACCTTCGATCAATATTTTTTATATATAAGAAGGCAAATAAAGAGGTATTATCATTGTAGGTGGAGATGAAAGAGTATGACAATGGTGACAAATCACTATTAGTGTAAAGGAACAAGACTTTCAATAGTTAGAAGATGATGAAGACCCTCAATCAATATTTTTTATTCATAAGAAGGCAAATAAAGAGGTTTTATCATTGTAGGTGGAGAAGAAAGAGCACAACAATGGTGACAAATCACAATCAGTGTAAAGGAACAAGACTTTCAATATAGCTAAATTACCAATGGTATCGGCTCGCCCCAGCACAAACTTCAGATTGCAGACAAGAGTCAATGATACACAATTCACTTGTGAAACTATCAGGTAATAATAAATTTTAGATTACACGATAGCATATTTTATCATGTACTTGAGCACACGGTATCTAACTGATCGTGTTCAGTACAAAGAATATCATGTTAAACAAAAGCACGATATTTATAATATCACATAACTAATGATACAAAATACAAAAAGTGATCTACCACTAATTCTTTTTAGCTTAGATTGAATAACATGACCTGTATAAATATCGTATCATCCTTAACACGATATAATTTATAAGCGTTCAACCGAATACACAATGTCGAGTTATATCGCATATTGATTAACATGTTAAAATCCATTGTAGATTGGGAAAATTGGGAATTTTCAACTCCACAAATGCATGCCACACATTGTACAACAATTCAATGTCTACAAAACCTGTTAAAGAACTCAATCAAACTAGATTTGAAGAAATGTCGCCCACAATGGTTGCGATAAGGACTTCATTTGATAACTATGTTCCCCCATACAACTATAGAAATTATGAATGCCAAAAATTTGAAGAAATATGGGGCAATGAACAATGGAACGAGAATGACATAATTGACATGGAAAGTATGTTTGACCATGAAGAATTTGGACATAGCTAGGTACCAAGTAATATTGACATTTGAGGCAGAGGCAGAGGCAGAGTGGGAGACAACCGATGATCTCAACCTATTGGGACTGAATATTGGTGAGGTCAAGCTAATGACTAGAAGTTTGCAAGCAGAGGACTACTGGAATCTACTCCAATTGGGTGCACATTTCCTAAGCCTAAGAGGGTTTTGATCGACCTTGCAATATAGGCAAATTTCACATATCGTGTTGTGGATGAGAACAATAATATGTACGCCACAAAGTACTTAGGCCAGTCTTGTAAGTGGTACATAAGAGCGTCAAACATAAGAGATCATATTACTGTGACAAGGTTAGTACCCACCATTCATATGGAATGCAAAATAAGTCAATTGCCCATCCAGTAGCATCGCACATTTGGATTGCGAGAAAGTGTTATGGGTTGTTTAAATATTTAAAAGACATTACACTGGAAAGCATAGCAAAATATAGTTCGAAGCACTGGTGTATAACTGTGAACTACAAGAAATGTTGGCATATAAGTAAAGCAAACTTACAACATTCCTTGAATTGTGTTTGTGAAAACATGACATTTGAATATGATGTGTTATCGGCCACAAAAGGCTGTTACAGTCGCATTTTCTTAAAACATGACTTGTTTACCTATCGGGTTAACATGAACACGATGACTAGAAAGTCGAGTTTTATGAAAACACAACTACTAATCTTGTCATGTTCTCGGGAACATAACCTCTTAACTTATCGTTTAATATTTTTTAATGTTAACTATTTAAAATTCAGTCGTGCCGGTAAAGCACTATGTGATTTAATAGATGGGGACCCACGTGAATCCTATCACATAATTCCTACATACGGAATTCAAATAGAAAGGATTAATCTAGGGAGTGTATTAGTTTCAGTTAGATCATGTGATATTCTGAGACTTATAGGGGATAATATTTTAAAAGAGTCTTTTGGATATTTTGGCTAGTTGCAAGAGACATTAGAACAACACTGAGGCCATTTCACTTGTAGTGGTCAAGAATGAGTGTGAGAAAACATGGAGCTGGTTTCTTGAATTGCTTAGAAATTATCTATTTTCTGATCCTCAAGTCGAGTTGGATACAATTGTTTTGAATAGAATGAAGGGCTTGACAAATGTTGTTGAGCAGTATTTTCCCTCTACATACTATGGATATTGCATCTGTCACATGGTAGCAAATATGATGGACATATTCAAAGACAACTACCTAAGGAACCAGCTTCATGTTGCAGTTGAAACTTTTAGACGGAACGTGCATGATGACACAATGACAAACATTAAAGAACATAATCCTAAAGCATTTTCTTGGCTAAATTAGCATTGGGCCAATGTTGCATTTTCCAGGCAAAAGATATGGAACACTCAACTCAAACAAGTCTGAAAGTGCTAATTTAATATTTAAAAAAGCTAAGTTGATGCCTATTATTCGGTTCATTAAGAATACAAGGGAGCACACAACTGCACTCTTAGAGAAACATCGAATAGATGGACAAAATATGACTAAAGATGTAACCCTATTCGCTCATAAACACATAGAAAGGAGAAGAAAAGAAGCAAGGAATGTGCATGTATGGCCAGTATCAATGTATGAATTCTAAGTTAACTCACTATATCACCAGGTAAAATCCAACTAATGTCGTGTGTATGGGTATACATTATCGACAATAACGTGTATGTATAGTGGATAAAATAACATGATAATTGTAAGCACAAGGCAAGTGTTGATGGGTCATGTTTTCTATAACACTATAACATCACTTATTATGTTCTCATTCACATGATATTCATTCAAGAGGATGTCGTGAATTTGGTTGAACATAGTTGCACTTGCAGAAAGGGTAGGTCTGAAAGTTTTAGCATCTGGGGCTATCATGTAAGCATGCAATTGTAACAATTGATCACACACACTTCTATGTGTTAGATTACTGCAAAAAATGGTACTCCACATAAACATATAAAATGACATATTGAGAGCCATTATACCCAACGACAGATAGACAACAACAGGCACCGCTGGAGTTCTGCCTACATTCAACTCACCTATCCCACTCAAGCAGCAAGGGTGTCCAAGGAAAAACAAAATAGTCACAACTCAAGATCAAAGCCCCACGCAAATGTGGAGCATGGAGGCAATTGGGTCATAACAGCAAAGGCAGCGGCAACACGTAAGAGCACCCTCCAAATGTGGCTGTTGGTCCAAGTAAAGCAGAAGGATGGAAAAGAAAAGAGTAGGAAAGTGACATAAGGATGGAGAATGTTGATCGGAACTACCTTTCCCACACTCTTTCTTTATCTAATTGGAAGAAATGACATTCTATATTCGTATTCTTAGAAACACAATTTTCGATGAAAGCCGTATTATTATATACGATATCGTATGTACATCATGTTATTGATAACATAACCTTAATGAAGTTTGTGATATCAATAACACGATATGTTAATCTATTTATTGTTAATATTGTCTCCTGTATACATATTGCATAATTGTTAACACAATCAAAATGATTATGTGTTACCAGTTACACGATAAAAAATAAACTTTACAATGAATATTATAAAAAATTTCTTCACTAGGTGTTACCAACTACATGATAATTACGCTTTGTGTTATCAATAACACGACCATAGCAATAAATAAATGATCCCAATTTCTGACACTCACTAATTTTTGAAGAGTCACACCAATTTTTGGCACAACAAACTAAATTCCGGTGTAGAAAAACAAAGTGTCATCCCTTTTTCTCATGCAAACTTTACTTCACCTCGGGTTCCATATTGGCAAATATAAATCCACATCTCCACCTACATCGAGCATTCAGCGCCCACCTCCTACCCGCCTATGGAACTTCATCATTAGACGACTGCAGACAGACTGATTGTACACCATCTGTCTCCATGAGAATAGCCTGGTGAACCTTCATGAAAAAATGCAGCAACCATCAGAACATTGAAATAATGGCCGACTATGACTCGTCCCCCTCTGAGGCAAATGAGAAGAGCGGTGTAGATGATTAAGGGTGTGTATTATCAAATGAATTTTCCAAATCAATCCATTAATAGTTTGCACCAGTCTTCTCCTCTTGCTCGGAGGCAAATGAGTCATAATCACGGGGGGGGGGGGGGGGGGGGGGGGTCTTTCAATGTCCCAAATGTCTATTAGCATTTTTCCTGGTGGCTCACCAGGTCGTGCTCCTGTAGATAGATAGTGTGCGATGTTCTATTTTCATATTTGTATTTTTTCTCTACTTATGTAATTTTTTTTATTTTTTATGTTTATACAATGTATTCATCAACTCACACTAATGAAAGAGAAATTTTGTTTGCCTTTAAATTTGTCGATCTACATTTCTATTTTTCTACACATGAAAGTTGTTGTACCACGATCTGAACCACTTTATTGCATGACCTACCATGATGTCGTGTTATTGGTGTTGTTGATAACACGATCTACACCACTATATTTCACGACCTAACATTACTTCGCGTTATCAGTGACCCAACCTACGGGTTGAGGGGGGATGTGTTGATAATAACATGATCTATAACTATATATTACATGATCTAACATGACTTTGTGTTACCGGTGACACAACCTACGTGTGGACATGTTGTTGATAACACGTTCTACAACCATATATTACACAACCTAACATGACTTCGTGTTATCGGTGACACAACCTACTGGTGGGCATGTTGTTGATAACATGATCTACAACACTATATTATACGACCTAATGTTACTTCATGTTATTGGTGACACGCCCTATGGGTGGCCACGTTGTTGATAACACAATATAGAACACTATATTAAACGACCTAACATGACTTTGTGTTATCGGTGACACGGCCTAGGGATGACACGACCTTGAATGAAATTAAAACAATAATTTTTACTTTATAAATTGTACATTGTAAGAGAGAAAAAAAACACACTACTACAACTCCTCCGATGAAGCATCAAAGTCCTAATCAATTTACCCATGAAGAATTACCACACATATATGTGGCCTGACCAACATAGTAATCTTTGTTTGGGTAAAATCAGGTTTAAGGACTCCCACAAATAGCTTTACAACATAGTACATTAGGAACACCCTGTAGTCTTCATTCGTCTCTTGATATAGGTAATTTTGGATCTTCGACAGTAGCTACTTTGTCGCATCCATTATGAGAAGGGCCTTCTCCATGGCTGTGGTAACATGTCTTCTAATTTGCGTCCTCCTTGGATGCATGTGCCAGTGGATTAGTCACCATGAACTTCGTCCTCCTATTTACGGGTTGTAGCAGGGATGCGATGGGGCTAGCATCTGAAGCTTTTCATTTCGTTGTCTTCAACTTTATTTGCTTTGGTGGCACAACTTCATCCTCCCATGCTTGTACCACTTCCTCCTCCCGAGCTTGCACAATTTCCTCTTCCTAGGCTTGTTAATTTTCTTGAGGAATATGGTAATAACAGTCCATTCAACCTTGGGAACCTTATTCTTCTTTGGGGAGCCAGCTTTGGGCTCCTTTTTCTCTGCATAATACATGTAATAAGTCGTATGAGTATATACACGATAGTCAAATGAAGCATGTTATTGATGGTAAAACTATTCAAATAGTAGTATTTAAACGTGTTATTGATTACACAACTATATCAACAATGGGTTATAACCTAAATTAAAGAGTCACATTGAATCACATTAACTAACATTCAAATACATGCTAAGTTTATATATCATGTTATCGATTACACAATTGGATGCCTTCTCCTATATGATAGCACAACAATTGAATGCCGTCTACCACATATCGTGTTATTGATAACATGTTATGTATGCTACCCATACGTGATAAGATGACTTCTCAATGTTGTATATTGTATTATCGATAACACGATATAGTCAACATCATATTATTGATAACACAACAAAGTATTGAGTGTATGAAAGTATTGCCTATCGTGTGTTCCATGATATATTAACAATCGTGTATACAAACATATGATTTCCAACTAGAATTTGAATAATAGGCCATTATTACGAAAGTTGACAATTGGTTGATGCCGATAAGCCTTGCCGAATCAACCCCTTGATGGGCTACTGATCTTCGCCAAAGATCACTTTTTTTCCCGAGGAGCATGAATATACACTTGGGCTGAACTTCACTTCACGGCCGGAAATAGCTTCACGACAGAAACATTGAAAATCACTGGTCGGATAAGTCGGAAATCGGAACTCCCATGACATTTTCACTTCTCAGTGGTTGGTTTTTGGAAATCGACATCCAGATGGGTTGGAAATCAAACCTCCTACTACGTTTTCGCTTCTCATTGTCGGACATTGGAAATCGCCAGTTGGATGGTTTGTTGATGCACTAAAATAATGTTCAATTAAATGTTTTCAAATTTTGAATTGCAATCCTATTTTGTGTTAATTCATTCCTGATTTGGGCTATTTATGTTTTGAATAAGTTAGTTGGATCTTAATTGAGTTTATATGTCTAAACAGGCTTTAACAGGATCTAAGTAGAAGATGAACTAAAATCCATCTACCCAAAGCTATTTGAAAGTCAAGAATGGGCTCCTAATGGTCTAAACATGCATGGAATGGGCGAACACAACCTTGTGGACCCGTTTGATTTGAGATTTGTATGAAGATGACTAAATTAGAAAAGAAGCTGATTCGGACAGATTGATAGAGCCTTAGTATTTCGATCATATCTTTTTATGTATACTTTGGATGGATACGATTTTGGTGGCATTGGAAAGAAGACTTCCATAGCTACAAATGATATTTCAGGAAGAAATTCAAATTCCGAAGATTCATAGGTCGAATTCGGTATGCAAAGAGACAGCTAGTAAACTAACCCGAGGCCAGCACATGAAGAATATTTTCATTGATTATGATTGATACACATAAGGAAAGACAAGGAGGCTGATTGGTCAACTAAAGGAAGATTCAAAGATACTTATTTGCTAAATAAACCATTGATTTATTTAGTATCTAATCATTGCCAAAGAAGCAATCAATCAGGATGTAATCTAGAGATATGATTTCACTTTCTTCTTTGAAGCAACCCCTTCTATTCCGATAAATAGAGGGGTGGATGTGATAAATGACTCATTCCCTCCTCTTTGGAGCTCTCCTCTCCTATTTTCTTCTCTCATATTGTATTTTTGTTTTAGTTGTATTATACTTGATGTTTAATAGATACTTTGATTCAAGTAAGTTCTTTATCATTTTAAATTGATGTTTCATATTTAATGAGTTTATAATCTATATAATTATTTAATTCAGCGTTGACGAAAGGCACACTGAATGCTTATAATTCCCTGTGATTATATACTTAATGCTTTCACGTAGTAAACAATCAATTACTATTGTTCTATTTCAAAGTTTTTTTTAAAGATAAATTTTTCGACTGAGACGAATTTTCATTTGACCTTAATTGAGTTATCATTTGATTCAAATATACATTAGAGATTTATTACAAGTAGATTTCCGATGCCTTAGCATTTTCTCTTTGATTGTCTCTTTTTCTCTATTTCAACTTCCTTCTCTTTTTTTCTATTCTCTTCGTAATAGTTTTCTTTGTCACACAAGGCTTTCCCTGTGGATCGACCTTGTTTATTATAGTTAACAAGTAAAAAAGAAATCTAAACTAGACTAATTCATAGTCTTAGTTTAGACGTAACAACAAATTGGCGCTGTTGCCTGGGATTGCAACGTGTGACAAGAATCCGCTACTAAAAAAAGAACTCACTGTAACTTTACTAATTCTCTAACTTTTATTTTTGCGCACTAACTCTTTAAATTCAGTCATTTACTTTATTTCATTTACTTTTAGTACTTAAATTCTGTAATTTTTCTTTTTTTTGAGACCGGAGGCACTACCCACGTTACTACTGAAAATTTTTTCGGGATCAAACGTGTACCTTGATAGTGCCTTTGGCCTTATTTTGCAATTTTAATTTTTCTTTATTAACTTCTAACTCTCTAACTTTTTATATTTTGTCATTTAATTTCTGCACTTTTACTTTTGTTGTTACAAAATATATATATATATATATATATATATATATATATATATATATATATATATTGTTGTTGTTGTTGCATGCTCACATGGGTGCGTGATAATTCTGGACGATTGAAAAGAGTGAACAAATCTTTTGAAAATTATTTTTATTTTGATACAATGGAGTATCTAAGAACTAATGAGGAACTAAGAAGTTATAATGAAGATAATAATGTACAAAATATTCAAGTTAAAACCTTGTGTGATTATTTGCAACCAACTAGATCAAGTTCTCCTTCTTGCATGAATTTTCTAACTAATGTAGGTGGTTTTGAACTCAAGCCAGGTGTAATTCAATTACTACCCAAATTTCATAGCTTAGATTCGGAAAGCTCATATTTGCATTTAAAAGAGTTTGAAGAGGTTTTTGCAACTTTGCCAAACCAAAATATTTTAAATGATGTTATTAGATTAAAACTCTTTCCATTTTCTTTAAAGGAAAAAACAAAAAATTAGTTGAATTCTTTGAAGCCAAGATCCATTGGAACATGGTAAGAAATGCAAAGAGAATTTTTGAAAAAGTTTTTCCCCACCCATAGAACTAATACACTTAGAAAGAACATCATGAATTTTTCACAAAAAAAAAAGAGACTTTCTTTCAATGTTGGGAAAGATTTAAAGAACTTTTATTGTTGTGCCCACATCATGGATATGAAACATGACGTACAATTAGTTTCTTTTGTAATAGCTTAACTTCTCAAATGAGGCAATTTGTTGAAATGATGTATAATGGAGAGTTTTTGAGTAAAGAACCTGAGGAAGCATAGAATATTTTGATGTGTTAGCTGAAAATGCTCAATCATGGGAAGATTCTAATGAATTTGAAAGTACTAATAAGACTAAATCTAATGGGATAACTAAGGGGGACATGTACCTTCTTAAAGAAGAGGATGATGTAAAAGTAAAAATTACAAGTTTAACTAGAAAAGTTGAGGCTATGGAAATTAATAAGGAAAACATGTCTAAAGCTTCTCCAAAAGCACAAGATATTTGTAGTATATGTGAGAGTGATGGACATCAAACACAGGATTGTCCAACAATCCCTGCTTTTCAAGAGGTGTTGCATACTCAAGCAAATACTATGAATACCTACAAAAGGCCTTTTTATTCTCCTTATTCTGAAACTTACACTCTTAATTGGAGAAATCATCCCAACTTTAGTTGGAGAAATGATTCTAATATGCAGGTACCCCCTTCTTCCTAAAATTATGTTCCACCACATAAGAAGACTTTTGAAGACACATTGTAAACATTCATGTAAAGTCAAGCAACAATCAACAACCAAACAATGCAAGCCATCAATGACTTGAAGACTTCTATCACTCAATTGACCACAACTTTGAGCACTCAAGAAAAAGGGAAGTTTCCTTCTCAACCTCAACCAAATCCTTAAGGTCAATTTGTAATTAAAAATTTAAATTCTTCAAGTTCACAAGAAGAGCATGCTAAGTCTATCACCACTTTGAGAAGTGAAAAAGTCATTAACAAAGGCATTCCAATGAAGGTTGTTGAACCTAAAGAGTCTTTAAATTCAAAATATGGTGATGAACTTAACAACTCTGATTGTGTTGCTGCAATTCCTCCTCCTTTTCCTCAAAGATTACAATCTTCTTCTAAATTGGTGCCAAATGGTGACATTCTTGAAATTTTCAAACAAGTGAAGATTAACATTCCTCTCTTAGATGCCATTAAACAAATCCCATCTTATGCTAAATTTTTTAAAGACCTTTGTACAAATAAGCGTAAGCTACATGTACAAAAGAAGGCATTTTTGACAGAACAAGTAAGTACAATTTTGCAACAAAACACCCCACCCAAATATAAAGATCCTGGTTGTCCAACCATATCTTGTATAATTGGGAATTATAGAGTTGAAAAACAATTGGGATCGCTCAGTTAAAACACCAAGTGTTAATCTCTTACCTTATTCTATTTATGAACAATTGGGACTTGGTGAATTGAAGCCCACAAGCATTACACTTCAACGTGCAGATCGCTCAGTTAAAACACCAAGAGGAATTGTTGAGGATGTGCTAGTACAAGTAGAAAAGTTTTACTTTCTTGTTGATTTTATTGTTTTGGACACACAACCAGTTTTGAATGCTTGTACTCAAATTCCTGTCATATTAAGTTGCCCATATCTTGCTACTTCTAATGCTCTTATTAATTGTAGAAATGGTGTTATGAAGCTGTCTTTTGGAAATATGACTTTGGAACTGAACATTTTTAATATTTGCAGGCAACAAGGAGATGGTGATGAGGATGTGCATGAAGTGAATCTTTTAGAAAGTCTTGTTGATGACATGGCTACCATTTCTTCATTTTCTGACCCGCTTGAAGCATGTCTTTCTTATTTTAACTTTGATGATGATGTTATGATTAATGATGTAAATTCCTTGTTGGAGTCAACTCCATTATTGGATACTGATAGGTGGAAGGCCCGCATTGAGGAGTTACCTCCTTCTAATAGTGCTCCTCTCCCCTCAAGTGTCCAACCACCCAAGTTAGACTTGAAACCCCTCCCTACTGAACTTAAATATGCTTATCTTGATGAGGGAGAGACATTTCTTGTGGTTGTCTCTTCAATGTTGGATAGGGAGCAAGAGCACAGGTTGCTCGAAGTCCTTAGAAATCACAAGAATGCCATTGGGTGGACCATTGCTGATATCAAGGGGATTAGTCCCCTGATTTGTACACATAGGATCTTCATGGAAGAAAATTTAAAACCTGTGAGACAAATGCAAAGGAGGTTAAACCCTAATATGAAAGAGGTAGTGAGAGCAGAGGTCCTAAAATTATTTGATCTGGGTATCATTTACCCCATTTCTGACAGTCCATGGGTGAGTCCCACCCAGGTTGTCCCAAAAAAGTCTGGAGTGACAGTGGTAAAGAATGCTAATGATGAGTTAATTCCCACTAGAGTCACCACCGGTTGGTGGATGTGTATAGATTATAGGAAATTGAATTTCGTTACTAGGAAAGACCACTTCCCTTTACTATTAATGGACCAAATCCTAGAGAGGGTGGCCGGTCATCAATTTTATTGTTTTCTAGATGGTTATTCAGGATATAATCAAATTGAGATTGCTCTTGAAGATCAAGAAAAAATAACATTTACATGTCCATTTGGTACCTTTGCATATCGAAGGATGCCGTTTGGATTATGTAATGCTCCTGCCACATTCCAAAGGTGCATGATGAGCATCTTTAGTGACATGGTGGAGTGGTTTTTGGAAGTTTTTATATATGATTTTTTTGTTTTTGGTGATTCTTTTGATGATTGTCTTGATAACTTAGAAAATGTTTTGGTGAGATGTGAAGAGAAAAATCTAGTTTTAAATTGGGAAAAGTGTCATTTTATGGTTACTACTGGAATAGTACTTGGTCATATTGTTTCTATGTAGGGAATTCAAGTGGACAAGGCAAAAATTGAATTGATTGCTAATTTGCCTAGTCCAAAGTCCATAAAAGATGTTAAATCCTTTCTAGGGCATGCCGGTTTTTATAGAAGATTTATCAAGAATTTTAGTGTGATATCTATACCATTGTGTAATCTTCTATCTAAAGAACATTCTTTTGAGTGGTCGGATGTATGTGAAGAAGCTTTTACAAAGCTTAAAAACATGTTAGTATCCGCACCCATCATGCAACCCCCAGATTGGACCCTTCCTTTTGAAATTATGTGTGATGCAAGTGATTATGCTGTTGGGGCTATTTTAGGGGAAAGAAAAGATAAGAAACCTTGTGTAATTCATTATGCAAGTAGAACTTTAAATAGTGCCCAAACAAACTACTCAACCACTGAAAAAGAACTTCTTGCTGTAGTATTTGCATTTGACAAATTTAGATCCTACTTGATTGGCTCTCAAATTATCATTTTTACTGACCATGCAGCTTTGAAGTACCTTTTGAGCAAACAAGATGCAAAGCGCAGATTGCTCCGATGGATACTCTTACTCTAAGAGTTTGATCTCACAATCAAAGACAAGAAGGGAGTAGAGAATGTGGTGGCGGATCATCTTTTAAGATTGGAATTTTTTAATTTTTCAGAAAACAATCCAATCCAAGACACATTCCCTGATGAACAACTTTTTGCCATCTCACATCCTCCATGGTATGCCGACATTGTCAACTACTTGGTGACAGGTAAAGTTCCCCACCATTGGTCTCCTAAAGATAAAAAGCGATTCTTCACCGAGGTAAAACATTTCTTTTGGGACGACCACTATCACTTTAAGTACTGTCCGGATTAAATAATAAGGAGATGTGTGCCTGATTCTGAACAAGTAAGTATCATCTCTTTTTCTCATTCTGAAGAATGCGGTGGTCACTTCTCTTCTAAAAAGACCACCGCTAAAATTTTACAATGTGGTTTTTACTAGCCGACGCTTTTTAAAGATGTTCATGAATTTTGTAAAACTTGTGAAAGGTGTCAAAAGTTAGGAGCCATATCTTGTCGAAATATGATGCCCCTTAACCCCATATTGGTTATTGAGATTTTTGATTGTTGGGGCATTGATTTCATGGGACCTTTTCCTCCCTCTTTTAGCTATGTTTACATTTTAGTTGCCGTCGATTATGTTTTCAAGTGGATTGAGGCTATTCCCAACAAAACCAATGACCACAAAGTCGTTGTACGCTTTTTAGAAAAAAATATATTTTCACGGTTTGGAACACCTCGAGCCATTATAAGTGACGGGGGGTCACATTTTTGTAATAAGCCTTTTGAGGCTTTGATGAGAAAGTATGGGATTACCCATAAAGTAGCTACCCCCTATCACCCACAAACAAGTGGACAAGTTGAGATTTCTAATAGGGAAATTAAATATATTTTGTAAAAAACGGTAAATCCAAATGGTAAAGATTGGTCTTTACAGCTAATCGATGCTCTTTAGGCTTACCATACCACTTTTAAGACCCCAATTGGCATGTCTCCTTACCGTTTGATTTTTGGAAATGCTTTTCACTTGCCTATGGAGTTGGAACATAAGGCATATTAGGCAATTAAAGGTTTAAATTTTAACTTTGATAAGGCTGGCTTAAATAGACAATTGCAAATCAATGAGTTAGAGGAAATTCGACGTGATGCTTATAAGAGTTCAAAACTTTACAGAGAGAGAATGAAGGCTTTTCATGATAAAAACATTTTACGAAAAACTTTTGAGCCATTTCAAAAAGTTTTGTTGTACAACTCTAGACTTCATCTCTTTCCAGGAAAATTAAGATCACGTTGGACAGGTCCTTTCATTGTCAAAACTATTTTTCCTTATGAAACTGTTGAAATTGAAAACTCAAAAAATGGTAATGTTTACAAAGTTAATGGCCAACGTTTGAAACTATTTTTAGACCATTTTGTCCCTGAAGTTGAGTCTACATCTCTTGAAAATCCAAATTATGAGGGTTGATTTTCTTTTTATGATTTTTTTTCCAAAAAAAAAACAAAAAAACAAAAAAAAAACAAAACAAATATTTTACATTGAGGACAATGTTTAGTTTAGGTTGGGGGGTGAGTTTGGATAATTTTTGTTAATTGTATTGACTATGATAACCTTCATCCTTTCTTTATCTACTTTCTCTTTACTTTGATCTCTAGATAATGATGGAACTTAGAATATTTTATTAAAACATTCATTTTGTGATGAGTCTTTACAATTAACTTTCATGAAGAGGATCTTTGAAACTAATTTTGGTTTTCAAAATTTCACTCGCATGACGAATTTTTAGAGTTGAAGTTGAATTATGTGGTGTTGTTTTAATACTCACCCGGAATGTTGAGAGATACAAAATCTAATGAACTTTGACTTCCTTGTTCACTTGGTTGGCTGGAAATGAAGAAAAATTTTTGGGGATTATTATCATTATGGAAAGCAATCAATAAATTAGACCGAGTACTTCGAAAAGGGCTGCCTATGAAAAAAAAAAATTTGAATGACAAAAGAAAAAGAAGTAAAAAAAAAGAGTAATACACAACATATTAAAAAAAAAAAGTTGCCAAATAATGTTTCATTTTGTAAGATAGGGCGAAGCCATCGTTGTAACAACGCATGCATGCTGGAATATCACAGATAAAGCCCTAGAGGTATTAAAGTGAACATCCAAACCGCTTGTTATCTCGGACAAGTTGCTTAGTTTTGAATTGGTTTTTTTGGCTATCTAAACATCTCTTGGTGAGTAGAAGAGCATACTACTTTAGGAGGCTGATCCTCTAATTATCTTGTCAAAATTTTACTTAGACTCACTTACACATTATTTCAAAAGTTCCTCTACATAGAAATTTAATGGTTGAGACTTTTATATTTAATTTATGAAAACTAGTGCTTGAGTAGTTTGGAGATAATTGTAAAGTTTGTTGTTTGCTTAGTGAGGATGAAGGGGTTCATTGGTCTTTCTTTACAATTATTATCTTAATCTTTACTTCCTCAACACAACTTGTTAGCATTGTAACTCATTTTTGTTTTCTTCTTTGTTTTGTCTGGCTGAAGACATAAAACTTAGCGCTACTTGGGAGGCAATCCATAAGTTTTTTTGAATTTTGTGGGTATATTTACTACAAACCCTCATGAGACACAATTCGTCCACTAGTGTAAGCTAGGGGTTTAAAGGCTTGTTGCATATGCTAAATGCAATCGAAATTTCTTGCGGAAGTGGAGTAGTTAGTTTTATTTTCTATTATTTTAATTTTTGTTTTGCTCGAGGACTAGCAAAAAATAGGTTTTGGGGTATTTGATGCACAAAAATAATGTTCAATTAAATATTTTAAAATTTTGAATTGCTATCCTATTTTGTGTTAATTCATTGCTGATTTAGGCTATTTATGTTTTGAATAAGTTAGTTGGACCTTAATTGAGTTTATACATCTAAATAGGCTTTAACAGGATCTAAATAGAAGATGAAGTAAAGCCCATCTACCCAAAGCTATTTGAAAGTAAAAATTGGGCTCCTAATGGTATAAACATGCATGGAATGGGCGAACACAACCTTGTGGACCCGTTTGATTTGAGATTTGTATGAAGATGACTAAATTAGGAAAGAAGCTGATTCGGACAAATTGACAGAGCCTTAGTATTTCGATTATATCTTTTTATGTATAATTCGGATGGATACGATTCTAGTAGCATTGGAAAGAAGACTTTGATAGCTACAAATGATATCTGAAGTCGAAATTGCACGTTCTTGGTACCGATGGACTCGTATCGACAGAAATTCCAAATTCTGAAGATTCATGGATCGAATTCATTATGTAATGAGACAACTAGTAAACTAACCCGAGGTCAGCTTATGAAGAATATTTTCATTGATTATGATTGATAAACATAAGGAAAGACAAGGAGGCTGATTGGTTAACTAAAGGAAGATTCAAAGATACTTATTTGCTAAATAAATCATTGATGATTTAGTATCTAATCATTGCCAAAGAATCAACTAATCAGACAATCAATCAGGTAATCAATCAGGATGCAATCTAGAGATATGATTTCACTTTCCTCTTTGAAGCAACCTCTTCTATTTCTATAAATAGAGGGGTGGACGTGATAAATGACTCATCCCATCCTCTTTGGAGCTCTCCTCTCCTATTTTCTTCTCTCATATTGTATTTTTATTTTAGTTTTATTGTAATGGCTTTCTAAGCTATCAAGCTAAGGCTAGGAATGAAGCTTGTACTTGATGTTTAATAGATACTTTGATTTAAGTAAGTTCTTTATCATTTTAAATTGATGTTTCATATTTAATGAGTTTATAATCTATATAATTATTTGATTCAGCGTTGACGAAAGGCACGCTGAATGCTTATATACTTAATGCTTTCACGTAGTAAACAATCAATTACTATTGTTCTATTTCAAAGTGTTTTTAAAGATAAATTTTCGGATTGAGACGAATTTTCATTTGATCTTAATTGAGTTATCATTTGATTCAAATATACATTAGAGATTTATTACAAGTGGATTTTTGATGCCTTAACATTTTCTCTTTGATTGTTTCTTATTCTCTATTTCAACTTCCTTCTCTTTTTTCTATTCTCTTCATAATAGTTTTCTTTGTCACACAAGGCTTTCCCTGTGGATCGACCTCATTTACTATAGTTGACAAGTAAAAAAGAAATCTAAACTAGACTAATTCATAGTCTTAGTTTGGACGTAACAACATTTGTTTCTAGGTAAATGCGACGGTTAGACGGGTTTACACTATATAAAACCCTAAACCCTTAAACAGGAAGTATTTCGGTCTAATTTTTTAAAATTATCATGTAAGTCCAGGTTCTATGGCATTTGTATTTAAAACCCAAGGAATATGAAATATTGACTTCTTTGGCCAAGTAATATAGAAAAAACGCAATTAATTAATCTTCATGTCATACCATCTCTAATTATACTTGGAATTTTTCTATTCAAAGTTCTATGCGTACTCAACCTTGAAGTGTAAGAATGTTTTACATGATTACATCTAAATTTATGTTTATGCTCTGATGGTGAGAATGATTTGTAAAAAAATTTAACAGTGAGCCGGTTTTGACTCGATTATTCACTTGAATTAAAGAAAACTATGGGCAGGGCTGGAGCTTGGATTTTCGGTGAGGTGGGGCAAGAAATGATCCAGCCTTTCTCCTTGGGAAAAAATGAAGCATATGCAGCATATTTAAATTTAATTTTGTTCTTATCTTTTTTAGCCCGAAATCTCATTTCAACAGATACTAAATACTTACCAATTGCATGCTACGGATGCCAATGAAGGACTGGGAAAAAAACACACCACTACCTACTTGTGGAAAATTCTTTAGTGGCTTTATTCTTGCCTTTTTTGTCATTGTGTCAGTCTTGTGGCTGAATCAAGTTGAACCTCCCGATATTACAGAATATTCTGCATGACTTTAGATGACACCAATGTAGACATGTAAGTTGTTTGTCCATGCCCTTTGTTTTAATACAAAGATGACATACTCTCCCTTTCCATTTTGGCCATTTCCCACTTCACTAAACTGATTAGTAAGTGATAAAGAAGGGTTTTAGGATATAATTATGTTGGTCAAAATTGGAAATTTTAAAAAAAACTGACAGACTAAAAAGTTATTGAAGCAATTGGCGGGGGGGGCTAGAACAGCAGTTATCCGTTGCCAAAGGCAATTCGTTTAATACTGGCCATATTGTCCTACAAAACTTTTGGAGTATATGAGAAGAGGACACAATATTTACATTTCTACCACCGAAAATTTATTTTTTTGGCGAGAATATCCTTCAAACTGATATCTCCTCTCCTGAAATTTCCCTTCTCTTGCCGCCGCTCCGGCTGTTCTCCTGTTTTTTCACTACTGCATGCGCAGATATCGACCGTCGACAAATCCGCTGGTGCTATCACACTGCCTCTTTCAATCTTATTCCACTGCTAGAAATCTGCCGGTACCATCACTCCGCCTCTTTCGATCTTATTCCACTGCCGATAAATCTGCCGGCACAGCCAAGAAACCCATCGGTGCCACCACTCTGACCCACAAATATGCACCGGTCCACATCTTTTTGTAGCAGTCAGTTGATTTGTTTCATTTCTGTACTTCTTGTTTATTTGCAAATTCTTAGGCAAAGGGCCCAAAAAATAACATTGAACTCGAAATTCCTGTCTTAAACAATAAGAAGTTTTGTGAATTCTAATATTACTACGACACGTTTTCTCTCGGTTGAGAGTACATTACAGTTTCATGCACTTTGCAGCCAAGCTGCCCGACTGGACTTCAAATTAGTTCTAACCTTATAGGTGGCAGCAATGAGTCGATGCG
Source organism: Saururus chinensis (assembly GCA_035235625.1). NCBI lineage: Eukaryota > Viridiplantae > Streptophyta > Magnoliopsida > Piperales > Saururaceae > Saururus > Saururus chinensis. The sequence continues at coordinate 28,673,040 of CP141141.1, forward strand.
TTTTTTAAAGGTGGACATGTAACATTACCCAAAAATAAATTCTATGTTTTTTCCTGTGCCTAGTGGGGAGAAAGAGAAACAAGTGCATATAATTCTTTATCCCGTGTGGCTATGTCTACTGTCTAGTTTCCAATTTAATCATGAACATTGTCATTGAACTAGCATGTTAACCTCAAAAAATCGTAATTTCTTTTAGTCTACTGGATTCAAAGTTTTTAGCAGGCTTAAGGTGGCATGCATATGAGAGCTCTTTAATGATGTCATCTCACCCTTCGTAAGTCTTCTCACCGTTCTTCTTCTTCCAAGCTAAGCTTTGGCATTTTCAAGATCCGGACTGAAAGCCAGTTGACACAATTCAATAGTAGATGGCGCTACGATGAAGCCCTATATTTTAAAGTGGTACGCAAAAAAATGGTTTTTAATTTGATCCACTTGAGAGGCACAGGCTCCTATATAAATTTTAGTTTGACAAATTTGCACAAGTAACAAAAATAATGTTATTCCGGGCTTCTAGACATGTCAAAATCAACAATGAAATAATTATTTTTAACTTTTCTATAACATCCGGCACACTTGATTTAAGTAAAAACGATTCTTTAATGACTCGAATCGAACTTAAGATGTGTGAGAAACGAAGAAATGAACTTTGAAGAACGTAGGAGAAGATAAACGGAAAAAAATGAAAGAAAATGAAGCTTCGCACAAATTTATAATTGCGTGGGGCAGTGAAAGACACCGCGCCAAAGCGCAACGCGCATGTTGCACATCGCGCTAACACGTGTCTCCAGCTGGCTCAGTGCTGACTCCAGCCTGACACTATAAACAATTTATTTATTATTTATTTTTAAAAAAAAATTTAAAACTTTAAACGTGTGTAACTTTCTTTCCCATAATGCATTTTTAGTACTGCTGGGCTTGTATCGAAGAGCCCTACAAAACTAGATCTCACAAGGGGGGTTCCAACACTTTTCAAGTGGGTCCTATTTGTGTGGCATGTTTCTCGAGGCTATTACTTTCGACCCCGATGTCCAATTCGAGCAGTTCAAAGCCCATTATGCTCGTCTTTGAGCACTAACACATCATTATTAAAAATGATCGAGTAAAAATATTTAATTAAATAAAACTCGATAAAAGCTCGAATATAAGCATTATTACATTCATAAATTCACATCCAAAAATGAGGATCGTTACAAGTTCCAAAGGCGATCGATCGGTCACTATTTCTATTCAAATAAAATTCATCAAGCGATTGATCTCTTTCATGTATTGATCGATCAGAATAGATTTCTCAATTTTTTTCCAATTTTTCCTACAACTTTCAAAATCATTTTCAATAATTATTCCTGGTCAAAACCTTATGATTTGTGTACATAAGTGTATATAATTATATCTTTTACTTTTGGCACTCAACGTAGTCTTCAATTTTGAACTTTCAAAATATGTCTACTCCTAATCTTTATGTCCTTTAATTCCAAATCAAACTTACCATAATAACATCTAGTCAGACTCCTAAGACTAAAATATACATGAAGTTTTGATATTATTTTGATTATTAAAATAAGCTAATTACTTCACATGTACCTATATATGTTTTAACAGCCAAGACTTCCGCTATGGAGAGACAATTTGAGGCACAAATGGCACTAAGAATGTTAAGGTTGATGCAGAAGTAGAATCATTTATGCATGGGATGATAACTCTTAGATAGGTAGACTTTGCGACCACCTCACTGTAAATTCAATATGTAAAGGTTCCATTAATTGTTGAACTTATCATCTTTTGTGCAAATATAATTTTCTATCATTTTGCATTTTCTTTTTGAACAATTGTGGTTGTGACTCCAGACTATAGTGGATTGTTATTAATGTGATGAATTCATTCATTCACCTCCATGAAGATGGACCCAAAAGTCATGAAAACTCAATAATAGCCATTTCTAAAATTTGGGTTGTCCTGCAGAGATAGCAATAGAGCCTAGGAATATTCTGATAGTAATGCTTGTGCAAGTTTAATAGGTATATTATACTATGATATAAAACAAATTGGTGTACAATAGAACTGTCCAATTTTGATTGTTGACCCATCTTCATCCCCAAAAAGCTGAAGATATTTGTATCTTAATCCCTATTTTTAAGGTATGTTGATTTTAATTTCATAATATTATATCTTACACTCGCAAACTCGGATTTGTATGTTCTTTGTATTATTAGAAAGCTCTCGACGAACTCTATAAAATGAAATCCCACATGACTATGCTTTCTCAAACTTTAAGGTAGGTCCTACGAATACAACACACTTCTCAATAGTCATTTTTTTTATTTTTTCTATATATTATACATATTCATATTTGTGTATTTTTAACTCCCTTAGAAAACCCTAAATAGAACTATCAAATGAGACTCACCAACAAACTGGTCATGAATATGAATAACGTGATCCACGACCCAAAGTCCTTTAACACCATTATCTTCACTGACCTATGACATAAGATCTAGCTTATGAGATTTGGATTCACAGTTGCCTACTATAAGTATATATGGATTAATATTGAGCTTGTGTATATAATTAATGATCATTGTGATCCTTTATTGTGACTATAGCATACAAGAGTGACTTTTATTCAGTATATATTTTATTTCTAATTTATTTTATTTTTCTTATATGTATTTACACACATACTGTATGTGCATTCTTGCTAGTATATATGTATAGTAATATTTTCCCTTTTGACATCCAATGCAAATTACATTCCCACACTAACTAGTGATGAATGTTCTATAGGAAACTATATTCTACCAATGACATTGAAGACATCCAATTATTTGAAGTTGGGGCTGATTGTATGAATTTAGAGCTATCTACTTTATTTTATTTTATTTGACTTCTATGAATGTAAAGAATTTCACACTTTTGTTTCATTCAAACTTTCAAGAATATGTTGTCTAACAATCCTAATATGAATTATTAGAATTATGCAAAACTTGCATCTTACTTTACATGAATACATCATTGAATTCTTTAAATATGTGTTGAGTACCTTAGTATTGATGTTTAAAATAGATTTGAGGTGCTATTGCAAGCTGTTTTTTAAGTACATTCAGGTTTTTCAGCTTGTAATATATATATATATATATATATATATATATATATATATATATATATATATATATATATATATATATATATATATATATATATATATATATATATATATATATATATGTATGTATGTATGTATATGTATATGTGTGTGTGTGTATCGCGAATACTATTTACTGATGTTTTATAAAAGAGTCACTACCATATTGTGACGTTTAATTAGTGTCGCGATAAACATCTATGTGTGTGTGTGTGTCGCCAATACTATCACCGATGTCCGTTTTACTAATATTTTTTTATGAATGTTGGTAACAGAATGCACGACATTTTTGCATATATCATGAGCTATCAAATTCGAAAGAGAATAGAAAATAGGATATTTAATATAGGATAAATATTTTTTTAAGAGACGTTTAACATGGCATGGAAAGAGTATATGGAAATCTCAATTACCTAAGCACCCAGTTGGTCTCTTCTAATACTTTATAAGTCCTAGAAGAGGATCATCTAGTCATTGAAACTAGCTAAGGCTAACCTTGTAATCAACTTCGCCTTTAACTCGGTGAATCAACCATGATTTATTGTGTGGTAAAAGACCAATTTAATGTTTATAAAAAAAAACCTAAATTAATTAGAAACTCTTTCTACATCAAGCTGAGTTTTGTATTTTGTATTTATTATTTAAAAATAATATTTAAATAATATAGGTTATGCTATCTCACCCAACTTAGTCAACCCAAAGACTTGATAGTTGATTAGACAAGGTTATGGGTCCACTAGGGTTGTGGGTAGGGAAGCCCCCAATTTTGGTTTAGGTTATGTATTGTATTGCCAAACCCAATCCCTAACCATTTTTTTGTGAAAATCAGTAAAAGATATAATGACATTTTTTAATATATCATGCTTTCTACCTAGACAGAGAATGGAAAATAGGACTTTTAATATGGGATAAATATTTTTTAAATTGAGATGCTCAATGTGGGATGGAGGGAGTACATGGAAAATTCAATTATCTAAGCACTAGTTGGTCTCTTCTAGTACTTCAATAGTCCTGAAGAGGATCACCGAGTCCTTGAAACTAGAGGTATCGCTAACTTTGTGATCGACTCAACCTTTGACTCAGTGAATCAACCATGATTTATTGTGTGGTAAAAAAACCAATTTAATTTCATAAAATAAGGCTAGGTTGATTAGAAACTCATTCTACATCAAGCTGATTCTATGTATTTTTTATTTTCATTTGAAAAAGCAATATTTAAATAATAAAGGTTATGTGATATCACCCGAGCTGGTCAACCCAATGACTTGATCGTTGACTCGACAAGGTTATGGGTCGACTAGGTTTGTGGGTAGGGCCCCCATATTGGGTTTAAGTCGGGTATTACCAAACCCAACCCTAACATTTATCTAAAGCCAAAATCTAGACCCAACCAAAACTCATGTTGTTGTTAAAGTAGTAAAAATCACTAACTTGTTAAAAAATTCAAATATTATAAATAATATTTTGGTCTAAATAATCATTACCTCTCTCACCCACCAAGATAAATATAATTAGAATTCTTATGAAACTGAAAAATTATAAGTGATTTTTCTATTTTAGCCTAGATCAGGTTGGATTAGGTCCAATAAAACTCAGAGCCAACTTAGTTATTTAAGTACAAATTAAATCCCAACGTAAACCATTAAAGCTGAGTCGAGTCAAAACCCAACCCGGCATCGCTACTTATCGGCCAACTATGTGAGAGACCAACATACCCAAATAATTAGGCTAGTGCCAATACATTAGTTATGTTTTTTTTATAGGTAAGACTCACACGCAGCCCTTATGCCAATGAGATTCTAACCATGGACCTCTCCAACAACCAGAATAACATATATCCAACCAGCTCTGGCAGTGTCTGGATTGGCTGCATTAAATTAATGCTATTGCTTTCCATGTAGGAAACAGCTATCTCCTACTAACTTGAACTGTTAAAATTAATTTTGCATAAAATTTTATACGGAGACATATATTGTCCTTGATCATGAAATGATTAAGAAATTCTTTGAACAATTGCTAATCAGCAATATGATTAAAAACTGATTGTGTCAGAGAATGTATCCTAGAAGATAGTTAATAGGAGGATTTGATGTTATTATAAACAAGTATGTTCTCGATTAATCAATTAACAAAGCTATTTAAAGCTCCTAAGCTACACTTACTGCTTAAATGGACTAATACACTGAAAGTTTCCTCTGAGGGGGGTCAGGTCGCTCCCTGGCACCATTTTCTTCTATTGCACCAAATGTTAGTTTTTTCTATGAATCATTTATTCGTTTGGCTGATATGTTGGGCTTTATTTTGTATTAAAACATAAAGTGGCCCAACTATCTCAATTGACATTGTTTTGAGCTTTTATAAAACTGTCTGAGTAATAGACCTGAGTCAGAATACCCATTAAGTTGTGGTTTTAAGTGGCGAATCTGAACCATTGGATAACCTATGGATGGACGGTCAGGATTCTAAAGTTCTTAATAGTGGTGTCCTGGTTTAGTTATAAATACACTATTAGCCATCCTAATTCGGTGTCTTAAGCGGGATTACTCTCAGCCAAATTCTAAACCAAAAATACGATTGTGATTTTGAAGAGGATTAGCTGTAGATCAAGCTTTGTTGAAGATGTTCTCAATCACAATGCCTACAGGTATGCCTAATCCCTGTATTAAGTTCTATCAATTGGTATTGGAGCCGGTTTATTAATTGCACGTTGAGGACATAAATTTTAAACTTTATGTTTACTGTAGTAATTTTTTTTTCTATCTATTATTGTTGCAACTGGGTGGCTACCGGACTGTATGCCTGAGAAGACGCGTCTGCCAGAACCGCCGCCGTCAGGCATTGGGCTCTGGCCGGTGCTGCCGCTGCGCCGGCCGTTCGTTTTCGATTGCACAGTTCGGCGGCGGCTCAAAAATTTTGATTTTTTTTTTGTGAGCATGCCGGTTTCAATTTTTCTGACCGTCGCCCCGCTTCCAATCCTGCATGGCGCTGGCCGCCTCCTCACCGTGTCTGGGCCCTAGCCAGCGCCTTAGAACTTTTTTCCAGTCTTTTTTTACTGTCTCGATTTAGATCCGCCGCCGCCGGTTGTTGGCGTCTGACTTAGGGGCTGGATCTGGAACCTTTGCCATCGGGCGGAACTTTTTCCGGCCCCCTGAGCCACCGTCGGGAGTCGCGTACAGTCGCCGGGAGTTTTGTTTTCACTATGCATTTTTCCGATCTACACCTTACAGGCCGCCACGGTCCATTTCATGGCCGGATCTGGATCGCCGTCGTCGGAAGGTAGTGTTCCCGGTCTTCGGGCTTGACGGCAGGCTACAACGGTCGACAGCGGGAGGAGTTTTTCCCGGCCGGGTCTGAGACCTCTCGCTGTGGCGAGAGGTTGAAGACGACTGTGCAGGCGGGTTGTCTTTAGACCAGCCCGTCGCAGGTCGGCCCAGACCAACTCGCGCCGGTCGGTAGTTGATCCGAGCTGCGGGTCACTGCTGACCCGCGCGATGTGTTGACCCAATTCCTAGTAAAAAAAAAATCACATTTTTTTTCTTTCCTTTCTTGGAATTTTTTATTTTATATACACTATTGATTGCATGTATGTTATGGATGTGTCATTTAATTATCATGTTTAAGGCTTTATTAATGTTAAGGGCCGGCCAGGGGATTATATTGCAATCATATGTTTTATCAATTTTATTTTTAAAATTGTTGAGCACACCACTTATATAATTTTAAGAGAGAGAGTGTACATTCTACCTATTGTAAGCGACACCAGATTTCAAGGACCACGTCTGGAGGCGGATGCAGTCATGGAGTATTAATGTATATTTTTTCTATTTCAAGGGCTTATAGCTTCCAACTTGTACATTTTTTTTAAAAGGGACTATATAAGGACTTTGGACTTTATTTTTAATTGTGGTGTGTGTGGTGATGGAACCCCTGGCCGAGTCCCAAAAGCCTGATAACAAAATTGACATTAATGCCCTTGTCAATTTTGTATATGGATATTCTTATGATTGTTTGATAATTAATTGCATTCATTTTATTATTTGAAAAGGTGATTAGCACAAATTCAGTTCCCACGTCCGTTGAGATGATTTAGGAGTGGCTAAAGCATCCTAAGTTATTTGTCAATGTGTGAATCATATAGAATGTTACCATGGGGTGCATAGATTCACATACATAAAAATATTGTGTTGTCATCAAATTTTGATTATGTGACAAAGATTGTCATCCGGCCCCAAAGGGAGGTGGTAGTCAGCGTCACATAATTAGGATAGGGTGGAGGGTTATACATTTTAACAAGGGTGAATCCCTATGCCCAAAGGTATGGGTTTTTTCCTGTAATGTTTTATGTATAACCCACTAGCCTTATCTTGAGACAAAATAAATATTTGTTTCTATATGGCTTAGTAATTTTGATGCAGATTGCAACCTTTGCCCAAAGGGAGGTTTACAATTTTACTAAATGATTTTAGCATTGACTATTTCATATTTTTGTTATTGTTTCTTGCCCTCTTTAATGTTTGCATTTATTTATTATTTTATTGCAGCTTATCCATCTTTTATTTCTGACCCAAATCAGCACCTTCCATTATTGTCTGGGGACAATTTTATGGATTGGAAGGAAAAAGTTCTTTTACTGTTAGGGTGCATGGACTTCGATTTGGCATTTTGTATTGATGCACACACCACTCCTACGGAAAAAAGTACGCCAAGTGAGGTAGCATCTTATGAAAAGTGGGAGCGGTCTAACCGCTTAAGCATGATGCTCATGAAGTCTCACATAAATAAAAGCATTAGGGGATCCATCCCAAAATGCGCTACAGTCCAAGAACTTTTGAAAGCTATTGAAGCTCAATTTAAGAGTTCTAATAAAGCTATGACTAGCACCTTAATGTCCAAGTTGTCATCCATGAGGCTAACAGATGACAAAGGGGTGAGAGAGCATATCATGCAGATGCGTGATATTGCTAATCAGTTAAACAACATGAAAATAAAGATTGATGACACCTTTTTGGTCCACTTCATTCTGAACTCTCTACCTGTACAATATGGGCCATTTAAGATCTCTTATAACACACATAAGAAGGGTAATCATGGTGCTCCAAAGAAAAAAATTGGTAAAGGTGTGCCAATAAAGTCTACTGGTATCACCAAGGAAACCAAATGCTTTTTCTGCAAGAAGAAAGGACACATGAAGAAAGATTGCCCTAAGTATCAGAAGTGGCTTACTAAAAAAGGAGGTAATTTTATGTCTTTAGTGTGTTATGAATCTAATTATGTTGATTCTCATCATAATAACACATAGTGGATTGACTCTCGTTCAACAATCCATGTTTCCACTGTCATGCAGGGGTTTCTCAGTCTAAGGAAACCAAATTATGGGGAGCACAACATCTATTCTGGAAATAAGATGTGTTCGAAGCTTGAAGGTGTGGGGACATATAGACTTGTTCACCATACAGGATACACCTTAGATTTAGAGAGAGCTTTCTATATTCTAAGTTTTTCTAAAAACTTAGTTTCTGTATCAAGACTAGTGCCTCATGACTTTAATTTTCAGTTTATGAATTCCTCATTTCTGATTATTAAAGATTCAGTCACCATTGGTTCTGGTTCTTTGATTGATGGATTATATTGTCTCTCTTTGCATGTTTCCTTTAAACAATCTATGATGTATGTGCAAGGAAGTGTTATTAAAAAGAACTCCTCTATGTTATGCACAAGCGGTTGGGGCATATCTCCATTGACCGCTTAAAGCGATTAGTAAGGGAAGGAGTTTTAAAAACTCTTGACTTTTCTGATCTTGAGACATGTGTAGACTGCATAAAGGGAAAGTAGACTAACAAGTTTTCTAAAGGTGCTAAGAGGCATGATGAGAAATTAGGCACCATACACACTGATATCTGTGGACCGTTTAGTACTCCATGTCTGAATGGTCAAAGGTATTTCATTACCTTTATAGATGATCATACCCGATACATGTATCTTTATCTCTTAAATGAAATGTCTGAAGCATTTGATGCTTTCAAGACTTATAAGGCAGAGGTAGAGAAACAATCTGGATTGAATATCAAAATTGTTAGATCAAACAGAGGAGGGAAATACTATGGCAGGTACAAAAAGAGTAGACAAAAACCTGGACCATTTGCGCAGTTTCTAAAGGAAAATGATATTGTTGCACAATACACAGTACCAGGCACACCACAACAAAATGGTGTTGCTGAAAGGAGGAATCACACTTTGATGGATATGGTGAGGAGTATGATAAGTAACTCCTCTCTTCCTCTCAATATGTGGAGTGAAGCCTTAAAGACGGCTGTGTACATTTTAAATAGATGTTCCATCAAAAGTTGTTCCTAAAACACCCTTTGAGTTATGGAATAGATGGAAACCTAGTTTAGATTATGTACATATCTGGGGTTGTCCTGTTGAGGTTAGGGTGTACAATCCACTTGAGAAGAAGCTTGACCCTAAGACTGTCAGTGGATTTTTCATTGGTTATGTAGAAAGGTCTAAGGGTTATAGGTTTTATTGTTCATCTCACACCCCTACAGTAGTCGAAGCACGGAATGCACGTTTTCTTGAGCATGGCAACTTTAGTAGGAGTATTTCCCCCAAACACATTGTGTTTGAGGAAATACAGGTTTTAGTACTTATACCCATATCCGGTGGAGGATCACATGCTGCATCGCCTATGGTGATTTCAGAGCAGCCTATACTTCCTTCACCATCACCTCAGGAATAAGTTGCTGAAGTTCCTATTGCACATGCACCTCTGCCTATTGATGAAATAGGATTTCGAAGGTCTTCAAGAGTAAGGAAACCTGCACTTCCTTCGACTATGTTGTATACCTCCAGGAGTCTGACAGGAATGTTAGACCCATTCAAGATCCTATTACGTATTCACAGTCCATGTCTAGAGATAACTCTGACAAATTGTATGATGCCATGTAGGATGAGATGAAATCTATGGCTGTTAATCAAGTCTGGGATCTCATAGAGTTACTGCCGGGCGCCAGGACTCTTGGTTGCAAATGGGTTTATAAGACTAAATTAGACCCATCTAGTGGCATTAGCAGATATAAGGCCCGACTTGTAGCCAAAGGATTTCTTCAGAAAGATGGTGTTAACTATAATGAAACATTCTCTCCAGTTTCTACGAAGGATTCATTGAGAGTTATTTTGGCCCTTGTAGCTCATTTTGACTTGGAGTTACATCAAATGGATGTCAAGACGGCGTTCTTGAATGGGGATCTTGAGGAGGAGGTGTATATGACTCAGCCTGAAGGTTTCACCTCAAACAAAGGAAGCCATCTGGTTTGTAGACTCAAGAAGTCAATATACAGACTGAAACAGGCCTCCCGACAATGGTATTTGAAGTTCAATGATGTTATTACTTAATTTGGTTTTAAGGAGAACATTGTTGATCAATGCATATACCTTAAGGTTAGTGGGAGCCGTTACATATTTCTGGTCTTGTATGTTGATGACATTCTACTTGCAAGTAGTCACTTAGGGATGTTGCATGAGACTAAGCAGTTTCTTTCTCAGAACTTTGACATGAAAGATTTAGGAGAGGTATCCTGTGTCATAGGGATTGAGATCTATCGTGATAGATTCAGAAGGATCCTTGGGTCGTCTCAACAGGCCTATATCAATAAAGTTTTGCAACAGTTTAATATGAAAAACTGCTCACCTAGTGCAGCTCCTATTGTGAAGGGTGACAAATTTGGCTTGTTCCAGTGTCCAAAGAATTCTTTGGAGTTGGAAAGCATGAAGGAAATTCCTTATGCATTGGCAGTTGGTAGTATGATGTACTTGGAGGTCTGTACAAGACCTGATATTGCCTTTGTTATGGGAATGTTGGGTAGATATCAGAAAATCCAGGGATGGATCATTGGAGAGCTGCAAAGAAGGTTATGAGGTATCTACAAGGAACGAATGATTACATGCTTACATATAGACATTCTAATCATTTGGAGCTGGTTGGATACACAGATGTAGACTTTGCTGGTTGTGTTGACTCGAAAAAGACGACATCGGGTTATATTTTCCTTTTGGCAGGCAGTGCTGTCTCTTGGAAAAGTATTAAGCAAACCCTTACAACGTCGTCGACTATGGAGGCAGAGTTTGTTGCTTGTTATGAGGGCACGTCACATGCTACTTAGCTAATGAACTTTGTTATAGGACTTACTATTATGGATTCCATATCTACGCCGTTAAAGATGTTTTGTGATAATAGTGCTACTGTGTTCTTCACGAAGAACAACAAGAGTGGAAGTCGGAGTAAGCACATCGAAATCAAGTATCTTGTTGTTCGGGATCGTGTTAAAGCAGAGACAGTTGTTATTGAACATATAGGTACTGAGCTTATGGTTGCTGATGCAATGACTAAGGGCTTACCTCCTTCTCTGTTTAAGAGTCATGTGGATCATATGGGTCTTATTAGCTCATCATGCATTTGATTTTACTTATGTACTTCTGGACTTTAATCATTTATCATAGCTGTTACAGTTTCTTTTCTCGTGGTGTCTCATTTTTCAGTGCACTTAAGTATGAGACAATATTTGTAAAATGAGTGGGAGCATACCTTCACTCATAAATATATTTTGCTACAAATAGCACTCAAACAAAGTGAATTAGTTGCATTGTGATACATGGAAGGGAATGTTCTCCTTTGAGGACATAACCACCTTGATTTATGCGATTATGACATTTTGTAAGAGTATAAAGTTACCACATACAGTTCGAAGGGTATTGTTTTTTAAACATTGTATGCGCATACGAAAGTCATTTTAAATTTTCCCATTACCCACTTGGTTATTTTTTTAACTTCAATGTTTTTCTCAAATTTAGTTTAATTAAGCAAAGTGGGAGATTTTAGTCTTTCTATGGCTCAATTGAGAAGTTGTGCCAAGTGGGAGAATGTTGGGCTTTGTTTTGTATTAAAACATAAAGTGGCCCAACTATCTCAATTGACACTGTTTTGGGCTTTTATAAAACTATCTGGGTAATGGGCCTGAGTCAGAATACCCATTAAGCTGTAGTTTTAAGTGGCGAATCTAAACCATTGGATGACCTATGGATGGACGGTCAGGATTCTAGGGTTCTTAACAGTGGTGTCCTCGTTTACTTATAAATACACCATTAGCCATCCTAATTCGGTGTATTAAGTGAGATTACTCTCAGCCAAATTCTAAACCGGAAATACTATTGTGATTCTGAAGAGGATTAGCTGTAGATCAAGCTTTGTTGAAGAGGTTCTCAATCACAATGGCTACAGGTATGCCTAATCCCTATATTAAGTTCTATCATGATAAACAAACAAAATAAAATATTGACAGTATTCGTTTTCTGATCTCTTCTTTAGCGAAAATCAAGTATAAAACTAAAAGATAATGTTTTAAGATAAAAAGAGACCAATAAAACCCACCTATAAGAACCAATTTTGTTTTTTTACTATATTTGCACATTTGGTGGAAAAGTGTCACTTTAAGCATATAGGCAAGGCAATTCTATATAATAACAACCCACCCATAAGAAAAGAAGTGTAGCTTTTGAGGGGGGCCTAATATCTCATCTCCATCTTCATGTTCTTTCTCCTTCTCAGTAATGAACTAGATCATAACTGGGGCAATGGATGTGAAGAACACTTACTTGATCGCAACACTAATCCAAGCAATTTACGCTGGCATGTTTCTCCTATCAAAAGCTGCGTTCAATAAAGGCATGAACAGTTACGTTTTCGTATTCTATAGACAAGCAGCTGCAACCATAGTTATGAAGGGGAATCTAAATTAATTAAGAGTCGCTCCCGTGCAACTCTTATTCCCTATTGCAATTTTATTTGAAAGGCAAGTTTGTAACACTTAAACCTCTTTTTATTTCTTGTCTCAGTGCGTTTTAACATAGAAGATAAGTTACTGGAATTTAAATGATGAGGAGTATGTCCTACTTACTGATGTTTTGTTTGAAATCAGGAAAAAAATTAGCCCTCTGTCCTTCGCAGTCTTTTTTAGGACCTTCATGCTTGCCTTATTCGGGTACGTGTTCCACAATACATACGAAGATCCTAAGATGAATAAGTAGGATTTTTTTAGGAAATATATATTGTATATTGGTTACATGGATATATATACATGCGCGTTCATTTTTTTGTCAACTATGCTTATTGAAGCACAGCCCCGTTTAGGGGCCAATTCTTGACTAATAAGAAGAAAAGGAACTATGGAGACATGCACATGCTTATACCTCTCTCGCAGTAATTTCTGTGAGAATATACAGTTATCTTATTTTTAGTTTTTAATGACAAAAATAATACTCCCTCTGTCCCATGTTAAGTTTCTCAATTAAATTTTTTGTTTTTTCCACATTAAGTTTCATATTTCTCATATTCCTACCAACTAGAAAGCTTCTAATATGCTTCTTACCATAGTTGGAGGGGCATGAGAATCTAAATTATTTAGAGTTGTGAAAATCTTAGTTATTTAAAGCTCTGTCTATTTATGGTTCAACATGTTTCTGACTTTCCTAAAAATTTATACTTTATATAAATGGATCGGTTAATATGGGACGGAAGGTGTAATTGTTTCAACGAAAAGTAATGTTTTAGTATGTGACGTTACAATTGGTGTCTCTTTATTCATATGGGTCCGACGATATATGAAGGGGAATTATCCTTCAAATATTAATACTTGGTAATGCAAAATGTAGCCTAGCAATTGCTTTAAACACGTATGCTATCGCCCTTAAATACACTAGCTCGACCTTGGCAGCTGCAACTGCAAACACCCTCCTTGCGATTACCTTCCTCTTGGCCGTCTCATTTAGGTATGTATACTTTGTATATCCACGAATCTTATGCATTCATGTAAATATTATGTAAAAAAAATTGTGTTATACTATATGTTTCTTTTATGGCTTCATGTAGCAAGTAAGCTAGGTTTTATTTGCTATCTGCAGGATGGAAGCTGTTAATCTAAGGAATGTACATAGGAATGCCAAAGTTGTAGGCGTCCTAGTGTCCCTGGCAGGTGCAGTTTCCATTGCTTTTTACAAGGGCCCTCAATATCAACTCCGCAACGTTCATCACCATTTCCTAAATGAAAACAGCCCTAGAAAAGATCACGCAAATTCAACTACGACATGGATCAAAGGAGACTTTCTCTCGCTTGCATCTAATTTCTTGTGGGGAATGTGGCTACTCTTATAGGTACACACACAATCTCTCTCTCTCTCACTCAGTGCGCAAGCAGAAGTTAGAAGAATCATTTGTTAAATGGGTAGTGAATCAAAGTATCAAGCCCATATGGGGTTCTAATCAAATAGCTAAATTAATTGCTGACACACAGAGACAAAGATAATGTAGAATGTAGATATTATTATATGATTTTCTATTATGAAACTATAATGCCAAACAGTTAAACACAAGGTAAGCGTCCACAAAGTTGAGTTTAATATATGCTAATGGCCAGTGGTCGGTCCCTTTTTACCTTTTATAGCAATAATTGATGGTGAAGGAATGTATTGGAATAGGGAGGAGTCATGAAATGCTATCTATCTAAGCTTCTCTTCACCACTATCGCCTGCGCTTTGAGCACCATTCAGTGTTTCTTTTTCGCTCTAGCCTTTGAACCGCACCTCTCAAGATGGAAGCTTGGCTTTGACATTGGTCTCCTTGCCATCTCATATGCGGTGATTGTCTATAATCACAAGATTCACAACTATTACTTAATAAACTTGAATATACAGATAAAATGGAATTTGATTGAATATAATGATTTGCCATAGGGAATTGCTGTAACTGGCGTCACATTTTATCTACAAGCATGGTGCATTGAGAAGAAGGGGCCAGTATTTTTGGTCGTGACCACGCCACTAGCACTGATCATCACCATGATATGCTCAATGTTCATCTCGGGTGAATTGATTAGTCAGGGGGGTGATATGCATATAGATGGTTTAATTAATAATCAACTTGCATCACTACAACAAAAAGGACTATAAGTGATGCTTTTTAGCTTTGCTAATATTTATTAAAGCGTCGCTAATAGTCTCCAAAGTGTTGCTAAAATCGTCAATAATAGTCTCGTCGCAACTGCTTATTAGGGACGCTTATTTAAAAGCATCGCTAATAGTATGATATTAGCAATGTTTTATTCTTTAGTTACTAATATTAACTTTTTTGCGATGCTTTGTAATATGTTACTAATAGTCTATTATTAGCGACATTCTAAAAAGCATCACTAATAATAATTTATTAGTGACGTTTATGACTACGTTGCTAATAGTTAATTATTAGCGATGATGTTTAGAATGTCGCTAATAATAGATGATTAGTGATGCTTAACTATTAGCAATGCTTACTATAAAGCATTGCTAATCATCAATTATTAGTGAGACTTTTTAGTGCATCGCTAATACGTTAACTAATTTTTTAAAAAAAATATAAAAAATGTTATTAGCAACATTTAACAAAACGTCGCTAATAAAATTTAAAGCCGAAACTAAAACCAGCACTATTAAAGTACTATCAGTGACACTAAACTAACTGTAGCTAATAATATTCTATTTTTTTTAAAAAAGTGAAGCTTTATTTGCTGCGCTAAAAAGTATATTAGCGGCTCTTATTAAAGCATCACTAAAATTTTAAAAAAATTTGGTCGCCTCCCCCTAGTCTCCTCCTCCGCAAGCAGTCAAGAAGGGGTCGAGGTCAAGGGAGAAGGAATGGGTGGGGGAGGGGAATGGTGGGGGGTGGAACCGGTCCGGTGCCGCCTCCTCTTACCCTCTTTCTCTGGCTAACGATGGGGTTGCAACATGGACACGGGGGCAAAGAAGGTAGCAGGGCGGGGGAGGGTGGGGGTGCGCTACGGAATCCGTGGGTCTCCTCCACTAGCAGAAGAAGGGCGTACAATCTACAAGGGGGTGATGACGGAATCCGGGGGCAGAGCTAGATCCATATCCTGTGCCACCCCCTCGATCACCTCCTCCTACTGCAAAGGGGGGCAAGTGCAATCTACAAGGGGGCAGGGAGGGGATGAGGGGAGGAAAAAATGTAGGGGGTGGCGCTGGAATCCGGAGGCAGAGCCAGATCTAGTGTCGCCCCCACTGCTCTTCTCGGGCGCATGGAAGTGTAGGGTTGGGGGTGGAGTGTATTAATAAGGCGGGAGAAATTTTGCCACTGCAGGGAAAATTTTCCCTCGCCCCCTTTTTGCGACGCTTTAATTTGAAGCGTCCCAAAAGGGGAAGAGAGATAGAGATAGGGTAGAGAGAGGGAGGAGAGAGAGGATAGAGGGAAGGAGAGGGAGAGAGAGTGAAGAGAGAGAGGAGATAGAGCGTAGAGAGAGAGAGGAGAGAGAGAGGGTAGAGAGAGAGGAGAGAGAGAGAGAGGAGAGAGAGAGATGTTAAAAAAAATTAAGCCTATTTGCAATGCTCATAGAGGAGCATCGCAAATATTCTAACTTTTTGCGACACTCTTTAGTTTATGTCTCATATAGTAACATTTCTTAACAAAACAGTTTAATATAATGAGTGTCGCAAATAGTATAACATTAGCGACGATTTTATTTTAGCGTCGCTAATGTGTAAGCTATTTGCAACGCTTTGTCTAAGCATTGCTAATAATATAAAAAAGTTTTTTTAAAAAATATTGCACTATTTACGATGCTCAGCACATAGCGTCGCAAATAGTTTAACATTTGTGATGCATAAGTATAAGTTTCGCAAAAATAATGACTATTTACGATGCTCTTCAGCCAGCATCAAAAATAGTTTTAATTTTTTTAATCCCTCCCTTCTCTCTCTCTACCCTCTCTCCCATCTCTTTTCTCTCACTCTTCTCTCTCTTCTCCTCCCTTCTTTCTCTCTCTCCACTCTCTCATCACTCCCTCTCTTCACTCTCTCTCCTCTCTCTCTTCACTCGCTCTCCTCTCCCCCTACCCTATCTCTCCTCATTCTCTCTACCCTCTCTCTCTCCTCTATCTTCCAATCTTCTCTCTCTACCCTCTCTCCTCTCTCTTCGTATCTTCTCTCTTTACCCTCTCTCTATCTCCACTCTCCCTACACTTTTCACTTTTTTTTATATATTATATTTTTAAATTAATTAAAATATTAAAAAATTTGTTAGTGACACCAACATAATTATGTCGCTAGTACCCTCTATAGTAGTGATGCATAAGCATATAATTACTAATGACTAGAGTATTAGTGAAACAATTTTACAACCATCGCTAATATATTTTATTTTATTAATTTTGAAATATAATAATATAATTAAAAATCCCCAAAAATTCTAAATTAATCTCTTCCCCCTCTCTCTTCATTCTCTCTCCTTTTTTCTCTCTCTACACTCCCTCTCTCCCCTCCCTCTACCCTATCTTTCTTTACTCTCTCTCCTCTCTCTACCCTATCTTTCTTTACTCTCTCTCCTCTCTCTTCCTCTCTTCTCTCTCTGCCCTCTCTCTCTTCACTCTCTACCCTATCTTTCTTCACTCTCTCTACCCTATCTTTCTTCACACTCTCTCCTCTCTCTTCCTCTCTTCTCTCTCTGCCCTCTCTCTCTTCACTCTCTTTACCGTTTCTCAATCTCTTTTATTATATTTTTAATTTTTAAATTAATAAAAATATTAAAATAAAATGTAGTAGCAATGTTTACAAAATTGCATCGTGAGTACCTTATATAGTAGCGACGCATAAACATATACATTGCTACTAACTAAAATACTAGCGACGTAATTTCACAAGCATCGCTAATTTATTTTATTTTATTTTATCAATTTTAAAATATAATAATATAACTAAAAATCTCAAAACATTTCTAAATTAATTTCTTTCCCCTCTCTTCTCTCTCTCCTATTCTCTCTTATATCCTATCTCTATCTCTTCACACACACTCTCTCTCTCTCTCTCCCTCTCCCTCTCTATCTATCCTTTCTCTCTTTTCCTCTCTCTTTTCACTCTTTCTCTGTCCTCTCACTCTCTGCCCCCTCTCCAATCTTCTCATCTCTCTCCTCTTTCTCTCTTGACTCCTCTTTCTCTTATGCATATCAGCGTGAGCTTGAGCTCTGAGGAGGAATTTATTTATTTATTTATTTATTATATGTAAATAATAAATATAAAATAAAATATATTACATTTGAAAAAAAATTATTTTATGTATTATATAATTAAATAATAAATATAACATAAAATAACTTTTAGCGATGTTTTGATGTAAGTGCTCTAATATCAAGACTATTAGCGACGTTTTTAAAAAAGTATTACAAATAGTTGTAAATTTATTATTTTTTCAAAATTTATAACTATTAGTGACACTTGTTTAAAAGCGTCACTAGTAGTATTAGTATTAGAGATGCTTTTAAAAAGTGTTGATTATAGTTATAAATTTTTAAATTTATAATTATTAGCTACACTTATTAAAAAAAATTGCTAATAGTTTTGATATTAGCAGCGCTTATTTGATTTAAGTGTTGCTAGTGACACTTGCTTTTTGAAAAGTGTCGCTAATAATTATAAATTTTGCAAGGGAAGAGGACAAGGAAGTGAGAGACAACCTGTGTGTATAATCTATATATATAATAAAATCAAGGAGTTTTAGATCTTGACAAAGTAGCTCTTCTAAGTTGGTTATAATTGCTTAATAATGTCTAAGACATAGAATACTATAACTTATATAGTTATGGATCTATTTTTGTAAAATCTGACGGATTTGGTTGTCCCTAATTGAGTAAAACAAGTTGCATTTGAAAAGAATGCGGCTGAGCTATCCGCCACCAATGTTATTGTTGTTGTTGTTAATTTCTACCTCCATTTTAGGTAGAGAATTTCCACATGTGAATTAAAGATGTAGTGTTGGTATCTCATCTCACGAGTGGTTGTTTGAGTATAACTCCTATGAAGGAGATGCTACATGTGATATCTACAAATATAAGGTAATTTTTTACATAAAAATATTGGATTTAGAGTAGAATTTTTTTCCCATTAGAAAGGCCATCAATGAGAAACCGATGCATTAGTGAACACATCAACAAAAACCTAAATGTCTAATCGACAAACAACAACACGCCTACAAAATACTTGTGAAATTTCAGGATTTTGTTGGTAGATCCATCGATGTGCCTGTATTCAAAGCAATTATACTGATGAAATTAGAAATCATCCAAGATTGATGGTTATGTACGAGAATTCTATTTCTTTCCTTGTATAATTACCACTTGATGCCCCTAAGACTCACAATCCTTCAAAACTAAACACAATCCAAAAAGAGAGGAAGGGTGTGTCAAGATCGAAAAGAAACTAAGGGATTGAATTCTATAATATCGGCAAGTAATATGGAAGGAAAAGGTTGAATTGATAAACCTTAAAAGTATTACGATCTACATCATGAAGATGCATGTTAAGCATGAAGGTAGGGTTTGTTGGTTAACCAATGGACATGGATTATGGTTCTATAATTTAGCAATTTATATATAATAATTATGTGTTTATTGATATGTGTTAAAATATATGTGGTCATATTATATTGACTTATTTTGATAAATAAAATAATGTTGAATTAATATGTAATATGAGTCAACAATATAACTTGGTTGATGTTCAAGATCACATGGTGAAGATAAAGAAGAGTTTTAAGAAGTAGAAATAGCACACATATCACATTCACATACTCGGGATATTGGGATGATGTGCCCGATGTAGGCACAATCGGTACCTTGGAGATTTACGTAGGGAAAGGGAAAGAAGAAGGAAGAAAGGGGAGATAAACTAGAATCTTCTATTGCATAAGATGAACCAAGGGAGGGGACGACCCTCTTATGGGGAGTCGTGCCCTCCTTCCTTGGGAAACATGCTGCTAGTGGGCCCGGCTATCCCGTGGACCACTAGTGCTCCTAACACAGTTTAATAATAAAATACACAAGCAAATACTAACTAAATACAAATAAAAATATTCTAATGTGCTGAATTAAAGATAAAGGAAGTCGGATGAACGTGCACAACACTCCACCACGCTTCCGCTATTCGCCTTGTCCTTAAGGCGACCAAGCTGGGTAGCGAGCCATAAACTCCTCCTCGGGCATCCATGTGGATCCTCAAGTGACTGGCCATGCCAAGAAATCAGAACCTCAGTAATGATGCGTCCTGAGAGACGAACCCGACGCTTATCAAGCACCGAAGTGGGAACAGGGTCAAAAGGTGGAACCGGGCCCATCTAGGGGGGTGGTGGAGCATCAGTGGCCAAAGAGGAGTCACTTATGCAACGGCACAACCAGGAGACATGAAATACAGGGTGGACTAAGGAATCAGGCGGTAGAGTAAGGCGGTAGGCCACGGGACCGATACGTGCCTCCACAACATAAGGCCCATGGAACCAGGGGCGAGCTTGGAATGCTCAGGCTGGAACAGGGATGTCTGGTGTTGAGGAAGAACAGAGACATACACCAAGTTACCCACCACAAACTCCCTGTCCATATGATGGCCATCATAAATCTGCTTCATCATGTTCTGAGCAGAGGACAAGTTCTCCTTAAGCTGCCGAAGAACCTCATCCCGTGTCTCGAGCATATAATCCACCTCAGCCACAGAGGAGTAGTGAGGAACATAAGATAACACGGTCGAGGGTGGATGGCCATACATCACCTCAAAAGGAGTGAAACCAGCATGTGTGTGATAGGCGGTGTTATAGGACCATTCTGCCCATGGTAGAAGCTGAAGCCATCAGCGGAGCTGAGACATCGTGAAGTAGCAGAGGTACTGCTCTAAGCAGCGGTTGACCACCTCTGTCTGGCCATCCGTCTGGGGGTGATAAGCAATGCTCATGTGAAGAGAAGTGCCCTGTAAAGTGAAAAACTCCCACCAAAATTGAGATATGAAGATCCTATCACAATCAGAGACAATAGTGTGAGGCATGCCGTGTAGTTTGGCCACCTCCTGAGCATAGAGCTTTGCCACTGACTTGGCGGTGAATGATTGTCCCAGAGCACAAAAGTGAGTATACTTGGACAGTCGGTCCACCACCACCATAATCACTGACTTGCCTTGCACCAGGGGCAAGGCCTCCACAAAGTCCATCGAAACATCTTCCCAAACCTTATCAGGAATCAGCAAGGGCTGCAGCAAACCAGCAGGAGATGTCGTGGTGGCCTGATCGTTTATAATTAAACCCTTTGCAAGTGTACAAGGTAATTGTACTAGGATAAGTATCTAAGGGTTGTCGAACCTCAGGGACGGATGAATAATTACTAAATATAAAAAAGGAATTTGCTGATTGAAAACTAAAACAACTTATACTTAAATTAAGTAAAGGAAAAGAAAATAACTAGTTTAAAAACAAGAGATTAATGTGATAGATTTTACTTAGGAAATCGAATCCACTATAGAACCATAACAATTCCTTGACTTTTAATCTAAATCTAGTGTGAATATGAACAAGTATTCTCAGCTACAAGCTAGAATTACTTCAGAAAGAATCATTAATTAATTTCCATGGCATGAACTATCTTCGACAATAGCACGAATCATCTACACTAAATAGCTATAGTCATGACCCGTCTAATCTTAGTATAACTCATCCAAGTCCTTAATTATCTGAACATTAAAACTATTGTATGACCATCTCATCTAAATCACAGAAATTAGAATTGATGCAAATATCAAAACCACATCAATCTATCATCTACAAGACAATAAATCAACATAGAATTGAATAAACATTAAAAAGCTCTTCCATTAAAAAGGAAATCCTTATCATACAATTGTCATAATTCACAACTGAGATCTAAATTAAAAAGAAAAGAAACTGAAACTTATCTATAGGTTCATCAACTCCTAAGTAAAAGAATAGTTTAGCCTTCCATGGTAGAAGAAAATAATTCAATCTCCATTGAAAGCTTTGGCTTCTTCTCCATCTTCTTCTTCTTTCTTCTCTTCAGAAAATCTACTTGTTCTCCCTTAATTTCGTGCCAAATAAGTCTTTATATAGGCATTAGATCCGTAAGAAAAGAGTTGGATATGAGAAGGACTCAAAATTGGGTGGAATAAGGAATCTGCGCGTTATGCCGATCGATCGCCCTGCATGCCCGTTCGAACGCTTATACTGCATTTTGCATCAAAATCACGTTATCCCGTTCTAACGCCCTGCAGGGCCGTTCGAACGGCTACACTGTTTCTGCAATTTGGACAGTTTTCCTGGACAGTCCGTTTTCTGTTCATTAAGCTCTTTCTTTCATGTCCATATTAATTTCCAACTTGTTTATAACTCCGAAAAGTTGTCCAAATCACTTTAAAATATGTCAAGACTATTTTCATTTATTCCAAGTATCGTCCAAGAGTTCGATAAGTGCATATTACCTACAAACCATAAAATATCTCATTTTAGACATGTAGAATATTACTAAAATTCCAACTTGATTTAAATGTATATCTAAACTACTAATAACTACAAAAATATTAATAATTAAACTAAAATACTAATATCTATATTAATCTAAATAAACCATAACTAACTTTAAATTAACCTAATCTATACTAGCAAATAAGGTAAAAAGACATATAAAATATATATATATATTTCATACTTATCATGGCCTTAGCTCTATGACAGACATCACAAGCGGCCACATACTCCTGTACTGCCTGTCGAAGACTCTGCCACATAAAGCTCTGGTTGGCCCACTTATAAGTACGAAATGCTCCCTCAAGACCGGCCACTGGAGTGTCATGGAAGTGGGAAAGGGTGCGCCTACAAAGATTAGCAACATCGGGTACCCAGAGGCGGTCCTTCCAAAAGAGAAGGGCATCCTTCCATGCAAAGAATGGCCGAGCAGCTGGGTCGGTCTAGAGGAAAGTGATGAAGGTGCATGTCAGAGGTTCATCCATGTATGCCTGTTTCAATTCATCAAGGAAGGGGCAAGCCGGACTGGAAAGAACCAAACATGAACCTGGGGAAGAACGACGAGAAAGGGCGTCGGCCACGGTGTTTTCTAATCCTTTCTTGTACACGACCTCATAATCATAGCCAAGAAGCTTGCTGTCTCACCGCTGCTGTGATGGAGTGGACACCCGTTGTTCGAGGAAATACTTCAGGGGCTGGTGGTCATTGCGAATCAGGAACTTGCAGCCAAGCAAATAAGGCCGTCATTTGTCGACAGCAAGGACGATGGCCAACATCTCCTTCTCATACACGGACAAGGACAGGGAGCGGCCAGCCAAAGCTTTGCTAAAGTAAGCAATGGGGCGCTCATCCTGCAGTAACACCACCCCAAGGCCGGCATCAGAAGCATCCATCTACACTACGAAGGACCGGCAAAAATCCGGAAGGATCAGAACAGGGGTGGACGCCATAGCCCGCTTTAGTTCAGCAAAGGCCGCCTGGGCAGCCTCAGACCAGCTAAATGATTCCTTCTTTAAGAGCTCTATAAGGGGCCAAGCAATCTCGCCATAGCGGTTAGTGAACCTCCGATAGTAGCCAGTGAGGCCAAGAAAGCCCCGAAGCGTCCATACACAACTAGGGGTCGGCCAAGAAAGCATGGCGGCCACCTTTGAGGGGTCAGTGGCGACGCCGTCACAGGAGATGATATGTCCCAAATATTCCACCTGTGGACTACCAAACGAACACTTTGAACACTTAAGAAACAATGAATTATCTTTCAGAATAGCGAAGACAGACCTGAGATGCTCCAAGTGTTCCGCCCATGACTTTCTATAGACAAGGATATCATTGAAGAAAACCAAGATGAAGCGGCGAAGGAAGTGCCTGAAGAGATCATTCATGAGGCTATGAAATGTGGAGGGGGCATTGGTCAGGCCAAACGGCATGACAAGGAACTCAAAGTGGCCGTCATGAGTCCAGAAGGCGGTCTTGTGCACATCGGCTGGTTGCATCCCTATCTGATGGTAACCCGATCGGAGGTCGAGTTTGCTGAAGATAGTCGCTCTAGCCAGCTCATCCAGAAGCTCCTCAATCACCGGTATTGGGTACTTGTCCATGACTGTGATAGCATTCAAGGCCCGGTAGTCAACACAGAATTGCCATGTGCCATCCTTCTTGCAAACTAGAAACACCGGGGAGGAGAAGGAGCTCGTGCTCAGACAAATGATACCGGATTGAAGCATGTCAGCCACAAGACGCTCAATCTCTGCCTTCTGAATGTGTGGGTAGCGGTAAGGGCGGACATTGGTCGGAGAGGCCCTTGGAATGATAGGAATACACTGGTCATGAGGCCGCACCAGAGGAAGGCCATGCGGTTCAGCAAACACCGCACTATGCTCCGCCAACAAGTCAAGAAGATCCTGCAACAACTCATCTTGAAGGACTTCGACCGCTGACCGCTACTGAAGGAGGAATCCCTCGGGGGCAAACCGAAACAAGGAAGCCGTCAGCTGAGCGGAAAGGAGGGTGCCCGGCTGAGACCCCTGAAGCCGAACCTGCTGCCCTTGAACCTCGAAATCCATCACCATGTCTTTAAAGTTCCATAAACACATCCCCAAGCTCTTGGAGCCACTACACCCCTAACACCACGTCCACCCCCTTCACAGGCAGCAAGAAGACGTCGGTAACTAATGTGTGGCCCTGAATGGAGAGCCTTGCCTGGGCATAGACCCCTAAGCTCTGGAGGTGCTTCCCATCACCAATCAGCACGTCAAAGGGCTTCGAATCCGACACGAAGCAACCTAGCCGTTGGGCCACCCTGTCATTAATGAAGTTGTGGGTTGACCCACTGTCGATCAGAATGGCCACTTGCTGCCGCTTGAGGTGGCCCTGGACTCGCATTGTGCATGGAGTGAATGCCCCAAGACATGGACGGAAATCTTCGGCAGCACGTCATCATAGTGGGATGAGTTAGACCCATCCGCCACCTCTCCCTCCTCATCGATCTCCTCCATGAGAAGACTGCCCTTGACGGAACAACGGTGCTCCGGGACAAACTTCTCATGGCAGTGAAAACAAAGCCCCTTCAACCAACATTCCTCCATCTATGTTAGAGTGAGCCATCAAAAGATCAGGCCGGTCTGAGAGGGTTGCTGGCTAGAGCGGCTAGCCACTGAGCTGCTGGCCGGGGCGGCAAGGGGGGAAGCGCTCACAACAACCCTGGGAAAAGCCCCGAGCCGGCCTCCTCATCGCTGTCTAACCAGTTTCTCTTCCTCAATGCATGCGTGGCGCACGACATCCCGCATGATGGAGCAGGGAAAGTGGTTCATCTCCTCAAAGATCTCCGGTTTGATCCCTCTCTTGAATGTGCCCACCAAGGCGGCCACCGGCGAGTTGGGGAGGCAGTTGTCCACCTTCATGAACTCCGTATAATAAGCCTGGATGGTGGTAGTCTGGCGTAGTGTAGAAAGCCTCTCATTGAAGTCTTGGAACTCGTTTGTGCCAAACTGAATGCACAGTTCGTCGGAGAAGGCTGCCCGAGTGGGGTAGCACACCTCCTTCTCAAAGCTCTGGAACCACATGGACGTGTCGCCGTCTAGGTGGAAGGCCGCTATACACAATCGTTCAACCTCAGAATGAGTTCCCTGGTAGGCAAAAAACTTCTTTGCTTTGTACAGCCATTCCACTGGGTCGTCATCCCCACTATAACGTGGGAACATGAGGCGGGCCAAACGAGGCTCAGCCCCTCCTCGTAGTCCACCGTGGGGCCCTGGATACTCCTCCCAGTCTTCCTCCATCTCCGGAAACACATTTCTAGGAAGCAGCATCACTGGGGCATTTTCCCGAACACATGGCATGCCTCGCATATCCCAGGCCTGGCGCCTACCATCCAATGCCTGGTTGAATGTGCCAAATTGCACCTGCCCCTGAAACCTCGTATCTCTGTCTGCCGGTGCCAAAGGGTCAGGGGCATACGGTTCGGGGGCCTGGGATGGACCCCCCTTCTCCATGAAAACAATTGGCAGCCTAGGCAGGAGAGGTGTTGTGCGCTCTGCCTGAAGCTGTGCAACTGCCTGGCTCAGCTCCTCCACCTTTGCCATGCCCATGCTCAAGGATTTCAATTCAGCCATAATCTGTGCCAAAGTAGGTTTGCTGGCAGTCTTTGGAACGATCTTCAGACTAGCTGCTGAGGCAAGCGCCTCCTTCTCTGGAGGAACTTCAGGGGCCACAGTAGCTTACTTGCCTCGTGCCATGGCCGGGCATCATAAAAGCTCCGATACCAATGATGTGCCCGATGTAGGCACAATTGGTACCTTAGAGATTTACGCAGGGAAAGGGAAAGAAGAAGGAAGAAAGGGGAGATAAACTAAAATCTTCTATTGCATAAGACGAACCAAGGGAGGGGTGGGGAGCCGCGCCCTCCTTACTTGGGAAACGTGCTGCTAGTGGTCCCGGCTATCCCGTGGACCACTAGCGCTCCTAATATAGTTTAATAATAAAATACACAAGCAAATACTATCTGAATACAAATGAAAATAGTCTAATGTGCTAAATTAAAGATAAAGGAAGTCGGATGAACGTGCACAACATGGGATTATCATATTAGAGTGTGAGAAATAATTTTGGAGACTTTTGGATAAAAACTGTGATTTTGTTCATTAGCGATTGATCATTATAGATCACCCGATCAATTTACCTTAAATATTTTTATAAGGGGCTCTAGAACACAAAACTGATAGTTCGCTAGGTGGCTAGATCATTGAGTGCTGGTGTCATATAATTCTAGTAGTGTGAACGATTGATCACACTATGAAAAAAATGATTGTGTATATGAAAGATCAATTCACAGGAACTTGAAAGATAGATCACATGCTTGAAAGATTGATCGAATGTTTATCAGAAGGAGTCTAGTAAGCTGAATGAATGATCTCTATGTAAAAATCTTTGTGTTGATTATGTTTGCATACTTGATAGTTTTGTTTGAACTAATTTATTTTACTTTAAATTTCATGTACATCTAGGTCACAACTCGTAGTTCTTTTCCCTAGCTAGGTAATTGGACTAGAGGTAGTATGACAATCCTCTACATATATCAAGATATTAAACTGCCAATTGGTAGCTAAGGATTTTTATGATCTTGTGAGGTTTAGTGTTTTTCTTGTAAAAGTTGCATACTTCCTCACTAATTGTGCTAAAAGAGATTGCTTTTTTATTTTGTATGTTTGTTTAAAACATTCTCAACTCTCTCTTGATTGTTTTTTACTTGTTTTGTTCTTTATTCATCATGTCTATTTCTTCTCTAGTGATGTTGAGGATTTAGATCTTGAAACTCTAATTTGAAAAGCCATTGGTTGGAGTAAAATGATTAAGAAATTTGATCAAAAAATTGTTAAATAGAATGAGAAGAAAATTGACTCAATTTCTAAGCTAAAATTCTTATTGGCTGAAGACAAGGAATGATTAGAGAAATAGGTTCAAAATTTGAAGAATGAACTTTCGAAAGAGAGAAGAAAATTTAAATCTTTAGAGAAAAAACTTATATCATCTAATGATGAAGTTAGTGGATTCCAATATGAGAAAATTGATCTTATTTAAAAGGTAAGATTCTTGGGGAATGAAGTTAATCAAAAATTAGAGACAAATAAGTCTTGCTTAAAAAAGATAGAAGATCTAGGTAGTGACTTAAAGGTTTTTTTTGAAAAATTAAAAAACCTTCACCTTAGTGTAAAAAAAAATTGGACAAGATGTTGAACATGAGATAAAATAATTGTGATGAAAGAGAACTATGATTTATTGAGATTAATTCTTAAAAGTCTAAAAGTGTCACTACATTGGTCAAAGCTAAAGAACCATGCATACTAAGAAAGATGATCACATGTTAAAACCAAAAGAAATTCTTAGGAATTAAAGTCCAAAGTCTAATAAAAGGAAGAGTGCACATAAATTGGAATAATTGAAAGACTCTTTGATTAGGCAAGTTCAAGCTATGAAGAACAACATAAATTGTCTAAGTAAACATACCATGAACAAATCTCAAACTAAGGAAATTTATTGGGCTTCTAACTTGAATAAATTGCCTAAGACAAAATAAGAGAGATTGCCTAGTAAGCCCTCTAGGACTCTTATGAATTCTCAAATCAATTGACCAAGCGTCAAGACAATTATGGTCAATTGAGAAGCACTTTACACTCACTTACAGGCCTAAGAAGACTTCACATATTAATAAGAAGAAAACTAAGATGGTTTAGATGAAATGAAGTCTTAAAGGCCCTTATATTACAAGTTGAGAAGAGGATTACTCATCATTATTAAAACCTTTAGATTGCTTAAAAATTGGATTTGTAAGCAAATAAAAGGGGTCTCTTTATCAAAATAAAGAGAGTTTTAAAATTTCCCTTGATTTAATTATTTCAATCATTTGGAAAAAAAAATCATGAGAAGAACTTGGCTTGCAATCAAGATACTAAGTGCTTGTGAGACTAGTTGATGATAAATTGAGTTTGTCGTTGATTTCAGGAATAAGATAGTTTTCCCTTTGCTCACAACATGTCCTAGCATCAAGGATCCTTGTCATTATTCTCATGTGAATGCCATCAATAGAACCAATTGGCAGGTACTCTCGCTCTGCCATTACCCAACTATTAAAGCTTTCGGCTATGTTATTCAACAAATGTCCATACCTTTCACCTTGAAAGAGTGCATTACACCAATGGTGAGGCTTGTTTAATAGAACCCAATTGTATGCATCCTTTGATGCTTGTCGGAGCTTGATGCAGGGCGGGATTGATGGGATGAAAGTTGTTCGACAAATGTGCCTATAGTCACATACAACCTTTCTCTCTCACAAATTTCAATGATAAATTCACATAAAATTGAGAAAAAATAAAAGAGAAAGGAATAGCCTCCTCTTCTTCAAAATCTTAGAAAAGTACACAATATTTGGCCTTCATGGAAGAGCCAAGTATTCATACAACTCTTAGTGGGATAATTGTAAATAAAGAGTCTAATCTCAAACTACCTCCTAACTAAACAATCAAAATTAAGAAAAACTAATGAGAAAATTTATAAATAATCAAAACAATATGAAATAATACTCTTAGGAAATCAAAATACTGAAAAGAAGTCAATTTAGAATCAAATACTAATTCAAATAGAAATTTGGAACCGTATCATCATAGCAGTGATTGATCGCCAGAAGGGTCGATTGATTGCGAACACACAACTTTGTATTATACTAAACTGTTTTGAGTACCGATCAATCGCTAAGACTAATCAATTGATCAATGTCCTGATCGATCATCCTTGGTGCCCAATCGTTTGCTCAATAGAACTTGGCGTATTTTCCTCTTCCAATCCGCTTGCTCCATATATTTCAAAACAAGCTTATTTACATCATTAATTTCAAACAAATCCTCATGTTTCTTCAAGTTATGAATTCCCTTGTCTCTGAGCCTCTTGGAGCGTTTATCATGCTCCCCTTTTGAGAGAAAACTTGTCCTAGAATTTATAAAAGATGTAGTGATATATAGGGAAAGCTCATAACCACACATAGCTTAAGGTAAAGACCCACATAGAGTAGCATCTTGATATGGCGGCTTTGGAAGTTTCAAATAACACACCATAGCAATAAAAATCATATGCCCTATCTCATGGTAAAGGTATAGAATATGTGTAGTAATCAACCCATAGCACTTTACACCTTTAAATAACCTTTGTAGGCAAAACAAATCTTCCAAAAGGACTTCCTTGAACACATAATTGATCTCATGCACACAGTAATAATCAATGTGTAAGACAAGAAAATCAGTCTTCAAACACAAGGAAGAAAATCACTTTGATCACACCCATGAATATGACAATCACTTCTCCTTAGGGTGAAAACAAATATTTTCTCAAGAATAAGATCTATCATGTCATGATCAATGTGAATTTTGCAATTAGAATACTATGATAGCAAAAAATACATCATAGATGCCTTGGATAACATGAACTTATTGGCAATATTCATCATGTGATTTAACCAATAAGCAAGTATATTTTGTTCTCATATCACACAAAATCTCTTAAACTTGTTTACCAAATGATTCTCAATTCCAACTTCCAATATTCAAATCATGCAGTATATCAAACATGAGATGACCAATTTGAATTTTCCAATTTTTATAACTGATAACAAGTATCTAAATTCTCAGCATCCTAGACAATCTAAACTTTATCATAATGTACCATGCATTAACTTGAACATCAAATTTGATGAACTCAAGGAACCCACAATCTTCAAAATGAACAAAATAAGAGAACTCCATGAAGTTTTTATCTACATATGGAGATATTGGCTCAAACCTCTAACGGATGGGTAATGTTCGTGGTGGAAGATTTTTTTGTAAACCACTCTGATTCTTGTGGAAAAGAAAATTTTTGGTATGGATGCTTTTCTTCCAATAGAATGGATACCAACAAGAAAGACATTATTGTAGTTCAATAGTGAATGTAACTCTAGCACGAATAACAACTCTTATTCTTCCACTACTCATAGAAACTGTCTGTCATCCCATAGTTTCAATTATGGCACGAGTGCATCACATGAACAAATATGTGGATCTTCATCGTAGATGGAAGATATATTGAAATCAAACCGCTCTTGCACAATAAGAATGGGACTGCGAATTTCCTCATAGTTAGATATATTAAAAGGATAACTTGAAGCATTATTAAATTGATGCTCTACCATGGCCTCAGCCTTGGCATAATATCAGCGAGCAACAACATCGGCCAAATAATCCATTTGGCTCATCAATTGTTCAACCTATCGCGACAACCTTGCTACTTTATGATGATCATTAATCTCATCAATTTATGTAACCCGTCCTCCATTGTGTCAGGGCAACATGTTAGACCTGTGCAAGGCCACCAACTAATGCAGGGCAAGATTGATGAAATGAATGTCATTCAACAAATCCGGCTACAGGTACACAAAACCTTCTTCTCTCACAAATTTTAATGATAAATTCATAGAAAATAGAGGGAAAATAAAGGAGAAAGGAATAACCTCTTATTCTTCTTCAAAATCTTAGAAAATTATAGAACTTATGGCCTTCATGGAAGAGCCAAGTATTATACAACTTCTAGTGACATAACTATAGATAAAGTCTAACCTCTAACCACCTCATAACTAACCAATCAAAATTAAGGAGAAATACTGAGAAAATCTCTAAATAATCAAAATAATATGGAATAAGACTCCTAGGAAAGTAAAATACAAAAAAAATCAATTTGGAATCAAATACTAATTCAAATAGAAATTAGGAATCGTCGTATATATCATTGTAGCAGTGATCAATCACCAGAAGGGTCGATGAATAGGCAACTCTTAGCTTCATTTTACACTAAACTGTTTTGAGTACCAATCAATGACCTAGTTGATCACCTTGCGCTAGGTTTGATTTTATAAAGGAATTCCATCGGAGGCGATTGATTGCTCTTGGAGCCCGATCAATCGCTCAAGAGAACATGTCATATTTTCCTTTTTCGATCCCCTTGTTCCATGTATTTTAAACAAGGATTATTTACATCATTAATTTCAAACAAATCTATATGTTTATTTAAGTTATGAATCCCCTTGTCTCTAAGCCTCTTACCATTATGAGTTATCATATGCACTCAAGCTATTATCAATAGATATGAGTTCAAAATCTTCATTTTTGTTTACTAAAAAGTTACTACATTTTTGAGCCTTCACCATTATATGATTCAATATTTAAGTGAAAGTGATGCGAACTATAACATCCTTGATCACAGTATAGATATAGCTTATACATATATCTATGATAGTAAGATTTATTCTAATAAGGCACGATAAGAAGGTAATTAATGACTGAACAAAGTTAGAAAAAAAGTGAGTTGAATTGCCAGCATTTTTATTTTGCATTAAACCTAAGAAACGGCATATCGGAAAAGCCCATTTAATGTTGTAGTTATTAGTCAGCCATCAAATGATGATCTAATTACGTACGTTCCATGTCGTTCATATCCTAACCAGTATGTTGTATTCCCCTACAACAGATATCCTCCCCCCTTCCGCAATCAAACACAGCTCTCCTTCCTCACTCGAGACACCCCTCAACTTTCCTCCTCCCCCACTCCCTCTTCCATCATGACACCGCCGTTTGCCACACCCCTCCTTCGTCGGATCCAGCACCCTTGCCCCCCTCTCAGGGCCAACTTGACCCCTAGGCAACTTAGGCAATTGCCTAGGGCCCCACCAAATACAAGGGCCCCCAACAAATACCACAAAAAATCCTACGCCCCAACAAACACCACAAAAAAATTCAATAATGCATGATTCATTAAATATAATTTTTTAGAAAACTAAAAAAATATTGTATTATTACATGCTATGTGAGCCTTTTTTATACAATAGATATAAATTATCACTTACCATATGAATTAAATTTTTTGAAATTAAAATACCCACTTAACATATGGGTTGTCATTTTAGCCTTCAAATTTACGAAACCCAAGCCTTCTTTTACACATTTTTATAGATCTTACTATTTTACCAAGACCCCAAATTTCTTACAACAACATTGATATATCTCTCACTTTTCAAATATAATTGAGTTTTCTCATTTTTATATTATTAGCTCCATTTTGTTCAATTTAAGAAATGTGGTACCTAAAAAACAAAATTATAAGCTTATTTTTCTTCTCTAATATGTGGGTTTTACCATTCAATAATTTTTTTTAAAAATATAACTATTAATATAGGAAGGAGAGAGTATAATAGAGCAAACAAATAATTTTTAATATATATAAGAAAGGAAAATAAGTCGCTCATTAATTGGCATGACAAGTAAAGCATATGGAGGTTACTAAGAATTGGGGGGGATTGGGGAAAGGCTTCATCATTTTGTTAAAACAGCTTATGTGTACAATTTGATATGTACTTAGTTGAATTAATGTATTATTTTTATAAAAAATAAACTCTTGATAAATTTATTGAAGTAATAAAGAAGATATTTGAGAAACGTAAGGTAAGGTTAGTAATTGAACAACTAATTTTAATAATTATTTCATTATATTAATCTATCAAATTAAATATAAAAAAAATTATTTAAGATTTCGCCTTAGGCCTCGAATTTTATTGAGCCTGCCCTGGCCCTCTTCGCCATCTGCCACGTCCATTTTCATGCTGCCAAAAGAAGAGGATGGTCAAATTAAGACGCTGGGCCCACAGCCAAAGAAGCTCTAAATTAGCGATATTCTCTTACGTTGTATTAGACTTGCGGTCAAAGAGTGAGAGATTGTGTGAGTTATTTGGTCTAGACTCAAACCTCCCCTCTCTCTCGACAACCTAGGTTCTTGATCACAAGCTATATATTTTCCTGGAAAAATTTTTAGAAATAGACCTGACAAACGTCGGAAATACACTTTTAGGCCAGGAAAGTTGATTTTGCAAAAATAGACTTACGCTCGTTTCACTTGCCCACACGTGCACTTGAATTTTCGATAATACCCTTAGGGCAATGGAAATGAAATGTGACGACCTGACTTCACCTCCAGTTGCATCCCAAATCAGAAATCGGTTTTTCCTCCAGCGATCGTGACCACTCTCGACCGTTACATGAATCACATTACCTTCCGGCAACCCCTCATCCAGCCTTTTATATACCCTCCATCACCCTCTTCTTCTCCACTATCAGTCATCGTGTCCCATTTTTCGCTCCTCCAGTATTGCAGAAAAAGTTCCCATTTTGTTCCATCCTTCGCTATCCACTCCGGCGATCTCACTACGGCAGTCATTTGACAACCGAAGACATATATTGCGGCCACCTTTGCCCCCTCCGACGACATTTTGAGAATCTCCATTGCCGCCGTCCCTCTATTCCAGCCGGCCGCATCCCGCTAAATCGGTGTTTTGCCTTTCTCCCGCTTCACTTGGGCATCTGACGAATCTCCCCAGCCGTTGATCAATAGAAGACAATATAAATGGCAAGGTAAGATCCTACAACGTTGTATGGTTAATTGAAGAAACAAATATCTTGTTTTGGTGTTTAATATGGTTTGGTTACGAATAGCATGTTTCAGTGTCTAAAATGGTTTGTTTACGAATATCTTCTTGAGGTGGATAATACAGTTTGGTATGAAATTTATTGAGATTGTGTAATGAAATTTTGTGGTAGATCATAATGGAAGTTAAAGGAGCAAATTCTTAATAGGTGTGTAAAATGGCCATTTATGTACTACTATGATTAGTGTATTTGATATCGTAAGATATAGTTGATTTAAATATTTGAAGGATGTGATCTGATGAAAAATTTTGAAAAGGAAATCTCAAATGAAAAAAAAATTGTTTGTAGAAAAAGGAAGAAAAATATAGCTGATTAGTTAAGTTGGACCCGTGCTCTATTATATGAGATATGATGAATAACAAGGGGGAGACCATAGAAGCAATATTGTATGCTACAGACGAATTTAACTGATATAGCCTAACTGTTGACTAGTACATTATAGGTTGGTCTTTAAAGTAAATTGTGTGGTCAATAAACTTTATATAGCCTTATTTATATAAGGGTAGATTGATCTCGTAAAAAGTAGATTGTGTGTTTAATGCTTAGTTTGAGGTCATGGATTTGAAGAACCATAGAAGAATTCGCAAAAAGTCTTTGAGGATAGAAATTTAGTTGCTAGGCTAAGTCTGGATAATAATGATCATTAGTGGCTATTCTTGACCATTCTATGTGAAATGTGATATGATAAAAAAACAAGGGTATACCATTTAAGCAAGTATATATGAGTAAAACAAAGTGAACTAATAGGACCTAACTGTTGACGGATAGGTTTTAGATATCTATTATGTTTGTGCAAAGTACATTGTGCTAACATTAGACTTGATATAGGCAAGTATATATATGGGTAGAGTAATATGAGTGTGCGGCTTTCATGTTGTAAAATGTAGCATGTGGGTTTGGGGCATAGCTTACATTGATAAATTTTACCGAATGCAAAACCAATGGACAAAATTTTGTGAGGGTCGTCATGTAGGTGCAAGGCTACATCTGTAAATTATTGCTCATTAGTAGCTTTTCTTACCATTCTATGTGATAACACAGTGAACGGAAATGTCCTAACTGTTGATTGGTATATATTAGATAGCTTTTATTTTTTTGCAAAGTACATTGTGTAGGCTTTCATCTTGATATAGTTAGGTATATAGATGGGTAGAGTAATAGGAGTGTAGGGCTTTCATGTTGTCAACTGTAGAATGTGTGTTTGGGGCTTAGCTTATATAGATAAATTTTATTGAATGCAAAAACAATGGAAAATTTTTTATGAGGGTCGAAATGTAGGTGCTAGGCTACATTTCTAAATTATTTATCATTTTTATCATTCTCTCTGATATGTGTTATGATGAAAACAAGGGTAGACCATCTAAGGAAGCATATATGCCTAAAACAAATTTAATTGATAAGCCCTAACTGTTGACTGATACATTTGAGTTATCTTTCATGTTTTTTGCCGAAAGTATATTGTATAGGCTTTTGACTTGCTATAGATAGGTCTATATATGTGTAGAGTAAGAGGAGTATGGGGCTTTCATGTTGTCAAATGTATAATGTGTGTTTCGGGCTTAGTTGACATTGATGACTTATAAGGAATGCAAAAGATCAGGACAAAATTATTTGAGGGTCGAAATGTAGGTGCTAGGCTACATTTCAAAATTAGTTATAATTTTTATTTTTCTCTGTGATATGTGTTATGATGAAAACAAGGGTAGACCATCTAAGGAAGCAAATATGGCTAAAACAAATTTAACTGATAGCCCCAAACTGTTGACTGATAAATTTGAGTTATCTTTTATGTTTTTTGCCAAAATTATATTGTACAGGCTTTTAACTAGCTATATGTAGGTCTATATATGTGTAGAGTAATAGGAGTGTGGAGCTTTCATGTTGTCAAATGTATAATGTGTGTTTCGGGCTTAGCTGACATTGATGACTTATAAGGAATCCAAAAGATCCAGACAAAATTCTTTGCGGGTCGAAATGTAGCTGCTAGGCTACATTTCTAAATTCGTTATCTTTTTTATCTTTCTCTATGATATGTGTTATGATAAAAACAAGGGTAGACCATCTAAGGAAGCAGATATGGCTAAAACAAATTTAACTGATAGGCCCTAACTGTTGACTAATACATTTGAGTTATCTTTTATGTTTTTTGCCGAAAGTATATTGTACAGGCTTTTAAATTGCTATAGGTAGGTCTATATATGTGTAGAGTAATAGGAGTGTGGGTTTTCATGTTGTCAAATGTATAATGTGTGTTGCCAGGCCTATCTTACATTGATGACTTATAAGGAATGCAAAAGATCAGGACAAAATTATTTGAGGGTCGAAATGTAGGTGTTAGGCTACATTTCTAAATTAGTTATCATTTTTATCTTTCTCTGTGATATGTGTTATGATGAAAACAAGGGTAGCCCATCTAAGGAAGCAGATATGGCTAAAACAAATTTAACTGATACGGCCAAACTATTGACTGATACATTTGAGTTATCTTTATTGTTTTTTGCCGAAAGTATATTGTAAAGGCTTTTGACTTGCTATAGGTAGGTCTATATATGTGTAGAGTAAGAGGAGTGTGGAGCTTTCATGTTGTCAAATGTATAATGTGTGTTTCGGGCCTAGCTTACATTGATGACTTATAAGGAATGCAAAAGATCATGACAAAATTATTTGAGGGTCGAAATGTAGGTGCTAGGCTACATATCTAAATTAGTTCTCATTTTTATCTTTCATTGTGATATGTGTTATGATGAAAACAAGGGTAGCCCATCTAAGGAAGCAGATACGGCTAAAACAAATTTAACTGATAGGCACTAACTGTTGACTGATACATTTGAGTTATCTTGATTATTTTTTGCCAAAAGTATATTGTAAAGGCTTTTGACTAGCTATAGGTAGGTCTATATATGTGTAGAGTAATAGGAGTGTGGGGCTTTCATGTTGTCAAATGTATAATGTGTGTTTCGGCCTTAGCTAACATTGATGACTTATAAGGAATGCAAAAGATCAGGACAAAATTATTTGAGGGTCGAAATGTAAGTGCTAGGCTACATTTCTAAATTAGTTATCA
The DNA here is from genome assembly GCA_035235625.1 of Saururus chinensis. Lineage (NCBI taxonomy): Eukaryota > Viridiplantae > Streptophyta > Magnoliopsida > Piperales > Saururaceae > Saururus > Saururus chinensis. The sequence goes on from CP141141.1 coordinate 28,710,173, forward strand.
TTTTTATCTTTCTCTATGATATGTGTTATGATAAAAACAAGGCTAGACCATCTAAGGAAGCAGATATGGCTAAAACAAATTTAACTGATAGGCCCTAGCTGTTGACTAATACATTTGAGTTATCTTTTATGTTTTTTGCCGAAAGTATATTGTAAAGGCTTTTAAATTGCTATAGGTAGGTCTATATATGTGTAGAGTAATAGGAGTGTGGGTTTTCATGTTGTCAAATGTATAATGTGTGTTGCCAGGCCTAGCTTACATTGATGACTTATAAGGAATGCAAAAGATCAGGACAAAATTATTTGAGGGTCGAAATGTAAGTGTTAGGCTACATTTCTAAATTAGTTATCATTTTTATCTTTCTCCGTGATATGTGTTATGATGAAAACAAGGGTAGCCCATCTAAGGAAGCAGATATGGCTAAAACAAATTTAACTGATAGGGCCAAACTATTGACTGATACATTTGAGTTATCTTTATTGTTTTTTGTCGAAAGTATATTGTAAAGGCTTTTGACTTGCTGTAGGTAGGTCTATATATGTGTAGAGTAAGAGGAGTGTGGGGCTTTAATGTTGTCAAATATATAATGTGTGTTTCGGGCTTAGCTGACATTGATGACTTATAAGGAATCCAAAAGATCAGGACAAAATTATCTGAGGGTCGAAATGTAGCTGCTAGGCTACATTTCTAAATTAGTTATCATTTTTATCTTTCTCTGTGATATGTGTTATGATAAAAACAAGGGTAGACCATCTAAGGAAGCAGATATGGCTAAAACAAATTTAACTGATAGGCCCTAAGTGTTGACTGATACATTTGAGTTATCTTTTATGTTTTTTGCCGAAAGTATATTGTATAGGCTTTTGACTTGCAATAGGTAGGTCAATATATGTGTAGAGTAAGAGGAGAGTAGGGCTTTCATGTTGTCAAATGTATAATGTGTGTTTCGGCCTTAGCTGACATTGATGACTTATAAGGAATGTAAAAGATCAGGACAAAATTATTTTAGGGTCGAAATGTAGGTGCTAGGCTACATTTTTAAATTAGTTATAATTTTTATTTTTCTCTGTGATATGTGTTATGATGAAAACAAGGGTAGACCATCTAAGGAAGCAAATATGGATAAAAGAAATTTAACTGATAGGCCCTAACTGTTGACTGATACATTTGAGTTATCTTTTATGTTTTTTGCCAAAATTATATTGTATAGGCTTTTGACTTGCTATATATAGGTCTATATTTGTGTAGAGTAATAGGAGTGTGGGGCTTTCATGTTGTCAAATATATAATGTGTGTTTCGGGCTTAGCTGACATTGATGACTTAAAAGGAATCCAAAAGATCAAGACAAAATTCTTTGAGGGTCGAACTGTAGCTGCTAGGCTACATTTCTAAATTCGTTATCATTTTTATCTTTCTCTGTGTTATGTGTTATGATAAAAACAAGGGTAGGCCATCTAAGGAAGTTGATATGGCTAAAACAAATTTAACTGATAGGCCCTAACTATTGTCTGATAGATTTGAGTTATCTTTTATGTTTTTTGCCGAAAGTATATTGTACAGACTTTTAAATTGCTATAGGGAGGTCTATATATGTGTAGAGTAATAGGTGTGTGGGGCTTTCATGTTTTGAAATGTATAATGTGTGTTGCCAGGCTTTGCTTACATTGATGACTTATAAGGAATGCAAAAGATCAGGACAAAATTATTTGAGGGTCGAAATGTAGGTGCTAGGCTACATTTCAAAATTTGTTATCATTTTTATCTTTCATTGTGATATGTGTTATGATGAAAACATGGGTAGCCCATCTAAGGAAGCAGATACGGCTAAAACAAATTTAACTGATAGGCAGTAACCGTTGACTGATACATTTGAGTTATCTTTATTGATTTTTGCCAAAAGTAAATTGTACAGGCTTTTGACTTGCTATAGGTAGTTCTATATATGTTTAGATTAATAGGAGTGTGGGGCTTTTATGTTGTCAAATATATAATGTGTGTTTCGGGTTTAGCTGACATTGATGACTTATAAGGAATCCAAAAGATCAGGACAAAATTATCTGAGGGACGAAATGTATGTGCTAGGCTACATTTCTAAATTAGTTATCATTTTTATCTTTCTCTGTGATATGTGTTATGATAAAAACAAGGGTAGACCATCTAAGGAAGCAGATATGGCTAAAACAAATTTAACTGATAGGCCCTAATTGTTGACTAATACATTTGAGTTATCTTTTATGTTTTTTGCCGAAAGTATATTGTACAGGCTTTTAAATTGCTATAGGTAGGTCTATATATGTGTAGAGTAATAGGAGTGTAGGGCATTCATGTTGTCAAATGTATAATGTGTATTGCCAAGCTTAGCTTACATTGATGACTTATAAGGAATCCAAAAGATCAGGACAAAATTCTTTGAGGGTCGAAATGTAGGTGCTAGGCTACATTTCTAAATTAGTTATCATTTTTATCTTTCTCTGTGATATGTTTTATGATCAAAACAAGGGTAGACCATCTAAGGAAGCAGATATGGCTAAAACAAATTTAACTGATTAGCCCTAACTGCTGACTGATACATTTCAGATATCTTTTATGTTTTTTGCCGAAAGTATATTGTACAGGCTTTCGACTTGCTACAGGTAGTTCTATATATGTTTAGATTAATAGGAGTGTGGGGCTTTAATGTTGTCAAATATATAATGTGTGTTTCGGGCTTAGCTGACATTGATGCTTATATGGAATCCAAAAGATCAGGACAAAATTATCTGAGGGTCGAAATGTAGCTGTTAGGCTACATTTCTAAATTAGTTATCATTTTTATCTTTCTCTGTGATATGTGTTATGATAAAAACAAGGGTAGACCATCTAAGGAAGGAGATATGGCTAAAACAAATTTAACTGATAAGCACTAACTGTTGACTAATACATTTGAGTTATCTTTATTGTTTTTTGCCAAAAGTATATTGTAAAGGCTTTTGACTTGCTATAGGTAGGTTTATATATGTGTAGAGTAATAGGAGTGTGGGGCTTTCATGTTGTCAAATGTATAATGTTTGTTTCGGCCTTTGCTGACATTGATGACTTATAAGGAATGCAAAAGATCAGGACAAAATTATTTGAGGGTCGAAATGTAGGTGCTAGGATACATTTCTAAATTAGTTATAATTTTTATTTTTCTCTGTGATATGTGTTATGATGAAAACAAGGGTAGACCATCTAAAGAAGCAAATATGGCTAAAAGAAATTTAACTGATCGGCCCTAACTGTTGACTGATACATTTGAGTTATCTTTTATGTTTTTTGCCAAAATTACATTGTATAGGCTTTTGACTTGCTATATATAAGTCTATATATGTGTAGAGTAATAGGTGTGTGGGGCTTTCATGTTGTCAAATGTATAATGTGTGTTTTGGGCTTAGCTGACATTGATGACTTATAAGGCATCCAAAAGATCAGGACAAAATTCTTTGAGGGTCGAAATGTAGCTGCTAGGCTACATTTCTAAATTCGTTATCATTTTTATCTTTCTCTGTGATATGTGTTGTGTTGAAAACAAGGGTAGACCATCTGAGGAAGCAGATATGGCTAAAACAAATTTAACTGATAGGCCCTAACTGTTAACTGATACATTTAAGTTATCTTTTATGCTTTTTGCCGAAGGTATATTGTACAAGCTTCTGACTTGCTATAGGTAGGTCTATATATGTTTAGAGTAATCAGAGCGTGGGGCTTTCTTGTTGGCAAATGTATAATGTGTGTTTCGGGCGTAGCTGACATTGATGACTTATAAGGAATGCAAAAGATCAGGACAAAATTATTTGAGGGTCGAAATGTAGGTGCTAGGCTACATTTCTAAATTAGTTATCATTTTTATCTTTCTCCGTGATATGTGTTATGATGAAAACAAGGGTAGCCCATCTAAGGAAGCAGATATGGCTAAAACAAATTTAACTGATAGGCCCAAACTATTGATTGATACATTTGAGTTAACTTTATTGTTTTTCGCCGAAAGTATATTGTAACGGCTTTTGACTTGCTATAGGTAGGTCTATATATGTGTAGAGTAAGAGGAGTGTGGGGCTTTCATGTTGTCAAATGTATAATGTGTGTTTCGGCCTTAGCTGACATTGATGACTTATAAGGAATGCAAAAGATCAGGACAAAATTCTTTAAGGGTCGAAATGTTGGTGTTGGGCAGCATTTTTAAATTAGTTATAATTTTTATTTTTCTCTGTGATATGTGTTATGATGAAAACAAGGGTAGACCATCTAAGGAAGCAAATATGGCTAAAAGAAATTTAACTGATAGGCCCTAACTGTTGACTGATACATTTGAGTTATCTTTTATGTTTTTTGCCAAAATTATATTGTATAGGCTTTTGACTTGCTATATATAGGTCTATATAAGTGTAGAGTAGTAGGAGTGTGGGGCTTTCATGTTGTCAAATGTATAATGTGTGTTTCGGGCTTAGCTGACATTGATGACTTATAAAGAATCCAAAAGATCAGGACAAACTTCTTTGAGCGTCGAAATGTAGCTGCTTGGCTACATTTCTAAATTCGTTATCATTTTTATCTTTCTCTGTGATATGTGTTAATGTAAAAACAAGGGTAGACCATCTAAGGAAGCTGATATGGCTAAAACAAATTTAACTGATAGGCCCTAACTTTTGACTGATACATTTGAGTTATCTTTTATATTTTTTGCCGAAAGTATATTGTACAGACTTTTAAATTGCAATAGGTAGGTCTATATATGTGTAAAGTAATAGGAGTGTGGGGCTTTCATGTTTTCAAATGTATAATGTGTGTTGCCAGGCTTAGCTTACATTGATGACTTATAAGGAATGCAAAAGATTAGGACAAAATTATTTGAGGGTCGAAATATAGGTGCTAGGATACATTTCTAAATTAGTTATCATTTTTATCTTTCATTGTGATATGTGTTATGATGAAAACAACAGTAGCCCATCTAAGGAAGCAGATACGGCTAAAACAAATTTAACTGATAGGCACTAACTATTGACTGATACATTTGAGTTATCTTTATTGTTTTTTGCCAAAAGTATATTGTAAAGGCTTTTGACTTGCTATAGGTAGGTCTATATATGTGTAGAGTAATAGGAGTGTGGGGTTTCATGTTGTCAAATGTATAATGTGTGTTTCGGCCTTAGCTGACATTGATGACTTATAAGGAATGCAAAAGATCAGGACAAAATTATTTGAGGGTCGAAATGTAGGTGCTAGGCTACATTTCTAAATTAGTTATCATTTTTATCTTTCTCTGTGATATGTGTGATGATGAAAACAAGGGTAGCCCATCTAAGGAAGCAGATATGGCTAAAACAAATTTAACTGATAGGCCCAAACTATTGACTGATACATTTGAGTTAACTTTATTGTTTTTCGCCGAAAGTATATTGTAAAGGCTTTTGACTTGCTATAGGTAGGTCTATATATGTGTAGAGTAAGAAGAGTGTGGGGCTTTCATGTTGTCAAATGTATAATGTGTGTTTCGGCCTTAGCTGACATTGATGACTTATAAGGAATGCAAAAGATCAGGACAAAATTCTTTAAGGGTCGAAATGTAGGTGCTGGGCTACATTTTTAAATTAGTTATAATTTTTATTTTTCTCTGTGATATGTATTATGATGAAAACAAGGGTAGACCATCTAAGGAAGCAAATATGGCTAAAAGAAATTTAACTGATAGGCCCTAACTGTTGACTGATACATTTGAGTTATCTTTTATGTTATTTGCCAAAATTATATTGTATAGGCTTTTGGCTTGCTATATATAGGTCTATATAAGTGTAGAGTAATAGGAGTGTGGGGCTTTCATGTTGTCAAATGTATAATGTGTGTTTCGGGCTTAGCTGACATTGATGACTTATAAAGAATCCAAAAGATCAGGACAAAATTCTTTGCGCGTCGAAATGTAGCTGCTTGGCTACATTTATAAATTCGTTATCATTTTTATCTTTCTCTGTGATATGTGTTATGATAAAAACAAGGGTAGACCATCTAAGGAAGCTGATATGGCTAAAACAAATTTAACGGATAAGCACTAACTGTTGACTGATACATTTGAGTTATCTTTATTGTTTTTTGTCAGAAGTATATTGTAAAGGCTTTTGACTTGCAATAGGTAGGTCTATATATGTGTAGAGTAATAAGAGTGTGGGGCTTTCATGTTGTCAAATGTATAATGTGTGTTTCAGCCTTAGCTGACATTGATGACTTATAAGGAATGCAAAAGATCAGGACAAAATTATTTGAAGGTCGAAATGTAGGTGCTAGTTTACATTTCTAAATTAGTTATCATTTTTATTTTTCTCTGTGATATGTGTTATGATGAAAACAAGGGTAGACCATCTAAGGAAGCAAATATGGCTAAAAGAAATTTAACTGATAGGCCCTAACTGTTGACTGATACATTTGAGTTATCTTTTATGTTATTTGCCAAAATTATATTGTATAGGCTTTTGACTTGCTATATATAGGTCTATATAAGTGTAGAGTAATAGGAGTGTGGGGCTTTCATGTTGTCAAATGTATAATGTGTGTTTCGGGCTTAGCTGACATTGATGACTTATAAAGAATCCAAAAGATCAGGACAAACTTCTTTGAGCGTCGAAATGTAGCTGCTTGGCTACATTTCTAAATTCGTTATCATTTTTATCTTTCTCTGTGATATGTGTTAATGTAAAAACAAGGGTAGACCATCTAAGGAAGCTGATATGGCTAAAACAAATTTAACTGATTGGCCCTAACTTTTGACTGATACATTTGAGTTATCTTTTATATTTTTTGCCGAAAGTATATTGTACAGACTTTTAAATTGCAATAGGTAGGTCTATATATGTGTAAAGTAATAGGAGTGTGGGGCTTTCATGTTTTCAAATGTATAATGTGTGTTGCCAGGCTTAGCTTACATTGATGACTTATAAGGAATGCAAAAGATCAGGACAAAATTATTTGAGGGTCGAAATGTAGGTGCTAGGATACATTTCTAAATTAGTTATCATTTTTATCTTTCATTGTGATATGTGTTATGATGAAAACAACAGTAGCCCATCTAAGGAAGCAGATACGGCTAAAACAAATTTAACTGATAGGCACTAACTATTGACTGATACATTTGAGTTATCTTTATTGTTTTTTGCCAAAAGTATATTGTAAAGGCTTTTGACTTGCTATAGGTAGGTCTATATATGTGTAGAGTAATAGGAGTGTGGGGTTTCATGTTGTCAAATGTATAATGTGTGTTTCGGCCTTAGCTGACATTGATGACTTATAAGGAATGCAAAAGATCAGGACAAAATTATTTGAGGGTGGAAATGTAGGTGCTAGGCTACATTTCTAAATTATTTATCATTTTTATCTTTCTCTGTGATATGTGTTATGATGAAAACAAGGGTAGACCATCTAAGGAAGTAGATATGGCTAAAACAAATTTAACTGATTGGCCCTAACGGTTGACTGATACATTTGAGATATCTTTTATGTTTTTTGCCGAATGTATATTGTACAGGCTTTTGACTTGCTATAGGTAGTTCTATATATGTTTAGATTAATAGGAGTGTGGGGCTTTCATGTTGTCAAATGTACAATGTGTGTTTCGGGCTTAGCTGACATTGATGACTTATAAGGAATCCAAAAGATCAGGACAAAATTATTTGAGCGTCGAAATGTAGCTGCTAGGCTACATTTCTAAATTAGTTATCATTTTTATCTTTCTTTGTGATATGTGTCATGATAAAAACAAGGGTACACCATCTAAGGTAGCAAATATGGCTAAAACAAATTTAACTGATAGGCCCTAACTGTAGACTGATACATTTGAGTTATCATTTATGTTTTTTGCCGAAAGTATATTGTACAAGCTTTTGAGTTGCTACAGGTAGGTCTATATATGTGTAGAGTAATAGGAGTGTGGGGCATTGATGTTGTCAAGTGTATAATGTGTGTTGCCAAGCTTAGCTTACATTGATGACTTATAAGGAATCAAAAAGATCAGGACAAAATTATTTGAGGGTCGAAACGTAGTTGCTAGGCTACATTTCTAAATTAGTTATCATTTGAGTTATCTTTATTGTTTTTTGCCAAAAGTATATTGTAAAGGCTTTTGACTTGCTATAGGTAGGTTTATATATGTGTAGAGTAATAGGAGTGTGGGGCTTTCATGTTGTCAAATGTATAATGTGTGTTTCAGGCGTAGCTGACATTGTTGACTTATAAGGAATGGAAAATATCAGGACAAAATTATTTGAGGGTCGAAACGTAGGTGCTAGGCTACATTTCTAAATTAGTTATCATTTTTATCTTTCATTGTGATATGTGTTATGATGAAAACAAGGGTAGCCCATCTAAGGAAGCTTATACAGCTAAAACAAATTTACCGGATAAGCACTAACTGTTGACTGATACATTTGAGTTATCTTTATTGTTTTTTGTCAGAAGTATATTGTAAAGGCTTTTGACTTGCAATAGGTAGGTCTATATATGTGTAGAGTAATAAGAGTGTGGGGCTTTCATGTTGTCAAATGTATAATGTGTGTTTCAGCATTAGCTGACATTGATGACTTATAAGGAATGCAAAAGATCAGGACAAAATTATTTGAGGGTCGAAATGTAGGTGCTAGTCTACATTTCTAAATTAGTTATCATTTTTATTTTTCTCTGTGATATGTGTTATGATGAAAACAAGGGTAGACCATCTAAGGAAGCAAATATGGCTAAAAGAAATTTAACTGATAGGCCCTAACTGTTGACTGATACATTTGAGTTATCTTTTATGTTTTTTGCCAAAATTATATTGTATAGGCTTTTGACTTGCTATATATAGGTCTATATATGTGTAGAGTAATAGGAGTGTGGGGCTTTCATGTTGTCAAATGTATAATGTGTATTGCCAAGCTTAGCTTACATTGATGACTTATAAGGAATCCAAAAGATCAGGACAAAATTATTTGAGCGTCGAAATGTAGCTGCTAGGCTACATTTCAAAATTAGTTATCATTTTTATCTTTCTTTGTGATATGTGTCATGATAAAAACAAGGGTAGACCATCTAAGGTAGCAGATATGGCTAAAACAAATTTAACTGATAGGCCCTAACTGTTGATTGATACATTTGAGTTATCATTTATGTTTTTTGCCGAAAGTATAATGTACAAGCTTTTGAGTTGTTACAGGTAGGTCTATATATGTGTAGAGTAATAGGAGTGTGGGGCATTGATGTGTTCAAGTGTATAATGTGTGTTGCCAAGCGTAGCTTACATTGATGACTTATAAGGAATCCAAAAGATCAGGACAAAATTATTTCAGGGTCGAAATGTAGTTCCTAGGCTACATTTCTAAATTAGTTATCATTTGAGTTATCTTTATTGTTTTTTGCCAAAAGTATATTGTAAAGGCTTTTGACTTGCTATAGGTAGGTTTATATATGTGTAGAGTAATAGGATTGTGGGGCTTTCATGTTGTCAAATGTATAATGTGTGTTTCAGGCGTAGCTGACATTGTTGACTCATAAGGAATGGAAAATATCAGGACAAAATTATTTGAGGGTCGAAACGTAGGTGCTAGGCTACATTTCTAAATTAGTTATCATTTTTATCTTTCATTGTGATATGTGTTATGATGAAAACAAGGGTAGCCCATCTAAGGAAGCAGATACAGCTAAAACAAATTTAACGGATAAGCACTAACTGTTGACTGATACATTTGAGTTATCTTTATTGTTTTTTGTCAGAAGTATATTGTAAAGGCTTTTGACTTGCAATAGGTAGGTCTATATATGTGTAGAGTAATAAGAGTGTGGGGCTTTCATGTTGTCAAATGTATAATGTGTGTTTCAGCCTTAGCTGACATTGATGACTTATAAGGAATGCAAAAGATCAGGACAAAATTATTTGAGGGTCGAAATGTAGGTGCTAGTCTACATTTCTAAATTAGTTATCATTTTTATTTTTCTCTGTGATATGTGTTATGATGAAAACAAGGGTAGACCATCTAAGGAAGCAAATATGGCTAAAAGAAATTTAACTGATAGGCCCTAACTGTTGACTGATACATTTGAGTTATCTTTTATGTTTTTTGCCAAAATTATATTGTATAGGCTTTTGACTTTCTATATATAGGTCTATATATGTGTAGAGTAATAGGAGTGTGGGCTTTCATGTTGTCAAATGTATAATGTGTATTGCCAAGCTTAGCTTACATTGATGACTTATAAGGAATCCAAAAGATCAGGACAAAATTCTTTGAGGGTCGAAATGTAGGTGCTAGGCTACATTTCTAAATTAGTTATCATTTTTATCTTTCTCTGTGATATGTTTTATGATGAAAACAAGGGTAGACCATCTAAGGAAGTAGATATGGCTAAAACAAATTTAACTGATTGGCCCTAACTGCTAACTGATACATTTCAGATATCTTTTATGTTTTTTGCCGAAAGTATATTGTACAGGCTTTTAACTTGCTATAGGTAGTTCTATATATGTTTAGATTAATAGGAGTGTGGGGCTTTAATGTTGTCAAAAATATAATGTGTGTTTCGGGCTTAGCTGACATTAATGACTTATAAGGAATCCAAAAGATCAGGACAAAATTATCTGAGGGTCGAAATGTAGCTGTTAGGCTACATTTCTAAATTATTTATCATTTTTATCTTTCTCTGTGATATGTGTTATGATAAAAACAAGGGTAGACCATCTAAGGAAGCAGATATGGCTAAAACAAATTTAACTGATAAGCACTAACTGTTGACTGATACATTTGAGTTATCTTTATTGTTTTTTGCCAAAAGTATATTGTAAAGGCTTTTCACTTGCTATAGGTAGGTTTATATATGTGTAGAGTAATAGGAGTGTGGGGCTTTCTTGTTGTCAAATGTATAATGTGTGTTTCAGCCTTAGCTGACATTGATGACTTATAAGGAATGCAAAAGATCAGGACAAAATTATTTGAGGGTCGAAATGTAGGTGCTAGGCTACATTTCTAAATTAGTTATAATTTTTATTTTACTCTGTGATATGTGTTATGATGAAAACAAGGGTAGACCATCTAAAGAAGCAAATATGGCTAAAAGAAATTTAACTGATAGGCCCTAACTGTTGACTGATACATTTGAGTTATCTTTTATGTTTTTTGCCAAAATTACATTGTATAGGCTTTTGACTTGCTATATATAGGTCTATATATGTGTAGAGTAATAGGAGTGAGGGGCTTTCATGTTGTCAAATGTATAATGTGTGTTTTGGGCTGAGCTGACATTGACGACTTATAAGGAATCCAAAAGATCAGGACAAAATTCTTTGAGGGTCGAAATGTAGCTGCTAGGCTACATTTCAAAATTCGTTATCATTTTTATCTTTCTCTGTGATATGTGTTGTGATGAAAATAAGGGTAGACCATCTGAGGAAGCAGATATGGCTAAAACAAATTTAACTGATAGGCCATCACTGTTAACTGATACATTTAAGTTATCTTTTATGTTTTTTGCCGAAGGTATATTGTACAAGCTTCTGACTTGCTATAGGTAGGTCTATATATGTTTAGAGTAATCAGAGCGTGGGGCTTTCATGTTGGCAAATGTATAATGTGTGTTTCGGGCGTAGCTGACATTGATGACTTATAAGGAATGCAAAAGATCAGGACAAAATTATTTGAGGGTCGAAATGTAGGTGCTAGGCTACATTTCTAAATTAGTTATCATTTTTATCTTTCTCTGTGATATGTGTGATGATGAAAACAAGGGTAGCCCATCTAAGGAAGCAGATATGGCTAAAACAAATTTAACTGATAGGCCCAAACTATTGACTGATACATTTGAGTTAACTTTATTGTTTTTCGCCGAAAGTATATTGTAAAGGCTTTTGACTTGCTATAGGTAGGTCTATATATGTGTAGAGTAAGAAGAGTGTGGGGCTTTCATGTTGTCAAATGTATAATGTGTGTTTCGGCCTTAGCTGACATTGATGACTTATAAGGAATGCAAAAGATCAGGACAAAATTCTTTAAGGGTCGAAATGTAGGTGCTGGGCTACATTTTTAAATTAGTTATAATTTTTATTTTTCTCTGTGATATGTATTATGATGAAAACAAGGGTAGACCATCTAAGGAAGCAAATATGGCTAAAAGAAATTTAACTGATAGGCCCTAACTGTTGACTGATACATTTGAGTTATCTTTTATGTTATTTGCCAAAATTATATTGTATAGGCTTTTGACTTGCTATATATAGGTCTATATAAGTGTAGAGTAATAGGAGTGTGGGGCTTTCATGTTGTCAAATGTATAATGTGTGTTTCGGGCTTAGCTGACATTGATGACTTATAAAGAATCCAAAAGATCGGGACAAAATTCTTATGCGTCGAAATGTAGCTGCTTGGCTACATTTCTAAATTCGTTATCATTTTTATCTTTCTCTGTGATATGTGTTATGATAAAAACAAGGGTAGACCATCTAAGGAAGCTGATATGGCTAAAACAAATTTAACGGATAAGCACTAACTGTTGACTGATACATTTGAGTTATCTTTATTGTTTTTTGTCAGAAGTATATTGTAAAGGCTTTTGACTTGCAATAGGTAGGTCTATATATGTGTAGAGTAATAAGAGTGTGGGGCTTTCATGTTGTCAAATGTATAATGTGTGTTTCAGCCTTAGCTGACATTGATGACTTATAAGGAATGCAAAAGATCAGGACAAAATTATTTGAGGGTCGAAATGTAGGTGCTAGTTTACATTTCTAAATTAGTTATCATTTTTATTTTTCTCTGTGATATGTGTTATGATGAAAACAAGGGTAGACCATCTAAGGAAGCAAATATGGCTAAAAGAAATTTAACTGATAGGCCCTAACTGTTGACTGATACATTTGAGTTATCTTTTATGTTTTTTGCCAAAATTATATTGTATAGGCTTTTGACTTTCTATATATAGGTCTATATATGTGTAGAGTAATAGGAGTGTGGGCTTTCATGTTGTCAAATGTATAATGTGTATTGCCAAGCTTAGCTTACATTGATGACTTATAAGGAATCCAAAAGATCAGGGCAAAATTCTTTGAGGGTCGAAATGTAGGTGCTAGGCTACATTTCTAAATTAGTTATCATTTTTATCTTTCTCTGTGATATGTTTTATGATGAAAACAAGGGTAGACCATCTAAGGAAGCAGATATGGCTAAAACAAATTTAACTGATTGGCTCTAACTGCTAACTGATACATTTCAGATATCTTTTATGTTTTTTGCCGAAAGTATATTGTACAGGCTTTTAACTTGCTATAGGTAGTTCTATATATGTTTAGATTAATAGGAGTGTGTGGCTTTAATGTTGTCAAAAATATAATGTGTGTTTCGGGCTTAGCTGACATTAATGACTTATAAGGAATCCAAAAGATCAGGACAAAATTATCTGAGGGTCGAAATGTAGCTGTTAGGCTACATTTCTAAATTAGTTATCATTTTTATCTTTCTCTGTGATATGTGTTATGATAAAAACAAGGGTAGACCATCTAAGGAAGCAGATATGGCTAAAACAAATTTAACTGATAAGCACTAACTGTTGACTGATACGTTTGAGTTATCTTTATTGTTTTTTGCCAAAAGTATATTGTAAAGGCTTTTGACTTGCTATAGGTAGGTTTATATATGTGTAGAGTAATAGGAGTGTGGGGCTTTCTTGTTGTCAAATGTATAATGTGTGTTTCAGCCTTAGCTGACATTGATGACTTATAAGGAATGCAAAAGATCAGGACAAAATTATTTGAAGGTCGAAATGTAGGTGCTAGGCTACATTTCTAAATTAGTTATAATTTTTATTTTACTCTGTGATATGTGTTATGATGAAAACAAGGGTAGACCATCTAAAGAAGCAGATATGGCTAAAACAAATTTAACTGATTGGCCCTAACTGCTGACTGATACATTTCAGATATCTTTTATGTTTTTTGCCGAAAGTATATTGTACAGGCTTTTAACTTGCTATAGGTAGTTCTATATATGTTTAGATTAATAGGAGTGTGGGGCTTTAATGTTGTCAAAAATATAATGTGTGTTTCGGGCTTAGCTGACATTAATGACTTATAAGGAATCTAAAAGATCAGGACAAAATTATCTGAGGGTCGAAATGTAGCTGTTAGGCTACATTTCTAAATTAGTTATCATTTTTATCTTTCTCTGTGATATGTGTTATGATAAAAACAAGGGTAGACCATCTAAGGAAGCAGATATGGCTAAAACAAATTTAACTGATAAGCACTAACTGTTGACTGATACATTTGAGTTATCTTTATTGTTTTTTGCCAAAAGTATATTGTAAAGGCTTTTCACTTGCTATAGGTAGGTTTATATATGTGTAGAGTAATAGGAGTGTGGGGCTTTCTTGTTGTCAAATGTATAATGTGTGTTTCAGCCTTAGCTGACATTGATGACTTATAAGGAATGCAAAAGATTAGGACAAAATTATTTCAGGGTCGAAATGTAGGTGCTAGGCTACATTTCTAAATTAGTTATAATTTTTATTTTACTCTGTGATATGTGTTATGATGAAAACAAGGGTAGACCATCTAAAGAAGCAAATATGGCTAAAAGAAATTTAACTGATAGGCCCTAACTGTTGACTGATACATTTGAGTTATTTTTTATGTTTTTTGCCAAAATTACATTGTATAGGCTTTTGACGTGCTATATATTGGTCTATATATGTGTAGAGTAATAGGAGTGTGGGGCTTTCATGTTGTCAAATGTATAATGTGTGTTTTGGGCTGAGCTGACATTGATGACTTATAAGGAATCCAAAAGATCAGGACAAAATTCTTTGAGGGTCGAAATGTAGCTGCTAGCCTACATTTCAAAATTCGTTATCATTTTTATCTTTCTCTGTGATATGTGTTGTGATGAAAATAAGGGTAGACCATCTGAGGAAGCAGATATGGCTAAAACAAATTTAACTGATAGGCCCTAACTGTTAACTGATACATTTAAGTTATCTTTTATGTTTTTTGCCGAAGGTATTGTACAAGCTTCTGACTTGCTATAGGTAGGTCTATATATGTTTAGAGTAATCAGAGCATGGGGCTTTCATGTTGGCAAATGTATAATGTGTGTTTCGGGCGTAGCTGACATTGATGACTTATAAGGAATCCAAAAGATCAGGACAAAATTATTTGAGGGTCGAAATGTAGGTGCTAGGCTACATTTCTAAATTAGTTATCATTTTTATCTTTCTCTGTGATATGTGTGATGATGAAAACAAGGGTAGCCCATCTAAGGAAGCAGATATGGCTAAAACAAATTTAACTGATAGGCCCAAACTATTGACTGATACATTTGAGTTAACTTTATTGTTTTTCGCCGAAAGTATATTGTAAAGGCTTTTGACTTGCTATAGGTAGGTCTATATACGTGTAGAGTAAGAAGAGTGTGGGGCTTTCATGTTGTCAAATGCATAATGTGTGTTTCGGCCTTAGCTGACATTGATGACTTATAAGGAATGCAAAAGATCAGGACAAAATTCTTTAAGGGTCGAAATGTAGGTGCTGGGCTACATTTTTAAATTAGTTATAATTTTTATTTTTCTCTGTGATATGTATTATGATGAAAACAAGGGTAGACCATCTAAGGAAGCAAATATGGCTAAAAGAAATTTAACTGATAGGCCCTAACTGTTGACTGATACATTTGAGTTATCTTTTATGTTATTTGCCAAAATTATATTGTATAGGCTTTTGACTTGCTATATATAGGTCTATATAAGTGTAGAGTAATAGGAGTGTGGGGCTTTCATGTTGTCAAATGTATAATGTGTGTTTCGGGCTTAGCTGACATTGATGACTTATAAAGAATCCAAAAGATCAGGACAAAATTCTTTGAGCGTCGAAATGTAGCTGCTTGGCTACATTTCTAAATTCCTTATCATTTTTATCTTTCTCTGTGATATGTGTTATGATAAAAACAAGGGTAGACCATCTAAGGAAGCTGATATGGCTAAAACAAATTTAACTGACAGGCCCTAACTTTTGAATGATACATTTGAGTTATCTTTTATATTTTTTGCCGAAAGTATATTGTACACACTTTTAAATTGCAATAGGTAGGTCTATATTTGTGTAGAGTAATAGGAGTGTGGGGCTTTCATGTTTTCAAATGTATAATGTGTGTTGCCAGGCTTAGCTTACATTGATGACTTATAAGGAATGTAAAAGATCAGGACAAAATTATTTGAGGGTCGAAATGTAGGTGCTAGGATACATTTCTAAATTAGTTATCATTTTTATCTTTCATTGTGATATGTGTTATGATGAAAACAATGGTAGCCCATCTAAGGAACCAGATACGGCTAAAACAAATTTAACTGATAGGCACTAACTATTGACTGATACATTTGAGTTATCTTTATTGTTTTTTGCCAAAAGTATATTGTAAAGGCTTTTGACTTACTATAGGTTGGTCTATATATGTGTAGAGTAATAGGAGTGTGGGGCTTCATGTTGTCAAATGTATAATGTGTGTTTCGGCCTTAGCTGACATTGATGACTTATAAGGAATGCAAAAGATCAGGACAAAATTATTTGAGGGTGGAAATGTAGGTGCTAGGCTACATTTCTAAATTAGTTATCATTTTTATCTTTCTCTGTGATATGTGTTATGATGAAAACAAGGGTAGACCATCTAAGGAAGTAGATATGGCTAAAACAAATTTAACTGATTGGCCCTAACTGTTGACTGATACATTTGAGATATCTTTTATGTTTTTTGCCGAATGTATATTGTACAGGCTTTTGACTTGCTATAGGTAGTTCTATATATGTTTAGATTAATAGGAGTGTGGGGCTTTCATGTTGTCAAATGTACAATGTGTGTTTCGGGCTTAGCTGACATTGATGACTTATAAGGAATCCAAAAGATCAGGACAAAATTTTTTCAGCGTCGAAATGTAGCTGGTAGGCTACATTTCTAAATTAGTTATCATTTTTATCCTTCTTTGTGATATGTGTCATGATAAAAACAAGGGTAGACCATCTAAGGTAGCAGATATGGCTAAAACAAATTTAACTGATAGGCCCTAACTGTTGACTGATACATTTGAGTTATCATTTATGTTTTTTGCCGAAAGTATATTGTACAAGCTTTTGAGTTGCTACAGGTAGGTCTATATATGTGTAGAGTACTAGGAGTGCGGGGCATTGATGTTGTCAAATGTATAATGTCTGTTGCCAAGCTTAGCTTACATTGATGACTTATAAGGAATCCAAAAGATCAGGACAAAACTATTTGAGGGTCGAAATGTAGTTGCTAGGCTACATTTCTAAATTAGTTATCATTTGAGTTATCTTTATTGTTTTTTGCCAAAAGTATATTGTAAAGGCTTTTGACTCGCTATAGGTAGGTTTATATATGTGTAGAGTAATAGGAGTGCGGGGCTTTCATGTTGTCAAATGTATAATGTGTGTTTCAGGCGAAGCTGACATTGTTGACTTATAAGGAATGGAAAATATCAGGACAAAATTATTTGAGGGTCGAAACGTAGGTGCTAGGCTACATTTCTAAATTAGTTTTCATTTTTATCTTTCATTGTGATATGTGTTATGATGAAAACAAGGGTAGCCCATCTAAGGAAGCAGATACAGCTAAAACAAATTTAACGGATAAGCACTAACTGTTGACTGATACATTTGAGTTATCTTTATTGTTTTTTGTCAGAAGTATATTGTAAAGGCTTTTGACTTGCAATAGGTAGGTCTATATATGTGTAGAGTAATAAGAGTGTGGGGCTTTCTTGTTGTCAAATGTATAATGTGTGTTTCCGCCTTAGCTGACATTGATGACTTATAAGGAATGCAAAAGATCAGGACAAAATTCTTTAAGGGTCGAAATGTAGGTGCTGGGCTACATTTTTAAATTAGTTATAATTTTTATTTTTCTCTGTCATATGTGTTATGATGAAAACAAGGGTAGACCATATAAGGAAGCAAATATGGCTAAAAGAAATTTAACTGATAGGCCCTAACTGTTGACTGATACATTTGAGTTATTTTTTATG